>CM053150.1:81262500-82512500 GCA_028571685.1 Heterohyrax brucei | reverse complement strand
AACATACTAAAATTAATTTTACAAATGAAAACAGTGATGCAAACACACAGACAAAAATGTGTAAACACATAAAATGGCATATAATGGGAAGTAACTCTCCTCCTACTATCTATGCCCAGACACTGTCACAGGCTTCTTATGTGTCTTTCCCTAGAAGAGGTTGTCATTTTGAGATGATTTTAAAACGCTGATTCCAAGTTCACGGAAAGCAGTGTGAAGGGCAGAGTGATTTCCATTTTCTATAGGATACATCTGACTTTTTAATAAAAAGCACATAAAACTTTCACACTTTTTTTTTTTTAAGGAACAAAAATCTGTTAAGAAGAACCTACTGGGATCGAGTGACATATATTCCCAAACAGCTAGAAGCCGTGGGTTCTTGAACCAGCATTGGGGAAAGCAGCTTGCACAGAACCAGGAGCCACTGTCCCCCAAGCCAGAAGCCTGCCTCAGCCCTTCAGAGCCCTGAGAAGCCAGTGACTGGTGCCCTCCCTGGTCTCTGGTCTCTCGCTGCTGCTAGATATTGCTCAGCCTCATACCTCTTGTGGTCAAGGCCTAGAAACCTGAAAGCCTGCAGTTTCTTCCCTGACGTCATGTCACTGCTGTCCTTGGGCACCCCCAGCTCCACCAGTTGACTGGTTAAGTGCAGACTGGCCATGCTATGTCCCCTCAAGAGCACTGTTTCTTTACAGCCAACACTCAGGCCTAGCCAGCTGGGGCTCTTTTCAGGGGCTCATGGACTTTTTTGTTTCAGGAGCGGAGAGCAGTTCAGGACACACAGCAAACAAAGCAATTCTCAAAGAAACCAAGTCCTGTATCACAAAACCCATGCCACCAAAACTCTGAAGAATATTGGTGCCTCAATCTTTGGCTGACACATGACAAGATCTCTCCACTCGTATTGCTTAACTTCCATCAACTCGGACTTTCTATTCTGTCCCATTTTCTGGGTTTTTATTATAAATTGAAAATGATGCTTGGGGGTTGGTTTGTTTTCCTCATAAAAATTCATGTCACACGAATGAACAGGCTCCCAGGGGATGTGATGCCCCCTCCCCCATGTGGTGCAGAAGCCTAGTCTAGAACGATCTCAGTGTCATCTGGATGAACATCAATTTCCATTGTACCACAGATGTCCTGACACGGCAATTAATATAGTTCCAACAAATAGCTATTGGCAAGGGAGGCCACATGGCGTGATGATCAGAAGCTGCAGCTTGGGGGTCAGAGAAGTCTGGGTTCAAATCACGGCTCCACAATGGAACCTCCCTGAACTTTAGTTTCATCGTAGTAAAATGTGAATAATAGTAGAAAATACTTAACAGGCCTCAAAGTGTTCTATTATTTTTAAAAAAGCTGCAAAGGGTCTTAGCATGTTGCCTAGCACACAGTATATACTCCACAATAGCAGAATTATTAATGATGCTCATCATTATTAATAATCAAAGAGCCTTAACTGTGCCCACTGAATAGCAACATCAAAAGGAAATAACAACAACAACAACAAAAAGTCTACATTGAGGGCACAATAATTTGCTAATTTGCCAAAGAAGAGAGGAGAATGCTTCTGAGCCTTTCTTCCTGATTACAGAATTCAAAACTTCAATAAATTATTCCTAAATCCTTTTCTTATAGTGATTTTTGGACTCAGACAAGGTCTGGGACAGCCAGTTCCATTTTCCTGGAAGAACTGGGTCCCTATGTGTTCCCCTTTTGACTCGGCTCCCGTCACATGCAGAAAGGCTTCTATTCATTCAATATTTAGTTGCCACTTTCTG
This sequence comes from Heterohyrax brucei, assembly GCA_028571685.1. Taxonomy (NCBI): domain Eukaryota; kingdom Metazoa; phylum Chordata; class Mammalia; order Hyracoidea; family Procaviidae; genus Heterohyrax; species Heterohyrax brucei. The sequence goes on along the minus strand of CM053150.1, from coordinate 82,510,722 downwards.
TGCAAGGCACTGTGCTGGGCACTCTCTAGACATGTCATTTTCAGCACTTGAATTGAAAAATGTATCAGGATTACAGCCAATAGACTCAGATGGATGCAGAAACTGCCTGAAGATTCTCTATCAAATCCCATTGCCTTTGCCTCTTTCAGAGGTTTGCTGTTCTGTATTTGCAGAAATTCTTCGAGCATCAATAGTATATGCTGCTTATACAATAATGATGTTCCTTCTCATTTTCAGAAATTAATAAGTTATTGTTACGAAATACAAGTAACAGTCCTGAGTTTCCAAAAGATAAAGCAAGATTACACAACCCCGCCCACCACCCCCACCCCCACCCCGTTGGCTAACTTGCACACAAGCACAGAGCAAACAGTTGACTTCTTCCAGAGACAGGGAAAGAGTGGCCTGGGGGGAAGCAGTATCTTTTGGTTGCATTGAAAGGGCTGCTTGAGCTCCAAGCCTTGGCCCTGCCACTCCAGTGGTCACATATATCCGGACACCAGTTTGTTCATTATGTAGAATCTGACATCATGACAAAAACCCATGTGCGTGTGAGAAAATTGCCATCAAGAAAAATGTTCCTAACTTTGCTTATTAAAAGTAGAATGAGTGAACAGTTGATGGTCTGTCAGACCGGAGGGTCCCCTGAGGACATGGCTGCTGGATGCTCTTGTTAGCCCAGAGCTGAAACTAGTACCACAGCCAACTCTTCAGACAGAGACGGGGCTGGACTATAAGATGTAGAGTGACACTGACGAAGAATGTGCGTCTTAGCTTAAATATATACGTGGAGCTAGCCGGGTGGCTCCTGTATAGATGTGAGATGAGAGGGTGAAGGGGGAAAAGAGTTGTTGACTGAAAACCAGGAAGCACAGGGTGGAAAGGAGCAGCGTACAGTCGTGGGGTGCGGTGGGGAACAATTAGAGTAACACGGTGCTGTGTATTTGGGGTTTTATATGGCAAACAGATTTGCACTGTGAACTTTTACTTAAAGCACAAAAAAAAGTTGAACAGATGACATTTTGGATTTCCTTATCTCACACACAAACATCAGTACACCCTTACTAGTAGATTTAGTAATCCTGTAAAAGCATTAATAGCCAAATCAGTGACATTTTATCTATCTACATATGTAAATATATAGATACTTATATATGTTTATACACCAGGAAATAAATGTGTATGATATGTATGTGTATATATCTAAATACATATGCTAGCATATATATCCGGAGCCCTGGTGGCATAGTGGTTAAGAGCTCAGCTGCTAACCAAAAGGTCAGTAGTTTGAATCCCCCAGTTACCCTGGAAACTCTTTGGGACAGTTCTACTCTGTTCTACAGGGTTACTGTGAGTCGTAGTCAACTTGGTGGCAGTGGGTTTGTTTTTTGGGGTTTCTATCAAGTATATGAAAACCCTAGTGGTGTAGTGGTTAAGTGCTATGTCTGCCAACCAAAAGGTCAGCAGTTCAAATCCACCAGGTGCTCCTTGGAAACTCTGTAGGGCAGTTCTGCTCTGACCTATAGGATCACTGTCAGTTGTAATCAACTCAACGGCACTGGGTTTGAGTTCAATTATCACATATATATTTATTTCCTGATCTTCTGTTATCAACTTTAATTCCTGATCAAATGTAGAATATTTTAATTTTTTTTTGCTAATCTTATAGTCAGATCCCTCTCTAGAGATTTTCTGCAGCTGCTTTTCCTCTGACTCTGAATTTGTGTATAAGTGTTTCTACATGCTACCTGACTGTTCTGCTTTCTGCTGTGTGATCTGTGCAGTAAGCTGAAACTCCAGCCCCCTTGCCTGTTCTAGTTGGGGTCTCTTTGCTAAGAGGATGCAGACACTATGGGTCTGTGGCCTAAGTGAATCTCTGTCTCTCTGTGTACATCACATAGAATGGATAGGCTAAACATGTGTCATCCCCATTGTCTGCATAAGGATGGCTGAAAGGAGCATACAAGTAAGAAGATGTGTATCTGTGCATGTGTATCCGTGGGTGAAGGAGGGATGAGGATCTATGAAGTGAAGTTCAGATACATCTGAGGCAAGTTCCAAGATGTCTGGTCATGGAGATCTCTAGATCCCCGGTCACAGAAGCCACCTCTACCCTTGACTGGGGCCACTTCAGTCCTACTCTCACTCTGTCTCACCAGCCAAGTGACCTCACTAAATACCCCATGGCTTTTCTTTATCCTCTGCTTCCTGGTCTCCTCCAGTACCACCTCCCTGGCCACATCAGGGCACAGGCAAAAGCCTTTCAGCCATCATTCCTGGGAAATTCACTGCAGCCTGGTTATTTAGAAGAAACTCTCACCTGAGTTCCAGTAGCTAGTAGGCCCTAGCATTCCTGGGGGACCTTAGAAAGAGATTGGGGTCCTGAGTTCCAGGGAGAAAATGGACCGTGGTCTAAGGGAAATCATTTTCTGGCTCTGAGGAGGCACCTCCAGAGCTACCACCCCCCAAAACTCAACCAAGTTTCTACCTCACTCCAAGGGGCACTGTCCTCCTCCTCGTGGGGGAGGAGAGACAAATGGTCCAGAAAAGTACAGTGGAAACAGACCCCCATAACCCGGGACCCACAGACAGCTTGCCACAGGGAATTCAAGATTGCTTCCCCTGATCCTGAGCCAGACACTGAGCCAACCGTCATGTTGCCCACCCACAAACACAGCCCAGGGAGAGTCCAATGAACAGACTGGACATGTGATGTGGCCCATCTCAGCTTTGCCATCAGCTCCTCCCCACAAGCCTTGAGCTTCTCTGCCTTGGCCCAAGCATTTCCCTACTGGGAACACCCCTTTCACCCTCCCACCTCCCCTTTGCACACCTGAATCTTCCCTTAGCCCTCACCTCCACTGTGAAAAGTGATGGTTATCTATCTGAGCCTCACCTTTTCTCTCTCTGAGAAGGTTCACTTAGCACAGATATGAGCGCTAACACTTTCCCGAATGAAGGAACAAACACTCTGAAAGAGCTCCTTAGCTGGCCTGCCACCAAGTGAGACCCAGTCTCCCCCAAAAGAGTTGTATGAGGATTAAATGCCATAATGTGTACATAACAGAGTTTAGGAAAAGCCTAACATAAGGAGCAATCAGTACATGACAGTTGTGGCTGGGGTCACTATCCACATGTTGTTGGTGCCCTATTCTTGCAGAATGAGGGATAATGTTTCAGATACAATGCTGTCTCTCCCACCCAAATGCATTCCTTGGGCTGCCTTCCTATGCCTCTCCCTCTGTTCCCCTGCAACTTCTAAACTCCAGTACACCCTCAGCAGATGTCCAAGGACCTCACTGTTGACATGTTCATGATACTCACAATGGCATAAAGTCAAAAGTACCATCCTTTCTGACCTATAGCAGACAGCTTTCCACAGAGGCTTTCTACAGTCCCAGAGACCCCATAGCCTGGGCAGGGCTGACTGGATGAGACTCAAGACCCTTGAACTTTGACCTCTGTCTACCACAGTCCCTGGACGCAATTGTCCTACACATACACACACACACACACACACACACAAAAACACAACAGGTGTGTAGTCACATGCCCGTACACACAGAGCCCCTATAGGACAACACTATGAGCTCACCTCAATGGCCTTATAGAAGATGCTAGTGCCTATCTGGACCACCTCCAGGTTCTGCTCCTGTTCATTGCGTGCACACTTGATATATGTCATCCAGCTCCGGTGGTCCTCCTGGCTGGCATCAATGAAGTAACGCACTGTGCCATCCTCATTAAACACCTGGGTGCAGACAGAAAGAGGACCAGATGAGGAAGAGTTGTCCCTACATGTGCTGCCTGTGGTCAGGCCCAAGCCCTGTCCTGGGTACATCCTCACACACTCTCTCTCCATCCTCACAACAGTCTCAGGAAGTGGATACAGCTATTATCATCTCTGTTTTCCCACTGAGGAAGTGACACTTGGAGAGGAGAGATGACTTGCCTGAGCCCATGCAGCTAGAAGCGGCCAACAGCAAGTTCAGCCCTGAGCCCCATGAGTTGACCATGATGTGCTCCTGCGGCCACAACCTTCCCATCCCCAGAAAAAGTCCTCCATGGGACCACTGACCAGACCAAGTGGCCCCCAGCTAGCACTCCTAGGGAATGCAAAGGCATTCCTTATAGCAGCAGGGTCACTGGTGGGGACCTCAGAGGGAGCACTAGAACCTAGAGAGAGAGGTTGTCTCCTTGTGGGGCCCTGGCCCAGACAGCCCCACAGCTAAACCTCAGCCCTTTTGTGGCACTTCCAAGTGCGCTCAGAGGCCAAATCTGTTCCTAATTTCCTGACTCATTCTGGAGAAGGTAACCCATGGCTTAGACTTCTCTAGGAGGAGAAAGTGAGGTAGGGATAGGCCTCTGGGCTGTTGCCCTATTTTCTTTCTTCTGCTCCCCTGACCAGCTGCAAGGTTTGTTACATTGAGTCTACCAGCTGTGGGCTGTGGTGGAGAAGCAGAAGAGGGTAGAGGGCTGGGAGAATAAGGAGATGGGAGGATAAGACTAGGTAGGGGCAAGTGGATTCACCAGCCTGGCCCCTGTGAGTTCCCACCTCTACAGGGTATGAGCCCCAAGAAGAAGGTTGCAGGACTGTGTTTATTCTGAACTGTCTGTCCCCGGCATTGTGACACTGGAAGAGGACAGTAGAAGACCTGGGATAGAAGCATCTCTGAGCCTCAGTTTCATTCTGCAAAATGGGGACAGTAGTGCTATTCAAAGGGCTGTCGAAATCATGTATAAGGGGGCATACAGGTGGGCATTCAGAAGATGACTCCGTGCCTGTTCAGCAATGACCACTTTAAATGTCATTATCTGCCTTGGTTAAGACTCCACGGCCTCGGACACTGTCCATTCCTGCCACTATCATCCCCAGTGCAGGTCTAGCTTTGAGAAGCTTTTCTCCCTGCTTCTTGGTGCCAGGGAAATAATGGGAATGTTTGAGGGGTGATCCCCAGACACTCACCCCAATCCAGTGGCTTCCCAGCTTACAGCCGGAACCTGGAGGAGATAGCTACACCAAGCCTCCGGGTCTCACTGCCCCCATCTGTAAAGGGCTGCCAGCAATAGTAGTGTTTGAAGAGTTGCTCAGAGGCAGCGGATTTGGCTTTTCCGAACCTGACTGGTTGTAACACAGACTTAGGGCGGAGGACGTTATTCCAAAGTGCACGGTTTGGGGAGCGAATTGCAGGCAACCTGCAGCAAAGGGTTCTGCCTCCAGAAGCTTCCAACCAGAAGCGCCTGCGGCTCTCAGGGAGTTTAAGCGGCTGCGGCAGCGCGCCGGAGTCCCACCTGTGACCCGCTGCTGGCTCTCCTCCCTGGCGTCCAGCAACCCGCTCCCCCTCGCCCGCGCGTACCTCCCACATGAGGTTGTTGTTCTTGCAGATGTCCACATGCTCTGGGGCGATGACCCGGCCGGTGAACGGGCCCATTTCGGTGCCAGCCTTGATCCAAGTCTTGGAGAAGATGCCGAGGCCCTCGCCCGGGATGGAACTCTGCGCAATGATCACCTCCGCCGGTAGCACCAGGCTGGACAACTTTTGTACCTCTGCGACCGCAGAGGCAGGGAATGTGATCAGAGACTGAGGCTGTCAAGAAGCGTCCTTTCCCTCGCACGGGACCCGTGTCCTAGTCCTGTCCGTCCTCGCCAACCCCAAACTGACCCAACGCCAGAGAAGTCACTCCACTGTACATCTGTGGGGTGGCCGGTGGGCAGTGTGGAGGCTCAGTCTCCATCTCCGGCGTTTGCATCCCAGGGACCTTTAGGGCCCTCCAGATCTAGAGGTACGCTGGCGTTCGTTTCTGGATTTTTTGTTACTCCACGAATCCTCAAAGCACATAGACGCACATATACCCCAAAAAGTTTAACAGCTGCTTGAGCCGGCCGAACGCGTTGTTTTACGGATGGAGAAACAGGAGGAGGTGACGGCGAAGTCGGGGCACTTCCTCCTGTCACTCCACGCTCACTGCCCGTCCTGGCTCTAGGCACAGGGCACTGGTTCTGTTTCCCTTCGGGATTTGAGGAAGCCCTGCGTCCAAGATCGGTTGGAAGCTCTAGGGACAGGCCTTGGACTGGGGACCTGTAGAGGTGCAAAGGAAACGCCGGCCGCGGCCGACCGACTCTACACCGGCAATGTGACCCGAGAGGCCTCTGTAGTCGCCTCTCTGGGAGGAGAAGAGCTCAGGCGACCCTCGACCCTCCGGAGACCCACCGCCCGGTCTCAGCAGCCAGGGTGGGAGCAGTGCGGCGCACAGGGGCAGCCTCCATGTCTTACAAGGTTCCCCTCTAAGCTACCTGGGAAAATACCAGTGGAACGGGTCGGCTGAAAGGGGGGGTTAAACGGTGTCCATTGCAGCGCGGCCGGCAATTTGTCACGCTGTTAAAGTGACCGCATTCATTCGGCGCCATTCGAAAGAAATTGCTAATTCTAAATTCATTAGCCCTGGAAGAATGCTGTGGCAGTAAATTGTAGCTCAATGCGGAGGGGACTTGTTTAAAAGGGGCCGAGGAATTCCCCTTACAAAAAGAAGGGATTAGATGGTTGACATAGCGTGAATGGAAGTGGAATTAGTCTTCACGGTAAATTAAGAGAGGAACAGAAATCGTAAAGGGGGAAGAGAGGGCGACGCACAGAAATGCCAGCGCTCGGGAAAGATATTGTTTGCGGGTTGATGAATGAGGAATAAGAACTTGAGACATCTTAAAGAAAAGAAACTTCTCTCGCTCTCTCTTTCTTTCCCTCGCTCTCTTTGGGGCTTTTTTCCCCCCGGATCGCCTGCCCCCCGCCCCCACTGCAGCCCCCGCTGCCTTTTAAAGTTCTTGGTTTAAGTGGGAACTTTCGCGGGTCAAGCCCAAGTTAACTAAATGAATTTTAAACCCCTTCTTTTTAAGTCAACTGCTATTACACGCCTAGTAAGGTTTTAAATGCCGGGAACTCTCCGGCTTAAGGGGGGGAGGAGCAGACAGGGGGACACAGGGCAGAGGAGTCTGGCGGCCTGGACTCCCAGGTCCCTTCTTCCAGCGTCACAGAATGAGGGCCACTGCTTGACCGGTTTGATTACACACATACTGGTTCCGCGAATGGGAAAACTGAGGCGCTCAGAACGTCAGGGGAGCCAGGTTGGGTCGAGAGTTCCCAAGGCCTGGTCTTCCCGTTGCAGGGAGCGCAGCGACGGGGCGGGGAATCGGGGCCTGGGAAGCAGGGACCGGGGTGGGTCCCGACGGCGTGACTCACCGCCTGAGAAGGACTGCGCCAAGACTTCGGCTGTGAAGGCTGTCTTGGGGCTGGCGTGGTGGCTCTTGTCCTCGAAGAGCTGCTCACCCAGTACGTTGCGCCAGCGGCCGTACAGGAAGCTGTGCAGGATGTCGGAGGTGATGACTTCGGCCAGCGCCAGCCCCGGCGCCTTCAGCCCGGTCTTGAGCACCAGGGCCTCAGCCGGGAGCACGGAGCCCATCATGAGCAGCCTGGAGCTCGCCGGCGCCTGGGGGCGGCCGGCTGGGCGGGTGCACTGACGCCGGGATGCAGTGGGCAAGAGGGGAGCCAAGGCACGGAGAGGAAAAGGCTGCGAGTGAGGAGGAGAAGGAAGAAGAGCAGCGGGAGAACGACGCAGGAGGGGGTGGCTGGGAGGAGAGTGAACACTGGGAGAGAGGCAGAGAGAAATGGAGAAATCAGCAGAGATGGCAGAGGCTGCGCAAAGGGCTGGAGAGGCAAGGGTGGAGACGGAGGCGGAGGCTGCTGCGGATGATGGGGTGCGGGTTGTGGTTGGCGGGTGGCAGCGGAGAAACGTCTGAGAGGGGCTCTTGGAAGCGCACTCGCCTCTCGCACACCCAGCCCGGACGGTCTTCCCCTTGGCAAAATCTCAGTGCCTTTATAAGAGCCGCAGTGACCCTCCTAATTGGTTATTAATGACCCCTGACGTCGGAGGACAGACTTGTACCCTGCCCAGCCTTAGGAGCCGTCGCCGCCAGAGAGCGGGGGGCGGGGGCGCTCGGGCAGCTCTGCACCTTCTCCTCCCCTCGCGGCCCCTCCCCGGCCCTTCCTCCCCACTCCTCCTCCTCTGCCCTTGGGAAGAGTTGGACAGGGAGGGAGGCTCAGCCCGCTGCTAAGAGAGGTGGGGACCAAGCAGGGGAGGGGGCACGACGGGGCTCCTTCGGGCTTCAGGGCCTGGACTGGGTAGAAGAGGACGCCTGGTTTGGGGCCGGCGAACCCCAAACTCACCCAGGTCCTGGCTGGCTACGCTTTCACCGCCCCAGTTCCCTATCCACCTCTGGGCTTTGCCCTGCCCAGGCTGACCCCGCACTCCGCTCCTGGCTGATCCCTACTTTCCTTTCCGGGCTCTGTACCCCAGGCCGTGGTGGTCTCCCTAGAAGCCGCACTCCACGACTAGGCTGCGCTGATCGGAGCCGAGTGTGCTGCAGAAGCCCCCAGTTCGCTTCAAACGGGCCGCCCCAAATGTCCAGGTAGCGACGCATAGCCGGGCGCTAATCTCTTCTCGGGCTGAGCTGGCTGCCTAGCCCCAGCAGCAGCCTCTGTCAGGGCAGGGTTGGGCCTGAAACGGCTTCTCGGGAAGCTGTCCCTGGGACTGGAAGAGCCACTGGGATCCGCACAGGGCGCTAGTAGCTCGGGAAAGGTTTTCCTGCTGCATGCACCTTTGAGGGGATCGGGAGCGGTCCCGACTGAGTTGGAAGCTTGGCTAGGGCCTCCGAGTTCCTGGTTCGGTGACGACTTGTCGAAGCCCGCTCCGGTCTCGGTATTCCTTCCTTCTTGACTCCTAGCTCTTTCTCTTCCTGCCTCCCTCTTCCTCCCTCCTTTCTTTCCATCCCCTCCTTACACCTCACCCCACTGGTAGAATATATGTGGGGATTCCCAGGCACAGTTGTCAGGGCACTTTCCACTTGTACCCTCCCTGTAGATGCTTTGCCAGAAGCCAAGGCAGGAAGGTCGTCGCTGCCTGCAGGCTTTGCTGCCTCCCCGGGGTTAGCCTCAAGTCCCCTTACTTCAGTTACGACACGTGAGATATGATAGGGGGCACTCCTCGCACCTGTCTGATCCTTCGTCTGCCCTCTCCCGGATCCCAGGGCTGCAATCCAAGATGCCGCTAATGGAGCTAGGTTTTCCCGACCTTCGAGCATAGGCTGGGCTCAGATGTTAGGTTTCTGCTGCGCGGCAAGAGCTCCCCAGGCCTTTCCCATAGTGCTGAGACTACAGCTGGGGGGCTGGCCTTACAACGAGCAAGCCCCTTGTTCGAATGCCCCTTGGCAAAGAGGCCCTTCCATTACCCGGTCCGACCTTTGCTAAAGTCAGTCTCGCACCTGGCAGTCGCAGATTCCCAGCACTAAGCTCCTGGTTTCCTGCAGCCGTTTCCGGGAACCTGGTACCAGCGTAGCGGCTCAGAAGAAAGAAGGCAGTAGCTGCCAGCACTCAAACCTGGAACTAAGTCGGCCCGATCTTGACGATCGGTAGAGGTAGCACAGGGCAGGAGGTGCTACCGTAGGGCCGGCACCAGCAGAGGGCAGCGCTGCGGAGGAGAGAACGCATCCCGCGGGGTAGGAACTCCGAACCTCTGCTCACTTTCAGAGGGCCTCGCTGGCTTTTTCGAGAGCTGAGTCGTGAGTTCCCGCTCAAGAGAGCGTACGCAGTGGGGTCGCTCCCTGCTCTGGGAGTCTCATAGGCGCTTCGGCCTTGGCTTCTCCAAAGATTGGCTAGGGAGAACGGCCACAGATGGAGGAGACCTCGTCTCCCAAGCCCGGCAGCCAACCTCACCGCCTCCCGGAGACTAAAGGGCCACAAGGACTACTGTGCATCCGTAGGATGTCCCCTTGCCTCCCTGGGCCTCAGTTTACATCTCTGGAAAATGGTTTGGATTGACCTCTGTGACCTGAGGTTTCTTCCCACCATGTCTTTCTTTGAGTCAAGCCACTTTCTCCCCAAAGCTCCAAGGATTTCACCAACTGCTAGACCACTCCCTAGTGAGAAAACTCCCCAAGATCTGTGCATCCCTCCATCCTAGGGCACAGAATTTAGGTGGTGGAGCCCGTTTCAAGGGCAAGCGGTGAAGGGCAATCCCTTCCCTCGCACCTGCAAAGCTTGCGGAGGGTGTTGGGACCGGGAGCAGAGCTTAGAACAGCTTCCCAGCTAGTGCGCCCGTGGGCCGTGGGGTATCCACTGGACGCTCAAAGGTTGTGCTTCTGGCCTAGCCACCGACCTACCAGGACAGCACCCTAGGAGAAGGGATATTTACCGGGAGCCCCTCAGTGTCAGTCTATTAGAATTGAGGATCCAAGTCCCTGCCCTTTCCACCTCTCCTCACTGAGATGGCGAGAGAGAAAACTTGTGCGTTCCGGGGACTACCTGCTGACGAACCTTAGGTTTTGCGTGGTGCCCAGGCTCTCAGTGTGACGGTCGAAACCCCCTCCCCTCTACACTGCCAGGCCAGGCCAGGCCAGAGTTAGCAGGAGAAGCCCCCACCCCTTGCACCCGCGGGCTGCAGCTTCACGATCTCTTTAATATTCATGGGCGTTAATAGAGAGGCCCCCAGTATATCGGTCCATTGTGGGAGGCTAGTAAGGCTTGAATAGTCTCCGGGCCCCCTTTCTTCGGCATGCCTTCCCGAGGGGCCAGGCCAGAAGTGAATGGTCCCGCTTCCCGCCCCGCGCTCCCTCCCCCTTGTGGGGAGAACATCTTTATCCCCGCTGCTGCCGCCACCGCGGCTGCTGCAGCCGGGGCCCCCATTCAAGCCGCCCCGGCTCCGGGCGGAACGAATCAATTGGCCGCGGCTTTTCGGCCAGTCATCCTCGCTACCGAGGCTCCCCACTCCAGGAACCTACGGGGGTGGTGAAAGAGAAGCCGTGACAAGTCCACGGCCCACTGACTGAGGGTCACTGGAAGGGGACGATAAGGTTGGGAAGGTCGGAAGTGGTGACAGAGGCTGGCACGGGCCCCTCAGCGGACCTAGGGCTGGCTGATTTCTACTTGTTGCCCGGCTCAGGACGCAGTGTAGACGGGGACCAGGGCGACGGCTCAAGCAGAGAGATCTTTCCTCTCTCTTCCCGAGCGCAACCCTGATGGCTCGGAGCGCGCAGCGGTGTAGACCAGGGTGTAAGGCGCAGCACAAGTCTCCCCAGGCGCCGCGGTCAGGTCCACAGAGTAATTTCGTTGTTGCGCGCTCCCCGAGGCTCAGCTCGGCGATATTGAGGGAACCTTTGGAGCAGGGGAGATTGGTGCCTGGTTCTCACTCTGCGAAGGATGGCGGAGGTGGCAAGTCCTTCTGGCGGCGCCAGGGCGCACGGGTCTCAGCCCCTCCCGTCCGGCCAGCCCTCGGAGGCGCAGAAAGGAGCCCATTGTCCGCCGAGAAATACATTTTTGGGGGCCGAGTGAAAGCCTGTCTTTCTTTTGAACTTTAGAAGAAAGTCTCCTGCCCTCGCCCCTGGGAGGTAGAGATTTGTCCTCCCTCCCGGGGACTGGTGCGCCTCCTCCTCCCAAAACATCTGCCGGGGGAAAATCCACCCTGGAGGGCAGATCGCTCTAGCTGTAAGCCGGGCGAACTCATTAAAAAGATATTAGCGGAGGGGGCCGGTCCCGCGCAGGTATCGATCGGGAGGAAAGAGCCGGAGGAAGAAAAGGCGAAGAATGTGGTCGCGCCGAGGCGGGCGCGCCTTGTTGCGACCCCAGGGTTCCGAGCTCCTGCGCCCCAGACCCGCGATGGAAGTAGGGCACTGGCGCAGCTGGGCCTCGTGCCTCCTCCTGCAGTCTGAGGGCCCGGTAGCCTGTGCTCCTGGTCGCCCCGGGCGGCCCTCTGCCCCCTCATCCTGCGCTCAGCCCTGTTCTTCCCCAGCCGTGCCCTGCGGGTCCTCCCCCTCGGTCGAATCCTGGCTTCTCCCTCCGCTTTGCGCGGCACTCCTAAGCTTGCTCGCTTGTCTCCGTCGCGCTTCCCACACCCAGCCTCTCTTCCTGTCCCCTTCTCCTGCTCCTCCTTTCCGTGCTCTTTCTCTCTCTCTCTCTCTCGCCTTCGCCTGCGTCCGGCCCCCTCCCCAGCTTCCTCCTCCCACTTTTCTTTCTTGCTGCCTCAAGCTCTGCATGTTTTGCCCCAGTGCCTGCCGTGGCCCAGGAAAATTTCTTCTTTGCGTGGGGGATCATCTCGCCCCTCAGATTCCCCTCCCGTTCCGGTAGGAAGGTTTGGGACTCCATGGCGCCCCCTCCGGCGCGCACAAAGGCTCCACGGGCTGCCGAGGCGGGCAGGGATGTGGTTTGAAAAAAGACTCCTCCGCTCCAGGTTTCAATAGACGTGACTCGAAGACTGGCCTGTACGGAGTGGCAGGCGCCGCGACAGAGGCCTTGCAGCGCTGAATAGAACCAGACTCCCTCCCCCTATCTAATTAGCCGCCGAGGACCGGGGAGAGACAAAGGCGCGCCCTGGGGAGTCCACGTCCAGCCTGTCGGCTCGAGCAGGCGCCCAGTGGCACGCGAGTCTTCTCGGGTGCGGGGCTGGGGCACTTGTCCCCTGTTTCCGCCTCCCAGACCCTTCATCGCCAGGCCGGCAAGTCTCAGCGACGAAATCCAGGAGGGCGGATCGATGCGGTGGAATGGAGGGGAGGGCGCCGAGGCGGCTTAGACACAGAGGTGGGGGAGACAAAACCGGGCTGCGAGGCAGGGAGACTGAGGCCAAGAGGCAAGACGGAAGGATATCAAGAAAAATCAAAGTCTGCTACATGGAGACACAAAAATACCCCAAGGTGAAAGAAGCTGAAGCAGAGAGAGACTGGGATTGCGACAGAACCCAAGGCCTGGGGAGACTTTTGAGAGCTGGAAAGACAGCTGAGAAATAGGAAGGAGTGAGTGTCTGGATGCAAACATTGTGATGCTTGGGGTTCGGGAAACAGGGGTCCCAGGGGCCCCAGAGGTGGGGTGCAGGGGAAGCAGTGAGGATGAAGAGACTGGGTGGGGGCAGGTGCAAAGATAATCTCCTTCCCTCCTTGACCCTGCCCACCTTTCTCCAGCCCCTCACCCTTGCAAGTGTCCTGTCCTGCCCCTCTGTGGGTGCTCTCCAACCCACTGGGACCCACTAGCTCTTGCTGTCATGCTCTTCTCTGCAGCATGTTGTTTCACCAGAGCCCTTCAGGCCCCACTCCGTCAGCCCAGGCAGCCTTACCATGACCTTGCCCTGCCACAGTTCAGTCCTTCCACGTGTCCATCCTGGCTCCTGGGATGCCCTTCCTGCAGCAGGGGTCCTGAGAGCATAAGGAGTGTCAGGCCCTCACTCACCAGCTTCTTCCGCAACACTACCCGCCGCCAGCCAGAGCACCTCCTCTGCCACTGGGAATCCCAAATGCTTCTGGTGCTTTGCTCAACAAATATTTACTGTGTGCTCTGTTTGCAGGCCTTGTATGAGGCCCTAGGGTGCCAGGGTGGCCAGGGCAGACTCAGTGCTTGTCTTCTGAGACCTTCCATCCATGGCAGAACAGTTGTCTGAAGGGAGCACCTTCAGACTGCCAGAGGTGGTGTCAGCCTCTCCTAGGCTGCTCTTAGATCACCCCACCCCAATCCCATAGCTCCTACGGTTCTGAGGCCTCTCTGGACAGCCTGGTCAGAGTGCTTGTCATGTTATTTATTTCCTCCTCATCTGTGAAGTGGACACACTAGTCATGTCTATGTGATAAAGCCTGTTGTGCTGTGAGCAGGCTCCCACTCAGCATCAGGGTCAAGGCTGGGTCTGCCACTCCTGTTATTGCCTCCTCCCCAAGAAATCCAACCTGGTCACCTTACAGTTCTCTTACCCTTCTTTGGAAGGATCACTGTGTCTCACATGTATAGATCCTCTGGGTTCATCAGGAGATGGGCTGAGCCCTAGAGACCAGCCAGTAGCCAAGGCATCCACTTTCTGTCATCTCTGAGCCTCAGCTTCCTCATCTGAAAAATGGGAATGACAAGACACCTGTGCTGAGAAGGTTGTGGGAGAGATAGAAGACAATACTTGAGAAGCTCAAGGGAACCACTGGTGAAAGAGGTAACCAATGTCACTGGCCATTGCTGAGGAAAGTATCAAATAGGGACCTAATTTACTGTGTAACATTCACCAAAAACACAGTAAATATATATATATATGTATATATATATAGCCAAAAGAGCCAAGTGCCGTCTATATATATATATATTTTAAAAAAGGTCCTGGAGTATAGGACACACATGGTGCGTAGAAACTGTTAGCAACTTTATTAAGTTTTGAAAGCAACATATGGGAAAATGGTTTGAGGTTGCCTCAAAAAATTAAATACTGAATTACAACATGACATAGCAATTCCACTCCCAGGTATACAACCAAAAGAATAGGGAACAGGGACTCACATAGATGCTTGTGCAAGAATGCTAATAGCAGCATTACTTAGAGTAACCAGAACAGTAGAAACAATTCAAATGTCCACTAAGGGATAACGGATAAACAAACTACAGCATAGCCACATGATGGAATATTACTCAGCCATCAAAAGGAATCAAGTGCTACATATACCACAGATGACCTCCAAAACATTGTTAGGTGAGAGAAACTAGACACAAAAGGTCAAATATTATGATTCCATTTATATGAAATATTCAGAATAGGTAAGTTCTGAATAGAGACAAAATGATTGTTGGTTGTCAGGGACTTGGGGGAGAGAAAATGGAGAGAAACTGATTAAAGGGTATGGGCTTTTAGCCTAGAATGATAGACATGGTAGATGCGGTAATTGCACAACTTTGTGAATGTACTAAAAGTCACTGTATTGTTCATTTGAAAATGATTATTTTTTAAAATACGAATTTCACTTTGATAAATTATCAAGAAACAAAAACAAGCAAAAAAATACACACGGCCATGATGGAAAATTTGGGAAATATAGAAACCACAAAATTATGTCCCAAGTATAACCTATAAATGGACAGTGAAAAGCAAAACCACATGCTGAGGAAATTAGCTAGGATGTTCAGGAGTCTGAGTCCCTGTCTTGCAAGGAATGGTTGGAATAACAGTTATTGTAATTATAATAAATATCTACTAGACACTCACTAAGTACCAGGAACTATTCTGACTACTCTAGATGGATCATGTGATCCACTTTTCTCTCCAGCACACCTGATGTAGCTTCTATAATTTCTCTCATTTCCCAGAAGGGGAACCTGAGCCACAGAGAAGTCAAGTCTTTTAGTCAGGGACACATTTGGTCCCAAGCAAATGAGGAGTTGAGGGGGTCTATTTTTCTATACAACACAGAGTGCAGAGGGAGGCAAGCATCTGTTGGTTTTGGTCCAGCAGCTCAGGGATGAGAGGCCTGAGGTTCCCCCACTTCTCATAATCATGAGATGGCTGCTGCAGTCCTGCCACCACATTTGAGGCAAAAAGGGGACAGGTGCCAAGTTTCACTGATATGCCCACAGTCATACCCAGTGACTAGGAAGCAGAGCTGAGACTCCAGCCCAAGCAGCCTGAGTCTTAGGCTGGAGCCTTAAACACTGTCCCACACAACCTCCTGGCTGGGGCTGCTGATACCGAAGGAACTATGACTCAAGAGGTACAGCACTGTCTACCAATCCTAAGAGGCTTTCTTGGAGCCGGGAAGTAGCTTTCATTTACTCTGGAACAACTACGTTCCTTTTGACCCATCTCAGAGACCAGGTGATTGGACCAGGAGGTCACTGAGGGCTGGACCTTTTCTATATCTCCCTTGGCCTCTAGGGTCAGCACTAGGGCATAACACACAGTGAGTGCTGAGCCAGTGAGTGACTCACAGAGTAGAGGGAGGCATGGTAGCGTGGACAGACTTCAGAAGGAAAATGAAGTCACTACCTTGGCCTTCTCCGGGTGCCATGAAAAACACTATATTCCAGCCAGGTTTTCCACTGATTCTGCAAAGTATCATACCTGGGAACCTCCTGCCACCTGTCAAGCTGGCACAGCAAACAGGCCAAGGTAGCCCAGCTCCTGGAGAACTCTGGAGCCAAATTAGGATGTGGGAGAAGATCTGAGGTCCAGTTGTAAATACTACAACTTGATCAATGAGTGGTATGGTGTGTTCCTGACCTGACAGCCAGAGCCAGATCGCCCGTGCTGGGGTGGACGGGGCTGGGCTGGGGTAGGCTGGGCTGGGCTGGACTGGGCTGGGGTGGACTGGATCCACTCAAAGATCTAACTCCCCTCCTCTGCTCCTATCAGAGTCTTAGACTGCGCTAGGCCTGCTCACTTTCAGCCTCTATCTGCCCCGTCCACAGAGTCCTGTGCCCTACCGGGAGCACTTTCTAATTGTTACTGTCCTGCCTCCAGAATTGTCAGCAGTACCAATGACAATGGAAAGAGACCTCGGGCTCTTTAGCAGCACCATCTGTGTTCTGAGTGAAGTTTTGGGTTACATGACTGCTGCCATCTCATAGCAACTCTGTGAGATATAGCCTAATGTTCATCCCATTTTACAGCACAAGAGACTGAGGCTCTGACAGGCAAAGAATGGTCTTTCCTCTCTACATCTCTATCTGCTTTCACTGGCTCTCTTATTTTTTCTCCCAGAGATTAAAGCCCATGAAAGGTGTATCCTTACAGCACTGCATCCCCAAGTCAAAGCTTAATATTCAGAATGATAGGGATGTCTGAAAATGTGTGTTGAACTGCTCTGGTGGAGATTTTTAACTTTAGACTCATTTCTCTCCTTTATCCACTTTCAGCTCCTCACTACTCTGCCCCAAGTCAGATGTCAGGCAATCACAAAAGGTCAAGGTGTCTGAAGACCTGTTACCTTATCTGTGGTAACAATAACGGGGCAGTGTGCTGCTCCAAATGTCCAGTAAGTCATCAAGTGTGCTTATCCAAAGCCTTTTGGGCAGTCTCAGATCTTGGCTCATCCATAGCTCTCACGGGCAGGGCCTGGAGGGGTCATTGTTCGTCTTCTTTCCTGGGGTTGGAAGCCAACAGCAATCACATCGGCCTTAGTCATGAATGGAAAAAGCCATTACAGATGCTCAAGTGGCTCCTTCAGTAATACAGATCACGGGTGCTGCTCTTGGTGCAGAATGTTCGTGTCTGGGTACAGGGCAACTAACCAGGCTTTAAAGCCTTACCACCCAGCCAAGGTCAGACCCTCAGCACATAGAACACGTTGCCCTGGGGGTGGTTTCAACACATGGCAACCCCGTGTGTTGAACCCCATGTGTGTGTCCCAGGAGAATAGTGCTCCCTAGGGTTTTCAGTGGCTGATTTTTTGAAAGTAGATTGCTAGATCTTTCTTCTAACCTTTCAGTTAGGAGTTGAGCACATTAACTCTTTGCAATACGCAGATATTCCCAGCACATGCTTTTTAAAAAAAATTCTGAGTAAGTGAAAGTATACAATCCAAGTCAACTTTGCATGCCACCTATCTGCAACTCCACCTGCTCTCCTCATGGCAGCACACTCCTCCCTTTTACTCTTCTAGTTCCTCTTAATGAACACCTGTCCCTTCCTCTCCGCCTTCTCCTCTTCCATCTAGAAAGAAACCAGTAGGGCAGCCTTCTACTAAATGTGTGAAACCATAAAGTACACACACCTCATGCTCACACTGTGTCCCCGAGTCCAGTCTGCTCTTGTCTGAAGAGCTGACCTCAGTACTGGTTTCAGGTCTGGGCCAGTAGCAAGTCTAGGGGCCATGTTCCCAGGGGACCCTCCAGGCTGTCAGGCTATCCATTCTGGTCCTTTAGTGGGGTTCTTGAACTGCACATCTCTTTCTCTTATGCTACATCAGAGACTCTACAATGTGTCCTCCATCATGGCTGCCTTAGGTGTTGGCTGGGCACCATCTGGTTCTTCTGGTCTCATGCTAGCGCAGTCTCCCACTCACATGGGTTCTTCTGTCTCCTGGGTTCGTTTTTACTCATATCTTTAATGTTCTCAGTCGACATCTGTTCCAAATGGGTTGGGATGATTTGGTGCACCTCAGATGGCAGCTTTCTAGCTTTTAAGACCCCAGATGCCACTCACTAATATGGGGTGCAGGAGACTCTCTTAACAACAGACTAGTTATACCAGTTGACCTCAATGTCCCCTAAAAACATGATCCCAGATGCCTGTTCCCGCGACTCTATCCTTGTTGAAATGTTGGGTTGAGTTTAGAAAATCTTTCAGTTTATGGTGTAGTCCACTTACACTGATCTGCCCTCTACCGTGTCAGCACATACTTGTTGTTAAGTGATGTCAAGTCAATTCTGACTCATAGTGACTCCGTGTAATAGAGTATAACTGCCATGGAGGTATTTTTTAATGTATTTTATTGTGTTTTAGGTGAAAGTTTATGGAGCAAATTCCTTTCCCATTCAACAAACTGTACACAGAATGTCCACTGACTGCATCCCACACTGTGTCAACACTTTCCTCATTTCTGCTCCAGGTTCTCGGTTTTGTTTCATATTGTTTTTCTACCCTTTACTGCCTTATTATGTATGCTTTGAGGCCAATCTTGCTCTTTTTGTCTTGTTCTGTTCTACAGAGCATGCTCTTTTCAGGTGTCATCGTTTATGCCTGTGTGTTGCTTGACTGGGAGGCAGTCTCTGAGAATGACCGCAGTTCCAAATCAGAGGAGGGTCATAGGGCCATAGTGTTGGGGGCTTTTCCACTGTCTATCAGATCAGAAAGTCTGGTCTTTTTTTATGAATTTAATTTTTTTGTTTTACATTTTTCTCCTTTCTCTGCGACACCTGTCAGAGCAGTTGGTAGTGCCAGCTAGGTGCCATCCAGTTCTTCTGGTCTCAGGTCATGTAGGTTGTGGTACATGTGGTCCTTTGGACTAGTTGGACCCTTGAGTCTTTTTCACTTTCCTTGACTCTGGATGGGAAGAGACTACTGGCTGTATCTTAGATGGTTGTTCACAAGCTTTTAAGACCCCAGATGCTCCTCATCAAAGCAAGATGTAGAACATTGCTTTTATGCACTGTTATATTGATTGATGTAGATGTCTCCTGAGCCCCAAAAGGGTTTTTTAGGGTGTAATCTTTAAGAGAAGGAACCCTGATAGGGCAGTGGTTAAGCACTTGGCTGCTAACTGAAATGTCACTGATTCAAACTCATGGACCGCTCCAATGGAGAAAGATGTGGCAGTCTGCTCCTGTAAAGATTTCCAGTCTTGGAAACCCCATCAGGCAGTTCTGCTCTGTGCTGTCGGATCACTACGAGGCAGAATCAACTTGATAGCAACAGGTTTTGTAAAAAAAAATCTTTATAGAAGCTCACCAAGTCTTTCATCCATGGAGCCAATGGGTGGGTTCAAATGAACAGCTTTCAACTAGCAGCCAAGCACTGAATCGCGGCTCCATCATGGCTCCTTCCAGCATACAGAGAGCCTGGGTAATCACAACTGGAGGAAACCAGTTCCATTTCATTCTGGTCTCCCTCCTGTGGTGTTTATACACTGGAGGGTTTTGATTTATACAAAGGTGGCTCTGGAGGACTGGGTAGTAGAACCAAGAGAGATACAAGTTGCTTCTGGGGCAAAATATAGAAGTTCTCTGGACCAAGACCCACCACTTCTGCCTGTACAAAAAGTTCTGATAGATGGGAGGCTACTAGCAGCTCAAGCATTCCAAGGAGAATCCACCTACGGAGGAGGAGAGACGTAGGGGTAGGAGGCATTGTAGATTGTAGGCTAAGTGGGCCCCCCAATCCTCCCCTGATCATCAGAGTTCTTAATGTATCCAGAGCAGGTGAAGACAGTCCTTGAGCTGACCGCATAGGTAATTGGAGAATGCCTGGTTGAGAAGGCAACTATACAAGGTCAAAATGGGAGCTCCTATCATGCCTAAGGACTCCGGATTGGCACATAAAGTGTTAGGGGCACTCAAACCTATGCCAAGTAAGTTCCATCTATCCTATGCCAAACCAAACTCACACTAGGTTTCCTTTTATATTTGTTTCAATCTCCTGGGGACTCATCCCAAGACATGAACTCTAAATATGGAAGGTATAGTAGTCTGTGCAGCTGTGGTCAGGAAAGGAATGTTAACGACAAAGGAAGAATTTGAAGGAGCCTAAATGTCCAGCTGCAAGGGATCTTCTAACTGTATTCCCCACTATTCAGAATGACGACAATATTGATGGTGTGAGACCACGTGGTTTAATAAGGGGTGCAGCTTTTTAGCTCAGGCCTGGGAGGAAAGTCTCTACCACTGCAGGTGAAGTGCAGGACAGGCTGGTGAGGTTTGAATTCTCTCCTTCCTCCTCCCAAGGCACTCTGAGCCCAGTGTCTCTCAGAAACTCATGCCAGCACCTCTCCCAGATCCAAGTGTAGGATCCCCTAAATGATGTGGGGACGACCCAGCATGGGCAAGGAGCTTGTCCTCACTGAGCATTCAGGGTCTCCATTGTAGAGAGAACATAAAAGCACATTCACCTTACGTGGAACTGGCTGGAGGATTTGGTAAGAGTCCTCCAATTACCAAGCTTGGGCCCAACATATATACCTATATACAACTGCTCTTAAGATTACTTTTATTCATTTAATGGTATCCACAAAGTGTATCCCATCAGTTCACCATACTGTGGTGGCTTGCATGTTGCTGTGATGCTAGAAGCTATGTCATTGATATTTCAGGTATCAGCAAGCAAGGTCACTGCTGGTGGCCAGATTTCAATGAGGCTTCCAGACTTAGACAGACTAGGAAGAAACACTTAGCCAGTGAAAACTTTACAAGTTGGAAGATGAGCCCTTCAGGCTGGAAGGCACTCAGACTGCAACTTGGAAAGAACTTCTTCAGAGCAGAGTTGATCTTAATGATGTAGATGGAGTCAAGCTTCCTGGACCTTCATTTGTTGATCTGGCAGCAACTGGTGAGCTTCTCCTATAAAGATTTTTTTTGAAAACCTATTGCTATCAAGTTGATTCTGATTCATAGTGATCCTATAGCACAGAGCAGACCTGCCGGATGGGGTTTCCAAGGCTGTAAATCTTTACATGAGAAAACTGCCACATCTTTCTCCAGTGGAGGGGTTCATGAGTTTGAATCAGTGATGCTTCAGTTAGCAGCCAGAACCAGCCAGTTAGCAGTTAGAACCCTAGCAGGGTTCCTTCTTTTAAAGACTACACCCTAAAAAATGATTACATAAACTCAAAATGAGAAGGGATGGCAGTAAATATCTATTGATAACTGAAACACAGAATGTATAAAGTACGAATCTAGAAAAACTGGAAGGTGTCAAAGATGAAACAGTGTGAATAAAGATCAGTATTGTAGGCATTAGTGAGCTGAAATGGACTCGTACTGGCCATTCTGAACCAGGCAGTCATACAATCTATTATGTATACCTAGAATGATGAATTGGAGAGGAATGGCTTCACATTCACTATGAAAAAATACAGATATATTTTTAAATCTGTCCTGAAGTATAATACTGTCAGTGAAAGGATAATATCCATAAGCCTACAAGGAAGATCAATTAATATGAATATTATTCAAATTTACATTCAGTGTCAAAGATGAGAAAATTGAAGACTTTCACCCAGTTCTGTAGTATGAAATTGATCAAACACACAATCAAGCTATGTTGATAGTTACTGGTGATTGGAATGCGAATGTAGGAAATGAACACATGGGCCTCACTGGATAGAAAACACAGGAATCAAATCAACTATATCTATGAAAATAAACAATGGAAAAGCTGAAATACCATCAGTCGGAACAGGGTCAGGTGCCAACTGTGGAACAGATCATCAACTGCTCATGTGAAAGTTTAAGTTAAAGATGAAGACAATTAGAAGAAATCTGAGACAGCTTAAGATACACCCTTGAGTATATCCTACCTAAATTTGGAGACCATTTAAGAACAGATTTGACTCGTTGAACAGTAATACCCAAAGGCTAGATGAGTCATGAAATGACAGCAAGGAAATCAGACATGAAGAAAGACAAAGGTTATTAAAAAGACAGGGAAAGAAAAGAACAAAATGGATATCAGAAGGGACTCTGAAACTTACTCTTGAACAGAGGGTCACTAAAGTCAAGGAACAAAATGATCACATAAGAAGAGGTGAGCAGAAGATTGCAAAGGGCAGCCCAAGAGAATGAAGTATTATAATGACCTGTGCAAAGACCTGGAGTTAGAAAACAAAAAAGGAAGAACAAACTTGCATTTCTCAAGCTGCAATAAAAGAAGAAAAAATTCAAGCCTCCGGTTACAATACTGAAGAATTCTATAGGCAAAATATTGAACTATGCAGGAAACATCAAAAGAAGATGGAAGGAACACACAGTTACTGCACCAGAAAAGAAATGGCCAATGTACAACCATTTCAAGAGGTAGTATAGGATCAAGAACCAATGGTACTGAAGGCAGAAGTCCAAGCTTCAGTGAAGGCATTGTGAAAAACAAGTCTGGAGTTGATAGAATACCGCCTGATATGTTTCAACAAACAGCTCCAGAGGTGGTCACTCATTTATGCCAAGAAACTGAAAGGCAGATACTTGGTTGACTAACTGAAAGAGATCCATATCTGTGCTCATTCCAAAGAAAGGTCATCCAGCACAATGTGGAAATTATTAGAAAAATATCATTACTATCATATGCAAGTAAAATTTTGCTGAAGATTGTTCAAAAGCGGTGGCAACAGTATATCAATAGGGACTGCAGAAATTCGAGATGGATTCAGAAAAAGGCATGAAACAAGGGACATCACTGCTGATGTCAGAAGGATGTTTACCTGTGTTTTATTGGTGATGCAAAGGCACTTGGCTGTCTGGGCCATAACAAGCTATGAATAACAGTGGGAAGAATGGGAATTTCAGAACCCTTCATTGTGCTCATGTGGAAGCTGTACATAGTTAAGAGTCAGCTGTTCCACCAGAACAAAGGGATACTATGCGGTTTAAAATGAGGATAGCTGTGCGCTAAAGTTCTGTCCTTTTACCATACTCATTCAATCTGTATGCTGAACAAATAACCTAAGAAACTGGACTATATGAAGAAGAACACAGCATTAGGACTAGAGGAAGGTTCAATAACAACATGCATTATGCGGATGACACAAACTGGTTGCTGAGGATAAAGGCAACTTGAAGCACTTACTGATGAAGATCGAAGACTACAACCTTCAATATGGATCACACCTCAACATAAAGAAAACAAAAATTATGAGGATAACTGGACCAATAAACAAAATCACAACAAACAGAGAAAAAATTGAAGTTGTCAACGACTTCATTTTACTTGGATCCATAATTCATGCCCCTGGAAGCAGCAACCAAGAAACCAAATGATGTATTGAATTGAACAAATCTGCTACAGAAGTCCTGAAAGTGGTATCTTTGCTTTTCAACACTTAAAAAAAAATTAATCTACTGTAGATGAAGGTTTATAGAGCAAACTAGCTTTTCATTAAACAACTAGTACATGTGTTGTTTTGTGACATCGGTTACCAACCCCGCAACATGTCAACACTCTTCCTTCTTAAGCTTAGGTTACCCATTACCAGTTTTCTTGCCTCCTCCTGCCTTCTAGTCCTTGTGTCTGGGCTGGTATGCCCCTTTAGTCTCATTTTATTTTGTGGGCCTATCTAATCTTTGTTTGAAGGGTGAACTTCAGGAGTGACTTCATTACAGGACCAAAAGGGCTTCTGGGGGCTGTACTTTAGGGTTTTTTTACAGTCTCTGTTAGGTCAGTAAATCTGATTATTTTGTGAGTTAGAATTTTGTTCTACATTTTTCTCCAGTTTTATCTAAGACTATCTGTTGTGACCCCTGTCAGAGCAGTCAGTGGCAGCAGCTGGATACCATCTAGTTGTGCTGGACTCAGTCTGGTGGAGGCTGTGCTAGCTGCAGTCCCTTGGGCTAATCTTTCCCTTGTATCTTTGGTTTTCTTCATTCTCCCTTGTTTCTGATGAGATCAGACCAGCGGAATACCTCAGATGGGCACTCGCAAGCTTTTAAGATCTCAGATGCTACTCACCAAAGTAGAATGTAGAATATTTTCTTTATAAACTATGTTATGCCAATTTAGCCTGATATTCACCAAGATCCTGGTCCCCTCAACCATCAGCCCAATTATTTTGTCCCTCATGGAGTTTGGATGAGTCTATGGAGCTTCTGTGACCTTGACCTGGCTTCCCCAGTATCATACACTGTCTTACCCTTTACCAAAGTTACCACTTGTCTATTGTCTGTTCGGTTGCTTTTCAACACTTTCAAAAGGTCTTCAGCAGCAGATTTGCCCAGTGCAGTATGTGGTTTGATTTCTTGACTACTGCTCCCCATGGGCATTAATTATGGATCTAAGTAAACAAAATTCTCGACAACTTCAATCTTGTGTCTGTTTATCATGATGTTCTTTACCAGTCCAGTTGTGAGGATGTTTGTTTTCTTTATCTTGAGGTGTAATTCGTACTAAAGACTGTGGTATTTGGTCTTCATCAGTAAGCACTTTAAGTTCTCTTCACTTTTGGCAAGTAAGGTTGTGTCATCTTGCATATTGCAAGTTTCTGTAAGATTATAGCTATTGAAAACTATGGAGCACAGGTTTGTTCTGAAACAGGTGGAGCTGCCATGAGTTGGAATTGACTCAATGACAATAGATTCTTTTTCTTTCAATTTATAATGTGCACCAGGTCCTGGGTTATTGCACAGCTGGACTTGGAGCTTGGGATCATTGAGCATGGATGGTCATGTCCTGCAAAATCAGTCCAGTATTTGCAACTTCTCGGCCCTGGGGACTTTGTTAGTGGAATTAAATTAGCTGGTGTCTACTGAAGATTTGCTAGAACTGGCTGAGTACTGAGAGGCCAAATAGGATCCACCTGGTGTCTGTCTTTGAGATATTGATGTTCTGGGCACATATGCTGTGGTCTGGACACGAGGAAGGCAGTTTGCCAGAATTTTGGGGTTCTTCTTTTCAGGGAGAAAAGCCTTGTATAATCATTCTCTGACCAGAAGGAATATCCTCTTATTCCCTACAGCTGTCCTGAAAGAAGTGCTTACAGCCATTAGCCTGTCATGCCCAGATGTAAGGCTGTCACAGCTTACCATAAAGCAGGTATATTACTTTCCTAGAGCTGCTGTAACAAAATACCACAAACCATGTGGCTTATAAGAACAAAAACTTATTATTTTACAGTTCTGGAGGTTATAAGTCTAAATTAAATGTTTTGACAGGATCAAACGTGTTCTCTTCAAAGCCTTGTGGGGAAGATCACTTCTTGTCTCTTCTGGCATCTGGTAGCCACAGCAGTGCCTTGGCTTGCAGTTGTAGAATGATTCCATTGTCGCATGGCCGTCTTCCCTCTGGGTGTCTGTCTCTGTGTTATTTTCTTCTCTTTTATACATACATCAGACATATAGGATTCTAAAAACTCAATCCAAATCCACTGCCACTGAGTCAATTCTGACTTATAGTGTCCCTAAGAGTAGAACTGCCCCATGGAGTTTCCAAGGAGTGTCTGGGGGATTTGAACTGCTGACGTGGCAGCAGATGTGGCACTTAAGCACTACACCTCTAAGGTTTCCCATATAGGATTAAGAATCATTTTCTTTCAGTATGATCTCATGTTGACTGGCACAGGATATGGCAGCAAAATCTTATTTCCAAGCAAGGTTATGTTCACAGGTACTGGGGTTAGGATGAGACACAATTTAATCCACTGTAACAAGGAACTGCATTTTCATATTCCCAAACATGCACTAAACAGTGACACTCTTCCCCCCCCCCAAATGAAATCTTAGGAAGAAATCTAATTTTCAAAACAGATATTAGATTTCCAGTCTGAGTTTCAACATGTAAAGAACACAGAAGTCATCACTGCTGAATTACAACAAGAAAAATCTGGACAAACTAAAAATGGATAGCTTTTCTTGGACTGATCAGAGAATTGAGGTTGCAGGCCAAACTGCCACACTGAAATTTGGAGAGACAAGCTCAGCCAGAGAGTGATGGCTGGGATCTGTTTGTCTAAAGCAGAAGCTGCTAAAGCCATAATCTGGCAGAAACACTTAAAGGGCAATTTTGATGAATTGCTGGAGGCTGA
Source organism: Heterohyrax brucei (assembly GCA_028571685.1). Classification (NCBI taxonomy): domain Eukaryota; kingdom Metazoa; phylum Chordata; class Mammalia; order Hyracoidea; family Procaviidae; genus Heterohyrax; species Heterohyrax brucei. The sequence goes on along the minus strand of CM053150.1, from coordinate 82,484,729 downwards.
GTGTGGACTAGCCTAAAAGAGAGAAAACCCTGGGACCACTGTCTTAGGGGGCCCCTACACTTTTATTTTTACTGCTAGAGCACCACAAGGCCCTAATGATGAAGATCTAAGAATGATGCCCTTGTGGCTTTGGCAGAGGCAGGGGAAGCCACTGCGATTGCCTTCGAATCAGTTATGACTCATAGTGACTCTATAGGTCAAAGTAGAACCGCCCCATAGAGTTTCCATGGAGTGCCTGGTTAGATTTAAACTGCTTACTTTTGGGTTAGCAGACGTAGCACTTAACCGCTATGCAACCAGAGTTTAGGGTAATCATTTTGAAATACATTGAGATCCTTTTCCATGATAAAGCTTATTGTCCAGGGAAAAGACTTTACCTGAGCCTTTTTTAATCTGTGAGAAGAAAATTGCCCACAATTCAACCCCCTCCAGCCTTCCTGTCTCACCTAAGGTAGAAAAAAATTACAGTCTATAGGGATCAGGGCTTCCAGCAATTACCTTTGGAGTGCTGGTGCCAGGGAAGGGAGTAGGGAGAAAGTTGTGGAGTGATGGAAGCTACACCACTGGAGGAACACTGGTGAAGGTCACATCCCATGGTCTTGATAAAGGTCCGCTGAAAGTCTGACATTTAATTGAAAGATTATGGAACGCTTCCCTGTCCTCGTACCTTATCACCACCCCAGCAGGGCACCATTATAGTAACAGAGTATTACAGATAAAATAGCTATGAGACACAGAATTTCTCTGGGAAAGAAGACTTAAAGACACAGAACTTCTCCGTGGAAGAGCACTTACGGAAGCCCAAAGTCAAGAGAGAAAACAAAGATGAGGACACTAGAGGAATCTGAAACTTCTGGCAAACACTAAACACAATTCAACTCACAGTCAGAGGAACATATATATTTATGCTGAAGGCAGTTTTAACTTCAGCTTCTGTTATCTGATCCTGTAAGTCCAGCTTTTAACAAAAAATTATAAATCATGCCAAAATGCAAGAAAAAACTCAATCTGAAGAGAAAAGCAAGCATCAGAACCAAACTTGGATATGACATAGATGTTGTATCAGGTGAGGAATTTAAAATAACTATGATTAATATGTAGAGAGTCAGCCAAAGAGAGAAAGACAATCAATGACACGGACAGACACAGTGGCTGCAATAATGTGCTCAGACCTACCTACTTTTGTGAGGATGGCACAGGATATGGCAGTGTTTTATCTTGTTATACATAGGGTCTCTAGAGTTGACTTATAGCTGACTCAATGGCATCTAATAACATGATTAATACACTAAGAACTGTAATGGAAAAAGTAGACAACATGCAGACACATATGGATAATATAAGCAGAGAGATGGAAACTGAGAAAAATGTCAAAAGGATATGCTAGAAATAAAAACTCTAAGAGAAATGAGGAATGCCTTTGATGGGTTCATTAGTAGACTGGACAAGGTTAAGGAAGGGATCAGGGAGCTTAAAAATGAGGTGGTAGTCAGTTCTCAAACTGAAGTGCAAAGAGGAAAAAAAAGGAACGAAAGAAATAGAACATTCAAGAATTGCAAGACATTTTCAAAGCCAAAAGGTGTATCATATTCATAATTGGAATACCAGAAGGAAAAGAAAGAGTGAACAAAGAAGAAATACTTTAAGTAATAATAACAGAACTTTCTAAACCACAGATCCAGGAAACTCAGAAAACGCTAAGCAGGATAAATACCAAAAATTAAAACAACAATAACAAAAGAAACAAACTACCTAGGCATACCATATTCAAACTGTAGAAAACCAAAGAAATAGATACAAGTGACATTTAAATAGTGATATAAGTTCATCTTTACCATATTTACGTGCCATAAAGTCAGACAGCATACAGCAACAATGAAGCTTGTTCTGCTGATAGTAGATTAAAAAAGAGGAGTTTTGGATTTTCACATGAGCCTCAGCATTCAAGATATGTCTGAGTTGATTTAAACAAGCAAGCAGTTATTAATCACAAGAGTGTGTCAACTGTTCATCTTATAATCTTGAAACTGACTTAGAAAATTCAAAAAGCGGGTGTAGGAAGAACTTCTGGTTTCAAAACTGAGTTGCTAACCACTAAATAAGACATAGATAAGCCCTGTGACTCAGCATGCTGAGGTGGGAACTGGCTTTGCACTATCACTGAGGACTGAGGACAGTACCTTGAATATAGCTGGTGCTCAGGAAGTATTGTGGTTTTAATGGCATGATGACCACTGGCCAAGGTGAAACAACCTGGCTGGGGGCATCTTGCCCCACAGTCAACAGATTATGGATTCTGGGCCCTGAGTAATAACCTTGGAGCAGATGTTCCCAAGGGTTGAAGTCAAGAAAGTACTGGTGAAGATTTAGAACATTTCTCATCAGCGGGGGCTCCCACGTGGAAATAAATTAATCTAGTAGCACAAGTCAACATGTTGTGGGTAATGTCTTAAAACACAGCATATACAAATTATAAGAAGTCTGACATCTAAGTTCATGAATCATCCTATGTGCTGATGCCATCACCTAGGCCACACTTCAAAGCAATTTTGGGACTCTTTTTCTGGAGTGGTCATCAGAGCTGTTGTCATAATACCCTTGGTGTCCTGAAGGTCATCAAAATATCTTCCTTTCAACATTTCCTTTATCTTCTGGTAAAGGAAAAAGTCACTGAGAGCCAGATCAGGTGAGTAGGGAGAGTGTTCCAGTGCACTTATTTGTTTACTGGTTAAAATCTCCCTCACAGACAACTATACAATTAAGTTCACGAACTTGTCACTGTGTCACTATTTCACTGTGTGCAATGGCCATTCCAGAAAGAGTTCCAAAATTGCACTGAAGAGCGGACTAGGTGCTGGCATCAGTGCATACTTCCCAAGGGGAGTATTTTGAAAGTGATTGTAGTGACATTCAGCGATAAGGTATGTGACACTTATAATAATTAAGTTTGCATACTCAATTGTCAGAACTCATAGACTAATTATTCTCATGAACAGAGACTTGAAACACTTGTAGAAAAATACTAGCAAATCAATTCAATGATATTTAAAACTGAGAGGCAATACATCATGACCAAACGAGGTTTATTCTAGGAATGCAAGGCTGGTTTAACATTTGAAAATCAATTAATGTGATTCATTATATTAAAATAAAAAAGGAGAGAAATCATATGATGATCTACATGGATGAAGAAAAAGCATTTGAAAAAATTCAGCACCATTCAAGGTAAAAAAAAAGTCTTGACAAACTAGAAGTGTAAGTAACGTCCTTACCTGAAAATATATATGTATAAACAACCAGCAAGCACAATGAATGGTGAATTATTGAAAACACTCCCTCTGAGACTCGAAAGAAGACAAGAGTGCCTACTTTCACAACTTCTAATCAGCTTTGCACTAGAGGCCTTGGCTAAGGCAATAAAAGGAACAAGTGGTATAAAAACTCCAACATTATTTGTAGATGACACAAATGTGACTGAAAATCTGAAAGAATCTGCAAACTATTAGATAATTCTAGCAAGTGAGTTTAGTGGAGTCGCTAGAATCAAGATCAATATATAAAAATAAATTATACTTCTATTGCTGGCAATAGAGAAATAAAAATATCACTTTCAATAATAGCCAAAATCCAGGAATAAATGGAATAAAAGATGGGCAAGACTTATGTCTTGAAGTAATTAAAGCACTAAACCAACGAAGGGATATATTATGTTCATGGATTGGAAGACTCAGTACTGTTCTGAGTCTTAATTCTCAGATTGATCTGTAGAGTAAGTGAAATTCCAATTAAAACCCCACCAAAAAACCAGACCCATTGCCATCAAGTTGATATAGACTCATTGCGACCCCATAAGACAGAATAGAACTTCTCTATGTGGTTTCCAAGGAACGACTGGTGGATTCAAACTGCTAGCCTTTTGGTTAGCTGCTGAACTCTTAACTGCTACACCACCAGGGTTTCCAAAATTAAAACCCCAGCAGGTTAAAAATTATGTGTGTGTTTGAGGATGTGGGTTGAGGGGCTGGCAGATGATTCTGAAATTTATGTAGAAAATCAAATGACTGAAAATAGCCAAGGCAATCTTGAAGAAAATCAAAGCTGAAGGACTTACACTACTAATTATCATGTCTTACAACAAAGATACAGTAATTAGATAGTGTCATTTTGGTATGAGAATAGACAACCAGAGTAACAAAACAGAAATGTACCATATAACATACTTGAGTGCATGGCAGCTTTTAAAAAATTATTTAAAATGTTTGAAATATTATTGAATAGGTTAAATGTATTATAGTAAACAAATATAATCTGTTTTCTTAAAATAGATTTAATACATTTTATTGGAATTTAAGTCAAATCGTTGGATCCCTCAAACCGAATCTAACACATTTTGGCAACCAATGCTTGAATCAGAATTGACTCAGTGGCAACAGATCAGTTTGTTTGTTTTTTTCCACTATGACCCAATCCTGAAGAAGAGAAGTTGCAGTCGGGAGAAGTGGTCTGCTAGTCACCCAAGTTGAAAATAAAAGCCGGGCTGGTGGACGTCCTAGGCGTTTTCTTTCCCCTTGACTAAAGAGGAGGCAGGATTTGGTAATAATCTTTCAAACATACACTCCAGCAGGTGGCCTTGTAGGAAGACATCAACTGTGAGACCAAAACAGTTATGCCCCTAGACCTCACTTCCCCCTCACCCCTGCCTGACATCATCACCTAGGTTCCTGGTGCTGCAGTGGTTAACAGCTTAGTTGCTAACCAAGATTTGGCATTTCAGATCTACCAACTGCTCCTTGGAAACTCTGTGAGGCCACACTACTCTTTCCTATAGGATCACTATGAGTCAGAATTATCTCAACAGCAATGAGTTTGATATCTTTTTTGATTTTGGTCATCACCCAGTGGGTGGCATGGATTTTGCAGGCTTGGAACGAACTTGATTCAGTGGCTGATAGTGAATGGTGGTGGAGTCAACTGGAGGGCCCAGGTCCCTACTTGGGGGCCAAGGCACCTGTTTCTCAGAGAACTCGAGATGAGAAAAACTACCAGAAGAGGGAGATACCCTAAAGATCTCAGACTCATTTATTATGTGCTTCAGATAGAATTTTCTTAACTACTTTCTTGTGGGCTGGTATTGAGCAGCCTTGATCCGTGCGACCACTGGCCGAAGCTATCACCTACATGCCTGTCACCCACAGGGCACATATAGGGTTCAAGACTTCTTCCAGAGTTGCCCCACCCACCACTTGGAGGTTATTCTGCCATGGCCTCAGTCATCATATTCTGGGAAGACCAGGATTGCTCAGGGAAAGCTGGGGGTCTGTGCTGAGCCTGACATCTTTTCAGACTGCAGTCTCCCTGGGGCTCATAGTGGAGCAGAAGAAGCCACCAGAGCAGTCAGAAGTCCTGGACACTTAGAAGCCCTGGACACAATTACTACTGTAAGCTGCTACTGCTTGAATGCTCATTACGAGTTGGGTGTTGAGTGCCTTACGCATCAGCTGTATGGTCAGGCAGTAGTTGTATCCATATTGTAAATGAAACCAAGGAAATCACGGCACAGATCCCTAAATAACTTGCCTTACATCACATCACCGTTGAGAGGTGGAGAGAGGATTCAAACTCAAGCTTGAGCTTGCAAACATCTACACTTTCTACTCTTAGGTGGGTTGAATCTCCTGAGCCACTGTAGAACCAAGACAGGTGTACCTTGTACACGTACCTGTTTCTGCCCGTGGGAGTGACTAAGAGGGCAGATGTGGCAGTCAGACTCAAGTTTGAGCCCTGGCTCTGCCACCTACGTATCCATGGTACGACTCTGGCAAGATCTATTAAAATCTCTAGAGTGGGTACCTTCATCGACTTGGGACTGAAGCACCAGATGGTGCCCGGCAACCACCAGTGATAGCCACGATGGAGCTCACTGGGTTGAGTCTCACTGGCAAAACAAGAATAAAAAAGGGGTGCATCCTGAGATCTCCACTAAAAGACCTCAATTGATGGTCCAGCAGTTTCGGGGTTCCCCTGAGAGCATGGCCTCTGGCCCTGATGCTGCCCTTACCCATAAATTATAACAAAGGTCCACTCTTCGGACAGGAATGGATTGGACTTGGTGATGCAGTCACCATATACTGGATATACTTTATGGTTCTATACATCTATAGGATATCATCCTGCTGACCTCTGGCTGGAGGAAGGAGAGTGGGTGGAGAGGAGGGGAAAGGAGACTGTTGGGAGGATGAGACATGTATGAAGCAGAGAGGAATAGTGTGCTGTCACCAGACAGGGAGAGCAGTGGAAGCTGCATATAGGTGGGCATGTAAATTTATACGGGAATGTACGTTTTCACTCAGTCATGTTAAATAAAAAAAAAAAAATATATATATATATATATAAATCTCTAAAATGGGATAATGGCATTTTCTGAACAGAAAACAAAATAAGGGATATGCAGAGACCACCCATGGTTGGCTCTCAACACTAATGCCAAGGACTACCTCCTCACCATATCAACTACCTCACTTGGTGGCAGCTGCAAAACATCCATCCTGTGCAACTTGGATCTCTCTGTGGGCAGCTGTCTTGCTCTGTCCTGAAGCCTCAGATGGAGACAGAACTGGCTGTAGAAATAGCCTCTATAGACCTGTGTGAATATGAACAGGCCACTCAGCCTGACTCTGGGCCCTCATCTGTAAAATGGGATGACTAGCTGTCACCTCCCAGGGTGTGAAGATCATCAAAAGAAATGCCCGGAAAGGGCCTGAATTCCCTTGGTAGATGCTGTGAAAATACCCTCAAGACAAAGAACACTAAAGGGTACCATCATTTCAAGCTTGATGAGGGCTTGTCCTCGTTTCCCCTTCCACCCTATGCAAGATGCTCACCCGGGACTGGGAGGCCCTGTGGAACTGAATGTCAAGCCACTTTCTGGCCATTAATCTCTAAGAGTCTATCAGGACCATTTGCATTAGCCCATATTCAAAAACCCCTCTGGTTCCCAGTGGACCAGAAGTGGAGCTCGGGAAATGGTGACACTGTAGCCAGCTGGAAGCTGAAGCCCCTTGGTGTCTAAACAGCTTCTTGGACCCAGCTCCGTAAAGTGCCAATTGTGGCCCAGCCAACCCTGCTGTGGGGATGTTTGTCATCCTAGATGGTCACTACTTGAGGACACTGAGAAACAGTGCCTCCTACCTGGTGTGAGGTAGGGTCTTGAGGGTCTTTTCTCTTGTTAAGAGAATTCCCCACCCCTAGCCCAAACTCTTCGTCGGGGCTAGGAACAGCTCACCTGGGTCCTTGATGACTACTGAACTTGGGTGGCTGGCAGAGGCCAAATGTGCTTCTGGGGTGGGGGTGGGTTGGGCAAGAGTTGTGCAGACAACACCCACTCCGCCCACCCCCCTGTCAATACACAGCCTGTCCTCTCACTGATGACCATGCAGCTTTCCTAATGGAACAAATCGCTGAACTTGGTACATTTCAAGCACTTTAGCCTTCTAGGACACCAGACTGCTGATGAAAAGCCATCTTCCGAGGGCGCCATCTTAATGAGGCCAAATTTCATACGCTTGCAAACTTTCCCCCCTGCTTCCTACTGCACTGTACCCCACACCCACCCCTCAATAAAAGGTTGCATCAGAGTGAGAGATTTCCATAATTTATAGTATGGGCATTTCACTGGGGACAAGCGCTAATCTGTACTTACCGATACATTTAAGAAAATGCATCCTCCTGCAAGCCTGCACCATTTATGACTCTTGGCACAAACCGCAATGCTCAGTCTTCAATTAAGGGACACCTTAGGGTTCATTATCACACAATCGCTCCCTGTGAACCATGCCAAATGCTGTTTTGGCACAGAGCTTGGAAGATGAATTAGAAGGAAGTATTCTCTGTAATGCCCTCTCCCTAATTCCCATTACCATCATCAGCGTTTATGCCCTCTTTGCTTGACTCCCTCCCCCTTCTTTCCAAGTGGCTTTTACTATTCAATTTCTCAATGTCAAACTCGATTCTCTAGAGGTGTAGTTAAAGATGCCACATCTCCTTTTTGTCTTCCGGCACTCAACAGGCCTCTGAAGGGCTGCAGATGGGCTGCTCTCCATACCCTTTTTCGGCCTGAAGGAGCCACAGATGCTTTTTTTCCTCTCTTAGAGCTTGGGGTAGAAAAAAGAAAAGGGACCAGAATTGGAAAGATACACACAAGTACGAGCCAGGAGGGTTCTAAACAGGATGGAAACAAAACCATGCATCTAAATTGAGATAACTCTAGTGCCCAGGCTAACCGCTAAGGCAGCACATATTCAAATGTTAAAGTGGACAGTGTTCAAGCCAGTTGCTTCAATCAATGGGCAAGTAGGGGGGAAAAAAAAGTTGAAGGCTGATCTTTACTTCTCAATTACCTCTCTGGTCTATCATCCACAGAGATCACAGGACCTGAAAGTACAAGACCCTCTTTATGATTCATATGTACGAGGTATGGACACCTCCTTTTGTTTCTCCTTAATGAAAACAACTGTCTGCCACTCTCCAGCTCACTGGGCAACCTGATGCTCCATGGTGGTGACTGAATAAATGTCTCCGTATCCAGCTGAATCCTGGAGGTTAGGGACAAGGAGGGAGCAGGGTCACAGGCAGCTACAGCCAGAGAAGCATGAATCAGGCAACTCGGGAAAGCTGCAGCAGGCAAACACACAAGGCCAGGACTGGCTGGTGAGCACCAATTTCTACGGCAAGTATGTGTGTCAGAGGGGGCAGAGGGTAGTCTGGAAGGAAGAAGTGAGCGTGCTGCCTCAGTTACAGGGATTTATGTTGTGCAGCTGCAGAGCTCATCACCACTGCTTGATATGACCCCCGAGCGAATCTTCCAGCTCCATTCGCAGTGATAGTGTTTCTTCTGGGTGAGGAAACTCATGGTTGACTTTTCTGTGTCGTGCCACTTCTGGAGATGCTTAGAGGAGTCACGTAAGGCACTGACTGTAACCAAGTTCTCAAGTCTATCAAATTATATAAAGCCATCATGTAGATTTAGCTTAACGAAGTAGCTAGAAGTCTAGGCTGTGCACCACCTAAGCTGGGCTAACACAGTGCAAGACGATGAGCTGCGAGCTGTGAGCAGAGCAGCCTCCTTTCCTTAGCATTCAGGGGGCAAGGAGCAGGGGGCAGAGGAATAACAAGCGAAGGGAAAGTACACAGACTAAAAATACTTCGCCCACAAGGTGTCTTGTGGAAATTTTATTATATAGAGTGTAAAATGAATTGTCAGTCCAATAAAAAGAACACTTTTCTTTTAAACATCATGCATAACATTTTCAAACTGTCTTTTTTTAATAGTTAGACATTTCAAGCATTATAAAGAAAGTAAGGAGAAAAACCAGAAACTGTAACTTCAGTACATTTTAAACGGAATGTCCCTCAGGTCAATTAAAAATGCAAGAAAAAAATAGCTTCAATTCCGTTTTTTTTCCTTTAAAAATACATGTTATCTGTACAAGATACACTACAGTAAACATTGAAAATCATATTATCCCTTTTATTAAATCAAAATTATTTAATTCATACTGTGGTTAATACTAGATTTATTTATTCATCTAGTTAATCTGACAAATATTAAGAAAATATTTAAAAGAAAAAAGCAAAAACACCTTGGAATTAAAAAATAGTTACTACATTTTTGTACGGTTTAATGTTCCACAGTGTTTGTTAAAAGTTATATCGAATTTCTTTTTAATATTAAAAATAACAGTATTTATATTTCTGAGAGAATAGAGAAAGGTTTTTTGTTTTGTTTTTAAAACAAGCTTGGAGGTCTTAGATACACAATTGCAATGGATGGAGACATGAAAAAAAGGTATGCTAAAAACATGAACACATTTTTATATTACCCCTTTAGAACTCTAGAAATTATACAAACCCTATAAAATGCCCCTCCCAGTTCCTGGTGGACAGCAATACAATTATCTGTCTCAATTCAGAATTCACATAATTAATTACAATACATAATAGTTCAGTTTTTTAAAAAATGCAATAAAACCAGACAGCCAAGATACAAGAAATTAGAAGTAAAACATTTAATGAATTTACACATTTAAGAATATTTAAATACTGTTTAAAAATTTTAAAAAGGATTTGTTACATACCACCTAAGACTTCCAAGCCACTTTCTGTTGCAACAGAAAAAAAAAACTGCAGATAAAAAGACACAAACAAAACAAAACAAAACAAAACAAAAAACACCATGTTGAAATGTCACTGCTCTGAGGTACATTCTGGTGCCTGAATTTGCACAGGTATTGCTCCAAAAAGAATCCCAGAGCTCACACATTTGAAATAACAACAAAAATAATGAAACAAAAATTATCAGCAATTTTTAGTAACTAATTTTTCCCGATTTTTAGAAAAATTCAGTTAATCTAAATATAGTGTTTCACAGAACAAAACAAAGGTTCTTCATCAAAAGGTTTGCAAATCTAAAAACCTCTGTTACAAACAGGTTTTCTTTCACAATGATTTCAAGGGGGAAAACGGCCACAAGGACATTGTTCTACTGCTCCTGTGGAAGGAAGTGGAAAGAAAGTAAGTTTAAGTTAGTCTGTGACGGCCAATTCTCAAGTCCTTGAGTCTGAGGCTCCCTCCGGTGGGAGGTGACAGGTCACCCTCTCTCCCCTCTGGCTCCACAACAGGCGCCAACACACACAGACGAGCCAATGTCTAAGCACCTTCCCCCAGGTCTCATGTCATGGGGTCTGGACCAGACAAAACCTCTCTTGAGCAAGAGGTCCTGGGGCTTCTCTATCCCTGGGGATACTGGGTGAGGAGGGAGTGCAAGGGAATAAAACTTTTCCCGGGGTCAGCCATAAGCCCTGACAGTTGTTTGCAGGGATCTCAAGCATAATCAATCTGGCAGTGAGATGTCCAACCAGCTTTTGGTCCAGGTCCTGAGGGGATGGGCATGGGAAACTGACCGGCATCAGGTCACCCTGAAAAATGTCCCTCAGGGGCCAGCTTCCCGACTTCACTAAGAACGCCACTTCTCGCCTCTGTCTAGACACAGTGCTGGGGATGGGAGCTCTATGAGTTTGTGTGGGCCGATGAAGATGCAACACTCTGTGTTCTGCCCAATCTTTACAGAGTGAGAACTCTCCTTTTTGCCTCTCACTGCTGATCGAGGGCAAAGTCACAGACAGGCCACACCACCACTGCAAGAACGAAGAATTAGGGAATACCCTCCATGGTCCATACAAACACCACACAGTGCCAGACTCGCCAGAGTCATCTATGCTTGCTGCTCTTATTTCAAGCTGGAAAAACAGAGGTTTAGGGGCAGAAAGAAAGTACCATTTAGCACTAAGGCCTGGGTCCTCCTCCTCCCTTTGAGGGAAAATCAGGCACTTCCTTGAAGGAGCTGCCAAATAAATTCTCTACCCTACTTGGCCCAAACTGTTCCTCTCTGGATGCAGGAGGGGGAAGAGACGCTGTAGCAGCTCTTAGCAAACAGTGGCCATGTTAAGCAGCTGTGTGGGCCCGGGCTTTCCTTCTGCAGCCTGGTGGGCTTTCCTGGGTCAGGAACACTGAAGGCTTGAGAGAAGGAGACTAGGGGCTGATCTGGGAAGCAGCAGTAATGCTGGTGATTGGCTACAGACCTGGTTGTGGGCCTGAGCTTGCCCTAGTGTCTGCCCGTAGAAAGCAACCTGCTGTCTGTAATATTCTGCCCAGGCCATTGTGTAGTCTGGTGGCGAGCTGGCTTGAGGAGCAGCACTGGCAGCATGACCTGATTGACAAAGGAAGAAATATCAGTTAGCAGAAGCAGGGATGCAGTCACAGGGGAGGAACAGGACACTGTCAACTGGCTAGGTCCCCTCCCATCTTGGCCTAGAATAAATGCCCAATGTTCTCACTGGACAGCTGGAAGGTAATGGTGGTGGGAAGGCTGGTGCTGAGGAGTGCTGCTGTAACCCTGGGATATCTGGCATGGTTAAAGTACTGTCATGTCTCTGTCACCCAGTCCTTGCTCTATCCTTTGGAAACCTGCATTGTAGTCTTCTCTTTACACAAGCACATATTCTGCATCTGTCTGCCTGCCCTAGTCAGCAACCAGTGCCAGACGACCGAGAAAGAAGGGAGCTCCTAGCATCTGTGTGTGCGTGTGTCTGTGTGCATGCATGCACAAAGCGCAAGTCTACTCAGAGTATCCAAATCCTCCAGAGAGCTTGAAATAAACAGATGCCCATGTGGGTCTGGGAATCTGGAGTTGCAGGGTCGAGGGAAGACTGGAATACAACCTGTAACACTCCCCTGCTCTCCAATGATGATGCCATCCTGCAGTATGCTTCCTGGCTAGGGTGAGTGTTTCGTTGACAGCCCTTTGACCTGCTTCCAACCAGCAAGTAACAACCTTCAGACTCAAAACAAGTTAACTACCTCTTCAAAGAACACCAGTTCAGCAGTTTTGGAATCTAAATGGGGAGTTTCATACTAATCTTTTCTTGTACTTCCCCTCCCTTTTCAGAACTTCTTTCATTTCTGGGACAGTGGGGGTGAGGTGGGTTTAGACAAATTATTTAGGAAGGAAAACACCACAACCCAGTAGCTATTTCAATTTTAGGCTCTCTTCATCATTTCTTTTCTCTTCACCTGTTCCCAAACAGCCACCAACAGGCAGGCAGCAGCAAGACAAGACCACAGAACAAGACACTGAGGGGACCTGAGCCCTGGTGAAGCCATGCCCAGTGGGCCTGTGGGAACCATGTGGTTCTGAAGAGGAACCACCTTGACAGAGAACTGATGAGTGTGCCTGGCTGCTATGTGTCTTCTAGGTCCTTCATAAAGAGTTAAGCCTTAGGGACAGCAGAGAGGAGTAGGAGAGGATAGTAAGCTTTTGCCAGGGCACAGACCCAGCCCTGTGGTCAGTAACTACAGTATATCTCCTCTGATAAGACAGACAGCCAGGGAGGACAGTGAGACAAAGTGAGGTATCAAGATCTAGTCACATGGAGAAAAAGTTGGGGGCAAAAGAAAAAAAAAAGGGTATCTAACCACTGACAAGTAAAGTCTACAGGAAGGAAGGGACTCTTATCACTGGGAACCTGCTTGTTAAGGAGACCCATCCACTCACTCTGTTTTTTGTAATAGTCTTCCCAGGCCTTGCTGTAGTCAGGCTGGCTGCTCTGCGGCTGGCTCTGCTGGCCTGTGCGAAGAACACAAAAGCAGTCAGGCCTTCCTGGCTTTCTCACAGCCACAGCCCCTAGCCCAGCCTACTCCAGGCCTACTCTCTGTACTTGCTCCAAGTCTTCTGGAGGCCTCCACACTGCCCCAGGCCCTGTGACCTGAGAAGAAGGTAGCGGCAGGCTGGCCTCAGAAAAAAACTGCATCTTAATTTTAAGGGGGTCTCCGCCCAGGCAATGGACTATGGGGGACGGGTACCAAGATCCTGGTGTGACTGCCAGGTAAGGGGAGCTCCCCATAAGGTTAAGGCTGGGGCTGGGGCTGGGGCTGGGCAGATGGCTGCCACTCCCAGGCAGTCAGTGGAATAGCCGAAGCTTCCTTCAGACCAGCCTCATCTGAGAGCTCCAAGGCCAGAGTAGCTGTTGTTCCTGGGCTTCCTGAATCTGGCCTTCAAATCAGACAAAGAACCTGAAGTGCTCTGAGTACACTCTCACCCAGGCCTTTCTGTTCAGACGCTGAGGGCTTTACTCTGGACAAGCAGGAGTAAGAAACAGTTAAGGACACTGTTGGGAGACTGTAACGAAAAGGACAAGATGACGACATACACATGGTAGAGAGAAATGAAACTCACGGCCAGCACCTGACTGTGACCTGGTGGCTCCAAGCCCTTCTGGGGTGGCAGAAGGGGGAAAGAGGATATAATGGGTTTCTTCTAGCCCTTTTTTCCATGCATAATACTGGAGCATTCTCTATAGTGTGTGGGTTTAGAGCAGGAAAGATGGAGGGAGGTACACCAGTATTTGGGTACCAAGCAGCAGCATCCTGCCCAGAAGCATGAAAGAGGGTTAAAAGATTTGACCGGATCAACACAAGTAGATGGTGCCTGGCTACCCCAACCAAATGTTCTGACAAGGGGCACAGCAGAGGGTCCTGGACAGAGTTGAAGAAAAATGCAGAACAAAAAACTGACTCACAAAAAAAGAGACCAGACTTACTGGTCTCACAGACTGGAAAAACTGAGAGTATGGTCTGTGGATACCTTGTAACTGAGTACTGTGTTTACTCCTCAGGTTTACTTTTCAGCCAAAGACTGGACAAATCCATAAAAGAAAATGAGATTAAGTGTTTACACCAGCCCAGGGGTAAGGCGGAGAAAGCAGGAGGGGAACAGGAAAGCTGGTAATGAGGAACCGAAGGTCGAGAAGGGAAGAGTGCTGACATTATCGTGGGGTTGGCAACTAACGCCACAAAACAATATATGTGTTCACTATTTCATGAGAATCTAATTTACGCTGTAACCTTTCACCTAAAATAAATTTTTTAAAAAAAGATTTGACCATAGGCACAAATCAGGACCTTTCTTTTGGAAGACTTCAGGGCTGGTCTGGGAATCCACCTGCTAAGGCCCACAGAAGGGCCCCTTCAACACCTTCTCTTCTATTAGAATTAAGAGTTGGCAGCTGGCAGACAGGAATACATCACAGCAAGATGTTTTTCCCAGTAAATTTATCAAAGATGGAGAAGGAACATGGACAAGATGCCCATTATTACATTTAAATATGTGTTGTGCTGGGGAAAGGAACAAGAGGGCAAGATAAAGGAGAGAAGACACCCTCCTCCTCCTCTAACTGCTGCAGGAAGGGAACTGGATGCTAAGGACAGATGCCTAGGATGGAGGAATCCAGGCAGCAAGACATTTCCATCAGACACTGAGGGTGGGGACAAGCAGGATTTTTCTCTCAAACAAGATTTCACTGATTGAAATCAATTCTCAGTTCCCAAATCACACAAATAAGGAAGCAAACAAAGCCCAACAACACAAAACGGAGGCTGGCAAACAGTGGCAACTGAACCTCACCAAGTTTTCTTTCACTCATCCTCATGTGCCCTTGCCAACTCCTGGCCTGCCTGGGGCTGGGACCAGGCAAGAGCATCTGCCTTATGACCTTTTCACCCAAGGGCCCCTGCAAAACCATGCTCCCCAGGGATCAGTTCCCTACTTAAGGGGAAGGGTGTGTCCTCTCAGGCCTCAACACACAGGAATAGACACCTGATAGTCTAGGGCTTCTCACAGGTATTCCTCTGCCCTGGTGCAACTGTGACAAATGTGACCTTGACCCTGGCCACCTTGCTTCCCAGGCTGCTTTCTCCCTTGTATCAAAACAGCTGTGAGGCGGCATCCCATTATGACATGAGGAGAAATGGGAGCGAAGTGCAGGTAATGAAGAAAACAAAACAGCTGGACCACCAATAAAGCAAGTACAGTAAAATGTTAACAGTAGAGTCTAGGTGGCATGTAGGTATGCATTCAGTGTAAAAACCAATCATTATGCATGATGGAAGTTTCATAAGAACGCACTGGTGGAAAAAAGAGAAAAGTAAGATTATGTGAATCCAGAGCTTCAAGATACTTTAGGAACCAAACCCAACTCCTTTGCTTCACACAGATGACAAATCTGGAGGCCCAGAGGTGGGGAGAGGTGTGTCTATGGCTGTAAGCATGGTCTGCAGACCGCCTGGCATGGCACGTGTCTGTCCTGCTGTGGAACTTACAGGGAAGCCCAGAGCTGCAGGCACAGGCAGCACTCCACTCAAGGTCAAGTGGTAAAACTCTGGAAACTGGGCTCAGACCCTGGCTAGCTTAGTCTCTAGCTCAGCACACTGTAGACAGAGTAACTTGCATACATGTTAAACAATGCTTTCTACATCCCAACACGCTGGGACTTTATGTGGGTCAAAACAATCTAAATTTTATTAAGATTAGTGTTAGAGTTTTTTGAAGGCTGTAAATGACTCCTGAAGCTAACGTGGGGGGTGCAGGAAGTGGGTCCTGCACCCACAAAAGGACTTCCTCTCTTACACTCAGTTTTCCTGGAGAGGCATTGCTCAGCCGAGCTAATTCTCTAATTGCTGGCTTTTTGAACAGTCCAGGAGACAGAAGGAGCCCCTTCTGAGGTGGTGCTGGAGAGAAGAGAGGGAGCTGGTCACTGGAGGTAAGAACAGGGGAACAGTAAGGGGATGTGACAAAGGAGGGGCACTGGGAAGGAGAAAGTGGCAGGACAGAGCTCTAGGACTTGAGACAGGCCTAGCTCAGATCACAAGGAAGCTCAGCCTGGCCCAAGGGTCTTAAAGAAGCCATTTGTGAAGAACAACAATGGCAGATGCCCACCGCTTTAAGAGAGCAGTAGGAAGGGAAAGAAAAGTCCGAGGAGGGTCTGGAGACAGTTGTTTCCTTTCTAACCTTGTTGGCACCTGACTGCACCATCCACCTGAGTAGGGCCCTACTGGTGGCTTCTGGTGGCACAGTGTAGGGGCTTCCATACAGTCCTGGGGAGAGGCATTTCAGGTCCACTGCTCAAGGCCTCTTCACGTCCCAGCTTTTCTATAGGGGTATGCAAGTCCCTGCCTCTAACTGAGTCACTTACTTGGGACCTGCTGTGTAGGCTGCTGCCAGGCTTGGTAGGTGCTGCCCCACCCCTGGGTCAGGAAGGCCGGTGGACCACTGTGGATGACACAAGAGCTCATCATTCCAGGGTAGATCACATCCCCTCCCCTTTCTCACATGGCTCCGCCTCCTGCCATCCCTCTTTTCACTGGTCCCCCCCATCCCCATGCCCCAGCCAACCACAATGATCTCCTTATCCATTGGCAGTGGTGGCAGTGGCCAGGTGATGACACTAGCCTTGTCTGTCCACTGAACGAGAACTGCATGGCTTGAATAACCGCAGGTGACTTACCTCACAGGGGTGCTATGGGGGTTCCCATTCACTTTAGCAGCAATGTTAGGGAAGCACCCTGAACTTCTTGGAGGAAAAGTGCTGTAAGAAGGTGAAAAATAAAAACAACACTCTGACGTCCCAAACAAAGAGTTTTGGAAAAATTCACCCCTAGCTTCAAGGTGGAGAGCTCCCTTCAGGGATGCTGGCGGTGACCAGAAAATGTCTACTCTCTGGGAAGGCTCTCACCATCACTGGCCAGAGTGGGCCACGGACAGCGCAGAGGGATCCTTACAGCTAACTGAGTCCTCCCCATACCTACAGTTTCAGGCCTCTGGATGGCATTCTCTAGAAACATCCAGAAAGTGGGAAAGTAGGGCCTCAATATTTCAGTTAAAATTGATGTAGCAGACTCACTTTTGATGAGGTGTAGCAGGTGGCTGGCTGAAGGGGCTCTGTCCAAAGGCTCCAGGTGCTCCAAGGCTGGTACCCTGTCATGGACACAGAGTGAACAGTCACTTCCTGCTGGCTGAACCTGTGCCCTCTGTCCTCTGTTCAGGCCCACCCCAAGGCAAACCAGCTTTACAGAAGACAGAGCATAGGAAATCAGGATAGCCTATGGCACTCACACTAGCCTTCCTTCCCCATGGGGGATTTTATTTGCCCCTTGAGTGACCAATAACCACACATGGCCAATACTGGCACCACCACAGTTGCCCTGGCATGTCACCCTGGGGGTAGGGACCAACCTGCTTGACTCTCCCGTCAATTTAGGCTGGCCCAAGGCTCTTTCTGTCATTCTACGTCCCCTTTGAGGTGAGCAGTGGCCAATCTGTCCTCCATCAACACTCCCTTTCTTTATCTGCTTTGAGGTGCCTGAAACTAAAGCCAGAGTCAATGAAAGCTGCCTGTAGGTCTGGCTGCCAGGGCAATGCCAGCAGGAGTCCAGGGCAGTCCTGAGGTGAGGCTGCTGCCCCAGCTGCTCAGCTAAGCCTTGATGGACACGGCTCTGGGGACTGAGCTCTGTGGCTTTGGAGGATTCTGCCAGGAGGCTTCCTTCAATGCTTCTGAGCCTGGCCCAGGTAATTCCTGGGACTCCGACCTTTCCCCTCCGCAAAGTGGTAATGTGAAGACTGAAAGGTACATGGAAAATAAGGTTCTTGGGAAAAACAGGTACCTTGGGCATCCAAAAGAAAATCCAGATTATTATTAAGCCTGAGGTGGGGAAAAGACCTTGTACGTACACCGACTTTCTCATCTATGAGATGTCTGGCCACCTCGATCTGTTGAGGAACGCCCCTGATGGTGAATATTCGCAGGTTGGGGTCAGTGTTTGGAGGGGGGTTACGCTGAAGCTCCACGTGTGCTCCTGACTGCTGATTTATACTTTTGATATTCTCGCCCCCTGTAGGCAGGAAAACACACATGATAGAAGAGTAAGTGGCAGTTGTGGCAAACCCACACGGGCAAACTTCTCCTCCTCTGGCAATATTTTGCTCCAAAAGATGAAATAGTCTTTGCTGCACACCAGCATTAACCCTGGTGGCCAAAACATACTTACTATTTCCTTTACAATGGTTCGGATACAAACCACGGCACACTGTAAAACAAGTTGCCAGAACGAAGCCCAAGGGACCATGAATACAAGAAGCACCTGCATAGTTCCATCCCAGTTTCCTCTCCAGAAGCACCAAGTTCCCCACCAGCTATGTTTTGGTTGAGGTCCGAGCCCCTTCTGAAAGGAAGCCACCTCCAGTATGCACTCCATGGATGTCAGCTCGCAGCTGATCCCACCCCAGCGGAGGGCCTCAGCCCAGGCAATGCCCTCTATCTTCTCAACACACGATGGCATCCTGATGGCCCTGCAGGACACAATGGAGGCCTTCAGCCACGGTGTGGGCTACTGCACCTCTGTGCATTCTTCCCCCTCCCTCCACAGGTCAAACAGAGGACCACAGGTCTGAACAATGCCATTAATAAGCCATCCTGCCAGTTCTCAAGTCCCTGCCTCCTCCAAGTGGGGGATGGTTCTAGACAGAGACAACTGAGGCAGCCCGAGGGTGGGAGACCACAAAAGGCCTGGGTGGAGCTGGGGCTAAACAAAATTTAGTTGGACTCTTTCAAAAACCTGTGAGAGTCCTAGTTTCTTAATGAAATCTGATTAACAAAAGCTCCACCAAAGTAACAATGGTTTGATTCTTCTTTTGAAATTTCACAGAACTTACAGATCGGCTCCCTCAACCGGGGAGGGAAAGAGGACAGAAGCCAGAATTCAAGGAAAACCTATAGCACACAATTTTAGAAAACCGGAAGAAGACCATCTGTGGGAAAGTCTCAGACAGAGCAGCAGGGAGCTAAAAAGATAAAAATCAAGTGCCAGTGGCTCTCCAGGTACCCCATCCACCTGAAGTCAACACAAACTTAAATGATATTTGTCTTTTCACTGTTCATTCACAATCTTCCAAAGAGTCTACCATTTCTGTCCCTCCTACCCCCACTAGAGGGGCAGGAAAACCACCTCTGAGGATGAACAGCCTGTCAGGGGAGCAGGCAAGGAAGGGGGCACCTGTAGTGTGCACACCACACACATTCTTCGGTGAGTCCTCCCAACTGCAAGAACAACAGGATTCTACAGGGGTCAACAGAGACCCTTTCTAAAGGTGGTCTGGGTGGCCACTACATTTTAGGATGGAAACCACTAGACTGGTTCAGATGCTGGCTTGGGTAGTAGGTAGTAGTAGGTTAGTTCAAAACCCAACACAACCCACTGCTGTTCAGTCGATTCTGACTCACAGCAGCCCTAAAGGACAGTGTAGAACAAGGAGCACCTGGTGCACGTGAACTGCTGACCTTGTGGTCAGCAGAGGAGCACTTAACCACTACACCAGGGTTAATTCAGGAAGGTTTTACAAGTTCAAACAAAACACAAACAAAAAACCAAAAGAAAACAAAGTGTATACTTAATTTTTTTAAAACTACTGCCAGAGTCTAAGAGAAGCACCCCTCCTTCTTGGAAACATCAAGGCGGAGTCTTCTGCAACACCCTGTTGCCTCCAGGTAAGGTGCAAGCCACATTTTAGCCCTGTAACTATACCCCTTATTCAGTGGCTGCTGTGAACACTGAGCAGCTCTACCGGGCAGGTGCCTTTCTGGGGAGCAGTGACTAGCAAAGAAATTAATGGAGACCATTTCCATGCACTCCCAACCAAACAACTAACAAATCTGCCCAGAGGCCACTTGTTTCCACGGGACAGATCTGGAGGCAAGAGGACAAAAGGGTGCATGTGCGCCTGAGAACTGCAGGTCCAGACAGTCAAGCTCCCTAGCCCTTCGCAAAACGCACTTTGTACCAGTGGTCCCAAAGCTCCATCTAGCCCAGGCACTGGGAGCACGTTAATAAGGGGAGGCAGGCACCACTAAACTGCATGGGGCCGGAAGGAGTTAATTTAAGTTCATCTTCCTTCAAAATGAGGTCACCAGCTTGGCACATGGTGGCTGTCTATAGACTCATTCAGCAGCCTGCTCCATTCTTCCCCTTGATGGGGGGCAGAAGCACCCACCAGTGGCCCCCTGGCTGGACGTGAAATCGTAAAGCAATTAATCAAACCTGCTAAAAGGCCTGGCTGACAAGAGCAGGGCTGGCCACACTATCTGTCAGTATTGCTGTGTTTATCATGGAAATCCAGCAGGGGCCTGCGGCAGCGTCTGTCCAAGGCCTGAGCCCAAGCCTGGAGCCTGGGGCGGGGGGGGGGGGAGAAAGCCCAGGGCCCGACTCTGCACAGCCTCCGCTCCTTCAACTTCATGCAGCTCTTTTCCCAAGAGAGAGAATCACCTCACACGTGGAGAGGGTACAGAAAGACATCCCTACCGCCTCCAACAAAGCTTCTCCTGGGCTTCTGGAGCCTGCTATTAAAAGTTTTCCACCTCACTCCATGGTCACTTTGGTCTAAGCAACCGTTCAGGATGATTCACATATGAAGGGGCTACTCTGTGAGCAAGAAGATCTCACCAACCATAAGGTACTGTTACACAGCAAAGACAGCAAGGCTTTTTGCCAGTCTAAGGGAGACAGATACTCAAATAGAAAAAACCTCACTGACAAAAAGGTTATCAACAGGCAAGGAAATCTAGATCTCATATCAATGTGCAGCAACTGTATCTGAAGTCATGGCAGTGAAGATGATGGTCTGGGTAAGACACCTGACTTATCCCAGCATTGTGAGCAGCTCACTGTATGCATTCAACATGTACAGCATGTATACTCTACCAGAACATTAAAATAAACCTACCCTGTTTCTAACACCCCTGACAGGTTATCTGAAAGACTGGGCAGAGAGACAGTAGCTAAACATTTTAAAACAGCATAAAACATACACTGTACACAAGCCAAGAGAAGCACAGACTCTAGGTGGTGAATGAAGGGTCAGGAGGAAATTCCATCCTGCCCGGCTTCTCAGGACAGGCTCAGCTGCTTCAGGTTTCTTTCTGTTAGTGAAGACATTCCCAAATCATTTCTGTGGTATGCTAAGTATACCTCAAACAGCTAAGAGATGTTTGGTGATTAAAGAAATATGAGACTGAGACGCTCTGGGGAGAAGACTGTATTTATGTCTGTATGTTGTTAAGTACACAATGAAGGCACATACAAACAAAACCCAATGCCAACAGCAGCTTCCTGCCAGCAGCAAGGCTTTGTGGGGAAGCCTATTTAGACCTCACAGAAAAGCTGAGCCCCACTGCCTTGGGAAAGGCCCCTTGTAAGCCACTACTCTGCTTTCAGCATCCTTCCCTGGCCCCAAGGCCAGCAGCCTAGATGAACCAAGCAACCACAGTCTAAACAGTTGCCTGCTTAGTGGAAGACGTTGTTACACTAGCCATTAATGAGGGCTTTTACCTAGCCAAGCCAAGTTCTAAAATGCCTAGGAACTAACAAGTCAATTTTTACTTTCTTCCCCTAAATGTCTATTACTCACGGTAAATGTACTGAAAGGATGAAAAACTTGTTTCCTGTGACGTGTTTTAATAAGCACCAGATACTCAATCCAGTAAAGGCAAGAAGTGAACTGCTCATAAGACAGCAATCTTCACTTGCAGAAATTACCTAGTTACCTGGAGGTGAGTTAACTAATAATCAGTCTATCAGCAAATATTCAGAGGCTCTCTACTAAGTGCAGGGCAACTTTTCAACAACCTAACTTGGTTCACCAGGCAGTGGGGTTTCACTCAGAGTTTTTATACTCAAAAATGAAAAATTCTCTTTGCCTCTCTCCATTTATAAGAGGTTAGATCAGGAACCCAGAGAAGATGTCTGCAGAAGGCAGTTGTACCATAAACACGGCAAGCTTAGTAACTGCAGCACAGATTTAAATTGATGCTCTAAAGGTTCACATGACCTATTTCCCTCATGTGGAAAGCTGTAAAGGGAATGCAAATGCTACCATCTTGCCTCTTACCTTTGCCTATGACGAGACCACACTTATCTGCAGGCACCGTATATGTTATCTCCTGCATGCCACCAGGGGTTCCCACGCTCCAGTCACCTCGGCCACGGCCTCTTCCTCTGGCTACTGAGAGACCACCAAAGCCATCTCTTTCCTGGGAAAGAAGTAAGGCTCTTGTGACACACTTTTTGCCATGATTACCACCACTTTTCATCTTCTTCAAGGAGCAGGTTAAGTGACAGGATGTAATCAATGCCACACATTAGAATACAGGGAGCCAGGGCACCTTTCCATCTTTCAATTTCTGAAGTGTTCTTTACAACCAGAATTAACCCAAATCACAGGTGCACCGGGGTGGGCGTGTGTGGAGAAACACATGCGGTTACATAAACCGTACAAAACCACCCAGCTAAACCAGGCAGTCAGACACAAATCTGGAAGTCTGAAGCCCAACTACTTCCCTTGAGTTCCAACTACTGGGCCCTAATCTACAGGCATCAAGAATTTGACTTTTATCTAGAGGCTGAGGTTGCTCTTTACTGCAACTCTCACATGCAAGAACTATGTGAAGCCAGCTACTAGACGGTGAAGAGTCACAGGCATTTGAAAGTGGCATGTGTGACTCCCAGCCCTTCCTAGAAAGGCTGCTAGAAAGAACAGTTCAGATACTGTTGTATGAGTCAGAATACCTTCCAGACCAACCAGCAAAAACGATGAAAGATTGTGAGGAAAAACTGGTTGTCATACTCCTTAAGAAAAAACAGAAACATGTTCAAGGGTAACCACTTAAAAGCTAGTTCACAAAGGAGGCAGTGAGGGAACGAATGAGTCAGGTCCTTTGATCCATGGTCTGGGCTTCTCTGAACCCTCTTCACACTTTCAGGTAACAGAAATTGAGCCTGAATCTAAAACCCAGCAGAGGAAGATGCCTCTCACTCAGAAGGTACAATTCTCAGTCCACCCTTTGTCTCTTTTGTCTACTTTGGTATTGTAGTATTAAAAAAAATTTAAATGTTGAGGGCAAATCTAGTCAAGCTGAGGGTTCCTTCAAGGAAAGGGGGAGTTGAATGGAAGTTCAATACAGTGAAGAAATGTTTGGCAAACCCTACATTAAGAATAAACTGAACATTTACCCAGAATCTAAACTAGCAGAAAGCTAACTGGAGAGCTTTTTCCTTGCACTCTGGTTATATGAGAGATAACTGACAAGTAAACAAAGTAATTTTACTAATTTTTTAAAATACACACACAGACACATAGCCAGCTTTCTAAGAAGGTCACAGATTCTCCTGGACCAAACTCTTTTCTACATCTCTCATATTCTCTATACTTCCAAGTTCTTAAAATCTTACTAAAAAGACATTAGAGACCATTTAATGACTGTTTCCTAAGCTTGTCTAGTCATAAAAGTTTCCTGGGTCTCTAGTTCAAATTTAACCCTTGGATCTTCTGGTCTAGTTGTTCTAGAGTGGGGCCTAACACTCAGTAATCTCAGCAAGTACTGCCAGGTGACTGTCCTGGTGCAAAACCTGCCCCCTGCAAAGGAGGAAACCACGCTCAGGGAAGTTCAAAGGCCTGCCCAAGGTCACATGACCAATGGCAAGGCTGGAACTAATCCAAGACTCCCAACTTACAATGCGTAGCTTCTTTTTTCAACTCCAGTCATTCTCAATGTTTCCTCATCTTTACATATCCAAGAGACCACCAGTTACAGTGGTTCACCCCAACCATTTTTAATGGAGGCAGGTAGAATTTTTGGTGCTCAAAACAGGAGATGCTAATGATACCCCAAGCTTCACGTGAGCTCACTCACATGAAAAGAGAATTCAAATGCCTGGAGACCAGGTTACGACTTTGGAGGCTCCTGACCTACCTCCCAAAGTCAAGATTGGAGTTTGCTAGTACAATCTCACATCACACACATGTGATTGTCTGAGACCTGGCAATCTGCATGGTGTTTCCTACATAATTTAGATAGTCTGAAACCTACTGTGCACAGAAATTCAGATGCTGGGAGTAATACAGATATGCGGGCAGAAAACCAGGAGAAGATGATAGATGCAGGAGAGAGCAGATGTGGAGAAGCTGCTGCCTTTACACCTGGTGGGAGAAAACTGACAACAGTGTGAGCTCCTAGTAACGAGACTTTAAAGCCAGCAGCTGCTCTGTGTGGTACAGTCCCTGGGGGTCCTGAGTGTTACCTTCCCTGTCTACAGGTGACACATTTAGACTCCAGAGAGCTGGACCCACCTGGGCTGTCAGAATGAGCTCATTGATGAAGTGCGCTGCGTGCTGACATCGATCTGGAGGCCCCATGACCTGGGCTGCTCTTTCTGGACTGATCCCATCATCTATAAACAGATGAGAGTTTAGAAGGCCAACTAAGAAACAAAGGTCAATGGGATATGCAATCCATACTTTATCAGTATCAAAAGGGGTAATAACACCAGATTCAGGGAAATGTACATAACTACATCTTTTTGCAGGTTCCATGTCAACACTCGTTTTTTATGCAATTACAGTCACCTACAGAAACTGAAACAGAAACTTGTATTAAAAAAAGATGAAGTAAAATAGAGTTGAGCTGTAGCAATGGTGTTCCAAAATTAGCCCATCATGTTTTCTTGTATTCAGACAAATTAGGAAAATAAAGACATTGTAGAAAATTTTGCTTATAAATTTACACAATTTAAAGAATTGCCATTTATTCTAAGATTTTGTCCTTTTCTTGGCTTTAACTTATTCCTAGCTTCATAAAACTCATAGATATTACTTCCGAAGACAATAACAGATGGTGGGTTTTAAAAAAGCTCTTATTTGGCAAAAAAAAGAAAAATCTAGAAATGCTATGTTGCCTACACACACACACATCCACACACATCCACGCCCCATTTCACTAGTCCAAGTGGAAGAAAAAAAAGCTCTCAGCTCTGGGCAGGAGCACTCTGCCATGAGAAGGTAATCAAGCACATACAAAGAAAGAAATGAAGTTTAGATTGGTAACTTGGTCAAAGAATGTTTAGAGACAGAGAGAGAACACATAAACGGGCTAACATCAAACCTGTATTTGGTTAGGTATTTATTTCTTAATTATGTTTTAGGTGAAAGATTACAGAGCAAATTGTTTCTCATTCCATAAACTAGACACCAAGTGTTCCATGACATTGGCTGCAATCCCCAGACTGTGTCAGCACTCTCCCCACTTCCACTCTGGGTTTCCTGTTTCCTTTCATGTGGTTTTCCTACTCCTTGGTAGGAAAACTAAGAATTTTTAAAAAAATCATTAAAACCAACCTGGCTTAAACTGAATCCGCACACCAGCATCATTCTGGATTTTTTTGATCATCTCTCCATTTCTTCCTATTACAATCCCAACAGCAAACCTAGGCACAGACACCTTGGCACAAAGACACAAAATCTCATTACAGCTTTTACAAATTCCTTTTTGTTTTTTTAGAGTGGTTTTTTATTCCATTTCACCTCATCATTTAAACAGGCTTCCAAGTTTGATCTAATCACAGTACAGGTCACCAGGAAAACCTGGACTTTGGTCTATAACTGGGCAGCAGGATAAACTTTACAGGAAAACTGTAAGACCAGCAAGAATGACCCCCATGTCCTGGTTCCCCTTGCTACGGGTCAACTGTGTCCTGGGCACTGGTGGACACTGTCCTGGTCCATCCTCACAGCTACCCTGGGAAGTGGGCTCAGTCTTACAGTTTTGAAGACAGGGCAAAAATTAAACAGCTTACTCACAGTTAAAGAGTTAACAGAAGTGTGACCTACATCTTTAAATCTGTTCTTGTTTCCCTATAAACTTGTCAGTAAAGCATACCTCTATACTGCCTCCTCCCATTCGGGAGCTGAAATCATTGCGTACACCCCGAAAGTCAGCTTGGTCTTTTTCTCGGATGATCTCTAGTACCATTTCTCTTGCTTGCTGTATAAACACAAACAAAAGGCATCGTGAAAACAAACAAGCAGAAACCCTGATACGACACCGGGTGAAATTTCAAGAACTCTCACAACTTGGGCTTAAAAATTCAGCTGTCGGAGGACTCTTTTGCTACAACTTACAGGACAGGGGCAGTCTGGCAGCAGGGGAAATACACAGCAAACCTTAAATGAAACGTTCTTATTGCCCGATTGTTCACACACAGGAAGCTCTATGATCTTATTTAAGTAACAGCTGGGTCAATACATTTGTGCTCATAAGAATGTGATTATCATCAGTGCAGCACTTTGGCAGGTTTCCTCTGTAACTCCTCCCCAAGAGTTTTAGGGTACAGCAGCATACAGTCCACAAGCCAGGGTACATGAGTGAAATGAGGGATGACGACACGCACCCTGATTCTAAGCCTGCCTGCTTATACTAAGAGGTCGGATTCTTTTGGGGAAGAAGCCCCTCAGATGTAACCCTGGTTTGTGGAAGGAAAGGAAGGGCTGCATCACTGACCAGAGCCCAAGGCAAGACTTCATTCCTATTTTAAACCACTATTTTACATGTGTACCTGATTTAAAAGAAAGACAAACCCACCCCCACCAAAACTACCAATCCTCTCAATCTGAGTTTAGCTAATGACAGGTGAAAAAAACAGGAAATATTTTGTCAGTGACTACCAATCTGCACTGGCTCAAAACTCAGTGCTTCTAAAGAGGAAGAGCCATCGGTGAAGGACTGGCTCACCAACCTGCACCATCCAGAGCTGCCCTAAAGTGATGGAGAGCAAACCTAGGCAGCAAAAAACAGTGCATTCATAACTTGGTGGGAACAGGTACAACCCTGCCTCTAGAGCCTATTCAGATTCCTGCTAATAACAAGGCCCAGACAGGGGGAACCACTCCAGGTGATTTAAAACTAAGCCCCTTACTGATTTCAGCAAGGGTGCTGTCTTCCCTGACAGGGAGTCGAGGAGGTAAAGCACTCCCAGGCCTTCTGTAGTTCTGGCGTCTGTGCTTCTCTCTAAACCCATGTGAAGGTGTTGTAAAAACAGGCCACTGGACAAGACAGAGAATATGCGCACAGAGGCTAAAAACAGTCACTGTCTGAGCTGACCACAGGCCAACAAATCTAAAACTGCATATGATCAGTGCTAACCAGCAAAAGCTGCTATGATGGAAACTTTTTGTATGTGCCATACCCAATACAGCAGTCACCACCCTCATGGGGCTGCTGAGCACTTGAAATACAGCCAGTGCACGCAAGGAACTGCACTTCAGTTTTCATTTACTCACGCGGCCACATGGGGCTACAGGCCCCTCTGCTGCGCAGCGCAACCCTAGAGTCTTTATATCACCAAACCTGGTTTAACAACTTATCTTAAATAAAAGAAAATCTACTTTTACAACACCTAAGAAAAATAAAAACTCTAGAGGTTACCACCAAGTGACACCCCGACATCCAGGATTAGCAAAATTCAAATTTCCTTTCCTACCTGTACTTTAAATGGGTCTCCAGTGATTCGAAGAGGCTTGTCTGCTCCTGTTGGCAATGGGCCATCCTGGATCATGACCATTTTCACACCTGTCCGCTCCTGTCAGGGAACACACACCAGCACAACACTTACTATCATCAGTAAGAGAAGGTAGGAAGGTACGAGAAGCTGGACCAGGTCAAGTAATGTCCACAATACATTCCAGGTCCCATTTACCA
The DNA here is from genome assembly GCA_028571685.1 of Heterohyrax brucei. Lineage (NCBI taxonomy): Eukaryota > Metazoa > Chordata > Mammalia > Hyracoidea > Procaviidae > Heterohyrax > Heterohyrax brucei. The sequence goes on along the minus strand of CM053150.1, from coordinate 82,456,761 downwards.
CAAAACGCTGCCAATCTGACCTGGACAAGAGCTTGAATCCGTGAAGGCAGACAAATAGGTCACGCTGGAGAATCGACAAATGTGATAAATAAAACTATTTCAAAACCATTTTCTCTTCTCTCTTTCTGGTACCTAAACTATCTAAATATTAATCACCTATTTTTGTTGAATGCTAAGTACTGAGCTGACTGCTCTACTTACATTATCTGATTAGAATGCCTGCACAGTTACAAGACGAAGGTGCTGCCATTTTGCCTTTTCACAGATGACCAGGGTTACAGAGCTAATGAGTGGCAGACCAAAATTTGGATTCAGGGATACCAATCCTAAGTGCTCAGACATGACACTATAGTGCCCTCCATAATTTAGGGACTAGGTTATAAGAAAGCAAGCAAGACAAGCGACAATCCATTACCTGTAACTTCAAAATCCCAAAAGCTCTGAAGCCAGGTTGGTTCATAACTATTTTGACAGCAAAACTAAACTAAATGCATACTAAGTATTTTTTAGTTTTCTCTCACTGAATGTGACTATTATTGAATGTTTCCCACCTGAATTTAGAGTCCATCTTAAGAACAGATCTGACATGCTCAACACTAATGAATGAAGACCAGACAAGCTATAGGAAGACAACAAGGACATCATTCAAGAAAGCAAAACATCATTAAAAAGACAGGTAAGGAAGAAAAGACCCAAATGGATACCAGAAGACACTCTGAAACTTGCTGTTCAACTTACAGTGGTTAAGGCAAATGGAAGACATTATCACGTAAAAGGGCTTAAGAGATGGATCTTCAAAAGCAGCTCAAGAAGACAAAGTATTATAATGAAATGTGCAAAGACCTGGACTTAGAAAACTAAAAGAAAATGCTCCACATTTCTCAAGCAAGAAGAAATGAAGGAAAAAAAAGAATTCAAGTCTCAAGATATAATACTGAAGGATTCTATGGGAAAAACATTGACACACCTAGGAAGCATCAAAAGATGGAAGAAATATACAGAATCTATGTATCAAAAAGAACTTCTAAACACTCAGCCATTTCAAGAGGTAGCATATGACAGCAACAGATGGTACTGGAGAAGTCCAAGATGCACAGAAGGCACTGCTGAAAAACAAGGCTCCACTGCTTGATGGAATACCAATAGAGACATTTCAACAAATGTATGCACCACTGGAGGTGCTCATTGTCTGTGCCAAGAAATATGAACATAGCTACCTGGCAGACCAACTGGAAGAGATCCATATCTGTGCTCAACCAAACAAAGCTGATTCAACAGAGTGCAGCAATTATGGAACAATATCATTAATATCACATGCAGTTTTCCTGAAAATCATTCAAAAGTGATTGTAGCACTATATTGACATGGAACTGCCAGAAATTCAAGCTGGATTCAGAAGAGGGCATGTAGGGGGCGGAGTCAAGATGGCGGACTAAGCACACATCTCCCTATATCCCTCTGGAAACCAAGACCTGAACTGATAATCAAACGGACCCTTTTGATCACCTAATCAGCCCCAGGACACAGTACAGGGCTGTTAACTTGGATTTCATATCACTGAGCGAAAAACCTCCTCTCTTTCACTGAATCCTGCTCCTGGCTAGCCCTGGCTCTCACGGACTGAAGGTAAACGCACCATTTTGACTTTTATTCTTCTGTCTTGGCTGGCGGGCAGAGCTGGGTCTTGCCTAGCAGCTAGACTCAGACACACTGCTGAGGGGATAGGCATGCGAAATTCTCGTATTTTGAGAGCCAGGCTTAGGACTCTGTTAATCTAGCCACTTTGGGCCTGTCTTTTTATCTGTGCCACAGTGGGCTTGTACAGATTCGCACTGCCAGTGTGCAGGACGCCATGCTGGGTACAGATATTTTAGTGGGACCTAATTCTTAGCCTAAGAGCCAGCACCTGCAAACAGGACAGCACTTCTCCGACAGAAAAGCAGTGATTTACACAGTGCCGCCTATGGTGGGGGCCCTGCAACAGAAGCAGAGGAATCACTACCTCTCAGCACCTTTAGCCCCTCTATCTGCTACCTGTGTGGAGGGCACCATCTTGGATACGGTGGCCACAGCTGGACCTAATTCATAACTTAGGAGCCAGAGCCTGCCTACAGAGAGCTCTTTTCTACCAGAAAAGCAGTACTCTACACAGTGTTGCCCAAGGCTGGGCCCTGTCAGCAGAAGCCAACAGGGCAGTAGCACTGCTGTATTCTGAACCAGTTTCTATCATCTAGAGTTGGATACAGAGGTGCTTACTTTGCCAGCTGGGAAGAGGGACCTCTACACCTGAAAACCCAACTGACTTGGGAAGTGGTCAGATACCTTTTGCTTTACATTTTAAGACAGTCTAGAGAAACACCTGCAGTGCATCCTCACAGTATCTCTTCCAGCCTCTACTTACTCACATGGAATCCAAAAAGCAACAGACACTTGTGGCATACAAGAAATCACCCATGGCTTCAGAAGGCTACCAAACAAAGCAACCAAGGAGTTTTCTAGATGAAGAAACTTTTATGAAAGCATCAGAAAGTGAATACAAAATGATTATATACAGAGCCCTTCTAGACCTTATACAAAATGCAGCAGAACAAAAGAAGAAATTAAACAAGCTGTTTGATCTGATGGAACACCAGTACTCTGAAATCCAACAGATCAAGAACAACATCAAAGACACAGAAACTTCAATGCAAAGCCAACACAACAGAATGGAACAAATGGAAAAAAGAATTTCGAACTTGGTAGACAGAGCTACTGACGCCAGCATCTATGAGCAGAAATCAGAAAAAAGAAACAAGAAAAATGAAGAAGCATTAAGAAGCATGTGGATCTCTATTAAGAGGAACAACCTTCGATTAATTGGAGTCCTTGAACAGGGTGAGACATCTGAGAACACAGAGAGTATCGTTGCTCAGCTGCTGACAGAAAACTTCCCAGAAATCATGAAGGAAGAGAATATAGACATCTCAGATGCATATCATACGCCACCCCATATAGGTCTCAAAAGAAAGACTCCAAGACATATTATAATCAAGGTTAACAAAATGAAACATAAGCAGCAACTCTTAAAGGCAGCAAGACTCAAAACAAAGCTAACATTCAGAGGGAAACCCTGTAGGCTCTCATCAGATTTCTCAGCAGAAACCATGCTGGCACGGTGACAGTGGCATGACACATTCGAAGCCTTGAAGGAGAAGAACTTCCAACCAAGAATTACATATCCTGCAAAATTATCTTTCAAATATGAAAATGAAATGAAGACATTCCCAGATAAACAGAAACTCAGAGACTTTGTAAAAACCAAACCAAAACTACAAGAAATACTGAAAGAAGTTCTTGACTCTGGCTTAGAAGAACGAAACCACTGACTTTACATTTTAGAATGACACACTACTCAAAACTCTACTCAGGGAAGGCTCCAAAGTCAATCACAGCTTTAATATGGAAGGAAGCGATCCAGTGATCATCATGAAAACTATGGTGCCATTATATGAAAAACAGGGATGTACTACAGTCGTTATTGTCCTTCCAGATGGAGAGGAAGATGACAAGACTGGTAGTAATTAAAATTGGGTTTATATGCAGTTTATTAAGGGGGATCATAGGGGCAGCTGCAAAGCACAACAAAGATGTATCATACCATTTCAAGAAATGTAACACAGGAGTCTCAACAACTACAAAACCACCTCTGAAAAAGGTGAAAAATCAACTCACAAAAAAGAATGTGCCAGAACAGACTAATAAGAACAACAGACAAAACATCAACACAAAAATAAACATAGCACAATGGCAGCACTGAACACATATCTATCAATAATTACATTGAATGTGAATGGACTGAATGCTCCAGTAAAGAGACATCGAGTGACATCTTGGATCAAAAGACACGACCCATCCATATGTTCTCTACAAGAAACTCACTTGAGACCTAAAGATAGGAACAAACTGAAAATTAAAGGATGGAAGAATATGTATCAAGCTAAGGATGAACAAAGAAGAGCAGGGTGGCAATTCTAATCTCAGACAAAATCAATTTTAATGTCAAATCCACCATCGTGGACAAAGATGGCCACTATTTATTGCTGAAAGGTTCAGTACGCAGGCAAGATTTAACTATGTTAAATATTTATGCACCTAATGTCAAAGCACCTAAGTACATCGAAGAAACACTGACTACACTCAAAAGAGAGTTAGATGACTCCACAATGGAGACTTCAACACTCCACTCTCAATACTAGACAGATCATCTAGAAAAAAGCTCAATAAAGATACAGAAGACCTCATGGCCACAATTAACCAACTAAACCTCATGGATATATACAGAACTTTCCACCCATCAGCAGACAACTATACCTTCTTCTCCAGTCCACATGGAACATTCTCTAGAATTGACCATGTGTTAGGACATAATGCAATTCTCAACAAAATCCATACCACTGAATTACTGCAAAGCATCTTCTCAGATCATAAAGCCATATAAGTTGAAATCAATAGCAGAAACAACATAGATAGAAAGTGGAACTCTTGGAAACTGAACAACATCTTCCTCAAAAAATCATGGGTTATAGAAGAAATCAAGGAGGAAATAAAGAAATTCATGGATTCCAATGAGAACAAAAACACTTCCTACCAGAACCTATGGGATACAGCCAAAGCAGTGCTCAGAGGTCTGTTTATCTCCATAAGTGCACACATCTGGAAGGAAGAAAGAAACCAAATCAAGGAACTAACTCTACAGCTTGAACAAGTAGAGAAAAAACAACAGAGGAATCCCTTAGGCACCAGAAGAAACCAAATCATAAAGATTAGAGCAGAGCTAAAAATGAATTAGAGAACAGAAAAAGAATTGAAAAAATTGAAAAGACCAAAAGCTGGTTCTTTGAAAAGATCAACAAAATTGACAAACCACTGGCTAAACTTACTAAAGAAAAGCAGGAAAGGAAACAAATAACCCAAATTAGAAATGAGAGGGGAGCTGTCACCACAGATCCAACAGAAATCAAAAATACCGTAACAGAATACTATGAAAGACTGTACTCTAACAAATTTGAAAACCTAGACAAAATGGTCAAATTCCTTGACTCACACCACCTACCCAAATTATCACAACGTGAAGCAGAACAACTTAATAGACCCATCACAAAGGAAGAAATTGAAAATGTCATCAAAACACTGCCAACCAAAGAAAGTCCGGGCCCAGATGGCTTTACTGCAGAATTCTACCGGCCATTTAGAGAAGAGTTATCTCCAATACTACTGAGAATACTTCACAGTATACAAAGGGATGGAGTACTCCGAAACTCATACTATGAAGCAAGCATAACCCTGATACCAAAGCCAGGGAAAGACCCAACAAAGGAGAACTACAGACCGGTATCACTCATGAATCTAGATGCAAAAATCTTCAACAAAATTCTTGCCAATAGAATACATTAACATATCAAGAAAATAATCCATCATGACCAAGTGGGATTCATACTAGGGATGCAAGGCTGGTTCAACATCAGAAAAACAATTAATGTGATTAACCACATACATAATATAAAAGACAAGAATCACCTGATTTTGTCCATTGATGCAGAAAAGGCATTTGATAAAGTCCAACACCCATTCATGCTAAAAACTCTTAGCAAAATAGGCATAGACAGCAAATTCCTCAACGCAATAAGGGTCATTTATACAAAGCCAATTGCTCACATCATCTTGAATGGAGAGAGACTAAAAGACTTTCCCTGAAGAACAGGAACTAGACCGGGATGCCCACTCTCACCTCTCCTATTCAACATTGTACTAGAAGTTCTAGCCAGAGCAATTAGACAAGACTAAGAAATAAACGGCATCTGCATCAGCAAAGAAGAAGTTAAAATCTCCCTGTTTGCAGATGATATGATTATATATGCAGAGAATCCCAAAGAATCTAAAAGTAAACTACTCAAACTGATAGAAGAGTTCAGCAAAGTCTCAGGATACAAGATAAACATAAGTAAATCAGTAGGATTCCTTTACACCAACAACGAGGTGTTGCAGATATACAGCCTTGCTTGCTGAAACTGACAAGGAACTGAAGCACTTACTGATGAAGATCCAAGACTACAGCCTTTAGTATACATTATACTTCAACATCAAGAAAATAAAAAACTTCGCAACTGGATCAACAAGCAACATCATGATAAATAAAGATTGAAGTTGTCAAGAACTTCATTTACTTGGGTCTGTAACTAATGCTTATGGAAGCGGCAGTAAAGAAATAAAACAATGTACTGCACCAGGCAAATCTATTACAAAAGACCTCTTTAAAGCGTTCAAAAGCAAAGATGTCACTTCGATGACTAAGTGGAGCCTGACGCAAGCCATGGTGTCAAGTCAATCACTTCATACACGTGACCACTAGATGAGGAATAAGGAAGACTGAAGGAAAACTGATACCTTTGAATTATGGTAATGGTGAAGATTACCAAATATACCACAGACTGCCAGAAGAATGAACCAATCTTTCTGGAAGATGCATAGCTAGGACGTTTCTTAGAAGTGAGGATGGTGAGACTACTCCTTACATACTTTGGATGTATTATCAGATGGGATCAGTTCCTGAACAAAGGCATCAAGGTTGGTAAAGCAGGTCAGCAAAGAGGAATACCCTCACAAGATGGACCGATACAGTGGGTACAAAAATGGGCTCAATCATAAAAACCATTGTGAGACTGGTGGAAGACCAAGCAAAGTGTTCTGTTCTCCTGTACAAAGGGTTGCTTGCTAAGGGTCAGAACTGACCTGACGACACTTGACAACAACTCACGTCACAATCAAAGAAATCTTAACAGAGCTTTACCGCCATGATGGCTGCTGAGGATTCACAGGTCTGCATCCCAGGGCACACTTGCCCCAATACTTGACTTCATACTTGGCATCATGTCCAACTATAGACAATGACCAGAAAAGATCTGTTACAGAGTGTTGACTCTCTCACAGCTGATGTGGGAGTCTTCTGGCAGAGAGTTTGAGGGACATCTCTGCACCACAGTATGCACTGTCAGCTCAGATGGAGAAGGTCAACGTTTGGGCAAAACCTCCCAAACCAGGGAGAGGAAGAGCTCTTTAGGGGCAGCTGCGCTGCTTTGTTAAGGGCTCACTTACCTGTAACTGCTTTATTGTTTCCCCTCCTTTGCCGATGACCAGGCCCACTTTAGATGCTGGGATGAGAATCTCCTGGATTGTGCTGTTGCCGTCTATGTCATTATGAAAGCCAGGTCCATTCCGACAGCGGTCCACAATCTGCCCCAGGAGCCGTTTGGCTTGTCTTTGGAAGGGAAAAGAAGCACAACAACACCAGTATTAAAGGAATCCTCCAGGAACCCAAGAGAGGGAAACTACACTGGGAAAAACTTGGAATCAAGGCAGCCCTCCATCCAGCTCCAGCTCCTGCCACCACAACCTGGGAGGTCTGTTTGCCATCCGCCACACTACTAGGCTGCAATTTAAAAGCAAAGCACACCACAACACCAACATTCCAACATGGCTTTGGGGAGCAGGTGGTTGTCAGACATAGTCCCCTCTCAACAGCTTGCCCTCACCCACGCTTAGGTCTTATATTCATTCCACAAACACATGGCATCTTCCATTAGAATGTTAGCTCCTCTGAGGCAGAGCCCACCTTTCACACCTCTGCTCCCCGAATCCAGCACAACCCTTCCCTCAGAATATGCACTCAACATAAGTTTGTTAGGGAAGGGCAGGAGAGAAAACAATGAGAGAGATAGGAAAAGAAAGCAAAGGTTAGTAATCATTATATGAACTCTAAAATGCTATATTTCTTTTCTAAAACCAGATTGCTCTATGACTTTTAAGCTAAGGCTACAAACCACCAGTTTGCTTTAATGGGATGAGAAAAGCAGGCAGCAGTGCTTCTGGGGCAGCTGTAACTCATATAAGCCTGCTTTTGCCTTTCATGTCAACCAATTCAGGGCCCTCTTATTTTACAGGAAATGTGATTGCAAAATGGCTTTTTTTTTTCGGTGGGGGGAAGAATGGGTATGAAGACTGTAATGGTGAAATAGCACAATCCAGTCTACCAGTGTCATCTGTTGGGCCAATTTCCTTTTCTGCACCAGAATCTTCCCTGGCCATTATTTGTATTATTTATTCTTCAAATTACTGTAACAATCCATTTTTGGTTTTCCCTCTAACAGGGAAGAAATCAACTACTGAACAGGCAGAATGCGCTAGTCAGAGGAAAAGAGAACTGTTTCCTCCTGAAGTTATAATTCCATTGCCTCAACTCCTTGAGTAGACTGTGAGGCAGGAATGATGGCAAGAGTAGAAAGAAAGAAAAAGGCAGGAAATAGATGCTGCCTTTTCTAGTCTTGAGCCATTTGTGTACAGAATCAGCCTCAGGAATCTTCTCAGTTACAGGAGCTTTTTAATATTTTGCTTGTATACTAGATTAACCTGTGTTGGAAGAAAGCTGCCTTGACTCCAGCAAAATCATCCAGCTTGACCTATAATGCACACCTGCCAGTGATATTTATTCTGGTTCACTGCTTGCAATGTTATAGCTGAACAAGAGAATTTAAACTCATCTAGACTCCCTGGGAAATGGAAACAATAAAACAGCCCTACCTACTGAGCCAGATATAATCTTAGCACCCTGTCCCTAAATGCAACACTACTCAGTAGATTGGAAAAGGAAAGCAAACAGACTCTTAAGTTAGTACACCCCTTTTCCTCAGGAGGTTCTTGGATTTATGAGGCCTACATCTGATACAAGATTCTAAATGTGTGTATCTGTACTAGGGTAAAATAGCAACACCAGTCTTAAAGGCTGTTGTGAGGATCCCAAAAGTCAAGAGACCCTTCTGGCCAGTCCATATGACCCTCTGGAGTGGAGCAGCAGCCATGCAGAATCAAGTTCACTTGGCTCATCAATATCAGAATGCAGAGGAGTCATCCTAGGGAAAAGACCTAGCACTAGGATACTTAACGGTTTAAAAGTGATAGGCTTACTAATTCAGACCTGCTCAGGTAAAGGAAGTGTTAACAAGAAAGAAGGTAAGTTGATTAGAGCATTCAGTTAGGGTGAATGTACACGCTTGAGAACCTGGTTTCTAAAGTAGAAGTGACGGCAGCTAAGAGAAATTTTGTAGGACTCAGGGGGAAAAAGTGGTATCCTGTATGTTTATGGTAACAGAAAAACTCCCCTAGCGAGGCAACCTCCCAGATTTCATAGATAAGCACCTGTTTTTGTGGTCAGGACTGCAGCACAGATTAACAGTGTTTAACAACAACTTTGCCCTTCCATTTCTCCCCACTTAGGGAAGGAGGAAGAAGAGTGAAAGAAAAAGTAAATAAAATAAACTTACTCAATACTTTCTGGGGTTCCGGTAAGTACACAGGGCCTCTCTGGAATCCCAGAACTCTCTATAAGAAGAATCAAGAAGATGAGATGTGTTGGTGGGCATCAGGCAATCATGTACCTTTGCCTCTGTGTACAGACTGTCTCTCTGTGGCTGGTTTCTAAACCAGACCCACAGAAGCTCTGTCTCCCAGAAAAAGACAGTTTGCTTCCATTCACGGAGAGACTTCTAAGTTGGTAGCTCTACCCTAGATTCTCAAAGTCAAAACATGTCCAGACGTTGGAAGGACCCAGCAGAGGCCTGTGAGTTGGTGCTAAAATCACCAGTTGCAGCATCATTTCTAACCCACTTAGGTGGTGCTAACTGTTTGAGTCACTTTATGATGTTATATTTTTAACTTCTCTACATGTAGGATAGTTTGATGTTCATTTGTTTTCAAATGGCTGAAGCAAACTAGTGAAGAACTGACTGATAATGCACACTAAGATCATTACCAGTTATTGCATGAATATCTCAAGAGATTGGAGACAGCTAAGTGGAATCAGTTCTGGACCATTTTAAAAGAGAAAATTTTGATGTTCCCACACCACACATTATGCTTTGTTAAAAAAAAAGCTGCTTAAAATTCCTCAAAAAACAAAAAATAAAGGGAAATAGCTAATAGCAATTACTTGCCTTTAAGACAATGTTAATAAGTATCTTTTTAAGCAACAAACATTTCTTTAGTCAAATGTCCTCCAAATACCCTCCTCCACTATAGAAACGGCAAACTCAAATTAGACAATAAAACTTCAGAAGTTCTTTTTCAATCCATTTCTCTCTACACTGCATGGTAAAAAAGGCCTAGTTGAGAAAGGTCCTAACCCTTCTGTCTGTTCCCTCTCCACAAAGGGAAAGGATAATTTAATACAGGGGAGCCAGTCTGTAGCTATCCCAAAGCCACAGGACTCTTGCTGTCCCTAGTATGTCTGTGTAACATTCTGGTGCAGAAAACAGAGGTCCTAGAGCAGCAGGGCTTGGGAAGGCGCCGTGGCTGGCCACAGCTCTGTGGGAGGACCCACCAGTGAAGCCAGATGGGAGGCCTTGTGTCCGGGCCTGTTTCTAGTCTGGTTTTTCTAGTTCTCACCTGGGAATCCAGCCCCAGAGGTGTACGGAAAGTTGCAACTGCACGTACTTACCCAAGTCCCTAAACATCTAAGCAACAAGCAAAGATTATGAATCTAGAAAATTTTGCAAAATCTAGATTTCTACGAAACTGAGATGTATGAACAAAGTCCTTACCTGAAGCAATCTGAATTTTGCAACCAGATTCTGCTTGAATCCGTGAAATCTGCTCACCTCCCCTGCCGATAACTGAAACAAATTGAACAAAGTCAGAGAACATACCCCTCATCCCATATTTAACCATGCATGAAATGAATAGAGCAAACATTTACACTAGGCTCTTGGCATTACAAATCAAATTGGTCTCTCAGTAAGCCCATCTCAAACTCAACTTTTACACATTAAAGCAACATAATTCTTTGGTGAAATGTATCAGACAGATATAAGGTTCCCCAGTTAAAACAGGGAGATGGGTGGTGGGATCCATGACCCAGAGCTCAGGTCTCTCCCGAAGCCGTAGGCACTTCAGGGTCATAGGAACAGACTGAAGAGCTTTCTACCCAGGTTAACACACTGAAACAAATTTATTAAAACAAGAGACCGGAATTAGGGAAAAACAGATAATGTGGATACTTACTAAATCCGACCATTTTATCAGGCACTTTGAATTCTTCTGTTATTACTGCCCTAAGAACAAAGGACATTATGGGAAAAAAATAAACTTGCAGCCATTTTAGGTTCCCAAACTCCCTATCTGGCAATATTAGAAGATGAAAACTTAACATAAATCACACCAATTTGGTTAATAAATTCAAAACCATCTAGCAAAGCCCATTACTGTCAAGTCAGACAGAGTAAAACAGCCCGACAGAGTTTCCAAGGAGTGCCTGGTGGATTTGAACTGCAGACCTTTCAGTTAGCAGATGAAGCACTTAACCGCTATGCCACCAGAGTTTCCATCTAGAAGAGTGTGTTATACAATGAATCCTCTGGTCAATCAGACCTTGGAAAGATTGAGCCTTTCTATGTCCTCTAGTTCTTCATTAAACTATCAACTCTAACGACTACTTTTTTCCCCCCATATAGTTAATCTCAATGTTGCTTAATTTATTCCTTGTTAGGTCCTTTCGAATCAATGAGCTATCAATCCTAGGGTACTTAAAAGATCCTTTGGGATTTGTGGAGATGTTTAGAGTTCTTACTAAGGTGTCTGCCTTCTCTAGAAAAAGAGATTCAAATTTTTTCAATATTCCTTGTTGCCCAGTCTTTTAAATGCTTTCTGTCCTCCCTCTAATTTATCTGTCTGTTAAGGTGAGATGCCCCAAATGGAACCAGTATCCAACAGGGGCCTAATCAGTGTTGACCAGGATAGAATAATAACCTCACTTACTCCACAAGGTATTTCTGTTAATTGCTACCCTATCCATTATGTGCCTTTTTTTTTTTTAAACAACTACTATACTGGCTCTTTCAAACGAACCTTCAGATTTTCCACACTGTGTATTGTGGATGATATCCAATTTGCCCAACACCACAGAAGGCAATTAAATCTAAACATTTACCTTAAGAGAATGCTAAATGCAAGTAGTTAAAAAAAAAAAAAAAGGCAGGCATTTTTAAACATCTCTCACACAGCTGGATTTTTACCCATCATGGAAAAGATTGAATAAAGTGCATGTTTTTAAGGAAAGTACAGCACTTAGAAGAAGTGCAATAGCATAAACAGCACTTGCCACTGTATCATTTTGATGGGAGCAAACAGTGAATCTTCTTCTTGTGGAGTTTACATCCTCGGGTTTATATATTTTGGGGGGGGGTGTGATATTTCTCCTTCTCTCTCTTGAGATACACATCCACTCTGAAACCAGGTAATTCCAGGGGTCCTAATCAGTAACACTGTGGACACTGATGCCAAACCTTGGGTTGCCTAACATACCCTGAAATAGACAGTCGGTCCGTGTTGGGATGTGTCTTCCGACACTACTGTGAAGGGTAGCAGCAATCCTGTGTGTCTGTGCTCCTAAGTAACCACGAAGGTGCTGCTCACATCATGTTGCTGCAAGCTGCCTGCTCTCAGCAAACATTACTGATGAATTTACTAGAGGAGTGCAACTTGGCAGTAACAGGAAAGGACAAAAACTTGGGCCTCAGGAACAATTTCAACAGACTTTCTTTGATGAAGAAACTACCAAGGTGAATTGATTTGGGCTTCATGAAAGACAGGGCGTATTGTAAAAGCAAGGCTGAAACCTGTCTAACATACAAAGTATGAACATTCTGGAAAACAAAATGCCAACTAATTATGGCCTTAGAGAGAAGTTAGCATTTTTTGATGCTAGCAATAACCTCAAATCATTTTATTAAAAAAACAAACAAAACCCCCCAACTGAAAAAAGAAACAATGACCACAAACCATGATAAAATCTTTTAGTTAACTAATGCCTGGTGATTTCCTACCCCTTCTTCCTCACATTTATGTGGAACACAAGAGGACATAATTATATGATTGGTAGTAGTGAAGGTTAAGGATAATATGTTACAATAACAAATACAGAGCACAAGATTTCACCCATTACAGAACACAGGCCCTGGCATAAAGAGCTTCCTGTGTTATCTTTTTTGAAGGACAACATTATGATCACAAATTTCCTATAACTTTTTTAAAGCTCAGAGAGCTTTACAGCTTCCTAGATCCACAATGTGTACCTTCAGAAGGCTGGGAAGGGAAACTGAGATAGGGAAAAACCAACTGGGAACTTGCTCAAGGATCTCTGGCACATCCCCCGTCACTACAGCAAGGGGTGGAACCCTGGCTGCTGGCCTCCCAGACACATGCACTTAGCCATCAACCCACCCTCAGATCCCAAAAACATTTTGAAAAAGCCTAACAACTCAGATATTTCTTCAAGACTTCACTTTTTTCAAACAAAAAGCTAAGGATTCGTAACATACTGGGAAAACCACAAAACGAGAAGGTACAATTTCATTCGTTCCTTTTAAATTACATGTGTGTTAGTAGAAAATAATTTCAAAATTCCTAAAGTCTTTTAAGCTACAAATAACACGGCTGATTTTTAATACCTGGTATTAGTTTATCCCCTGAGCTCATACTGCCTTAGAAAGGGCTAGCAAAAAAACTTGAGTCTTAAAGAGACACAGCCCATAGTTTTTCACACTCTCAACCTCTGACTTTCTAACACTCTAGTACAGATGGTGGATCAATAAACAATTAGAAATGATCAATAAATAATAAAACATAACCCACTGCTTACCTTTGATGTACCAAGGCCCCTAACTGGTTACCTACTGTGGCAAAGAGAAAGAGAAAAGAAAAATCAAAGCATTAGCGCGGATAAACTAACTTCATCCTTACACGAGTTCTCACCATTTCATGGGGAAGAAAGAAAGACAGAAAGAAAGCAAACAGTAATTTAGGCTCAGTGGCTGAAATGAATGCGTTATATGATATGAAACAGGAGGGGACGTCTTGATCAACATAGTCTCTAACCTAGTGTCCAGCTGAACACAGGATAAGAAATTGATCTGTGTGTCCACATGCTGAGAGGCCTGGGAGAAAATCCTGCTTGCCTAAATCCCTCTAACTCCCCACCTCCCTCCTGCTTTCCATCCAAACTCAATGTGAAGATAGAGTGGGTTTCTTCTTTCTCTTTTTTAAAACAAATTAGAAGATTTAACCTCCTCGGAAGCATTGTTAAGGACTCCTCCACGGCAGCTGTAGTCCCTAAGAACGCGCACATATGTTCCTGCCAGCCACGGGGGAGGGAATGTCCCTCCATCCACCCCTTGCCTCCCCCCACCCGTGGAGAATAAGTATCTCCAGGAGAAGATCTGGCCTCCTCCCTCCTTGGGCTTCTTCAACGACCCCACCCACTAAAGCAGGCCTTACCAGCAAACACAAGAGTGAGCAACTGCCTTTCAAGCCCATTTCACAGAGACAACAGGGCCAAACAGCCTCTTACTATGAAAACCAACTGTGTAATCACTTTTCCTCAAACCACTTTAGCTTTTTGTTTCAGTTTCTCCTCTTTCAGCTATTGATGAGTGTCTCCTTGACCAGCCATCAGCAAAAATGCTTCTGTGGTGCTTCTCTTTTGTAAAAAGCAGCCCAGGAAGTACAGTCGGCAGACACTGAAGCGTATACAAGGCCAATGAATGAGCCTTAGGATATACCAAAAAGGGCATTCACAAATGTACTCTGGGCACATTTACTGAAAGGACAGATCTGAGGTCAGCAGGAAAGGTCCAGTGACATCCACTTCAAAACAGACAGGGAAATGACTTGACACCTGAAATACAGATTCCAACAGGTATTCTTTCTGCTCAAATTTAACGCTGTCATTCTTTCACTGGATAGTAGCTGGTCATAAGAGGACAAGGGAAAAGAAGTCAGATTACGACATTTTAAAAGGAAAAGAAAAAGCACAGAGGAATAATGCCAGCAAAAAGTAAACGAAGCTACCGAGTCAATACCCGTGTTTCTTCTGGATCAATAACAAGATAATGGTCTGCAGCCAAAATATTGACACTAAATACAATTAATCTGCTTATCTTAGGGATAAGAGAATTATTGCTTATTGACTCTTAAAATTCTCTTTCTGCATATCCAGTCTGAACATTAACAAATGTCCTGGCTTGGAAAATGGAGTCTTCATGATTTCCACTTCACACAAAAGCTAGGCAATTATATTATATTCTGAGCCCCTTAAGGAAGGGAAAGGAAATGTCCCCTACCTAAGGCGGGGGTATGAAAATACCTACCAGAGAAGATGTCAATGGAGGAAGTCAAAGGCAGAGTGCCTTCTCATTTGGTTAGACAGTCTCACGTAAGGGACCAGTTAAGCTTTCCTGATTACTGTCCAAATCCTCCTCTTAGTAGAAAAAGAATCCAGAGAAACAGAGAAATGATGAGAACACAAAGGACAGGCATCTATTCCACAAACAGGGCAATACATTTTGACCTAAGCTCCTTGTTCACCATTTGTAAGAGATGTCAAAAGGCTGACAGTCTAAATATTTCTGCTTCAGCCAGAAAAGCTACAGAAACAGAATAAAAGCAATGCTACCACAAAGAATTTCACAAGATTCAAAAGAACCTACAGGGTGCTCCTGTTCAAAAACCATTCAAAATTTTGTGCTCATCACACAAATGGAAATTCCTTTTGTTAGCAAAGTACATGTAACAGGGGCCGTATACACAGTCTCAGTTCTGACAGTCAACGGCTTTGCTGACTATGGAGGTGCTCATGAGGATTGAAAATAAAAGTGCGTACACCATCACCCCACAAACAGACTGACTGCAGAGAGCCACTGCAGAGAGCCACACCACCGAAGTATGAAATCAAATTCAAAACCAGATTCAACTTTGCGCTGGTGGACTCTTAAGACAGACAAATCATCTCCCTCCTCCATGCAAACAGATGTTGGCTAAGGCTGAAATGCATGATTTAAAGTTCTGTTCCCCTCAGAAACAATTCTCACTTGGTGCCTAAAAATGAAAACTAGCAGTTAGATAAAAGGGCTACCGGGCATTCATACAGCAAACTGATAATGTCCAGCTCCAGAACAGCGACTTCTCCTTACTCTTCATGACCAAGATGGGTCACACTAGGGAGGCATATGGGAACACCTATCATGTTCAATTTAATAGTAACTACAGTCATTTTACTACAAAAAAGGAAAAATGCTGAATAAAATCAATCCGATTTCCTGTTAATGGTGCACGCTGGTCAACAATGGCTTCATCTTGCTTCAAAAGTTCACCTTAGCTGAATTCTAGTACGTGTGTGCAGGCACACACGCAGAGCTTTCACTTCATTATCTTGCATACTATAGAACTGGGAGCCCCCTGGGTTATGGAAAAATGAGCTTCCCATAGAAAATGTTTACCCCATAATATAAGAAATTCTTTCTGAGGAGTTATACTCTGCCAGTTTCAATAATGATCTTTTAAAAAATGAGGCAGCCAAACAATTTTTTTTCCTGCTAGTGAGTAGACAAAGAAAAGTCTTCATTTACCTCTCTGAAAAGAAATGTTAAGAAACTATCACTAGGAAACATACCCAACTTGATAACCGCATCACTTTTAATAGTCAAACTGCTCCCCTAAAAAAGTCCAAGCTACAAAACGACCAACTGCTCCTCACCACAGCATACCAACTGTGTGCGTACGCACTGTGCACAGAAGAGCAGACCAGAGGCAGTTAAGTCAACTGGTCAGTACAGAAAAGACCAGTAGTGTTCATAAGACAGGCAAACAAATAAATAAATAAAATCTTTCTCTTCAGATATCGAAATCATTTCTGCCCAAGCCCCTCCTTGGATTCAGTCTCTTCTGAGTCTGACCAACGCCTTTGCAGACCCCAGCTAAGGGCAGTGATACTCAGTTACCTGTTGGGATTTCTACAGTTTTCAAAGCATTTTTAAGAAGTTTTTTACTTCCAGAGACAATACGAAGGCTTCCTGTGTTCTAAGGCAGCAACTCTTGCCCCAGGGCCACAAAACACTGCTAAATAGAGTTCAGCTTTAAACCGCCTTTGGCAAATAATCTGTCACTAATTTTGCAAATAATTTTTTTACAGTGAGTGTGACTTCAAGTTGATCTCCATAATGTCCTTCTCACTTGCGGTCTAACATGCTTTTCCATGGAAAAGAGCAGCACTAGGTAATAATAGGTGCTTTTCAGGTGCCTTAACTACACTAACTTGCTCAGTCCTAAAAGAGCTCAGAGGCAGGCACTGATGTTTGGTGTTCCTTTTACCCATAAGAAATGTGGAACTACAACTGAGTCCTCAAATCAGTGCACAGGTAAGGTGCCCTTGTGAACTCTGTACCCAGTCATGCTTTCCTGCCTTTTATTTCAGGAGTTTCAACACTATCACTCTTTAATTCTGAAATCTTAACTCTTTGGGTCAGTTATCTCACAGACTGGTGTCTTCCATATGCTGGGAACTGTGACAGGCTCTGGGGACAAAATGGCTGCCATGGAAGTCTTTGCCCTCAAGGAGCTTGGCATCTAGCAGGAAAACAGAAAGCTAAAGCCCGGGCCATCAGGAACAACCTAAACCACCCTCCAGGGAGAGGGATGTGTCAGGAAACACTCTCTAGTTCAAATGCCTACCCAAGGCCTGACGCAAGGAGTACTCCTGCAGTACCATTAAGAGTAAAAATACTTACAACAGTATTATGTTATAGCTATGAACACTTTACATGCATTACTTTCATTTACTCTAGTGGTCATGAAATCAATTTAGGGAGTCACGGCCAGCTTTATTAAAAAATGAAATTAAAAAAAAGGCTGCACCTATAGTAAGGGCATATGTTTCATAATTTTTATTTCAGTTATAGTTACATGCTTAATACACGTGTACCAGGTCTGATGGAAATGAGAGTATTTCTCAACGGTGCGAGGTATTTCAACAGCCTGAAAATAATTCTTCATGAGAGTCCATGAGGTAGGTACTATCCCTGTCTTCATGTGAGGAAAACAGAGGCTCACAGAGGTAACAATCTGCCCAAAGTCACACAGTTAACAAATGGCAGACCTGGGATTTAAGCCTTGATCTACCAGACACTTAAATTTTCAACTACTATACTTTTCTGATGTTTGAGAGAAAAATCTGGGTTCAAGTCTTCCTTCTGTCACTTTTCTGTCCTTGGTCTAGTCACTTATTTCTCCATGATCAGCAAGTCAATTCTCGTCTTCCTCTCTGTGTTTCTAGTGAATAAGGAAAGCATCCTCTCTGGTCTTCTGCCCTTCACTCTCAAGGTGTTTAGGTAGTCACACATCCTGGAAATTTTTATAACTGGGCCAAACAGCCCTCACTCATTCTTCAGGGCACTCTCTGTCAAGAATGGCCCTAGAACCAAAACTGTGATAATCATAGCACTGTTGTCCAGCTCTAGATAAAATATTGGAATTGCTTCCTAACCTTCTAGGCAGTCAGGGTAATTACAATTTCAGAATAGGGCATTTGTTTAAGGAAATTAAGAGTACATGGAGCGTATCCTCTGTATACACCCCCAACTGAATACGGACAGTGTGTTAGTTAACCATAAGAGATTGATTAGATCAGGGGTTAGCAACTAGGCCTCTGAGGGTCAGTAGCCTACTTTTGTAAATAAAGTGATACAGGAACACAGCCATGCCCATTCATTTATGTATTATCATGTATGGCTGCTTTTGAGGTACCAAACCAGTATTAAGTAAGTGGGACAGAGGCCCTGTGTTTGACAAGCCTGAATTATTTATTATCTGGTCCTCTGTGATGGAAACCCCAGTGGCATAGTGGGTTAAGTGCTACCTCTGCTAACCAAAAGTTTGGCAGCTCAAATCTGCCCAGTGCTCCTTGGAAACTGGAAGAGGCAGTTTTACTCTGATCTCTAGGGTTGCCATGAGTCAGACCTGACTCGAGGGCAATGGGCTTTTTTGGGGGGTCCTTTGAGAGAAGGTTTACTAATCTTTGATTAGATTAAATCTAAATTTGCATTTCTAAATAATTTAGTAAGAGTCTCTTACATTTGAAGCTTATTTTTCACAACATTTTATATACGCCAACAGTAGAGACCAACAACATCTTAAACATAGAGATTTTTCATTTGCTGTGTAAGTTAGGTACAGAAATAAACGGTCTCTATGACCACAGCACAGTAAATCTTGCCAAGAGAGGTATGCGAAGTAACCTGGTTAGCTACAGATTACTGAAGATGACACATGCCATTAAGAAAACAAAAGAACTGCTTTCGAAGTTTAGAGGAGAATATGGTCTATTGTTCACTGGAAAATGGAAGAAAAGGGGAAATGGGGAGGGTAGAAAGAGAGAAGATGAGAAAAGAAGAAGTCTTTGTAGCAAAGGTGGCACACTAGATAAAGTCAAAACATGAGGATGAGGATGGAGTTCCATGAGGGAGTCATAACACCTCTGCCTCTTGAGTAGGAGTTAGTCAGTTAAAGAGCTGGGGTGGGGTTGTATTTCACGAGGAGTCAAGAGAGGCAACAGATAACTAGGCTGCTGCAGTTCAGAACATGGGTGAGAGGGCAGGGACGTTAGCAGGACAGGTAGCTGCTGTCTTGGAGTTAAGGAACTGGGCAGATTACGTCCAGGGAAGAAACTCCTGCTGTAGTACGAAGAAAGTACTGGGCAGAAATGGTGCCAAGCTACTAGGGGAGGCTCTTGAACTGGCAGAGTGCCAGGTGTGTACCTCAAAGACTGTTCTGAAAGTGTGGGTGTTGAGACTAAAGATGCTTATAGTTACAAGTACCTGATCTGAGGTGCGAGGGCAGTGGAACGACCGCTCTTCCCAGAGGAGACCACTAAGGTATGATTAAAAAAAAACAAAAAACAAAAACCCACTGCTTGTCAAATCCACTTCGACTCCCAGCAACCCTTGGTAAAACTGCCCCATAGTGTTTCTAATGCTGTCAATTTTCACAGATGCTGACTGCCACATTTTATCCCAGGAGCCACTGGTGGGTTTGAACTGCTTGCCTTCTGGTTAGTGGCTATGTGCTTAACTACTACGCCACCAGGGCTGCTTTTGAGCTTTGGAAGCTGAGCTCTATATCCTTCTTGCTGGATTTCAAATCAGGCTTGTGAATCGGCAAAACAATGGCTTAAATCACCACTCTTTGGAACACAACTAACCAAAATCCCTTTCTCCAGCAGGAACAAATCTTTCCCCTTGTTTTACTGCTTAGCTCATTTTTTAATCCTTCAACAGAGACAATGGTTGCAAATCTCAATGTGATGAATAAGCCTTATGTTATGGTACTTTCTGGTTGGCTTAAGAGTTGAGGCATTTTTAAATAGATGTGAATAATGCCTCTGAAAAGTTCTAAGGGACCCAACTTTAACCTCCTAAAGGTTAAAATACCCTGCTTCACAGGAAGTTTGAAAGTTTCCATTGCCAAAGAAGTGATCCAGCAAGCTGCTGTCATAAAAACCCAAACCAAACCAATATAAATGCCTCATATGCAACTGTCAAAAAGGAGCCCTGGTAGTACAATGGTTAAGCATTCAGCTGCTAATTGAAAGGTTGGCAGTTCAAATCCACCCAGTGGCTGCTCAGGAAAAAGGCCTAGTGATCTAACTCCATAAAGGTTAAAGCCAAAAATATCCTACGGGGCAGTTCTACTCTGTCACATGGAGTTGCTGGGAATTGGAATTGACTCAGTGGTATCTAGCAACAACATGACTGCAAGGTTTTGGAAGTCTTTACTGTTAAGAAAAAGGTACCGTATCTCCTGCTTGCTATTCTATATTCACTTTTCTAAACCTTCATTGCATAAAGGGCTAACATTGTGACCCTTAGAAAGCTAAACAGGTAAACATCAACATCACTTTCTAGACAGCAGCTGTTTACTCACGTATTTATTCAAGAGAACAGATCTGGCCCCATTACCAATTCCCATCACAAGGCAATTGACAAAACAAGGTGGCAGCAAGCCCCAAACTTCCACGGCTCTCCCTAAGCTCAACAGCAAACTTCAGATTCTACATGTGGTGACTATTTCGGAAAAAAACGGATCTGTGTAATTCTGTTATTTATAAGGTGTTTCACTGAGACAACTAATTGTAATCAAACCGTACTACATATTACAAGTCTGAAAGTAATTTCTTGTTCTTCAAATAATCTGTTTTTATATAGGATCTAAGCACCCAGAGACCACAGATTTGTCCTGGTACACATTCATTCTTTCCTACCATGAAACCAAAAAAACAAACTCACTGCTGTCAAGTAGAAGGGAGCCGAACTGCCCCACAGGGTTTCCAAGGCTGTAAACTTAAGAGAAGCAGACTGCTACCTCTTCTTCTTGAGGATCAGCTGGTAGGTTTGAACCACTGATCTCCTGGTTAGCAGATGAGTGCTTAGCCACCATACCACTAAGCCACCCCTTTTTCCTAAAAT
The DNA here is from genome assembly GCA_028571685.1 of Heterohyrax brucei. NCBI lineage: Eukaryota > Metazoa > Chordata > Mammalia > Hyracoidea > Procaviidae > Heterohyrax > Heterohyrax brucei. The sequence continues at coordinate 82,435,384 of CM053150.1, read as the reverse complement.
CAGACTTAATAATCAGAAGGAAAAATGAGGAAATACACATTTTCTGTTTACAAGGACTTAGTCACTGTCTTGGTTATCTGGTGCTGCCATAACAGAAATACCATGAGTGGACAGCTTTAGTAAAGAGAAATTTATTGTCTCACAGTAAAGTAGGCTACAAGTTCAAATTCAGGGCATCAACTCCAGTGAGTTGGCTCTGGAGAAAGGTCCTTCTCATCTATCTTTCCTTGGACTAGGAGCTTCTCCACAAAGGAACCCTGGTTCCAAAGACTGTGCTCTGCTCTCAACACTGCCTTCTTGGTGGTATAAGGTGCCCGTCTCTTTGCTTCCTTCTCTCTTTATATCTCGAAACAAATCAGTGAGACACAATCCAACACCATAGATCAAGTCTTGCCTCATCAACACAATTGGTGCCCTATCTCCTCATTATCAGATACCCAAATAGTGGACAATCACACAATACTGGGAAACACTGGCTAACCAAACTGATACACATATTTTTGGGGGAACAAAATTCAATCCACAACATTCTCCAAAAGGCAAACATAAAATAAACTATGGATATCCAAAAAGAGGTAAAAACACACAACATAATAACAAACGGACTTTGAGTGTTTCAGGGTGACATTCCGAACTTACTGGTGACTTATTGGGTGATCCTAAGTTAGACAGTGTTTGCTTGTGCCCCAAATCTCTTTACCAGGAAGTTCAGTCTTTTTACTAATTTCCTTCAAATGTGTGTGCAACAGACTGAGGGAAGAAAAATCTGCCAGGTGTCAGAGGCTTCATCTGCAAATGTTCTAGGTGTTCGTTAAGAAAAGGACACAGAGGCTATCTGTTCCATGTGTACACAAGTGTTAACACTTCCACTATACACAGTGGGTAAAAACAAGGTTGGGAGTTGTGAAATGTATTGATTTGTACTTCTGGAAACAGTGGGCTAGAGAGAGACACTATCCATTAATGAGATATATGCTCAGACCCAGACAACATATTTTTATTTTTACATTGATATCCTGTAAGAGGAACAAAAGCACTATTGCCCTGAAAAGATACAAAGGTTACTTACTCTACAGCATAGCTTTTCACGAAGGAAAAATGCACGTAATGTAACCAGTGATATCTGGTCTAAGTAAACACTAACACTTGTTAAATATAAAAAGATCAAAGGGTACCATTTTGGAGCAGCAGTTTAAACTGTCATCTTAGTTCTGATGGCCCAGGGTGTGGATTTACTGTGTGATTACAGCTCTTTAAACAGATATAACTTTTATTCCCAAATGAGTTCTGTTCCCTTAAAATCTTCACAGTGCAAGTCTTATACAATTATTTCAAAAAGGCCCATATCAATGGAGATCTCCTCTTGTAGAATTTTCAAAGAGGCCAGAGAAATCACTGATACATCAAATTATTTTTCTATGTACAGCGACCCACTCAGCTAGTACACACATACATATGTGCAATCAAGTATATTTCTGAATCCCTCTTATAGTTATACCTCCCAGGGTATAAAACATAATAAAGGAAATTCTTAGTTCTTCACAGAAATACATTTGATAGGCAACTGCCAAAATAGGCTGGTAACAGGCACTTCTAAGTGGTCTCAAATTTTTTTGAAATAGTGTAGGGTATAAGAACAAACCAATAAAACAATAAACAAAAATGACAGTGAAAACAAGACAGATGCTTCTAGAAAGAGCCTGTCATAAAGAGGAACTGTGTAAAACCTGGCAGACTAGATAAAGGATGCCACCTCTCCTCCCCTTCTTGAAAGTCAACATGCTGCCAGAGTCAAGGGCCAAATCCTAGCTGTTCTCTGCAGCTCGATTCACACTGGGACAGTGAAAGGCTAAATAAAAACTTCTGTCTTAAATTACTTCAAAGCTTGTGCTCAGAGGCCAAATATTTACCTTTAAGAGTCTAGCTGAAAGATTCCTGTATTATCAAGGAATGTAAGAATTCAAATGCCAGAGAACTGCTGAGAAAAATCATTCTAAATACTTCCTCTCAACCATTCCTCTAAAGTGTGTGCCATTTTGGAAATGGCTGACACAGACTCAAACTTAACTGGCAGGTTCCCTATTATCCAAAAAGCAGAGACAGTTTACAGCAACTTACCTCCATCATCCAAGGGCCGTTTTTGTACTCCATATCCGTAAACGGAGGGGTCCACCAGAGGTGTGGAATTATTCAAGTGAGGAATAGAATCAATTTTAGCAGCAATCTACAGAGAGAATCAGATTAAAAAATCAGTAACAACTCATGGCTCTACCCGAGGGAGAGACAAGAGTCCTTAAAAGGCTGTTCTCCTATTTCTCCCCTGACCTAGATTAATGTAAGGCAATGTCCTGACAGAACAAATGCTTATCACTGTTAACTGATTTTTCTTTTGGTATTGATAGCTGTTGGGAATACAGTAACTCAAAAAATGGGTATTCTACAAGCAAATTTGTACTTTAAAGTCATCATTTGTAACATAGGTATTCGAGGAAAAACATAGGCCTTGATGTTGAGAATTATGTTCAAAGGTTTTTACCACAGGGTTCTCCTAGGAAACAAATTCCCCAAGAATATTTAAAAGGCATTTTGGGTAAATATTACCATTCTTTAGGCATACATCTATCCTATTAGCTTTTAAAAACCAATGATACAATTTATAGGGATATAAAACACTAAGCTGCCCTTCAGTGGAAGTATACAACCAACAGGGGGATGCTATCTGCCCTATTTCAGAAGGATTCTTGCACTACAGAAAGTGAGATTTTCCCCAAAACAAATGCTATGTATATGAACTTAAAAGGTAGAACTTATCTACTTTGTTGTCATAGGAAATGTGGTTTATAATAAAATCAACTCTTTCATTAACCAAGAGTACTTATAGCAATTGTTCATGCTGTTAGTCCCTGTAGTGAAGTTTAACAAGCAGGGAGGGTTAGGAGGCAGCTGGAACAGCTGTCTGACACAGCACAGTCTTTAGCAGTAGTTCTGCTGAGCTAACAAATGTGCCCAAAAGTCTGAGACTTCTGCGACCACCATAAAAAATAAACAAAGACAATTCCGATACTGAAAATTGAACTCTCAGGATTTAAACATCAGACATCCTGGGACCAGGTGTCATCTTTCTCACTAGTTTTATGATACTGGGCAAATCTCTCTTCTCTTTCCACAAGATCCTCAGTGTTTAATACTACTTGCTTCAGAATTTTCCAAAGTATAACAGGATACCCTGAATAAAGATTATCTTTGTATACCAGAGAGTACTACACAAGTATCACGGCTGTAAAACAAGTGATTTACTCAACAAATGCTGAGTGTGAACTACATGCTAAGCACTGTCTTGGAAACAGAGGTACTCTGGTAGGCAAGAAGGCCCCACTTCTGCCCAAGTTCAGCATCTGATGGAAGTCATTCAGTAAACAAATCAATCAATTAACATGATCATTTTACCCAGTGACAGACACTGTAAGACGACAAGTAGTAACATAAGTATATGTGCTTCAAAGAGCAGCTTTAAATAGGATGATCAGAGAAGACCTCTTGGAGATAACACCTGGTACAAGACCTAAATGACAAGAAGGAGCTGGCCACAAAAAATCACATGGTACAGTGTTCCATGCACAGGGAACGGCTTGGACAGCTAAAGCAGCAGGCCTGGAGGAATGAGCTTGGAAAAAAGGAAGTTAATGTTACTAGTGTGGAAGAAACCAGCCATGTATCATGAAGTAGACAAGAGCCAGTTCACGTATCTTACACGTTATAGGGAAGGGCTTGAATTTTATAGGAAGACTGACAGGAAGTTACTAGAGAGTCTTCACTAGCGCAGTGACATGTCAATTTATGTCTTTAAAGATCCCTCTGGAAAGGGGAGTTGCTGCTTAGTGGATAGTTTCTGTTTAGGATAATGGAAAAGTACAAGTACAAGATAGCAGTGATAGTTTTCTACCACTGTAAATATAATTAGTGTCACTGAGATGTACATTTTAAAAATGTCAAATTCTGTTACATGTATTTCAACACAATTAAAAAAAGCAATAAAAGAGACAACTCCTTTGCCTGCTATAAACTGTAGGGGAAAAAAACAAAACGACTGCCTGGCCCAGACCAGAGGTTGGCACACTGTGGCAACAGAAACACTGCTTTTTGTAAATAAAGTTTTACTGAAACAGCCACATCCACTGGTTTGTATTGTCTGTGGCTGCTTCAGCGCTACAACAGCACAAGTGAGAGTTGCGACAGAGATATGGCCCACAAGGTCTATATGTAACATTTAGAGTCTGGCTTCTTAAAGCAAAAATAGGCTGACCTGAGTCTGTGCTAGGCAGAACAGTTACCTGGAAACTGATGCGTTAACTTTTTTAACAAAGAAAATAATCAGAATATGAAAATACACTGCTGATACAAACCTTATCTCCTATACTAAGTCTCAGGGCAAGTGGTCATTTGCTTTAAAATACTGTATAAATCTCACCAAACAGCATTCAACCACTGACTTCCAATCTTGCTTGTTCTCCATATTTGTATGGGATAACCTGCGGAGGCTGACTACTTATTTAAGATATAAATACTACACCAGCTGGTAAGGCAGGTGTATATAACTTGAGAAGACTGCAATGGCTAGTGTTCCACGGAGACCCTTTCATCTACTGCAGTGCAAGGCTGCTTGAAGGTTTTCAAGATGATTGGCCTAGTTGTTTTTTAAAGGCTGTTCAAAATGTAACAGCCAGATACTAAAGATGACTCCAAACCACAGTAATAAAGGAATGCAGGGGCTTCTGATTACCAGTGAGTTCCTCAGCAGCGTGCATATCAAACCACACTAAAAGACAAAACCCCAAACCTATGCTCTACACCTGAGACATTCTCCCTACTCTTTTTTGAGGGTGTTTCTTGGCTTGCAGATCTTTTTCTCTCCTTCCCAAGCAGCTCAAGTATTATTCCTCAGTGCTTGGCCTTACTTACAACAGAGGATGTATCTTTTGTCGGTGGATGTCATCTCTTGTCTAACAGCTGATATGCTACAAGTGCTACAAAAGATTCCTCTTCCTAATTTTGATTAAATCAATACATCCTGTTAAAATGTGACTGTTTAGGTCTGTTTGGAAATTTCCACTAAGAGACAAGCAATATAGAATGACACCTAAGAGGTGCAGCTCTAAAGTCAAGTATACTGCATTCGAATCCAGTTACTCTTTTAGTTACCTACTGTAATTTATGTTACACTGTAACTTGTAATTTCAACATACTATAAGAAAACAATATATTCCATTATTTACACAGACAAAATTTTGCTCTAAAGCATGATTAAAATGTCTAATAATGCAGAGTTCAATTTTATTGTGCGCTACATGCTTTTTGTTGTTTGTAGCTGACATCCTCAGCCTGACTCATGGCAACCCCATGAACTTTCAAAATGTTATCTCACTTACCCTTTAACATGACTGTCTAGGAGTTAGTACTACTTCCACTTTAATACAAGGAAAATGGGCTCAGAGAGCCTGAGAGACCTGCCCAAACACGTAACTCAGACCTGCTGGACTCCAAAGTTTATGTTCTTAACCACTGCACACAACACCCCTTCTTTCACTGGACTTTCTTAAATGTATTTCTTGAGGGCTTAAAAGCTAATGATCTCCAGTGCACATAGCTCAAACAAGTCCTCATGGCACAACTGGTAATGCCAGACATTATGAGCTGGTATAAGAGAAGGTAGGATCCTCATTAATGTAGGCCATGAGATAAGGAAGTCACTGAAGCCAGAATACTCCAATAAAACCAAGGCCACTCCAGTCCTTATCTGAATACATGACCTTGAGGAGATGCTATTAGTGACTTTCTACCAGGTGGGTCACTTTTCCCATTCTGGGGGGTGTGAGGTGGTGTTGGGGGGGAAATGGGTTATCTCACTGCCTATGCTACTTTAAGCACAGTGATACATGAGAAACAAATCATCATACACTTATGTCTGTGCCTTCACCACCACTAGTTTGCGGAAACATGGGAGAGGGGACACTGGACCAAGAGTCAGTCAAGAGTCCTGGTTTTCCAGCCAGCTCTGAAAGTGTATGACTTTGGGCAACTCCTTCAAGAGCCTTGTTCTTTGGTGTCTACACATGTAAAACGCTGAAGCAGACTAAACTACTACTTTCTATATTACACCAAGCAACCTTGGGAGGTACATGTATGAACACATTATCTGTTCCTGCAGTTACACTGTATGGATGAAAGTTTTCCACTTGTGATAGTTTTAAAATATTTTAAAAATATTTCAAATAAATCTAACTTAAAACGTGATATACAATATTAAGTGAATGGTAAATTAAGGATTCATGATGTAGCAAAAATTATAAAGGTGGTATAAAAATTACTGAAGTTAGAGATCATGGCAATTAATCACCCATGTTCAGGACTGACATTAGGTTTCATAATCAGAGTAGTTCACTTTATAAATTCAAGTATTAAGCTGTGAATATTTCCACAACTTCATACTTAGTAGAAAAAAATCACCTGAATGCCAGGAAGTCATCCACATACTATGTCCAGGCTACTAAATGTAGCCATTGTCAATTCTCATGGATCTAGCAAGCACAGGTGACAGCTCACATCACCATCCAGGAAGTGGGAACCTAACTTTCGTTCCTGAAGCCTCTGTTCTACTGTCACCCACAGTGGTACTCCCTGGGCCCTGGAGAATACATGGACTGGAATAAATGTCTCTGTTCCCCACACCAGGAGAAAACAGTGTGTGGCAAGGCAGTAGAACCCAGGGGTTAACAGAAACTCACAGAGGGCAGTCTGTGGAATCATACTGAATGGGAGAGTGGGGGAGACAAGCCCTAGTTACACCGAAGACAGCAATATGTAAGATTCAATGTGCCCTTACTTAACCTTCAAAGTGACCTTATGAAATGGCTACTATTCACATTATTTCTGTAGGATCTGAAGCCAGTTTGCCTGGAACTGTATCCATGGAGATAAGGAGATAACAAATGTAAAATATCCACAACAGTGCCGACATACAGTAAGGAACAAAAAATGCTCGCTATTTTTTAAACCTTTTATTGAAATATAATAACAAGAGTAACAGTATCACAGAAAAGTACATGGACTGTTAACTTTATAGCTTGCTGGATTTTCACACACTGCATATATCTATGTCAACAGCACCCAGTTGAGAAACAGCTCCCTAGAACCCTGTTTCACACCCCCTTCAATCACCAGCCATCCCCTCCCACCCCAAGGATAATCTCTTAGCTTCTATCGCTATTGTTACAACAGTTATTGCTATCATCAACAATTTCCATTTTACAGATGAGGAAGCTGGGGCTTACAGAAGTTAAATAACTTATCCAAAGTCACCAACACTGTGGCAAATACCAGAACTTGAACTCAGTCTGAATGCAGTGAATGATCTTAATGATTCACTCTATCACCCTCTCTGGGGATTTTTGCCATCAAATCAGAACATACATAAGAGTGGTTACCCCGAACATGGGCTCAGTGCATGGTAGCCACTGTTGTCATTAGACATGAGGCCCTGGCTTATTGTGCCCTATTTACCGGCGTTAACGAAAACAAGGAATCCTGCGTGACAATCAAGTAAGATGATGACTTTTCTCAGTTGCTTCTCCTGACCTCATCCCACTCACAGTTGGACAGAATTAAATACTCCCATATTTGTGTTTATAAGAACACTTTATAACCTACCTAAAGTAGCACTCACCTTATTGAGGAAGGTATTGGTTATAGTGTCTTTCCACTACAGACAGCTCTTTGAAGAGTAGATTTTTCTCAATCATTATGGTAGCCCTAGTACAAACATTCCTTAACTGGGAGCTCTAGGTTGAGCTTCTAGAGAATTCATGAATTTCCTGAAATCACATACAAAACTATTTAAATATTTCTTGGGAGAGGTCCAGTGCTTTCAAGAGTCTCGAAAAGAATAACTTCCTTAATGCAGGGCTAAGGAACATACATGGCACATAAAAGATGCTCATTAACCGCTGAATATGAAGTGGATACAGAGAAGTCCACCTGCAGGCAAAATGCCCTATGACCAGTTATGACTCTAAGCTGAAATACCGTTCTGGCTGGAATCAACCCCTCCACCCTCCTCAAATGCAAATCCATTAGTCTTGAATTTGAACCTAGGTTCTGACACACACCATGGGCAAGTCAACAGGTCTGTTAGTTTTCTCCTCATGTTCCATCTACTTTCCACTTGTATCCCTTCAATACTTTGTTCAGTATCCTCAAAGCTATCAAATATCACAGTACCTCTGCTTAGAAACCAAGTTCTTCTTAGAATGCAGACGACATGGGTTCAAGAACTACTGCATACATTAATTACTTGTGTGTCTCTAACAACAATGGATTTATTTCCCTTATGCTAATAATTTTCAAATATGAAATGTCTCTGCCCTACCTTACCTGGTGGTTGTGAGGCTCTGATTCCAATGTAAGATACAACCAGCTGCAAATCTGTCTGATTTATCTTTGCACTGGCCCAGTACCTAGCAAGAAGCCATGGACTCAGCAGATCCTCCAATGATGACAGGTAATCTGAATCACCTCACTACTTAAATTAACACCACTCGGTCTCACAAGTGATTTATCATCTGGCACTGTAATAAACCTGCAGCTCAATGTCCAAAAGATGTACAGGCAGCCCTTGTGTTAAGTGTAACTTGTAGGTAAGTTGCAACAGGTACAAATGGCTCTTATCAGCATCAGTTAGCTAATGTCTTATTTTAACTGCATAGAAAGATTTTATCTTTCTAGACATACAACATACTTAAATACTTTCAAACTGTGCAATGTTTTCATAAGCATCACATGAATGCATTTATTATTAGGAACCACTGTATGCATTTAATTCAAAATCCTGATATAAGAGTCTTTCTGGCAGCTCATTCTTAAGTACAAATTGTCACTAAGTTGAGCGTAACCCAGGGACCACTCTTATTTTTTCCCAGATGACTTTACAGCCAACTGTAAAAGCAGAACATTTTCAAGAGAGATGATCTTAAGTAAAACAACACAGTAAAAAGAGTGCACAGAAAAGTTGGGGGGGGCAGGGACGTGGACAGGAGATAGAGGGTCATCTCACACAACTCATTAGCAGTCCTACATGACAGAGTGGAACTGCCCTATAAGGTTCCCAAATCTTTATGTACTGTTACATCCTTTTCCTGCAGAGTGCCTGGTGGGCTTGAACTGCGAATGTCGTGAGTCACTGTGAACCAGAATCAACACCAATGGGTAGGCAAGATATCCAAGATAACAATCACAAAGCAAAAGAACCAATATAACAGAATGAACATCTTTCCAGATTCAACTAGATGAAAACCAGTGTTAAGAGCTCAGAGTGCTGAGATTACCTAGCTCAACACCTCTTAAACTCTGACCCACAGAATGCGGTTTGGTTCCATGAAATTGATGGTACGAAGTCATGTAACTTCAGGTTATTTACAGTGAACACAAGCACATTAAAGGTTCTAACAAGTTCTGCAGTAAAGCCAATTCACCTTTATTTACCTCTGTGTTTTCCAAAACTTTTATCTTCATGAACTCTTGTCCAAGGAAGATACATTAACAGCCTGCAGATCAAATATTTGGAAGGGCCAACCTAGCCCAGCATGCAGCCACTTTCAAGAGACTCAGATTTCTTAATTCTCCATCTAGAGTACTTTCTGCTAGAAATTTCAAATGAAAACCACAGAGAACAGGCTCACAGTCCGAAAAAAGATCAGGAAAAACTGTCCACTAGGCATCCTAATGAGCAGTGTAAACAAGCAAGAATTAAGGCAAACTGGCGAGTTACAGCCTTGTGTAGTGGGTAGCTGCTGTCATGCAGAACATGCAGCAGTGTGGCCCGATCTTTCCTATGGGAGTTACTGATCTTAACTTTCAGGTGAAATCACTCAATTCTAGTTGTAACCGTGTGACTCAAACACAGCATGTTTATAGGCCCATCGTGTACCATTCTCTAGCCTTGTATCTATGACATAACTGGGACTTCAAAGAAACCAAAGTTTGGTATACACATGGCCTTTCATATTTTACAGATAGCTTGGATGAAAATCAGAAAATCCTCAGAGGCATACAGTTCACTTACTTTTTGATAACAAACATTAAGTTCAGTGCTCCCAAATGGGCTCTGAGACATCACCAAAATCCTTTACTGAGGACTCACTCTTTGCAAAGTACTCTAAAGGGTCCCTTCAAAGTAGTGACACAGGAGCAGTCCATGGATTTCCTACAGACACTTGTTTTCTTCAGCATTTTGGGAAAGCTAAAATGAGTATGCACGCAAGAGTCAACCCCTCATACAATGCTGACTTGAGACATTCAACCACTGTGCAGGCACAACAGTCTTCAGTGTAGCACAACTTAAGTCTATTGAGCATTCAGCACACCTGCCCTTACTATGAGTAAAATACATCATACAATAAATGAGCAAAGCTATCTCTCAAGGACTATCCAACAGCTAATGAATGGAAATGTTTTCTTTTAATGGTGGATGCACAATGTTCTCATAAAGAAAATTTAATGACTATGTAAGAAAGTCAGAATCTTAAAGCACTAAAGTCCTAAATCTACCCAAAGAATATAACACTTCTACATCATCTACTGCTCTGGTTGAAAGTATAAAAGAAACATCAGCATTCACAGGAATCTTCTGGGGGATTGTAGCACGTCTGTGCCACCACACCAATCAACATTTCAAAAAAAAAAATGTCAGTAAAGAGTAAGTTTCAGGTCTCAAAATCTGTTAAAAGGCTACTTTCTGTTGATTATACAATGAACAATAACTTAGATTACAATTAATTGGGTACAGAGCCACCATGATGCCTAATTCCATGAGGCACCACTTACATAGTATTCTACACGAAGACAATACTCTGGAGCAGTGCAATGCAGAGGCACTGACTGGGTATGGATCAAAAACGGGAGCTTAAAGTCATAAAAAGTATTAGCAGTTTGGCAAGAGAACTTCTATTTAGGCCGTAACTGGCAAACAGCTGGTCTAGCTCATGGAAGGCTGCTGGGAATCTATAATATACTACGGAGCTACACTATCCTATTAACATGCAACTGTTTACACTCAATGATGGATGCAATTAAACTACTGGCTGTGGCTTTTCTGGGAACATTTTTATATTTAGAAAAACCAAACCAAACCAAATAGATTTGCATCCATAACCTCTTCACCCTTATAATTTAGACAGAATAAAGGTGCAGAATGTGGCTGTGGAACAAGATGATTTACTCTTGCCCTTACTAGGATGCTGTCCTCTCTAGGCAACTCGTGGAATAGACACTTTGGCTAATCAGCCAACGACTTGGGATAAACAGACAAGATGTTTTTCAATTGCCAGCAGTTTTGGTTCATCAAAGGACCAAATCAGATGATACGAGTTCTCACTTGTGATTTTCCTATATAAATAACCCACTTGTGACAAATAAAATTAACGCACTGGACTTCATACTGTTAGAGAAAGTTAATATTCTATGACATCTTTGGATAGTCTTTCTTGACTTCAGAATATCATGCTCATAGTGAACTAACAGTAACAACTGGTTCACTTTGTCAGAAAGAATCCACAGACTATATGAGGCCTCACGATGCCAGAAGAGAAGCCTGGTGGATTAGGTGCTAGGTTCTCCATACCAGACTTAATAGAAACTGCAAGTACAAATCCTACCAAGGTCAACTCAGACTCTTATGCTTTTCTGAGTACAGGGTATCTTAGTGTTCTACCACAAACTTAGAAAGGCCTTACAGATTAAGCTTCCAGTGTGTGATGATCACATATAAGAGCTTTACATATGATGGCTTTACAACAGCACATAAAGCACTGCAATCATTTAAATAATGACATACACTGTCTTTTATTCACATTTTTACTTAAGGAAAAATAGTATCTCTACAGCACACGTTTTCACAGTGGAGAAATAGAACCACCACTACCCAGATGCCCACATAATAAGATCTTTTTTATGCAAACTCTACTATTAGTACACATTACAGATTTCTAACATTTCATTTTCAGCCATTGCAAGTCTATAAAAGAAATCAAAAATTACCCACAAACCTGTTTTTTGTTTAGTTTTAAAGACCACCAAATCCTTGGAGATAGTATTGACTTCCAGCTGTTAACATTCACAAGTAATATACTTAGAGCACTGTCTCCATTGGGCTTATTACTGCTCCAGTCAATGATGCATTTCAGAGCTGGGAACATTTCCAATGAAGTTTTTCACTGCTAGTAGTAAACACCACTGCTTCAACAATCCACATTAGGTCAGCACTTAACAGAGGGTCTCCCTCCCTCTTGAGCAGGTTGTCCAACACGTATTCAACCACTGGCTCAAGAGAAGTGGAAAGTCTTCACAACAGTTCAAAATTCATTTTATGTTCAACTATGCACTTTCTGCAAGCTGAGGATCTGAGCTCTTTGGGATAGTGACTACGTTTCTTCCTTGACACTGAAGGCCAACAAGGTGACTGTCACGCATCAGCACAGAATGAAAGATATTATGTATTAGTAGCCAATGAGTAACAAGGTTCAGGACCTGTATTGCAGACAGCACTGTAATGCACTGGCCAGAAGAGTGGCAGAAGGGGAGTTGGATGGCATGTTCATCCCTCAGAGCCAATGGCTGGCTCTGATGTCTAAGAAAGACGGATACTCACTAACGTACCAGCTGGTGCCTAGGTAGCAAGGTACACAGCATCAGATAAAATTTTAAGTGGAACCAAAGGGCAGAAAAATTTTGGGATCCAATATAATGTCTACAGAAGCATCAGTACTAGAATGAAAAGTCAGTATCTGGGAAACAGAGTTCCCTCCCCTGGAAAACTGGAAAGAGATGTAAAGACAATTATCTTCAAGTGCACGAGTGGAGACCTTCTTCTAATAGAATTGAGTCCTGTGGCTTTCTGTTGGGAACCAAGCAGTAATGAGTTATAGCCCAATTTTTTAAGTATCAGTTAGTGCACCTACAATTAAACAGGAAGAAGTGATGAATACAAGAAACTCAGCAGAGAAGTATTATTAGTGCTAACTTGTAAGTTTTACACATAATACAAGGGCACAGTTTGCTCTAAGCACCATGCCAGAAGCCAGAGTACTGCTGGCAGGCCCCATATTCATTCTCCAGGGAACCCTGTAACCTCTTAAAAACCAGCTTAAGTCTGACAAATTGTATAACGTTGTCAGATGGTAAAGTTTCTCTATGAATCTATATTATTTAAACAGTCTTCCCATGTACGGGAAAAACTACTGCCACTGAAGTTTCTATCTTGGGGATAACTCACACCCACTCAGCACTCCCTCCTCCAAAAGCCCCCACAGAACTAAAATACCCTCGGGTTTCTTTTACTCCACCGCTGAAATACACAATCCAAGAATGATGCTTTTTCAAGTTTTGAGAAGCTACTGGGCCTCTGATGACTGCCTTCTGTCTACACCCAGGTCCTTCCTGTGAGACCTCCAGCCTCCTCCCCTCCTGAACTTCAGAACCCCAGGTTGACGGCCCCGCGAGTCTAGTTCCGGCGCGGAGGCGCGACCGGCACCAGGCACCCTGTGCAAATCCTTTTTCAACGGCTGCAAGCACCTGGGGCAGTCGCCCGACAGGCTGGGTCTGGGCCTCGCGGTGGCGCCTCATCCCCCGACTCCTCCCGGCTGCAGAAACCCCACGGCACGGCCTTGCCCAGCTGAGGCTTCGGCCCAGGATACCTCCCGCCCCCAGGCCCGACCCCCTTCTCCCCACTCGGCCCCGCCTCGGCCTCTCGTGCTCCCACCAGCCGGCAGAGCCCGTACCTGCCGGACCCGGTGCAGAGCGTCCACGAAGCCCTCGGCCTTCATCCCCACCGGAGCGCTCTGCCCCTGCACCAGCTCCGCCATTACCGCCCCCGCCGCCGCCGCCGCCGCCGCCGCCGCCACCTCTCGCCTCCCCCGTCCGGCCTCTCGCTCCGCTTGGGGACCCGTAGCCGGAAAGGGAAAGTAGCCCTGCTTCCGGCGGAAGGGAGGCCGGGGCGCTGGATGCGCGAGGAGCCGCGTCGGCGAGGCGGGGCCAGGGCGTGTGACTCCAATCCAGAGGGATGCTGAGGGCGGGGCCAGTGGCGCGAGAGGTGGGCCCAGAGCTCTGGGTAGCCGTCGGGCTCCTAGGTGCCCATCGCGAGTTTCGCGTTTCCTAAACTCAGTTTCTTCCAGGGTTTTGATAATGTCATGACAGCCCTTAGGTTCGCATGTGTCTTCCAGATGTCTAGCTGTTGACAGTTTGGAATCCTTAGAGAAGCAAACCAAACAACCAAACCCACTGCCGTCAAGTAGATTCCGACTGATAGCAACCCTGTAAGTCAGAATGGAACAGCACCATGGAGTTTCCAAGAAGCGCCTAGCGGATTTGAACTGCTGACTCTTTGCTTAGCAGCTATAGCACTTAACCACTATGCCACTAGGGTTTCCTCAGAATCCTTGGTAATTCTTTTTCACCTATAGTAGTGACTCATGGCGCAGTGAGTTGGATCTGACTCCATGGCACTTGGCTGGCTTGGCTATGGTAGTGACTGTGTGTAGAGTTTTCAAAGCAAGGAAAGGAATCTTAGTGCTAAAACATACTTCAGCCTTTGAGGAAGGACCCCTACCCCCCAAAAGTAACAAAGTTGTGGGCTTCCACTACAACTTGCGGGTTTGAATTGGGGTGCCCATCTTTAGATTAAGTCCCTGGGTGGCACAAATGGTTTCCTCTCAGCTACTAACAAAAAGTTGGCGATTGAAATCCAACCAGTGACACCGAAAGAAAGGCCTGGAGATGGGCTTCCATAAAGATTACAGCCAAGGAAACCATATAGAGCAGTTCCGGTGTGTAACAGACAGAATTGCCATGAGTCAGAATACACTGGGAAGCACAGAGTTTGGCTTTTATTTATTTATTTGTTTTATTTAATATGACTGAATGAAAATGTACATTTCCGTATAAATTTACATACCCACCTATATGCAGCTTCCACTACTCTCCCTGTCCGGGGACAGCACACTATTCCTCTCTGCTCCATACTCCTTTCCCCTCCTCTCCACCCACTCTCCTTCCTCCAGCCAGGGGTCAGCAGGATGATATCTTATAGATGTATAGAACCATAAAGTGCATCCACTATATGGTGACTCTGCATTGCCAAGTCCAATCCATTCTTGTCCAAAGAGTGGACCTTTGTTATGATTTATGGGCAAGGGCAGCATCAAGGCCAGGGGCCATGCTCCCAGGGGAACCCCAAAGCCACTGGACCATCAGTTGGGCGGTTTTTTGTTTTGATGCCTGTCATGGATTGATTTATGTTCCCTAAAAGTATGTGTACAAATTTGGTGGGCCAGGATTCCTGGTAGTGTGTGATGTTCCTCCGTGTCAGAAATCTTACCTCTGTGGTGTTAATGAGGGTGGATGGGGGAAAGTTGTGTTGGTGAGGCAGAACTCTGTGTAAGATTGTTTTGTCCCTTGAGGCAGTCTCTTGAGATGTAAAGGAAAGAAGCTGACAGAGAGGTTTGGGGACCTCATACCACTAAAAAGTAATGCCAGAAGGTGAGTGCATCCTTTGGAAAGGACCAGGGTCCCTGTGCCTTAGATTCTTCCAGTCCAGGGGAAGACTGACAACAAAGACCTTCCTGCAGTGCCAGCAGAGAAAGCTTCCCCTGGAGCTGATACCCTGAATTCGGACTTTAAACCCACTGGACTGTGACAAATGAAATTTCTCGTTCTAAAGCCACCCACTTGTGGTATTTCTGTTAAAGCAGCACTAGATAACTAAAACAGTACCTTTGGACTAATACCCTTACCTTCAATATTTTGAAGTATGTTGGTACTAAGAGATTGGATTTTAATGGAGAGCCACGTTTTTGAGTATGTTATAGCATTTTGAAGTTATGAAGAAAGATGAATGATAACAATGGGAAAGAAATCAAATCCAGCCTGACTTCTCTTGATGAGCCTCTGTCTCAGCATCTGGGAGAGCTTTGGATTTTAGAAAGAAGCATGAGAAATAATAGAAAGTAATAAAAAAAAAGGTTCTTTGTTAATGACTTCACTCCTAGGTTCTGGGTTTCTTTAGAGTACAGACTAAGTCTTACTTTTTGTGTATACCTGGAGTTTGACAGCTACTTGACCAACCAACTGGAAGAGATCTGTATTTATGCCTCTCCCCAAGAAAGGTGATTCAACCAAATGTGGAAATTACCGAACAGTATCATCAGTATGACATGCAAGTAAAATTTTGCTAAAGATCATTCAAAAGCAATAGCAAGAGTATATTGACAGGGAACTGCCAGAAATTCAAGCTGGGTTCAGAAGAGGACGTGGAACCAGGGATATATCGTTGCTAATGTCAGATAGATCTTGGCTAGATCTTGACTTAAAGTAGAGAATACCAGAAAGATGTTTACCTGTGTTTCATTGACTATGCAAAGTCATCTGACTGTGTGGATCGTAACAAGTTATGGGTAACGTGTGGAAAATGGAATTCCAGAACACCTAGTTGTGCTCATGAGCAATCTATATAGGGATCAAAAGGCAGTTACTCAAATAGAACAAGGGGACACTTATAGTTTAAAGTCAGGAATGGTGTGCATCAGGGTTGTATCCTTCTATCATAACTTTTCAATCTGTAAGCCAAGCATATGATCTGAGAAGCTGGACTGTATAAAGAAGAATGAGGCGTCAGGATTGGAGGAAGACTCATTAACAACATGTGTTATGCAGATAACATGACCTTGCTTGCTGAAAGTGAAGAGGATTTGAAACATTTACTGATGAAGATTAAAGACCACAGCCTTCAGTATGGATTGCACCTCAACATCAAGAAAACAAAAATCCTCACAACTGGACCAGTAAGCAACATTGTCATGAATGAAGAAAGGATTGAAGTTGTCAAGAATTTCATTTTATTTGTTTCCACAGTCAACACCAATGGAAGCAGCCATCAAGAAATCAAAAGACAGATTGCATTGTGAAAATCTGCTTTTAATGACCTCTTTAAAGTACCGAAAAGTCAAGATGTCACCTTGAAGACTAAATTCCAAAATTACTTTGAAGGGTGGGCTGACTGCTGGTGTCAGTGCGTAGCTTCCCAAGGTGACTGTAGTGATATTCAGCAATGAGGCATGTAGCACTTTTTCTAGGATGAGTTTGTGAACTTAATTGTCAGAACTTGTATGTGTGAAAGGTGGATTAAGTAAGGGAGACAAAGAAGAACTGATGCCTTGGAATTGTGGTGTTGGAGAAGAATATTGACTACCATGGACTGCCAAAAGAACAAACAAATCTGTAAGAAGTACAAGCTGAGTGCTGCTTGGAAGCAAAGATGACAGGACTGCCTCTTACTTACTTTGGACCCGTTGTCAGGAGGGATCAGTCCCTAGAGAAGGACATCATGCTTGGTAAAGTAGAGGGTCAGTAAAAAAAGAGGAAGACCCCCAATGGAGTGGATTAACAACACAGTGGCTGCAACAGTGGGCTGAAGCATGAAAACAATTGTGGGCATGGCACAAGACCAGGAAGTATTTCATTCTATTATGCATAGTGTTGCTATGAGTGGGAAACACCAGATGGCACCTAACAACAACAAGGTTTGACATGCAGTCATTGCTCAGGGCACTTCTTTTGAATTGTAAAATGCCAAATTGGAATAATTCCAAGTGTAGGCCAAAATAAAAATTAAAAATGGAAGATTATCATTTGTGGACAAAATGTTTTACCTCATGTAGGAAAGTACATGTAAAGAAGATAAAAACCTTCACAACTAGACCAATAAGCAACATCATGATAAATGGAAGAAAGATTGAAGTTGGGAAGAATTTTTTTTTACTTGGATCCACAGTCAGTACCCATGGAAGTAACAGTCAAGGACTCAATGCATTGCACTGGGCAAATCTGCTACAGAGACTTCTTTATAGTGTTAAAAAGAAGAGATGTATCCTCAAGACTAAGGTGTGCCTGACCCAGGACTTGGTGTTTTCAGTCACCTCATTTGCATGCAGAAGCTGGAAAAAGAGTAAGGAAGACTGAAGAAGAACTGACACCTTTGAACTGTAGTGTTGGCAAAGAATAGTAACTATGCCATGGGCTGCCAAAAGAACAAACAAATCTGTTTTGGAATACAACCAGAATGCTCCTTAGAAGCAAGGATAGCGAGACTACATCTCACATATGTTGGACGTGTTACCAGGAGGAATCGGTCCCTGGAGAAGGACAATGTGCTTGGCAGAATACAGGGTTAGTGAAAAAGAGGGACCCTTATAAGACAGATTGCCACAGTGGCCATAACAATGGGCTCAAGCATAATGATGACTGTGAGGATGGCATATGACAGTGTTTCATTCTGTTGCACAGTGTTTCTGTCTCTATGAATCTGAACTGACTTGGTGGTACTTAACAATAACAATGTATGTAAAAATCATAAGTATGGTGTCACTTTCATGAATGAGGGATGAATTTTCTGACTCAGGGTCAGTTATACTTGCATTTTGAATACTTTTAATATTCCTGATGTGAGCATGTTGATTCATCCATGTCCTACATGGTACTTTCTGTGATTGTAGGTAGTGGAAACACAGTCATTGGTCCCAATATAAGGTACATTCCAAAGTATAGTCTTAAGACTACAGAATACCTAAGTCAGAAGACAGAGTTCTGGTCGTCCTCTTTTACTAGCTGATTAACTTTGGGCGAGTTACTTACCTCTGGGAACACAGGAGAGGAAGATGACCAGATATAGTCAGCTCTCAAATGTTTTACTAACACCCTGGATTATCATCTTTGTACTTACCACACAGCTTTTAAATCACTGTGTAATTATTTGTTTATTGTCTGGCTTTCCCACTAGAATAAAATTTCTAAAGAGCAGGGACCATGTTTACCATGTGTATTGGTTGCTGTCTCCCCAGTACCTAGCATAATGCCCAGCATTTTGTTGAATCTCAGTGTTTATGAAATGCGTGAACAAGAGTGATTTTCCCCAAGAAGGATAAGGAGAGATTCTCAGAGGTAAAAAAAAATCAACATACTGTGGTTATGAGAAGCTTTACGTATGAGACTGTTGTCTAAGTAAGCTATCCTACCCTGTGATTTGCAGACACATTACTGATGACATTGTAATACCTCCTTTTTAGATATTACCAACTAGAAGCCAGGAAAGGTATGCATCAGGGTTGTATCCTTCTGACATACATATAAAATGTATGTTGAATGAAATTGTATCAGTAAGGAACATCTCGATTATGCTGCAGTAGCAATAATGTGAAAGTCTCTTGACTTACAATAAAGGTCATTTCTCACTCATACTGCATGAGCATTGCTAGTAGGCAGTGGTTTTGCTACATATTGTCTTCACTCTTCAACTAATGCTAATAGAGCAGCCTCTTTCTGAAGCACTAGAGGCCAGGAACAAACAGGGAACAGAGAGTGTGACAAAGCATGAACTAGCTTTTAAAGCTTCAGTGTACACATGACATATGGTACTTCCACTCAAGTGTTGACCAGTGGCAGAGAAATATAATGAACCTCCGGGGAGAAACAGCAAAATGTTTTTGATCAGTACTACAAGTTTGCAAAGAAATCAAGAGAAAAAAATATGTGGAATATTGTACACTATGATCCTGACATTAAAAATACAACATGGGTGATTTCCAGTATTCATTAATGTTGCTAAAGATCATGGCATTTGTAATTTGTGTCTTGCCTTTCCATCCTAGGATCTACATATACTGTTTCATTTTGGGTAATAGTAACATTGTGGGTAGGTTATTCTCCATTTAGAGATTTTCACAGGCTCGCAGGCAAGTCCTTTTCCACTGTCAAAGTTTCACTGGAATTTCAAATGTACACTAAAGGGCTTGTGTCTTAGTCATCTAGTACTGCTACAACAGAAATACCACAAGTGGATGTCTTCAAAAAACAGAAGTTTATTCTCTCATACTCCAATAGGCTAGAAGCCTAGATTCAGGGTGTCAGTTCCAGGGTCAGGTTTTCTCCCTCAGTCGGTTCTGGAGAGGGTCCTTGTTATCCATCTTCCTCTGGTCTAGGAGCTTCTCCACACAAGAACCCTGGGTTTGAAGGGCATGCTCTGTTCCCAGTGCTGAATTCTTGGTGGTATGAAGTCCCCTTGTCTCTCTGCTTGCTTATCTCTTTTTTAAATCAAAATAGATTGGTTTACATTGCTATCTAATCTTGTAGATCTCGTCAGCATAACTGCCATCAGTCCATCTCATTACATCATAGCGATAGGTTTAAAACATACAGGGAAATCACATCAGGTAACAAAATGGTAGACAATTCTGGAAATCATGACCTAGTCAAGTTGACAGATACTTTGGGGGAACACAATTCAATCCATGACAACATGTCACCATGAAGTCTGTGAATATAAAAATAAAAAGAATACATGGCAAGTGAGTTTTCTGGGACTGTGCTTGTCCAAAAAGATCTTTATTCTGCCCTCATACTCGATTATTGGTTTTGCTTATTACAGAATTCCAGATGGTAAAGAATTCTCCTTTAGAACTCTGAAGGCACCACTCATTGTCTTCTGACATCCGGTGCTTTTATAAACTGCTTAATGAAGAAATTTTTGAAAACTTGCACATACAAGGTCTGACAATTAAGTTTGTAAACACATTCTAGAAAAAGTGCAACATGCCTCCTTGCTGAATATCATTATGGTACCTTTGACTTATTCCCCTTGGGAAGCTATGCACCAACACCAGTGCCTAGTCCAGCCTTCAAAGCAGTTTTGGAACTCTTTCTGGAATGGCCATCAGAGCTGTTGTCATAATACCCTTGATGTCCTGTGTGTCATCAAAATTCCTTCCTTTCAATATTTCCTTTATCTTTGGGTAAAAAGCCATTGGGGCACAAATCAGGTAATAGTGAGAGTGTTCCGATACAGTTAATTTGTTTACTGACTAAAACCCCACTGACAGACAACTATACAATTCAGTTTGTGAAATTGCCACCTTGTCACTGCACAATGGCCTTCCAGAGTTTCAAAATTGTTTTGAAGGGTGGCGTAGGCACTGGCATTGGTGCGTTGCTTCCCAAGGGGAGTACTTCAAAGGTGACCATAGTGATATTCAGCAATGAGGTATGTAGCACTTAGAACAATTAAGTTCTCAAACTTAATTATGGGACCTTGCATTTGAGGTTTAGAATTTGACCTTATATATCTATCTATCTGGAAACCCTGGTGTCGTAGTGAGTTAAGTGCTATGTCTGGTAATGTAAAGGTCAGCAGTTAAAATCCACAAGACGCTCCTTGGAAATTCTATTGGGCAGTTCCACTCTGACCTCTAGGGATGCTATGAGTTGGACCCAACTCGATGGCAATTGGTTTTATTTTTTGGTCTATCTCTCTCTCCCCAGCTTACCACCTTTCCCCTATTCACAGACAATCACTGATCTGTCACTATAGATTCGTTTGCATTTTCTGGAATTTTATGTAAGTGGAAGCATACAGTATGTACCCTTTTTTCCTGAACTCTTGCAGCATAATTGTTTTGAGATTCACCTGATATGGTATTGTTAATAGTCCATTACTTTTGATTGCTGAATAGTGTTCTATTGCATGTTTACGCCAAAATGTGCTTACCCATTTACCTGTTAGTGGGCATTTGAGTATTTTTCAATATTGGCTATTGCAAATAAAGTTGCTATGTACATTTATATATAAGTCCTTGTGTGGATTATGTTGCTATTTATCTTGAGTAAATATCTAGTAGTGGAACGTCAGGCTCGTATCATGGGTGTACATTTAACTTTTTAAGAGACTGCCAACCTATTTTCCTGCATAGTTGTACCATTTTGCATTTCTACCAGCAGCATATGAAAGTTCTAGTTGATCCATATACTTGTCAATATTTGGTTCAGTCGCTGTTTTTAATTTCAGCCATTCTAATAGGTTTGTAAAAGAAAATATAGGAGACCTGGTGGTACAGTGGTTAAGCACTTGGCTGCTAATAGAAAGGCCGGTGATTTAACAAACTATGAGTCACTCAGCAAGAAAAAAAATGTAACAGTCTGCTTCTGTAAAGATTTCAGCCTCGGAAATTCTATGCAGCAATTCTACTCTATTCTATAGGGTACTATGAATTCGAATTGACTTGACAGCAAAGTGTGGTGCACTGAATTACTTAATGTGGCCCTTCCAGTCACAGTCTTTTCAATCTGCATGCCTAGCAAATAATCTAAAAAGCTGGACTCTATGAAGAACAAGGCACCAGGGTTAGAGGAAGACTCGTTAACAACCTGCGTTATACAGATGACACAACCTGGCTTGCTGGAAGTCAAGAGTATTTGAAACATTTACTAATGAAGATTAAAGACCACAGCATTTGGTATGGACTGCACCTCAAAATCAAGAAAACAAAAATCCTCACAACTGGACCTGTAAGCAACATTGTCGTAAATGGAGAAAGGATTGAGGTTGTCAAGGATTTCATTTTGCTAGGCTCCACAATCAGTGACCATGGAAGCAGCAGTCAAGAAATCAAAAGACACATTGCATTGGGAAAATCTGCTGCCAAGGACCTCTTCCAAGTATTGAGAAGTAAAGACGTCACCTTGAAGATTAAGGTGCGCCTGACCCAAGTCGTTGTATTTTCAATCACATCATATGCATGCAAAAGCTGGACAACGAATAAGGAACACAAAAGATGAACTGATGGCTTTGAATTGTGGTGTTGGTGAAAAATAACAGCTGCCAAAAGAACTAACAGATTTGCTCTGAAAGAAGTACAACCAGAGTGCTCTTTGGAAGCAAAAATGGTGAGACTACATGTCACATACTTTGGACATGTTGTCAGGAGGGACCAGTCCCTGGAGACACACATCATACTTGGTAGAGCGGTTGTTGTTGTTAGGTGCTGTTGAGTTGGTTCTGACCCATAGTGACCCTATGAACAACAAAACAAAACACTTCCTGGTCTTTGGCCATGTCCACAATCGTTTCTGTGCATAGACCCATTGTTGTGGCCACTGTGTCAATCCATCTCATCGAGGGTCTTCCTCTTTTTTGCTGACCATCCACTCTACCAAGCATGATATCCTTCTCCAGGGACTAATCTTTCCTGATAACATGTCCAAAGTATATAAGACGCAGTCTTGCTGTCTTTGCTTCCAAGGAGCACTCTGGTTGGACTTCTTCCAGAAAAGATCTGTTTGTTCTTTTGGTGGTCCATGGTACATTCAACATTCTTTTCCAGCACCACAAGTCAAAGGTTAATTCTTCTTCCATCTTTCTTGTTCATGTTCCAGTTTTCGCGTGCATATGATGTAATTGAAGATACCATGGCTTGGGTCAGGCACATTTTAGTCTTCATGGTGGCATCCTTACTTTTGAATACTTTGAAGAGGTCCTTTGCAGCAGATTTTCCCAGTGCAATGTGTTTTTTGATTTCTTGACTGCTGCTTCCAAGGGCATTGATTGTGGACCCAAATAAAATGAAATCCTTGACAAATCCCTTAACAATCCCTTAACTGTGAGTGTGGTCTGTGAATTTTGTGTGGCCTTTGCAAGGGAACCCAGCAGAGAAGTAGAGAAACCCGTGGAAGGGGTGGTTGGCGTCAGGATTGGTAAAAAGTTTGGAGAGGTGATATGTCTTACCTCTGCCTACTGGCAATCAGCCTTGAACAGCTGATCTTGGTTCTCCTTACCTCTTGTGAAGTTAGAAGAGTTTAGACACCTCTACCATGCCATTTTTACATAGTAGGTTTTAATAGGTTTGTATCTCACTACAGTTTTCATTTGCATCACTGTAATAACTATTGGGAATCCTGGTGGCACAGTGGTTAAAATGCTAGACAGCTATCCCAAAGGTTGGTAGTTCAAAACCACCAGCTCCTCCATGGGAGAAAGATATGGCAACTGGGTTCACTAAAGATGTACAGCCTTAGAAACTCTTAGGGCAATTCTACTCTGTCCTGTAGAGTTATTTTGAGTCAGAACTGATGTGATGGCAGTGACCTTCGCTGGTTGGTAGCGATTAATGATATTGAATGTATTTTCATCTGCTTATTTGCTGTTCGTACATCTTCTTTGGTGAAAAGTTTATCCAAAGTTTCTGCATGTTTTTACAACTGATTGGCTTTCGTACCTGGTTTTGAGGATTCTTTATATATTCTAGATACAAATCCTATATAAAATGTGTGATTTGCAATATATTCTTTCAGTCTGTGGCTTGGCTTTTGGTTCTTTTATCTTCTGAAAAGTGGCAGTTCTTAATTTTGGTAAAGTTCAATTATAATTTTTTCTTTTATAGGTCATGCTTATGTTTTGGATCTAAGAAAACTTTGCCAGGTCCGTGATCACAAAAATATTCTCCTATATGTTCCTCCAGAAGTTTTTTAGTTTCAGGTTTTATACTTAAGTCAGTGGTGCATTTTGAGTTAACTTTTGTGTAAGATGTGGAGTATGGGTTGAGATTATTACTTTTAATACAGGTGTCCAATTGTTTAAGCACATTTATGGGAGACACTATCCTCTTAATTGAACTGCTTTTGCACCTTTGCCAAAGAATGAATTAATCATGTGGCTGCGGGTCTATTTCTAAATTCTTTATGCTCTTTCAGTTAGGTGTGTACCTATGCTTTCACCAACACCATACTGTCTTGATTGCTATTGCTTTTTAGTAAATCTTAATGTCACACTCTGTGAGTCCTCTAACTTTGTTTTTATTTTTCAAAATTGTTTTGCCTATTCGTCTTTTGTTTTTCCATAAAGGAGCCTTGGTGGTGCAGTGTTTCAAGTGCTGGACTACTAACTGAAACACCAGTGGTTAGAAACCACCAGTAGTTCGGTGGGAGGAAGATGTAGCAGTCTGCTGCAGTAGAAATTGGCAGCCTTGGGAACACTGTGTGGTCGCTGTAATTCAGAATCAACTCAGTGGCGGTGAGTTGGGGTTTAAGTCTTTCCATGTAAATCTAGAATTAGCCTATTGCTACAGGGGGAAAAAAAAAAGAAACCCTATTGAGATTTTGGTTGGGATTTTGAATCTATAGCTTAGCTTGAAGAAGGTGAACATATTAATAGTGAGTTTCCCAATTCATACAGAATATTTCTCTGTGGTTATATTAGCTTTCTTTGATTTCTTTCACCACTGTTTTATAGTTTTCAGCATGCAGCATATATAAAGTTTGTTAGATTTACACTTAAATGTTTTATTTCTTTTGGCACTATTGTAAATGGTGTTTTAAAAAAATGTTTTCATTTGTTACTAGTATATAGAAATATTATTTTTTGATATTGAATTTTATGCTTAAACTTTAGTAAATTCACTTATTACGTCCAGTACCTTTTTATATCTATGTTGGGATTTTCTATGTACACAATCATGTCATCTGGAAATTCAGTTTTATTTCTTTCTTTCCAATATGTATGTCTTTTATTTCTTATTCTTGCCTCGTTATATTGACTAGGACGGGTAGTACAATTTTAAAGAAGTTGTGGAAGCCACTGTCCTTGAAATGTTCCTGATCTTAGGGGGAAGACATTCAGTCTTTTGCCTTTATGTATGATGGTAGCTGTAGATTTTTTTATAGTTATCTTTTACCAAGTTCTGCCAAGTTAGCAAAGAGTTGTTTTTTCAATCATGAATGAATGTTGAATTTTGCCAGTTGCTTTTTCTACATCTATTGAGATGATGATATGTTTATATGGTGAATAAAACTGATTAATTTTCAAATGTTGAACCACACTTTGTTTTCAGGATAAACACTATTTAGTCATGATGTTTAGCGCTTATAAATATAGCTGGATTTAATTTGCTAATACCTTGTTGGAATTTTTTTGCTTTTATGTTTATGTAGGATATTGGTCTGTAGTTTTCTTCTCTTGTAATGTGATCAACTTCCGTAATGAAGGTGAGGGTAAATGCAATCAGTTGGTTGAAGTCAGACCACTTCTGAGTTAAATGAAAGCAGCATAGACACAGAGATGAGCGAGCACACACTGGGGAAGACAGATTTCATGTAAAGATCACCAAGAGCTAAGGAATGTCTGGGCTACCAGCAAGGAAGGAATCAATAGAGCTGAGAACTATGAGAAAATAAAATTCTGTTCTTTAAAGCCACCCACATATGGTAGATGTGCCACAGAAACACTAGAAAACTTGATGCTGGCCTTCATATTTAACCTTGATATTGTCTTTACTGGATGTTTTCATTTCTTCATACAGCTTTGTTATTATCTAGTGTCATTTTATTTATACCTGAAGGACGTCCTTTAGTGTTTCTTGTAGGGCATGTCTAGTGCTAACAAACTCCCCCAGCTTCTGTTCATCTGATAATGTCTTAATTTTCAGCTCTGCTGGATATAGGATTTTTGGTTGACTTTTTTTTCCTTCCAGCACTTTAAATGTCATATCACTACCTTCTGGACTCCACAGTTTCTGAGGTAAAACCAGCGTTTAATCTTACTAAGAATCCCTTGCATGTGACAATTTTCTTCTGCCTTTCTGCTTCTAAGATTCTTTTTTTTTTCCCTGACAGTTTTATCTTAATGTGTGGCAATGTGTTATCTCTTTGAGTTTATCCTGCTTGTAGTTAACTAAGCTTATTGGATATATAGATCCATGTTTTTATGAAACTTGGGAAGTTTTCTGCTGTTGCTTTGTCAAATAGTCTTTCTGTCTTTCTCTCTCTCTTTTTTTCTTCTGGAACTCCTACAATGTCTATGTTACTCCATTTGACAGTGATCCACAGGCTCCATTTGACAGTGATCCACAGGCCTTTTAGGCTCTGTTCATGGTTATTTATTTTTATTTATTCTATTCTCCGCATTGGATCCTTTCAATCATTTTATCTTTGGTTTCACTGATTCCTTATTCTGTCAGCTCAGATTTGCTGTTTCACCTCTGTAGGATACTTTTCATTCTGTCATTATACTTTATATCTTTCAAATTCCTATTTGGTTCATTTTAATAATTTCTGGCTCCTTATTGATATTCTCATGTGTTCATGGGTCTGCAATTTGTATGGGCGACACATGTGGCAGTCTGGTTCTGTGAAGATTTACAGACTTAAGAAACCTATGAGGGAAAGTCTACTCTGTCCTAGTAGATTGCAATGAGTTGGAATTAACTTGATGGTAACAGGATTATAAATGGGCCAGCCCTATCTATTTCTCTGTATGCCTTGTGATTTTTTTGTTGAAAACAGATCAATTGAGTAATATAATGTGATAACTCTGGAAATCAGATTTCTCTCCCTTTCTTAGGGTGTTCTTGTTTCTTTTCTTCTTTTACTCTGTCCTTCATTCCTTCCTATTGAAACTATCACAGTGTTTTTTTCATCTAGTACTTCTATAACAGAAGTACTACAAGTGGATGGATTTACCAAAGAGAATTTTATTCTTTCATGATTCAGTAGCGTACAAGTCCAAATTCAAGGCACCATTTCCAGGAGATGACTTTCTCTCTCTGTTGGCTTTGGAAGAAGGTCTTTGTCACCAGTCTTCTCTTGGTCTGGGAGCATCTCAGTGCAGGAGCCTTACGTCCAAAGAATGCACGCTACTCCTGGTGCTGCTTTGATGGTAGTATCTAACCTCTAACTTTACAAAGGGAAAGAATAATCGAGATCAACAGCTCCAGGCTGATTGCAGTGAGGTGGATGTCTAGCATGCCTACTCTCACGAGCTCTTTTTACCAGTTATGACACTGACTGTGCCTCCCTTGGCACTCTGCTTCTCTGTTGGGCTTGATAATTCACTGCAGTGACCACCACAGAACTTACAGGCAATGCTCACAATTACGGGGTTTATTAAGTTACAGTTCAGGTTCAAGAAAGCTCCAGATACAGTTCACTCACCAAGAAACTTCTTCTCAGTTGTGTCTGCAGGCATGTCTTGCTTCCCTCAGCCTCTGTACTGTTGTGCAAGTGTTACAAAGCTTTTTTAAAACTTTGTTGATAAAGTGCTCAGAGGCACCCCACTCTGCTAGTAAGCCTAGGCCCTAGGGCACTCATTTCTAGCTCTGTGAGTCAGTAAACCTCCACCACATATCTGGAAGCATCCTATTCTACCAGCAAGTCTCCTGCTGAAAGTACTCAGCTTTCTTGCCCTGTGGGCGGGAAAATCCACTTCAGCATCTCCTGCCTCTGCTGCGACTGTTTGTCTATCATCACTTCTCACTGTCTTCAGTGTTACAGTTGTCTCTGTCAGTCTCCTTGTTCTAGTAGCTTCTCAGTGCGGGGGTCCCAGCTCCACTCTTTATTTTCTTCTTCTTTTTATTGTGAATTAAGAACAGTTTTGTAGTCTATATCACGTTGCCAAATAGCACGCATAACTTTCACCTCTATTTTATTTTAGCTGCCCTCCTCACCACCCATGTGACAGCATGCTTCCCCCTTTGTTTGGAACTTCCTATGACCTTCTGATAAAGGTCTGGCCTTCCTGGCCCGTCAACTTGGTTCCAGCAAAGTGTCCCTCAGACAACCCCACATACATTTTTACATGTCTGTTCGCCTCCAATATCACTCTGTGTTTTGTATGGTCCAGGTCAGTCTTTGTCTGGGTAGGCAGCCCTGGTGCTGGATGCAGTTTGGGGTTAGAGAGTCTAGGGGCCACGCTCCCAAGGTACCCTCTGTTCAGAAGGACCATCAGCTGTAGTCTTTTGGTAGACTTCTAGCTCTGCTCTGTACTCCATCACCTGCTGTGTTCAGAGCTCCATTCTGTGTAGCCCATCCAGGCTGCCATTGGTGGTAGCTGGGCATCATCTAGTTACTCTGGTCCCATGCTGAGGCAGGCTATGACTCATATGGCCTCTTCATTCTGGTAGGCTGGTGATTTTCCTCCTGCCCTTGAGGTCCTCCATTTGCTGCAGGTCTGGGTGGATTTGGACCATTTGGTGCTATTTAGACGACAGCTTGCTAGCTTTTAAGACCCCAGTCACCACTCACCCAGGTGGTATGTCACATTCCACTCTTGATTCTTCTTGGGAATAGTGAGATCCTCTTGTCCCACCTCTGGGATGGCTCATTTTGAACCTAGTGAGATGGCAAAACTGACCAATCCCCCAGTTAGGGTTCCATGAAGCTTATCTGTATAGTCCCATTCAATCGTTGCGTGTGAGTCACAAAGACTGTGGCTAGAAACGTCATATTGAGCAATTCATTGCATATTCATTCTGTTGTTGTTAGGTGCCATCAAGGTGGTTCTGACTCACAGTGACACTATGCACAATAGAACAAAACACTGCCCTGTCCTGTGCCATGTCCCTAATCATTTTTATGCTTAAGTCCATCATTGCAACCACTATATCAATCCACCTTGTTGAGAGTCTTCCTGGTTTTTGCTGACCCTCTACCCTACCAAGCATGATGTCCTTCTCCAATGATTGATCCCTCCTGACAATGTGTCCGAAGTATGTGAGACATAATCTTGCTATATTTGCTTCCAAGGAGCACTCAGGTTGTTCTTCTTCCAGAACAGATCTGTTTGCTCTTTTGGCAGTTCACAGTACATTCAATATTCCCCTCTCTATAGCCCAGCAATTTCACTCCTAAGAATTTACCCAAGAAAAGTGAAAAGATGTGTCCACAAAAATTGTAAATCATTTTTATAACAGCTTTTTTCATAATATATAGCCTAAAACTGGAAAAAAGCCCAAATGAAAAGAATCAGAATAATTGTTGCCTCTGTGGAGGTAGAGGTGAAGGCTGACTGGAAAGAGATATGAGGGAACTTTCTGGGTGTAATGATAATGCTGTCTATCTTAATAGGGACTTGAGTTACACGGCTACTAAACTCGGCAAATGCCAAGAACTATGTATTTTATTGTGTGTTAATTTTATAATAAAAGAAAAAACGTGAAGACAAGTATTGGATTCTAGTCAATGATACATGTTTGGTAGGAAGTGTACTGATGTCTGTAATTTACTTTGAAAGGCATCAAAAAGACCATGGATTAATGATTTGATAGAGGAGTGGATAGATGAATAGACACATGGTAAAGATAGTATAGTAAAATGTTAATAGTAGTATCTACATGGAAAGTTAATGATAATTCATTAAATAATTCTTTCAACTTTGCTCTATGTTTGAAACTTTTCATAAAAATGTATTGCATGATAAATCCTTGGAGTGGTGCATAGAGCCATAAATATGAAGTTGAGGATGAGAGAAGGGATAAATCGTCCAAGGAAAAGATAGCTGTTACCAGCAGAAAAATAGATACAATGGAATAAATAACTCTTGTTCAGTATAATAATGGTGACACTCAAACAACAAGAGAATGTGGGAGAAAAATGTAGATTTGTGGGAAGATGACGAATTCAAATCAGATCATATTGCATTCAGGAAGATGTGTCATCCTGTTGGATATATCCATCTTCCCATGTTGCTGCCCAAGCTTTGGACAGAGTTATCTTTTGCCTAGGTTAGGCCAACACAAAATCATTTGGTCAGCTTTGAAACTCCTTCCTTTTCTTCTACATAAAGAGTAAAAAATGTCTGCTAGAGATTGCTGTACTAAACATCCTCCCATCCATCCACCCGTCCACCCGTCCACCCGTCCACCCGTCCACCCGTCCACCCGCCTACCCGCCCACCCACCCATCCATCCATCCATCCATCCATCCAACAAAGGCTGTTCCTGTAGATAGATTATAGAAATCAGGATCCTTGAAGGACCGTTGCCATCAATAATCTCTCCTCAAGAGGAGGGCATGACATCAGGAAGAGACAGCTAGAGTGAGGCTGGAAAGGGAATCCAAGGCACAGCTGCAGAGAACATAAGATGATGACAAAACTGTAAAGAAAGCCTACAGTTGATGTCTGTGACTGGACAGAAATGAGTCAGAAGATAGAAGGCTGGGGTGGGGTGGTGGCAGCAATGTTACACTGAACTGTCTTGGTAGGGGCATGTGTGTGTTGCTAGTTATGAAGAAGAAAGAAGTGCCAGTGATTCTAGAATGACTATGAGAACATAGGTTCTATTTGTTATCCAGAGAGTATGAGATTTATAAAAAAACAAAAAAACCCAAACCAAACTCATTGCTGTTGAGTCAATTCTGACTCATAGTGACCCTTCAGGACAGAGTAGAACTGCCCCCACAGAGTTTCCAAGGAGGAACTGGTAGATTTAGCCTCTTACGTTTTGTTTAGCAAACTTAGCTCTTAACCAATATGCCATTGGGATTTCTTAGAATTTATAGAGATGCTAAAATCTCATGTCTTTTTATCCCCAAATTTAGAGAAGACATAAGGCTATGTAGTTAAAATTGGATGTATAGAGCTCGATCATATGATAGTCACATACTCTGACCCTCCAGAAACTTGTAGGCTGATCCTTGCCTAGTTCCCAAGACAGGATTGCTTATGGCAAACCAAACCAAACCTACATACAGCCTTCCAGTTGAATTCAACTCACAGTGACCCTACAGACAGAGCAGAACTGCCCCACAGAGTTTCCAAGAAGCACATGGCAGAGTTCAACTGCTGACATTTTTGGTTAGCAGCTGTAGCCTTTAATTACTTAAGGAGGAGTTTAACTCTCACAGTGACCCAAGGACTTAGCTCATTATTATCCCCATTTTATAGATGACAACTATGGAGCTTCAAGAGGTTACATAAGTTGCCTAGAACCACAGAGCCAGCATATGACCAAGCTAGGATTTGTAAACATTGCTCATGCTTATAACTACAGCCTTGGTTTCCACCCTGGGTTGTACATGGGGCCCCTGCCTTTGATCCTCCCAGCTGCAACTATGTGCATTCGTGTGTTCATGTACATGCGCATATGTGTTTTTCTACGTGTACAAGCCCACATGTGTCTCTGTGTGTCTGTCTGGCAGTGAGCTGAGTTGAGAATAGAAGCAGGCAGACTCCCCTCTCCCAGTTATCTAGGGATCCCATGTTCCGGGGACATCTTAGGAACATCAGTTTTTGCTTAGTGGCTTGGCTGTTGTGTTTGGCTTGGCTCTGGACCTGGAGGCCAGGGAAAGAAACAATGATGGGTTCACTAGAACAAAGCTGTTACAAAGCAGGAGACATACGAAGCTTCCAAAGAAAATTCCACCTTATGGGGTAGCAGGAAGTAACCTGGCTTCATTGTCAACAAAATTCCACTCCTGGTTAAGGGCATTTCATTTCTAGGACAAAGCAAGTGGTTATGTTGGTCCCAAGGGTCAGAAACTCCGTATAGGTCACACCTGCAGCTTATCCACTGTCAGGCCCGTGCCTACAACAGTATCTGACTTCAGGGTTGAATCACGGGCTACCTTTGTAATACCAGGGTAGATGCTCCATGCATCATGGCGACATGTGCTGTTATGGTTTTTCTTGTTGATTATTACAGCTCCAAAGGACTCAGGGCTCAAGAATAGAGTCCTTAACAACAGGCCGGGACTGGTGACTGCTACTGCGCTCATCGCTCCTAAACAATCTTTTTATAATCTCTTAAAGTAGAAGAAGAGGAAAAAAAAAAACCAAAAAGCAAAAAAACCATACTTCAGAGTTGATAGATAGTCAACCCTCCCACTCACTAGGGCTGATGGATAGTCTGGCCCAGGTGAGTGGCAGAGAAATATGTTTTCATATTTTAGAACCTGAGGCATACCAGTGATTCAGTCAGTTACTGTGGTAGATTGTTTGCAAACATAAAATAGATAAGCTGGAGGGAGAGTAAAGATAAGCAGACTGAAGTCAAGTGTCAGTGGATTAGCAAGTAATTTAATAGTTGCAGGCATTCAGTCCTGAAGTTTGTCAGCCAAGCTTTAAGACCCAGGATCCTCCTTCTTTTTCCATTGTTACTGACATCGGTAAATGTCAAGACTTGATTGAGTTAAATTAAAAAAAAAAAAAAAGCAACTGAGACCATCAAAGACAAGAAGAATAATGAGCCCAGGAGACAGAAGGACCCATATGACTGGAAGACTACATTAGTAGGACACCAGAAGAACTAGATGGTCCCTGGCCACCACCAAAGACAGCCTTGACTGGGAACACAACGTGGAGTCCCTGATGTAGCATGAGAAAAAGGGGTGTGCAGATCAAGAACTCTATTAAAAGACCAGATTTGATGGTCTGACAACCAGGATAGTCCCCTGAGAACACGGCCCTAGATCACTGCTAGCCCAGAGCTGAAATCAGTACTGAAGTCAACACTTCTGACAAAGAAGGGACTGAACTTGGAGGCACAGAGTGATGCAAGCGGTGTGTGTACTTCATCGTTTAATATATATATGAGTCTGTCCTACTAGTTTCTTTTTTGAGGGGAAAGGAGAGGGTAGAAAGGAGGGGACAAGTGTTGGCTGAGTGGATAGTGGAAAAGTAGAAAAGAAAACTGTGCTGTCACAGGCTGAGGAGAGCAAATAGAGTTGCAGAGAGGCAGGTGCTGGGAGTTTTATATGGAAAATTCACTTGGATTGTAAACTTTCACTTAATCACAATAAAAAAAAGCAACCTGTCAAATACATTCAAGCACAAGCCAGATATATACACATGTACACACAAAGATATACAGAAGTCATGGTGTATTTCAATTTAGATACTATGCATAGAAAAATGCTGGGAGGCAGAGGTAGGAAAAAGATGAGTGATTGCTTCTGCTGAATGTGGGGAGGGATGGGGAGATAGAAAAGGGGACAGGATGGGAAACTAAAAGAGACTTACCTGTAACATTAACTTTTTTTAAAAAAAAATGTAAAATGTATTTGTGCATTATTAATTTTCTTAAAAAGACCTCGATTTTTGTATTTTATTTTTATTTAACATAACTGAGTGAAAATGTACATTCACATGTAAATTTACATGCCCCCCTATATGCAGCTTCCACTGCTCTCCCTGTCCGGTGACTGCACACTATTCCTCTCTGCTCCATACATGTCTCATCCTCCCAACAGTCTCCTTTCCCCTCCTTTCCGTCCACTCCCCTTCCTCCAGCCAGAGGTCAGCAAGATGATATCCTATAGATGTATAGAACCATAAAGTGCTTCCAATATATGGTTACTCTGCATTGCCAAGTCCATTCCATTCCTGTCCAAAGAGTGGACCCTTGTTATAATTTATGGGAACGGGCAGCATCAGGGCCGGGGGCCATGCTCTCAGAGGAACCCCAAAACCGCTGGACCATCAATTGAGGTCTTTTAGTGGAGATCTCATGATGCACCTCTTTTTATTCTTGTGTTGCCAGTGAGGCTCCTCTCTGTGAGCTCCGTGATGGCTATCACTGGTGGTGGCCGGGCACCATCCGGTTCTTCCGGTCCCAGGTCGATGTAGGCACCCACTCTTGTGGGTCTCTCTGTCTTCTCGGTTGTCTTTACCGCATGCCATTTTGGCCCTCGGTGAGCATCCGTTCCTGCTGAGTTGGGACCATTTGCTGTGTTCTCGGATGGCAGCTTGGCAGCTTTTAAGACCTCAGACGCCACTCACCAATGTGGGGTGCAGAGAGCTCTCTTAGCAAAACGCTAGTTGTGCCAATTGGCCTGGAATTCGCCTAAGAGCATGGTCCCCCGCCCCCCGCCCCAGCTACTCTATCCTTGCAGTATTGAGTTAAGATGGAAGGATGGCAGCTTGGCAGCTTTTAAGACCCCAGACGCCACTCACCAATGTGGGGTGCAGAGAGCTCTCTTAGCAAAACGCTAGTTGTGCCAGTTGGCCTGGAATTCGCCTAAGAGCATGGTCCCCTCTCCCCCGCCCCAGCTACTCTATCCTTGCAGTATTGAGTTAAGATGGAAGGAGTACTCAAGTTATGCTGAAGTCCACTTAATGTTGTTCTTGTTCCTAATGTGTGCTGTCACCGCTTTCTCCCAACTAGATTTCTAGTAACTACCTAAACTAAACCCTCCCCCCCTCACCCTCCCTCCCTCCCTCCCCTCCCTTGCAGCTGTCAAAGAGTCTTTTCTTCTATACACAAGTCTGTTTTTGAGATCTTATCGTAGAGGTCTCATACAATATTTGTCCTTTTGTCGCTGACTACTCTCACTCAACATAATGAAAAGACTTTGATTTTTAGTCCATAGTGAAGATACTAAAACAAGTCA
Organism: Heterohyrax brucei; assembly: GCA_028571685.1. NCBI lineage: Eukaryota > Metazoa > Chordata > Mammalia > Hyracoidea > Procaviidae > Heterohyrax > Heterohyrax brucei. The sequence goes on along the minus strand of CM053150.1, from coordinate 82,400,362 downwards.
GATAAAAAAGGATAAGAACGAACACTTATGGGGTGCCTAAAATTTATTCTCATTATTACAAATAATAATATCCCTGGTAGTAATAAGGATGTTAGCTAGTATTTTTTGAGCCAGGAAGTCTTGGGCTAAATAGTTCATCTGTATGATCCAATTTAAGCTGTATGATCTTATGAGTTTGGTACTATTAATTATTCCCATTTTGCAGGTTAGAAACTTGAGGCTCAGAGAGCTCAAGGGACTTGGCTAAGGCTAATGAGCTACAGAGATGGACTTCAAGGGCATGTTTGTCAGACTCCACAGCTTATCTTTGACTTATGATGCTGATTTTTCTACCACAAGGGAGAGAGGACCCAACTAAAAATGTCAGAAAGGTGGAGAGAGCCAAGTGAGGCAAGGAAGGAGCGGAGATGATACAGGGAAGAGAAAGTGAGACAGGACAGAAAAAAGTAGATGGGTAGTAGCGCTGTAAGTTAAAGAGTCCAGGAAAGTCCCAAGCCAGCATTCAGAACCTCTAGCTGATACACCACCTAGGCAGAGGTAGTATTTCCCAGTGGTTAAGAGCACAAGCTCTTGGAGTCAAATCTGGCCCAATCCCAGCTCTGCTACTTAGTACACAAGCCACTTTGGGCAAGTTCCTTAAATCTCTATCTGACACCAATGTCTTCATCTGTAAATGGGGATGCCACAGGGATGCTTTAAGGCATCTACGGGCCTTATATAGAAAGCAATCTGGCAAGTGGTAAGAAGGTGCTCAGAAGTGCCTACGATTAGGTTTGTCCTGACCAACCAGACTTAGATCCAACCAGAAGGGGTCCCAAGGACTGAGCCATCAAGCTGTGAGTATTTCCACCTTGTGGGAGAGACCAGTGCAAGGACAGGTAGTTTCTGTCCCCTCTCCTCTCTTCCCACTGGCTGGGCAAGTGGCATGCTGCAGGAGGGCATTCCCATCCCAGTAGGTCCGGCTCTGCCACCTGAGGGTTCTGAGAGTGGATAGAGGTATCCTGTGGACAGATGGGTCCTGGCTAAGGCCCAGACAGGTAACATCATCCTTGAAAAAACGCAGGACAGATTTCACGACGATCTAACACTGCAGTAACTTTCCCATCAACGATGTGGAAGCTCAAATTGACAACAGCAGTTCCAAACATTAGATAGGTAACTTCATTCAGGTACACTGAGTTTATGTTAATGCAGGAGAAGCTATTTGGAAAAGGAGGGTGAGAATGGTTGTAGAACTTGAAGAATGCAATCAATGTCACAGAACTGTACAGTTAGAAGTTGTTGATTTGGTGTGTGTTAGTGTATATTCTGTTGTATATATTCTTAACAACAACCTGTATATGTGTGTATTTAAATTCAGGAAGAAACACCAAGAGACAGAGGGATTCCATCACGTGGTCTAGGTTGACAAACCGATTACATGAGATCACGGGATGTCAGATGATGCGGCACACTTTAACACTTTCAAGGTCATAAAGCCATGCTTTAAGCCACAACTGATGGCTTATAACGACAAAAATTTCTCAACCTTCTGGAGACTAGAAATCCAAGTTCAGGAGTCAACAAGTCGTGCTGCTCCATCTAGTGTAAGAGCAGATTCTTCCTTGCCTGTTCCAGCTTCTGTTAACCCAGGCATTTTTCGGGGTTCCTTGGCTTATAGATGCCTCTTGACAGGGTCATCTTCCCTCTGTGTCTCTTCCCCTGTCTTGTAGGCACCACTCAGATTAGATTAAGGCCTACTCTACTCTAGCCTGACCTTATGTTAACTGGTAACATCCTCAAAGACCCTATTTCCTATCAAGGCCAGGTTCCTAGGTACCAGTGGTTAGGACTCTGACATCTTTTTGGGGATCACAATTCAAATCTTAACAGCATCTAAAGATATATAACTAGGAAGAAGAGGAGTCTGAATTTGAACCTAGGACTGCCGTATGAGACGCTGCTTCCTAGCCGCTTGACCGCTCCTTTCTGTCAGGTTAGACGAAAGAAGCCACGAAGTCCACAGGTGATCATTCAGCATGGGCGTGTTAGTGGCCAAAGCTCTCCTGGGGATGGCTGCTCCTTAGCTCCGGGAATCTGGCTGTGGGGTTCTGAAACCCATTTTGCTCATTACAAATGAAAAGCAGATGTGATTTGAAGTGCCGTGCTTTGGCTGCCAGTGCCTGGCAGAGCAGGGTCTCTGTGAGCAGTCACACTAAATAAAACATATTATTTAGGAATGATTTGAAGGCAGACAAGCTGAAAACATTGTGCACGGAAAGGCTACTGCCATCCGCTCATGAGCATCAAAATCACTTTCTCTGGTCTTACATGTGGATTCACATTTAGGGCAATTTCACTTACAGTGGCACAGCTCCGTGAGTGGGTGAGTGTTTGTGGACAAGCAATTTCCCAATTGAGTGACTTCCAGCCCTCGTGCAGAAGACAGAGCTCAGTGGGGCTTGGCTCCCCTGGATCTACCTGGTGCTGCCTATGGAGACATTAGCCTATTCGCCACCTCTGTGGCGCTCAGGCTTCATCTTTCCAGTTTTTGTTGTGAAGAGAAGGGTGGACAGAAACCTCACTCCATTCTGTGTAGCATAACCAGCAGGCAGGACCCAGGAGCTGCAAAGCAGGACACTGAGGCTCAGAGAACGTGTCTGTTTCCTAGGGCTGCTGTAACAAAGTCCACAAAGTGAGGGGCTTACAAGAACAGGAATTTATTGTTGTACAATCCCAGAGGCTTCTGGTCCAAGTCAGGGTATCTACTCTGTTAATTCCTTCTGAGCACTCTGAGAGAGGAACTATTCCATGCCTCTCTCCTAGCTTTTGGCATTCCTTGGCTTGCATCTGCATCTGTCATCGCATGGCCATCTTATCTCTGTCTAATCCTCTGTCCACATCTGTTCTCTTTTATAAGATGCTACTCAGATGGCACCAGGTGCCACCCTACTGCAGTAATGTTGCAGTGTGCCATCCAGTCAATTCTGATTCACAGCAACCCTATAGGACAGAGTAGAAATGGCCTCCACAGTATTTCCTAGGTTTAACTCTTTAGGAGAGAGCAGCTCACCAAGTCTGTTCTTCAGTGGAGTAGCTTATGGGTTCCAACTGTTGACCTCTTGGTTAGTAGTAGAGTGTTTAAGTATTGTGGCATCACAGTTCCAGTATAACCTCATGTTAACTGACAACAGTTTCCAAACAAGATCTCACTCAAACGGAGCAGAGGTGAGGACCTTAGTGTATGTTTTTGGGAGACACAGTTCAGTCTGTAACAGAGAGGTTAAGGCGCATGCACCAAGTCACAAAGCTCTTCCTCTAAGAAGCTCCCAACTGTTAGGACAGGTGCAGTTCTGTGAGATGCTTTTGCCATTGCCCATGGTAATTTTGAGAGAGGAGGCAGTATAGAAAAAAACACGTATCCTTTAGGCAGGAAGCAGATAGCACACTTGTCTGGAGTCATGAGTGTCTTAGTCATGTAATACTGCACTAACAGAAATACTGCAAGTGGGTGGATTTAACAAAGAAAAGTTCATTCTCACACAATTTGGTAAGCTAGAAGTCCAAAGTCAGGGTGCTGGTTGCAGGGGAGTGAACTCTGTCTGTTGGCTCTGAAGGAAGGTCCTTGTGTTGCATCAGTCTTTCTTTGGCCTAGGTGCATCTTGACACGGGAACCTCAGGTCCAAAGGGCAAATTCTCCTCCCTCCACTGCTTTCTAGATGGTATGAAACACCCGGCTGTCTGCTCCCTTCCTTTTCCTTTTAGCTCTTGTAGGATAAAACATAGTGAAAGCCACACTACAGGGAAACTCCTTTAGTAAGTGTGTTATAGTCCCACTCTAATCCTGTTTAACATAATCCAGTCTATTAACCACAGGTAGGGATTAGGATTTGTAGTGTAGGAAAATCACAAAATGGAAGGCAATCACACAATACTGGGAATCATGCCCTAGTCAATTTGCTACGTGCATTTTTGAGGGGACACAACTGAATCTGTGACAATGGGGAAGAAGATTATGGAGTTACTATTTATAGAGGTACAGTAGGGTTAAGCAAGGTAACAGGGGATGTTAATGCCCCCTGTGACTAGCCACAGAGGGAAGCTGTTACCATCCCTGGGCTACAGGGAGCAGGATGTAAGCTGTTAGAATCCAGGGAGTGGGCTGTAGAAGAAGGCCCCCCCCCCAAAGAGATCCGAGGAAGATTTCCTTCCCAGTGACCCTGTGAGGCTATGGTTCAGATAGAATGGAACAGTCATGTCAAATGGGATATTGCAGACACAATAATGATGATGAAATTTTGGGAATCTTAGAGGGTTGAGAGCTAGATTACTGAGCTTTGGTTTTATCCCTGAGACAAGGGATTTACATGAAGTCATGTAGTCTTCTCTGGGGACAAGCAGCTTCAGGTAGCTATGGGCCCAGTCATTGAGGAGGGATGCATCAAGGCTGTTGATCTCTCCCAAGAGGGCCAGTTAGACCCAACCCCAGGCAGGGTCTACACATGACCAACCAACTAAGCAAATGCCAGCCTCAGGGAGACAGATTCCTCCCCACTGAGTCTCCAAGGGTTGGGCCTGGCAGTACCCACAGATCTGGTGGTGGTGGCAGCTGCCACTTGGTAGTTGACCTGTGTTTAAATTCTGACTTTGCCGCACAGTAGCTGTGTGATCCTAGCCAAACCACCTAACATCTCTGGGCCTCAAAAAAAACAAAAACAAACCCACTGCTGTCAAGTCAGTCAAAGTAAAAGTCTTGTAGCTGTTCTATAAAGACAGAGAGATCTGCTCCATAGAGTTTCCAAGGAATAGATGGCAGATTCAAACTGCTGAACTTTTGGTTAGCAACCATAGCTGTGAACCACTATACTACCAGGCCTTCCCTCTGGGTCTCAGTTCCCCCTAATTTAAAATGGGCATAGTGGTAGTAGCTAATCCCCAAAAATTCAGTGTCATACTGTCGTGAATTGAACTGTGTCCCCCCAAAAATGTATGTATCCTCCATTTTGTGATTTTCATATGCTGTATGCTAGGACATTAGGGTGTGACTGTAAATCCCTTTATAGGTCACCTCCTTGCTCCATTGTAAAGTGAGTTCCCCTCGAGAATGGCTTGTACCACCCTTTATCCTTTCAACCTACAAGAGATAAAAGGAAAGGGAAACAAGCAGAGAGTTGGGAATCTCACACCATCAAGAAAGCAGCACCAGGAGAAGAGCATGTCCTTCAGACCTGAGGTTCCTGCACCAAGATGCTCCCTGACCAAAGACTGCCGCAACACAAAGACTTTCCTCCAGAGCCAACAAAGAGGGAAAGCCTCCCCCTGAAGCAGACATCCTGAGTTTAGACTTGCAGCCTACTAGACTGTGTAAGAATAAAATTTCTCTTTTTAAAGGCGTCCACTTGTGGTCTTTCTGGTACAGCAGCACTAGGTAACTAAAACAGATACATAAAACAGATGGTGAATGCGGCTAGCTATTATTGTTAGCATTAAGCCCTTACATACCCGTTATCTCACTGGTCTTCATTGTAGCTCTAGCAGGTAGGCTCTCTCGTGATCCCCATTTTACAGATGAGGAACTGAAGTGAGGTGATTTTCCTGAGGTCAGACCACTGATCAGTGGCAGAGTCAGAATTCAAATCCAGGTCTGTTAACTACCAAGCTTCTCTTGATCACTGCATTCTCTTGGCTTTTAGGAATCCCATCTACTAAGTAGTTTCAAGCTCTGGCATTTCTGGATTTTCCCAAAGTTTAACATCTCTCATAAGAGACAGGGTGCTAGGGGCTATGAGACTTGCAGGGGAACTCAAAGTGTGGCCTTGCCCTTTTGGTGCCCAAGTCTGAGAGAAACAAAAATAAATTACGTCTGTGTGCACATGTGTGTGTGTGGTGAGATAGGGGCAAGTGAATCCTTTCACTGTGAATGAGGATTAACTATGAGAATATTTATATAATAGCTATATAACCCACATAAATTTAAACCAGAGGCCAACAAGTTTTTTTCTGTGAAACTTTATTTTACCACCTATGGCTACATAGAGGTAAAATACTACAGTTGCTAACCAAGAAGATGGCGGTTCAAACCCTCCAGGTGCTCCTTGGAAACTCTATGGGCAGTTCTACTCTGACCTTTAGGGTCGCTCTCAGTTGGAACCAACTTGACGGCACCTAACAACAAGAACAGTGCCCAACTACTAATAATTTCAAGATGGTATATGCAGTGCATTAAGCCAAGTGAGAAGCCCTGGGGAGCACAGGGCCCTATGTGGCTGCACAGGTCACACATATGGGAAGCTGAGCCTGAGTTTTGATTTGCAGACCACACATTCTGTCCTGAGTACTCAGCTTTGCTGTTGTAGCCCCAAACCTGCCACAGACAACATGCAAGCAAATCGGTATACTTGTGTTCCTAGAAAACTTTATGTACAAAAGCATGCGGTGTGCAGGATTTGGACCATGGGCTGGAATTTGCTGAGCCCTAGATTTTAAGTGAGGCAACAAGGGATGGTGACACACCTTGGGAATAACTACAACAGGAAGCTGCTATCACCCTGGCTTGTGGGGCATGGGATGTCAGCTGTTACCAACAGCTTGACAGAGAGGCTGTAGATTTTCAGTGTCTGAGAGATTATCACGCCTTCAGATTAGGCCAGTTTAATTAAGCTGTGAAGTCACGTATGCACAAGTTTTCCATCTTTCCTTTCTCTTTTTGTCTCTGGTCTCCATCTCCCCTCACTCTGTACTAACAGATTTTCTGGGAAAACCTCCAAGCTTAGGTGTTACCATAACTCTGGCCAATTTTCCTTCTCAAAACTTTACCTCTCAGCTCTACCCATAGTTTTACGCTTATTGCCCTACTGCCCACCTCTCCATCTGACCTCTGACCATCTCTCAGGTAACTAAATCTTTCCCATTATCATCTTCCCTAAAAACCCTGGGTCCATCTGCCAGTTTGCCAATGGTACCAAGGTGGAGTGGAATGGGTAGAGGGGGGATTGAATATGGCATGCTAATTAAGGAGTTCTCAGGTCTTCTGAAATCAAACCCTAGTAAAGCTTCTTAGATTCTGATGTAAACATGCCGAACCAGGGGCTTGAGTCACAGCCACAGACTGGGGGATCCCTGCATTGAGTGCTAGCAACTCTCTAGCACCTCTCTCTCACACCATGGGCAGCATCTGCAGCTGCACTGGGGAGGAAGACAACAAAGGCCCAGAGCTACCTGCTTGAGTTCTCCCCTGTCAGGAGAATGACATGAAGTCCAGCTCTTGCAGGCTAATGATCTGTAATGGAAACACTCACCTGAATGCCAGATACAGACACACAAAGAAGTCATGTGGTGCATATTTATCAAACTCCCAGTATGAATCAGGCCCTTGAAGCCTACACTCTAGGCAAGAGAGAGAGTTATGGAATAGTCAAGATAAACTATTAACTAGGCTTACTAAGTACAATACTGTGCCAAGCACTTTGGAGATATTCTCTCTTTAATCTTCATGACAGGACTATGGGTAATGTGTTTATGAATGCAGATTATCTGCCTGTGTTATGCTTGATTCTATACAGAACCCGGTATAACATATAAATATACAGAGAGAATTTATATCAAGAAAGTTGTTGGCTTAGTTGTAGATGCTGAAATGTCCCAAGTTGAAGGGTCAGGATAGAGACTTCTCCTGATTCGCGTAGCCATAGTGGCTGACAAACCCAAGATTGGCGGGTTGAAGTGTGGGGCTCTTGGTCACAGACTGAGAAGATCAATGAACTCCAGGAATGGGAGGCAAGACTACAGGTAAACTGCTAGCTCAAGTCCCAAGAAGCACAGGCCAGATGAACAAGTGACAGCTGCAGGATCCAGAGTGAGCAAAAGCCCACAAGCCTTCCCAGAACGTCCACTTACACATGATACAGACCACAAGCCCCAGGAAACTCCCTTTCAAGTGACTGGCTACTTACAGCAGATCCCATCACGGAAGCGATCACATAGTATCAAATCCCATTATGGAAGCGATCACATCATACTATTGCCAAACTACATGGTAACTGCCAAACCACTGACAGTCATGGCCCAGCCACGTTGACATACAACCCTAACAATCACAGTTGACCCCTTGTCAACTTGGTGTCTGTACACATCTCCTTAAACTACACACAATCTCTGAATAAAGACAATTATGATGTCATACTTATGTCTAAAATGATACAACAAACACATACATGACTAGAACGGACTAGCCTTGTTTACATCTTATATTTTATAAATGAAAAGAACAAAAAGATTTGATGGATACATACAAAGCAGATACCTATAACAGTCTTCATTTCTGCACTGGTCACACGACTGTGACTAGTATTTACAACCACCTTCTTTGACCACCCATTCTGTGTTCCCTTTGCCCTCAGCAGGATCCTCAGCTGGTTGTGGTTCTTCACATGATAGGGTAACCCAAGCCTTTGTTCCTGAAGGGTCTGGGCCATTAGTAGTCATGCTGGAATTCAGGTGCTGTAGTTTTCCATTAACTTTAGTCACAGGGCACTGTAGTATTGAGATGGCACTTGGCTTGGCAAGGGATCCCCTGCATCCCAGAAGTACTCTTCTTTACCTCCCTTATGTAATGTCAATCTAACTTCCTCTTATTAATTGGGATTACTCACATCAGCCAATATGGTAACTCCCTTCTTTGCCTGTTGATCCATCCACAGGCATGAAGAGCCCAAAATGGCTAGACAGCGTTTTTAACTTCCAGTACACTGAAATCACATGTGTCTCCAAATGGTAGCATTCTTCCCTTTAGAACTAAGACTTCTAGACTCACAGATCACAAAGTCATAGAGACAGGAAGCAAAAATTTCACAAGTGTTTCACTACAAGTAATCATGAGTGATGCCACTCCCACTTCATATATTGTCTTCTAGTTTAGAGTACATTTAGCCTCCTGGAGAATATTGTTCCAACCCTGCACCATACTTGTATCTTTAGAAGGTTATTCCATCGTTCTATCAAGCCAGCTGCTGCAGCGTGATGGGGAGCATCGTAAGACTAGTGAGTTCCATGATCATGAGCTCATTGCCACACTTCATTTGCTGTGAAGTGAGTCCCTAGATACAAGGCAATGTTCTGTAGGATACTATGACAATGGATAAGGCATGCTGTCAGTCCGTAGATGGTAGTTTTAGCAGGAATATTATGTGTAGGGAAGGCAAATCCAAGTCATGAATAAGGGTCTATTCTAGCAAGAACAAAATGTTGTCCTTTCCATGATGGAAGTGGTCCAAAGTAATCAACTTGCCACCAGGTTGCTGGCTGATCACCTTGAGGGATGGTGCCATATCAGGAACTCTGTTGGTCTTTGCTGCTAGCAAAATTAGGCACTTAGCAGTAGCTGTAGCCAAGTCAGACTTCGTGAGTGGAAGTTCATGTTGCTTTGCCCATGCATAACCTCCATTCCTGCCACTGTGGCCGTTTAGTTCGTGAGCCCATTGAGCAATGGGGGAAGATGACTGATTTCCACAGAGTGTGTTATCCTATCTACTTGATTGTTAAAATCTTCCTCTGCTAGGTCACCCTTTGGTGAGCATTCACATGGAACACAAATATCTTCACTTCTTTGGTCTACGCAGAGAGGTCTATCCACATAGTTCTCCGTACCTCCTTGTCTCCAGTTTTCTATTCGTGTTCCTTCCAAGTATCTGACCATCCAGCCAAGACACTGGCCGCATCCCATGAATCACTATACGTTTCACATCTGGCTATTTCCCTCCCAAGCAAAGTGAACTACCAGATGTACAACTCGAAGTTCTGCCATTGGGAGGACTTCCTTTCACCACTGTCTTTTAGGGAGGTCCCAGGAAGATGTGTAATGATGTTACTGTTCACTTTCTAGTGATGACTGCATATTGCACAGAATCATCTATAAACCTGGAGTGAGTTTTGCTCAGCCAGCTGGTGATAAAGAATTCCCCGTGAGGCCATAGGTGCAGACTGGGAGATGGAAGGAGTAGAGACCATAGGCATTTTGGCTACTTCCTTATGCAACTTACTTCAGGTTTCCAGTCCTGCTTAGACCCAATCTCATATATACCACTTCCATTTAGTGGTGGAGTGCTGCTGGGCACATCGAACTTTATGACTTTGTGGGTCAGCGAACACTCAGTTCGTGATGTGCATCTCAGGTCACATGGTGACTTGGTTAAGCATTCAGTCTCTTCTAAAGTCCAGTAACAAGCCAAAAACTGTTTCTCAAAAGGAGAGTAGTTATCTGCAGAAGATGTCAGGGCTTTGCCCCCAAATCCTGAGGGTCTGTGCTATGATTCACCAATAGGGACTGGCCAAAGACTCTAATAAGCATCTCTATCTGTCACTGACACTTCAAGCACCATTGGATCAGCTAGATCATGTGGCCAGAGTGGCACGGTTGCTTGCATAGTAGGCTGAACTTGCAGTCTTTTCTTGTTCTGGGCTCCACTCATAAGTAGCAGCTTTTTTAGTCACTTGATAAATAGGCTAGAGTAGCACACCCAAGTGAGGAATATGTTGCCTCCAAAATCCAAAGAAGCCCATTGGGCATTGTGCTTCCTTTTTAGTTGGGGGAGCAGCCAGATACAATAGCTTATCCTTCATCTTCTGAGGAATTAGTGTCGGTTTAGGGATAGTATCCAGTAATCTCCCCCAAATCTGACTATTTCCTTCTCCCAAATGAATGGCCATTGTTGTAAAAGGCTGTGAATTCCTTTGGAGAAGGCTGGGAGAAAGATTAATGGTCAAAGTTTGGGGCATTATATTGGAATTCTACTTCAAAGGGACCCAGCCTCTTCTTCATTCAAGGAGTCTTAAAACTCACTCAAGACTGGGAACTGATTGAGGGGCTGTTACTCTCTATTTTGGTGATTTGAGTTAGACTGATCTAGAATCCATCCAGTTGTACAGATCAATTAAATACTTGGTAGATTTTCTATCTATTTCACTCCTAGGGACACCATGAGCAAGTAGCCAATGTCACAAGTCCATGTAAGTCAGACTACTCTGATTACTGCTTTGAATCCACGTCTACCTCGCCTTTGTTGAGCGATTGCAGCCGCTTGGCCCTACTACTATGCAGTCCAACCAACCTCACTGTAGCTAGGGGTCTGAATTCTGTTAGGGCAGTTCCCACTGCCAAATACGACTTACATAAAATAGCAACAACAACAGTCTTCAAGGATGCTAGGGTTCCCTTCACAAATTTGTCCATTGCTATTGTAATTTCCCTAAGCCTTTGGATGTCTTTTTTCTATAATATACCAAGGCTAGTCTGGTATTTCAACTTAATTTAGAGTAGGCTACTGTGTAACCCATGTTTCAGTGACCCAACCAAATAAACTCTTAGATCCTTTCCCAACTTCTTGAGCTGAAACACTGAATAAAGAATCTGTGACTATCATACCAGTCATGGATTGAATTGAGTCCCCCCAAAAAATGTGTGTAGTAATTTGAGTAGGCCATGATTCCCAGTGTTGTATGATGTTCCTATATGTTGTAAATCCTGCCTCTATGATGTTAATGAGAGAGGATGTTGGTGGGGCAGGACTCAAACAGTAGATTGTATTATGCCTTGGGGCAATCTTTTGAGATACAAGAGAAAGAAGCTAGCAGAGAGATTCAGGAGCCATACACAACCAAGAAGCAGTGCCAGGAACAGAGTCTGTTATTTGGAAAGGACCTAAGATTACTGTGACTCAGCAACTCCCATCCCAGGGGAGGATTAACGAGAAGAACCTTCCTCCAGAAACAAAAGAAAAAGGCTTACCCTGGAGCGGATGCCCTGAATTCAGACTTGTAGCGTACTGGACTGTGACAGAATAAAGTTCCTTTTAAAGACATCCATTTGTGGTATTTCTGTTATAGCAGCACTAGATGACTAAGACAATCCCCATATCAATAAACTCAGATTGATCCATCTTTATAGTCTTTGCACTGTTATCCCACATCCTTAAAAGCCATTTTCACACGTGTTCCCCAGGTTCTGCTTGTACGTCTTAGAAAAGCCAAGTGGTTCTTTTGGAGTGGAATGTGCCTCCTCTTGGTACTTCACCTTCTGGGGCTTGCTGACTTAAGTCTAGCTATAGGTCTAGAAGCCACAGTCACTGATGGGTAAGTGTTTTGAGGACACTCAGTATTGTGTTGTAAAGCATCTGCCTCAGGTGATGTCCTAAGCAACAATGCAAATATTCTTTAGACACAACTGGATTAATCTTATTAGACTGGGGTGGAGGGGCTGAACTTTTACTGAGGAGGGTGGTTTGGCGGGAAAAAATAGAGTAATCTATTTAGGTGAGAGTAAAAGTGCTAGTGGTTATTGACAGGAGTGATTCAACTGAATTTAGGGGCTCAGTGTCTCCAGTTTCCTGATTATCTGCCCATATGTCCCCATCCCAAGTTTCAGGATCCTGTTTCTTCCCAACTGTTTTAGTTATCTAGTGCTGCTTTAACAGAAATACTACAAATAGATAGCTTTAAAAAGAGAAATTTTATTTGTCACAGTCTAGTAAGCTAAAGGTCCAAATTCAAGACATCAGCTCTAGGGGAATGCTTCCTCTGCTGGTGCTTGAGGAAGGTCCTTGTCATCAATCTTGCCATGGACTGGAAACTTCTGAGGTGCAGGGACCCTGGTCCTTTCCAAAGCATGTGCTCAGCTCCTGGCACTGCTGCTTGGTGGTATGAGGTCCCCAAATGTCTCTGCTAGCTCCTCTCCTTTATATCTCAGGAGACTGTCTCAAGACACAAAACAATCTTACACATTGAATCTTGTTCTACCAATACAACTGCCACCCCTCCACCCTCATTAACATCATAGAGGCAGAAATTCCAACATGGAGGAAAATCACACAATACCAGGAATTATTGGCCTAGCCAAATTGTTGCAGATTTTTTTAGGGAACACAGTTCAATCTGTGACACCAACCAGTGCCCTCACTGTACCTTCAGATCCCTCTTAAGGTTGTCAGTTAAGTTGGTGTTGTAGTTCATCCACTTTTATGATAAGACTCTAGGTTTTATTTTCAGCAATATCAGCTCTATTACTACAAGAACTAAATCTCCCAAGGCAAAGTGGAAACTTTCAGGTCATTTGCGCAACACTTGAGGTTTGACTCTGAAGCCCTGATCTGATCTTTCACCTGCTTACCTAGTAAAAATAGGATCAGCCAACTGGCTTCCTTATACTTCTCATTATGACAAAACTGTAGAAAAGTATCATACCTATGATCACCCAGAGCCTTATCTTTCATCAGTACCTGATCTATTGGCGGTGATAGTTTGTGTATCTGTGTTGCTATCTCACACGATGGGTTAGCAGTGCCCTCTTTACTGCTGGAAGCAGTGTCATCAACATTTTAAAGACTAACCAGACTTGAGAACCAACTTAGAAAATTCATCCTTATGATTTTGTTTCTCTAAAACTACTCTTGATACCAAATGTCTTAGGGTGGTTGCTCTAGAGAAATAAAACACAGACAGATAGCTAGACCCTGAATTTGAACTTGCAGCCTATTGGACAATGTAATAAAAAACTTTTCTTTGTTAAATCCATCCACTTGTGGTATTTCTTTTAAAGCAGTAATAGATGACTAAGACAGGTAAGAAGTTTTAGAATCAAGCTCCAGAAGTAGGAGTACCACTTCTTTTCATATTCCATTGACAGGAACTCAGTCACGTGGTTCTATCTGTCTGCAGGGGAGGCTGGGAATTCTGGGCCATAGGATTGGAAGTGGCAACCTCACTTACTCCTATGTTCCATTGGCCAGAACTCAGTCACATGGTTCACCTGCCTGCAGGGGAGGCTGGGAAATAGTCTACTTGGATAGCAGTGTAGTGGTTAAGTGCTACAGCTGCCACCCAGAAGGTTGGCAGTTCAAATCTTCCAAGTGCTCCTTGGATACCCTATGGGGCAGTTCTACTCTGTAGGGTCGCTATGAGTTGGAACTGACTTGATGGCAGTGGATTTTTTATATACCTGAGAAGAAGAAGAAAATGGCTGGTGACTAGCAGCCAGTATTTGCCACTCATAAGAACTATTAGTAGTCTAATTTTTCAGATGAGGAAACTGAGGCTAAGTGGTCCAGTTGCCCAACTGAGATGGGGTAGGGAGGGATTCAATTGCAAGACGCCTGACTCTAGACAGCATGCCCTTAATCACCAGTCCATACATCTTCTCTGAAAGTGAACACTGAGTTAAATAAATAGGTATTGAGCACCCATCGGGGCTCTGTGTGGGCAGCGCGTTTGCTGAGAGTGAGGGCTGTAGTCCAAAGTGCCTGTGTTCAATCTCCAACTTCACCTCCTAACAGCAGTATGACTTTGGACAGGTCATATAACTGCTCTGTGCCTCAGTTTTCCCTCCTGTAAAATGGTGGATAATAATAGTACCTAGTGCATAGGGCCATTATGAGAACACAGCCAATTAATCCAGGCAGAACACTTGGCACATGGTTCGGCAGATGGCAAGCACTCACTAAGAGCACTCACTAAGTGCTCACATTCTCATCAGGTTGACTTTATGCCAGAAACTGGGACCACCATAGTGAGCCCTCATGACTTAGGCATTGCCCTTAGGGGTGTATGGAAGGAACCAGGTGACCAGAAACTCCAGTGCAGATGCCACTTGCTACCCTGGATGATGTCACTTCACTGCTTAGGGGTCCCCACTATTGGGAAAGAGTGGTAGTCTCTTCCAGGCTTTTTGCTATTCTCCCTCAGTGACAGCAGGTGTAGGAAGGAAGGCAGGACAATGCAGGTGAAAATGAAATGGCCCCCACTGGGAGCCTGCGTTGGACCATGGAGCAAGGAGAGGGGATTCAGAAGTAAGGCCCAGCCCTCCACTTTGTCCACAAGTCCTCCTCTGGTGACCCTCAGCCCCTAGGAAATCACTTCTCCTTTTGTAGCCTCTGCTCTGACACACTGGAAGCACAGCAGTGGTGTCCCAGATGTCAACTATCTTATTTATCCAGTGCTACTATAACAGAATCCGACTCAACAGCACTTGGCTGGCTGGTACTATAACAGAAATACCACAGGTGGGTGGCTTTAATGAGGAGGAATTTATTTCCTAACAATTAAGAGGCTGGAAGTCGGAATTCAGGTCACCAGCTCTATGGGAAGGTTTTCCCTCACTGGTAGTTCTGGGGAACACAAGTTTCAGCTTGTGTTCCTCAGTTTCTTGGTATTCTTCACGTGGTATGGCATCTATCTTACTCCATCTGTCGTTACTTGATTCTACGCCTAATCTCTTGCTTGTAAATCTCAAATGACAACAGGTTTAAGACACACTATATACTGATATGGCCTAATTAACGTAGCAATGAAAACCCTACCTCTTTGGAAAGGGATTACATCCATAAGCATAAGAATTAGGATTCACAACCCATAATTGGGGGATGGGGAAAGACAGTTCAATTTATAACACTGACATATTTGTCATATCCCTTGTTAAAATCGTGCCTTCTCCTGGGCAAGGGTGCCATGTCTCTCGACTGCTTTGACCTGCTTCCAGATCTCCTAGGGTTCCTGATCCTGTGTTCTGTATCCTGTGATGTTCCATGAGGGCCATTAATCACACGGACCAATAGGAGGAGGGTGACAAACCACGAGCTGGCTGGCCTCACTCATTGAACTTTGGTTGAAGCCCATGGGGGTAGTTTCTATCCTGGGCCCCAGAATCCCCACAGAAGTGAATGGAGCCCTGCTTGGTCAGAGCTCAGCTCAAGCTTGAGGAAGCAGAACACAAACAAGAAGACTCCGATGCCTCAGCCCCTCTTAACATGTTCTTTACCTGTCATCAGGGTGTGCCTCTAATGAAGCTTGTCCTCATCCTACCGTGTCACCTTCCTGCTTAAAACATTCTTACCCCGCCCCACCCCCAGGTAAGATCCTCAGTGCTTCAGGATCTGGCTTCCCTGCACTGTAGCCTCACGCCTTACCTCTTTCAAACTCTAAGCTCCCCTTGACCAATGTATATACAAAGACTGACAATTAAGTTCATGAACTCACCCTAGGAAAAGTTTTATACACCTCATTGCTGAATATCACTGTGGTCACCTTCCAAGTATTCCCCTTGGGAAGCTGTGCACTGACACTGAAGCCTAGGCCACCCTTCAAAGCAATTTTGGAAATCTTTTTTTGGAATAGCCATCACAGCTTTCATTATATTGCCCTTGATGTCCTGAATGTCATCCAAATATCCTCCTTTCAGTATTTCCTTTATCTTTGGGTAAAGAAAAAAGTCATCAGGGGCCAGATCAAGTGAGTAGGGAGGCTATTCCAATATGGCTTAAAAAGTCTCTCACAGACTAAACAATTAAGTTCACACTGTGCCACCTATGTGCAATGGCCGTTCCAGAAAGAGTTCCAAAATTGCTTTGAAGGGTGGACTAGGCACTGGTAGTGCATAGCTTCCTAAGGGGAGTACTTCAAAGGTGACCATAGTGATACTCAGCAATAAAGTATGTGGCACTTACAACAATTAAGTTCAGAGACCTAATCTTTGGACCTCCTATACTTCTCAGAACACTCTGGTTCACACCTCCAGTCTTCACCCAGGTGCCCAGAAGTCCCTTTCTCAAGTTGCCCAGCAGACAAATGTCCATTAGCCTTCAAAAGTCAGCTCAAGCACCACTCCTTGGCTAAGGTGTCTCAGTAGCACAGCTGGAAGTCAGCCTCTCTCTTCTGTACCCCACTGTCCTTGTACAGCCATCACTCGGTACACCAAACACCCTTCTGCACCGACCCGTTTAACTCTTTGTTTCCCTGATTCTATTAGATGGCCATCTTCTCAACGATCCTTATCTGTTCTGGTGCGCCCAGCACTTTGGCAGGCCTGCATGTAGGAGATGGCCTTCTGTCAATGAGGTGAGTGCATGAATTGAGAAGGGAAGGAAGGAAGATGAGGGGAAAGGTGGGAAAGAAGAGAGGAAGATGGAGAGAGTAGTGAGTGGGGAACCCCTTCCTGGTGGGGACATGCATGTGACTCCCTGTGGTGCTGATGGAGCCTCCAGAATCAATCTTGCATTTGACCCCTGGATTTCCCCTGGTGACTGGTCAGGGTGGCTGACAGTTCAGGCCCAAGAAGAGGGTGATGTAATCTCTGGAGGCTGGGTTGGGGGTTGGCAGGGGAGGCCGTGCATGCAGGTAGGGATGGGGTATGGGAAATAAGCTGCAAACCAAAAGGCCAGGCCCAGCCTTTCCCAGGAGAAAACCACAGTCCTTAAATGCTCCCTAAACAGATTTATGATGTAAGTCTGGTTTTGAAATAATAACAATAATGATAAATAAAAAGAGTGAGCGTATGGCAGAAGGAGGGGAGTGGGGCCCAGCTAGGCCCCTCCTTGGTACACTAAGGGGGGAAAACCACATGAAAAAATTGAAATTAGTTGTGACAGCTGAAATTCTCTGCTCTACAGACGACATTTGACAGGGTACTTTAAAAAAATAATAAGAAAAGGGAAAGTGGTTTGGGTCGCTGGTGGAAGGGGGAGAACGGGGGATTTCAAGTGACACAAGACGCATAATTCAAGCTTCTTAGATTGCAAAAGCTCTTCTTACCTAAGGGGCCTGCTGCCTTTATTTTTATCCAAATGGCTCAATTACCGCAAAGCCCCACAGAGAAAATTACGGATGTTTGCCTCTATTTTTCCCCTCTTGTCTCGACAACTGTAGATATTTTGTTTTCCTTCTTTCTCTCTCACTCTTTCCTTTTTTTTGGTGGTGGTGGTGGGGATAAGAGAGAAGGGGGTGTTCAGATGGGCAGAAGGGGCCAGAGGCTTTTGAATTACTCCTCTAAGCCCAAAATACACACGTGCGCACATGCACGTGCGTGCACACACACACGTTCCATGTACTCCTAGGCCACACATCAGTCTTTTTGTGTGTATTCATTTTGATGTTTGTCCTTTCTGGCTTCCGAAGCTGTCCTTGCTGTTCCTGGACTTCACCCATCTCCTCTCTGGGGGTATTCTCATCCTTCTTGGCCCTCCTGTCCTCCTTCCACTCCTCAGCCTCTCAGTGCCAATGGAATCAGCTTCTCTGGGCCTCTAGTCTGCCCAGTGGGCACCCCCTCCATGTAGCTCTGCTGCTCTCATTTTAGTGATTTCCAAACTGCAATAGACACAAGGAGGCACCCATTTTCCAACCTCCTCCGTGGGGCTCTGTCTATCATTTTAAGAATTGGAACTCCGGGAAGTCATACACTGGTTCTCAGCTCAACCACTGTGGTTCCTTGGGCAAGCTTTCTAATCTACCTGACCTCAGTTTTCTCATCTGCAAAGTGGGAATAAAAACAATGAACACCTCTTGAAGTTAATGTGAGGCTCAAACAAGATCGTGCGTGCAAAGGTTTTGGCACGGTGTCCAGCACACCAAGTTAGTAATCCATGGAGCTACCATTCCTGCAGGTGTCCAGGAAGTCCTGCTCCGGAGCAGTAGATATTGGGGGCGAGGATACAAGGAGACAAAAGCTGTGGATCTGTCCTCAAGTTCCTGACAGTCCAGCTGAAGGAGATGTCTAGACGCAGGCAGTTGAAATCATGCAACATCAGTTAAGTGCAAGTCCAAGTGACTGGATTGTTTGTCTTGGTCTGAAGTGGATGCTTGATAAATATTTGTGGAGATGAAAAGAACTGAATTCAGTGGAGGGGAATTGTGCTGTAGGCAGCAAGGTCTCAGGGGCCTTTGCAGGGAGCAGGAAGGAGCTAGAGCTTAAGGGATGAGTATGATTTAGATGAGGAGGGACGGGCATTGCTGCAGTTAGAGGTGGTGGGAGTCAGAGAGTGGAGGCAGAGCTGGGGAGCAGGTGGGGAGGCTCCAACTTTATTAAGACTAGATCTTCTTCTTCCTATTTGGCCACAAAGTACTTAAAGTCTGCTGAAAAATCACCTTCTTGTTTCCCTCTTTTCTTTCTACCTTTCAGTATTGTCTGGGTGTTTTTTTTTTTTTGTTTGTTTTTTTCATTTATAATGAGCATGTGTACTTTGAAAATCAGAAACAGCAATTAAACTATTTTCATTTGCAAGATTTTTGCTGTTTTTAATCACACACACGGAGAGTTAAAAGTTTTGAAAGAAAAAAAAGAAGAGGCATCAGAAGCAATGATAGAGGGGGTGGTAATTGTACCAGGAACTGTGGAAGAGTGAGCTATTTTGACAAGCGGTTCACTTTGATTCTGAGCTTCCACTGACTAGGCCAAACAGGAAACCAGCAGAGGTTGTAGGGAGAGTAAGCAGAACTAAGGAAGAGGGGAAACAGCGACAGCAGCTGCAGTAGGCTGAGTGCTTACTAGTGCTTAGTGCCCTTCTAGGGTGGCTGCAGATGAGAGATAGGGGCTCACAGGGGGGAAGCCCTGCATCCAAGGCCTGAAAGCGGCAAGTGGCATAGGCAGGCCTCAAACCCAGGCCACTCCCGCATCCACGTCTGCCCTCACTGTGGCCTGTGGCCCATCCGTCTCTGAAGACCGGACAGGAGGAGGCTGCACCTGGGCCAGGGGGCAGAGCTGTCCTCGGTGCTGGCGGTCTTGCTGACAGCTGTGAGCCACCACCCGGTCCTCCCTAATGGAGTCCTGATACAGTACACGGCAGTGACAGTTGAGTCCAGAGATAGCAGGGTGCGTCGCGCCTATGTGACAGAAGGGACAGGCAGCTGGCAAACCTGTAATCCTCTGATTTCTGCAGGGCTTTGGCACTTAACCCCTGCTTCTCCAGGCTGGTCAGTGGCTGCCCCAGTGGTCCAAAAAAGAAAGGGGTCTTCAGGATGCAGAGCAGGGGACAGAGTCTCCGTGTGGGAGGACAGATCACATCTGTCACCCAACTAGCTGTCTGCACAGGCTACCAGAGCAGCACAAGGAGAGCACCTTGTTTCTGCTCTTGATTCCGTCTTCCCCTTCCAACTCCTCCACCTGGAAGCCAGAGTGTCTTTGAAAAGAGTACCTGGCAAAGGTATCTGTCTTCTCAAGTACCTTCTGTGGCTACTCCTTGCCCTAAAGATAAAGCTGAGCTCCTTACTGTGGCTGGCAGCACCTTTCTACCTCTCCAGCCCTTCTCTGTGGACTCCAGCAATGCTAAACTCCTTTCTTTTCCTCCAGTTCAGTCCTGCCTCAAGGCCTTTGCACATGCTGTTACTACCATCTATTATTATCCCCCTTGCTTCTGTTTCACCTCCAGCATCCCCTGTGCTGTCTAGGTTCTTCTCATCCTTCAGATCTCAGCTAAATCTGCCCTGGATCCCTAGGTCAGGATGCAACCAGCAGCAGTGTCTGTGCCCTTGACAGCTCTCAGTGTACTGGTAAATATAGAGCTGGTTTGTTGGATGATGGTTCGGTGCCTTCCTTTCGCTTCACACTGCGAATGCCCTGTGAGACAGGAGGGCCTGTGGGGCTCCTGCAGCAACTTTAGAGCCCAACCAGTTCCAAGATCTGTATGGGTACCGCCTCAGTGAATTCTCAAAGCACCTGATGAGCACAGGCACTTCTATCATCCTGTTTTCCTGATGAGAAAACTGATGCTAAGAGGGGATGTGTCCTTGGCTACAAGTCACGTGGCCGATTCGTAGCAAAGCTAGGGCTTGAACCTAGGTCTGTCTGAGGCTCCTGGCACACTGTATCATGCAGTCTTTGGCAACTGGGAGACCCTTAGAGGCTGAGGTCCCATCTGCTCATTAGCTGAACAAGGAAACAGGCCTAGAAATGTACAGTGATTCCCCCAGGGTCCTTTAGCTGAGTTGGTGCAGAGCTGGGACAAAATCCTGCCTCTTGCCTCCAAGCCGAGTTCTACCGTGCCCTGTACTAGCGAAGCAAGCTGTCTCCCATCTCCTTGCTGAGACTCTGGCTGCTGAGGCCCAGGAGGGAAGTGAGGCCTGGCTGTGGGCTGGGGGAACACAGGGCTTCTCTTTAAGGGCTAAGCCAGAGGTCCCCACCCCCAACCCTGCTGGCAGCTGCTTAGCACAATTAGTCAACAAGTGGCTGTTTTGTGGAGTTACTGCTGATGTGTTTTAAGTGGCTCTGAGTGGGAAATGTTCAGTGCAAGAGTCAGACAGACAAAAGGGAATGAGTGCATTAGGTTTTATCGTTCTGTTTTGCACACATCTGAGATCACTCTTTTAAGCAAGTTCTGTTCAGCCTGGGAGAATGATAGAGAGACAAGAAAGGGAGAATGCAGAAAGGCCCACTTGCACACATACACACATGCGTGCATGCACACACACATACACACACAAACCGTGCAGTGCTCCAAGGGGAGCATAATGGCCAGAGACACTGGAGCCAACTGTTGGACAGATGGGGCCTGCCCTGCTCTGAAGGTGAGACTCTGGCTGGGAAGTAGTCTTCAGGTGAAAGAGAATGACTGAATCGGCCAATTATTGTGTGGTGAGAGGGTAATGCTCCTGCTTCTTCCTAATGGCTGCCCAGTTGCCAGAGAATGAACCCTCTTCTGATTCTGCTGGCCATCCAAGGACAAAAGTCAGAGAGAGAGAGAGGAGGGAGACTCTCCCCACCACCACCTGGGCTGAGGCTTGGACAAAGGGCCCGTCGCCTAGCCATCCTCAAGCCCAAGGTTTTGCTCTGAGTTTGGTAAAAAGTATCAGGCAAGGAAGTCACTTACCTGTAATGGTGGGGGCTGAAAAAAGAGGGAGTGGCAGGGGTCCTGAGAGCAGGAAGGAGGGTCACAGAGGGCAAGGGTGACACAAAGGTAGACAGGGAGCGATGGTCTGGAGATTAAAACGCTTTCCCTCTGCCTCTGTTGAGTGCAGCCATCTTTATCAGCCCTCTCTTCTCTCTGGCTTCATTGCCTGCTTCTGTAAAACAAGATCTGATTGAATCTGTTTGTCCAGCCATTCGCCTACCTACCCAGTCACTTATTCAGTAAGTGTTTTTGAGCACCATTTACGAGCCAGGCATTCTGCTAGGGACACAGGCAGCAAATGAAAAATCCCCAAATAACATTAAAGGGAGCTGTGACTCATGCTTTCTGAAGGGTACCTAGGGTGCCACCTGGGCCTGTGACAGGGTCACTTGGAATAGTTGGAGGGACAAAGAAATGTTCCCGGAGGAGGACACCCCCTGATGGGGATGTTAGGGAGTGAGCGTGAGGCAGAGAACAAGGAAAACTGGGGAAACTGAGCCCTGAAGGAGGGGTGGCCTCAGGTGGGCAGAGAAGGAAGGAAAAGTCTGGATGTCAAGAAGAGATAAGACTTTGAGCTGGGAGGGAGCTGCTGGGGGCTGAAGGGAGGATGGTGAGAATCAGGAGGCACGTGAAGCTGGCCCCAGGGTTGAGATAAGGGTGAGTCACTGTTCTTGAAGTCATGATCACAAACAGTGTCAGCATCTGAGGCTCAGGTAAAGCGACACTCCCAAGATAGTGCTTGCCTGGATGGATCTGGTCATGTGGAGGGGAGGATGATCTGGGCTAGAACCAAATTAACTGGGATGAAAGGTGCTAATTTTACCCAAAGCAAGAATTTCCTTCAGCTCTCCAAAGCCTTCTCAGTGCCTCGTGTTCCCAGGGCTTCCACCACCCAGGCCCTATGCTGGCCGTTGTTCAGATGAATGAAAAGTGGTTTTCTTTTTCTGTAGCCAGACTCTGCTGACACAGGGAAGATTTAGAACAACAATAACAAGAAAAAGATTGAACCTGGTCTGAGATTGCCGTCTCTGATTTGCACTGACAGAGCTATGAGGGATGTTAGAGAGATAAGAGTCCCTTTGAGTCCTGCCTCAACTTCTCCTGGTTGGAAACCCACAGGCTAGAGAGCCTAGGTAGTCCAAGTGTTGAGTATTGACTTCCCCACATAGAAATCACTAAAATAATCTAAAGGGCAGGGATACAGGCTAGATTTGGGATTCTTTTCTCTTAACATCCCAGGCAGAGGAATGAATGCTTGCAGTAAAACAACTCTAAGATCAAGAAATTCTACTCCTGAATACATATGCAGTAGACGTGTGTATGTCCACTGAAAGTCATGTACAAGAATGTTCATAGCAGCTTCCCTCCCGTGTTTCTAGTCACTTTGGGTTGTATACTGGACATTGTAATGATTCATTGTGGAGCCTCTGTATTTTGTTATCTTCTTAGGAAGAATATTGGTTCTTGTTTTAGCAAGATTTTGATTATTGACCATTCACCTTGAACTTGTGTATGCTTGGCTTTTTGTTTTGTAAAGGCAGATCGGTGGAGAATTCAAAGCATCTCTCAAGCGCCTCTAACTTGGCAAGACTTAAATTCTAAAATTTTCTTCCCTGTGTGTCTTGTCAAGGCTTAGTTTTAGGCATTTTTAGGGCATATAGGCCTTACTTCAGGGCATGTAGTCCTTATTCCTAAGGGGAGATCCTTCTGGTGTCCAGCTAGATGGCCAGGGTGTTAATGATGTCTGTCCTTTCTGGCTGGACCAGAAGTCTAACATTCCCCAGCACTGCTGGACTTGCAGTATCTCTCTTCCATTCTCTAGCTCATAGCAGCTATTCTCCAGAAAGGACAAGGACAAGTAGTCTTCTCCTATTTATGTGAAGCCTAGACCTCAGCCAAGGACTTACTTAGAAACCCATCCCTGTGCAGCTTTTTTCCCTGCTCCACAGATTCCAGGTGCTTTTTACATCCCCTCATTCTGATCTCTGCCTCCTTAGCTCATCAGGATGACTGTGCTCTGCCTGGACTTCAGTCCTCTGAGCTGTGATTGGGAAACTGGCCTTAGGCAGAGAGCTGAGTGATCATGAATCTCACCTCATAAGTCTCCTGTCTTTCAGAGATCACAGTCTTGAGGCCTGTTGTCTACTGCCTGAAAACAGTTGCTTCATATTTTTTGTTCAGTTGTATGGTTATTTCTGGGGGGAGAGTGTGATGGTAAATTTTATATACCATCTGGGGCAGGCTATGGTTCTAAATGGTTTGGCCAAATACTATCTGTTTGCTATTACAGAGTAATCACATATTATTAAACTAGTTCGTCTTGGGCAGGGCAGATTAAACTTCTTTTTGGTAGTTGTTATAGTCATTGAGTAGAATCCAACTTATAGTTACTCTACAGGACAGAGTAAGACTTCCCCCTAGGGTTTTCTAAGCTGGGTGGAGTTGGTTATGTGGAAGGGAATATGGTCCCATGTCGTACGACCACGTCGTCAGGTCTTTCCTCTCATGGAGCCACTGGAGCCGACCTTTTGATTAGAAGCCACGTGCTTAACCATTGCACCACCAGTGCTCCATTACCTTCTGGATGTGTAACGTAATCACTTCACATATGAGGTCTGACAATTCAGCCCACCAGCTCAGTTGTTCTAAGTGCTACATACTGCATTGCTGAATATCATTACAGTCACTTTCAAAATACTCCCCTTGGGAAGCTATGCACTAATGCCAGAGCTTAGTCCACTCTTCAAAACACTTTTGGAACTCTTCCTGGAATGGCCCTTGCACACGGTAGCAAGGTGGCAAGTTCCTGAACTTAACTGAAGAGTTGTCTGTGAGGGAATTTTTAGCCAGCATACCAGTAACACCCTCCCTACTCACCTGATCTGACCCCCTGTGACTTTTTTTCTTTACCAGAAGATAAAGTACTGAAAGTAAGCCATTTTGATGACATTCAGGACATCAAGGGTAATATGACGACAGCTCTGATGACCATTCCAGAAAAAGAGTTCCAAAATTTCTTTGAAGGGTATACTGGGTGCTGGTATTGGTGCATAGCTTCCCAAGGGGAATACTTCAAAGGTGACCGTAGTGACATTCAGCAATGAGGTATGTAGCACTTCTTTTAGGATGAGTTTGCAACTTAAAAGACCATAATAGACGGGGGGGCACGCAACACAGGGGAAGACAGATGACATATGAAGATCATCTGCAAGCAAAGGGAGGCCAAAGATTGCTGGCACACACTAGAAACTAGGAGAGATGCTCACAGATGGAATCAACATGGCCAAGACCTTGATTTGCACTTCTTAGCCTTCAGAACGGTGAGACAGTAAATGCCACTTACCTGTGGTATTTTTGTTACAGCAGCACTAGGGAACCGTCATCGATTGGAGGGTGTCCCACCAAAATATCTGTCAGCTTGTCTAGGTCATGATTCCCAGTATTGCATGGCTGTCTACCATTTTGTATCTGGTGCAATTTTCCTATGAGTTGTAAATCCCATCGCTATGAGGTAAAGATACGGATTAATGGCAGTTATATTGATGAGATCTACAAAATTAAATAGTGACTTAAGCAAGGCTCTTCTGAAATATAAAAGAGAGAAGCCAAGCAGAGAGACATGGGGACCTCGTATCACCAAGATAAAGGAATGTCAGGAACAGAGAATGTCCTTTGGACCTGAGGTTCCTGTGCGTAGAAGTTCCTAGGCCAAGGGAAGATTGAAGATATGAACCTTCCTCCAGAGCTGGTCTAGAAAACCTTCTCCTGGAGCTGACACCCTGAATATGGATTTGTAGCCTACCAGGCTGTGAGGGAATAAATTTCTCTCTGTGAAAGATGGAGACCCTGGTGGTGTAGTGGTTAATTGCTATCAATGCTAACCGGACTGTTGGCAGTTCAAATTCTCCAGGTGCTCTTTGGAAACCCTGTGGGACTGTTCTGCTCTGTATGCAGGGTTGCTATGAGTCGGAATTGACTCGACGGCAGTGGCTTTAGTTTGTTTTGGTTTTGTTAAAGACATCCATGCGTGGTGTTTCTGTTACAGGAGCCCTAGATAATGAAGACAGAAAGTAGGAGAGCTAGCTGTGTCCCCATCACACAACTGGCTATGTATTTACCACGGCCAATAGCAATGTTTGCTAGCAGAAACTAACAAAACTTACCTGTATTCCATCGCCTGCAACTGGGCACCACCCAAATATCCATCAACAGAAGAGGAGTAAATGAATTGTAATTTAAAAAAACCCTGTTGCCATTGAGTCAATTCTGATACATAGTGACCAGGACAGAACAGAGCCACCTATAGAATTTTGATATGGTGGCATAGCGGGTTAAATGCTACATCTGTTAACCAAAAGATCAGCAGTTCAAATCACCAGGCTGTCCTTGGAAACTCTATGGGGCAGTTCTACTCTGACCTATATGGTCGCTATGAGTTGGACCCAACTCAGTGTTGTTGTTTTTTAATAAAGTTTCTAAGGAGCACTTATGCCATACTACCAGGGTTTCCAAAATAAACTGCAATAGATTCACATAATGAAATACTACACAGCAGTGGAAAGAAATAAATCGTTGACACATGCAACAACATTGATAAATCTCACAAACACGATGGTAAGTGCAAGAAGCTTCATACTTCAGTTATGAAGAGAACTGAAATCCTGATATTTGCGACCACATGGATGAATTTTGAAAATGCAGGGATAAACACTGTAGGATCCCACTTGTATGCAATGTCTAGAATAAAGAAATGCACAGAGACAAAAGTAGATTAGTGGTTACCAGGGACCAGGGGTAGGCAGAATGTGGAGTTATTGCTTAATGGATCCCGAGTTTCTGTTTGGTATGAAAACAAAGTTTTAGAAATAATGGTAATGTCTCCACAACATTGTGAATATAAGTAATGTCACTAAATTGTGCACTTAAGGAGGGTTAAAATGAAAAATTTTAGGTTACAGAGGTGGGTTCCATGTTGCACTGATAATACTATGGCTATATTAATGAAGCCCTCATGGCGCAAATGGTTAAGTGTCCAGCAGCCAACAGAAAGGTTAGTGGTTCAAACCCACCAGACAGTTTTGCCCCAGAATGACCTGGTAACCTGCTGCTGTAAAGATTACAGCCTAGGAAGCTCTGCCAGGCAGTTCTGCTCTGTCACATGGGGTCACTATGAATCAGAATAGACCTAACAGAACCCAGTGGCTGGATGTATCGAGCTAAGTCAAACACATGAATACAAACTTCACCTGTTTGTTTCGACTTTGTTTCTAACTGTGTGCTACAGTTACAGCACATCTCAATTTGTGAAGCCAAAGCCAAGTGCCACCGAGTCAATTTAGACTCCGTTTTTCAGTAGGAAACCTCGGTGGTATAGTGGTTAAGTGCTACTGCTGCTAACAGAAAGATTTGGAGTTCAAATCCTCTCCTGCAGGCACTCCTTGGAAACACTATGGGGCGGTTCTACTCTGAAACCTACAAGGTCCCTATGAGTCAGAGTCAACTTGGGTGTCAATGGGTTTGGGTTTTTTGATTTTCCAATTTCATGTAGCAGGATAGCTACTGTTTAGACAGTGCAGCTCTAGCACCTACATTCTGAGTTCTCATTTGTTTAGCTCAGGGCTCTCTCCACAGTCCGCAGCTCAGGGCCCAACACATCCCTGGTGCTTACTAAATATTTGTGTAGTGAATAAAAAGTCCCCAGTGGAGCAGGAGAAAAGTGCGGTGGAGAACTCCAACTCTATTAAATAAAGACTAAATTTGATGGGCTGACAGACTGGAGGGTCCCTGGAAGATAGGTCCCCCAGAATCTCTGTTAGCCCCAAACTGAAACTGTTCCAGAAGCCAACTCCTCAGACAAAGGTTGGACTGGACTATAAGATATAAAATGATACTGGTGAAGAATGTGGTTCTTGGCTTGAGTAGATACATGAGACTAACTGGGAGACTGCTGTCTGGGGGTCAGATAACAAGGCAGAGGAGAAGCTGGTTGAATAGACACAGAAAACAGGATGGAGAGGAGAAGTGTGCTGTCACAGTGTGGGGAGAGCAACTAGGTCGCATAACAACGTGTGTCTAAGTTTTTGTATGGCAAACTAACTTGAATTGCAAACTCACTTAAAGCACAATAAAAATATTTTTTTCATTGTAATGAAGCAATGGATAGGTGAATGTTCCGCACTGTGCTAGATATTCTCAAGATCATTTAATCCTCATGCAAATGTACAAGGTTTGTAAAAATTTGACCTTCATACATCCACCCTGGAGTTCCTCCAGGGAAAAGAATGGCCATTGCTCAGGGAGGAGTGGTAGACATTGAAGCTTAGATTGGCAGGGGCCACACAACCACGAAGGCTCTAGGAAATGAGCAGGAATGGAGGACCGGGGAGAGCAGAGCAATCACAGGAGAGTGGGCAGGGCTCACCCAGCAGTCTGGTGTGGTACCAAAGAACTGGAGGCCCTGGGGCATCCTAA
Organism: Heterohyrax brucei; assembly: GCA_028571685.1. Taxonomy (NCBI): domain Eukaryota; kingdom Metazoa; phylum Chordata; class Mammalia; order Hyracoidea; family Procaviidae; genus Heterohyrax; species Heterohyrax brucei. Next base: position 82,372,274 of record CM053150.1, on the reverse strand, counting down.
CTCAATCCTAAATTCCTCGTGTTACGTGACAGGAAACCCTTTTCCTTTCTAAGCCTTCTTTGCACACACTAGTGAAGGGGGTGGTTTTGTGGAAATCACAGCAAGTATCCTTGTCCCTGTCCCAGTTGTGGAGCTCAGAGCAGGTCTGGGCAGGCAGGAGGGCCAAACCAAAACCACACGTGCCACTGTTAAGTTGATTCCAACTCACAGCGGTGCTATAGGGCAGGATAGAACAGCGCCAAGTACCTCCAGCCCTTGCCCCGTACCAGCACATCACAGGTGCTTCTTCGCTAAAGCTTCAGCCACCCTGTGAGGTAGTGTTGTTGTTAGGATGGCGTCAAGTGGGTTTCCACTCACAGAGATCCAATGTGACAGACCAGAACTGCTCCCATAGGGTTTCCTGTGACTGTAATCTTTCAAGGAGCAGGTCTCCAGGTCTTTTCTCCCACAGGGTCACTAGAGTGTTCAGACCATCAGGTTTTTGGTTACCAGCCGACTCCTTAATTGTGACACCACCAGCACTCTTCCCTGTGAGGTACCATACCATACCCATTGCTGCTGCGTTGATTCCAACTCATGGTGATGCTATAGGACCAAGTAGAACTGTAACGTCAGGTTTCCAAGGTTAAAACTCTTTATGGAAGGCAGATTGCCACGCCTTTGTCTTGAGGAATAGCTGGTAGGTTTGAACCACTGAACTTTTGGTTGGTGGCCGAGTGCTTTAACCATTATGCCACCAGAGTTCCTTTCCCTGTGAGGCATCCATTGCCACTGAGTAGATTCTGACTCATGGTGACCCTAGAGGATGGAGTAGAAGTGCCCCACAGTGTTTTCAAGGAGCATCTAGTGGATTCAGACTGCCGACCTTTTATTAGCTGCTGAACTCATTAACCACTGCTGTCTCTGGTTTACAGATGAGAAAACAGAGATTCTGCACAGCTAAGGGATTTGCCCAAAATGATGTTGCCAGAAAGGTTTACAACCAGAATTTGAACTCGGGCTCGAGTGGCTCATGGGAGCTTGTTGGTAAGCCTGTGATCACAGAAGAGGAAGCAGTTACTCTGAGGCAGAGACTGTGGGCTAGGGTTATTGCTACCCCATGCAGGGGCCCATCTACAGAAAATAGCACCTATGGAAATTTGTTTTAAATTGCTGAATGATCTCTCACAGCTGGTGATGGTAATTGCAGTGGCAATAGAACATGAGTGTCCCTCCTCCAGGGGCAACCAGGGCATACACCTTACCTGCCGTACCCAGTTACCCCTCTGGCAGGGCAGTGTGGTCCTAGGGGAGCTGCTGTCTTCCAGCTGCCAGCAGATGTGCTGTTGGGCCAGCCATGTGGCCTCTACAGGAAAACTGCTCCATTCTTGTGTCTGAAATCCCTACACCTTCTGCTTTTTCCCTTCAGGGTTCTATTTTGTTTGTTTGCCTTTTAGTGAATTGCCATGTCCTGTTTGAAGTTACTTCAACTACTTTTTGAATACAGACAAGTTACACAGTATTTTTCTTTCCTCCCTCTCTTGCTTTCTTTTCTTTGTTCATTTCTAGGCTTTTTAGGGTAAAGATCTTATTACACGTACACACACACGCACACACCCCTCCTCATTTAATTCTGTTTTCGATAGTTGCTATAGAGCTGGTTCCTCTCATGGCGACCCCACGTAGAACAGAACAAAACTTTGGTCCTCTGCCGTCGTCACCGTCATTTGTGTGCTTGAGGTCATTGTTGCAGCCACTGTGTGTGTCAGTGCCTTCCAACCCAGGGAATCATTTTCCAGCACAGTAGTGGACAGTATCCCACTGTGATCCACAGAGTTTTCATTCACTAATTTTCAGAAGTATATTCCCAGGTCTGTCTTTCTAGTCTACTTTAATCTGGAAGTTCTGCTGAACTCTGTTCACCTTGGGTGACCTTGCTGGTATCTGAAATGCCAGTGACACAGCTTCTGGTATCACAACAATATGCAAGCTGCATAACAACATGACAAACTGATAGAGAGACGGTTTTCAACTTTAGGGGGTCCTATACACCAGTACCCTCAAACCTTAACATGCATTATCAATCAGCTTGGAATCTTGTTAGCACACAGATTCTAACTCAGTCAGTCTCAGACGAACGGGCGGGCGCTGGGGACACTGCTGGTCCAGCAGCCAGGTCCAAGGAGAAACCTATAGCACTGCCTGCTGGCCCAGGTTGTGTGTGTGTGTGTGTGGCCACACGACGATTAAAGGAAATAGGAAGCCAGGACCCTCCAGCTCTTGTTAACGTCCTTTCTTGAAGCATGGGCACTGTGTTTTTCTGGGGAGTGAGAGGGTCTGAGCACAGAGCAGCTCAGGCTCTCTGGCCTTTGCTCTCAGTGGTATGTTAGGACGGAGCTAGAAGGCTATTTGAAGGGCTGTTTTTGGCCACAAATGGAGTCAAGGGCAGGGAGTCCCACCTTGGCCGGGCATTGGGCTAGCTCTGGTCTTCCCTAAGGCTATGGGAGGGACAAGATGTGCTTCAACAACAACCCAAATGCCACCAGCTGCCTACAAGTGGTATCTCTGTCACTACCCATGAGAAGAGATAAAAGTGCTGAACAGGGAAAGCCCCCTATGGGGAACTCAGAGACCTCCTGAACTTGTTCTGTACTTTGAGGACCCCACCCAGCCCCAGCTTCCCCACCTGAGTCCTACATGGCCAGACTTGGTAATTCTAACACCAGCAGGCTCGCCCCTGAGACCTTTTGGTGAACGGGTGGACAAGCTGGCTGTGTCCCTGGGCCTATGTGTACACACACAGGCCCAGCTCATTGGGGGTCCCGGTGGGATCTCTGCTGTCCTAACTGGCCCACATGCGGCTGTTTCTCATAGCACCATCGATCCAGCTAAACCAGGGAGATACATTATGTGTCCTCCCAAGGTCAGGGGTTCTGCAGCCCAGCTGGTAAAGCGCTGGAGGTTGTGTTTGAAAGCCCTGCCCTGTGTTTTTGTCCCTCAGGGCCTGGCTGGGGAGCAGGGAGGCTGGGGGGAAGCTGTTGAAGTTTGATATGGCCCTGGGGGCTGCTGGGGTCAAAGGGCTCCAGCCAAGGGAGGGACAAACAGATCGATGGGAAACTGCCATGACCTGGTGACCTCGGAGATGGCCTCAAACCACGTTCTTAACATGTCCTGGGTTTGGATCTGCCTCCCCTGGGACAGTGGGGGCAGGATAGAAGAGGTGACTATGCCGGGGAAGTGAGAGACCATGGCCCATGAAGCTAGATGCCCAGTGTGCCCTAGCCAGCTGGGGTCTGGTCTGCTCCCCATTCTCTTCATGTAATAAGGTACAGCACTTTACAGTTTGCAGGCCACCCTACATTCTCCATCCTTGCTGGAGCTGATCCTGGGGTAGGCAGGGTTCATTGTCCCGTATGATGGCTTGCTGGTGGCAGAGCATCTGAGAAAGTGTAAATGGGTCATTCTGGGGGAGGGGCAAACTGTGAGGGGGTCTGGACAGGTGGGGCTGAGGCTGCAGAGGTGGGCAGGGGCCAGCTTCATTCCTTAAGGGGTGTGGACTTTCAGAAGGAGCTACAGGAAAACTTCAGCTTGGGGGTGTGGAGAGTGGAGTGACATGATGCAGCTGGTGGTCCAGAAAGCTCCGACCGGCCTCAGTTTGGGGGATGGCTTGCCTAGGGCAATCAGGAGGCCAGTGCAATAGACATAGTAAGTTCCCCTCTCAAGTGCCCTGCCTCAGCCTTCTGAGTATTTTACTCCACAGGCTCTGGAGTCTGTAGACCAGGTTCGAATCCCTTTTCTTCCCCTGACTTGCTGCTGTGTAGGTGTGGGTAAGGAACTTCTCTCTGATTTTCAGTTTCCTCATCTGTATTAGTTCCCTAAGCCGCTGTAACAAAGTAACACAAGCAACAGAAATGCACTGTCCCATAATTCTAGAGGCTGGAAGTTTGAATTCAGGGTGTCAGCTAGAACAGGCGGTCTTTCTCAGTTGTAGTGGAAGCCTTTCTTGTTTTTCTCTCTTCTGGTAGCCCCAGACAGTCCTTGGTATGTAGATACAGCCTCATATAACCACCCTTCCTCTGTCTCTTTGTGTCTCTTCTCTCCTTCTCTAAGAGTGTGGATTAGAATCTGTTCCATTCAGGTGTGACCTTGTGTTAACTGATAACATCCTCAAAGAACCAAGCAAGGTCACATTCATGGATTCCAGGGGTTAAAACTTCAACATATATTTTGGGGGGCCACAGTATTCTCTTGTGGTTATTAAAGACTTAGTTGAGATGAGCCAGGCAAAGACCCGGCATAGCGCCCAGGGCCCAGCCGTCAGTACAACCACCATCATCATCCCCAGTCCCCTCCTTCCAGGTGGCCTTTAGCCTCTGTCCACTCTGATGATCAGTCTTCTGCCCTCAGGAGCTTCTCCCAGCTGCCCTATAAAGGGGTCTGCAGAAGATAGTGCCATTGGTCTGCTGGGTCCGTGGCACCCAGCACAGGTGGGTCAAGGGTGCAGGTACAGTGCAGGGAGTGGGGGGTGGGGGGCATCCCACCATTTACTCCTTGGCCTCTGCCCTCTTTCTGGGGCAAGGTTGGAGGGGAGGTGCTTTGCATCCCTGGCAGCATTCACCGTTCTTCCTGGACCCCGTACACTGTCCTGGGAGAAGCAAGAGGTCAACAGCCAGAGGCTGACTGTCCCACGTTCCAGCCTGGGTTTTGTTAGGACTGGTGCTGGCATCCAGGGCTTGCCCCTTCTGCTTTCTGGGTCTGGGCCTCCCCATTTGTACAGTGATCAGTGTTTTCCAAGTGCGTGTGGGCATCTCTGGTGGCCCACAGGATGAATTAGGGTTTTGCCTGTAAGAGCACTGAAGCCTGCAGTGAGCGAGGAACGTGCTGCGCGTTCAGCTGTCTTCCCTCCCCTCATTGTGTCAGTGAGATTTGGGTGAGGATTGGTTTGTTTTCGTTGTTTTTAGCTGTGGTCAGTCAGTGCCTGACTCCTGGTGACCCCGTGCCTGACAGGATCACACTGCATGACCTGCTGGGGTTGCACTGGCTGCTTTCAGAAGGAGATGGCCAGGCCTCTTTAGTCTGTTAGTCTGGAAGCTCTGCTGAGCCCTGTTCAGCGTCACAGCAACACACAGGCCTCGCCTGACAGATGGGTGGGGACTGCACGGGGGCACTGGCTGGCAGCTGAGTTCAAGCAGCCAGCCCAGAAAGCAAGAATTCTGCCACAGAACTGCTACTGCCTTGGATTTGTCTTTAACGCTTTTTCAATACCTGTTAAACTCACTTTTTAATAGACAAACAAACAAACAGTAGTCTCTTAAAGAAAAACTAGTAAGTAAATTTTAATTGGTCCCTAAAAGAAGCCGTTGGCTGACTGGTGTTTAGAAACCGAGCTAGGGAATTTCAGAGGACCGGTCCTCACATTTGAGGTGCCTGAAGCCATGGACTACTGGACAAATCAACTTGACGGCAGGTAAGTGGGCCTGGCTGAGCTGAGAGGCACAGCTGTGTGGTTTGGGCCAGGGAATGTAATCTCTATGGGCCTCTGCGAACACACCTGTAAAATGGGGCTAACTGTACCTGCCCAAAAGGGTTGGCATTAAAGGAGGTAATTAGCTCTTCACAAATGCCATTATCACTGTCATCAGCACTAACCAGGACTAAGCAAGGATGACCGAGACCAGCTGGGGTCACCTCTCGCCTCACTTCCCACAAGCCCAGAAAGAGGATGTGCAACAAATAGCAGCGTTTCTGATATTTCTTCTCTCTGATTCTCATTCTCTCCAGTGTCTGTCCCATGGTGGCTTGGGCTGTAGATCATTCTAGAAGCTCCATTCCATTTGGAAAGGGGTCCTCCTTGACAAACCCCTCTCACGGTCTCTCTGTGTCCCAGGGCCAGAGAAGTGGAGCAGGGCTCAGGAGATCTGGTTACAGTCGGCCCCACCTTACCTGCCTCCTTTCTCCCGCAGTGCAGGGGCTGCACAAAGGACCATGTCGCTGGCCAGTGGGATGAGTGACCAGGTTGTGGGGGCAGGGAAGAGTACAGAATGCCTATGTAGCCCTCTTCCTCTGAGGCAGAGGGCTGAGCACACTCCCCCAGGCACCCTTCTGTTCCTGGCCTCTCTCTGTTCCTCAGCCCCAGGAATCAGGGCTGCACTGCTGTTTGGCCTGTGTGCCAGCCCCAGCCCCAGCGTCCCAGCAATCTGGCCTGGGACACAGATAATGCCTCCTTTCAGAGCTCTATGGAGGCCACTGCAGCAGGCCTGGAAAGGAGCTCTGGGGTCCTCTGGAAACTGCCAAACAAAGCCGTTTTGTTGTAAGGGCTCCCAGGGATCAGAGAGATCACTCCCCAGTGAGACCCTTCCCTGCAAGGCTCTCCAAGGTGCAGGGGGCCAGCTGCTCCCAGGACTGGACAGTCAGCCTCCCTGAGCCTAGGGAGGGTGGAGGTAGGAGTCCCGGGGCCATGGGAGCAGGAGCCCTGGGTTCTGGGATTGCCCCGGCTGCCTCTCGACTCAGCTTTTCTCAACGATATGAGCCCCCAACATTGCTTCTGATATTCTTAGAGTAAATCCAGTGCCCATGGGGCCCTGGGTGACCCGGCCCTGCCTATCTCCCCTGCCTCACTCTCTCTGCCGTCTGTGCTCTCTCTGTCTGCCGCACCACTCTGAACTCCTTTTGAACTTCAGATCTCAGCTCTTTGTCTGTGCTGTCCCTCTGCCTGGAGCACTCTTCCCTGTACCATTCGCACAGCTGCCCATTCTCACAGACTTGCCTCTCCAAATGTCTTCTCCCAATTTCATATCCTATTTAACTGCCCACCTCCCCCGCTCTGGGTACGGGGAGCCTGCCCGTTTCATTCACCTGTGTGTCTTCACCACCTACAGCAGTGCTAAACGCATAGGACACGTGCAACAAATGATGGTGCAAGGAACGAAGTGACCCCAGTTCCTGGAGTCAAGCCCTCCTCAAGTCACAGAGCAAGTAGAAGGCACCACTGGGCTGGGACCTGCGTCTGTTTTGTGCCATAGCTTTTGTAGGGCCTCATAATCTCTCATCTGCAGCCCGGACTGTCATCCTTGGGCCAGCTCACATCCCAAGAAAGGAGAAGGGGGCCAGGCCCTTGTCTTCTGTGTACCCCTATCTTCTTCATCCTCCCCTCTAGAGGAACAGCCCTCCTTCAAGTGGTGGTGCCCAAGAACTGGGGGCTGCTTCTATCAGAACGACAGCCCAGGACATCTGTCTTCATGAGCGAGGCCTGGCAGGGCAGAGTGAGACCCAGGGGAAGAGCAAGGGTGAGTGTGGGCTTCTGTGTATGTAACTCAGACATAAATAAATGATCAGCACCAGGAATAACCAGTCAGTGGGGGAGGGGTGTTCACACGGAGGTCTCCTAAACCCCAGAATGAAGTCAGATCAGCCCAGGTCCCCAGATGGGAAAGCCTCCTGTTGTTTCACAATCGCTTCATTACTGTCTTAACAGAGTTCCTGTGAGCCCCATTAAGGGGACTAATGTCATGATTACTCACAATTGGTGCCTGCCCCTGCCTCAGGGTCAGGGTGTAGGGGAGGGGCTGCAGGAGGATGGACATGATTTGGGAGCTGGTGGAATAGTGATAATTTGTAGTTAACACACAACGTCTTTCATTTGTTGAGCCCTTACCAGGTGCCAGTCATGTTTTACTCTCTCAATGTGTGTAATTTATGCCTCAGGACAAGCTCATATGAAAAGTACTGTTATTGGGCCCATTTTACAGATGTGGAAACTTAAGACTCAGAGAGGTAAAGTTATGGGTTCAAGTTGAAGAAGATACAGTTTCAAATCCAGGTCCATTTGAATTCTAGCTGGAGGCTCTAACCACTGCATTCCCCAGGTGTTACCTGTGCCTCCAAAGGTGGCATCGAAAGGCCCTAGCAGCTCTGGTTCTATCACCCAGGGAGGCTGGGGAATGTGGGTATACAGATGGGGTAGGCCGTAGTCAGCCACGTCTGCAGCAGCATCAGTGGTTCTGGTTAAACACACAGATATTCAGGCTCTGCCCAGATCCTGGTGAGGTAGGGGTGGGCAGGGGAATGAAGAACAAGGCTAGAGCCCATCTACTAGGACTTCCCTTCAAAGAATGCAACTGGCTTTCTCTACAGGACTGTGGTTTGCAAAACCACAGTAGGCATCAGAGTCACTCAACTAGATTGTTTGGCAGTCAAATTTCCAGGCCCCAGCCTCAGAGATTGGGGCCTCACAAATATTTCTGTTTAATGAGAAATATCCTGCTCCCAGTGGTGCTGATGCCAGGTCCTTGGATTATTCTGGCAAGCTGTGCACCATCATTTCAGAAGTAGGACGTGAACCCAGAGTCCTTTCATACTGGTCTACCTGAGCTCATCCAGAACTCAGATAATAGGGCTGGAACCACATCTCAAAACCTATGGTCTGCCCCCAGGGAGTCCCCTCAAGTCTTGCCAGTAGGGCCCCTGTGGTCTCATGGGGAGTAAGCTGAGAGACTTTTATAGCCACACAAGCTGTGAAAAGGATATTTGAAAAGAAAGGGAGCCTAGAGGTCATGGAATTTCAGCTCTTCATTATACATTTGGGGAAAGTGAGACCCAAAAAGGTTTAGGGGCTCGCCTAAGGTCACACAAGTTAGTGCAGAGTCAGTTCAGCCACTTGTCATGTCATCAAGCTCCTCGGGGTAACAGGTGACTGAAATTCTGCCATTAGAGCACCACCACTTATTGCCCTGTTCCTGAAGGGCTCCATGGAGAAGGAGCACATGAAGCCTTTCAAATCAAGGGCTTTATGTCAGCTGGATTGATGTGCCCCAGGGCCTGGCACAAAAGTGACGTATAGCAGTTGAACAGTTAAGATACAGTGAAATATGCTCTGAGTGACCACAGCAGTGGGCAAGGCAAACACAGCCCTTGCTCCCACGGGCTAACAGCCTGTCAGTCTCCCATGACTTGAAAGCCAGGATAAGGAGGGGAGCAGAGGTCCAGTGTCCGGAAAAGAAGGCTGATTGTATTCATCCTCATTCCACCACACAGAGACCTCAGTTCTACCAATTTGGGGGGAACCCTTGTTGGGGATGGGAAACAGAGACAAACTTCTGTCAGGAGTGAGCAACCCAGAAGTTTCCAAGGTCACAGAGGTGAGTAAAGCTGGATGAGTGTGAGACATCAAGGAGTGGTAGGGACTGTGGCCAGAATCCGTGGCATTCAGATTCTAGTTTTTATTGAGAAGTGCTGAGTCAGCCAACAGGAAACCCATATCTAGGGCCATATCTAAGGGCCAGGTTGGGCCCATGGACATGAGCTTGCCATGGCCGGCATTCTCATTCTGCAAAGTAGAAAATAGGAACAGGGAATCTAGAGAACAAAATTTAGTTCTAGCCCTCCTCCAACTCACTGCATGGACTTGGGCAAATCAGAGACCTCAGTTTCCCTATCAGTTTTCAGGAGGACTGGGTTGAAGTCATCTTTGGGGCTTTGTTCCAGGAAGCTGCTGGGAAGATTAGGTCTGCTACCAGCTTCCAGTGAGGCTGCTGTGGCTTTAAAAGTGCCTCTGTAGCTTGGGTGGTGGCAGTGACTCCAGAACTGCAGGATGAGTGAGCGGGCAGAGCTGAGCCTGCCAGGCAGGCCACCTGCGGAGTCCTCCACAGCTGGGAAGATTAGTCTCTTCCACTAGACAACACCCATTACCATGTTCCAATAGCCATCACTTCCGCTAGGAGAGCCACAGATGAGATATCGATTGCTCTGACCCCAGGTGAGCCCTTTCCCCAGCCTGAGAGGCGTGCAGATCAGCCTGTGCCTGGCCTGCAGCCCGTGGCTCGTGGCTGTCCTACAGACAAGACAGGCCTAAGCCTGGGATCCTGATGAAGCTGAAGTGGAGCCCCAGGTAGGCTGGCTTGGGCTGGCCTTCCAAGGGTTTGAAACTGGTCCATGGCCTGGGCTTTGACCCACTGTTGCCTGTGCTTTGATTTCAAGATAGGTAGACGGGAAACAGGTGTTGCGAAGGGAGAGGACACATGGTATGAGTGGCATATGGGGAGGGGAAGTCTGACCAGCTATGTGGAGTGGGGAGAAGTGGGGTGGGAGGCTAGATTGATGCCAGTATCTGGGCAGGCAGAGGCAGTTTGGGACCAGGAAGTGATATAATCTCAAGGCCACCTTTGCCCTCTTGGGCACTCCGGCCTGCGGAGCATGCTGTTCTCTCTCCATTCTGGCACTGAGAGCATTTGGGATGGAAAGGGGACATACTTGGGCCCTGGAGACTGGCAGGCTCTGTGGCAACAGGGGCAGGGCTCAGGGGACAAAGCCAGATACAGAGAAAGGCCAAGAATTGGTATGGAGCGCAGAGTCCTGCCCCTGGAAGGACATATGCCTTGCCCAGCATTCAAAGAAAGGTCAGTGGGATATATACAGAGAATCTGGGTTTGAGGCCCAGCTACACCTGTTGCTTGTAACCTTGGACCAGTTTTCTTACCTCTCTGAACTTAAATCCTTCTTATAAGTTTTTTATTACAGAGAATTTTGAAAATACACAAAATAATTAGAGTCTTATAATAAATGTCCACTTACACATCCACCCAGGGCAAAGTCAACCCACCCACCCCTACCTCCTTCCCCTTCCCACATTGTTTCAGAGCAAACACAGACAGCATATGATGTCATCTCTAAATATTTTAGTATGGCTCTCTCAAAGATAAGATTTTTTAAAAAGAGGGGGAAAAAAAATCCCATGGTATCATTAGCATATGTAAAAAATACTCTAGTTCATTAGTAGATAGCATCAACTCTCTGAGAGTAGGTGTTCATGCTTTTAGTATCTTACAAACGTCATTTTTTCTTTATTATGGTTTATTTCAATTGAGATCTAAATGAGAAGCTCACATTGTGGCTGACTGGCATCTTTTAAATCTCTTTAATCTGTAGATTCCCACCCATTACTTTTCTTCTTGTTCTTTATTTACTAAGGAACCAGGTGATTACTTCTGGACAGTTTCCCATTTTCTGGATTTTGGAGACTGCATCCCTGTCGTGGGGTTTCACATATCCAGTTCAGTTCTCAGAAACAACGTGGACGGAGCACTTACTCTGTTCCAGGAGACTGATAACACAAACATTACTTCCTTCCATCCCTGTCTCAGACCTGGCTGGTAGGTCCAAGTTCTAGACATTCCACAGATGAGGAAATTGGTGCTATCCTATTAGAAACCCTGGTGGTGTAATAGTTAAGGGCTATATCTGCTAACCAAAAGGTTGGCAGTTCAAATCCCTCAGGCACTCCTTGGAAACTCTATGGGGCAGAGTAGAACTCTAGTTCTACTCTGTCCTGTAGGGTCACTATGAGTCCAAATCAAAGGCAGTGGGCAGGTCTGTTTCCTAGCTCATGTCCTTTAAGGCTGATCATTCTTTATTTTCCTGTATTAAATTTAAATAAACATGTATAGACAGTTCACCATTTTATTGAGCTATGATTTGCATATCATGCAAAAGTTAGTATTTTAAGTGAATACTTAAGTGAGCTTTATTTGCAGAACCAGCACCACGATCTAATTGTGGAGCATTTAATCAGCCCCAAAAGAAACCTCCCTCCTATTTTACAACCACACCTCATTCCCACCTTCTACCTGAGGCAGTCACTAATCCACTCTTTGTCTCTATTGGATTTGCCTGTTCTGACATTTCATAGAAATGGAATCATACAATATGGAGTCTTTTTTTGCCTGGCTTCTTTCACTGAGCATAACATCTTTGGAGTTTATCCATATTGTAGCATGCATCAGAAATGTGTTCTTTTTTAATTGAGGAAGAGTGTTTCCATGTATAGATACGCCACATCGTTTATCCTTCTGCTACACTGTTTCATTGTGATATACTGTACAAAAGTGCTTAAAGTGTATACAATCTCAAACAATGACAGCAAACCAAACGGCAGACTAAGAAAGAAACTAACAGTACCTGGAGGCCACCTGGTACATTGTCCCCGTCACTCTACGTGCATCAGCACTCTCTAGCCCCAGTCTTTCCCTTTCAGGGATATTCCCTGGTTGACTCTCAAAGCACCTACGATAGGAATTTATGAATCAAGCAGGTCTGGATTAAAATTATAGTTCTCTTGCTATGTGACCTTGGACAAATGAACTTGCCTCTCTGAGCGTTTGTTTCTTGACCAGTAAAATAGGGATAATCATGCCAGCAGTCTGACACATAGTAGGTTCTCAATACATATCAGTTCTTTCCACTTTCCTTGTAGGACACTTTGGTTAAGATTCAAAGTGACTGATTTTCTTCCTAAAACTTTTCTTCACCCCTCTTCTGCCTCACTGTTGTCTCTCCTTCAAAATCATACAAGTCATTCAGTGTGAGCTACTACTTATTATTATTATTATCAAGAATTATATACTTTCCTCCTCCTGTATTATGTTTTGTCTACTTAATTAAGTTCTTAAAGCCAGGACTGTGTCTTTGATTGATTTTGTGTCTTTCAGCTGAATATTGTACAAGTCATTAAAAAAAAAAGGTTGGTTGTGGAGTCTACCAACAATATGAAAAATTAATTGTGGTATCATGGCAAGGGTAAAAGTGAAACATGTGCAGGGACACAATTTAAACAAGCTACATGACACACATGGAAATGAGTTTGCATCTGAAAAAGTGACTATCAGGAAATACATCAAAATATTAATAACATTTGATTATGATGCCCAGCCCAGTGCCGTCAAGTCAGATTATGATACTGGATTCAGAAATGGTGCTTTCCCTTTATTTTCCAAAGTTTCTGTAAGTTTCAGTAATACTCTATGAAGACACTGACTGAGCCCAGGTCCGTGATGTGTGTAAGATACCAACTCTTCCCCTATCCATGCCCCAATATCAATTTACATTTCAGGATTGACTGGGAAAGCTAAAAACATTCCTAGACAATGATCTCCAGTGTAGCCAGTGACGTGGGTTTCAGACATAACCACTCTTGTCTTATGTCTGAGAGCAACTCTACGGAATTCTCATAGGGCATGGAAGATCAATGGTCTACCGAGACAGAATCTTCCCTGAGAGAAGGCAATCAGTCTCAGTGAACTAACCACTGCTACAGGGACTGAGAGCAGGAGGGTGAGGTGGTTCCCCCTGGCGAACCTGGCAGTACCTGCATGCTCAGGTGAAGAGATGCTGTGTACGTGAAAGACTTGCTGCCTGAGCAGCCCTGCTGTAGGTCTCTTAAGATGCTGTTTTCCTACCCACTTCCCAGTGGAGCTAAGAAAGGAAAGAGCAGTACGCCAGTCACGTGGGCATGGCTGGAGTAGTGACAGGAGGCACAAAGAGGTAATGAAGGTAGGCTCTGAGCTGTGGCATGAGGACTGTATTGGAATGCCTCCTGAGTGTCTTGGCACCACTATGGACTGCTGGGGATTCTGGAGCAGAGGACAGGCTGTGAAGCGTTGCAGGGAGGAGGGAAACGGTAACCTTGAGGTTTCTCAGGTGAGGCCTCTGAGCTACTGAAGACTGGATAGAAACTCACTCATTGAACAAATATTTTAAGCATCTGTTATGCATCAGTCATGGTCTTGGCATTTGAGATGCAGGTATGAATAAGACAGACATGGTGTCTGCATATAGGGAGCTCCGTGTCTAGAGGGGTAGACACTCAACAGTGTAAAATTTACAATGCTCAGCATCCAGTAAAAAAATTCTAGTTACACAAAGCAAATAAGTCACGGAGAAGAGAAAGACAGGGTAAAGGGCATAGTGAGTACTAGGCTGGGGCTTTAAGGAGTGAGCTTTATGGCTATTTTGAAGAAGAGTGTTGTAGGCAAAGCTTGGCCTGTTTGAGGAACAGCCGGTAAAACGGTGGGGCTAGAACAGAGTGAGGAGAAGAGAGAAGCGAAGTGAGAAAAAGAGGTAGCAGGCAGTCAGATCGTGAAGAAACTTGTAGGTCGTAATAAGCATATCTATCAGTTAGCTGCTGCATGATAAACAGCCCCAAAACATAATGGATTAAAACAAAACATTATTTATTCTTATTCACAAGCCTATGTGTTAGCATTTGGCCACTTCTGCTGGCCTTATCTGGGATCATTCATGCAGCTGCATGTCTTATGCTTACCTGATGTCAGGGATTGAATTGTGTTCCCCCAAAAATATGTGTAGCAATTTGGCTAGGCCATGACTCCCCACGTTGTGTGATTTTTTTTTCTACACGTTGTAAATTCTGCTTTTATGACGATAATGAGGGGGGATGGGCAGTGGTTGTTAGTGAGGCAGGACTCCATGAAGATTGTATTGTTCCTTGAGGAGTCATATAAAGGAAAGCAAAGCAAGCAGAGATTTGGGGACCTTGTATCAGCAGAAAAGAAGCAGTGCCAGGAGCACAGCACACCGTTTGGACCCAGGGCCATTGAGCCTCAGAAACTCCCAGTCCAGGGGCAGATTAATGACAAGGACTTTCCTCTGTAGCCAATGGAGAAAACCTTCCCTGGAGCTGACACCCTGAATTTGGACTTTCAGCCTCCTTGTGTGTCAGAAAATAAATTTCTCTTCGTTAAATCCATCTACTTGTAGGATTTCTGTTACAGCAGCACGAGATGACTAAGATGCCTGGAGCTGAAGGGTCCCGTGTAGTCTCACTGCCACGTCTAGAAGTTGGTGTTGGATGTAGGAAAAACTTCGGATTTTATGTTGTGCAGATGGAAGCCATTGCAGAGGCGGGGTAGGGGTTCAGGAGAGGTGAGAAACTATGTGACTTAGGTTAATGAGATTTTAGTGTGACTTTAGGCTAGTGTAGCCTGGGTGTCTTGGGGTTATATTATTTTTATAATTGAAAAAAATCAACTTCTACTTCTATCCATGAAGGAGTAAAGTAAGAAGGTCCAGATCTGCACTCACTGTAAACAATAGAAAACTGAACAAAACATAGGGAACAACTATTTTCAGATGTTCAACAACAGGCAACTTAGACAGTGAGTGATTCCTGAGACATGGAAAACAAACAAGGTAAGCTCTACTGTCACCTGGCTTTCTGCCTGCAGACAATTCCCAAGCTGCAGAATGTGAAGGGGAAACATAAAGAGTCCAGTGATTCTGTTGAATGGAAGAGACAGAGATGAAATCAGGGGGTCCAAAGCAGCTGGAATTTGTAAGACTAACTACCAGAGAAGAGTCAACCACTAAGAGAAAGAACACCAGCAATCTATGTAGTATGCCACATGGGTGCCAGTCTCCTCAAGTGTAGGATGAAATCCTGTGAGACTGGACAGAAATGACTCTCAAGGTAAAAAAAATTACTGGGGAAAAAAATTACTGGAAGCTATCTATGTAGGACTGGGAACTATTTAAATTTTTCCCTGTTAGACTGGAGACACTTCACTGAATACAAGAGGCATTAAATAGAAACTCTTGTAGAGCCACACCTTAAAAGTAGAGCTAAATCAGTCCTAGAATAAAGGCTACTCTAGACATTCCCTAAAAGAAATTAAAAAACAAATCTTGAAGGGCTCAAACTCTACAAATAATGGAACTGCCTTTCAAAAACAAAGATCAATACTCTTTAAAGGAACACAAGAAAATCCAGCAACCAATAATGTAAAATATACAATGTCTGGTATTCAACTGAAAAAAGGACAGATACAAAAAGGATCAGGAAATGTAACCTAGAGTCTGGAGAAAAGTCAGTCAGCAGAAACAGACCCAGAAGTGACAGCAGTGATGGGATTAACAGGAAAGGACATTAAAGCAACCATTACAAACATGTTCTGTGTGCTCAAGGACATAAATAAAACCATAAGCATGATAACAAGAGAAACAGGGTATATAAAAATCACCCATCTAGAGGTGGGGGAGGGGGGATATCTAACAGGAAAATTACATTTGGTGAGATTAATGGCAGATTAGACAGTGTAGCTGAAAAGATGAGTAATCTTGACGACACAGCCATCATTACTGATCTCACGGATATTAAAAGGGTAATCTGAACAACCAAAAGTCCAAAAATTTGATGACTTAGATGAAATGAACCAACTGGACATAACCAATGTATTGTTTTGGAAGTTACATGAGTGTGTACAACTACCAAAAATTACCGCTTTACAGATAAATGAATGATTTAAATTTTATGTAAATTAAACCTCAATGAAACTATTTGTAAAGGGCATTGAAGGCACAATACATACAAAGTATTGAGCGAAGAATTACAGCAGACTTCATTTCAGAAACAATGTAAGATATAAGACAACAAAGTGACATCTCTGAAGAAATGGAAGAAAAAAAGATCAGCTTAGAATGCTGCATTCACTGAAAATCTCTTTCAAAACTGAAGGCAACTTTCAGACAAATGAAAGCTGAAACAATTCATCATCAAAAGACCTGAACTATAAAGAATATTTTTAAAGTAATTCAGGCAGAAGGGAAATGATCCAGATAGGAACTTGAATCTGTACAATGGAATGAAGACCTCCAAAAATACAAATACATGGATAAAGGCAAAACAGTCTTTTCTCATTTGTAATTCTTTAAAAATGAAATCTGACTATCTAAAACAAAAGTGGGGAATTGGGTGGTACAGTGGTTAAGTATCTGGCTGACATCCAAAAGCTCAGCAGTTCCAATTCACCAGTTATTCCTTGGAAATCATATAAGGTACTTCTACTCTGTGCTCTAGAGTTGCTATGAGTTGAAATCAACTTGATGGCAATTGGTATGATTTGGGGATTTTAAAGTAAAACTAAGAATAATGGAGAAACAGACAAATCCAGTACTACAGTTCAAGAATTGGAGACTTTAAGACCTCTCCACCAGTAACCGGCAGATCCAGCAGGCAAAAATCCAGTAAAAATATAGTGGACTGAACAGCATCATTAATTAACTGGGTCTAAGAGACATTAAAAATCTGTTGCCGTTGAGTTGATTCGAACTCACAGAAATACTGGTTTTGTAGTGGTCAAGAGCTGTGATGGCTAACCAAAAGGCCAGCAATTTGAATAGTTCCTTGGAAACCCTGTGCGGGAAATTCTACTCTGCACTATGGGGTCATTATGAGTTGGAAGTGACTTGACAGCAACTGTTTTTTTTTTAACAGATGTTTAAGTATCCCTAATGACACAGTGGTTAAAATGTTTGGCTGCTAACCAAAAGGTTAACTAACAGTTTGAACCTACTAGACCCTCAGGGTGAGAGAGATGTGGCAGTCTGCTCCTATTGAGATTACAGCCCTGGAAACCTTACTGGGCAGTTCTCCTGTGTCCTATAGGGTCACTGTGAGTTGGAATCGACTTGATAGCAACAGATTTAATAGACAATAAAAAAAAGCTCACATGGAACATTTCCTAAGAGATCACATTCTGGACCATAAAATACACCTTAATAAATTTAAAAGAATAGACATCATACAAATTATGCTCTTGGACCACAGTGGAATTACACCAGATATCAACAACAGCAAGCTAGATGGAAAATCCCAAAACATTTGGCAATTGAACAATATACTTTTAAACAGTACACAGATCAAAGAAGTCTTAAAAGAAATTAAAAAAATTTCTTGAACTGAAAGAAAATGAAAATATAATAAGAATTTGTGAGATTCACTGAAAGCAGTGTTTACGAGGGAGATTTATAGCCCTGAATGTTTACCAAACCAATACAAACCTGTTGCCGTCGAGTCAATGACCCTACAGGACAGAGTAGAACTGAACTGCAGAGCTTCCTAGGAGTGCCTGGTAGATTTGAACTTCCAACTGTTAGCAGCTGTGGCACTTGACCACTACTGCATAAAACCTGCAAAAGCTGTAATCTGTATAATACTGAAACCCATCAGAGAAAGAAAAGGCAAATATTTTTCACTAACAGAGAGTGATAGAAAAGTGGTAAGACTGCGCCCTGTCTGAAGTGGAAAACTTGTAAGGCCTGGAAAAACAAGGCAGACCTATTGAGTTCTGGCTTTCACTGTGTTAGAAAAGAAGAGAGATCTAAAATCAATAAACTTTACAAAGTATTATAACGACATCTGCAAGGACCTAGAGATAGGCCACCAAAAAGGAAGAACACACTTGGCAATTCTCAAACTGAAAAAACTGAAGTTACTCAAGCCTCAAGTTGCAGAAGTAAAGGATCTTGGGGAACATACTAAATGACAGAGGAAGCATCAAAAAAGATAGAAGGAATACACAGTGTCACTCTATCAAAAAGAACTGGTTGACATTCAACCATTTCAGTAAGCAGCACATGATCAGGAACCCATGGTACTGATGGAAGAGGTCCAAGCTGCACTGCAAGCGCCCCTGAAAAACAAGCCTGCAAGAATAGATGGGATATCAACTGAGAGGTGTCAACAAACGGATGCAGTGCTGGAAGTGCTCAATCACCTGTGCCAGGAAATGTGGAAGACAGCTACTTGGCCGATCAACTGGAAGAGCTCTATACTGGTACCCATTCCAACGAAAGGAGATCTAACAGAACATGAAACTTATGGAACAGCATCATTGAGATTACACAAAAGTACATTTCTGCTAAAGATCATTCAAAAGTAGCTGCAGCAACCTTGACAGGGAACTGCCAGAAATTCACGCCAGATTTAGAAAAGGGCATGGAACAAGGGACACCATTGCTGATGTCAGATGGGTCATGGCTGAAAGTAGAAAATATTAGAAAGATGTTTACTTGTGTTTTAATCTCTATGCAAAGATATTCAATGTGTGGATTATAGACAACATCACGAAGAATGGGAATTCCAGAGCACTTAATTGTGCTCATTAGGAATCTGTACGTAGAGCAAGAGGCAGTCGTTCAAACAGAACAAAGGGGTAGTGTGGATCTAAAGTCAGGAAAGATGTGCATCAGGGCTGTATCCTTTCACCGTACTTACTCAATCTGTACACTGAGTAAATAATCTCCGAAGTTGGACTATATGAACAAGAATGGGGCAGCAGGATTGGAGGAAGCCTCATTAACAGACTGCAATACGCAGATGACACAATCTTGCTTGCTGAAAATGACTTGAAGCACTTATTGATGAAGATCAGAAACCACAGCCTTCAGTATGGATTACACCTCAACATAAAGAAAACAAAATCCTCACAACTGCACCAATAAGCAGCATCATGATAAACAAAGCAGAGACTGAAGTTGTTAAAGTTTTATTTGGCTCCACAATTAACGCCCATGGAAGTGTAACTCTAATATTTTGTAACACATTTTCTCCTTTTCAAAATGGGTAATTGAGAGCTTCGCGTAACTAATGCCAATAACAACAAATAATCTAGTTGTTTTTTTTTTTTTACTGCACTAGCTACTCTGGCCTCTACACTGGCCTCTTTCCAAAGGGGCACAGAGCCCCCTGTCCTATGAACTTGATCCTCCCGCCTTTTCTTTGCTCTCCTGAGAAATGGCCTTCAGCCTGTGCGACAGAAGCTAGGAAGGCTGCCTGGCATTTTGTGTATCTACAACTCTCTTGTTCCTTATCTCAGTCAGAGTGGACTTGGGAGGCTAGTTTCACTAGTTGAGGAATTTTTATATAAGTTTTCTCTTTGCTTGTTACAAACATGCAGATGAGAGACCAGGTGTCTGACATACATGTCTGTAGTTCAATAAAGAATTTCTTGTGGATATTTTGTGATATATACAGTTATCTGTGGACTATATGTGTAAAACCATGAAGTATTCCTTGCTGAAATGAAATATAAACTCTAATGTAAAAATTGTCTTTTCAGTGTCCATGGAGAACGGCCTGCATTGCTGCTGAGTCTCCAGAGGTATCATACCTCCTAATAAACCTTCCTCTTTCTACCTTGGAGTATGTTTCATTGGCTCAATTTCTCCAGGGCATGGACCCAAATCGGGTAAGAGAAGTAGCAGTCAAGAAATCAATGACACTTTGCATCTGGCAAATCAGCTGCAAAGAACCTCTTTAAAGTGTCGAAAAGCAAAGATGTCACCTTGAGGACTAAGATGTGCCTGACACAAACCATGATGTTTTCAATCACCTAAATCTGCCTATGAAAGCTGAACAACGAATAAGGAAAAATGAAGAACTGGTGCTGGCAAAGAATACTGAATACACCATGGACTTTCAGAGGAACAAACAAATCTACCCTGGAAGAAGTACAGCCAAAATACTCCTTGAAAGCAAGGATGACTAACATCATCTCGAAAACTTGGGACATGTTATCAGGAGGGACCAGTCCCTGGAGAAAGATGTCATGCTTAGTAGAGTGAAGTTCAGCCAAAAGGAGAAAGACCCTCAACAAGAGGGGTTGGCACAGCGGCGGCAACAACGGGCTTAAGCATAACCATGATGGCAGGGATGGTGCCGCACCGGGCGGTGATTCATTCTGTTGTGCACAGAGTTGTTATGAGTTGGAATGGACTCAAGGGCATCTGATAACAACAGCAAACTTCCACCTAAGGAAACTAGAAAAAGGATCATGAACTAAATTCAAGGTAAGCCAAAGAAAAGAAACAAGAAAAATCAGAGCCAAAATTAATACAAAGAAAAACAGGAAAAACAATAGAGAATCAATGAAACTAAAAGCTAGTTCTTTGAAAAGATCAATAAATTGATCAACTTCTAGCCAGGATAACCAATGAAGACAGGAACACTAATATCAGATACAGATATAGAAGGGGCTATCACTACTAATCCCGTGGCTTCACAGATTAAATCAGATCCCCCAAAATATGTGTGTGTCAACTGGCTGGGCCATGGCTCACAGTATTGTGTGGTTGTCCTCTAGTTTGTGATCGTAAGAGGAAATAGGGAGGGACTGCAACACCCTTAATAAGGTTACATCCCTGATCCAATGGAAAGCCAGTTTCCCTGGGATGTGGCCTGCACTACCTTTTGTCTCTCAAGAGATACAAAGGAAAGGAAAGTGAGCAGAGATTTGGGGAACATCATACTACCAAGAAAGTGGTGCTGGGAGCACAGTGTACCTTTGGACCTGAGGTTCCAACTCTGAGATGCTCCTGGACCAAGGGGGTACAGATGAGACAGACTTTCCTCCAGAACTGA
This sequence comes from Heterohyrax brucei, assembly GCA_028571685.1. Classification (NCBI taxonomy): domain Eukaryota; kingdom Metazoa; phylum Chordata; class Mammalia; order Hyracoidea; family Procaviidae; genus Heterohyrax; species Heterohyrax brucei. The sequence continues at coordinate 82,351,306 of CM053150.1, read as the reverse complement.
CAGAGGCAGAAAGTGTTCCCCTGGAGGTGGTGCCCTGAATTTGTACTTCTAGGGACTGTGACAGAATAAACTTCACTTTGTTAAAGCCATCTACTTGCAGTATTTCTGTTATAGCAGCACTAGATGACTAAGATATGTAAGTATTAAAAGGATAAAGAAATATGATAGGTAACTCTATGCCCACAAATTTGATCATTTAGGTGAAATGGATGAATTTATTGAAACACGCCATCTACCAAAACTCACACAAGGAGAACTAGATAATCTGAATATGCCTATATCTATTAAAGGAATTAGATCAGTAATTAATAACCTTTCAAAAAAGAAAGCGCCAGGCTTCAGTGATTTCACCAGTGAATTCTACCAGACATTTATGAAGAAATAATACCAATTGTCTGCAGCTTGTTCTAGAAAATAAAATAAACCATCATTACCCTAATGACAAAATCCAAAGACACTACAAGAAAACTACAGACCAATATTTCTTGTGAACATAGATTCAAAAACCATCAACAAAATATTAACAAATCAAATCCAACAATGTATCAAAAGAAGTATATATCACAACTAAATCACCCAAACCAAAGCCATTGCTGCTGAGTCGATTCTGACTCATAGCAATCCTACAGGACAGAGTAGAACTGTTGCACAGTTTCCAAGGAGTGCCTGGCAGATTTGAACTGCCAACCTTCTGGTTAGCAGACACAGCACCTAACTACTACGCCACCAGGGTATCCAAAAAACTGAGTCAGATGCTACCAAGTAGGTGGCAATGCCTTAACCATATGTGTGCTGTAAGGTCTGAAGGCTTTGTCCATTCTTGTCAAGGGGAGTACTAACCTCTCCTTTCATGCAACACATCTAAGTAGGATTTATTCCAGATATGCAGGGCTGGTTCAACATTTGAAAATCGGTTTATGCAATCCATCACATCCACAGGCAAAAGAAGAAAAACCATGACATCAACCTATCCATTAAGATAATAGCAATGTAATGTGAGGTTTTGTAAAATTAATATATATAACAACAACTGTAGAAAGTGAAACATAAGGTTCTAAGATGATGACACATGAAACAATGTAATATCAAGTGAAGGGGGACTGTGGTAAATTACAGATACATGTTGTAGGCCTGAGAAAAGCCACTAAAAAAGAAATACAGTGATAAAACAATGGTATAAATTTAATAAACGCATAAATAAAAACACAGGAGAACTGAGGTTCGGCCTTCAGCCACAGATTGGACAAGCCCATAAAACAAAATGAGACTAAAGGGGTAGACCAGCTGAGGGGCAAGGACTAGAAGGCAGGAAGGAACAGGAAAGCTGGTAATAGGGAAGCCAAGGTTGAGAATAGAGAGTATTGTTATGTTGTGGGTTGTTAACCAATGTCATAAAACAGCATGTGTACTGTTTAATGAGAAACTAGTTTGTTTTATAAACCTTCATCTAAAGTTTAATTTAAAGATTTTTTTTACCAAAAATAAATTATCTCCAAAAAAGGGGGGCAGGAAAATAATGTAGAATGTGGGCAAAACTAAATTTATCAGTGGGAAAGATTAAGTCAGAAGATATCAGAATAACGAATATGATGTAGCTGTTCTTGCTTGTGTTGAGCTGGTTTGGACTCACAGTGGTCCATGTGAGAATAGAAAAGCCCGTCCATAAAGACAGGCTGCAATCATGATGGAAGCAGATCACCAGACCATCAGGTCTTTCTTCCTCAGAGCTACTGGGTAGAAATGAACCATCACCTTTTGGTCAGCAGCTGAGCGCTTCACTGTTGTGCTACCAGATATCCTTGAAATTGCTTGTGAAGTGCTTTTAATGATATATAAAACACTTATGGTAAACCAAGACCCATTGCCGTCGGGTTGATTCTGACTCATAGCGACTCTGTAGCACAGAGCAGAACTGTTCCATAGAGTTTTCTAAGGAGCTTCTGGCAGACTCAAACTGTCAACCTTTGGTTAGCAGAGGTAACACTTAACCACCAGGGTTTCCTGTGATCTCATGTTAACATTTCAAAAATAGGGTACAATATGGCATTTTTATTTCTATCTAAATAACTGCAGGAAACCCTGATGGCTAGTGGTGAAGTGCTATGGCTGCTAACCAAGAGGTCAACAGTTCAAATCTACCAGGCGATCCTTAGAAACTCTACAGGGCAGTTCTGCTCTGACCTATAGGGTCACCATGGGTCAGAACCAACTCGACAGCACTCAGCAACAACAAATAACTGCAAACACATAAGCATAGAAAAATATGATCAAAAAAAGAAATACCCCAAATGTAAGCAGTGGGATCATGGACAATTGTTATTTCTATAAGATTTTCTAGTGTTCCCTAGTTTTTAAGAGAAGAAAAAAAATTGAGATACAATTGATGATGATACTTATGAACACAGACACACAAGGTCTTTGGGGTCATCCAGGTCAGGGTCTGACTCTTGGCTCTGCCACTTGCTATTCATGTGACCTTTGGCAAATCGATTTCTCTGTACCTTAGTTGCCTCTCTGTAAAATGTAGATAACACTGTCTACCTCATAGTATTGAGTATTTAATGAGATAATGCTAGTAGTGTACAGCACCATGTTTGGCATGAAGTTAATATTCATCAAGTAATTTCTATTATTACTATGGTCATTTGTAACTTTCATAATGAGAAAACAAGAAGTTTTATTAAAGGCAACTATGACTTTTTAAAGCAGCCTTTACTGACAAAGGTAGTGGAATAGAAAACTCAGAGATTAAATTCTGGGTCTAACAGCTAGGCAATTCCCAGAGGAATCAGCATTCAGGTCTTCTCAGTAAAAATGCTTTTGGTTTCAAGCAGAAAACTCTCTTCAGAAGCTGATGCCCTAAATGGCAGTTGGTTTTATATCAGGTGTCTTGGGGAGTCCAGGGCAAGAAATTCCACCAGCTTTCATAATGTATTACAATGACAACTGGGACTCTATAAATCTGTAACCCACTCTCATCGCCTCCCCTCTGCTTCTCTGCCTACATTCTTCTTCACCTTCTCTGCTGACTGCTCTTTGCTTCTATCGGTACCCGGCAAGACACTGCACCTAAATCTACTGGTCCTTGGTTCTGACCGTCTGCCGAAGTATCGTTAGGATCAGTGAAGTCTTAAGCCCTAGGAGTAAGACTCTGATTGGCCCAGCTTAGGTCAGGTGATCAGTTACGGTCCAATCAGATACGACCACGGAGGCAGTGTTCACAATACAGCATGGCTACTTTGACCTGTGGTTTGGGGATTAGCCCTGGTGGGACCTGGCATTCTGGGCAGATGCACCCCACCCACCGCTGCCAAAGTGCTCAGTATGTTCTGAGTCTGTTCGTTTCTCTAGTCTGCACAGGCGTCTCTCCTTACTCAGGATTCTTTCCCTTCCATAACTGAAACTACTTGAGGCCACTCAGCTGTGGTGGGGAAAGCGTGGTGTAGTCTGTGAATTACGGCCACCACATGCTGGAGTTCTGTGTGAACTATGGGTAAAAGCAATGCCCAGAGGCAGGGCCATGGGCAGGTCACACTCCTCAACCTTGTCACCTAAACTCTTCTTTGGCTTCTTGTGGGTGACAAAACCCGAGGCTGAGGAGACTAGAGTGTGACCTGGGTAGGTATTTCTGAATTCTAAATTTTTGCTTTTGAAGAGGGCGATTGACTTTTCCAGATGAAACAGTTTCTCTGCCAAAGCAGAGAACTTCAGCAGCACTTAAATCACAAAGCACAAAGGTTGGGCTAAGAAAAGCAGGATTGACTACACACATGCAGGCGAGCATGCACACCCTTGCCCCACTCTCTGCAGGAATAAAGAAACAAAAGGCTAATTATCTTTTTTTATATTGTCATCTTACCATTCCTCACTGTAGCCACCCCCACTCTTCCTTTTGCTGACCACTTCAATGGGTTTGGTTTTGGGGTTTTACAGACTTTGCGGTGGTGGAGTGGGGTGGATGGGGAACAAAGCGGGGTCTGCTAGCCCCAAGATGCTGTTAGCCCAGGAGAACAAGTCACAGTCACAAATTATCACAACAATTAGTGCTTGTACTTGGGAAACTGGCAAAGTGAGGAGGCCCCAGCTTCTCATTGTCAGCCGGTCTATTTCATGGTGACCTTGCTCAGGAGACGATGATATTCCTTCAGTCTGGAAACCAGATACAAAACAAAGAAAAATGTAAATTAACAATAACATGCACTCAGTTCAATTAATTCAGGCAGAATTGTGGTGGAGGGGGGGCAGCTGTTTGTTAAGATGTGTGTGAAGTTGTCTTTATTTTTCTTCCTCTCTTCCTTCTGCTGCCCTGGCCCCTCCTGCCCTCCAGTCAGGATAATGTAATTAATTTATCATAGAGTGAAAACATTGCTTGTCATTGTGGAAGACAAAGCAATTAACTGGCAATGGGAGAAAAGAAGGAGCCATTATATGAAAACACAGTGTGTTCTGGGCCACTTAAAAGGGTTTATAGTCATAAATACAAACAGAGGGTACAGGAGGCAGGAGGTTGGAGGTGACTGTGGGGAAGAGTGCCTAGGGCATTCTGGATGGATTCAGTGTGTCTCCCAGGCTGGAGTGGCTCTGGGCACAGAAACTGACTCTAGGAGAAAATGCTGGCTCTGTGCTCAAGGCATGCTGTCTGGGAGGGGAGAACAACTTGCATGTTCGCAACTCTAAACCCCATGAGAAAGAAGTTGGTGATAAAGAACCCAGAGTTGACCAACTGGCCTTCAGGACTCAGCTCCCCAACTTCCTAGCTGTGTGACCTCAGGTAAGTTACTTAATCACCCTGAGCCTGTTTCTGCAACTGCAGATTTGTGTAAGAATTAAATAAGACACTTAAGGGAGTGCCTGAAGTGACTCAGTCCATGGAAGCTACTGGTAATGACCTAGTCTGCCCTTGTATGTGCCACCCCCAAGCCAAGGCCAGTCAGAATGCTTGCTGCTGGGCACTGAGGAAAGTACTGTTAACATCCCCACTCTGTGACTCTCAGAGGTTAAGAGGGGGTTGAGGGTCACCATACGGCCAACACTTGAACCTGGGTTCGCATGGCCTCAAAGTATATGTGCCAGCCACCCCAATGCACCCTGGAAACTCCCATAGCTAGGATGGTTTCCAGCTAGACCTGCAGCTCTTGTGATGAGAAGGCACAAGCTAGAATGGTGACCTCTTGAGGCTCCCTTCCACAACTTGACCACTTTCAGTTCTCACCTGCCCAGGAAAAGGGATCATATCTAGGGACCACCACGGTTGCAGAGGGTGAGGGTAGGCATCAGAGGCGAAAGACATAAAAGCAGGATCCAGGAACTTAGAACTCAAATGTCCAGGACACTATTCTTTATGGCTGTTGCAAGCACTCCTTTTGGCACCACTGAGCTTGGGTGCAGGTTGGGTTCAGAGCAGGCACTAAGGATGCTGTGGGCAATGACAGGGCTGAGCAGCAGTCAGAGTCTGATCCCCACACCTGAGGGTCTCAGGGCCCATCAGGACCCAAAGTGTCTCACCTGAGGGCGTTGATGTTGATGAAACCGGTGGCATCGATTGGCTCATAATTGCCCTGCACGTTCATGCTGCAAGGAGAGGGCAGAAGCCTGTCAGCAGGACCTGGAGCCTGGGGCTTTACTCTCTGTATCAGAGGGAACTCTAGGGCCTGATACAGCCCCTCAGAGATGCCCAGGGTACGTCTGCTCCCTGTGTTGATCCAAACCATCCCTGCACTTTGACTTCCATTTTGTTTCTATCCGATTCAGGGAACCCCTACACCAGGCCCGGCACTGTGTCTCAGGGTGGATAGCCAGATGGGCATGGCCCTGCCTCCGAGAGGAGCACAGTCGCCTCTTCCCTGCAACACAAATGGGGGACAGGGGAGGCTGGGAGTAGTGGCCCCGGGTCATCCAGTAATTGTGGTTAGCTGCCATGCAGTCTGCCCCAGACTCATGGGGACACCCTGCACAATGGAACAAGACGCTGCCTGATGCTTCACCATCCCCATAATCACTTATGGATCAGACGGTTGTGATCCATAGGGTCTTCACAGGCTGATTTTTGGAATTAGATTGCAAGGCCTTTCTTCCTAGTCTGTCTTAGTCTGGAAGCTCAGCTGAAACATGTTCAGCAGCATGTTCACCACTGACAGATGGTGGCTGCACTTAAGAAGTCTGATAATTAAGTTCATGAATTCATCCTAAAAAAAATGCTACATAGCTCATTGCTGAGTATCACTATGGTCACCTTCCAAGTACTCCCCTTGGGAAACTATGCAGAGACACCAGGACCTAGTCCACCCTTCAAAGCAATTTTGGAACTGTTTTTCTGGAGTGGCCGTTGCACATGGTGGCAAGTTCATGAACCTAATTGCATAGTTATCTGTGAGGGAGTTTTTAGCCAGTAAACAAATAACCGTATTGGAACACCCTCCCTACTCACCTGATCTAGCCCCCAGTGACTTTTTCTTTACCTGAATATAAAGGAAATCTTAAAAGGAAGACATTTTAAAGACATTCAGGACATCAAGAATTCCAAAACTGATTTGAAGGGTAGACTAGGCACTGGTGTCAGTGCATAGCTTTCCAAGGGGAGTACTTTGAAGGTGACCATATTCAGCAGTGAGGTATATAGCACTTTTTCTAGGATGAGTTTGTGAACTTAATTGTCAGATCTCATATGAGGTCAACTAACCAGGAACTGAATCTAGGTCTCCAGACTGGAAGGTGAGCAATCTACCACTGAACCACCATTACCCAGCACCAGCCAGCACTAAACCCAAACTAAACCTACTGCCAGCAAGTAGATTCCTACTCTGAGCAACACTACAGGTCACAGTAGAACTGTCCCATGGAATTTCCAAGGAGCACCTGGTGGATCTGAACTACCGACCTTTTGGTTAGACACAGCACCATGCTACAATTCCTCCTATAAACAGAGCACTCCATCTGCCAACTGAGGACCCAAATCTGAGCCAGCTCCTCCCTGGCTGCGGTAAGGCTTGGAGACTAGTGTCCAGGAAAAGCTGATGATGGCCAGGAGCCCAAATGATCCGGAGGCGACAAAATAAGAATGGGAACAGCCTTGAATTTGAGTGACAGCTTCTCTCAAGCTTCAGCCTCCAGCATCTATGGCAAGATTTGACTGCTCTCATCTTTTGTCTCATCTTTTTGTCCAACTAATCTGTCCTTAAACCCCAGTATCCACCACATACCAACTGACTGTGCGAAGTGCCTGGTCGTGGGCTACTGTACTCAACTGAACATAATTGTTTTCCTCTACAGTTTTCATATTTCTGGATTCTACCACCTTCATCTTTTGGGCTGCTCTCATTTAGCTGCTCCTCAAACTCTTCCCAACCACAGCAGAGTCACTCAAGTCCCACACACACGGGTATGCATCTGGCTCCATCACCAGAAATCTTAGGGCAATGTTTACCCTCAGAGCCTCAGTCTCCTCACCTGTGACATGGCTCCAGTGATAGCTGGCTCTTAAAGTCGTTATTGGCTCCACATGAAATAACGTAGCTAGCTAGCTCCTGACACATGGCAAGCACTCAATTTTATGGATATTATTCATCCATTCACTCAGATCTTTATTAAGCACCTACTACCTTCCAGGCAAGCAGTCTTGGTAATGTAACAGTTAAGCACTTGGCTGCTAACCAAAAGGTTGGTGGTTCAAACCCACCCAGCAACTCTCTGGGAGAAAGACCTGACAATCCGCTTCTTTAAAGGTCACAGCCAAGAATACCCTGCAGGGAAGTTCTACTCTGTCACACAGGGTTGCTATTCATTGAAACAGACTTGAAGGTGCCAAACAACAACAGCAATCTGCCAGGCACTGTGCCAGGTGCTGAGGACACAAGAACAACACAGGTAAGGTGCCCACAGGGGAGGCAGACATGAGCAATCAGTCACGTTCCTGAAACAGAGAAGGCGTCAGCTGCACGGTAACTGGTAAGCATGATGAGGACGTGGTCTCAGATGCCCCAGATCCGCCATGAGGCCACCTCTGAGGCCTCCAAGGGTGGGTCCCTCCTCTGAGCTACCCAAGCCCAACTGTTTCTCACGGACCCCTCCTTGTGTCCTGCCCTGAATCAGCCCCTTGTCTTCCCATCTGAAAGGGCTGGAGATACAGAACTCCAGCCTCAGGACAAAGCAGACTCAAGGTTCTCAATGACAAGGATGTGGCCTGTCCCCTCAAAAACTCTCTCTGGAGAGGTGAGGTTGGGGTGGGAAAAGGAGGAGTGGCTGACCCTGAGGCTGTACCTCTGACTGGTTGTCTTTGTGGATCTCTTACAAAGACAAGAGAGTATCTGCCTCTACCCAGCCCAAGACTTGATGACTTGTTTAGGACACGGGCTCTCTGCACCCCGAAATGACCTTACCCTGACCTTCACTGGGCCTTGGAGCTGGCACATGGAACTCTCCATGTCATCCCACGCTCCCACCCCTCCTCAGTTTCTCTACCTCCCACCCCCTTCTCTACATCTCCAGCGGCCCCTCCAGGCCTCAGGAAGCGAAGTCACTGGCAGTTCACTGGAAGAGAAGATACCAGATATCCTGGGTGTCTGTCACACAGTGCCTTCCCTGTGTGTGGAAAAAGTGCTTCACGAAGCCAGGACCAAACACATCCACCCCTCAAGTGTCTTTCCAGACCTGGCTTGTGGGTGATAAGCAAGGCTTGACAACCCCTGCTCCCCAACACAGACACACTGTCAAAGATGTTTTTGAAGTCAGGCTCCACCCCACTTCTTTATCTACCCCCCCCTTTGGAGGGGTCCTTGTTCTCTGTTCATGGGGAAGGGAGGGCAAGGAATTCCCTTCTCTCTGTCCCTCACCCCCATCAGATGAGCAGATGCCTTCACCTCCATCTCTCACATGTCAAAACAAAGTCTTCCATCCCGGTCCTCCAAATGGCCCCTTCCAGACCACCGCAGCAGCCCCCTGCAAAGAGGGCCCAGACCCAGGGACAAACTTGTCTGTCTCCGAAAGCTGCTGAAGAGTTCTAAAAGGTGCTACAAGGTGCTACTCAGGAATTGAACAACCTCTTTTTAAAATTGTGTTGGGGTTGAGTGGGGAGTGGAAAAAGAGTTTACAATGATTTTTTTTTTTTGCCTCCCCTGACGGTCTACAGAAAACCTCTGTGCTTTTATTTTTGCTCATTCGAGTGGCTCTGACCTGCTCTATAATTACGTTACTTTCTACCTACTGTGCCGCGGCATTTCCAGTTCTACCTCTTGCGGCTTCCTCGCTGGTCCCTGTGACGCTGTCACTCAAGGGCTTTCAAGTCAGTGATGTAGAAATCAAAAAGAAAAGGGAAATGGTCGGAGACACAGTGAGAATAAATGTTCCTGCTTTCCGCTCTTTTTTTCCCCTTTCCCTTTTTACTTTATTCATTTAATCTCCCTGAGTGAGACCGTAAGGCTTAATGAAGGGTTGGACAGATTATTAGAGGCTGTTGATTTGGAGGGGGAGGGAAGAAAGAGCCAGAGAGAGAAAGAGAGAAGATAATTTGACATTTACCCCGACTGATCTAAACTGATTCGGTTATATTTATGGCTTATAAAGTGTTTAGAAAGATTGGGGGGGGGGAACTCAACATGGCGAAGAGAAGGGAAAGAAAAAAATAATATTGGCTGCCAAACAAGACCTGTACTTTAATTCCCATCTGGCGTCCGGGGAGGGAAGAGCTGGCCTCAGCGTGAGAGACGCTGGGCATGGGCCCTGCCTCGGGTGGGACTGTCTAACAGGGGTCTGCCCCAGCCTTTGCCTGGACAGGTGACCTCCAGAGGAGGCCACGCAGTCATTCATGATGCAAACACAGTGGTAGTTGAACTGCCACCTTTGACTCACTGGGTTTTCACAGACTGAAACATGCCAGTAATTGTGGAGATGACACAGGACCCAATGGTGTTTTCTTCTGCTGTGTGTGAGTGAGGCTGCTATAAGTAGGTGCCGACTTAGTGGCAACTAACAACAGCAACAACAACTACAACACCTCTGACCCATCCCACCAGGCCTTTCCTCCTACTTCTTGGGGAGTTACTCCTCAGCCACCCTCTGCCTGGCCAGTCAATGGGGAAGCTCAATGTTACACCCCTGGATCAAACCCTTTTGTCCCCTCAGATGGTCTCCTCTTTGCCCATGGCATCAAAGAACATAGAAATGCCTATGATTCTCCAATGTCTTCAGTCCCGATTTCTCCTTAACTCTAGATTTGTGTCCAACAGCTGACCAGATACTTCTCAGCTATCTCAAAGGATGCCCATATCCCAGATATCAAATCTAAATTCAAGATGTTTCCCAAGAATATTCTTCAACTCAGTAACTGCCACCAAATGCATACCAAGCTAACATCTTCCTTCTCCCTCCAATCTATGCACTTCTGATTCCATCTCCTAAATATCTGTCAAATCTATCAGCTTCTATTCCCCAAACCATCAGGATGGCTCAAACCACCAGCATTTCCCACAGGGCACCCTTGCTTCTACCCTTGCTAACCTCCCTCAGACCCATGCTCCAGAACTTGCAGAAGGATCTCTAAAAACACCAGTCTGATCATGTCCATCCATTACTGATGTTCTTTATGATCTGACTTTGGACCTCCCCCCAGCCCTTTAGTTTGCAGGTTTTTCTAGTGCCTGGGACATACCAGGCTCCTTCAAAGCTCAGAACCTTTGCACATGCTCTCCTTGGAAGCCCTCCTCTCTCTGCTTGGTTAACTCCTTTCTTGCAGAGATTAGCTTAGAGATAATGTCCTCAGGGATGCTGCTCCCCACCCTCAATTACTATACCCAACCAGAGCACTCTCTGTTTTCTTCATAGCGCCCTGTCCACTACTCTAATTGTACATTTGTGTCATCATTTGGCTGATGCCTGGGTCCCTGTCTAGCCTGTAAGCTCCGCATTTATGCCTTGGGCATAAACGGTGTTGAATGCCCTTCATGACCATCTCCTCCATGCTCCATGCAGCACCTGACATGCGCTCAGGCAGGTATTTGAGAGAAACCAGTTAGAAGAGGCAGTGGGCATGAGGGCCTGGTGCCTAGCACAGGGCAGAAGGAAGTGAGCATGCCCTCTGGGAGGGGTAGGGTGAGGGGTTAGGCACCTACCTCACCAGCTCCTCATTGTAGAGTGACAGTGGTGACTCTCGGCCGAGAATGTACACCTGGCCCTTGAAGACAGATACCTGCACTTTCCCTTCTACCTGCTCCTGGGACTTGGCGATGCAGTGTCGGACAAACTCACACTCAGGACTGTGCCAGAAACCTGCAGGAGGAGAAGCAAAGGCGTAGGGCCAGGCCATGGAGAGGAACTCAGGTAGAGGAGTGATGTGCCATCACGGCAGACCCTGCCTGCCAGATTGTGACCATCTGGTCTTGATGTCCCATGAGCCTAGGGGCTCTGGGAGGCAGACTGGGTCAGCCTTGTTCATTGCTCTGTTCTGAACCAACGTGAGCTTGTCAATGTCTGAGTCAAGGGACTATGCCCACAGTGGCTGTCCTGTAGCCTTGAAGGAATCCTGTGGGAGGGTCAGAAGGAGGGGGGTTAACCCACTGTTTCATGCTGTAGACAGGTGCTGGGGAAGTCAGTGGGGAAGGGACCCTATCCCTTGCCCATAGGGAACTCCCCCGTTTGGGGGGCAGACCATTATCAGGCAGGAGATCTCAGATGACATTTAAAGGCAGATGGCTCTGGTGTTGAGTGATGGGTGTGCCCAACGTGGGCAGCTGGGAGTCAGCCAGATGGAGTGTGTGTGGCCCTTTCCTCTCTGTGACTTTACTCTCTCATCTATTCAGTGGGGATGATACCTTTCTCCCTGCTCACAGGACCAGAAGCTTATTGTACACAGAACAGGTGTCCCCTAGTTGAGTGTGTGGACCCAGGGGCTACTGTGAACATGCCATCCAGGCAATTAGGAAAGCTGAGAAGAGCCCAGCCCTTGGAATCGGCAGGGCCCTTGGAAATGAGTAAATAGTTTCCACGTAATGTTATTTGCATATGCAAATGTGATGTTTTGTACATACATAAGCAGAGGCACTGAGCAAAGTTCTTTATCCGGATTTGTTCTGAATCCTCACAAAACATCCGTATAAGAACTTTGTCCATCTTTCTAAGTGAGGAGATAAAGCTGAAGGGAATTGAAAAAAATTCTCTAATCATGGAAATGGTAAGGTGTGAGTGAGGATTTGACCTCTCAGCCAGCTCAAGTTGTCAAGACTTTGCTTCATATAATTAATTACCTTGGGGCTTTCCTCTCTGGGCCTGCAAAATCCCTAGGTCTGCAGGAGGCACTGGAAAAGTGTGTTACCTCCTCCCCTACCTAAACTCAATCCCATACTCCAGAGCCCTACAGGCCAGGGAAGACTGGGTGCTCAGTCCCCATACCTTGGGGACAGGCAGGCTGAGTCCCTAGGAGGGCCAGCTCCTCTTTGCTAGTCTCACTGAGAAAGCCAAAGCCTGAGGGGCAGGCAGAGGGGCAACAGCCAGGGGTGGGGGAGGGACAGAGCAGGCATAGGGTTTCTCTGAAATGGAGCTGGGAAGGTGAGCCCACCTGGGCAGCTGTGGGGCCAGATGGCATGTGATCTTCTGCCCTGATAAAGGGCCAGGTCAGCCAAGGGTCTGCAGCTATTGTTGGCTGTCCAGGCCTCTGGGGACACCTGCTGAGGCTCTTTATGGGAAAGGGACAGTCATTCTCTGGGGCAGAGTCTGCTGCCTTGCAGAGGTTGGGGAGGCCAGCAGGGAGAGAGGAGTTGAGTCCTCACCCTTCAGTTCACATCCCAGCCCTACTTTGAGCAGCAGCATAACCTGGGGTGCCTCAATCTCCTCCTTTGCAAATGAGACAGTACTACTATCCAGCTAATTGTATGGATTCAATGAGAATGCATGTAGACAGCTAAGTATTTTGTATTTGCAGTGTGAACACCATCAGTGACCTATATTTACCTTTACTGTATCCACAAATGCAGATGCCCAGAGATGGAAAACACCTGTTTGAAGCCACATACTGTGAGAGAGTTTCCAATGAAGACTCCAAACTCCAGGAAGAGTCCCTTGGGTGGTACAAAGCTGAGGCACCTGACTACTGAAAGGTTAGAGGTTTGAGTCCACTCAGAGGTGACTCGGAAGAAAGGCCTGGCAATCAATCTCCAAAAATCAGCCACTAAAAACCCTATAGAGCACCAGTCTACTCTGACACACTCAGTGGCAACTGGGCCTGGAAACTCGAGCATACACCTTTCCCCAAAACACCAACTGAAGTTCCCCCCCCCACATTCCAGTGTCTGATTATCTTCAGACTATCAGACTAAGTCCAGATAATTACCCCATTAAGTTCCCAGGCTAGAAGACAGACAGGTGATAAGGCCAGAGATAGAAAGGACAGAGATCCCCGGGGAAGCCTCCTAGTCAGGGCTTTATCTTCAGGATCACTGCCTGCCCATCTCCCCAGGGGGGGTTTCTGCTCAGATTTCTTCATCCAGTAGATCCAGCCTGGAGTTGGGGACAGGAAGTCTGGAGCTTGATGCATAAGGGAAGGAGGGGCAGGAAGAGGACTCTGTGCGTCCTTAGTCTGTGGATGCACCTTGGGAGATTCAGCAGACCTGGGACTGGGCCAGAGAGGTACCCTACACCCTGCTGCCAAACTCTGGCCAAGCACTCTACATACACAATCCTTTCTGATTCAGAGAACAACTGAACCCTCGGTGGGGAAGAAACTGAGGCGAGGAGTGAAGAGGTGAGCTAAGTCCCCTGGAATGAGAAGCTCCATGAAGCCCCTGGCAGGGTGCTGTTCTCAATGACGCCTGGGCCCCGCCAGCCTGACCCTGTAGGCTGGGGTAAGGGTCTCCCCACACAGAGGCTGCTCCTACAGACAGGAGGTCTGCATAAGCCCTGAACAGCCAGACCAGAACTGTTGGGAAGGAGTGGGAGGAGAGGTAAATGGATGTCAGACACAGACACACAGATGCAGACAGGTAGTGGATTAGGGCTGAGGTCACAGGAGCCAGGGCATCCAGGAGTAGGACTGGAGCAAAAGTGCTGCCTCAAACCTCAGTTTCCCCATTTGTATAAGGAGACCACAGGGCTGTAGCCCTGTGCTACCACAGAGTGGTGGCTGTGTAACTAAGGAGCCGGGAAGGACTGGGAAGACACCCTGAGGTCCCTTTCTTTTACAGGTGGGGAAACTGAGGCTTAGAGAGATGACAGACCTGCCCAAGATGATAAAGCCAGATGCAAGGTCCCCCAGTCCTGCAGTCCTGCCTCCACACTGGGAAATCATGTCAGCATCTGTAGTTATTTCAGAGACATTGCCCCCAAGTGCCAGACACTGTCCTAGATACCTGCCAAATATCATTGGTTTTAATTATCTTTTTGAAACAGGCAGAATCATGATCCCATTCTTCAGATGAGAAAACAGAGGTAAAGAGAAATAACTTGCTCAAGGCTTGCTTTGTAACATTCACGTTATCGTTAATTTGAGAGATTATACTGAACAGCCCCTTTGAACCAACCTTCACTTCTATGGGGGCCTGGACATGAGGGGGACAGCAGTAAGGTTATCAGTCACAACTACCTGGGACAAGCCTCCTTTCCTCTGCCGTCTCCCCATACCTCTCCACTTTGTGGTTTGGTTTTTTCAAACTTCCTGATCATGGTGACTCTTCTTGGGTGGTCAGGTACAGAGGGCACTGCACCCACAGACAGGACCAAGTTGTGCCCCAGACATTAGGTGCCTCCTGCCTATACCATGCCCTTTTAATCAGCCCATCCCACCTCCTCACCCCTCTGGGCTCTATTGGGGCATCTGAGAAGTTCACCTCTGAAGCCAGTCTATCCAGGGCTCACAGCTGTGAAAACTTGGACAAGCGTTTTCACCCCCCACTGGGCCTCAGTTATCCTCACTTCTGTGAGCTGAGATTAGACAATACCTACCCAAGGTGCCGCTTGGAGCTTGGCAGCCAGAGAACACGATTAGTGACTGTGATGCCACTGCAGGGCCAAGAGACTTGGCCACCCCCACTCGCCCTCTTCATGCCTCCCCGGTGCCCTGGTCAGGTGCTCTCACCTCCACTGGGTCCTGCCACGTTCTAATGACTCTCCCACTTTGTAACCAAAATCCACCTTGGAGCATTTAAATCCTGCCGAGCAAGAGAGCCCGCAGGAGACAATGGTATTTAAACACCTGCCTGTACCTGGAGAGGGGGGCATGGGCTTCAAAGCTGCTGGGAACAGTGGGAGGGAGAGCTAAGGCCAGCCAATAACCACGGAGCCCTCTAAATCCCAAGATGAGTTACAGTGATTAGGAGGTTTGAAAGGAAACCAAACCTCAGAAGGGGTGGGCCGAGGAAGCCAGCTCGTCCTAGGTAGTCATGATAAACATCAATGTCACGTTAACATTGTATTTCATCTTCCTGATGTCCAAGCCCCTACAGATGCCAAGGCCCACTGCTGGCAGGAGCCTGTCCCGCTTTCTAGCTCAGAGGAGCTGTTTGGTGACTTCCCAATGGGCTCTACATGAATGTTACAGAGCAGAGGTTAGCAAACATCTCCTGCAAAGGACAGATTGTACCTATTTTAGACTCTGTGGGTCATATGGTCTCTCTCACAACTACTCACCCCCACCGCTACAGTGAAAGTTAGCCACAGACAGCATGCAAATGCACTGGCGTGGCTGTGTTCCAATAAAACCATTTAGGGACACTGAAATTTGAATTTCATATAATTTTTCACATGTCACAAATATCCCTCCTTTGATTTTTTTCTCAACCATTTAAAAATGTAAAACTGATTTTTAGTTCTTGCACTGAACAAAAATTGGCTACCACTTGGCCTTGGGACCGTAGTTGGTTGACCCCTGTGATGTGACACTAGGGAGGGACTCTGAGTCAGGAGGCCTGGATTGCAGCTCTATGACATCAAGTCGCCTCACCTGGGAAGTAGGGCTGGTAGGGGCTCAGGTGCTACTGATGTCCACAGAGTCTTTCTTGCAGGTGTGTGATGTCTGCCCTGTGTTTTGTGGTTAAGCTTTGACTTGTGCAATGCTCTAGCCTGGGTCTGAGTTTTTGGTCAAGGGAGCCTTTGTGCCTGTGAGGCAGGCAGTTCGTGTAGTAGCTACAGAGTCTGTTTAGAGACAGCCTGACCTAGGTTCAAATCCCAGCTTGGCTACTTCCAATTACCTAACTTTGTTAGATCTACTTCCCCTTCTGAGCCTCAGTTTCCTCATCTGTAAAATGAGCTGCAGTTCTAGGAAAGTTGGAAGGACTCCATGGGACAATGTCCAGCACCTAGCACATGCTGATAAAAGCTGGCTGCCTTCGTAATGACACTGTGCTATTTCCCAGATAGGGGGCAGCCAGGCACCTCACAGAACACCGCATGTCCTGACATCTTCTCTCCTCTCCCTCTTCCCTTGCCCTCTCTCAACCCCATTCAACTTGCATCTCTCTGGTTCTACAGGAGAATGGCAATAGAGGGGCAGGATTAGAAGGAAGGTGCCACTTTGACAGAGAGGGGAGGGTAAGGCCAGAGAGCCAGAAAGTGTGGGAGGGCTGTGAGGTCTACATAGAGGTCTACATACCGGTGTACACCAGCTCGGCGAATTTCAAGCCCAGGCCTTGTTTGATTTTGCGTACTTCCCGATCCATCGTGAAGGCCTCGATGTCTAAATGAGTGTGGTAAAGGATCGTCCCTGCTGGGGTCTCGTAGATACCTAGCCATTTTTCCAGGCAGGGGGAAAAGGAGAAAAAAAAAAAGAGAAACACATGAAACCCAAACTGTCAGCAAATGACAAAAAGAAAAAAAAATCATAATAATGACTCGTCTGACAGGAGACACGCCGGTCGGACTCATTCACTCCCAGCTTGCCGCAAAGTGCGTCTGTTATTATGTTCACGCTGGGGCCGCGACAGTCCACTCTGCAGCTTGTGGGGAAAATGTCTAGATGCCCCCCTTTGAAGAGGCCCTCAGATGCTGGAAAATGACAGGGTTTGGGAACAGCTCCCCCCCTCCTTCCCAGTGCATGCCCACCGGCCCACAGCTGAAAACCTGTAATTAAACCAACTATGGTGGAGCCGAGGGCCCCAAATACCCCTTCCTCCCTTCCACAAGGGAGCCAGAAGAGGGGGATGACTGCACACACATACACACATGTGTACACATGTGCACACATATGCTGGTTTCCATTGGTGGTTCCCCTGCAGCCTTGTCTCTCCAAAGAAATCTTGACCGCTGAGGTGGTGCAGGGCTTCAGCACTCACCTGCATGGACCCCACTGTACACATGGGGAAGCTGAGCCCCATCAGGAGAAGGGACTGGCCCCAGCTAGAGCTGGGAACAGGATCTAGGTTCCTATGTCCCTCACCAGTGTTGCCTGCTGCCTGCTGCATCAACTGGTCATGGAAGCCCAAACCCAGAGGCTGAGGAGCAGGTGAAGGAGGTCTTGCTCAGGTCCCCTCCCCTTCACTTCAGGTTCAGGTCTTCCATCTACAAAATAATCTGCTTGGACCATGAGGTCTCCAAAGTGGCCTGGAGGCACCTGGTCCTAGGCTGACCATGGTGCTGTAAGGAAGATTCAATTAGAGTACCATGCTGCATTTGAGGAAACTGAGGCACCAAGATGTAAACTTGCTAAACTCACATAATTCCAGACTTCCTCTTACCCCAGCCTTGGGCAAACCCATTCTGCGTCCCCTGTCCTGACGAGAAGTGGCCATAACGGCCCTACTCCCCAGTAATCCTGCGCCAAAAGATTCCTTTCTTCCTACTACATAATGTTACAGTGTTAAAAGGGCACATCTTCAGTTATCCTGAGGCTATTACTTTCTGTACTGGCTGCTTTAAAATTGCAGGAAAGGCTTTCTGGAATCAACGAGTTACTGTTTTCCTAACTTTCAGCTGCAAATCCATGATTCAATCACAGTCTTAGGCAGAAGTCCAGCATAGATAACAGATAGCCAAGGTCCCTCTGCAAATCTGAGCTCCACCGAGCAATCCTTAAATCACTGATCTGGTCCAATATGCCATTTTACGGATGAGAAGACTGAGGCCTAGAGAGCAAAGTGACACACCTGAGGTCGCCTAGTTGACTAGAGAATGAGCCAGGACCAACATCTGGCTTTCCCACCTCTGCTCCAAGTTGTCTCTCATGGCCCTTGGCCAAATTCTGACCAAAGCAAGAATGGAAATGTGCAAGTCTGAAGGCTGAGGCAGCAGAAGACAAGTCTGTTTGTTTTTTACCATGGTTCAAGGAGAGGGAACCTCTCTGGGGCTTGGTCTTTTCAACCGTAAACCCCTGATGTCACAGTCTCAAGGGGCAAATGTGTATAAAGTCCATATAATCCCAGAGCAGGTATTGACTATACAAAAAAGATTATCCCTCACCACTTGTGTGAGATGCAATTCTTAGACCATCTCTATTGCACTAAATCAACTCTGAGTTGAAAACGGCCTCCCCAACAGCAAAACACCAGTGTCTCCAAGTTTATGTACAAGACCCAAGCCCTCAACCCTCTAGAGAGTTCCTTCGCTCAGCTTCCACATTCCTTTCGAAAATACAGTTCATACGTGCTCAGCTAGCCTTTCCTGCAGAGTGGCTCAGAGCACAAGCCAAAAGGGGGCAAGAGGGCTACAGGAGGTAGAGACTGACAGATGACACCGGCAAAGAGGAGGGAAATGAAAACACCTATAAAAAGCAGACACAAGAACTTGACAGAGAGCCAGGGTCACTCCATGCGACAGCAGTGTGGCTCCACAAAGCACGTTGCTCCTGATGGCTCCAAACCACTGAGAAAAGCCCAGTAGATCAGCAGCCTTTACAAAGACAGATGTGTGCAGAGCATCTGGAAATATCGATCTCCAAAATGGCAGAAATAATGACAATAGTAAGGGGCCAAGTTATCAGTAATTTTAGAAACTTTATCACTAACAATCATGTAATTTCCAAGAGCCACCAAAACCACCTATTGATAAAAGCACTGTTGGCATTTGCATCTTTGCACACACTAAGAACTCAACATTTATTAAGTTCAAGACCAGCCTTGTGATGTTTTGCCATATTGTGGAAAAACCTAGAAACTTGCAAAGCTAGTCCTTACATGGGCCAAAGAGAGTTGCAGTAGCACCATCCCAGGCCAAGCAGGCCAGTGGCAGTGGCCCTCTTCATTTTCAGCTCCTGGGGGAACCAGGCCTTTTCTTGCTTTTTCTGTGGCTGGACCAGCTGTGGGCCCCCCTCCAAGCTGCATTTGCAGGACTAGTGTTGGGAGCTAGAAGTTCCACAGCAACTTACACCTGTACAGACAGTGGCCGCTCTGCCTTCGCTACGTGATCTCAGCCCTTCCGGGTCCCCTCTTTGAGCCTCAGGCAAGTGGTGCTGTGCTTCCTTTCTAACTCCCACTGAGGGTGAGTATCCAGACCTGCTGTCTTCCCAATGCAGTGTTCATATTGGTGGTTCTGGCTCTGAAGTGCCACAGCATCATCTCCCAACAGTTCAGAGGGAGGAGACAGGCAATGTGCAAAGCTAGGAGGGTTCTACGCTTTCTAGAGACGGAAGGCTGTGACTTGCCCAAGAGCTCCCTGCTACTGGCCTTGCACTGCTGTCCCCAGGAAGCCAAGGCCAGTGCAGGGAGCAGAGAGTGCCTCCCCCTGAGCTCACAGCACCAGCCTTCATGCTCATCAACCCACCATGGCAGCCTCAGGGAGGGTCATGGCCAAGGAGAAAAGCCAGCAGCCACTAAACACACCAGCCAATTAATATTCCTACTTCTTTTCTTAGAAGGTGTTAAAGTTAATTGGGACTGATCAAAAAGCTTATTTTTGGGTGGCTGCTTTCACATGTGCCTGTGTGTGTGTTAGCATTTTAAAGATCTCCTTCCCACAGGGGCAGGGGGATACAGATGATTTCTGTGTATTTCTTCTGGAAAAAAAAAAGACTTAAAAAAAAAAAAATCAGTGACAGAAACCTGATGCTAAAAGACTAAGGATTTAGGGCTTTTGACAGTCAGCATACAAACCACTGTGCAAAAAGAAGGAAGAAATGACAGCTGAGTCTTGGTGTAGCCGTGGAAGAGACAACAGACATCTTCAGAGTGACACGCACAGCGGCTCCAAGCGTCTATTTTCATCTCCCCGTGTTTACAGGAAAAAGACAGAGGTGTCAGCAGTTCTCAGTGGAGCAGCTTCAATCATACCATAATTACTGCCAGGAACGGGGGAGGTAGGGAGAAGGCGAGCTGAGGGTGGCTGGGCAAGGGTAGGAGGGTGGGCTAGTGGACCAAGGAGGAAGAAGCAGGGAACAAAACAGCTGCCATGGCTTAAATCTTTCTCATCTGTTCCTGAGGCTGCCACGTTAGCTTGGACTGAGCAATTTGGCACAATTCAGTGGGATGTGACAACTCAGGAGGAGACTGAGGCATGTGGACAATCACTATGAGAGCCTACCCCCATCCCTTGCTGCCTCCCTCATCCTTCCAAGAGGTTCTGGTCCTTTGGGAAAATAGTATCCAGGGGAAGGGATTTGGAAAAGTCCATGGGATAGGAGCCTGACTGGAGCCCAAGGGCTCCCCTCATGGGTACCGGGGCCAAGGAAGGAGGCAGTTGCCATGGTGATGGGGAGGCAGTCAGGGTGGGACTCTAACCATCCTCTATACTCCTGTTCCCTTGTGGGCCCCATCCTGGAGATTAGGGTAGACCTCTTGGGGCTGTCCGACCCACATGCTCAGATGACCAATCCCTTTGCTTCACCAGGGTTTTTCACTCCCTCTCTAGGCCCAGAATGTTCTGTTGGAGCCAAGCCTCTGGGAGAGCTGGACAGGTGGGTAAGTGGGTGGGTAACTCTTGTTTCTTCTTGGCCAAAGAGTGAGGAACAAGCAGAAAGTGAGATGGGAAGAGAGGACAGAGCAATGAGAAGAGTAAAGAGGAGAAAGTAGGTCACACGGGAGGAGGAGAGGGGAGATGGACAGAAGCATGGGGTCAGCAGAGGAGGAGCGAGAGGATCTAGGAAGCAGAAGTGAAAGGAGGTAGAACTGAGGGGATCCAGGCCACCACAGGCAGGTGAGACAGGTGGGCCAGACTGGGGGGACAGCGTGAGCTCACTGTGCAAGTCTGGGTCAGAGAGAAGGAGAAGGTAAGCAGAAGGATTTGCGCTGGCTCTTCCCCTGCTTCCCTCCTGCCTGTCCTGCCCCCCTTCTCCTCCCCACTGATTTCATTTACTTCACTTAATTAGCCCCCCTCCAGAGTTAAAAAGATAATGTGATAATGACGATGTGAATAGCCACAATACTGCCAAAGCTACTCCATCTGCAGCTTTCCTTGCTCCCTGCCCCTCTGACCCCCTGAGACCCAAGCACCAGTGACCAGACCACTCCTGACCCAGGCCACTAAAGCTGCCCCACTTCCTACCCATACCCCCTCCCCAGAAAAAAACAAGTTCTTAACGAATTTCAATTATGAGCTTTGTAAAATCAATACAAATGACATTTTTCCCTTGTACACCAAGATACAGATAATAGCATCTTCCTGGCTCTACCCTCAGCATAATTGATGATTAACAACTTCTCCCATTACTGTACACTTAATAAAAACCTCATCATGGGGGAAATCCGCGATCCTTCTATAGGAACCTGAATTTACTGTTTCTCTCTTTCTCACCAACTAATTATTTGGGAGTGGAGACATAAAAACAAGACACCATCACAAAACTAAAAAGTGTCTATCTTTCTTCTCCTTTCTTCTCCTCACCCCAAGCAAGAAAATGGGCAACTCAGAACTTCCAGAAGGAGATGTAGAGACCTCCTAACCTGGCGCCTCTTTTGGTAAGTGGAATTGAAGAGAGGGAAAGCAACCAACCTAAGGTAACACAGCAAGTTCATAGAGACAATATTGATTTCCCTCCCAAAAAACTGAACAACTCTGACTAAATTCTACGCTTTTAGGGACCCTCCCCAAGACATATATAATATTTGGGTAAAGTGAACATTGCTCCAGGAACCTTCTCTTTAGTGGTTGTTAAGGAAGGAAAGAGGTCAGAAGGGACAGCTATTCTCCTGGCTTTAACCTTCTATGGTGATAATGACCCTGGTTCTGGAGAAAAGATAGTAAATCTATCATCCAGGCATGGCACCTGCTGTAAATCAGAGCTCTCTGCATCTGATCCCCTCAACAACCCATTTCACAGATGCAGAAGTTGAGGTTCAGGGAGGCTATGTTGCTTGCTTTCCCAATGGTGATGGACCCAAGATTAGGACTCAGGTCTGACATCAGCTCTTCAGTTTGCCTCTCTCAGGTCTCTAGGAACTTTGCTTCAACAGACACCACCCAACAGGTCACCTCAGGCCTCTTACGCTTCTGGATCGCTCTCCACGGAATGCCCACCACCAACCTCCCCTGCGAGCTGGAGCCTGTTCTGCTTCCAACTCCTGCAGGAGGCCTTTGCAGAACAGGCTCAGTTCAGGCTTTCTTTACTATCTCCTTTTGAGATCACTGTTTTCAGCTCAACTCTCCCAGCAAGTTGCCATTTCACAGAGCCACCCCTAACCAGCCTTTATCTCTCCAGTGAAGGAAGGTGAAGAATTAACTCTGCACGTGCCAAACCTGATCTAGAGGCAGTGGCTGCCTGCAGCCTTGCGACCACATCTACATTCAACAGGGCAGGACTACAATCAATTAGTGACACCTGTCCTGGACAGGGAAGGGACATGACAATAGGGGCCATGCTGGGCACCTCTGAGCTCCATTCACAGTTCCCAGAAGGCACAGCTGCCTTTGCTCTTCCCTGGCATTCCCCTGTGGGCCAACCACCGCTTGTTAAGTCCCTCTATTGTACCAAAAAAAGAGAAAGAAAACTAAAAGACTTGTTGCTGTCAAGTCCATCCTGACTCATAGCAACTCTATAGGACAGAGTACAGCTGCCCCACAGTTTCCAAGGCTGTCTGTCATCTCTATAGACCTAGATTGCCACATTTTTCTCCCACAGAGCAGCTGGTGATTTTGAACTGCAGACTTTTTCATTAGCTGTCAAGCATTTTTAATCACTGCACCACCAGAGGTCCTGATCATTGCAACCAGTTCCTGCTAGAATACATGAGTTCGAATTTCGGTCTGCCTCAGTCCAGAGCCCAGACTCACAGGCCTTCATTCCATGCCTCTCTAAGTCTGAGTGTCTGGCCCTCCCATTGATATGCCTGTGACTTGGAGCAAGCTTCCATTCTCCTCCTGGAACCTTGGTTTCCCCATCTGTAAACTGAGGGTGCTGGCCTCTTGGATCCCCAAGGTTTCTCTCAGCTCTGCCATGAAGGACTTACATTGTACTGGCTCCCAAGGGCAGGTTTAGACAAAGGGACATTTAATCAGATGTTAATACTGGTAAGAGACAAAGGTAGGCAGCAATAAAGGGAGCAGCTAATTAGTAATATTGTTCTCGAGGACACCTTCCCAAGGGAGTTTCAATTAGCTAGAAGGAAAAAAACCACAGGAAGAAGCAAAACAGCCGTCTCCCTTTTCACCACCTCATACTTTTTAAGACAAATCTCCAAAAGGTCACAGCAGAAATGATACAACTCTCACCTCCAGCCCTACCACAGGACACTTGGGGAAACTGAGGCCCACAGATGACAACTGACTAGTTTGTGCTTATTTGGCAAGGAAGAGCAAACCTGGGATGAGAACTCCAGGCATTCTGCTTCCAGACCATTACTGCCCTTTTGTAGCAGCTGAAATCTAGGGATTATTAACTCCTTTTAATTTTAGAAAATTTGTAAAAAACACACCAGACGGTATGTGCCACAGCTATACCTTGGCCTGGTTTTATTTGATTGTATCTTTTAAGTTGATCCTAAGCAAAACAATCTGAACACTTGCCAACAGGGTACCCTAGATTCCACTGCCAACATTTAAAAATTCGGGGGTCCAATTCAGGGGCCCTAACTGCTGAAGGCTTGCTCCCTCTCTCTCGGAGCCCCCCAGAATCACAGAACTGCTTTATCACAAACTGGCAGAGCCACAGGGCCTGACATTCTCTTGTATGGATGAAGAAACTGAGTCCCAGAGAGGAAGGTGACGTGGTCAAGATGACACAGTACATAACTGAGGGATCAGACGCTGCAGTGACTGACAAAGGGCCTCACAGGGCTCTGATCACTAAAAGGAGGCAGGAGCCGCTGTGTGGGGACCAATGACTTCCCATCTCCCAGTTAGATCCAAGCAGAGAAGGATATGGGGCTAGGTGGCCTAAGAAAGCAGCCAAGGTAGCACCACTCCCGATTTCTGGGCAGAGCCCTCCTCTATTCCAGTCCCTGAGACAGGCCTCCAGGTCCTGACCAGCTCTCGGGACCCACACAGCCCACAGCGCCCACCGCTGGCTAGACTCCGGCCTTGCCTGGCCAGGCTTCTCAATGCAGCCTTAATGACCATGAAACCAGCCCTGCATGGTCTGCCTCCAAACCTCATCGACCTGGCTGGGACACAAGACAGCCTGACCTCTAGGCTTGGCCTGTGGCCTCCTCTCTCCTCAGAGGGTCTCCAGGGAGCTTACGGGCACCTCCCAGCAATGCCTAGGTCCAGGGTTGGGACAGTCAGTGGCAACGAGCTCATATCTGCACAGGGGGGAAACTGAAGCCTGGTGTTAGCCATACAGCATGGGAGTAGCAACATCTGAACAGGACAGGGGTCCCAGGAGCCTCTGGGGTCACTGAGAGTTGGTGCACCCCAAGTTAAGCGAGCAGACTCACCGCGGGACTTCATTCCAATGAAGCGGTTCTCCACAATGTCGATGCGGCCCACACCATGCTTGCCCCTGTGGGAGAAGGCAGTTGCTTGGACCTGGTGCTCCCTCAGGCAGCACCACCCCTGGCTGCAGGGCAGCTGCAGTGTGCAGTGTCATTGAGGAGCCTGGCTGTGTGCCCAAAGTCACATGCAGGGATGTGGGCTCCACCTCAGGACCCAAGGCTCGGAGCACATCAGAAGCAAATCACCTAGTGCAACCTTCCATTGGACAGGTGGGGAAACTGAGGCCCACAGACAGATTGTCTGGTGGCACAGTGAGTTCAGTTTGTTCCTTTGGTAATTATGTAATTCCATCATGTCTGCCTGGTGCAAGTGCAAACCTTCTGTGGGAGTCTCTCAGATTTAGTTATGGGCCTGGGAGCTCTGGCCCAACTGTCCCTAGTAGGTGGTAGATTTCCTGGGTCTGACGCTGAGGGATTTAAACAAGGGCCATCCAGGGCTCTCCTGTCAAACTAGTCATCTTCGTCTGGGAAACCCTATGGTGCTGCGGCCAAGGCTGCCTTAAGGACACAGGCAGAGGGGACTCCCCTGTTCTCCTCAGGCCCTAAGCGTCTGGCAGTGACCACCTCTATGGTTTCCCAGGAGACCAGGCAGGGCTGTGGACACTCACGCGACTTCATTCAGGTACATGAAGAGCTCCAAGGACGTATTGTGGGTGGTACCATCCTTGATGTTGGTCACCTGCACGGGGACCCCTGGGACAGAGGAGACGGCAGTGGGTCTCTGGGCCAAAGCTTGGTGGAAGAGCCCCATGCCCGCCACCCCGCCCTCTCCCTTCCACCCTCAACGCCTTAAATGGATGTGACAGATATGGACTCCAAATGACTCCTTGAAAAGCCCTGTGCAGGTTGAGGCCTGCTGGGGGGGAGAGAAGGGGCGAGAAAGCCCCCCAGAATGAAAGGGAAAATGCAATAAAAACGCTCTCCCCCACCCTTCCCATTCTCTTTGCCCCTTTTGCATTTAGGGGCTGTGAAATTGGAACCAGGCCCTGAACTAATTGAATTTCACGCTCCACCATTGTCTTATGCCGGGAGCACCTTCTGTCCCACCAGCTTCGGAGGCCGCCTGGCCGAGATGTGGCTGGACGCGCACACACACACGCACACACTCATACACACAGAATCCCCTGCCACGTCTGTCAGGCAGACCCCAGTGCCCCCGACACTGCACCCCAGACCTGCTCACCACCAGCTGATTGATGGGGTAAAATGGTGCCCGCCCCAACAGGCAAGGTATTGGGGGCATCCATGAATCCTCAGACGTTGGGTCTGGGGTGGCAAAAGGGAGGCCGCCACTGCTCAGGGAGGGAAGGGCTGTGCAGAGGGGGGTGGTGGGCTGGTGGGTGGGTTCAGGGTTGACTTTGAATAGCAAGGGGCACTTTCTCTAGCGGTGTGAAATGAGCAATAAATGTATTAGGGGGCTAACAAGAGAGCTGTAACAGTGACAAAGAAAAGCTGTTCAAAGTTGGCGGCTAATCCCCCACCCATCTGCCCGACTCATTACCATGTAGCGAGCGATCGGGTGCCAATCACGGCTCAATAGCGCCTTTCGAGTCTTTATTAGCCAGGCGCCGCTTGGAGGGGCTTCCCTCACGGCGCTGTCAGCCTCACCATTCTTAACCCCCATTTCCAGGGGTTTTATAACTTGGTTGTAAATTGCTATTAAATGTAAGTCTGCCCAATAATGAACCTTAAGCCCCTCTCGCCACCCCCCTGCCTCTCCCCTATCCTTTTCTCTCCCTCCCCATTCCTATTATTGGCCTTCGCTGAGGCTTTGGATGGGGCCTGCCCGGGAGGGGAGGGACATTGTTGGTGCTGCTGCTGGAAAAAGCCTCTTAGCCTTTAAAATAGTTAATAATTAGATTAAAACTTCAAATAAATTAACTAGAGGATGAATGGGACGTAGACAGGGGAGGACTCCTCCCATCTATTTTTTTTTCCAGACGGTCCCCAAATCATTAAATGGATCACGTTTCTTCGGTGGCTCAGCCCAAAGGCTGCCTATTCCTCCAGGAAGGGCTGCCAGAGACCTGTGCCCTGGGACCCTCCACAGCCTTTGGCTCAGCTCCCACCCCCACATCCCTCCTGGGGCCCAGGGGCACCTGCTGGAAAAGGTGGCTGTCAACTAGGTTTGTCCCAATCCATCTTCTCAACGGTGATGCTGAAGGGGGCCCACACCCACTAGCAAGGCCTGGGTCAGAGTGTGTGGGCATCAGATGGATTTTGAGCTGCAGATGCTTTTAGGGGTCTCAGACCAAAGTCCCTTTGGCTTCTGAGTAGTGAGAAATTCCAGTCTTTGAACAGATGGAGGGAAGAGAGGAAGATGCCCACTGGCTTGGCCAGGCTCTTGGGGAAGGGCTGGGAGAGGCAGCTGATTAAAGTACAAACAGCCTCTATTTCCAAAACCCCAGTGTTGCTATGAGGCTGAACAGTTTTCAACAGAACTTTCAGACTAAGACAGATGAGGGAGAAAGCTCTGAAGATCTACCTCCAAAACTCAGACCATGGGAATCCTGTGGATGACGATGGTCTGAGTCACAACCGACGATCAAGGGATGGCGCAGAACTGGCCAGCATTTCATCCCATTTACATGGGGTCCCCACAACTTGGGGCTCACTTGGAAACTAACAACAACACTCTATGGACCACCAAGTTTGACACCAATGAACCCATCTGATGAACAAGTAGGCCCAGAGGACTGAAGTCGGTTGTCAAGGTTACCCTGGTACAAGGGAAGGTGCCCTGGTGTCCGTTGGTGCCACTCTCTCTGGCTCTGCTCCAGCCTGAGAAACTGTTTTTCAGGTGGGTGGGTAAGTCTCCTCCCTTGGGCTCAAGATGCCCTCCTGCTTCCTCCAGCTCCTGCCATGCTCCGAGGCCGAGATCCAGCACCACCCCCTCTAGGAAGCCTTCCTGATCTCTCTCTGCAGCCTTCTGGGAAGGTCCTCCCCTTAGATACTGCCCCTGATCCCTCATTCTGGGCCTGGGCCTCCTCTTCTAGTCATTATGAGGCACACATTCCCTTCCTCGCTCCAGGGCAAGAAATGTTATCTCACACTGTCCCTTGTGCCTGTTACTTAGGCCAGCAAACACTTCTTATGGATAGCAGTGAAGACCAGAAGACTGGGATGTCCACCCCTGCCAAGAGGAGCAGGAGTGGGCACAGCTTTGAAACTGGGGTTGGCAGCAAGCAGTCAATTTGGGACTAGCTCAGGCTCTAGTAGAGGATCGCTGGTCTCTTGCTGAGCATCTCTTCAGTGCCATGGCCTGTGCTCGGTGCTTTCCATTCTACAGTTGTGAAAATAGAAGGCACTTGGCACTCTTATTCCCAGTTTATAGACGAGAAAATTGAGGCCCAGGAAGGTTGAGAGTAACTTTCCCAATGTCCCACAGCTGGCAAGTGGCTGCTCAGGGACTGGAGCATACTCGCTCTGGACCTTCTGTCCATGGACCAGCGTGATGAGCAGCTAAGGGACCTAGATGTTTCCATGGACCTACAGTCCAGGGCAGAGGGACAACTGGGATCCCTTGGATACTACGCCTGAACTCGGGCTTTCAGGAGCATCTGAGGGGTACAGTTTCCCAAGTAGGGATGGGAAAGGATCTAGGATCCCAGTCATCAGTGGCTTTACATCCTGAAGGATGAAGACATACCTTTTTTAAACTGGATCTCAAGGATGTCAGGGCTGTCAGGGGCTTTGGCTGGGTCCTGGGTCTTTGTGTAGAGACCCGGAGGAGCTTGGTTCTGACAAAAGACAAAGAGGTTGAAGAATGAGGTGCCACAGCCAAGTGTCCCAGGGCAGTCCCTGCCCAGCCTCCAGCAGGCATCAACCCTACTCTCCCCATTCCAGAACCAGGGGGCTGCTGGCACATCCCTACCAGCTGGCAGGTCCAGCAGGGCTCCCCAGCCCCCAGCCCTGAGCCAGCTCTGCTTGCTAGGGGCCTGGGAAACAAAGGGCTCAAGAAATCAGACAATTTTTCCCCTCAACTTGATCTCATCTTTTTCTTCGACGCCCCCACAGCTGGAGGTAGAATAGCAGGAGAGGAACAAGTCAGGCAGGAAAAAGTGTGACTTTGGAAGAGCGAGGCCACATTCGTTCTGCGGGCTTCCCGGGAGCCAGCCTGCACGTTCTCGTCAGCGATGGGAATTGGGGTTTATTCTGCACTGACCGCAAAGCTAATGACTACGCGTGACCCCAGCAGGTGCTCTGGCGAGCAGAGCCGTCCTCAGGGTCCCCGAGGTTAATACTCACAGGGAGAAAAGAGGAGAGCAAAGCAAAAACCCATTTGAAAACACATCAACCTTTATGTATATTTTTTCTTGGGCGTGTTGGAAAATGGGTCTTGTCTCAATGCAGAGGCATATTTGCTAACTGGGGCTCTCAAAATTCCCTCCCACCTCCAGAGGCTCCCACACGCAGTGGCTTGGACACTTGCCACTATGGGGATAAGGGCCCCTCAGGCCTGACTGTTCAAGTGACACCTGTGAGCACCCACAGCCCAGCTGCTCTTGTCCACCTGCTGAAACTGGACACAGCAGGCTCTCGCAGCCTTGGTTTAAGTCTTTGTAAACATTCACATGTAACTTTCTATATGCAGTCACCTTGTTTGGTAAGAAAGTCTACCACTATCACCCCATCTACAGATGAAGAGACTGAGGCTGAGAGGAAGTGACTATAGCTACAACTGTGAGTTTTGTGTGAGCCGGAACCATGTCTGCTTCTTCTTTGCTGAGTCCCTGGCACCCAGCACAGGGCAGGTAGCGCTACAAGCCCTTGGCAGACATGTGTTAAACTTTAGAGTTGTGGAAAGTACCACCAAGCTAGGAGTCAAGACCCCAGAACCCGTGGTTGGAGCAAGTTGCTTTCCCTCCTTGAGCCTCAGTTTCCGCATCTGTAAAATGGGAGGAAATAGCTACTTTCGACTATCTTACAATTTAAGAGAATGGACAATTTTGTGTGTTTTACTGGACATGAAAAACACACAAGAAGATGTAAGAGAAAGCCTGGTTTGGACTATTACGTGCTGCATGGGGGAAGAACTTCCAGGAGAGGCACATCCTCCCTGTGAGCGGTGGGGCCATCAGAAGGACCTCTGATTGCTCACCTGTGGTCACTGCCTATCAGCTTGACACTAGGGTAACCAACCAATCCCAAATGCCCAAGAGAGCCCTGAAAAACCCTCAGTCCCAGACAAATTGAGACCATTGATCCTTTTAGATCAATCTCTGCCTTGAGTTGTGATGGTAGCCTATCATTGGGCCTCCTCCCTGCTGTCCCCAAAGTGCTGTGTGACTCAGGGCCTTCATCCCTTCATTTGTTTCCATCTGTGAGGTGAAAACAAGCACCACAAACTGCCCTCAAAAACAGAGACCCAAGGAGATAAAAGGGTCCTTAATGTTAACCCCCTGTCCCCTAGCCTGATGCCTCCATGGAACACATGTGAAACCAAAGCTCAAGAAACAGCTTGTTCAAGTCACACTGTGTATCCCCAGCAGTGTGGAAGCCAGCCGAGGGGTCTCGGCACCCGCAGCCTGGTGGCCTTTCCACCACATCAGTTCTTCTCTGGCTGCTTTAAGTAACTGGGAGTTGAGCAGCACTGTAAGCGGTGCAGCCAGAGACTTCTGCATCATCAGCTGTGGGTGGGGCACCAGGTTCCCGACTTTCTCTCGGATCTGTCAACCACTTGGGCTCAGATATGCCTAAGGGCCCATTCTTAGTCAAAGACCACATGATCAAGGCTTGGGACTACTGCTGGATCTCTGGGTGGCTGACAAACTCCACAGCCCCTTCTCTGCCTACTTGCGATTCCTATCAGCTCTCCAACCCAGGCTTAACTCCAGTGAGGGTGGTCTCCAGTGAACCTCTTGCTGGCATACTCTGAAGACCCCACCCATTCCACCTCCTGTTCCATGTCTGCTCGTGCATTTTCAAGTTCATCCTTGTCACTTTCTCCTGCCAAGTTCCTTAATTGAGCCCCAAACAAAAGTCAGGGGATGAGAAGGTTTGCCCCTGGAAAGAGGTGGGAAGACTCCGGAAGATGCAAGTCCCTAGACTTTACATTGGAAGTTGGAAGCAGCTGGAGAGCCTTCCAACACCCTGGCAGGCACCTAAGAGCACCAATTAAATAAAATAACTAAATAGAAATAAACTGACATTTGCTTTGCATTCTGAGGTGGCTGGAGTGCCTGCCTTCTTTTCACTCTCCCTTCTAAAAGCCCAGTTCAAATGACAAATAGTTTGTTGCTGAGTATCAATGCCATCTATTTATCCATCCCAGCGGGAGGGCTCACTTCCAATGCCATCTTTGGTTGGAGGAGGGTGGGAGGCAGGGAAGAGAGTGAAGAAAGAGAGAGAGAGAGAGAGAGAGAGAGAGAGAGTTGCGGGGTGAGGGGAGAGGGCGAAAGAAAGCATGAAACAGGGCCCAAGAAGAAGAAATTGGAAGCAAATGGCCCATGAACTAAACCATGATGTAGAGGCATGATCGATGCTGCAAATGGTTTATTCATCCATCAGATATGGAGGGGCCGGCGACTGAATGAACTCTTTCACTATGGGCCGTATGAAGTTAAAGCAAGTAAATTTCTATCTTTCTTCACATTAGCTGCCTCATTGCCCTTCAATCAGCCCTCATGGAGGCAGAAAATGGCCCAGCCATCTGCCTTCAAGCCCTCCCTTCCGCAGGTCTCAGGGCTTCTTTTTTTTTTTTGGAGTGGGGGGGCCCTGTTTCTCTTGCGCTCTGTCTCCCTGAACGCCTCCAGCGGAGAACAGGGCTGCTCAGGCCGGTGTTCCTCTCCCGCGGAGCAGCAGGTACACTAGGTCCCTGGACGCCACCTCCTCATTCCTGCGATGCTAGAGCTGGCCATTGGAGAACACGGGCTTCAGAGGGGCAAGGGTAGGTCTGGGGTTTGGCCCCCAACACACAGCCCTGGGGAGTCCCAATGGCTGGGCCAGCTACAGAACAGCACAGACATCCTGCCCAACAGCAGGGCAAGCTAGGAAGCCTGGGCCAGAGTGGCTGGACCTGGGATACTTTTCAGCAGAAAGTTTCCCCCCTACCTACACCCAGCACAGCCTCACCCTAGGGAGATGAGAGCAGTCCTTGAGGGGATCCTGGCCTCTTCCTCCCAAAAGAATTTCAGCTGGCCTGAGGAGGGTAGGGCCCCAGGCTCCACGATGGGGGCCTTGCGCTGTGCCAGGGACAGCCTGAGTGCTTCGGGTGGACACGCATTTCATCCCCAACTGCCCAGCTGTGGCTCTCCCATTCTAGGCTTGGATAAGCGGACAATCAGAGATTGAGTCACCTGTCCAAGGCTGCACAGCAGTAAGAAGCAGAGGTGAGGCTCAGACCCAGGTTCCCTGTCTCTGAGACCTGAGTATTGACCACTATCACCACTGCCTTCCTAGTCTCAAATCCAGTTTGGGCAGCAGCAGAGCCCTTGATAAAAGACAAACTCCCTAGCACTTACATATCTGCTGAAGACCCTCATCAGACCAGTAGTCCAAGAAAGGAAAGGACCTGCCAGCAGCCACTCGAATCTCTTGAAGCCACAGCCCCTTAGCAGGCACTGCCTGAAGGATGATGTCAGGCGTGGCTTCAGCTTTGCTCTCCCAGTTGTACAGTGGTCTTTTTTCAGGGTGCTTCTTCTCAGGTCAGCAAAGGGGGCTTAGCTGCTGGGAGAGGGGTGGCGTGTGGCTTCCCAGCATGTCTGGGGCCAGGAGGACACCCTGCCATGAAGTCAAGCCACTCTGTGCCCATTAACCCCCTCCGCCCCCCTTGGTGCTGACTGACTGGCTAATTAGGGGTGGCTGTCCTGAGTGTTGTGGGGTCAGCAGAGCATGAACTGGAAAAACTTGTGGCCAGCAGGCAGCAGCCCCATGGGGCCCATCAGTCCCCAGGAGGCAAGGGTGCAGGGCTCTCCTGAGTGACACATTTGGGCAGAGAGTGAGTGGGCAGGGAGGTGGGAGTCAGCTGGCTCCTCTGAGGCTGTGGGCAGTGGGGGAACCATGGAGGCAGGAGCATCACTCCTGTGACAGGGTGACCTGGTCATTACCCTGCTTCTTCACTGAGCTACCAGTATGCTGGGTAAGTTACTTCTCTGGGCCTCCATGTTGTCACCCCAAAAGAAGGATGCTCACACAGCCAGGAAAACGCTCTCCCTGCCCTAACTCAAAGCACCTAGCAGTACTCCCTCCCTTTCAGCTTCTTGGGGTTGCAGGCCCAGCTGCCTGACCCCGTCCCCAGCACTCTGGTTTCTAACATCAGACAAGCAGCTCTCCAGTCCCCATACCAGCTGTGGGGAATGTGGGGTTGAGCCAGGGAACCCAGTCACATTCCCTCAGGGACAAAGAGATTTCTCTCTTCCCATGATAGATTTTCCCTTGCTTCCCCCACTCCACCCCCCATGGTGGGATGGGGGAGATACAAAGAGAAACCCCCTGGAGAGAGAAACCCTAAACTGCAAACAGGGCCTGGCAGGGCTGGACTGGGAGTCTGGGATGAGGGGATCAAGGCAGGCTGCCACAAGCGGGAGAGGGGCACAGGCCCAGATAAATGGGTCCTGAGGCTCTAATCTGTGCCACCCCCCCCACTATTATAATCCCGGCAGCGGGGCGAGAGCTGGTGGGCAGAGGCTGGGTGCCTCCCACAAGTGTCTCATCTGCCTAATTGCTTCTTTATTGTCTGACAATGACACTCTCTCCCTCTATGCTGCCCTGAAATATTTCCTTCCCTATTCATCCCAACAGCAATTAGAAAAAGAACAGGAGGGAGGGGGTCTTAAAATGCAGTGTTGAGAGGGCAGGCGAAGGGGGGCCGGGTGGGGAGGGACGGGGAACACAGGCAGGGCTCGGCCCCAGCCCCACGTCCCCACCCCCGTGAAATTTTAAATTAGGCTACAAATGTATCAGTCTGCATCGGATGGAGCAGGGCTACCACCAAAGACTGCCAGTGCAGAGGAAGTTGGGGATTACCTTGGGGTTCTCCAGGATTCCAGCCTCATAGCTGCAGATGGGTAGAGAGGCAAGAAAAACAGGGAGTCAGCAGGGGAGGGACACCGCTGAGCCCCCCTACATCCCTAATTGTGATGCCCTTTTCTCTCTGCCAAAGTGACCACTGCCAACCCTGCTTAGAACCTTCTGGGCCTACCCTACAGTTGTTTGTGGGAGTTGGAGACTGCAAGTGAAGGATCCAGACTTTTCCTCAGTTCTTCTGGGCCTGGCAGGGCTGGACTGGGAGTCTGGGATGAGGGGATCAAGGCAGGCTGCCACAAGTGGGAGAGGGGCACAGGCCCAGATAAATGGGTCCTGAGGCTCTAATCTGTGCCACCCCCCCCCCACTATTATAATCCCGGCAGCGGGGCGAGAGCTGGTGGGCAGAGGCTGGGACACACCACAAGGGATCTTGGCAGGGGGGGCTGGGGGTCCTCTGCTCTCAGGTACCTTTAAGGCCAGAAGACCTTCACACATGCTGTTCCTTTTGCCTTGAAGGCTCTTCTCTGCAACCTGGTGGGGCCCTCTTGATTTTTGAGGTTTGAGCTCAAATGCCACTTCCTCAGAGAAGCCCGCTCTGATACCACCTGTCATCTATAAAGCCAGGTTCCCGTTATCTTGCTCCCAGCACACATCATCATGCCGCACAGCACTCGGGGAGCTGCAGTGATAGCAATGACTGAATGGGTGAGTGGTGGCCCCATGTCTGTCTTCCTCGAGATTCCACAAGGGCAGGAACCCCATGTATTGGGGTTGCAACCACATCCTGGTCCCAGCACAGACCTCAGGCAGATGCTCACCATGGCTGGTTCTGCTGAGCAAGCTGAGGCTGGACAAGGGGTGCAGCACTTACCTGATGTGCATTAGATTCTCATCCATGCTCCATGGGTTCTTGGGCGTGACCGGGATGGGGATTCCATGTTGCTGCAGGTGAGAGTCAACACAGGGCAGGCCTGAGGCAGCTTGAAGTAGACACGAGGCTCAGGCCCAGATGCTTTCATTTGTGCCCCTCCCCCAAGG
This sequence comes from Heterohyrax brucei, assembly GCA_028571685.1. NCBI lineage: Eukaryota > Metazoa > Chordata > Mammalia > Hyracoidea > Procaviidae > Heterohyrax > Heterohyrax brucei. The sequence goes on along the minus strand of CM053150.1, from coordinate 82,316,534 downwards.
CTGAAGACAGTCTCAAGCTCTGGTCCCATTCAGGCGAGACCCTGGACCACTTCCTCATCTCTTCTCCCTCCCACTCAGCAGCCTGGTAATGGAGTGAGGTCCTCATAGCTGGATGTAGCCATGCAGAAACTGCAAGAACAGGTGTCTCAAATATTGTGGGGAAGATGGCTGGCTCCAAAGTTTCCTTCCAGACAATTCTATGAGCTGCTACACTTCCCAGCTCCAGCTCACTCATCCTCACCATGACCCTGTGAGTAGGAGCTAGAATGGACCAAATTCCCACCAGTGAAGCCAAAATGGAAACCAGGGTACCTGCCAATAAAACCCACAGATGTGCTTACAGTTTCCCTAGTGAAAGAATGGATATCCATGAGAGCTTCTAGCTCACAGCACCTGCTTACTGTCTGTGGCCAGCCACCTCCTGACTTAGCACAACAGCCCCCCACACCCCGCTTCAGACCCTGCAAAGGAAACAGCTCAGAAGGCTCCCTGCATCTTCATCATAATTGGTTCTGCTTCTTCTTCTTGCCAGATGATCCAATCCATTGTCAAAGGGGAAAACCCCTGCCCCACTCCCCACCCCTAGCCCTGGGCTCCCAAGGCTGTTGGCAATCACCCTGAAGGCAGCTTGGAGGGGAAAGACAAGGTTGGTTGCCGCCCTCCCTAACATCTGATGGAAATGAAGCTCATGCATGACTGTTTCTTCCAGGACTACAGTCCCCTTGCAGAACTCACTGGGCTTTCCTCCCTATGTTCAATGGGACAGAAACCAGCTGCTGTTCCAACTCACAGTGACTGCATGCGTGCAGAGTAGAGCTGTGCTCCACAGGGTTTTCACGGCTACAACCTTCGAGAAACAGATCTCCTGACCTTCCTTCTAAGGCGTCTCTGGGTGGATGCAACCTGCCAGCCTTTTGGTTAGAAGCAGGGTGCATAACCATTTATTTGCACCATCTAAACCAAAAACCAAACCCACTACCGTCCAGTTGATTCTGACTTATTATAACCCTATAGAACACAGCAGAACTGCTCCGTAGGAGTGCCTGGAGGATTCAAATTGCTGACCTTTTGGTTAATAGATGTAGCACTTAACCACTATGTCACCAGGCCTTCTTTCCACCACCCAGGGACCCCTTAATGGGACAACAAGTAGTTAATTGGTCTAGCCAGAGACCTTTAAACCAAGTCCCTTTTCAGCCCCTATAGTTCCAAGACCATGTCAGCCCCAACCCTAACAGCTGCAGCCCGGCTACCCCTCTCCTGGGAAGCCTCCCATTCCCCTCTACTCTTAAATTCCAGAGGCCTCCTCCAGGAGCAGCTGTTTTTCCTTCACTGCTACTTTAAAATTTCAAAATAAATTTGGCTGAAACTCTTTATTTATCTATTTTTTTTCTTTTAAGCTTTAGCAGGAAACTCATTTTTTAAAAAAGAAAGTTCACAATTACCCCAAATGTGTGTCCTTTTCCTTTAAACTACACAGGCAAACAAAAACAGCACACTTAGAGGTTGCTCCACGTTGGGGACTTCGAGAGGACAAGAAGTTACCCAGAGGAAAACCCACACCCTTACCCCCTGCTGTCTGTGGGCAGTTTGCTAGGGGCTCAGAAGAGGGCACTGTGCAAAGCGGGGCCAATGTCACCCACAGAACCTTCTGGCCTTACAGGTCACTCAGCAACCGAGGAGCTGTGAACAGCAGTCACCTGTGTTCCCTGGGACTTTGGGTGTGTGTGTGCGTGTGCATCTGTGTGTGTCTGTGTGTATTTAAATACCCTCGACTTGTCTCTTTTCCAACGGGCATCTACCAAGGAGCTAGAAAAGCAGAAAGGGAGGGAGGAAAAGAAGTAGAGAATGGGACAGGCAGCCCGTCCTCAGCAGGATGGCACACAAATGCCAACAACAGTGACAATTCTGAGACATTTTGTTCCCAACCCCTCTGTACCCTGATGTCTTCCCTGCAAACTCTTGTAATCGAGGATAGAAACTAAAGCCATAGACCCTACCACGTGTCAGTTCCCACTTTGTACTAGAATTTGTTTTTAAATTCACTGTGATGACAATGTCGATGTGACTTCTGAGTACTTTTCCGTTGTATAATAGGTTTAGGGGGATATAGAAGGTAAAGCAAATTTTTTTTTTTTTTTTTTAAACTGTTTCGTGCAGCACCTCTTGGTCTTGGTCACTTACAGGCGACAGCAAAGATTTTTTAAAGCCCCACTGATTTTTATCTCATCTGGCTCAGACATGGCTGGCTCTGAAACTGGATAAAGCCTCATCTCTGCTCAGTTTTCTTGGTCATTCACTGGGTGTAGAAACATGGCCTCCCTTCTAGAATGTACTCACATTCCCCAGAGCTCATACAGACAGCAACAGGTTGAAAGAATCAGACTGCCTGTCAAACTTTCCTGTTCAAAGGTTATTCAGGATAGAAGCTAAGTGTCTTTCTCTAAACCTGGGATGGATGGAAACAGCATTCCTGAAATTCATTCTTGTAGGGAAAACCAGGGACTGCTTTTCCTGTGTGTGTGTGTGTGTGTGTGTGTGTGTGTGTGTGTGTGCGCGTGTGCGTGCGTGTGCGTGTGTGTGCGTGTGTGTGTTTTGGGAGGGGACTTAACTGTGATGAAGAGTAACATATTATTGGTTAAATCAATCAACTACCAACCAAAAGGCCAGCAGTTCAAAACCACCAGTAGCTCTGTGGGAGAAAGACACGGCAGTTGGCTGCCACAGACGTTTACAGCCTTGGACACCCTGTGGGGTCACTATGAGTCAGAATTGACTCATAACAGTAGGTTTGGTTTTGGGGGGAGACTGTCTTTTTAACCGTGACTCAAGGCGTGAACCTGTAGGTGGGTTAGGCTTTCCAACTCATTAGTCTTAAAGATGAAACATGCTTTATATTGTATATCATCAAGTAGACCAGGAGGGGGAAAGAAAAGCTCTGGCCCACCTCGGCTCTCTTAATAGCTCTGCTATTTGACAATTTGTTTGGTAACATATGGGGCTGCTCTTGTAAACTCCCCTCTTAATAATAAAACAACAGATGGTGGAGAAGATCTTTCCTCCCGGCTCTCCGGGTCTTAATGGGATGCTGGCGGCAGAGGCAGGGCTGCGGCCCGGCGTGTTCCCTACCATGCGTCACCTTTGGCTGTGGTGAGCTCACAGCCAGCCCTGGTGACTGCTATTTAAAAACTGGAGCAATTTTCTGGTGTGTGCACCGAGTTGCTTTTTCCCTGTCTGATTGATTGAGGCTGTTTGTCAAGAGCTGCCACCGAGCCGCTAAAAAGAAAGGTACCCTGGAGAGCGGCTAAGGATCTTGATGCAAAACTTCTAATATGTTTTATTGCAACTTGTACTTCAAAAGCGCTGCCTTGACAAAGGCCTTTGTCTTCCATTGCCCCTCGGAGTGCCTACCTGTTCCTGGGAGAGTGCTGGGGACAATTAGCAGCCAGGTAATTGAGGTCTTGTGCAGAGAACAGCCTCTCACACATACCCACTATGGCTGTCCCCCAGTGACACACACTGCAGAGGTGGCAAGCAGGGCTCCAACCTCCATTTCCTCAGGAACAAGAGGGAGGATGAGCCCAGCACCCTCTGGCTTAGTAGGCTAGGGACTTCCCTTCCCAGGCCAGGCAGAGGACCAGGCACATGACCAAATCTGTTGGGGGACTAGGATGGCTTGGGACAGAGGTCCAATCTGCTGTCACATGGGGATCCATCCTAGGTCTCGGGCTGTAGCCAGACAGCCCCTGAGCAAGGCAGAGCACAGGGAGGGCAGTAGGCCAGGGCAGGGGTGGGGTTACAGCATAGACTCAGCCATACCTTTGCATACTCCATCAGATCATTGCGGCCCTTGAACCGGTTGTAGAACTCTGGCATCCTCCAGGGAGCAATAACCTGGGCACAGGGCAAGAAGTCAGGACTGGGGGGCCCAGCTGCTGGCTTCTCTGGGTCTTTGGCTACTGAGCTGGCCTCTGGGAAGGGGCCCAAAGCTCCAACAGCCACTAGGGGTCTCCTGCTATGTCCTCAGAGATGTGCATCCCATAGTGGGGTGGGATGGGGGCCTCAATAGATAGGGGAGGGGCAAAGCCCGCCACACTGGTGATGGCTGGAGAGAGGCCATACCCCAGCTCCCCAGCAGAAGGGCAGTTGGTGTCCCCAAATTGGTCTCTGCCCTCTGTGCCTCATTCTCCCCAACTGGGATGTGAAGGTTTGAACTGGATGAGCCTCAAGGTGTTTCCCAGCACCCTCAGCCAAAGACCAGGGACTCCTTCACTGCTGGAAACTAAGGACACATCCAGGGAGTTGCTGTCTCTCAATCCTGTCACAATCCTGGGGAGCAGGGCCCAGAGACCTCATGTGCCTCCCACCTGCTGCACTTCTATTCTTGCTGACTTCCTTCCTGCACCCCACAGCTATTCCAGGTAGTGGAGAGAAGGGGGTGGGGAAAGGAGAGTTCAAGCTCTGACGGAGATCAAGCCCTGACGGAGACCAGCCTCATTCCATGTGGACCTCACCACCCTAAGGGGGTCACGACAGTTCCCTGAGAAGGACAGCTCCCCTCATCCCTGAACTTCCCCAGGCCCCATCCTCTGCCAGCAACAACATCAGATGGGGAGGGGTATCATCTACATGGAGAAGCTGGTTAGATTTCTGGGCTGTGGAACTGACCAGGTCAGTGGCTAGGGTGAGATGATACAGAAGGGCCTGCTGCTATCCTCTGGCCTTACTAGCCAGAAAACGGGCAGCCCCTGGACCAGTCTCCACACTGGGAACGGTCACCGGCCCCATCCAGCCTCTGAAATTGGCATTCTCAGACAAAGGCTCAGAAATCGGACACCCTGGCCCCCCAAGCTGCCGTGGGAACTGGGGGGAAGGGTCCTTGATGCCCGCCTGTAGCAAGTCAACAAGCAGCTACTGTCCAGGGCTTCTTAGCAGCCTGGCGTTTGGGGTCAAAACAGCTCATTAGAGCTCATTACTGCTCACCTCCAGGCCACCCCGCTCCCCCAACAGCTGCTGGTTGGTTAAAGGAGCAGAGAAAGATGGTTCATTTAAAAGAAAAAAAATTAAGCCCCTTAGAGCCCCTTGGGGTGCTTGGGAAGGGATAAATCTTCCTTAGCTTTCACCCAAAGTGGCCTTCTGTGCCTCAGAGGAGCTCACACTCCAGGCCTGTATGTCCAACAAGGCAGCCGCAAGTCAGTGTGGCCACCGAGCCCGTGAGCACAGTGAATCCTGACTGAGATATGATGCAAGTATTGACATACGGACTCCACAGACTTAGAGCACAAACCAGTCATCAGTAACGGTATTACAGCAATTACATGTGGAATGAGATTTTGGATGTAATGGGTTAAACAAAATATATTATTAAAATTAATTGTCTGTTTCTTTTATACATATACATACTTTTTAAAATATAAGTAGTACAGAATTTTAAATTACACCACGGGCTGACACTTAAAGTATGTGCTCTGTCTGTATTGCTCAGTGCCACTGTGGACCAGGAGCCCTGCCTCACTGGATGCAGGCCTGGAAGCAGTGAACACTGGATGGATGGATGGATGGACAGATGGATGGATAAATGGAAAGATGGATAGATAGATGGATGAGTGGATAGACAGACGAGTGTATGTATGGTTGGCAGATGGAAGGGTGGATAGACACAGGCCCAGGCTCGAGGACAGGCTGGTAGGGGCAAAGAAGAGTCCTTGTCAACTGGATGGGTCCAACATGGCCTCTCACTCTCAGAGAGCATGCTACGGGCAAGGGCAGATAATGCCCTGTGACCCTGGTTATTCCAACCCCAGGAAAGAGTCAGAGATGCTGCAGGTAAGCACACAGGCAGTCAGGAAGGAACTGGGATACTGGCCACCCACAGATGGGATGGCAGGGGTACGAGCAGCCCAGAAATCAGCGAGAGCCATATCCAGGAGCTTTTCTGGCCTGCACTCAGGTGGCTGGATCCAGGGAAGTCAAGGATGCTGCTGAAGGGCAGCAATGGCTCCTACTGTTCAGAGCCCAGGGCTACTCAGACACCTGGACAGCCCCGTCTGGGACGAATGAGGGGCCAGGGCAAGACGATGCTCTTGCGGCTAGCTTGAGTAGAGGCAGCTTTCCTGGAAACAACCTTCCCAGGTGCTCTCAAATCTAGTCTGATGAGTAACGTCTGCCACGGGAGAAGATTCCGAGACACACTGTCCCTGCCCTGTGGAACCTCCTAGAACCTTATGCCCTGCTCCCCTGAGGTCTCAACCCCCAGCAGCCACCCTGTAAGGGGAAGAACAACATCTTACCTTGATCTGGGGGGCCAGTGAGTAGCAGGAGAGTTCAAATCGGACTTGATCATTTCCCTGAAACACAGAACAGGGGACTCTCAGGAGCCACTGAGCAGGAGGGAACTGGGGGTGAAGGGTAACACAGAGGTGACCACAAGCAGCATACAAAGGGCTGCTCAAGTGGCCCCTAGTTGCTTCACCTGTGTCTCTTGTTTGACCTGGCAACCTTGTGAGGTGGGTTATTAGCCTTTCTGACAGATGAGGCAGCAGGGTTTCATTGGAGAGGCCGAGTAACCAGGTCCTGTCCCCCAGATGGAGTCAGGAGTTGAAGGAGTTGAACTCAAAACTTTCTGTGTAGAGAGCCACGCCGTGTGTGCAGGATTGCATGCCTATGGGCCCAGTGTGGGTGCCAAGCTATATGTATCACGGGTGTGAATGCCATGGGAGTGTGCACATGTGGACCTGTGGCAAGGTGTATATGTGGGCTTGTATAGACACATGGGGGTATAGGAGTGCACGTCTGGGGACATTTGGGGGAACAGAGGAACACACACGTGCAAACACATGGCAGTCTTTAATGTGTGCACATGTAGGGGTGTGCACGCCTGAGAACACACAGGGGTGGAGGAGTGTACACATATAAATGGCAGAGTGCAGTGTGTACACATTAGGGGTTTGTGCTTCTCTGGGAATATCCTGGGACAGAGGAGTGTACATATAAACACATGGCAGAGTGTAGCATGTACACTTGTAGGGGTGTGCGTGTCTCGGAACATGTTGAGGTGTAACGTATGCATGTGTTTTCCTATATGTGCAGACATTCTGAAGGCACACAGGTATGTGTATGGGAGTGGGCAGGAGACATGCACATGCCCATTTTTCCCCCTGGGGCTGGATGCTTGGGCATCGCCAAGACTCCCAGTGTAAGACTCCAGGTGTAAGAAAGAGCCCAGCTCTGCTCCTTCTCCAGGCAGCCCACACACCCCGCAGCACTCACCTACCAGGCCTGACCACACCCCAGTTACAGCCTAGAGCACAAGATCACTGCAGGGCACCAACCCCACGATGCTTTAACCTCCACCCCCATATCCACAAAACCTGGCTCCTGTCACTTCTCTTGAGCCTCAGTTTCCCCAAGTACAGAATGGCTGCTTGGGGAGGAAGGGGAAACCAGGTGACCATTGAGGCCCTCCGCTTCTCAGCTCCTCTCTTCACAGACGGGGAGACCGAAGCCCTGAGAGAGCAAGGTACCGGTCTAAGGGCACACAGCCAGGCGGAGCCAGGACACGAGCCCAGATCTCCCGGTCACCTTTATACTCAGGGGAGTTGCCCTGCCTTTCTGGCGTGTGCCGTTGGCTATAAAATGGAGACTAGTCTCCACACCCCACGGAGGTGAACATCATCTCTGACACAGCCAGGAAAACACTGGCCACCCTGACAACGAGGAGGAGGAAGAGCTCGGCCGGCCCCAGCCGGCCCCGGCCGGCCCCAGCCGGCCCCAGCCAGCCCCGCTCGGTCCCGGCATGAGAATGGCGGCCAGCGTCCCGCCCACGCCCGCGACCGCCCGGCACCCGGGGGAGACACAAGCACTGTGGAAATAACAGAGCGACCTCCCGCCTACTGTGAAAACTGCACAGGCACAGGGAGGCAGCGGCGGGAATAACATGTTATTTTCCAGAGTCTTGTCAGGCGACACGGAACTACAGGTTTCAGGCCCTGTCCACGGAGCCCAGAGCTGCAGGGCTGGGCTGTTCCTCCTCGGCAGCTGCGGGGCCATGAGCTGCTGCAGACCGGCCGTCCCCACAGGCCCCCACCTCGTCCTTTTGGACCATCCCCTAAGCCCACACCGATATAAGTGGTCTGAACTCTGTACAGAACTGACTGGCTGAATCCATACAGCAGCCTCATAAGGGTGCCTTTATTATCATCCCCATCTTAGGGATGGGCAAACTGAGGCACTGGGTAATGATGCTTACCCAGGGACACATGGCCAGTAGTTTCTGCTGCAATGCCTGCCATAACAAAAAGCAGACTCACTGTAGATTTGTAAATGTTGCCTATCTTGGCTATTCTTTCCCCTGCAGTCTCATTTCCCTCCCCCTCCCCCCACAGCTTCATGTTTCTCCAATACAAAAACCGCCTTGTACCTCCTCAAGTCCCACCATGGGGACATCCATCTGTTCAGGAGTCAGAGACCCTCACAGAAGCCAAACAAACAGGTCTCTTTGGTTCAAACTCTGCCCAAGGGCCCTCTCTAGTTCCTCCTCTCCCCAGCACACCCAGCACCAGGGGGAGCCCTTCTGACAACTTGGGTGGGAGGAGTGACGTAGCATCTCACACACGTGTCCACGTGTACAGATGTGTGTCAGTGCAGCGCAACACTCACTGGAATTGGAGGGGCAGGAGGAGGCCTCCCATCTGCTCCCGGGACAGCCATACAGATGGTGCCATTTACACAACTCCGGCTACCCCAGACTCCTCCAGAGCCTCAGGCTCATATTTCTGGGTCCTTTCTTCCAAATGGGGAGGGGGTGGAGTGGGCAGTGGAGAGCAGAGGCCCTGGAAGAGTCACCCCAATTTCTGTGCATTTCTCCGTGTGGGAGGGTTTAGGTCACAGAGCAGAGAACAGTGCCCTCTGCTCCAAGTGCCTGGACTGGGGATACCTGGGAAGAAGAAGTTGCCTCTTGCCTCCAGGCCTTTGCACAGGCTGTTCTTGCAGCTTGCAATGCCTTCTCTGACTTAGGCCCACTGGCAAACTCTTACTCTTCAAGACAATCTCAGTGTCACTCTCCCTGACCCCATGCTGGATGAACCCCTCCCCTCCCTGATCTCCAAGAGCCCCCACTAAGCCTATCCTGTAAGGGCCAGTGCCCAGGGGGAGAGCCAGTGCTCCAGCAGTGAATAGATGAATGAAGGCAATGTCTATGTGGCCGGCAGGGACACGTGGGCCCTGGTTCCCTCCACTGCCTGGCTGAAGGGCCAGAATCTGAGGGCTGGTACCCTCCCAGAGACCTGCAATGAGTCTCCTCTGCAACTGTGGGAAAGCTGCCCAACTGCTCATACCTGGCAAAGGGGAGCACTGTCACCATCACTGTGACTCCCTTGCAGATAGTTCTGCAGGGTCTTCTGGGAGCTTCCCAGGGACTGCAAAGAATTTAGGCACTAAATGTGCCTTGGCCATCAATGCCAAGAAAATAGATGGCAAAGCCAGGGTATTTCGGCTCTCCATCCTCCATGACCTTCCCAGCGTTGGTCCTTGAGGCGCTCAAGCCAGTGTTTCCAACTCTAAGGGTCCCTCTTGTGGCCTCTGAGTGTGAACTGCAGGGACACCCAGAGCCCCACGCAGCCACAGAGTGCCTCGCAGAGAGTGTTTCTCTCAGAACTAAAGACCCACAGGGCCAGAGTGTGGGAGAGGACCCTGGGTGGCGGCCACCACAAAATCCTCCTCTGCCCCCTCTAGCTGCTTTTTCTGGGGGCCGACAATCCTGAAATCTGAGCCTGTCGTGCCCTCTGGTGGTCCCATTCTGGAATAGCACATACAGCTGTTAAAGGAATATGGTGGAGTCTCAGGGATGGAATTGGACCCCAGGAACCACCTAAGCCAGGGGGCTAGCCCACCCACACACCCACACACTGGCTCCCTTAGCCTTGAGTTGTGACCCACACTCAGCCACGATGGTACAGTAAAAAGCAACTTTCTCCAGGCAAGAAGCCTGTCCTGAATGGACAGGCTTCAGCTTGCATGCCTCCTGGAGTGGGAAACTCACTCATGCCATAATGAGATGAGATGGCTCAGCTTTTTTCATTCTGTGCTGACATCTGCCTCCCACTGACCTTACTCTCCAAGCCAGAACTCCCAGAACTATCATACAGTGAGGGCAGTTCTCCCCCATTGAGTGGTCGCTGTGTGCCAGGCCTGTGCAGAACACTTTGTGGGTCACTGCTGTAATGACTCATGTGTGTGGTTCTGTTTTATCCCCATTTCACAAACAGGAAAATGAAGATTCACAAAGGTGAAGTCACTTGCGCAAAGTCAGGCATGAAAGTGGTAGGGGCAGAATTTGAACCCAGCTCTGAGAGCCTCTGGGCTCCAACTCCTTAACGTCTGAGTTCTCCAGCACTTCTACCAAGACCCTGAAGTTGGATGGAGCACTCCCATGCTCTGACCAGCTAGATCTGTCAACTTCTCCTCACCTGGTTTCCCATTATCCTGTGCAAAATGTGCTCACAGCTGATGTGTTCTTGAAAAATAGGGCCACGGTCTGTGAGAAATGCTTACCATTTCCTTCTTCCACAGGACCCAACTGCAGTTCAGAACAGTTCCCAAGCATCCCGATGGGGAAGTCCCCAGTAACCCCTTTCTGGCCTTGATCCTAGTCAACTGCTCTCAGGATGAGGTCAAACACTCTAGTATGGCCATGGCCCAGTCCTGACCCCTGCTGCTTCTTCCACAGCCACTGCTCACTAATTAACTGTGACTATTACTCTTATTTGGATTTTAACAGTGGCCAGTCTGAGCATCCAGCTGTACTCTGGAAGCAAAGCCTGAAACTGATCAAAGAGTACTCACTTTGTTCCTTGTTGTATCCTTTGTGGGGCCCTCTGCCATGAGCCAAGCTGCCACCTCCCCCCGGCACCGTAGATCTGTTGCCTTACCTTTCCTGTGGCACCATGAGACACATACTTGGCTCCCTCCCTCTGGGCAATTTCCACTTGTTTGCGGGCAATGCAGGGCCTAGCAAGAGAGGTGCCCAGGAGGTAGCGGTCCTCATACAGTGCACTGGACTGGATAGCAGGCCAGATGAATTCCTCCACAAATTCTTTCCTGACATCCTCAATGAACACCTATGGGGAGAGGAACCCATGAAGAGGAGCCTCAGGAAGGACAGGGGACCTGATCAGAATACAGAGCCTCAGGGGATCAAATGGTCTTCATCTATGACACAGTTAATCTGCTAACTGATCACAGCAAACTGTACCCCTGTTTATTCTGCATCAGTGGTAGACATCACTAATTAATCCATGAATACTGTACCCATGCTGTTCCTACTGCAATCATAGCAGACATTCCCAATCAATTTTAATGCGCTATCCAGCTGAAACTGCTTGTGGTCCCCAAATCCTTCTAACATACAATTCTGGGCATGAGAAAATACTAAGATGCCATCTAAGATCTACAGCAGTGGTTCTCAAGCAGGAGGCAGTTCTGTCCCTCTGGGGGCATTTGGCAATGTCTAAGATATTTTTGGCTGTCACAGTGGGTAGGGTTGGGGGATGTTCTGGCATTTCGTGTGTAAAGGACAAGGATGCGGCTAAACATCCTACAATGCACCGGGGAGCTGGCTGCCTGTCAACAGTATGGAGACTGAGAGACTCCAATTTACAGGAGCAGTTCTCAAAATGTGCTCTGTAGACCCCCCACCAGGGGGTACCCAAGACCTTCCCGGGAAAACTCTGAGTCAAAAAATGTTTTATAATGATACTAAGATGTTAATTGCCTTTTCAGTATGTAGACATTTGCACAGATGCTGAAAAAGCAATGGTGGGTAAAATGCCTGGCTTAGCATGAACATAGGCAGAAGAAGCAAACCACACCCAACCATTCATGCCTGGATCTCCTAATTTCACGAAATGCCAATTTCACTATTACTAAATCTTAAAATGTGAAGTAGATATAAAGCACTTCCATTGCACACCAAAGTGCAAGGGAAAACCAGTGTGCCATATGTCTGGGTTGCTAGCTAAAACTAGCCACTTTTTCCATGAAACACTGAAAGAACAACTAACAGACAAAATACGGTCATTCAGACTTTGGTTTTTGGTAAACATGAGCCCATCACCTCAAGGAAAATTGAGAGTGTTGCTAGTGATAAAACTCCAGCTTTCAAGCAAAAATTAAATTAGAAAGCATGGCTCATTGAAAGCAGACTCACCTCGGTGAGTCTGACAGCTTCCCAACACTTGTGATGTGAGTAGTGGTGATAATAACAAATTGGATATTTTCATTTTTTATAATGAAATGTGTCAACACTTGGAAGAGCTACATAACTTTGTGCCACAATGTTTTCCAATGCATAATGTGACACAATTATACATATACACAAGTAAAAGATCTATTCAAAGTGTAAGATAGACCAGTGGATTTTAAAGCCGGTGAGTACAAAACGTTGACTGACAGTTTCAGATTCCATGTGACACTTATCTTGAAGAAACTATCACCTGTTGAATGTTGGTGAAGTATCAAGGAATGTTCCTAGTCCTCTGAAAAAAATTGGTTAAAATACTCTTCTCTTTCCCAGTGATGCATTGGTGAGGCCAGATTTTCTTCACATACGAACTTCAACCAAAACAATACATGTCTAGTTGAGGGCCATGACCACAAGAGCCCAGTTATCTTCTCTTAAGCCAGCCATTAGAAGAGATGTGAAAAAATACAAGCTAGTGACATTCTTATGAACGTTTTTGCTTTGGAAAATAATTATGTTTAATAAGTAAATATATAACTCATGTTCATTTGCATTGTTGTTACTATTCTCTTTAAAAGAATGTTTTTTAAATGCCAGCTTTTATTTCTAATGTGATAAATATCCATAGATTTAGTTCACAAAAGTGCTGGGGGTCTCAATAATTTCTTAGAATCTAATGTGGCTCATGGGAGCCTGGTGGTACAATGGTTAAGCACTCAGCTACTAACTGAAAGGTTGGCAGTTCAGATCTACTCAGTAGTGATCTACTCCTGTAAAGATTACAGAGTAGAAAACTTAAGGGGCAGTTCTACTCTGTCACTTGAAGCCACTATGAGTCAAAATCAACTCGACAGCATCTGACAACAATGGGATCACAGAACACTTTATATATATTTTTATAGGTGAAATTCACATAACACAAAATTAACCACTTTAAAGTGAACAACACACTGTGTTTAGCACATTCACAAGGTTGTGTAATCACCACCTCTGCCTAGTTCTAAAACATTTCATCACTTCAAAAGGAAACCTCATACCCATTAAGAATAGCACCCCATTCCCCTTTACCTATCTTAGCACCACTTTTGCAATACTTATTTCAAAATAAACATAAAAGAAGGATGGATGGATGGATGGAAAGAAGGAAAGGGAAGGGAGAGGAAGAGAGAGAAGGAAAGAAGGAAGGAGGGAGGGAGGGAGGGATGTGTGGATAGAGAAACAAAAGGGAGATGAGAAGGTGGATGGAAGGATGGGTGGAAAGAGGGAGGGATAGATGGACAAAGATCAAAAGGAGATGATAAGCAGATGGATGACTGGACGGATGAAGGGGGGACAGATGGACAAACAGATGAAAGGGAAATGGGCAGGTAGATACACGGATGGAAGTTGGAGGGGGATGGATGGGCAAACAGAAAGCAAGATGGGCGGGAAGGTGGATGGATGGATGGTGGGCGGATGGATGGACAAGCAGATAAAAGGGAGATGGGCAGATAGATGAATGGATGTATGAATGATGGAGAGGGGATGATGGATGGGCAGATAGATGGATGACTGGGTAGACGGATAGATAGCTGGATATGGAGTTGGTACGGTGTGTTGCCAGGTGCCTGACAGGGGCAGGAAGATGATCCTTATATACCTGATAGCAGAAGGAAGCAATTTCATACCCCTGGCAGTAAGAGCACAAATCAGAAGGAATGCAGGGGCAGGAACAGCTACTGCTGCCTCCAACATGTCACTACCCTACTTCCAACCCCCAGATCTGTGTCCCACTTGGTACCTTTTTGGCCCCAAGCTTCAGTGCCTTCCTTCTGGCTTCTTCAAAGTCTTCCTTCTGGCCGATGTTAGCCTGAGGAGCAGACACAGAGAAGCCCAATCAGCCAGAGGGCAGAAAGGAGAGCACAAGAAGAGCCTCACCCCCGGCGGGGGAGCCCTAGGCAAGCACCATCCTTTCACAACAACCTTCAAAAGGAGGTGGTTTCCATTTGATGGGCCTAAGGTCACAGGAAGGAGAAAGGGCACAAAGCAGGGTCTGGAAACATCGAACTAGCTCTGGGAGCCTACCACAGTTACAACTAGATTGCCCAAGGGTACCAGAAAGTAGTTTCCATGGGTCAAGGACTGGCTAAGCTTTGCCCTCTGTGTACAGGCTTCTAGAATAATGCAACTTCTTGCTGGAATTGCCTACAGAGGTCAAAGATTTCCCTTGAATCCAACTTCCCTAACCAGTGCAAAGGTCGGCTTGTCAGAAACTGCTCAGCCTCCAGTTCACACACTTCCACAGTCAAAGGCAGAGAGACTGACTGTTCTGAAGGGTCCCGTAGCAAGAGCCAGAGAAGCCTGTGCTCAGAAGCTTCCAGCACCATTCCTGCAGCTGGTGCCTCGACTTCTGGTTCCATGGCCCCTGTCTAGACACTGACGTATTTTCTGCCAGCTGGACTCTGGCCTGCTGCCCAGAACCTGGCCTGAAACTTCGCTTGCTGCATTCTGCTCACTAGATTCCACAGTCTTCCCAGAACCTAGCTGCAGGTGCTTATCTAAGGTCACTCAGCTTTTAAATCTGCCAGCTGGTAGTCCAGGGGTCTGGATAGCCAAATCCAAGTTCCAACTGCCCCACTGCACTGCTGATACAAGATGAGCACACCACAGGCTCTTCAAATCCACTCAAAGCTGTGGCTCCACTCACCAGGTGACTGGACAAGCAGCCTCCCCCTCTCTGAGCCTCCGTCTCCCCACCTGAAGGACGAGGGGTTTGGACGTAGACTGGGCATGCTAGCCTCAATTGCAAGCAAACCACTTATGGCAACAGCTGAGCTTTTGTCTGTCCACAGCCCTGTCCCCATTTCCTCTGGGGACAAAATCTTTCTTCGGGAGAGTTCTTCCTACACGGTGGAGTGGAGCAGATCATGCTTCTTTCTCTGAAGCCAATCAGAGCCTGCTTTATCTCAGTCACAGTAACCAACACTTGGCGGTGGGCAGTGACTCAGCTCGGCCAGTCAGGATCTCCTCTGGGCCCTGACACAACAGCCTCTTCGTATGAATGCTAGGCCGTGGTGACGGAAGTGTGCGCCTGTTGATAGCCATCTGGCCTGCCACCTGGTGAGGCCAAGAATGAAGCCATCAGAGATGGAGACAGACCCTCAACCGGCACCTGGATCCAGCCTTGCCTGAAATCTATCGTACCCCTGGACTTCTGTTATGTGAGCCAAGAACGTTTTTTCTTTCTTGAAAAAAGAAATCCAACTCAACTGGTAGATTTAGTAACTTGGCAACCAAGAGTCCTGAATAGCACAGTCAAACGAAGAAGGATTCAGAGGCTGTGTCCAGATTCATCAGAAGTAGAGTTTATTTGATTAGCGATGTCTGCTGTGGACCCTGGATAGGGAAGTGGCATTATATATGGCCTATTAACTAGACCTAGGTCAACCAGAAGCAACCATAACCAATTTAGTCCAGTCCCAGGTTCTTCCAGTTAGAATTATAAACTTTACTGGGACTTTCCAAACCCACATTCTCTAAGACTTCCTTATAGTAAAGTTGAGAACTGTTGTATCTGTTACAAATGAAATAAAGGACATGTGGCCCAATTATAAACTTCCTCGCACTTCAGAAGGACCCACCTTTGCTTAAATAACAGCTTCCCAGAACCTATACTTTTTTTCCCCAATTAACTTCCTTAAAGGTTCTGTAAAATTTCTCAAACAGAAGTCCTGGGTGTCTCCTCTTGAATGCCAGGCCTCCTTGCTGCTGCTATTTGGTTTACCACCAAACAAAATTTTTGTGAAAACTTTTTAATGAGGTCTGACAATTAAGTCTGCAAACTTGATTGTTCTAAGTGCTACATACCTCATTGCTGAATATCACTACAGTCACCTTCAAAGTACTTCCCCTTAGGAAGCTGTGTACTGATGCCAGCACCCAGTCTACCCCTCAAAGCAAGTTTGGAACTCTTTCTGGAATGGCCATTGTACAAGACGGCACAGTGGCAAGTTTGCAAACTTAATTGCATAGTTGTCTGTGAGGGAGTTTTTAGCCAGTAAACAAATAATTGTATTGGAATGCCCTCCGTACTCACCTGATCTGGCCCCCAATCACTTTTTTCTTTACCCAAAGATAATGGAAGTATTTCAGGACAATACTTGACTGCCATAGAGGACATCAAGGATATTATGACGACAGCTCTGATGGCCATTCCAGAAAAAGAGTTCCAAAATTGCTGTGAAGGGTGGATCAGGCACTGACATCAGTGCAGTTTCGTGAGGGGAGTATTTCAACTTTGGATGACAGTAGTGATACTCGGCAGTGAGGTATGTAGCACTTTTTCTAGGATGAGTAAGGGAACTTAATTTGCAGTCCTTGTATAATTCACCTCCAGAATCTGTCATTGAACCCCACTGACTTATTTACCACTCCAGAACTGGGTGCTGTCAGTCAGTGCAGGATTTGACAATCCTGACTGAATTACAAGTGACTGACAGGGACTCCAGAAAGGGGAAGACTGTGTACCTTCCCTGTGGCCTTCATATCTGAGCTCCCAGTCTCTCTCTAGGTAGGTTGGCCCAGCAGCACTGCCAAGGTCATTCCCTGTGTCTCCCTCTGGTCACCAGCCTGATAGCCTGTCCCCTCACTGCTCTGAGGATGTCCATTTTATAGATGGAGAAAGTGAGGCAGTGCAATGAGGAGCTATTTCCCTACAGTCAAAGACAAGCTTAGAGAGAGGAAAGAGGTATGGACAAGTGTTAACAAGCAGACATGTAGATGACCCAGTCAGAGATCGGACAAGGGCTGGCTGAGCAGCAGGACAAACAGATAAAAAGACAGACACACAGGGCACCTCCTCACCAGATAGGCAATGACATCATAGCCTTGTTCTTTCAGCCACAGAAGGATGCAGGAGGTGTCCAGGCCACCACTGTAGGCCAGAACCACAGAGCCTTTGCTGGACATCTTGTCTGGAGGGAGTTGAGGAAGAATATGAGTGATCAGGAACTGGAAGGTCCCCACCGGGCAGGCTTAGTACCCCCATGGCCAGTCTCCTAGCCCTGCCGCCGCCCCCACCTCTGCCTTGGGAGGCCTTATCCCTTGGACAAGCTATCACTGGTGGGTTGGGAACAGGATGTTTTTCCATAAATCAGGGCCAGCTAAAGTGCTGCCTTCCTCCAGTTGTGCCTCTTCCACCCTGGGGGTTCCTGGCCCTGCACACACCCCATTCCATGCTGGGTCTCAGAATGCTAATAGCAGAGCTTGAGACTGGCAATAGGAAGGTACCTCTCTGAGCCAATCCCCTGCCAGTAAGAGAAGGCATCTGAGCTGAGCTGTGCAGCCAGGGCCAGCGGAAAGGGAGGAGGTGAAGCAGTTGGAAAATTTGGAAAGGGCCTTGGCAATGACTCTCTGGCAGCAGACATGTGCTTAATCACAACTGCACCTTGAAAAGCAGAGAGTGACAGAACCTGAACCCTATAATGACCCCATGGAGTAGGTACTGTCATCTTCATTGCAAAGGCAGACACTCAGGTTTAAGGTCAAAGCACATGTCTGTGTCTGGCTCCAGAGCCTGGGCTCTTACCCAGCATGCAGTGCTAATTCCCACTTAACTCTCTCCCTCCTGATGTCCTATTTAACCTTCACTCAAGAGCATTTAGAAATCCTTGTGGCCTAGTGACTAAGTCCTGTGGCTGCTAACCAGAAAGTCAGCAGTTCAAATTTGGCAGGTGTTCCTTGGAAACTCTGTGGGGCAGTTCTACTCTATCCTATAGGGTTGCTATGAGTCACAATGGACATGAAGACAGCGGTTCCTGCCTGCCCCCATGAGCATTTTAGGCATCATGGCTCTTTAAAATTTTTATTTACCAAGGTGCTCAGGGTCCACTGTGGAGCAATCCAGTAAATAAAAAAGTTCAGTGGGGAGGGGTTCAGAGACCTGTTTTCTCTCTGTGCAGGTGAAGAAACTGAGTCCCAGAGAGGGATGGGGACAGGCAGAGGTGTAATGGCTCTCTCTCACCAGGAGACCTTTCCCAGGGGACCTGGATGAGCTCTGAAGCAGGTGCAGATGCCCGCTTCCCACCTGCTCCCACGCCTCACCTACAGTGAAGCTTCCCAGTGCTCCACAGCCTCCTGCCTCCTGCCCTTGCAGCTCTATTCCCTCTGGCCAGCAGCTTCTCCCTGCCTTCCCCCTCCCTGGCTGAAGTAAGGCTTTTCTTGCCTCCCCCAGCACGTCCACAGGGCCTTGAGAATAAGTGTTATTACTGTGCCCACTTTGCTGAAGAGGAAATCAAGGGTCAAAGAGGCCAAGTTACCTGCCCAAAGTCATATGGCCAGCAAGTGAGAGAGCTACATTTGAACCCTGGCCATCTGGTTCCATGGACAACTGGCCCACTGTTCCACATTTAGAAGAGACAGGCTTAGGTCTGAGTAGGAGCATTTCCACTGGAGTCTCACCCAGTCAGTCAACAGGGGCTCCGTATTAGACACCAATAGGAAAGGGTGGGGAAGTGTCTCCAAAGACATGCGGGAGCCCAGAAGGGTCGCCCACCACTGCTACTGTAGTGACACAGGTTCCTGTGTCCTGAGCATTTCTAACACGACTGGAGGTTTGGAGAGGTGAAATAGCTGCCCGGGGTCATCCAGCTGTTTACGACCTAGAGCCTAGCTACATGGACAAAACTGAGCAGTCCTAACACACGCCACAAGCACACCTGCTGGCCCTTCCTATCCTTTGGCCTGGGAGGGGAAAATGCCTCCTAGAACAGTGAGGCTGGGAGTGGGGAAAATTCTGATCAATGCCCACAACTCCCCTCTCCAACGGATATGTACCTGTCTGTCAGGCCCTGTCCTGGCTGGCTGGACTGGACTGCCCAGGATCTGGGCTGCTTGTGACTTAGCTGACCTTCACCCTTGAGCGAGTAGATGGTACCCATGTTAACTGCAGCCAGGCAATTGTTGGAATCAAGGATGGAGGAAAGAAGGAGAAGGATGCAGGGTAGTAAGTACCTGGAATTGGTAGTGTTGGTTCTCTGCTTCCAGACTCTCACTTCACAGCTCAGCAAACCACCCTGCAAAGGCAAAAGCTGCTCAGCTGCTGGCACGAGACCCCAGGTGGTGCCACTGGCCCTGAATCTGGCCTCCTCCACTGTCTGAACTCCTTGTGAGTGGTCTCATTGTGTGGGGCAGCCCAGGAGCCTCGGAGCCTCCGTTCGGCCTCCTGCATGAGGAAGCTCTTACACAGTGCGTGTTCTCACCCTGTGTGTCTATATGTGATGGTGGTGTGGTTAACGGTGGACTGTACCCTGCTGCTTATTTTTTAAACAGCTCTATTGAGATATAATGGACATACAATAAACTACCCATATTTCAAGTATACAGTTTAGTAAGTTTCGTCTTGTTTATATACCCATGAAATCATCACCAAAATCAAGATAACAAACATACACATTACGATACTGAGCTCTTCAATGTGGTGTTATCCCCATTTTAGAGACAAGGAAACTGAGGCTCAGGTTAAGGAACTTGCCCAAGGCTTGAGTTAGGTGGTAAGTGGCAGAGCCAGGATTCACACCCAGATCAGCTGGATTCCACAACTTCCTGCTGGTAGGCACAAAGCTAGCTCTCTGGGAAGGAATGTGCTGGGGGAAGGTATGGTCTGGGCATCCCCAGGTGGCCCAGATGCCGTGGCTCTGGACTCGGGTGGGCTTGAGGTAGGAAGAGAGGATACTGTTCCAAGAGCTGACCAACTCTAAAAGACTCCCCTGCTTCTGCCACCTTCCAGAGGCACCTAGAGTCAAGAAGACCAGTTGAGGGGCAGGTCTACGGATACAGGCAGATTGCCTTGCCTGCCCCTGCTTTGCCTTGGTGGTCTCACCATGCCTGGCATATGACAGACTCTCAGAACCATCCTGCTGGTTCTCCTCTGTGGAGGCCAGTTCCTCTCCATTAAAAGTTGGTCCCTGTGGTCTGGAATACTATGTGTGCTCTCATTCAGAAGTAGAGCCCCTTCCATGTGCCAATATGTGTGCACATGGAGACATGGAGGGCCTTTGCAAGGTGGTGCCACTAGACTTGAATGGTATGCAAGAGTGTGTTCATGTGTGTAAGTGTGCCAGCTCATGTGTATGTGTGCATGGTGATGTATTTGGGTCTGTATGAACACATAGAGACTAGCTGGACAGGTGGGTGGGGAAAATGATGCAATCTGACATTTGCGTCAGTTCCTGCCCTCCTAGCATCTGGCAAAGCTCCCTCCTCCCTTGGCCACCTCCCTCTGCCACAGGACCCTGGGCTGTGTGAAGAAGCTGAGGTTCTGACCTAGGGAGAGAGAGACGGGAAAGAAAAAGGAACCACAGCTACAGTCCATGAGTGATGACTCACTATGGGGAGGTACAGTGGCTGAGTCAGCCAAACCTGGGTTCAAGTTCCTTAAGCTGCTTACCTGCAAGATAGGGGTAAGAACAGCCTGTCCTCCCTTTCGCAACAGGGTGACAGCGAGGATTCAATGAGATGCTGGGGAGTGGCCAGGTGGGGAGCCTAGAGGCAGGCATCAAGCATGTGCCCACTAAACTCGCCTTACTACTGCCACATGCTGACCTTGAGCAAGTCCCTTGCTCTCTAGGCATGAGTTTCATCATCTGCATGTAGCTCTAAAAGCCTCTGTAGTTCTGACATCCTGTGACACTGGCTTCTTTCCTAGGGGAGGTGCCAGGCATATCCTGGTTGAACTCAGCCAGCTGTAACTCAGGAAGAGTCCCAGGCAGGTTTCTCCATTGCCAAGAACTTCCATGCTTCCCAGCTCCCAGCACCAGCCTGGACATCCCTTACTAGGACAGAAACACCTGGAAGGGAATAAAGTGGCCCCATTCCCAGACGCCTGCTAACTGGGCCTTAGTTGGCTAGGCAGGGGACTTTCCATGGTTCCAGCCAGAGCTACACCACCAGCTTCCAGTGAGCACGCCGGGCCAGCCCGGGCACTCACTCAACACTAAGAAACAGTTGTGCAACTCTTAACACTTCCCAGCTGGAAGGCATACAAGAGCAAACACTGGGTTCATTTCCCTTACATACGTCATTCCAAGGTTGGGACTACTATTAATTCCTATTTACATTCAAAGAACCTGATGTTCTGAAGGGTTAAACAACTTGCCATAGGTCACAAAGCTACTGAAGGGAAGTGCTGGGATTCAAATCCAGGCTGACAACCAGACCCCATACTTTTTACTACACTATTGACTATTGTCTCTGGCCTTTAACGGACACCAACATTCTCCCCTTCACACTATACATCTTCCAGGGAATAATATCTCCAATGAATCATCACTGCTCCTTTCTTTAGCATCCTGTATAACGTAGTTTAGGACTATACCTTACAGACTGTTCCTGTAGAACCCCTCCCTAACATTCTAACTCAACTCAACTCAACTCGGTTCATTTATAATTTTATTGAAAAAAAAAAAAAACAAAACAAAAAACCTGTGGCTCCACCTAGGCTACGGCTATAAGACTTCTCCTTAGGGTCTACTCAGTCTAGAATTGGAGCTCTTGTCACACTCATTTGTAACTGACAGAGCTAGGCTGCAATTCCAGACTTTGACCTGAAGGTGCCACTGTCCTTCTTTACAGGATTCAGCCTTCCCATGCCACAGCAGGCTTGGTTTTGGTCATTCACTAATAAGTCTCAGTTCATTTCTATCTACACAACCAGGGTGAGAAACAGACAGGGGATGGATTTTCTTCTCAGCTGATGGATGAGAAAGCTGAGATCAAGAGGATTGCCCAGGGGAGGCACACACTGAGCTGGCTGACACTCTCAGCTGCAGGATTCCTAAGGCCTGAGAATCAAACCAGGAATACCCAACTCTTTTGGAAACTCCATTCCTCTAGCTACTTTCCTCCACTCAGGGTTGGAAATTGTTTGGGAATCTGCTTTGGCTTAGGAAGGTTTAGTCTTCAGTTTAATGAAAATGCCCGAAAGCAGGGAGCAGGAAAACTAAGCAAGACTTCCCAGACCCTAGTGAAACATACACAAATCCTCTCTTAAAGAGCATTTGGTTATGGCAGAAAGATCCCACTTATCCATCTATTTATTTCACTAATACTGTTGACCAAAGTGCCTATGGATACCTGGCCTACCCCAGCTCTCGGGAGGAGACTGTCTTGTAGGAGAGGGAACCAGGGACTGAAGATCAGAGTAAGGCTGCAATTCCACACTTTGACCTGAAGGTGCCACTGTCCTCCTCCTATTGGATTCAGTTGTCCCATTCACTAACCAGTCTTAGCTCAACCATGGTGAGAAGACAGGGGACAGATTTTCTTCTCAACTGTCAGTGTTGCAGCAGAAATCAGGGCCTTGAGCCCTTGCTTCTAGTGGGGTTTTCTCTGTCCACATGGGTAGCCATAGGCAAACCACTCACTCCAGGGCTGCATGCTCAGTGCTCAGATCAAAGTATCCGGCTGTCCCGGCTTGCCTTTCAGAACCCATGAGGCATGGACAAGTGCTTGTACAGCAGGTGTCTGGGCCTGGCCACCTCACCCCCCCACCACAAGTTAGGCACAAATGTTGGCTACACCTTCAAAGTCCCTGGGGCCATGGGCCTGGGTGAAATGGCTATCACAGAGCCAGCTGACCTCACGACCTAGTGCATGAGGGTTCACGATCAGGGCAAGCAGGCAGGTGAGGGGGGCAAATATCACTGTTTGGGGTATTTGGCCTATGCTGAGAACAGGAACCTACCCACTCCGTGGTACCTTCTGCTTGGACCACATTCTAGGCACTCAGCGGGTAAAATTCACCTACTCATTTCTTCAGTCCACTCACCCACAGCAGGGTCAGAATCACTCATCAGCACCATGCATGGGTAGCTCAGGGCAGACTCCCACCTCTAAGGTACCCTAACCAGCCTGTGCTGGGGAAATCGACAATAGAGGAAGGGAGTGAGAGGTGGAGGGGAAGTTAAGAGGTGGGGACTCCTCCAGTTCCAATCCATCTCCAAAAGTTTCAAACCCCTGTGTGGCTGTTTCTGCCTCTATTGTTTCTCCCTCTCACCCCCATCTCATGTCAGAACCTAACTCCTGAGGGCAGGGACCCTGCTTCTTTCCCTAAATATGGTACCCAGCATGCCACTCACCAGATACTTGTTAAACCTTTTGTGCCCCGCAGTACCTACGGCAACCATGACCTTTTTCAAAAGCCTCTGGAATTTATTGGGAAGCTTCCATACCAGTGACAGTGTGTACTGCCTCAAGACAGGGGCCTTTATAACTGATTGAAACAGAATAAATGGGCATGTGCCACAAACAACTATTTTGACGCAGTATTGTATGAAGTGTCTGAATTTTGAGTACAAAAAAAATAGAAATTTTGAATATTTTTATTTTTTACCTATATGCACCAATAGACTTTGGTGGGAAACCGTGGTGGCATAGTGGTTAAGTGTTATATCTGCTAATCAACAGGTCAGTGGTTCAGATCCACCAGGTGCTCCATGGAGACTCTAGTGCAATTCTACTCTGCCCCATAGGATCACTGAGTCGGAATCGACTCGATGGCACTGGGTAAGGTAAGGTAAGACCATGCTGGGAAATCTGGAATGTAATTAGTGGTACTTCACATGTACCGCTAAACCTTCAGGATAGGCTTGTAGGAGAAGGCAAGGAAAAAAAACACCTGTACTACCTATGAAAATTTCAGACAGTCGATGATTCAGCATGCTTCCATTAATGAAAACACATGATGTTAACAAAAAAGTCATAGCAGACAATAGTTCGGTCACCAAACGGTTAAATGGATCCGTTTGCAAATATCTTCATCAGCCTCTAAATTATCTGCAAAGGTCTCCTGAGCTCTGAGCCCTGAGCCTGAATGACCTGAGACAGATGGAGAAGCAGGCGTGGGAAGCTGGGAGTCGGCCCAAGGTCTCCTGTAGTTATACTTGCCTTTGGGACTTGGTTGCTGACTCCAGATCCTGCCCCTCCTGCCACTCAGCTGCACACGGGGAGAGAAACCCAGAAAATCCAAACCCACTGCGGTGGAGTTGATTCCACCTCACAGCGACCCTGCAGACAGAGTAGAAACTGTGCCACAGAGTTTCCAGGCAGCTCCTGGTCGATTTGAGCTGCAGACCTTTTGTTAGCAGCCTTAGCGCTTAGCCACTACACCACCAGAGGAAGGATCAAAGCCCAGGGTCCTCCTGACCTAGCCCAAGGAAAGAACAGGTCTGTTCCTGCCTGGAGACTCTCAGCCACACAGGGCTACGCCCCCACTCCACAGAGAGGAACATTGAGGTGGCGGGGTCACGGGGTTGGGAAACGAGTTTCCTCCATTTCTCCCTGGAGGGAGTCACCGCTCACAGGGGCCAAAGACAACAGCAGGCCAGACGGCGGATATTTCCTGCGAATCTGCCCCTCCCACAGCCCCTAGCTGATGCGAGGCAGAAAGTAAGCAACGCCACTCAAGGCGAGGCCACTAGCCCTTACCTGGGCACAGCGCAAATCCCTTCCCCGAGGCTCTACAGTGCGTTGGCCGCCCCCTGCAAGGGTACGGGGTGGTCACACTCAAGGCAAGGGAGCTTGCAGCGAGAGTCACGCTGCCCGTCTGCCCAGAGTAAACTGAGGCTCAGGGAAAAGCTTATGCCCCAGCCAAAGAGGTGAGGAACTGAGATGGAGCGGGAACTCCGGTTCCACACAAAGAAGTGGGGTTTGGGGGGGAGACAGGGGTTGGGAAAGAAGCAGAGTCAGAGACAGGAATCAGAGAGAGGGCGCGAGGGTAGGGGGAGCCTCCCAAGGTCTCCTTGTGTCAGGTGCACGGCATAGTCGAAGCCGGAACGCGGAAGGAAACTCCAGAAAGAATGGGGAGATTCCCAGACCCTGGACCCCTGACCCGCCACTTCGCCCCCGACCAGAGGCACCCAGGAATCCCGCCCCAGGCGTTGGAGCAACAAAAGCCTCCGTCGGCGTCTGCCTCTTTGCCTGGAACCGAAAGCTCGGAAGTCAGCCCTCTGTCCCCGGCTTGCCCTCGGGTCGCGTAGGGGAGGGATCTTCCGGGAAACGTGACCCTAGGCTAGGGAGTAGGAAAGAGACCCCTGGCCCTTCGAGGCTGGAGGCTCCTTACCCGTGCCCAAGCGTTGGTGACAGGCGGCGTAGCAGGGCCGGCGGCGCCGCACATCTCGGGTTATAAGCACAGGGCCGGGGGCAGGATCGGGGACATGAGACACGTGGGGGGCGGGGAGACGCGCGCGGCAAGCTCCGCCCCCGGGCCGGGCCCTCCCGGGAGCCGCTCTGCGCTCGCGGCCACCTGCAGGTGGGCGGGGCCGGTCTGGCGCGCTCTCTCTGCACATCGCCCTTCTCGGCTTTCTTTCCTCCGGTTTTAGAGATTCCCGCTGGGGCTGGCGCCAGCGCACCCGCCTGAGGGCTCCCTGCACCGGTCACGCGGTCCGGGTCTCACCACCCTGCTCAGACGGCAGGCGGTGCGCCGGAAGGCGGCTGGGGCTGGAACCTGCGCAGCTACTAGGGCGACTGCAGCAGCCCTGCCGGAGACCTGTTGCCCCGCCCTTCCGAGCTTTCAAAGCGCTTCGAGGTGAAAGTGGGGACAAAAGTGTACTCCGAGAGGTGGGGGGTGAAGGGTGAGGAGCTCCTGTTATTGTACCACTGAATCAATTTTAGATTCACAGCCAACCCTGTAAAACTGACCCACGGGGTTTTCTAGGCTGTAATCGTCCCAGGAGTAGATCTTCATGTCTTGCTCTCTTCAAGCGGCTGGGAGGATTCCAACCTCCAATCTTGGTTAACAGCCAAGCGCTTAACCGTCGCACTGCCAGGGCTCTTGGGGCTATGGTACCCATTCTCAACCTGTGCCCAGCGTCCTGGACCTTTCTGCAGACCTCATATGCCCTCCTTTTACCCACACAATCCAGCTGCTGGGAACCGGAGCGACTGCACAGAGAAGACAGAAACTGTGCTGGCACCGGAACTCAGGGGTTGTTACATCTTCAGTTCAGACCTGATTCCTGTCTGTCTCTCAAGGCCACCCTGTAAATGACAAATAAGAGACTGGCCGGCCATTATTCCACTAGACAGCGGGGGAAGGCTGAGGTTCACCAAGATCAAGCCTCTTGCTTCTAAAAAGAAACTAGGAATTGTGAACCTAATTTGGACTTCAGACGCTTCTCAGCCTGATTTACAAGCCTCAAAGCACCAATCACGGCAACCAGAAGCCAAATAAACCCCAGGTCCTGGGACTGCATCTAATGCCACTGCCCGCGGTTGAGGCTGATCTGAGGAGGGCAGCTTCCTGAACACATGGAGCTGTGGTAGCAGACTCCACCCTGCACTGATGGATTTGCTGTTCGGCCGTCTTGGAAAATAGGGGGAAAGGTGATAGGTAATGTTAAGGAAGTAGCCCTGTCCTGGCCCCTTCCTGCAACCAGGAAGCAGCTAGAGAGAAGGCCCTTCAGCGGATAGTGAAGCCTTCTTGTTTAGTCAGTGGGCCTCTTGGAGTTGCCCCCACTCTCTTGACTCACAGTCTGAGTATGCCAGCCAGGTCCCCATCCCACCCGATCTCACTGGCGATCTCACACCTGCTGGCTAGTTCCCTCAGTAGCTGGAGGTCCTTCCAGGAAGGAAAAGGCAACAAACCAGTTAAGAATGTTAAAGCTTCAAGTCCCTTGTGAGCTTCTTATCCTTTGGAATCCAACCCCATGTAGGTGACCTGTGATGGCAAGGTCACCAGATGAGCTATATAGGCTTAGTGCAACCCCTCACACTGGCCCCAGTGACCGGGCATGATTGGAGGCAACTTTCATGCTGGGAAGCCATGAGACAGCAGCCCCTTAGCCCTGGTGTCAGATCTCATGGATCTTCTGAGCCTTTTACACTAGCAGGAAGCATGTCAGAAACAGCCACCAAATAGCACCTACAGCAGCTGTTGACCTCAGAAAAGTCACTGCTCCCTCTAGGCTCACTTCCTCTTCTGTAGGGTGGGGTGGGGAGTGGAGTTGCATTAAGTATTCTCTGAGTCTCCATCCCAACCTATGACTTTGCACTCTGCCCTCATTTCTTCCTTTAAGATGTCATTGCCCTTCGAGAAAGTTGTGGAGGGGTGGGTGGATAGAGATCTTACCAGAGATACAAGGACAGAGTAACAAGAAAACCGGAAGGGACACACTACCACAAGCAAAGAAGAGCCAAGAATAAAACCTGTCCCTGGGACTCACAGTCATTCCTAGATGCAGAGTAGGATTGATGCCAAGATACCTGGTGATTTCCAAGAAAAGCTGGACTCGTAGATATTGAAAGGAGACAAAGACCTTCCCCTAGAGCCAAAAGAGAGAGAAAGCCTTCCCCTACAGCTAGTGCCCTGAATTTGGAGTTCTAGCCTCCTCTACAGTGAGAGAATAAATTTCTGTTTGTTAAAGCTGTCCACTTGTGATACTTCTGTTATAGCAGCACAAGGTAGCTAAGGCAGAATTTGGTATCAGAGGAGTGGGGCGATGCTCTAACAGATACCTGAAATGGGGAAGTGGTTTTGGAATCAGATGTTGTGTAGGAGATGAAAGAGCTTTAAGGTGCTTAGCAGTAAAAGCCTAGATTGTCTTTAAGAGACTGTAGAATTATAAACATCAAAGGCAATTCTGGCAAAGGCACAGAAAGAAGTAGGGAGAGCTATAGTCTCTGTCATCTTAGAGGATACAAATAGTGCCAACAACAGAATGTTGCTAGAAATGCAAACATTAAATGTGCTTCTGGTGAGTTTTAAAAGAAAACGATGAAGGGCAGTCCTTCTTATGCAGTAGCAAGGAACTTGTCTAAAGTATGTTCAAATGTTTGGTGGATGCACTTGGATATCTGGCTGATGAGATTTATAAGCAAGGTCTTAAAGAAGCCATGGGATTTTTCCTTGCCACTTATAGTAAAGTGCAAGAGGAAAGAGATGGACTTAAAAAAATTAACTGTGTAAAATGAAAAGAGAACTGGAAGATTTAAAAGTTCTGTTGTGCAAACTAAGGATATGTCTTTTAGAATTTTCACCAAGGATGTGACTACACAATCTTTTGTTAAAGAGGGTAAGCTTGTGTGACTAATTGATTTAACCACCTATTACAGCAGAAAACCCATTAGCTTAGCCTGAAAGGAGCAGACAAAACATACAACAAAAGAATATTGTCTTCATCTTGGAGTTCTATAAGCAGGAAACAGGCCAAAGGAGATCTATTGTCCTCCAAGAAAAGGAAATTCCATCCCTAGAGCAGCCTGGAGATCAGCAGAACTGTTGGAGGGATCACGGAAGCAGGGCCTTCTTGGTTTCAAAGGGTGGGGCTGCAGTCTCCTGGATTGCCAAGGGTGAGGCTGTAGCTATCCAGATTACAAAGAGTTGGTTTCTCCAATTTGGTTCTGAAGAGTGGGGTTGTTGTTAATGTGTGCTGGACGACAAGGCTACCACCCAAAGCTGAGAGGATGGGGCTGTAATGCCCAAGGGGCAGATAAATGGGGTGGCCTAAAGCCAAGGGAGCAAAGCTGTTGTCCTAGTGGGCCTCGAAGGCAGAGCTGAAGCCCAAGGCTGAGGGGCCTCCACCCAGAATCTAGACAGCAGGGTCAGCATCTAAAGTCTGGAAGGCAAGGCCACTGTCTAGATGGTCTCAGAACAGAAGATTGCTTTTAAAGACTTGAGAGCTAATGTAAATTGTTCTGCTGGGATTTTTTTTTTTTTTTTAATTTTTATTTAACATGACTGAGTGAAAATGTTTTGCTGGGATTTTTATTTGCTTCTTACCCTGTTACTCCTTCTTTCCCTCCTATTTCTCCCATTTGTAATGGAAATGTCTATTTTTGTGCCTGTTCCACCGTTGTACTTCAGAAGCAGATGAATTGTATTCTAGATCATTCTAGCTGTCCTTTTTCCAAGACAAATGTGTTGGTTCTTTTGGCAGCTCATGGTATATTTAATATTCTTGGTCAATACCATAATTCAGAAGCATCATTTCTTCTTCGGTCTTGCTTATTTGATGTTCAGGTTTGCATGCATATGAGGCAACTGAAAATATCATTGCTTGGGTTGGGCACATTTTAATCTTCAAGATGACATCTTTGCTTTTTAACATTCTCAAGAGGTCTTTTGGAGCATATTTTCCCAATCCAATATATTGTTTGATTTCTTGACTGCTGCTACCACGGGCACTGATTGTGGATCCAAATAAAATGAAATCCCTGACAATGTCAGTCTTTTGAAGACCCTGGTGGCATAGTGGTTACATGTTACGGCTACTAACCAAAAGGTTGGCAGTTCAAATCCACCAGGTGCTCCTTGAAAACTCTGTGGGACAGTTCTACCCTGCCCTATAAGATCGTTGTGAATCAAAATCGACTTGACAGCAGTGAGTTCTTTTTCTCCATTCGTCATGATATGGCTTATTGGTCCATTTGTGAGGATTTTTGGTTTCTTTATGTTGTGGTGTAATCCATACTGAAGGCTGGAGTCTTTGATCTTCATCAGTGCTCCAAGTCCTTTTCATTTCCAGCAAACAAGGTTGTGTCAGCTGTGTATTTCAAGATGTTAATGAGTCTTCCACCAATCTTGATGACACATTCTTCTTTATATAGGCTAGCTTCTCAGATTATTTGCTTAGAATACAGGCTGAATAAATGTGGTGAAAAGCTGCAACCCTGATTTTAAAATATGCAGTATCTCACCGTTCTGTTCAAATGCTTCCCTCTTCATCTATGTGCAGGATGGACATGATGAAGTGTTCTGGTATTCCCCTTCTTTGCAATATTATCCATAATTTGTTGTGATTCACACAGTTCAATGCTTCAGTGAAATACAGGTAAACACCTTTTTAGTATTCTCTGCTTTCAGCCAAGATCCATTGGTTATCATCAACGATATTCTTCTTTCTGTATTTGCTTGTGAATCTGGCTTGAATTTCTGGCAGTTCCTTGTCCAGGTACTGCTGCTACCACTTTTGTATTCAGCAAAATTTTACTTGTGAGTTGGTAATTTCCTCATCCTGTTGGGTGGCCTTTCTTTGAAATGTATATATATATGGATCTCTTCCAGCCAGTTGGCCAGATAACTGTCTTCTAAATTTCTTCTAATAGATGAGTGAGCACCTCCAGTGCTGCATTTGTTTGTTGAAACATCTCAGTTAGTATTCCTTCAATTCCTGGAGCCCTGTTTTTCCACCAATACCTCCAGTGAGGATTGGGCTTCTTCCTTCAATACCATCATAGATACCATAAAGATTACAACCTAGGAAACCCTATTAGGCGGTTCTACTCTATCCTTAGAGTTGCTATGAGCTAGAATCAACTTGATAGCACACAACAAAACATTATTATTATTATTATGGATAGAAAAGTGCAGCACAGAGATGGGGTATATTCTCCCAAAAGCCACACAGCATGTAAGCAGCAGAGCAAGACTAGAACCCCAGTTTCTGTAAGCTCGGGTCCAAATCCTCTGCTCTGCCTCATGTTTGAGTTAAACTGGTAGAGTAGCAGAGATTCCAGTTTGAGGATTACAGAATGCAGGGACCTTTACTCCTTGTCACAGAAATGGCTCCAGTCCAGGGGACTGTTCTTTCCTGACGCACAGACATTGCTGACATGAGACTTGATGAGGTCACAAATCTCCTGAGAGGGAAAGAGAGGGATAAGTTGCCAGCTGTTTTACTAAGCACAGAGTAGATGATGGTCTAGTGGCAGAGATCAAGGTGGAGGTTGACTGAGTGGCTCCTGAGTGAGCCACTTTCTGTCTGCACCCTAGTCTTCTGCCAGGTAAACATCTGAATCCTGGCCCATCCCTCATCCTGCAGAGCTGGCCCAAGGGTCCGAACTGGGGTGTGGCCCCAGGGAATCCTTTGCCTTTCACTCCACAGACTCCACCCACCCCACCTACCTCCAGACCAGGACTCCTCAAGAAGCCCGCACACCTCTTGACTAGGTGGATAAAGCACAGCAGCACCTAGGCCTGACCAAGTGCAGAACTGAGGTGCTGGAGTCAAGACATTCATACTTTCCAAATATATTCAGAGTTCTCCACCTCCACTACTGGGTCTACCTCTCTCTTACTCAGATCCCTGTAATAGTCCCCTGATGATTTCTCTGCTTTCCTCCATCCCCCCTCCCATCATTTCTCCACCACAGAGTTCTTAAAAGCACCAGTCAGAACAGATCACCCCCTTCTTAAGACCCGTTGGTGGTTCTTTTTCCTCCTAATATTGATACTCCGTTATTCTAACAACATTGGTTAACTTCCCTTTTGTTGGAATCTTTGTTGAAAATTCATTCACTATGTAAGTGTGGGCCTATTTATGGACTCCTTATTCTGTTCCACTGATCTATTTATTTAGCCCTATGCCAATGCCACATCATCTTGATTTTTGCAGCTTTATAGTAAGTCTTGACGTCAGGTAGTGTCTATCCTCCAACTTTATTCTTTTTCCCAAACCATTTTGGCTATTCTAGGGCTTCTGTATCTCCACATAAATTGCCTAATTGTGTTAAAGTCTGATGAAATTTTGACTAGGTATTGCATTGACTCTGCATATCAGCTTGGAAAGACTGGACATTTTAACAGCATTGAGGTGTTCAATTCACAAGTCTGGTATAATTCTCTGTTTGCTTTTATCTTCTTTAATTATCCCAACAGCAAAAAAGAAAAAAGTAAGACATTTACTCAAAAGTATTAATTGTTACTTACAGGATCAATGGGAAAGTAACTAAAGCAGTCAGGTCAGTTCTACAGAGGCTACATTTTAAAACGGTCTTCACTTGGTATGAATTCAACTTTTTAAACCAAAGGTGTGTCTCTAAGATGGTGTTGAAGTATATGCACTTTAGTGTGAGAAAACTGCTCCTTTATTTGGTATAAAGTACCAAGCAAGATTCTCTTTTTAAGGATGTAGACTAGCAGGATGCACAGCTAGAAGAGCGGAAAGCTCATAAAGTCCCAAAAGATGATGAGGTATTCCAAAAGGACCTGCTAGGGGCGAGCATTCTCCAGGTGTGAGACAGTATGCAACCACTGCGGGAAAGGTCTGGAATCTGTGGCATCGGTGTGACAAGTTCACCTCTCGTGCTAGATGAGATAGCATCACAGGTATTTCTTTTCCAGTGCCCAGATCTGATGTGAATGTTTTATTGGACACCTTGGTTGATTTGCCAGGACCAAGTGGAAGCCTCTTCCCAGGCAAAGGCCCTGATCTTCTACTCACAGAAAATGAAGACCTTGCAGGTTGAGGCATCTGTGATGGGTGGTACAAAAGTCCTCAGTTTCAATGGGAGCGCCAAAAGAGCCTACTTAGCTCAGATGTCTGAGCCATGTTTTGTAATTTTTAGTGTATAAATCCTACCTAGTTTTCTTCATTCAGTTTATTTCTAAGTACTTTAAGGTTTGGGGGATGATATCATAAATGGTATTTTAAATTTCATTTTCTAATTGTTTGTTGCTAATTTATAGAAATACTTTTGAATTGATCTTGCATTCTACAACTTTGTTAAATTTTCAGATTAGTTCTAACAGATTTTAAAAAACACTTTAGGATTTTCTATGTTGGCAATGACATCTGTAAATAGAAACAGTTTTGTTTGGCCCTTTGTCATTTCTGTGTCTTTTTTTTTTCCCTTGCCTTATTGAAATGACCTAGAGCCCCTGGGTGGCACGAACAAGTAAGTGCTTGACTACAAGCTAAAAGGCTGCCAATTCAAATTCACCCAGAGGTGCCTCAGAAGACAAGCCTGGAGATCTGCTTCTGAAAGATCACAGCCTTGAAAACTCTATGGAGCAGTTTTACTGTACACGCTTGGTTTGCCATGAGTTAGAATTAACTCTCAACAGCAGCCAACAGTAAGGACTTCTAGTACATTGTTGAATAGAGTTGGTGAGAATGGATATCCTTGTTCTGTTTCTGATCTTA
This sequence comes from Heterohyrax brucei, assembly GCA_028571685.1. Lineage (NCBI taxonomy): Eukaryota > Metazoa > Chordata > Mammalia > Hyracoidea > Procaviidae > Heterohyrax > Heterohyrax brucei. The sequence goes on along the minus strand of CM053150.1, from coordinate 82,283,399 downwards.
GGGGAAAGCATCCATTCAGTCTTTCACCATTAAATGTGATGTTAGCTGTGGGTTTTCCATAGCTAACTCTGTCAGGTAGAACAAATTCTCTTTTATTTTTGCTTTTCTGAGAGTTTTTATAATGAGTATATGTTGAATTTTGTCAAATGCATTTTCTGCATCTGTTGAGATAACTGTGATTTTCTCCTTTATCCTACAAATGTGGTGAAAATCGATGAATTACGTAGATTTTTTTCAAGTGTTTAACTGACTTTGCACTCCTGAAATAATTACTTCTCAGTAATTATAGGGCGAGAAAGAGTTAGAGGATTTAGAGAGATTTAAAAGATATAATTGGTCACCATACATAGACTTTATTTGTATCATAGCTTTTTTATTTTTTTTAATTGTGATTAAGTGAATCATACGATGTAAATCGATTTTGCACCCCCACCTATCTGCAGCTCCCTCTGCTCTCCCCACCCCATGACAGCACACTCCTGCTTTTCACTCTGTGTATCTAGTATCTTCTTAACAAGCATCTGTCCCCTCTTTTCCATCCTCTTCTCTTCCATTTAGAAAGGGACTAGTAGGACAGCCACCTGTAAATGTATAGAACCAAAAAGTAAGCACACCATATGGTCACACCTGTGTCCCCAAGTCCAGTCCATTCTTGTCTGCAGAGTTGACTTATTACTGGTTTCGAATCAGGGACAGCAGCAGGTCTAGTGGCCAAGTTCCCAGGTGAACCTCCAGACTGTTGGACAGTCATTTCAGGCCTTTTAGTAGAGTTCTTGGGCTGCACCCTCTTTTTCTCATGTTGCATTGGGGACTCTACATTGTGTCCCCCGTCATGGCTGTCTTTAGTGGTAGCTGGGCACCACCTGGTTCTTCTGGTCTTGCGTTGTATATCCTAATCTTTGTTTTTTACTAATTTTTTTTAACATAAAAGAAATACTGTCTTTATGAGGGAAACTGATGGCAAAATGGTTAAGTGCTACAGCTGCTAACCAGAAGGTCAGCAGTTCAAATCTCCCAGGTGCTCCTTGGAAACTCTATGGGCAGTTCTGCTCTGTCTATAGGGTTGTTATGAGTTGGAATCAACTTGATAGCAGTTTTTTTTTTTTTTTTTGGATCTTTATGACCAATTAGAAATCACTGTTAGTTTCTTTAGCTGTGATAATGGTATAGTTATGTATTTAAAAAAGATTTCTTCAAGTTTACAGATAGATACTGAAACATTAATGAATGGAATGATGTTTAAAAAGGACTTTGATGGTCCTCCATCACTCCTGGGATCATATCTAAAAGCCCTACCCTTCTATCTCCTGCGCCCTCCAGCCACACTGTCTGCTTGTGGTTTCCCCAGTGTGTCAAGCTCCTTTTGCCTTGTGGTCTTTGCACATACTGTCCCCTCAACTGGGACGCTCTCTACTTCCCTAATCTTTGTTTAGATGACTCCTAGGTCTTGGGTTAATGGTCTATTCCTTGGGGATATCTCTATCCCTTCCTCTTCCCTACCAAATCAGGCGCTTGCTGCATGCTGTCACGCTGCGGAGAGCACATGGCTAGTCTGCAGCAACAAAATGAGGGAACTGAGGGCTCTGTTTGTTCTTTCTGTCCTCAGTGCTTGGTCTTAGCCTAGACCACCATCACCTCTCACCCGCACCTCTGCAGGAGACCCCACACCTGTCTTCCTGTCTGTGCTCACCTCCATCCTCTAGTCTTCACACTGCAGCCAGGGTGGTCTCTTGGGTTTCATACATACATTTATACGTACACGTATATGCGTGCACACACAGGTACCTGGTCTGACAATTAAGTCCACCAACTTAATTTTTCTAAGGGCTGCTTACTTCACTGCTGACATCATGTCTGAAGTATTCCCTTTGGGAAGCTAGGCACTGATGCCAGCGCCTACTCCACTCTTCAAAGTGATTTTGGAACTCTCTCCTGAATGGCTGTTACACATGTTGGTACAGTGGCAAGTTCAGGAACTCAATTGTATAGTTGGCTGTGGGGGACTGTTTAGCCAGAAACAAGTAACTGTATTGGAACTCCCTCCCTACTCACCCGCTCTGGGCCACATGACTTTTCCTTTCCCTGAAGATAAAGGAAATATTGAAAGGAAGACATTTTGATGACCTTCAGGACATCAAGGGTAATATGACCACAGCTCTGATGGCCATTCCAGAAAAAGAGTTCCAAAATTGCTTTGAAGGTATACTAGGTGCTGGTGTTGGTGCATAGCTTCCCAAGGGGAGTACTTTGAAGGTGACCGCAGTGATATTCAGCAGTGAGGTATGTAGCACTTTTTCTAGGATGAGTTCATGAACTTAATTGTTAGAGCTCGTCTGTAAACCCAAGGTGGGAAGGGGGAGTGTGCTGTCATATTATAGGATTGTAATTAGTGTCACACGATAGTCTGGGAATTCAATTTTGTATGAGAGATTAATTTCAGCTGGAAACTTTCACGTAAAGTACTGTACTTAATTCATTATATATATTTTTTGATATCAAAATACATAAGCAGAATGTACACCAGTCCCACAATATGCACATATACAATTCAGTGACACTGATTATGGGCTTCAAGTCATACAACCACTCTCACTCTCTTTTTCTGAGTTGTTCCCCCTCTGTTAACATAAATTCACTACCCCGTACAGTTCCTATCTAATCTTTCAAATTGATGTTGTCCGTTTGATCCCGTATAGACAGATCTTAAAAGAGCACAGTGACCAGCAGTGGTGCCACTGGGATGGTGTGGGGAGTCCAGACCGCACCAGACAACAGTGTCAGTGGGGGTGATACCAAAATGACTTTCTATAGTTTTTGTGCAGTGTTTTAGCAGAAATTTATTATTCTTTATAAAACTGTTCCTGTTTTTTGTTTTTGGGTAAACTCAGCTTACATGTAGTGATATACCTATAAGGCTAAAACTCTATGCTAATTTACTTTTTGAACCTTCTGATGCACTCTGATCAGAGCTGTCACTATGACCCATTTACAGTGCTTCAGCTCACACAGTTGCATCGACACAGCTATAAGCACGTGCTACTGTTTTTGTTGTTGCTGGTGCTTTCATAGTTGCTGATTTTGTAAAACTGTGGCAGTTATTTTATTTCCTTAAAGAATGAAGTAGTCAATTAAAGGAAAAAAAAAATTCAAAAAAGCTTCTGCTCAGTAACTAACTGCTGTAACTAATAGTTTTCTAATTAAGTTCAGAAAGACCTTACAAAACAAATTGTTGTTAATATTCATCTAATCTAAGAAGTAATACATTTGTGTAATCTATAACTATGTCACAAATTATTTGATGATTGCAATGGACAACAAACTTACATGTATATCCATGGCCAGGGTGATACCTTGAGTTCCTGCATTGCGTGACACCAACCCTACCTATGCCACTAGTACTCAAGGCAGATATTCTTCACTAGTTAAGCTAAACTATCGTTTGATTTGAAGAAGATTTCAAGGAATATTTTTCATTTAGGTTTTGGAGATTTTCTCAAGGCAATAGTTTTAGGGATTTGTCTAGCCTCTGTGGCTCCAGAAAATCTGGATCCATGATAATTTGATGTTCTAGTCTGTGTTTTCTCCCTTTTGATGGGGATTCTTCCACAGAATCTTTGATCAAAATGTTCTATAGTGGTAGTCAGGCACCATTCAGTTCTTGTCTCTTGACAAGCAGTTCTGACGTTTGTGGCCACTTGTCTGACTTGCCAGAGGACAAGCTCAATCGATGTACTCTCTTAAATTTTCTCCAGCCAACCTATTGACACAGGTTAGGATCCTGTCCTCTGTCTCTCTTCTGCCCCAAGGACTCTGTGTCTGCTTGTTGTGGAGACCTTGGGTGTGTAGAGACTGCAAAGACTCCACCCTGAAACTTTCTCATGGTTGGAACCAGAAGGCACTTTGCTAATGGTCAGGCCTGTCAAGAGCTGAGAGTGTCATGCAGGCTAAACCCCAGATTGGCAGTCCCCACTCACAGGAACACAGAGTCCAGTCATTGTGTTCTTGGAAAAGCTGCATCAGAGAGTTTAATGAATGACCTGTGGGGCTGTTCTCCACCCCTAATGGTGCACAACAGCCTCTGAGGTCATGCTGCTAAGGGGCTGGGCAGCTGGGTGGGCACTGGCCAGTGATGGCAGGCAGCTGGAAAACCAGAAGTGGATACTAGCCCTCTTGGAGCTGGCTCCAGCTGCAGCTTCCTCAGGAGCTTAGGTGTGGGCAGGGAGAGAGGAAAGAGCCTGGAAGCTGGAGTCAGAGCCTGCGCTTAAGGCCTGGTTCTGCTGCTGACTTGCTGCAAGATCTCGAATAAGTCACCCTTTTCCAGGTCTCCATTTGGTCACCTCAAATGGGAAAAGGAGCAGAAGGTAGAAGAGGAAGGGGACCAGACTGAATGGACTGTCCTTTTGCAGCTTGTCATATCTTAAGTTGTTCTTTATTCTGTTCCTGGCCCTTTTTTCTCTTTCCCTATCCTTCTTCCTTGGCAGAGAGTGTAGGCAGAGGATCCTAATGGTTAGAACCCTGAGCTTTGCAGTCAGATGGGCTAAGTCCTTCCCTTCACATCTAAGCTGTGTGACCTTGGACAAATGACTCATCTCTGAGTCCTTGTCTGTGAAATGGGAATAGCTTCCTGCCTCTGGAGTTTCTGGGAGAATGAAATAAACCTGGGTCCCTAAGGCACCTGACAGGGACTCAAATGGTAGCTCAGAGAATGTGAAGGGCGTGGGTGAGTCTGAGGAGGGGCAAGCAGCTGACTTCAGAGGTGAGAAGGGAGTCCGCACTCCCCTCTGCAGGCCTCAGCCTCTGCAATGTCTTGCCCTTAGGCTGACCCATCTCCCCTCCCGGGCTGCAAACTTCTTGGATCCACACAAAAATGAATTGCTTAGCAAAGGGCGAGGCTTTACCTCTGACCCATGGGCCCCAGGGTTGTACATAGCAGGGCATTTGGCCCAAGGAAGGTATTCACAGGGGGCCCTAAATGAATGAAAGGTGGAGGAGCCTAAAACCCCCTCATTTCTGCCCTCCTCCCCCAAGTTGCTCCTCCCTCCAACAGGAAATTCTACTTTTAGTGACTTCTTCGGTTTAAAGCAGGGTCAGCATCTGTTGTGAAGCTGGCAAGCTAAGAATGGTTTTCACATTTGCCAATGGCTGTAAAAAAATCCTAAAAGAATTCATGACATGTACAAATGGCATTCAAATTTAGGTCTCCATAAAGTTTCACAGGAATACCGTTATTGTTTATGGGTTGCCTGGGAGTAGTGACAGACACTGCATGGCTTGCAAAAACCAGAAATACCTACTATCTGTTTACAAAAAAAGTAAAAAAATGTTTGCAGACTGCTAGTTTAAGGAAATCAACCAGTTTTGAAAGTAAAAGTAGCTGTGCATGCGGGCGGGTTCAATTGGGATGACTAAGTCAGGAGTCCCAGCTCCAGCCGTTCAGTCAACTGTCAGTCAACTCATGTTCCCTCCCTAAGCTTCCCTTCCTCCGCCTGTAAAACAGGCCCAGTGATTCCTTTCCCATTTACTCCCTGGAAGGTATCCTTGAGACAGTCTGAGAGACATTCACTCCTTATCAAAAAAGCGCTCACTCTGGCTGCTTACGTCCTCACCCAGATGACAGGTGCTAAGGGGGAGATAACCATGGCACACTGAATAAGGGGAGCAAGGAGAAAGGAGCCCTTTTCTCTGTATAGAGAGACAGCCTCTTTCTCCCAGAGCTGTGCCTGTTGACCGCCAGCAGCAGGGAGGCCACGGGGGTGCAGACTGCAGCCAGCCCAGCAGGACTGGGAGGGAGGAGTGGGGAGCAGCCGCAGTGCCGGCCCGTGCTGAGCTGCGCTCACGTGCTCTCCCCGAGACTCACGTCTGGGCCAGTGCACTAGACATGCACCACCATGGACATCTTCAATCTTGTCTGTTCCCAGTTTGCTCAGTCAAAACGTTTCAGCTGTGGCCAGAAGAGCCCCTGTCATCTCATCAGCTGACCTATCTGATAGTATCTCCTGCTTCCTTATTCCAACCCTTCCTCACTCAGCTCCAGCCAGCCTGGGCCCCCTTGTGTCCCCCCTGCACCACACATGGGTGCTCCTGATTGAAGGTCCCAGTATTGTTGGTTCCTCTCTCCCAGGAAGACCCTTCCCTGAGATGTCTGCATGGCTTTCTGCCTCACCTTCTTCAGGTCTGATTCAAATGTTGCCTCAGTGAGGCCTAGCCTGACCAGCTGATTTAAAACTATCCTCCAATCTTTCCCACTTTGCTTTTCTCCCTAGCACAACGGTTTTATGCTCACAGCCAGGCAAGTAAGTAGAACTCAATGACTCTTTGGTGAGTGGATGAATGACTGAATTTCGTTCATTCCTTCAAAAAATTTTCATTTCATCAAAAAAAAATTTTTTTTTCTATTATGTTTTGCTATCTGTGCTCATTTAATCTCCTCACAGCACTATGTGAGTGTGACAGGGGACTTCTTGTCGTAATCCTATTTTATGGATGAGGAAACTGAATCCAGACAGTATGAATGACTTGTCCTAGGCCACCCTGTTCGTAGGGAGCCTGGGGCTGCTGGGCTCCTACTCCAGTGCTCTTGGTCCAGAACAGATGGGCGGTGGTCCCCCTCCCACTCGAAACCAAATCTGGTGTTGTCGAGTCGATTCCGACTCACAGCAGACCCTGGTCGTTAAGTGCTATGGCTGCTAAGGTTGGCAGTTTAGCTCTGCCAGGTGCTCCTTGGAAACTCGAGGGGTAAGTTCTACTCTGTCCTATAAGGTCACTACAAGCCCCTGCCACTCGAGCAAAGGCCAATTACTGAAGCAAATAATTGGATAAAAAAGTCAAAGGAGGTAAGGACAGTTGTTTTTATATTGTTACACACATACCAGATTTGGGATAACAATGCCAGTTGTGACAGTTTCTGCCACCCCGCACAGGGTCTACCCCACCCCTCAGGTGTCTCGGTACATTGTGTCTCTGCTCCAGGTGCACTGTGTCCCAGCAGAGCTCCCCCTGGTGTTTCGGGCAGACCTGGAGGGGCGGCCAGTTCTGCGGGCACACTCTGCCACCAGAAGGGCATCTTTTGACGCCTGCCTGAACTGACACCGCCGGTGACCACGGGGTCGAGGGTAAGGGAGTTCAGGTCCTCCTGTTCTGAGGTCAAGGCTGAGCACAGGGTGATGTTTGCTGAAGGTCTTGCTGACGCACGGGGCGAAGGAAGCTGACATTTCCGCTTGCTACAGCAGGGTAGCATGGTGTGGGCAGTGGCCGCTCTGCCCCGCCTGAGCCAGGTCTAGGCTGCGGGGGTGAGTGGCTCCTTTCTCCCCATCTCCGGGGGTCTCTGGCCCAGCAGCTGCGGCCAGTGTCTTCTTCAGTAGGGATAAGGTGACACAGCAATGAGCAGGATGAAGACGCTTTGGTGGCGTGGCGCAGCGGCCCGCACCGCGAGGCGGTAAAGGCCTGCGCGGGTGAGCGCACGCCGGGTGTAGACGGCACCGTAGCCAGCTCGCAGCGAACGCAGAGCGAATGGGCTGCGTGGATCCGGCTCCAGCACGCTGAGCTGGGTGCGGTTGGCTGGGACGCCCGCCTCAGAGAAGGCAGCGAGGCGAGCCACGTCGCGGTGAGCGTGCACGCCCAGGGGCAGCGGCAGCAGTCTGTACTGCAGTGTGGAGGGGCCTCCCTCGCTGCAGTCCAGAGAGCAGCGCCGGAAGCAGGTCCTGCAAGTCAGAGAGGCGGACCATAGGAACAAGACCCAACCGGATAAATTGGTCCTCAGACCCTAGCTTCCCTCCCCGCCACTCTCTTGCTCACCTCATGCTCCCGGTACTCTGCTGGTATCCCCTACACCTCAGATTCATTCACAAGCACCACTGTCAACCCATTTTCGGGATCAACAAACTGAGTCCCCCAAAAGCCACAGAAGGGCCCTTTCCTGTTGGAGCAATTCACTTCAGAGGATTTTTTCAGCCCACGCACAGGACAGCCCAGCTGGCACAGGGCAAGGGTCCACCTGGGGTGATGTGCAGGACTGAATCACCTGTTCTGGACAGACTGCCAATGAGAAGGGCTGTACTCAAAGACATGCGCTCAGCTTTCCAAGTTCACAGCTCCAGCTCCTGCTGGGGTCCTGACTGTAAGGCGCAGGACAAGCCCTGTCCCAGTAAACCTTCTGTAATGGCCGTAGCTCTGTCCACTGAGGTCACCAAGTCTCTAAGTGTCTTTATGAGCATCCCTTAGCCACAGTGTGTTGTCTTGCTGACACATTCGGGCACAGGAAGATGATATTTCAACTTGCCACAGCAGGAGGGAGTGGGCAAGGGCCCCTGGCCTGCCTGCACCCAGGTCTAGGTGGTGGGAGTGGGTCAGCTTCTTTCCCCATCTTCCGGAGGGTCATTTCATGTGTGTCTCTGCTGTGAGGTTTTGTGTATGTGTCTCTGGACAGTGTTCATGTCTCTTCACGTTTGTGTTTGCTGTATGTCCCTGTGTGTTTGTGTGTCTTCTTCTAGTAGCTCCGTTATCTCTGGACTCTAGCCTCTTCCAGTGCCTGGTGCTGGCCAACAGCATCTGGTGCCCAGGGTGGCTGCAGGAAGGCACCCTGAGTTGCCTGCTGGGCACAGAGGCCCTGACAAAAAGAGGGCCCTGAGGGGGCTGTCTCCCTGACCAGGGGTCCTGAGATAACCCCTCCAAGTTCAACCAATGGCCTTCTTGAAGGTGGTGTCTGGCTGCACAGGAGCCAGAGTGGAAGGGCCTGATCCCCGCCCCACTCCCAGCTGACTCTGCCCTTACCCTGGGCTGGGGCCCTGCCGATAGGTGGTGGGACATGGGGTGTCGACACACTGGTAGCTGCCACGGGTGTTGAAGCACATCTGGCCAGGCCCACACTCGATGTCATCCTCCTCACACTCATTGATGTCTGGGTTGGGGAAAGTTGGCCAAGGGAAGGAGGAGACAAAAGATGGAGCAAAGGAGAAGAGCCAAAGGCAGGAACCAGAGAAGACACATGGCTAAGTGTGAGAGAAACACCTTCAGATCTCAGAGACAGGAGGCCCCACTCCCCTTCTCCTTGGCTAGCCTGACCCATGCTGTTCCAGCCTAGAAGCCTCTAGCACCTTCAATTCTTCCCAGGGGCATGGCGGGCACCCTGAGGTCCTCCTGGAACCCAGCACTAGAATGGAGAGCCCGAAAGAGTGAAGGGCTTCCCATGGGGGACTAATTTTGTCCTTTTTATCCAGAGTGTCCACTACCCATGGGCAGAGCAGCCCCCAAATCCTCATCTGCCAGAGGGAGCCCCACCCTTCTCAGAGGATGTTTACTGATCCCCATGACAGACACGAGGGATGGAGACAGGCCTGGCAGGCAGCAGTCTCGTTTTCCAGATGGAGAAGTGGCACGACTGGCCCAGCCCTGGAGCATATTGTGGCTGGAGCTGGACTCGGAGAAAAGTGCTCCTGACTTGGCACTTAACCAAAAGCAAAACAACAACAAAAACCAAACCAAACCTGCTGTGGTCCAGTTGACCCCAACTACCACCAGCAGCCGCTTTGTGGCAAGCACTGGCTCTGTGCTTCTCTATGTCCAGGCTCTACATGTCTTACCCCAGCCATTTGGGTGGGGGCAACAGGTCTTGTGTTAGTCCTATTTCACACAGGAGGCTGAGGCTTAGAGAGGTGCATTAAGTTGACCACGGACACAGAGGAGAGATGGAATGTTATCCCAGGGTTACAGAGCCTGTCCACTTATTCTCTTAAGGCTCTTATTTCAAATCTGGGACCCAGCCCAGCCTTCACACGGCTGTGGGAGCTTGGGGTGATCTCTTGACCCTTCTGAGCTCATCTTCCTGCCCCATCTCACAGAGGAACGGTGTGAAGTGGCCTAGAACACTACAAAGGGCCAGAAGAGCAGACAAGGTGAGACCTAACACACCCCATCCCGTGTCTTGTCTTGCCTGTCCCCTTGGGCATCTAGAATGATGGCCCCACCCTGGGCGCACTTACCCTGGCAGTTCTTTCCGCTGGGGAGGAGGCGGTAGCCGGCAGGGCACAGGCACTGGTAGCTGCCTTCAGTGTTCCGGCAGGCATGCTGGCACAGGTTCCTCACCTGACACTCATCAAGGTCTGGCCCGAGCGCCGCAATGGAAGAGGGAGGATGGCAAGGGTAGAGACACTGAGTCACACATTCCCACGCAGATACATGCCCGCCTGCCAGACTCCAGGGCGGAGTAGGCCTGGGAAGTTCCCCTCCTTGAGAAGCTCACACTTTATCCCCATACTACCTTACCCAGTGTCCATCCTGCCTTCTAGGATTGGAGGAGTCCTGCCCTTCTCCATCCCATGCTCACCCATGCACCACTGTTTCCCTCTCCAGAATCCTCTGTCCAGGTTGCACTGCTGGAGTGGGTCAGCCTTCAGCAGCCTACCTCCTCCTCAGCCTTCTCTGCAGCCTAGGGGCCCCTCCTGGCCACCCCCCTGCACCCACCAGTCCCTCTTCCCATTCTTATGTCTGTCTGGAACATTCTCCTTCACTCTTGAAAACCTCTCTGTCTGATTACTTCACCTCTGAGCACCAAGAACAGTGTTTCTCAAAGTGGATCCCTAGAACTATTATCCAGGAGACTCTCCCTCTGGGAAGTCTCCAAAGTCAAACAGTTTGGAAACTGTCCCATCGCCCTCTTGAAGCCAGCTGCCTACTGGCACAGCCAAGGCTCTGAGATGCCTTATGACAAGCAAACATCCTCATCTGTGCCTGGCCTCTGCCTGTCCCCAACTCCTTGGCCAGGGAACTCCGCCCCCACTTCACCAGACACCTGTGGGTACTCCCTGAACAAGTGTATGTCTTGAGAAACATCATCCAAAGCACAATCTGCCTGTACCACTCGCCCAATCTGCCTGTGGGTGCTGGATTTCTGAACATGGTGACAAGGGTCCAAGCACTCAGTCTAGAAGCCTGAGATAACATAGCAAGCACATCACCTGGGAGATGGTTGGGCCAGGACTTACCTGTGCAGATGCCATTCTGCCTGATGAAGCCTGGGGGACACCAGGCTCGGCCCATGCTGCTCAGAGATACAGGACCTGGCCGGAGGGAGCCCCAGGCACTGTAAGAGCCACTGGGGATGTAAGCGTGGGGCCTCAGCCAGGGGGCAAGGGGGCCCCGGTGGCTGACGGTGGTCACATTCTGCCCACTCTGCTCCAGTGAGGTGCAGGCCTTGCCATCGCGGAGAAGGGTCTGGCCTGGTGGGCACAGGCAGCGGTAGCTGCCCTGGAGATTGTGGCACTGGAAGGCACAGACCCTGGGCAGCTGCAGGCACTCGTTGATATCTGGAAAGGGGCCAGGGCCAGGCAGGTGTACTGAGGATAGGTCAGGGTTCGTCACACCATTGCTCTAGCTGTCTCTCTTGCTCTTGCCTCCCCAGAACCCAGCTGCCTCACACATGGCACCAGACCTTCCCCAAAGCCTTCCTCCCTGGACCACACCAGCGTCTTCTCTAATTCTACCTCCACAGCTCAGAGATGTGACTCTCCCCAGATCTGAGCATTAGCCTGCCTCCAACTCGCCTCACCCCCACATCACTTCAGTGTCCCAGTGAGGCTGATTCTACCTCCTAGCCCTCTCTGAGGTCCACCCGCTTCTCCCCACCCTTTCTCTCCACTGGGGCACTCAGGGACGGTGGCCTCACAGGGCTGGGGTGAGGGTATGATAAACCCGTTAAAACTTCATTCCAGGCTGGGGGTTCAGTCATTTGCAAGACTCAGCATCAGTGTGGTCATAAGTACTGACTGCCCATGAGCCAGCAGTGCTGACCTTGGCCCCAGCGAGATGTCCGCATACCTAGGCAAGGCAGACGTGGGCCCTGGCTCTGGTACCCCCTGGGGCAGTTGCACCGGTGCCCGCCTGGGGTGTTCTCACAGATCTGGTTGTACTGACACTCATCCAACTCCTCCAGACACTCATCCACATCTGGGGAGACAGGGGAATCGGAGCTCAGAGCCCCTCCTCCAAAGGGTGGCCCCACTCCACCGCGCATCTGGGCCGCCTCCTCTGCGGCACGAGGCTAAAAGCCAACACTTGCAACCCACCCTCCCAATTACACCAGGTTTGGAGGTTAAGAGAGCTCTGGGTACACAAGCAAGGGAAGGGGCTTAAGAGGTGGCCTCTGGGGAGGGAGTGGAGAGTCCCAGCATCAAGCTGAGCTGAGCTCTGCCATTTTTAGTCCATAGGCAAGTGACTTCTCTCTGAGTCTCAGTTTCCTCATCTGTGAAGAGTAAAAGGATGGGACCACTTCACAAGGTTCTGATGAGAAGAGAATTAAATCATGCAAGAAAGGGCTTAGGATCGTGGTACACGGGAAGAACTCAGACAACGGTGAGAAAGAAGGAAAGAGGATGGGAAGCAAGAAGGCAGAAGACAGAAATACCCTGTGGAAACAATCCAAGAACTCTGAGGCTCACTGAATTTGAATGAGTGCATTTTCAGAGTTCAAGTCACCCTGATACTTTCCATTGGATGGCCCCTTTTGGAAGAGCCAGGGGGACCCAGAATCATGAAACCAAAGAACACTGCAGTGGGAAAGATGCTAGAGGCAATCTGTCCATCAGTGACAATTAGGTTTCCTCTCAAGTGCCAATTGCAGTTGATTAGTAGGGGGCATTGGGGAAGCTGCGTTGAGACAGATTCAGAGTTAGCATCTACACTCAGCCACTGAAAGGGTCATGGTCTATGCTGGGAAATGGGGAACATGGCAGCAGACGTATCATACATCTGCCATCCTTGACCCAGTCTCCCTGTCACTGAACAAATGAGGAACCCAGGGGCCCAGAGAGGGAAAGACCCTCGGGAAAGGAGCCGCTGGATGCCAGTAGTCAAGTGAGGCCAGAACCACTCCAGACCTCCTGAGCCTCAGCTCACACTCTTTCTATTCAGCCTCACTGGGCTCCTTCACGAAGAGGTTCAGATCTCCCTAAAAGTCCAGCCCCCTAGTGACACACAGTCCCTTCTGGTTTAACTCTGGCAACTGCTGGGCTCCCAGGAGAACGGGCAGACCCCAAGCTGTCCACATTACCTTCACAGCCAGCCCCATCAGCAGCTACCCGGAAACCAGGGCCACAGTGTGGAAGGCAGTGGTAGGACCCAAGGAGGTTCACGCACCGCTGCCCTTCCTGACAGAGGTGGGCATCCCATGCGCATTCGTCTACATCTGTAGGTGTGGGAAGGTCAGATGACTATGCGAACATGTGTCCCCTAGACCATCCTTGCCACCTCCACTTTGACCCAGTTTCACCTCCTGTACCCACAAGCCCCTGGGTGGTCCCCCAACCTTGCCACACACACTCGCACTAGCTCTTTCCATTATCCTCCCCTTGTCTCTGAAACACAGGACTCAGCCCAAGGGATCTAAGGGTCTCTGCCTGAGGCTTCTGACAAGAGGTTGCAGACAGTATCCTCTGCAGGGCCCCACTGGAAGCCCACAGAGACCTGGCTCTGGAGTGTAGTGCCAGGCCCTATGGGTGTGACTGTGGGTCTGCATCAGGACAGGTCTCTCATGATCAGATTTGCCATCTGGCAGCTTTGCTAAAGGGATCAAGTACAGCAAGCTGGGCAAATGGGTGTCAGCTCACTTGCCAACAGTGATTGATTGGAAATGACCTTTGGGTATTGAGAAAGCTTCCAAGGCTGTGTTCACACTTAGTGGGTGTAAATACCAAGAGCACGTGGTAGATTCATGTACATGCTCAAGGAACCTGCCCACACCCACCCACCCCAGTCTCCATGTCTGTACTTCTCTTATCAGCAGCCTCCCAGCAGGGAGGGAGTCCCAGTGTCCAGGGCACTGGAAATTGAAGACTGGCATTCAGTGCATCTGCAGCAGGCCATCCTCTGAGGCATGTGCCAGAGGCCAAGGTCCTGGCTCCAGAGACCTTCTGCACACACCTCCTTGCTGGGCCAGGTTGAGGAGACCCTCTTCACATGAGAATCAACTCACCTCTGCAGTCCCTGTTGTCCCAGGCCAGGGTGAAGCCGGCTGGGCAGGAACAGGAGAAGCGACCAGGTGCATTATGACAGAAGTGGGAACAGGGGCCATCTGAGCACTCGTCCCTGTCTGGTGGGGAGAGGTCTGATTGTCTGTGCTCACAGATACCCCCACAGTCAGCTAGACAGGGTGTCCGGCTGGGGGTGAGAGGGTTCACACATCCCTGCCAGGGTGGGAGTAAGGGTGCTCACCTACACAGAATGCTCCCTGGGGGTCGAGCTCAAAGCCCTCTGGGCAGCCAACTTCATTCTCTTCTGCAAGGCAAATGTGGGGGTCCTAAGGACCAAGGCGACTTGTGGGCAGAGAGTGGTCCTGGCCATAGCCCAAACTCATGGCTCCCTCATGTCTGCTTGTTCAGGTCAGTGCCCCTGAGCCAGGTACAAAGAGCAGGAGCTAGCGCTGTCTTGAGCCAGGCCAGGTGCCCAGTGAGGCAGAAAGCTGGTTCCTGGGCTAGGCTTGTTGGGGAGACTGGTTGGGTGATGTGCCGTGACATGTCAAGGAGCCCTTGAGAAGCTTATGGTAGGGTAGACCCAGGAGAAATCATTAAAGAAAAGCACAGAGCTGGAGGTCCTCTCATGCAGAACTGTGCTATTGAGAATTCTGAGGACCTGAATCTGCTGGCTAGGCAGAGAGGGCTCGAAGAATGGGTGAATGATAACGTTTGCTGAGGATAGCAAGAATAAGGCAGGGGACAGGGAAAAATGTGTTCTGGAGTGAGGAAGGAGACCCGATTACCTAAATAACTGCAATGACAGCCACCGATTCCAAAACACCTACTGGTGCCAGATTGGGACTGTAGAGTTATACTCTGCAAGGCAGATGATATCATGCCCACTGTGCAGATAAGAGCACCAAGGTTCAGAGAGGGCCGGGGTGCCCCCAAGGTCACACAGCCAGGAAGTGGTGCAGCACAGAGGTGAACCAGGGTCTGTCTGGTCTCAAAGCTTCTATTCTTACCACTCTCCCTTGTTCAAAGTTAAAAACATTTTGGGACCTCAAATATGGTAACATTTGTATCTTTCACAACCACTGGATGAGACAATGCAGCATGTCTATTTGGGTCTCCAGGGGTTTAAGCAGTGGTTCCTGGCTCCCTGAGTATGTCCCCTGCCTAGGCAGTCACTTGAGTCTTGAACTTCAGTGGGAGTAGGGGTTGTGAAGTAAGGGTAAGTGGTTGGACCTGCATCTGGGGCCTGGGAAGAATCATCAGAGGATTTTGAACAGGAGTGGCCTGAATGAAGAACTGTCCCTACTGGGGGTATGGCTAGATGGACAGGGACAGGCACAGGTTGGAAGCGGGCAGACTAGGCAGTGAGCCGTCTCTGTCCCTGAGAAGGCATGGTCTCTGGTCAGCAGATGCAAGGGGTGTGTATGCATGTGTGTGTCTATATGCATTTGTGTTGTCACCCTGGCTACCAGCCAGGTGCGTTCAGGACTTGTGGCAGGCTTTGCGCGGTTAGAAGTGGGGTGGAGACTAAGGAAGGGGCCTCACCAGCTTGCAGGCCTGTGGTCAGCTGGAAGCGCAGAGCCTCGGCCTCAGGGTCAAAGGCTGTGCTCACGGCTGAGGCCCGCAGGTGCTGCACTAGCTGGGGCTGGGGTCCCCGGGCTGCGTCATACTGGATGCTGGAGTTGCAACGCAGGAACGTGGGGAGGCCGCTCTGCAGGAAGTGCTGTGTGGAGTCTACCAATAGCTGGCCAGGCCCCGTCTGCACATAGCGTTCCTGGAAGTCCTAGATGAGGAGGAGGAATGGGAGGATGTCTGTGATGTCAACTCCCAAGAGGCCAGGGACCCTTGGCCTCCACTCAAGGGGCTGGGGAGGTGCTAGACAACACAACTTGAGCGGGCCTTTCAGCTTTTCCTCCAGCCCTGCTGGATAAACTTGGGCAAGACACTTCCCTTCTATGTTCTTGATTATGGAATAGGGAGAACACTATATCCCCAAGTGTCTAGGCTTACAGCATTCTTCCTTTGGGCTCCAAGTCCAAGCTATTAGTCTTTCCCCAAGTCGAAGACCTAGCCATGACCAGACCCTTTGAGGGTACAAGGGAGGAAACTGGGCCCAACAGCTAGGAGGATGGTTGTGGCAGGGCACCCAATTCTCTCTCACCCACGCCATCTGCACACCTCCTGGTGTTGGTACTCTGATTAGGATGAAACAGTCTCAGCCCCCACCTGCACTTGAAGCTCTGCGTCAGCCAGGCTCTCGGGGATGATGCCATTGACCATCACATCGAGGAGAAGTAGGCCATCAGGATCCAGACCCTTAGCCACCTGGGTCATTGTGAGCAGCTCCCCTGCAATGCCCACCCAGCCCAGAGTTACCACTGGGGAGACTCTGGGCTCAGGCCTCAGCCTAAACTGAGGGAAACACTGCTCACCTGTAGCAAACTCCACGTGTGACTCCTGCTGGAAGCTGCCACCTGTCAGGGAATGGCCATTCAGGGCCGCCCCATTCTCTCCAGCCAGGGCCCAGTAGATGGGTGTGATGGCAACGGTGAGGACACGCATCAGCGGCCCTGGGCAGGCGGGGCAGGGAGGACAGGTCAGGGCTATACCCTGAGGGCAGCCACTCTCTTGCTCAAGGACCTTCTGTGACTGCCTACTATCTTCAACAGAGCATCAACCTCTTCCCTCCCTGACCACATTCAGCCCCATAACCACCCGGGCCTGTTGTTTAACCTGGAATGTGAAAAATGGCAAATATCTACGTACTTAATGATACTGGTGTGAAGATTAATAAAATACATTTATTCAAAAAAATGTATGTAAATTGTTGACATTCAACTCAACTCAACAAATATTGATTGGGAGTCTAGGGGTCACCACAGAGCCCGGGCCTCCATAGACTCAGGACTGTTGAGCCAATTCCAATGCATAGCGACCCTGTAGGACAGAATAGAACTGCCCCATAGAGTTTGTGAGGAGCATCTGACAGATTCAAACTACCAGCGTTTTGGGTAGCAGCCATAGCATTTAACCACTATGTCACCAGGGTTTCTATAGATCTTCAACATGTATTTGCTGAACTAAACTGATATCCAACCAAGTTTCCTAAGCTGCAGACAAGTTCCAAAAGAAGCAGGATTGCTCCAAACCAATAACTTTGAAAAAGAGCTAGGAAATTGCCCTAGACATGGCTTCTCAGACATTCATTCACAGGAAGCCTGGTTCTTCTCTCAAGGCTAGGCTGGGCCACAGATTGGGGAAGGGGAAGGGTTCTGCATGCTGAGGTTCAGGCTTAGGGTCAGTCAAGCTTTTCAGCTTTGCTGTAACTGTCAGCTCTGAAAAGAAGTGCCAAGAGACTGAAGTTTATGAGCAGAACCTTCTCCACCTGCCTGTGACACCCTTCCCACTAAACAGAACCTGTCCCACCTGGCTTGGGGCCAGATATTCCTCCACGGCTCCTGCTGGCCTAAGCAGCTATGTCTGAAAAGCATCTTGCTTTGAGTACTCTCCACTGACAGCCAGCTCTGAGTGAAGCCCTGGCCAAAGACCCTGACCCAACCCCATTCACACAGGTCTGTGTTCAAGCGCAGCTTCAGAGAGGTACTTCTAGAAAACACCCTGTCAGCACGGCCTTTTCCTTTGCTCTGAACCCCTACAAGCAGACACAGGATCTCCTAGGAAAGGGAGACTTCCAGGTCCACTAGGTCTGGGTTTGCAGTATTGCCCCAGGAAGATGCCCAGTTGGTAGATGTTCTCCACACTTGCATATGCCTAGGACACACTCTTCTATGAATTTGTTTGAAAGTGGATGTTTCTTGGTTCTCTGGCCCTTCTAGCTAATTTTATTCTCTCCACCACCAACCTCTTCTGGCCCCTCTGGCTCACAATCATTGTGGGCCATCTCCCACTGCCTTTAACAGTGGGAAAAAACTACACAGCAATCAATGGCTTCAGAAATCTGATCTGCTGTACCCATACAGCCCTAACCCTAACCCTTATGCGGTCTGACTTTAAATCTAGTTCTTTTGTTCTGTTGATGGGTGGTGGAGTGATGAGGAAGCTGTCCACACCTCAGGCCACCTTGGCTTGGATGCAGCTTCTAGTAAAGGCTGCAGTGCCGGGCCGTTGACCTTCTTCCAGGTAACAGACCCTGAGCAAGCTCAAAGCACAGACTTTGCCTTGTCATGGGCCTGGCATGTAACAGAGGGTCCCCACGGGCTGGGACAATGGTCCCAGATGCAAGTGACACTCTAGCTCCCACTTACCCACATTTGCAGGGATGTGGCTGATGCTGCTGCGGATGGTGGTGGTCCCGGAATGTGCCTCCTGCAGGACACTGGTGTTGAGAGTGGCCTCGCTAAATTTCTGTCCATTAATCACCCCAGTCATACTGCCTCGGCTCCCCCAAAGACCCCCTGCAAGGAAGGAAGAGACCACCACTTACTATCCACCTCAGACTCCCAGTAGAAGCAGGTAATATTGTCACTTCCATCTCCCAAAGGGTAAAGTGAGGCTCAGTAAGGTGACGCGACCTGTCCAAGGACACATGGTTAACAGGTGGTGAACTCACAGCCCAGGAGACCCTGCTCTGGGAGAGATGAGAGGCTTCTGGGAGAGATGAGAGGCTGCTGGGAGGAACCCTGTGCTGAAGTGGTGGCATCTGCTTCTAATGCTGGCTCTGCCATCCTTTTCCTTGAAACCTGGCACATCGGGACCTTGGGTCACACCTGAGTTTGCTTATTTCTAAAATAAGAAGACAGACTTCGGCCTGCCAGGTTCTAAAACACCAGGGCCCCATGATGGCAGCAGCTGGCATGCTGGAGGAGCCAAGGGTGAGAGGCAGGGCATTAGGCCAGGGACCGAGTGCCGCCACGTGATCGTCCCTCCTTCCATCAGAAGCCCTGGCTCCAGCTGGCCGGCAGTCAGCCTGGCTGGTGGTACCCACCAGGGAGTCTGCAAGCAGACATTCTTCCACGCTAATCTGATGGATGGTAGGGCACACAGTGGTGCTTCCTCTGCCTAATGGACCAGCTGCTCATTAGGGCAGATGGCATTCCAGGGGGTGAGAGACAGTAGTTTGCCTGTGTCTCCATTCACCAGCTCTCGGGGGAAATTAAAAACAAATTGCCCAGGATCTGCTGAATAAATAAGATAAAACATAAAACATTCAACTGCTGGGCTTCCAATTGGGTACATTTGGAAGGGACTGGTTAATTTTGAATTCCAGGAAGCAGTGCGTTTCCTGCAACCCAAAGGCAGAGTTTAATGAGATTTGATGCACATCTGGAATGTCTGTTGTCAATATCCACAGTTCTGGGGATTATGGGAGGAGCAGGAGAAGAAAGGCTGTGAACCTCTTCCTGGACTGTGCTTGTGGTTTTTAAAAACACCTTTATTTATTTTGTTGTTGTAGTTAAGAATATACATAGGAAAACATATACCAACTCAACAACTTCATTGTGCAATTCAGCGGCATTGATGACATCCTTCAAGTTGTATGACTATCTTCACCTTCCTTCTGTGGGTTATTCTTCACCCACCAACATGCACTCATTACCCTCTAAGGTTTCTGTCTAATCTGTTGAGCCGCTGTTGTCACTTTGATCCCTTGCAGACAGTTCTTAAAAGAGCATAACGCTCACCGCAGACACTTTTCACTAGGTAAGCTAAACTTTTAAAGGGTTTTCAGCATACTTTATTGCGCTTTTGGTGAATGTTCACACAGGAAATTGGGTTTTTGTTTAATAATTTCTACACATGTTCAGTGACGTTGGTTACATTCTTTACAATATATCAGCACTCTCATTTGGGTTGTATTGTTTCCATCGCTCCAACTTTCCTGTCCCACCATGCATTCAAATTTCCTTTTTTTTTTTTTTTTAATATTGTACTTTTAGATGGAGGTTTATAGAATAAACTAGCTTCTTAAACCCTACACCACGTCAACACTCTCCCTTCTCAACCTTGTGTTCCCTATCACCAGCTTTCCTGTCCCCTCCTGCCTTTCAGTCCTTGCCCCTGGGACAGGTGTGCCCCTTTATTCTTGACTCTTGTTTTGTTTTATGGGACTATCTAATCTTAGGCTGAAGGATGAACCTTAAAAGTGACTTCATTACTGAGCTAAAAGGGTGTCCAGGAGCCATACTGTCAGGGTTAAACTACTGTTTGGTTTTAAGAAGACTTATGGGAATGTTTTTGGTTTAAGGTTCACAGATAATTTCAGAGCAACACTTTCAGGGGTTCACCTGGCCTCCATGTATCCAAAAGTCTGGATTCTACAAGAAGCTGAAATTCTGTTCTGCATTTTTCCTCTTATGATCAGGATTCTTCTATAGAATCTTTGATCAAAATGTTGGGTAATCCACCCCTGGACTTTCAATAAGGGGTTGAGAGGGAAGTAGGTCAGCTACAAGCAAGAAGGCAGCTGCAGGACGCGGGTAACACAGCAAGGGGCCAGGAAACTAAAACCCAGAAAAGGCACACCACTGTCAGTTTCTCAGGCAAGGGTGACTCAGCAGCCTCTTATCTCCCACACAGCTAGGGATAGGCCCTTCCTCTCAGGCTTATGGGGAAGGAAGGATAAAGCAGGTGAAGAAGGAGGTTTTTGTAACTATAAACTCAATTAAAAAAACAAACAAACCTGTTGCAATAAAGCTGACTCCAATTCATGGTGACCCTGCGTGTGTCAGAGTAGAACTGCACTCCACAGGGTTTTCAATGGCTGATTTTTGTGAAGTAGATTGCCAGGACTTTCTTCCGTGGTACACGGTAGACTCAACCCTCCAGTCTTTCAGTTAGCAGTCAAACATTTGCACCACCCAAACCACAGCCATTGCTGTCGAGTCGATTCAGACTCATAACGACCCTATAGGACAGAGTAGAACTGCCCCATAGAGTTTCCAAGGAGTCCCTGGGAGATCTGAACTGCCGAACTTTTAAGCTAGCAGATGTAGCACTTAACCACTACGGCACCACGATTTCCTTGCACCACCCAGGTATGTAGTTTATAGCTAACCAAAAAGACAGAACAAAAACCAAAAACTCAAACCCCATCAGGTCTATTCCAACTCACGGCAACCCTGTGGATAGAACCACTCAGTCCATTGGGTTTCCCTGGCTGTAATCTTCACAGGAATGGTTCACTAGGCCTTTTTTCCACAGAACTGCTGGGTAGGTTTGAACTCTCAGCTGTTAGGTTAGCAGCTGACTACAAAGTGCTTGTGCCACACAAGCTTGCAGTTAGGGGCTTCTAAAATTTAGAACTTTTTTTATTTAGCAGTATTCCTTAAAGGAGTTTATCCTATAGAAATAATCAGACCAGCACACTAAGATGTGGTTTGTGGACAGCTAACTGAAAGAATGGAGCCTTGGTGGCACAGTAGTTAAGAGATTTGAGACCAGCTAGGAAAAAGAAAGATCCTAGGCAACAAACTGTCGCTTAAAAAGTTGACAGATAACCATAAAAATAACATACTAGAATTAAAATTAACAGAACCTCAGCGCCTCTCCTCTCTAATCTTCCTTTTGACAGTTGCTGTTCAGGCCATCTAGCTATAATCAGACTCAGTGCCTTTGCAGAACAGGCAACAAAGAACCTGGGCCACCACGCCTGTCCAATCTGGCCAAGGCCAGTGAGACCAATATGTTACTCCCCTTCCCCGACACTTGAATTCTGAGATTCTTCCTCCTACATTCATGCAGGAGAATAAAGGCTGCCCAGCTCTTTAAACGACAGCCACCAGAGCTTTTGGCACCTGACTCTTTAAATGAATGTCAGAGATTGAATTATATGCCCCCCCCCCCCGCAAATGTGTGTAGCAATTTAGCTAGGCCACGATTCCCAGTATTGTGTGATGTTCCTGTAGGTTGTAAATTCTGCTGTTAATGAGGGAGGATGGGTGGAAGTTGTGTTGGTGGGGCAGGACTCAATCTGTAAGATTGTATTGTTCTAAAACTGTATTGTGCCTTGAGGAAATCCCTTGGGATATAAACGAAAGGGAAGCAAATAGAGAGTTAATGAAATCACACCACCAAGAAGCAGTGCCAAAAGCAGAGTGCCTCCTTTGGAAACAACTCAGGGTCTTTGCACCTCAGATGCTCCAGAAGAAGACTGGCGACAAGGACCTTCCTCCAGAGCCAACCGAGAAAACCTTGCCCTGGAGCTGATGCACTGGAATTGGACTTGCAGCCTACTGGACAGTGACAGAATAAAGTATCTGTTTTAAATACACCCACTTGTGATATTTCCGTTATAGCAGCACTAGAGGACTAAAACAACGAATATGTCTAACTTTCCCTTTTCCCATGTAGTATAAAACGTGTCCCAGCCTTTTGTTCTGGGAGATAGTGCTTTGAGAGCCACCTCCTTGTCTCCACTACTGGATGTGAGTAATAATAAACTCTGCCTTGCTCTAAATCCACTTGACTCTTAGTTATTCTTAACAGGAGTACAAGCAGCAAAATCGCTGTGTTTGGTAACAGCTTCACTGCTAACCTGAAGGTCAGCAGTTCAAATCCACCAGTTGCTCCTTGCAAACCCTTTGGAGCAGTTCTGCTTTGTTCTATAGGGTCTCTATGAATCGGAATTGATTTCACAACAGTTTTTTTGAAAGGAAAGAATAAACTATATTGATTATTTAACAAAGCTTAACAGCAGTTAAGTTAAAAAATGTTCTCGTACAATGAAATGATATGAAGTCATTAAAGAGGATGTGGACCTAGGTTTACTTTCATGAAGTGTTGTCCATGTTAGAGTAAGTAAAAATTGCAAGTTATAAAGATAACCAATTAATTGGACTTTATTCTAAGAAGGAAAAAGCATATCTCTTTACATTCAGACAAAAAAGTATGGGAGAATATGCTGAAATAATTATTCAGGCTATTTCTTGTCACTGAATTATGGGAGATAACTGGTAACTACTTTTTCTTCACAGATTTCTGTATTATATAATTTGTCTGCAATTAGCATGTATGAGGGTGTTACAATTACCATGTATGAGTTGTGCCCCCAAAATGTGTGTCAACCGGAGTAGGTCATGATTCCAAGTATTGTGTGGTTCTCTGATGCAATCAGATGCAACTTTAATCTGATGTACTTATCTATGTGTTATGATTCCTTACCTCTATGATATTAATGAGGCAGGACTAGAGCCAGTTACATTAATGAGGCAGGACACAACCTGCAGGATTAGGGTATATCTTGAGTTGAATCTCCTTTTGAGATATACAAGGGAGAAGAGAGCAGAGGGGATTGGACCTCAAGCAAAAGGAGCCAAGAATGGAATGTATCCTTTGGACTTGGGGTCCCTGCACCAAGAAACTCCTAGACCAGGGGAAGACTGACAACAAGGACCTTTTCCTAAGCCAACAGAGACAGAAAGAATTTCTCTGGAGTTGGTACCCTGAATTTAGACCCCTAGCTTCCAAAACCGATTAAGAAGAGCTCAGTTGCTAACCAAAAGTTTGGCAGTTTGAATACAGCAGCCTCTCCTTGGAAAACCTATGCAGGCAGTTCTCCTTGGTCCTATAGGGTCATTATGAGTTGCAATCAACTTGATAGCAACAGTTTTTCTTTTTTTAAACTCTGAGAGAATAAATTTTTGTTTGTTAAAGCCACCGACTTATGACATTTCTGTTATAGCAGCACTAGATGATTAAGACAGGTGTAATATTGTTTCCGTTCATAAAGGGACTACTTGCTTGAGCTGGAGGCTTTTCAACAGGAGAGGATAACAATTTGGACTAAATTCTGAAATAAAAGGAGATTCTTCTCAGTTCTGATATGGTAGCTAGGGCTCATATCACTGAATTTTGCACTGAATTTTCAGAGCCACATCTATTATCTGCAAGAGATGAGGAGGCCAGGGGCCAAAAAGGGTCCCATAGTTGGTTGGCAGTGGGTTTCAAGTGACAGCATGTGAAACGAGATTCTCCTCTAGTCCCAATTCCAGTTAGTCAGAAGGCTGCCTGGACAAGGGTTCCATGGAGAGCCAAGCCAGTTCCATGGAGAAGGATTCTAATATAGCATGTGGAGATAGATTAGTGATGTCTGCCATGGATAGAGGCATAGATATAAAGTAGTAGATAAGGAATATTTGCTAAAAAGGTACAAACCATTCTGAAATAATATTCTATACCTTTTCTTTATGCGTCTCTGAGTCATTTTATTATGGTTTCTCAGGATAGTCATTTTCTCAGTTTTAAAGTTTGGTTTGACCCAAGTGAACAAGGAATCCTGATATGGCAGAAGCAGTGTTTTTTTTTATTGTGATTAAGTGAAATTATACAATCCAAATCAGTTTTGCATGCCTGCCTATCTACAGCTCCTTCTGCCCTCCTTGCCCTCTGAAAGCACCCTCCTCATTTTCATTTTATACTTGTCTTATCCTCTTAACAAGCTCCTGTCCCCTCCTCTCCACTCTTTTCTCTCTCATCTAGAGAGAGACCATTAGGACAGCCTCTTACAAATGCGTAGCACCATGAAGTACACACACTGTAGGACACTGTGTCCCCAAGTCTAGTCCATTTTTGTCCGAAGAGTTGACCTCAGTATGTTTTCCAGAGAGGGGCAGCAGCAAATCTAGGGGCCATGCTCCCAGGTGAGTCCCTGAGTTGTCAGACCATCATTTGTGATCTTTGAATAGAGTTCTTGAGCTGTACGCCTCTTGTTCTCATGTTGAGAAGCAGTATTTTTATTGACCACCTATCTTGGTCAGGCAGTGTGTGAAGCACAGAGCAAACATTAATTCATAGATTTTCACAGCAACCCCTGAGGTGGGCACCATTAATGCCCTTGTTTTACTCTGCCCATTTCCTAGACTGCAGGGGGTCTAAGGAGAGGACATATGTTTTTGCCAAGAAAGCGGAATAGCTAGGATACCCTGCCTAGACAAGCATTTAAACTTAGGGTTTAACTTAACATATTTAAGACTCAGATTCCACAACTGCAGGTGAGCAGAATAGGTAAGATGTTCCCTCAGACCCTCCCAGCTGGGCCATTCTGAGCCTATGGCTCTTGGCAAAAAGAATAACTAGGGAACTAGTAGGGAAGTAGTCCAGTTTCCCCAACAGCAACATACAAAATTGCATCATTCAGAAGATCCTTCCTCTTGGCAGGGAAGTCCCATACCTCTCACAGCCAAGAAGGCTTGGGCAGTGGCAGAGCCCAGGAGGTTGTGAGCGATGCACCTGTACACGCCCCCATCCTGGGCCTCTACGTGCTCCAACCACAGGCTCCCGTCTGGCAGGGTCCAGAGCCTCCGACTGGCCTGCAGGGGCTGGCCCGCCCGCAGCCACTCCACGGTAGGTGCCGGCTCTCCAGAGGCCTGGCATCGTAGGACCACGTCCTCCCCAGATTTCACTGTCGTGTCCTGGGGCACCACCTGCAGCACTGGGGCACCTGTGGAAGGCCCGAGGCAGCTTTTTCGGAACATTTTGTAGGTCCACAGGATACTTACTCACTTAGACAGATTAGAGAACACAAAGAGGCAGGAAGATCCTATCGCCCAGTTAACATTCCTGAGTGTGCCCTTCTAGACTTTGTGTATGCATGCCTTTTTGTTTTCCTTATGAAAATAAAATCTTATTTTACTCCACAGTAGTTCATTTTTGAAGACAGGAAAGAAGAGAGAAACAAAAAGGATGTGAGATACGTAGAAAATAAACAGCAAAATGGCTGGCATAAATCTAACCATATAAATAACTACATTAAGTATGAATGGGCTAAACATTCAGATCAAAAAGCAGGATTCACTGGCTTGGCTAGATCCAGAAACCTACCCCCTACCCAGGACAAAAACTCTCAACGAACTAGCAATAAAATGGAATTTCCTCAACCTTATAATGGATATCTGGGGTGGAGGGGAAGAAAACTGTAGCTAAGATCATATTGAACAGTCAAAGATGGAATGTTCTTCCTCTTAAAATGAAAACAGACAGGATGTATACTCTCTCCACTTTTACTCAGCGTTGCTCTCGGCGGGCTGGGGGGGTCCAGCCAAAGCAATACGGCGGTAAAGAAAAATTAACGGGAAATAGACTGGAAAGGGAAGAAAAGAAATCTTCTTTAATCATAAACATGATCTTATACACAGAAAATCCTAAAGAATCTGACCAAACCAAACCAAACAAAAAACCTAGAACTAAAAACAACTAATTTATCAAGGTTGCAGGGTACAAGATCAAGATATAAAAATCTACTGCACCTTGATGTATTAGCAATGAACAACAGAAAAGTCTACCCAAGAAAACAATTCCATTCACGAGAGCATTAAAAATGATAAAATACTTAGAATAAGTTTAACAAAAGAAGTACAAGACGTATACAATGAACACTACAAAATGCTGCTGAGAAAATTTAAAGACCACCTAAATAAATTGTACTGTAAAAACTGGATTTCAATATGACCCCCCCAAAAGAATTTAGGTCCTCATCTCACACAATAATTAACTCAAAAAATGGATCATAAACTTAAATGTACAAAGTAGAACCATAAAACCTCTAGAAGAAAATGTGACATTAAGTCAGGCAATGATTTTTTTAAAATATAATGCCAAATACAGGATCTATAAAAAACAAATTAATCCATTTGGACTTATTAACACTTTTGCTCTGCAAAGACACCATTAAGAAAATATAAAAATAAGAATATTTGAAAATACTTGCAATCATATATTTGATAAAGGACTTGTATCCCAATTACATGTAAAGAACTCTCACAATTCATTAATAACCCAATGAGCCCAATTAAAAAATAGGCAAAAGACATGAAAACACACTTGACCAAAAAAGATACAAGAAGCGCTAACTAGACTTGAAAATATGTTCAACATCACCACGTGTTAAAGAAATGCAGGCTAAAAGCACTTTAGGTCTACTGTTGTTAGGTATTACAAAATAGAGTTCTACTCCTAAGGACCCCATATGACAGAGCAGAACTGCCCCATAGGGTTTTTCAGGCTGTGGTTTCCATAGGAGTAGATTTCCAGGTCTCTTTCCTGGGAAGCCGCTGGGTGGGTTCAAACACCAACCTTTCAGCTAGCAGCTATGTGGGTGAGCACTATGACACCAAGTCTCCTTTCCTACTCACTAAAAAACAAAATAAAACAAACCCACTGTTGTGGAGTCAATTCTGACTCATGGTGACCCTAGAGGTCAGGGTAGAACTACCCCCATAGAGTTTCTAAGGAGCCCCTGGTGGATTTGAACTGCCAAACTTTTGGTTAGCAGACGTAGCACTTAACCACTGCACCTCCAGGGCTTCCTTATACCCGCTAGGATGGTTAAAATAAAAGACTGACATGACCAAGCGCTGGTGAAGATGTGGAAAAACTGGAACTCTCATATACTGCTGATAACAAGAGAAAAGAGTTCAGCCACTTTGCAAAAGCAATTTGGCAGTTCCCTAAGAAGTTAAACACAGGCTTGCCAAACAACCCAGCAATTATACTCCTAAATGCCTACCTGAGAGAAATGAGAACATCAAGACTTGTAGGTGAGTATTCTGGGAGTGAATACTACTCTATTTTCTGATCGGGACACAGGTTAAATGAGTGGGTTCACTTTTTGAAAATTCATTGTGCTGTACATTTGATGATACTTAATGTACATTTCTCTATATGTGTTTTACTCTTCAATAAAGAAGTTTTTTTTAAATGTTATTTAAAAAGTATCTACACTGCTTCACAGGGTTGTTCTGGGGTACAAATAGTGCTCTGTGAACTATGAGCTGCTTAGCAAACACAAACGCTGTTGCTGTGATCAAGGATATCTGTGAGTTTTGTGTGCCCCGTTTCCTTCAGACCCGGATATGCACCGAGTAACCACTCCACTTGGCAAAACATTTTGTAAGACTTGAATAGTACGTTGTGAATAAACACAATGTTTGTTTGCCAACTGCTCCCTCCCCAACCCCTGGAAGATGGTTTTGTGAGCACCACTACATCAATTTTTTTTCCTTCTACGTGTTGACAAAAATACCTCCTGGGGAGGCCATTGTGCTGAACGAAATAAGTCAATCACACAAGGACAAACATTATCTGCGGGCACTACTATGAAAGCTCATGAAAATGTTTCCACACAAAGACAAACAATCTTCGATGGTTACCAGGGAGGAGAGGAGTGGGGACAGGAAAACACTAAGTAGATGACAGATGCGTGGTGACTTCAGTGAGACGTAAGACTGCACAATACTGAGGGAGCCAGCACAGCTTACCCCAGGCAAGGTCAGGGAAACTCCATAGACACATCCAAACTCCCCGAGAGACAGAACTGCTGGGCTGAGGACTGTGGGGACTGTGGTCTCTGGGAATATCTAGCTCAACTGGTACAACACAGTTTGTAAAGCACACGTTCTACATTCTGCTTTGGTCTCAGGTCTTTAAAGCCTGTGAGTAGCCACCTAGGATACTCCACTGGTGTCACCCCTTTGGGAACAAAGAACGAAGAAAACTAAAGGTACAAGGGAGATGTTGGTCCAAAGGACCAGTGGACCACATCTACCGTGGCCTCCAGGAGACCGAAACCAGTACAACCAGATGGGGCCAAGCTACCACCACTGACTGCTTTGACAGGGATCACAACAGAGGGTCCCAGACAGAGCTGGAGAAAAACAGAACAAAATTCTAACTCAAAAAGCAAGATCAGACTTGCTGTTCTGACAGAGACTGGAGAAACGCTAGAATATGGCCTCTGAACACTGGCTCAGCTCAGTAATAAAGTCACTCCTAAGGTTCAGCCTTCAGCCAAAGATTGGACAGGCCTATAAACAGAACAAGACTAAAGGGGCACACGATCCCAGGGGCAAGGTCTAGAAGGCAGAAGTGCACAGGAAAGCTGGTAATAGGGAATCCAACATTGAGAGAGTGTTCATCTGCTGTGGGATTGTCACCAATGTCATCAAGTAATATGTGTACTAACTGTTTAATGAGAAACTAGTTTGTTCTGTAAACCATCATCTAAAGCACAATTAAAAAAGAAAAAAATCTTCTGGAGGGAGGCAGTGGTTGGCGAACAAGCATCTACTTGTAGCAGATTTCTAAGTCCCTAGGGCCTGACTCTCCTCCATTCCGATCAGACAGCCTTGGCCACCAGTCACGGCTTCGGCACAGCTCTCCCCTGAATGTTGACTTCATAGCGTTTTCTTCTTTGTCTGTCTGAGAAAAGACTGAGGCCAGGAAAAGGGAAGGCTAAAACTCACTCTGAAGTACAAGGATCACCACTTTCTCCACTGAACCCATCTCATTCTCCGCCAGGCATTGGTACTGTCCAGCGTCATCCATCTGCAGGTGGGCAAAAAAGAGGGGAGCAAGGTGTCAGGAGAGGACAAGCAGAGGACAGTTCGGGGCTGCTGGGCATGGAAGGGGCACTGGATCAGGACCCATCTAATTAGGAAGTATAAACCTGCCAGGGATTGTGGGTTCCCCGCAAAGTATCAACGGCCTCAAAGAGAATCCAGCCTGGTTCCCACCCTGGAGCCACACTATTGCCTGGAGCTAGCAACAGTACATGTTAGATCCACCTCCTCCAAACCATGTATATCGAAATATTATCGTTTCAGGGTACGTCACTGGGGCTTCTTTGAAAAGCATGGTCTGTGGTTAAGTAAGTTTAGGAGCAATTGCATTAGATAACAAAGTATTTCTCAACTATAGTATTTTTCAGGGCTTTTATTGTATTAGTAGGCACTGTGAGTCTTACAGAATAGGAGGTAGTTTGAAGCAATTCCCTAATTTAGGTGATAAACTTGTTGCAGCATAGCAAATTCCAATTCTTAGCAACTCTGTAGGACAGAGTAGAATGGCCCCACATAGTTTCCAAGGCTGAAATCTTTATGGAAGCAGAACTCTTTCTGTCACATCTGCCATGTCTTCTTCCTCATCGGCCACCTCTTCTCCCCCATCTGCTACCTCTTCTACCACAAAGTGACTGTTGAGTTGGAGCCACCAACATTCTGGTTACCAATCAAGTGCTTTAACCACTGCACCACCAGGGCTCCCCAGTCCCCCTATTTTACAGAGGATGACATTGAGGCTCAGAGAGGCAAGTTTACATCCTGGGAAACTTTGTTCCCAGGATGTCCATGAACATGGATTTTACAGGACTCAGGAAAAACACTGGTGCAGACTCGCTACTGAGCAGCAGTGATGCCACGTGATGGAGCCGGAGTGCAGCCCGGGCCCGCTGTCTAGACCTAAGTGATGATACCCTGGAGGCCTCATCCATGGGGCTCTCAGGGAGCAGTATGGTACAGTGAAGAGTGCAGAGTTAGCGTCAGACTGATATGGCACCACATCCTCGCTCCACCATGTACCATACTAAGCCCATTACTAGGACACTACCATCTCTCTGGAGTCTCAGTTTCCCCATCTTTAAAATGGGGATAATAATAGCTAAGATTGTTGTGAGCACTGTAGAAGAGGGTGTTTGTACAGTGTGAGGCACAGTGCCTGGCCCGTGATAAGTACTCAGGTAATAGAAGCCATCACTCCTGCTGCTGCTACTGCTACTGTGGCTGTTATTACCCGAATCCACAGATGGGCCCTCAGGCTGGTGAGATCGAGGACCCACTAGAGGCACCTAAGTCAGGGATGAACAGTTGAGTTTCTTGATCTCTAGACAAGGAACACAGAAGAGGAGAGGGAAAAGGACAGCCTAGTGCCCAAGGCTTTGGAAATAGCCTTGTCACAGGAAATCTGACTCTATATATTAGCAAGAAACTATAATAGTAATCATAAAAAGCTAACTAAGAACACAATTCCATTCTCAATAGCATTAAAAAGAATAAAACACATAGTGATATGTTCTGCCTCAGTAATGCAGCGGTTGTGTGGTCTTAGGCAGTCACTTTGCCTGTCTCACTTGAGTGTCTTTATGTGTAAAATGAGAACACTATTACTTTCCTAGCCTGCTTCATAGGGTTGTTAAAAATAACATTGTCCACAACCTATTGGCCAGGCATGCTTAAATACCTGAGATGCTTCATCTCACCAATTTCCATGAAGTAGAAACAATAGTGGCCCCATGGAATGGTGCGGTGGTTAAAGCACTCAACCGCTAAATGAAAGGCCAGCAGTTTGAACTCACTAGCCGCTCTGTGAAAGAATGATGTAGCAATCTGCCTCTGTAAGGGCCACAGCCTTGGAAATCCTCTAGGATTACTCTGTCCTGTAGCAGTGCCAGGAGTCAGAACTGACTCAACAGCAGTAGGTTTTTGTTTGGTGAAAGAGTGGTGTAACTGAGTCAAAGAAAAATGAAGTTTCCAGGAGGCTCTCTGGATAACAGGCAAAAAAAATGCTCTGTAAACTGTGGAGTGTGGTGGCAACCTGAAGAACCCTCCTGAGCAATCAGGAAAATCCTAGGGTTGTCCCAGGTGACCCCACCTCCCGGCATCAGGCCCTTCCTTACCTCAGTCCTGCGGATGGTCAGTGAACCATTCTGTGGCCAGTGCAGGAGACGGCTGTCCCGAAGTGGAAGGCCATCCTTGATCCAGCGGATGCTGGGCACTGGGTGTCCATGGACCACACAGTCCAGCTGGACGCTGCTCCCCACAGGTTCCACCAGATAGGAAAAGGCCTTCCCTTGTAGGACGGGAGGCTCTGCACAGAGTGATATCAGATGAGGGGTCAGGAAGGAGATTTCCTTCAGGCTCAGTCCTGCCCAACCTTTGCCCTCTGGGGCCTTCAAGTCTCCTAGTAGTCCAGCATGGTTGTGCAGAGCCAATGAATCAAGGAAGGCAAACAACTTCCATGTCACGGGTCAAATAAAAAAAGACTTGTAAAGACTGCAAGGAACACTATGTTGAGAAGGATTCTGAGGCTGAGTGGGAACAGCACTATGATCGATTAGTGATGTCTGAGACAGGCACCAGCATAGATGCCGTGCTCTGTGTATCAGGCAGCTATTCCCTCTCATATGGATTACCCCAGCTGCTCAGCCTCTTGCCAGGTACTTTCAAAAACAAGAACGGTATAACCATTAAGACACCTGTGTTGTACATAGCAACAGATTTCTTTGATCTCTATTTCACATGAATTTCAAACAGTCTTAGATAACCTTTGCAGTTTCCATTCTTTCTGCTTTCCCAAGGTTGAATCTACCCAAGCTGCAGCTGTGTCCTGGTGTCTTGAGCTGTTCATTCTCCTCCATCAAGCCCTGTCCTTCCCCATCCATTCTGAAGTTGAACAAACTAAGTCACGGTGTCACTGAGGGTTACAGTGCTACTCCTGGAGACAACTGGCAGGCACTTGTCTGGAAGGGTACTCTGGCCCCCCTGCCTTCCTTCCACACTGACACTGCCCACCTGGCAGCTGGCATTAGTGCTGCAGGCCAATCTGTCAGATCCCCAATTCTACCTTTACGCAGCCTTCTGGGGAACATAAAAAACATCGGTGTCTGAGTCCCACCCCAGAGATTGTGATTTAGTCTGGGATAGAAATTGGGCCTTGGTACTCTATGAAGTTCCCTAGGGGGCTCTAATGTGCCAGGGTGCAGGCACACTCCTTAACAAGTCAGGGGCTAGCACCTTTGAAAACAACAACCACAAAAATAGTCATTTGGGTTTGTTCTAAACAGGGCTGAGAGAGAAAGGTCACTCAGGCACACCCTACCTTTCACATGGACGAAGCTGACCGCCTGTACACGGCCCACTCTGTTCTCTGCCCAGCAGACGTAGGTCCCGCTGTCCTTTCTGGTGACTGCCACCCGCTGCAGTGTGCTGCCCCCATCCTCGTCTGACACCCCTTCTGTGGTGGAGAAAGAGGTACCCCCGAGGACTCTGAGCCCCAGGATGACAGGTACCTCCTTCCTTGAATACTTAACTCAGGCCTGGAAACCCAGCAGATGCTTAACCAACCAAAGAAGCAAACAAACAAAAAAATCCACTGCTGTCGACTCAATTCCAACTCATAGAGACCTTATAAGACAGAGTAGAACTGCCCCATAGAGTTCCCAAGGAGCACCTGGTGTATTTGAACTATCAACCTTTTGGTTAGTGGACATAGCACTTAACTACTACACCACTAGGGTTTCCAGATGCTTAATAACGGTACAGAAAACAAGTGTCCCTTCCTCCCAGGTGGAAGCCTAACTGAAGCAAATACATTCACGGGAGGCATAGGCCAGATGAGAGGGGCTGACTAAAGGGCCACCTTTTCTCATTTCCAGGTACACACAGCAACTGTGATGAGTGGTCAAGGGCATGTCTTTGGCAACCTATTAACATATGACAGACATATAACAGAATAACATATAACATATAACAGAAATATTGCCATGGTTTATGTGCAGACAGAATCTATCAAGGGGCTTTAAAACAGCTTTTGTCACAGATTAGATCCTGCCCTTACAGCAGAAATAGGGACAAGTGCTACCATTGATCAGACATTTGCAGAAGGGCTGAGCTCTCAGTATCATAGTCTAAAGTAGGAAAGTGTCATTTTGCAGTGCACATGCCTTAGTAGTTCATCCGTTCACGAGATGCTTATTGAGCATCTGCTATGAACT
Source organism: Heterohyrax brucei (assembly GCA_028571685.1). Lineage (NCBI taxonomy): Eukaryota > Metazoa > Chordata > Mammalia > Hyracoidea > Procaviidae > Heterohyrax > Heterohyrax brucei. Next base: position 82,249,940 of record CM053150.1, on the reverse strand, counting down.
AAGGAAAACAGAAGAACCTACACCTCTGAACTGTCGTGTAGGAGAAGAATATTAAATGTACCATGAACCGCCAAAAGAACAAACACTCTGTCCTGGAAGAAGTACAACCAGAGTGCTCCTTGGAAGAAGGGACAGTAAGACTATGTCTCACATACTTTGTACATGTTGTCAGGAGGAGAAAGACCTCATGCTTGGTAAAGTAAAGGATCAGTGAAAAAGAAGAAGGCCCTCAACAAGACGGACTGACAAAGTGGTTGCAAAAATGGGCTTAAGCCTAAAAATGACTGTGAGCATGGCACAGGACCAGACAGTGTCTTGTTCTGTTGTGTATAGAGTCATTATGACTCAGAACTGACGTGACAGCACCTAACAACAACACCAACTACCAATCTGAGGGCTCTGTGCCTTCCTGAACACCTCCTAGATCCCAGACGAGAAGACAGCAACCCCAGGAACAGAGGTTTGCACCCACTCAGAGGTCTCCAGGATGAGTCTTCTTCACAGGCGGCCTACTGCCCATTCTGATGGGTGGCTGGGGCAGGGTGGCTTGCCTTGATCCCTCCCCCGCAACATACAGCCAAGTCTGGAGACTCAGAACCCATCGGCCCACTCAGCACCCTCTTCGTCTCCACTAGGTAGGGTCTCCCCACCTGCCCGCCCCTCCTTGAGCCCCCAGGGCCCTGGGAGCCCTCCCACTGGCCCACTGCTGCCCACAGTGGGTCTAAACCTGTGACCGGCCGGTCATTGATGGTCCAGCCAATGCGGGGAGTGGGACTGCCCCGGGCTGCACATCGAAGCCAGAGTCCCTCCCCAAGACGTAGGCTGCGGTCCCCAGGCAGGGTGGTGAACACAGGTAGCGCCAGGATGGTGAGGTGCACACGGCGGCGGGCACGGCCCACAGTGTTCTGGGCTGTGCAGGTGTAGGTGCCAGCATCCTGGCTCTATGGGCAAAGGGAGAGGTCATTCTGAGAACCAGAACCTGGCGTGGGCCAGAATGCCCTCGGGACTTTCTCCCCAACATGACTGGGACCAGAAAGGACATGCAACATCAGGGCAGTTTGAAAACAACCATGTGTAGTCTGGGGACACAAAGATCACACCTACCCCCTGGCCTAGGCTCATTCCCTCCACCAGGAACCAGCTATGGAGTCCCAGATTTTAATCTTGGTTCTGCCTCTTGGCAATAATGTATCTTGAGAAAACTAGGTATGCTCTGAACCTTGGTTTCCTTACCTGTGTGTGGGGATGATAACCTGTCTCCCAAAGTTCTTGGGATTAAAAGACTGCATGGGGCTCAGAGCAGAGCATGAGGAAGAATGGGTGGTCTGCTGAGGTTTGCTTCTGTCGCTGCTGTAATTACTGCCCACTGTGCTCCACCAGCCGGGCCCTCACCTCTGAGTGCTTCACCAGCAGCTCCCCAGAAGGCTGGATGGTGAACTTGCCCTCAACTCCAGACACTGGCCGGCCATCTTTTTCCCAGGTGATGCTGGGCTTGGGACTGCCCTTGGCAGTGCAGGGCAAGACAGCGTGGGAGCCTTCAGCGGTGGACAGGTCGGGAAGATCAGACTCAATCATGGGTGGAACTGGGAGGATAGGAAGGTCCACTCAGGGATGGACTCTGAGGGAATGGAGTGGACCTCAGGGTCCATGGTGCTTTGCAAGACCCCTCAGCCCCTTCCTCCACCCCTATTTGCTGTCTCTGTAGTTTTTCGAAGTAGGTCATCCATCACCTGCAGCCTAGATGAGTAGGATTCTCTCGGGTTTGGTAAAGCTATATTTTATGGATTGAATTGTGTCCCCCGAGAATATGTGCTGGAATCCTAACCCCTATACCTGGGGACACACCTGTTTGGGAATAAGATTTCTTTGTTATGTTAAGTAGAGCATATTTGAGTAAGAGGCTTTTTAAATCTAACCACTTCCGAGGGATAAAAAGCAGGTTGGATACAGAGGCACACATGCAGAGAAGACAGACACCAAGGACAGAAGCCTATGAGACAAGGAACCAAGGGACATCCAGAGCTACGACAAGGAAGGAACTGACGCAGCCAAGACCCTGATGTGGTTCTATAGCCTCTAGAACAGTGAGAAAATAAATTTCTGGTCTTTAAAGCCACCCACGTGTAGCATCTTGTTACACCACCAAGATACAGTGACAGGGTAACCCCGTGGCATGTGGGCACACACACACTGACAAAAAGTTTCAGCAGAGAAGCCTCTAAACAGGCTCCACTTGAGCACAGACCCCTCCTGTCAGGAAGCCCCCAGGACCCAAAGTGGGACAGCTGTCACCCAAACCATGCACTTTCCTTCTCTGGGAACGAGCAATGCTAGAGGCAGGGAGAACGCTACTGGCTGGACAGGCCTGGGCTCTAGGCCCTCTGGTGGCCAGCAGAAATGCTTCAAGTCACAGGGAAATGGATTCACTGGCCGAGAAGGCTCAGGGAGCAGACATGGAACTAGTAGCCCCTCTGAGTTCCAAGCCACAGTTGGAGGGTGGCAGCAGAGTTAGCTCATGGAGCAGACATGGAACTAGTAGCCCCTCTGAGTTCCGAGCCACAGTTGGAGGGTGGCAGCAGAGTTAGCTCATGGAGCAGACATGGAACTAGTAGCCCCTCTGAGTTCTGAGCCACAGTTGGAGGGTGGCAGCAGAGTTAACCGCAGTAACACATAGCAGCCTGCAGGCACACCTGCCTGAAACATGGCACTGAAGAAGACCACTTGGATCAAAGCACAGATTGGTCTGTACCCAACACTAATCATGTCTCCTCTATCTCTGGAGACGGTGACTATTCAAACTAAGGGAACAGCATATTTAATTTCCTGTTTGTGAAAGAAAAGGGACAGAAATTCCCACTGTTACTGGAAAGTCAAAGTGAACAAGAGATGTCACAGGAAGTGCCAGGGAGAAGGCAGAGGGGACAAGAATTTATTGTCAGAAGTGAGACTGTGGGGACCAGATAAAAGAGGATGTTTTCACTCAGTTCCTTCTATGCATACCCACAAGCAGTATATGGGTTGGGGGACACCAGGGCATGCCCTGATCTGGTCAGCCCTCAAGCCTCCCCATCAGAGTAAAAAACTCTCAGGAGCTGTCAGTCACTGGGGGCCAGCCCACGCCTCTCTCAGGCCCACCTTGCACCACCAGCCGCGTTTTCCCCATGGCGCTGCCTGCACTGTTCTGGGCGATGCAGAAATAGTTCCCAGCATCCTCTGTGCGGGCATGGATAATCCGTAGCTGTCCGCTGGGAAGGACCTGGGTATTTGCTCCTAGATGTGGTGGGAGAAAATCAGGGGCTGGGGCTGGGGTGGCTTGGGTTATTCTGTCTGGTCAGACAGCCAAGGTGACTTGCTGTGGTCATAGGATGTGTAGGGTAGCCTGGCAGACAGCCCAGTGGGATGTCCTTTTTCCCAACCTCCCAACACAGCCTCCAAGTGCCCAGAAGAAATTCAGGTTCCAGGACAGCAAAAGGACATGGGAAAAGGTGGGGGTAAAGTCAGGACAGAGGTGTGCCAGAGGGGTCATGTATGTGGCAAGGCAGGGGCTTTCTAGAAGCATCTCAGCAGGCCTGTGGAGTGTCCTGGGCAGGAGGGAGGATGCTCAGACCCACACCATCCCCTCCCCTTCCCCTGCTCGCTGCCATGGAGACTCACCTGCAGAGATGCTGAACCCCTCCTTTTGCCAGGTGATGCTTGGCCGGGGGATGCCCGAGGCCTCGCAAGGCAGCACTACCTCCTCCCCCTCCAGCACCTGAACCATGCTGGGCAGTGGCTTCACCACAGGGGTGGCTGCAAAAGAGCAGGTCAGAGGTCCCTGGGATACTTTTAGCACTTAGCTCCCTCCAAACAGGTGGCCTCTGAGCAGTGAAGAGAGAGGCCTGTAAAGGGACTAGGGGGTTCTGGAAACCTCCCTGTGAGGTGGAAGGATCTAGCAAATGGAAAGATTCTTTTCTCCCAAGGAATTCCCTCAGGGAGTCAAATCAGAAGCAGGTCCAAGTACTCGGGGCCCCCGAATTCTCACCTTCATCACAAGACTCCCAGCTGCACCTGCCTCTACCGTGCCACCTGTTCCACTGCCCCAAGGGCTCTCGTGCCTAAGGACCCTCACCTTGCACCGTGAGGACCACATGCTTGTGGGCCACACCAGCAGAGTTGCGGGCTGTGCAGGTATAGCGGCCAGCGTGGATAGGGAGGGCCTGTCGGATCTCCAGGGCACCTGTGGGTGGGAACCAGGTACAGAGAGGACCGAGGAGACAGGCAGATATGTCCACTGAGGGAACAGGCTGGCTTTCTTAGCCTCCCTACCCTCGTGTCTACTCCAGTGCCTCCCCTGTCCACGTGTACAACAGCAGTGGATATCAGACAAGATGGGGACCTGGGTTCTAAGTTTACCAGTTCTCCTGGCTGAGAGCATAACCATGAATCTTTTCCTCTCTGGGCCTCAGTTTCCCCATGTGTTCAAAGAGGAATCAGGTAAGATGGTCTTTGAAATCCTTCTGTCTGTGATGTTTTAGGATCTGCCCTGGCCCACCCACAGCTCCACAAGCCGTCACCTTGCTCCCTTCAACATGCTCTATTTAGAACTCTCCTCTTCCAGGAAGCCTCCTCTGATTACTGCCATCTCTTACCTTCCCCTTAGCCTTAGATATTTAGTGAACACCAACTTAACATCCCTGGGCTATAGACTACACCTCAGCAGTCAAGTGGTTTCTCAATCATCCACCGTGGACCCGGCTGGGGCAGATGAGGGAGGGAGGTCCACTGGACTTGGGACCACTCCCACATTCCCACACAGTTGTTTCAGAAGTCGGGCTTTCCTGTAACTGACTGTTAGAAGGAAGGGCTCTATACCTTCAGATGAGTTTGAAAAACTACAGATCTAGGCAGTGGTTCTCAGATGTCAGGAATCCACTAACCAAACTAATAAATCAATTTAATTTGAAGAATCCCCGTAAAGTTGCTGACTTCATATTTTGACAAGCAAAGTCGCTAAGGAAAGCAAAACAAAAGCCATCCACTATTACCCCAGCTTCGTAAAACAAAGGACATTTCAAGTCAAAAAAATTAAGAACATCATTACAGAATAAAAGACAATCCTTCTAATTGGCTAAGACTAGCTTTATGAAAATACTTTATGTAGTTAGTCTTTTTCTCATTTTGCTGTGAAACAACTCTGATTGGCCAATGAGCATACGAAAACCTCTAATAGATCTCAGAACTGCAGCTCATGGAGGGGATACTGAGGGCCAGAAGGGGCAAAAGAGTTCTCCTGGGTAACACAGTGAGAGAGTGGCAGAACCAGGCCAGAACTTTATAGCTTACCCTACCACACAGCCCCAGTCAGCTCTTTTCACCCTCTCTGCCCAGCTCTCCTCGTCTCCCTGAGCAGCGTCTCTCTGTGGCTCACCCTTACTTACCTGCAGGTGAGACACGATAGCCACTCCCCCGCGCCCCCAGCTGGGTGCCTGCTTTGCTCCAGGACACGACGGGGGCTGGGATACCCATGCTGTGGCACGTGAGGACCACAGGTGCCATCTTGGTCACAGTGAAGTCCGTCTGGTCATCGGCAATGGTGGGAGGCACTGAAATGCAAGATAAGGCTTGAGGTCCTGCTGAGGTCTGCTGGGGACACACAGCCACAGGGACTGGAAGGTGATATGAATGGAGACTAAGACACACAGTGAACATCAGTAACCAAAGGGCCAGGGAAGTGTATGCAACACAGTAGGGGAGAGTCACACTTTCTCACCCAGCAAATACTTGTGCTGGGGGCAGGGGACACAGTCCCAAACAGCTTTCTGTAGAGACACTGGCCCTGTCACATGACAGGAGGAGTGTTTCCCAAGAGAAGGGGGCTTTGTGGGAGCAATCCAGTCTTGGAACAGGGGAAGCTGAAGAAGTTTCCTTGAGGGGAAGTGGATCTGAAGGGGAAGCAGGTGTTGGCTGGGTAAAGGGTGAAGGGAAGAGTATCCCTGGCAGAGAGAACAGCATGTGTGAAGGCTCCAGGCGGGAAACAAGCTAAGCAGAAGGACTGGATCCCAGGGGGAGGCCAGCTGCAGTGCAAGCTGAAGCTGAGGGGCTAGGGGGCAGTTGGCCCAGACCATGAAGGACCTCGTGGCTGTGGTGAAACTCTGGATTCAGTCCTGAGGCCAGTGGGCAGCGTGGAGGGAAGGATTTTGAATAGGTTGATGACAAAGTCAGATTTGAATTTTGAAAGTTCTGGACTGAGGAGGGGCCACTCCTGCAAGCCAGGAACTGTGCTGGAGTTAGGGTTATGTCAGTGTGGGTGAGGTGGGATCAGAGAGTGCTTCCTGAAAGAGGTGGCCTGTGAAACAATGTCGCCAAGAGGAAACCAGCACAATCCCCTGCAGGCAGAGAAAGCACATGAGAAAGAGAAGGGTGCCCACCCCATCCCACCCCACCCCGAGTGTCATCCCCCACCTCTCACTCACCATGAACAGTCACCTGGTAGATCCTGCGGGCCTCACCCAACTCATTGCTCACCACACACTCAAACCAGCCTGAGTCCTGGGGGCTCAGGTCTGTGAAGAGCAGGGCATTGGAAGGCAGCAGCCTGGGACGGATGGACAGACAGACAACTACAAGTGAGTGGCCAGGCCAACCTGATACAAGCCACCATGGCCTCCCTGCCAGGACAATCAAATGTAAAGGTCTCATGGCCATTTCCCCTCCCTGCACCAGACCTTGGCCCTTCCTCTACACATTTCTTCTAGAAGTTTATACTCCTCAAAGATCAGCAGCAGTCAATTCTAGTTGCTGGGATTGTGGATGATTTTTGTTTTTATTCCTGTGTTTTTCTCTAACCTTGACTGTTTTCTACAATAACTGTCTACGACAATGTCTGTAATAATACCCAAACCAAACCAACTGCCATCATGTCTATACTGACTCATAGCAACCCTACAGGTCAGAGTAGAACTGCCTCATAGAGTTTCCAAGGAGTGCCTGACGGATTCAAACTGCCAACCCCTTGGTTAGCAGATGTAGCACTTAACCACTATGTCCCCAGTGTTTCCGCTATAATAGTAACCACATTCAAATCTCAAATTACAGCTGCTCCTGTTTGTTGAGCAGCTGCTTTAGATCCAGCACCTAACACAATAGACATTTGCCGAATTAATCAGTGCATCAGCTTCTTAAATTCTCCCAGTGATATTTAGCGATCAGCCGCACTTGAGAAAACAGGGACACTTCACTCCTGTAGAAGTCACATGTCCAGGATCAGGCAGCACTAACTTGAGTCCTTTTTGACAGTGACTGGCAGTGTTTTAAAGGTCATGTATCTTTCTCTTTGTCTATATGTCCCAAGTGCTCCCATCCATTGCCCATTGTCCGTCTCAGTGTAAAGACCCTCCTGGCTCTAAGGTTAGGGACATAAGTGCTGGTCTGGGCTTCAGTTAGGGAGCTCAGGTGGTGCAGCGGTTATGAGCTCATCTGTTAAGCAAAAAGTTGGCAGTCTGAACCCACTAGCTGCTCCAAAGGAGAAAGATGTGGCAGTCTGCTTCTGTAAAGATTTACAGCCTTGGAAACCTCATGGGCAGTTCTATTCTGCCCTTTAGGGTTGACTAGATGGCAACAGGTTTGGTGTTTTGAGTTTGACTTTGGTGAGACCTTAAGCATGTCCCTGCCTGGATCCCAGGTTCCTCCTTGGTGAGTGGGCATAACATTTCCCTGCCCTTGTATCACCTGGAACCAGCAGAAGGACCAGTTTCTTACCAGTAGGTGTCCTGCGGCAAGCTGAAGTCCACCTTCTGTCCGTCCTTCCACCAGACCACGAGAGGCTTAGGGGAGCCACTGGCCTCACAAGGCAGTGAGGCCTGGGTGTGGGCGATCAGGGTCAGGTTGGAGGGGCCAGGGGCAATGGCTGGAGGCTCTGGGGAGAGGGAAGTCATCAGGAAACTGGGTGCAGGGTGGGTGCGGCAGCAGGCAGCAATGGTTACTGCCGTCAACCCATCCCTAGAGAAGAGGAGAGTGGGCTGGAGGGAAAACTTCTAACAGGCTCCCACAGCTGGGGTATCTGGTGTCTTTCCTCATTGCTGGGGCTCATGGCCCCCAAGTCATCTATCCTTGAACAAGGCCTCTAGGGCTCCACTGGTCCCATCAGCTTCTGAGGCCAGGGCCCTCAAAGTAGCCTCAAAAAAAGGGTGCATTGGACTGGGAAGAAGAGAGTAAAGCATCAGATTATGGTGACATTTAGTCTTAACCTTTCAATTTACTTTTTTGTGCACATCTTATCACATATTTAATGAACAGCACAGTGGCAAATATATGTGATACATGCATGAAAACTGGTGGAAGGACTTAAAGTATGCGTGCTCAAAACTTTTTATTAATGGGTTTCATGATCAAAAATATTTAGAGAGCTCTGCTCTTGGCTCTGGACATTCAGGGTGGCCCAGAAGTAAAGTAGGACACAGTACAGACAGGTGGCTGGAGCATGAAGGCAAGGAACGGCCCTTTCCTCCACCTACCAAAGACCTGAAGGTCTCGGCCTTGCCGATCAGAGCCAGCAGAGTTGGATGCCAGGCAGACGTAGTGGCCAGTGTCCTGGGCCAGGACCGGCTGGATCCTCAGGGAACCTTCAGGCAGAATCTCCAATCTGGAAAGGCGAAAGATTGCCATGGAAACCAGCAGGTACAGCTGGGCACTGTGAGAGGTTGGACTCCTGGAGGTATCCCTAGTGAAACCTTCTTCCTTGTCCCCAGTTTTCTCAGCCAAGAGGGTGTAACTCAAAGTCCTGAGTCCATGAGGCCCAGGTCAGAGGGCCACAGCTCCCCACACCCAACCAACCACCAGAAAAGACAAGAGAAGAGCTGCTCAGGGTGTTCTATCTTCCTGCCTGGACCCAGCCTCTGTCAGAGAGTCAGCAGGGAAGAAGCTCCATTCTTTCTGAGAAAGACCCCTGGATTTGAGAATACCCCTTCCCAAAGGCCAGCCCCACAGCCAGGTCTGCACTGTGTAATCTTACCCCTGGCCACAGATGACTGTATTGGGGATGGACATGTCACTCAGGCTGGCCAGGGGAAGTCTATGCCTTGGAAATTTGGAATCAGGATTCATGATACCTCACTAGGCCCTGAAGGTTGGGTAAACTGAGGAACTGTACACTTAGGAACAGCTCTGCCACATGCATAGAGGAAGAAGGTGTGAAACTGATATGAGAGGAGAGATGCATGAAGCCCCCTCCCCCCAAAGCAGACAATATCTCCACACCCTCAGTGAATGGATATGTTTGTGCCTATGTTTGGATGACCCCCTATGAGGACTGCCAATTAAGATCGTGAACTCATCCTAGACAAAGTGCTACATATTATTGCTGGATACCACTACGGTCACCTTCAAAGTACTCCCCTTGGGAAGATATGCACTGATGTCAGCACCTGGTCAACTCTTCAAAGCAATTTCAGAACTCTTTCTGGAATGGCTATCAGAGCTGTTGTCATATTACCTTTGATGACCTGAATGTCATCAGAATGTCTTCCTTTCAACATTTCCTTTATCTTTGGGTAAAGAAAAAAGTCACTGGGGCCAGATTAGGTGAGTACGAAGGGTGTTTCAGTACAGCTATTTGTTTACTGGCTGAAAACCCCCTCACAGACAACTGTCCAGTTAAGTTCATGAGCTTGCCACCGTGCTACCGTGTGCAATGGCCATTCCAGAAAGAGTTCCAAAACTGTTCCGAAGGGTGGACTAGGCACTGGCATTGGTGCATGGCTTCCCAAGTGGAGTACTTCAAAGGTGACTGTTGCGATATTCAGCTATGAGGTATGCAGCACTTAGAACAATTAAGTTCACGGACTTAACTGTTGGGCCTCATATATTCTGATGATAAAGTCAATGTCCTGTTCCAACTGCCCTAGTGGATTTCTGTTTACACCCCAGAGTGGTACCTGAGACCCACTCTAGTGCCCTTTTCCCTCCAGCACCCACCTTGAGTTCTCAAGATCCAGGGGATCCCCGTCCTTTTGCCAGCTCACAAGGGGCCGGGGGACTCCATCCACCTTGCAGGCCAGCAGGGCTGTGTGGTTCACTGATGCGTTCACTGTGGGTGGCCCCGGCTGGATGGTGGGTGTCTCTGGAGGAGGAGCAGAGGAAGCAGGCGCTGGGAGCCTGTGAGGGCCCTGGAGGCGCCGGCAGGGTTGAGGGGTACTCACTGTGGACGTCGACGCGGAAGGCCACACTGGTGCTGCCCGCCGCATTGTGTGCTGTGCAGCTGTAGTTACCACTGTCAGCGACGCTCAGGGCCTGCAGCTGGAGGAATCTGCCCTGCTCCAGGAACTGGGTGTGGACATCTGCCTGCAGAGCCCCGGGGGGCACAGAGACCGTCATCAGCTCTGTGCCAGGCCCCAGGCCCTTCTGCCAATGCCAGGCAAGGAAGACCGAGGAACCACTGAGGCCAACAGTGGCCTCTGCCCCATGGCAAGCTGGCATGCCGCCCCTGACTTGATGCCCAACTGAAATCCCCCTAAGGAAATAGGCTGCTCTGGGAGGGACTGAGCATCTCGTCCTAGAGCTCTACTTGTCCCAGTGTTACACGGCGGACTGATACTAAGATAACAAGCTGGAGTTTCCGCTACGAGGTCCTACAGTCCTCGGGTCCTCAGCAGCAAACTGTTCCCACTGGAACAAAAAGCTCGAAAAAACTAAGACACGGGCCCAAGTTACACTGCCTCTAAGTGTAGCTGAAAGGTACAACGGGAAGAAGTCCTAGTGTAAATCTCAGTCTTGCCTCTATTTCCATCCATGAAATGGGAGGGCTGAAATAATGGGATGGGACAGCAACATGCAAAGTGTGTCCTCAGCAGCCTGCATCTTTTCTGGTCAGGGTCAGAGGCTTGAGAAAGACAGAGGCAGAGTCCCCAGGTCCCTAACAGGGCACCCACCTGCAACAGGACACCGTCTCGGTGCCACTCAATCTCAGGAGCTGGGTCTGCCTCCACTGAGCACTCCAGGACCAGCTGCCCTGGGGCCAGACCAACCACAGCACGGGAACCTCGTGGTCCAACAACACTTGGAGGGGCTGGGTAAGGATAGAGAGGACATGAGAGAAGAGGAGAGAAAGACTCTCTGTAGGCTGTCTTGCCTCCCAACTTTGCCCCAGCCTCTGCAATTCCTACCTTGAACTCTGACCTGGAAGTTCTTCTCAACTTCACCAGCAGGGTTCTTGGCCAAGCAAGTGTACAGCCCAGCATCACCCACCTGGGACAGAACAGAGTGAGCTGTCTCTGGCTCCTGCCTCTTCACCTCCCTGACCTGATTTCCTTCCTACCCTGGCTACTCAACTCCCCATACAGCCTTCACCGCCAACCCATTCCTTCTCTCTGGAATGTCCTTCTCTCCTTTATCTCACCCTTGCTTCAGGAGCTAGAGCAAGGCCTGCCTCTTCCAGAAAATCTTCCCTGACTGTGCCAGCCCTCCTCGGCTCCAGGACTCCCTGGATGGGGAGTTACCTGGTTTGTACATCAGCCTTTGTTCTGACCTGGATGGGAGGTCCCCAAAGGTATGGCCCAGATAGGTTGTTTCCATATCCTCATATGCTGCACAGCGCTGGGCACCAAGGAGGCCCCTTGCCCTTCCCACAGCAGGCACCTGTACACCCTCCACCCGGAGCACCCTCCGGGCTCTGTTCTCTGGTATGCTTAGGGTCTGTCCATCCTTATGCCAGGTGATGTTGGGTGGGGGGCTGCCCCAGGCATCACATAGGAGCTCCAACGGGGTGCCAGAAGTCAGCAACAGCTCTGCAGTCTGTCCTGAGTCTTTGATGTGTGGAGGATCTGCAAGAAATGCCCCACCCCAATCAGTGACTGGAGTCGCAAGAGGGGACACGGAGCTGAGGCCCGTCTCCCTGCTACTCCTGGCCTACAGGGAGCTGACAGCAGACAGGGCCACCAACAGGCAGGTGAGGGGTCGGTTGGAGGGTACTGAAAACATCAGAAACCATGGCCCGTCTTCCACAGACAGCACTGGCCCTCAAAGATGAGCGACAATTAGCGGTGCCCTAAAACCAGCAAGGATGCAGTGTGCAGGGATGGCACAATTCACTGGGCTTTTTTAAACATAGCCCAACACTTGTAAAATCACTGCTTGAAAATTAGGGCTCTGTGCCTGGATTTCAGTGGCTCTTGTTCTTGCTTACGTCGTCAAGGTTTGATGGACAAGACTGAGGGTCACAGCCCTGAGAGAATAAAAACATTCCTGCCCCCCACACCCCTTTAGTTCAACGTCAGTAACCCATGTGGATCCAGGCAGTTGCCTAAGCCCTGCTCTGCGACAGCATCCCCAAGTCTGCGGGGCCCTCACCTCCCTCCCCATGCTCTCCATCATGCTTGCTGCCAGGGAAGATGACTCACCCATCACCGTCACCTGGAAATGCCTCCTTGCTTCACCTGCCTCGCTTGTGGCCACGCAGGAGTAGGTCCCTGAGTCACCAGCTCCCACTGTTTCCAGCTGCAGCCCGGGTCCCTGCTCAAGGCTCTGGGGAAACAGGGGCTCCCCATCCTTGATCCACGACACAAGAGGCAGGGGACTGCCCCGGGCCTCGCAGGGGAGGACCACTGAAGAGCCACGGACCACCGCCACATCCTGGAAGTCCACAGGCTCCAGGACAGGGGGCACTGTGGAGGCAAAGGGCAGGCAGGAGTCATTTTATTTCATGCCAGGTGGTCCTCATCTACTGGCCAGAAGGTCCTTCTCCTGGACAATTCCTTCTCATTTCAGTTCTGGGCTTAGACCTTGCCTCCTCCAGGAAGCCTTCCCTGAACCTCTGAGTCCAGGTGAGTGCCCTCCTCTGTGCTCCCCCAGCATCCTCTAACCAGTTGTCATAGAGTCAACTCATGGCAACCTCATGTGTGTGCCAGTAGAACTGTGACCCATAGGGTTTTCAGTGGCTGAGTTTTTGGAACTACATTGACAGGCCTCTCTTCTGAGGTGTCTCTGAGTGGATTTGAACAGCAAACCTTTCATTTAGCAGTTGAGAACACAAACCATTTGCACCACCCAGGGTCTTCTCAGCATCCTGTACTTCCCCCAGAACTGCAGTTGTCTATTTACAGAGCTACTTCCCGCACTGACCTCCTATGGGCAGGGCCACCTCTGCTCACAGCTGCATCCCAGTACCTGGCAAGTCCCATGCCTACCAGAGCATTCAACAACTTGTAAGATGAATGGATGAACAACTGAATCCACCGAAAACCAGGTTTCTATGTTGGCCCTTCCCTGATACCCTCGAGGGCTGATCCTTCCTTCCACCCAGATGAGCAGAGAGGACAAGGTCCTGATTCTTACCCATCAAGGCCAAAGGACCTGCATATTCCACCCCCTGCTCCATACCGTGCACCTGCAAGGTGAAGTTTCTGTCAGCTACACCGGCTGGACTTGCGGCCACGCAGGTAAAGATGCCCGAATCTGCCAACTGCACCTGGGAAATCCTGAACACCCAAGAGGATCAAGAGAGAGGCAGGTTCAGTGAATATGTCTTAAGACGTGAGTGTAGACAGGTCTACCCTCTGCTTAAACCCCTTTCCGGGCTCCCCAGTGCACCATGATAAAGCCCCAAACCCTTCCTGTGGGGCCTGGCCCCACTGCCAAGTTGACCTCATCTAAGTCCAAATTCCACAGCCAGACTTCCCGCTTCCTCAATTCTGGAAGCTTCTCTGGTCTTTCGGCTTCCACTGGTCCTGCCCAAAGGACATCCTGCCTCTGTCTCCAGCACTCTACAAGAGCTGTCTTCACTTTCTGTCCTCCTGCTTTCTCTAGAACCCCCTCTCTTGTCAAGGTCATGGCTAACCACCAGTGTCCATGGTCAGTTCTCAAGTCTTAGTTCATTAGGTCCTTGGTCTCTTCCTCCCTGAAACCACTGCCTCCTGTGACTCCCACAATGGTACACCCTCCATTTTCTGCTACTCCCCAGTTGCTCCTGCTCCCCTTTCTTCCTTGACCCTCCCCTCTCTATTTTATTGGTTGTAAAAGGCTTCCTTATTTCTTTTTTTATACCTTAATGTGCTTTAAATGCAAGTTTACAGTCCAAGTCAGTTTGTCATACAAAACCTTGCATACATACTGCTATGTAACTGTAGCTGCTCTCCCCACCCTGTGACAGCACAATCCTCCTTTCCAAGCTTTATTTCCCATGTCTATTCAACCAGCTCCTGTCCCCTTCATCCCCATCCTGCCCACCTCTGGCCAGGAGTTGCTGAGTTAGCATCATGTAGATACTGAAGCCACAAAGTAAACTCTTCACTGGTGTCACTTTATGTCATCTAGTTTAGATCAATCTTTGCCTGAAGAGTTGGCTTTGGGAGTGGTTTTATCTATGGGCTAAGAGAGAGTCCAGGGGCCGTGTCTTCTAGGGACCCCACCCCTCTAGTCTGTTGGATCATCAAGTCTGGTGTTTATAGTCCTAGTTCCACACATCCATTTTCCTCCGGCTACGTCAGGGCCTATATGTTGTACGCCTGTCGGGATAGTCAGTGGTGGTGGCCAGGCACAACCTGGTTCTCATCTCATACTGACGTCGTCTCTGGGTTCTGTAGCCCTTTCTGTCTCTTCACATTTTCCTTAGGTCTTTCATTCTCCTCTGCTCCAGGTGAGTTGGGACCAACCAGTGCTACTTAGATGGCCACTTGCTAGCTTTTAAGACCCCAGACACCACTCACCAAAGTGGGATGCAGAATATTTTCTTAAAATATCTCTGGTATGCTGACTGACCTAGATGTCCCTTAAAACCATGGTCCCCAGACCCTTGACCCTGTCAAAGTGTTGGGTTATATTTAGGAAACCTCTTCTTTTGGTCAGTCTAGCTGTACTGACCTCTCTTCTACTGTGTGTTGTCACTACCTTCACCTAATTCTTATCTAAGGTCAGCAGTTCAAATCTGCCAAGCACTCTTTGGAAACCATGGAGCAGTACTACTCTGTCCTACAGGGTTGCCATAAGTTGGAATCAACTTGACAGCAATAGGTTTGGTTTGGTCTGGGATCTAATCCCAGATCTAATCCTCTCTTTACACTTGTCCTAAGCTGGTGGCCAGGGCTGTTGTCCATCCTCATCCTGCTGGTTACAGCCAGTCTTGGTTTCTAACACCACCTGTCAGCTGAGAATTCCCAAAGGTCCATCTTCCCAAATCTGCAGTGGAACAGTTAAATGCCTGCTCGCCTCTCAAGTCTCAGAGCCTCTCAGACTGTTGGCCAGAAGGCCACTCAAAGAACCTCTCAAATCTCTATTTTCAAATCTGAACCCTAGGATACTCCCTCACAGCCTGCTCTTCCCCCTGTGGTCCCAACCTCCCCGTTTCTCGGGAGAAAAACCCTGGCATCATCCTTGAATCTTCTCTCGCTCTCAGCTCTTCCTGAATCCTTGCCCTGGCCCAGGCCCCAGCCTGCCTCACTGGATGGTTACAGAACCCTAACTGCCCCACCCCACTTCCGCCCTTCCCCTGCAGTCTGTTGCCCACACAGCAGCCGGAAGGGTCCTGCAGAACCTGAGTCAGATGGTGGTGCTCCTGTGCTGCAATCGCCTGGCTTTCCAGCTTCGCTGAGGAAAACTCACAGGTCTCTCCAGGGTATACACGGTCCTACGGCCTCTGCCCTCCCCTGTCTTCCACCCTTACTCAGCTGCTTGAACACACCAGGCACACTCCCACTTCAGAACCTCTGCATGCTGTTTGTTCAGGCTGGACACTCTTGTTCCCCAAATCCAGTTGTCCCGTCTCTCACCTCCAGCTATTATGTCAGATGCCACTCTGACACCCTAAAATAGCAACCTCCCCTGCCACCTTCCACTGCCTCACCTTGCTTCATTCTTCTTCAGAGCATGTATCCCTCCTGATATTTCATTCTTACATTTGTTATTTTACACACACACACTCTCTCTCTCTCTCTTACACACACACACACACGCACACATACCTGTCCCCTGTCCCCTGTGGCTTCCAGAGGTAGGGAAGGGCCTTTGTCTTGCTCATTGCTAGGATACTAAACACTCCATAAGTATCCTTGAATGCCTAAAATCTTCTCTTGGGCACCTTCAACCAGGAAGCCTTTCCTGATTTCCTCTGCGCTGGGACCAGGCTGAGTCAAGGGTGACTAGGTGTCGTGACTAGCTTCTATGTCTGTCTCCCCCCCATGCCTGAGGGCAGAGGCCCTTCCACTCTGAACCCCAGTGTGTTTTCATTTGGGGTTAGGGTCCTCTTACTTTCCCCATCACAAGCTTTTATCCACCTATATTATTTACTCTCCAAGCCATTCAGATGTGTCTAAATCCTAAGCTTCCTGAACAATGCTACCAGAGTCTGTGATTTGGGACAGGGAACTGCTCCTTTACCTGAGGGTTCGCCCAGAGCCATGCAGATGTGTGCGCTGGGACAGCGGGAGGGGCAGGCCATCCTTGAGCCAGCTTACATGGATGGGTGGGGAGCCCCGGACAGGACATGCCATTGTCACCAGCTCTCCAGTCCTGCTCACCAGGGTCCCTGTACTGCTTGCTCCCTGGTCAATGGTGGGGGGGACTGGGGTGGGTCAAAAGAACAGGAAGAAACTATAAGTGATCTGGGGACAGGTGGCCTCCTCTAGGGAAGTTCCAGGAGATGGTTCAGCCCTGCTCTCTTCATCCCAGATGTCTCCATGAAGGCCCCCATGTTGGCCAGACTGCTAGGGGCTTGGGATAGTAGCGGCTGCCCTGCCCGTCAAGCCTCGGTTTCCTCACCCAGCACATTCACAGTGTGCAGCCTGGCATCCTCCCCAGCGGCGTTGTGGGCTATGCAGGTGTAGGCACCAGAGTCCGAGGCCCTCAGGCCCTTCAGCACCAGAGAGCTGCCATCCAGGTAGAATCTGCCACAGGGAGGGAGAGCCGATGGCAGGCGTTAAGAGCCTAGGGGCCCCACTGCCAGTGAGGGGCAGCACAGGCTTGGCCTTACCGGAGGTGGGGGCCCACACTCTGGTCCAGCGGGCTACCACCCTTCAGCCAGGTTACATCTGGTGGTGGCTGACCATCAGCCTCACAGTCCAGCCGGACCTCCTGACCTTCTAAGACACTGTGCTCCTGTGTGACTCCCGAGCTCTGGATCCGTGGGACCACTGCAACAGAGGGCTTGGGTGAGGCCCATGGCAGCAGATAGGGCTGGCATAGGGTAGGATCCAGGAGGGGGACACAGGACAAAAACATACCCAGCACGGCCACCAGGAAGTCTTTGCGAGCCTCAGCCTGGGCGTTCTCAGCCACACACGTGTAGGTGCCACCCTGGGCTGGCTGCAGGCGACTCAGCTGGAGGCGGCCCCCACGGGAGACTACACCCTGGACCACACTGCTCTCTGTGGGGAGGAAGGAAATGCCAGGCTTGCACCAACACAGGGCCCACCACCCCATGGACACCACCAGGCACAGACACAGAAGTCACGTAGCTCTTTGAGCAGACTGGTACCCCCCACCCACAAAGCCAGAAACATCCCCCTAGGAACCCTCAAATCGCCCACCCCTTCTCGGGCTCAAAGGAAAACTGAGGTCCAGGGTGAAGCAGGTTTCCTTCCTTGAATATCACAACCTCCTATGGCCTGTACTCCTCTGATGGCTCTGTTCCTTAAAACTCCACCATATTTCCTTCCACTGAAGCTGCTTCTTCCCAAGGCACCCAACTCCCTTTAGTGTTCAAGAACCTGAAGACTTATTCCTCTTCCTGTTGACTCTCAAGCTCAGTCCAGGCACTCTGACCCTCCCTCCAGCTCTGCCCTGTCTGTCCCTCCTATCTCCTAAGGTAGACTAGCCATTCACTGACCCTGACACAGGTCCCACTCAGGCCTCTCCCTGGGTCTCTGCTTAGTCCTTACTCCTACCGTGCAGCCTGGTATGCTTCACCTCTTCAGCCCACCTCTGCACCAACCCAGGCAAAACCCTCCTTCCCTGGATACTCATTTGTCCAGCCAGCTTTCAACACAAGATTAATGAGCACCTACTCTATGGCCCTGGACTGTCTGTTAGCCCAGAGCTGAAACCATTTCTGAAGCCAACACTTCAGATAAAAATTGGACTAGACTATAAAACATAAAATGATACTGGTGAAGAGTGTGCTTCTTGTTTTAAATACAGACATGAGGCTCACTGGGGAGCGCCTGTCCAGAGGCAAGATGGGAGGGCAGAGGGGGACAGGAGCTGGTTGAATGGACACAGGAAATACAGGGTGGAAAGGGGGAGTATGTTGTCACAGGGTGGGGAGAGCTGCTAGAGTTACACAGAAATGTCTGTGTGCACGGTTTTACATGATGAATTGATTCGACTTGTAAATTTTCATTTATAGCACCATAAAATATTTTGTAAATAAAAAAAGAATATTTAATATTTGCCACATATGTTTTTAAGATATACAACCATATTTTAGTAGGTATTTATGGAATAATTAATTTGAGTTTATATAAAATAGAATTGAAAAGGTTTTTTTCAGCATCTTTGTTATTGTGTATGCAAAATAGAAATGTATTCTGTAAAAGAAAAAAGAGAGAGACACTGTCCTTGTCCTTAAGGAGTTGAAAATGTATTAGGGGAGACTGATAGTGAACAAGCACAGCCCAATGGGACATGCCCCATGGGTTCCCTGATGGAGCCCACGGACCTTGGAGGGTGGGTCTCAGCTGAGACTGGAAAGTGAACAGGACTGGGCCTGTGAAAGTGGAGGGGATCAGAGTTGGGGTGGGTATTCCAGCCAGTGGAACAGTGTGCGCAAAGGTCTAGAAGCAGTAGAGAGCAGGGCACCCAGCACTTCCACCCCTTGGTATACATTCAGGAGAACTGAAAACACGTGTTGACATAGAAACATGTACACACATGTTCATAGTAGCATTACTCCTAACAGTCAAGAAATGGATACAACCCAAATGCCCATGAACTAATGAATGGATTAATAAAACGTGGTGGATCTACAAACAGAATAGTATTTGGCAACAAAAGAAATGGAATTCTGATGGATGCTACAACTTACAACGTGGATGAACCTCGAAAGCATTACACTGAGCGAAAGCACTCAGTTACAAAAGGTTACGTACTGCATGACTGCGTGTACACCCATTGTCCAGAACCAGCAAATTCACAGAGATAGAAAGTAGGCTGGTGGCTGCCCGTGGCTGGGAAGTTTGGGGAAAATGGGAAATGGCTGCTAACAGGTTTGAGGCATCTTTTGGGGGTGGTGAAATGTTTAAGTTAATTGTAGTAATGATTGCACAACTCTGTGAAAACATTAAAAACCACCGAATTGTGCACGATACATAGCTTGTTGGATGGTATGTGAACTGTATCTCAATAAAGCTGTTACATAAAATACAGACAGTGTAAGCACAGGGCGTGTACAAGCTGCCAGGAGCAGCAGGGTTTGACCAGGTCAGGGAGTGTGGGTGGGGAGAGGTGGACTGGCTGTACAGGGCCCCTGGGCCGTGGCTCTGAAGGCTAGAGCAGTTCAAGGATGGCCAGCAGACAGATGTCCCACCCAAAGCTCCACTTTCAGATCCCTTTGCCACCATGTAGTGTCTGGATTGGAAGGCACAAGAGTGGGTCTAGTAGAGCAGGGTGGGGGTTCGGGTGCTGCTGGTATTACTGGTGGTGAAAGACCAGAAGGTGGCAGTCAGAAGAGGAGGATGTCAGGTGGAGAGCTGGCATCAGAGGTGCTGACCAACTGACAGGACAAGGGATCCACTGACCAACTGATGGGGTGGATAGGGAAAGAGGAAGAGGTCGGGATAAGGGCAAAGGTCTGGATGGCATTGGTGACCAACAGTTAGGCCCAGACAGAGCTGAATCATCAGAAGAGGAGCACCTTTGGGGCCAAGTTTCATGTCAGGCCCTCAGCACCCATGCTGCACAACATACAGCCCACATCTTTTGCCTCCTGACTGCTGACTGAGGGCATGAGGACCCCACAGGTGCAGTTCCAGATGAACATCTGGATTCCAAGGGCCAATAACTTTCAAAGACAAAGTTGAGGGTGAGTGGAACCCACAGTGCACTGCCAACCTTTTATTCTGCCAAGAACATTTAACAACCAACAGCTGTCTTCTGCGTTTATTGTCCTTTCATTAAATAAACAGATATTTTACACTCAAAAGGACATGGATACTCACCAACAGGCATTCCATCCTTCAGCCATGTAACAGTGGGTGCAGGGACCCCAGTCACATCACAGGTCAGGACGAGGGGACTCCCAGCCACTTGACTTACCGTCTCCATCTCAGGGTTCTCAAACACAGGGGGCACTGCAGGAAAGAAGCCAGATCCCCAGAATCTTGAGAATTCTACCTATTTTCCTTTCTTTTAAACAGATCAGGGATGCGTGAGGAGCCCCTTCCTAAAGAGGTCACGTTTTATGCTCTGCTGTTGGTGGAGACATGGATTGTTTTATTCACGAATGTAAACCAGTAACTGAGCTCACGAAGAGTCTGCTTAGACCAGGGACGGTCAAGGCATAGTGCATGCACCAGTAATTCTAATTTTATGCCAGGGTAGACATCATTTATCAATCCCAACACTCCTGCTCAGCCAGGATGGAGCCATGCACCCCAGACAGCCACTACCTGTGGAATAGAGATGATTGGGTCCAAGACAAAAGGTCTCAGCCCTGAGGGACAAGATATGCCCAACTTCCCACCATTTCTCAAAGTAGCCATCAAAAGAAGGGATTGTGATATTTGAGCAGCAAGCCTGGTACCAGTCACTTCTAACAATGCCGCTCAGTCTGACTCAGGGATGCATTTACCTACTGCTCAGCTGGTAGGAAGGCTACTGATTTTGCTATTTGCGGCAGACAGCTGGTGTCCCCCAACCTGGTCTTCCCATCTTCCAGAGCAGAGCTTTAGCTGAGCACAGGGTTGCTCAAGTACATACTACATTTCCCAGTCTTCTTTGCAATCAGCTGTGGCTAGCTGATGAAGTTCTCACCAATGGAATGTGAGCAGAAGAGAGGCTACAACTTCTGCATCACCTGCTTAAGGCAAAAATGCTTGCCCTTTACTGTTGCTGTTTTCTGTTTCCTATAGGCTGGGACAAGATGTGACATGTCCCAGCTCCAGCCACATGGACAGGGATAATACCTTAAAGGATGGGGGATCAACAACAAGATGTGTGTCTGAATCACTACATAGAGCTGAGCTACCCCACCAGCCTAGACACGCATCTCTGGGCTTTTAGATGAGAGAGGTAAACTTCTCTCTCATTTCATTCGCTGTATTTTGGTGCTGTTCGTTATACAGCTTAGTCTATACCCTAACTGAGACACCATCTGACCCCAAGAAAATCTGGCCAGAACTCCCTCCCTTGTTTCCCTAGACAACTCCAACAGGCTCCCTGTCCCCACAGCTCAAGCCATATATCCAAACAAATGCCATCCATTTTCTGTCCTTTGGCTGCTAGGATGGTCCCCTTAAGCTTCAAGAATAGAGGTGACATGGCCCCAGGCCTCATGAGCGTCTGTTCTCTGAAGGCTCCTTTGTCCCAGTGTTTAGTTGCCACACCAGGCCCTGTGACCTGTACTTTAGAGACAGTTATGCTGGTCCCATCGGATTATATACACTGTGTACCCAGGAGACAAGTGCGGTTTTAGACCCTCTTTATGGAAAATACACTTGAGGCACAGAGGGGCAAGGTGACTCTTCTAAGCCCAGAAAGCAAGTGGGTGACCGAGCTGCTGGATCCTAGCCTTTTTCTTTCTAGATTTCATGCTCTTAACCATTCAGTAGCACCCCTCCTTCCAGGTATTGTCTTTCTCATCCTTGGAGCCCCTGTGTAATGCTCAGGGTTCTATGGAAATGCTACAAGGTTGACCCCACACGCCAAATGCCCAGCTTACCCTGGATGGTGAGGATGAATGCCCGCATGGCCTCCCCAGCCTCATTGCTTACTTTGCAGCTGTATAAACCTTTATCTGACACCTGGGGCAGAACGAGTGTGAAGTGAGTATGTGCATGGGAGTACCCAAGGGGGCCCTAGAACTCCCCTGAAACATCCAAGCCTCAGAAGCTTCAAGAGTAGCAACTGCCCAGATAGTGTGATCCTGCCTAGGAAGCCAAAGGGAGATGAGACTCTCTGGCCTGTTCTAAGAGCTCTGAGGAACAGGACAACAGGTGGGAGGTGGGCAGGTAGCTCTGTGCACAGCCTGCAGACTTCCCTCCCGCTCTGGGCCTGTCCATCAGCCAGATCGGAGGGGGGGCCCTGAATGGATTTCTAGAAGGCCAACAGATATTCATTCAACAAACACTTCAGTATGTCTAACCTATACTGAGGAAGGAGGACAGAATAGATGCCCAGAGAGTCACAGACTATCCCAACCAGAATGGTCTGCAAGTTTCTAGACCTTATACACATATTTTTTACGAGATGAAGAAACTAAGGCAGGGAGTTGGAAGGGACCTGCCCAAGTCACTCTGTGGGTCACTGCAGAATGCGGTCTAGAGCCCACTTCTGTGGAGCCCTGTGTTCTCCCCCTCGATTTGGGGTCCTGCAGGCTGAGAAGGCAGCAGCCCCTGCATCCTGCCCAACTATCCTTAAAGGCTCATCAGAGCTGGGGAACAATATTTTCACGGTCACCCATGGCTCCCAGGCCACTCACCTGCGTGTCCAGTATCTCCAGTTTCTGCCTACCCAGGAGAGCATGGATCTGCTGTGCCAGGACCAGGGGCTGCCCGTCTTTGTACCAGGTTACAACAGGCTCAGGGACTGAGTCAGTCTCACAGCTCAGGACAGCTGTGTCCCCAGCCCGCACCACAACGGTGTCCCAGGGGCCACTGGGAGCCTGCCTAAAGGTGGGGGGAACTGAGGACAGAAGATTGAGCAGAGTAAGGTGCTACATACTTCCCCCACCCCAGTTCTCCCAGGTCCCAGCTACGGGAAAGCAGTCTACAGAGGCCTGCGAGAGTCAGACAGAGGACTTGACCCCCCATGAGTTAGTGCAGACACAGGGGATTCAGAGTAAGAGAATCCAGGCCAGTCACACACAGACACACTGGGTGACCTGGAAAGGCTCCTGCCCTCTCTGAGCCTCAACCTTCTACATGGGGTGAGACGCTTGGACGGCTCTCCTGGGCTCTTTCTTACTAAAATTACAACCCTTCACAGAGGCCCCAGAGACCCCTGTTCCTGCAGCAAACCAGCTCCTCTCATGTACAGTAATTACTGGCATAGAAGCCCCACCCTCAGCTATGAGCCCACAGGACCTGGCACTATGCCTGGAGCATAGCAGGTGAACATGCCAAACAAATGAACAAAGTCCAGGGCTATAAAGCACTTTCTAGAGAATCCTGGCTCGTGATACTCTGGATCAGCTTTTCCCGAAAAGGATTCCAAAGACCACTAGCCCTGCAACAGGCTCCATGCTGAGAGTCTGGTGATCAAAGTGGGCCAGGCTCCTTCCTGATCCAGCCTCTTGCGGGTTTGTCACGCTGCTGCTCCTCAACTTCACCATCATCAGAGGGTACTGCATGCTAGACACTGGGTTAAGTGCTGCACATATTGTCATTTAATCCTTATACCAGATGTCACCTTACAGACGAGAAATCAGAGGCTTTGAGAGGGACGCTACCCTGAGCCAGGGCAGACATCACTAATTGATCTCAACATTCTGTCCTCCTCAGCCAAGATGTAGCCATGTACCCTAGGCAGACACTACTAGTAGCACAGAGCTGGCTGGACTCAACCAACTTGCTCAGGGTCACAGAGGAGATCCATGTATAGCTGAGTTCCAAGTGTTTTCAACTCTAGAGCCCATGATCTTACCCACTGTGTAAGACAGTGTCACCTGAACAGTGCTCCTTTCCAGGGAGACAAATGGCTGAAGCCTTCGGGTTAAGAGAAAACTGAGAGAGCAGGGGACAGCAGAGGTAGGGGGACAGAGAGGAAACATACCCAGCACACTAAGCTCCACCAGTTTCTGGTCTTGGCCAGCGGCATTGAGGGCCTCGCATATGTATGTGCCAGAATTCGATGGCTGTACTCGTGACAGCTGCAGCGTGTGGGTGCCTGCAAGAGGGATCCCAGCCTCCTGCACCACCAAGCTGGCCCCAGTCCCCAGGCCCACTCCCTCAATCCTAAATCCATCCCAGGCTCACGGTCTGGCCCTAGCTTTGAAAAAGCAATTGACTTCCCACATAAAACCGAAGCCTCAGTTTACCCACCAGGCAAGAGGAAGACCTCTTCATCCAGGGAGAGGGCCCGGCTGTCCTTGAACCATGTGACCTCAGGGCTCGGATGAGCATGGACATCACAGGGGAGGGAGATACTGCTATTGAGGATGGCAGTGACCTTCTCTGAGGTTGGGCCTGTGATCCTCGGTGGCACTGTCCCCATGGCCATCAGGATAAAGAAGACATGTGAGAACGCACACCAGTAGGAGGGCAGAGAGCCTATCCCCTCTGCACATTTTCAAACAGCCCTATGCAAAAGCCTCTACACACTATAACTGTTTCACAGAAGAGAAGACAGGCTCATAGACCAAAGAGAGACAGTCGTTTTATCAAGGCCACACAGCGTTTATACAGCCAAAACATGACGTAAAGCCTGAATCCAAGAACTTGAGTAATCAGCACTGCTACCCACTCTCACCAAGGCAGCAGTGACCACCACACTTGGAGGCAGCGCTCATGGCCACTGAGGCACAGTGTGTGTCACAAGAGTGCAGGGGTTCAGGGCACAGACTCCAGGGGCAGTGGAACTCCCCACCTGTGTGATCTCTTTGAGTGTATTTCCACTGCCAGAAAACGGGGCTAACTTCATAGCTCTATTGGAAGAAGTCAGCCTGGGGAAATTGCCCAGCCCCATGCCAGGTACATAGTAAGTGCTTAATAAGTGGTATAATGCTTCAGGAAAGCTGCTCCCTGAATGCCTCCAAAGGTGCTTAAAATAACCTGGGGCTGTCCCAGTAGTGGTCAAGGCTGCCTAAGTGCTTTCTGTCCCAGGATGCCGTTGGTGCCAGGCTGGGATCTGAGCCCAGGACATAGGAAGCATTGAGTAGATGCCTCTGAGCCAGAGCAAGATGTTGTATTTGCACCCCTCTGCCCCAGGCTGGCACAGCTGACACCAGTTCTGGCCAGTGGCAGAGCTTGTGTAAGGCACCACAAGCCCAGCACACCAGCCCCACCTCAGCTGGTGGGCCTGCTCAGTCCAGCTCACCTTGGACCCTGAGGGTAAAGAGCTTCTCTGCAGAGCCTGCCTGGTTCTCAGCCACACACATGTAGGTGGCAGCGTCGGCTATCTCAGTGGTGGAAACCTGTGGGGTGCAGGGAGATGATGCCCGGGAGAGGCCAGAGGCCAGACAGCTCCTGCAACCTGCCACTCCAGGACCTCTGTGAGGACTCCCTCCCACCCATAGTAGGCCTAACGGGCAGCAGGCAGTTTATGGAGACCAGGAACAGGACTTACAATGCCCATTAACAGGCACAACAGACTCCAATCCATCTAGCTGTTTGTGTGACTTTGGTCAAGGGAGTGATGAGGTTGGTATTGTGTCTCTGCAGCACAGTACATGTTGACTACAGTCGCCCCCAGCCCCGCGGAGGGCAGCTCTGTGCTGTGCTGGGCTCCACTGACTCTATGCATTTCTGTATTCTAGATACTGGATGCCTGAGGGTACCAGCTCCACCCTGAGATCCCAAGGCTGGACACAGCGCTGTGAGTGTCAGGTAGGTTTCCTAAAAGAAGGCTCTCCTGCACTGCACTGGGCTCTGGGAGTAGGATGCATGTTTGTTCTTTTGCAGTTTTTGCCTGAACTTCCAGGTGTTGTATACAGGTCTGTCCTGTCCAGCAAGGTCCCTGTATGTAGTTAGACAATTATTTGTTGGGTTGAATTAAATCCTTGATGTGTTTCAGGCAAACAACCTTATCTGGCATAGAAAATGTCAGCTCTTTGGCTTCCAGACGAAACAGCCGCTGCTTCTTGAACCCTCCTGGGGGTTGCCCTGACCTGCAAGACTCGCCCGTCCTCCAGGATCTGCAGCCGTGGGCTCGGGGAGAAAGGCAGTCCATTCTGGAGCCACGAGATGGCGGGCGTGGGGTTGCCCAGGGCTGGACACTGTAGGCTGACAGTGCTGCTGGCATTGACAGTCACCTCCTCCACTAGCTCCTCTGTGTCGCCCAGGATCACAGGTGGAGCTGGGGGTAGAGGAGAGGAGGGCATGGGCTGACGGCCTAAAGAGCCCCCAACAAAGAAAGGCCCCAGAAGGAGGAGGACGTAGACTAAGACTAGCAGTTGTGCTTGGTGCTGGGATCTGGCTGGGGCTCCTTGTGCCTTGCTCACTATACCCTCGAGCCTCTGACACAGCTAAGGCATCTGAAGCACGGACAGTTGGTGATCCACCCAAGGTCACACAGCTAGGAAGCAGCTGACTTGGAATTCTAATCCACTTCTACCTGGTTTCAGAGTTCAAGCTTATCACCTCCGCATTATCGACCTCTGAGTACAGTTAGATGGAAAATGCACTCTACCTTGACCACCCCCCAGGTGGGAGCCATCACCCAGCTTACCCCTACCCAGGAACTCCTGCAGCAGCCCCAACCCCAGGCCTGGCACTCACTTAGCACCAGCAGCTCATAGTGGAGCCAGTCCTCGCCCACTTCATTGGAGGCCTTGCATGAGTACTTCCCGGCATCCTCCGTGTGCACCAGGGGGATCTGTAGGACTCGGCCCCCTGCATGGACATAGGAACAAAGGCCTGAGCTCTGGGGCAAAACGTCTTCCAACAGCAAGGAAACCCTTACTTTATTCTGGAGGGGACCTGGGATACATCACTGTCTCCACCCTGCCCATCTGTGAAAACCAAACCCACTGTTGTCGAGTTAATTCCAACTCATAGGGATCCTATGAGACAATAAAACTGCCCCATAGAGTTTCCAAGGAGGACTTGGTGGACTCAGACTGCTGACTTTTTGGTTAGCAGCCGCAGCACTTCTCCACTATGCCACCAGGGTTTCTCATCTGTGAGAAAGAGACAATAATCCCTTCCCCGCCTGAGCTGAGAGACAAGGTGAGGAGCAAATAAAAGCATGAAAATGGCTTTGCTGTATGCTGGCCCCTGGCTGGGTATTTTCTGGCCTTTTACCACAATGCCTCTGTGGCGTGTACGTTGTCATTACTTCCCTTCTCCAGATAGAAACTGTTTCCCAAGAGTTCCCGGCAAGGGGGCAGTAGCGGACGTCCAGGTGAGCTGCCTAGGTTACAGGTAGGCTTCTGATCAAGGTTGGAATCAGGACTCGATTGTGTGCAGATTCAGGGGAAAGTAGACAGGGACGAGGAGGCAGGTGTCAGTTGATGGTGGGGTTAAACCACGAACAGGATTAGAATTAGGATCAGCATGTGGTCGTGATCACTACAGGATTAGGAGGCAGTGGCCAGGGTCAGGGGCCACTGGGAGGACTAGAGCTCAACGGCTAGTATTAGAGGTTCAGTGGCTACAGTCAGGGGTCAGTTGACGGCTGGTGCTCTTCTGTGGTCAAGGTCTGAGTTTGGGGGTCAGTGCTTGACCGAATTCACTGTGTACCCTGGATTTGGATAAGTGCTCAGGTCAGAGGTTAGTAGGCAGGATAAGAGATCAGCCCAGGGGATTCCAACAGGAGCAGTTTGTATGCAGTTAGCGTTGCTGCCCTCCAAGACACCATTGCCTTCTGCAGCAGCCAAGGTCCAAACTGTGTCATAACCCTGCTTGTCTGAAGGCCAGTGCAATCTCATCTCCTCCTACTCACCTCCATCGGCTCAGACCTAGTGGGACGCAGTGTGAATTCTAACAGGAGACCATTCAGTCTCCCCTCATGGAGCTCTCAGCAGGAATCTGTGCCTTCCATCCCTCCCAGAGGTGGCTGGTGAGCCCCAGGGAGGAGAGACAAGCAGTCCAGGAAGCTGAGCATTGCTGAGTCCCACTCCCCATAACTTTGTTGTGGTTGTTGTGAACATGCACAGCCAAACACACACCCAACTGTTTTTATGTGTACAGTTCAGTGACATTGATGACATCCCTCAGGTCGTGCAACCCTTCTTACCCTCCTTTCCTGAGCCGTTCACCCTGCATTAACACACACTCACCGCCCCCTAAGCTTCCTAGCTAACTGTTTTCCGGCTGTCACCTTGATCTCATATAGATGGTTTTTCAAAGAGCACAGTGCTCAAGGTAGATAGTCACTATTCTAAAACAAGTCTTATTGAAAAATTAAACAACCTTAAATCAAGAAATATTTAAAGTGGTTAAAAAGAAAAAGCCACAGGCCTCAGGAGCTTCAGTCACAGGTGGTCCTCAAAGGCCAGTGGGAGCCCCTTTGATATTTTGGACATTAGCCTCCTTGAGGAGCTTAATAAAGGAAGCAACCATCTCTCCAGGGGAAGGTGCCAATTTCTGTCCATCATTTCAGGACATTACGGGTCTCAAAGCCCAGAGGTGTGAGAACCTCACAGCCCAGAGTGAGAACTTCTGTTGTAAAACACAAGACACCAAAGGAGGCCCAGTTCTTACCTTCAGACAGGCCAAGGACTTTTAGCCCCTGCTGGCACGGGACAAGTCAAGCCCAGAGAGGTCTCCGGCCCTGCCTGAGGCTGCACAGCAAGTACAGCATGGGAGGACTCAAAGGACTGATGGGAAGGTGTTTGAGGGGAGCAGCTCCCATGTGGGCATGAGCCTGGCCTGGCGTACCTTGCAGCAGAGACACCCGGTCTGTGGCTGAGAGGGGCTGGTCTTCCTTGTACCAAGTGAGCTCCGGGGGTGGGACAGCATTGGTGTCACAGTACAGGTAGGCAGGGTTGTTCTCTACAATCTCCCGGTACTCCGTCACCCCACCCCGGGCCTCCTCCTCCTGGGACAGGATCTCAAAGGCTGCACTGGCGTCATCTAGCTTCTGGAACATGGGAGGCACTGGATGGAGGTCAGGGTGGGTAGACAAAGGCATTAGGGACTCCCAGCTTAGGAGCAGATATTCTACTATTGAGCCATTTCCTTAGGTCAAAACATTTTTTTTTTTAAATTCACTCACTCCTTCAGCTTATGTTTATTGAATAAGCACTGTGTGCTGGGCACCAGGATAAGGTTCCTGCCCTCTGGAGCTCCTGTCTAATAGACTCTGAAAGACTCCTCATGATGCAGAAGTATTTTTCAGAGGAGGAAGTCAGATAGTAAGCTTTAGCCAGAGTTTGTTTACAGAAGCAGAGAAGCACAAAATCATCACCTTTAAGAATTACAAGGGGCCCTCCAGGTCATCTGATTTGATCACCCACAATTTACAAAAGGCCAAAAAAAGTCCCAGAGGGAACAGTGCCTTCCCCAACTAACGCAACTGGTTCATGACAAAGCTGGGCTAAAGCAGTCTTCCCTTCTCCTGGATGAGGCAGCCGGGGTTTGGATGCACCAGGCAGCACAAAGAAGGGGTCTGAGTGGCCAGAACATTCTAGAAGCATTTTGTAGCAAAGCCTGACCCTGAAGCCTGCCTGCCCACCTGCCCCTTCCTTTTTCTCTCTCTTTTTTTTCCTCCCTCCTTTCTACCTTCCCTCACCTTTTCTTTCCTTTCTTACTTTCTTGTATTTCTTTTTAGAAAAGGTCAAGCATATGTAAAAGCAGAGATAAAAGTATCACGAGCCCGCAGGTACCCACAACCAGCTTCAACAAGTATCAGCTTGTAGCTGCTCATTTCATCTGCATCCTGAATCAGTCTGAAGGAAAATTCCAGTCCTCTAATAAAGCAGCAGACCCCTGGCAGAGGCGTTAAGCACCCAGTGTCTAGGCTCAGCCAGCCCTGACTGAAATCCAGCCTCCACCAGTTAAAGCTGTGATTTGGGAGAAAGCAAGCTCATCTCTTTGAGCCTCATTCCTCAGTGAGTACCACCGTTGCTCCTACAGGGGCTCTCTCCTACAGGCACTGAGGAGCAAGGAGTCCTGTTTCTGATCTGCAGGGTGCTGTCAGGACACCCCGAGAGTGCTCCTAAAATGTATTCACATTTTACTGCGGGTCCGACTGAGGTGATGCCCTAAGCAAAGCGAACGGCTCCACGTGAAGCTGCAGAGATGGACGGAGTCAGGGCAGGATCTGCCAGGCAAAGCTGCCCAGAGAGGCTGGTGAGGTCAAGGGTGCTGGGAATCCCAGGAGCCAGGGGTAGCTCTGACCATCAAGTGCCCCTACCCACTCTCGTTGGCCAGCCTTTCACACCCTCTCTGATCCCCTGGTCAGGGCCCAGGGCCTCCTGGCCAGCACATACCCTGGATAAGCACGTTGAAATCCTGGTCGTCCTCGCCGGCCACATTAGTGGCCACGCATAGATATCGCCCTGAATCAGAGACCTGCGTGGGTTGAATCCGGAGCAGCCGCCCTTCACCCAGGATGTGCAGCCGCTCATGGGGGGTCACAGGCTGGGGGGAGGAAGGGAGGAGGAAGCAGGACCACAGAGAGACGAGGACAAAATGCAGTCAGTGTTATTGTTAGCTGCAGTCAAGCCATGTGAATGGTGGCCCCATACACAAAGGAATCCATTAGACCACTATGATCCATACATAGGGCTTTTATTGGCTGATTTCCTGAAGTAGATCCAGCTCTTTCTTCCTAATCTGTCTGTCTGGACACCCCACTGAACCTATTCAGCATCACAGCAGATGTGGGCAGTGGCTGCCCACGAGGCTCACTGGCTGGGAATTAAACCTGGGTCTTCCTCATGGAAGGTGCAGATTGTACCAGTGACCCCCAGACAAGTGTATTTATGTTTTAATAAACGTTTTTAATGCAACATAGAGTAACAGGAACATCCTGATGACAACTTCTTAAAATCAAATCAATATGCCTTAAAAACTGAAAAAGAATTAAATGGGTGAATGTAGCAGAATTTAATGTTTATGAGACTTTTCCCTACTTGCATTTCTTATTACAAAAAGAAAGGGTGGACAGCAGGCCGGGGCTAGCTTTGGTGCCAGGTGCTTTAAAGAAAGGCTTTTCTGGAAGATTTCAAGCAGAACCAAGTAGACCTAGAGGTCAGAGCCTGAGGCCACCCAGGGAGTTCCCACTCACCTGCCCATCCTTGTACCAGCTGATGGTGGGTGGGGGCACAGCCCAAGTCTCACACTCCAAAGTCAAGGTGCTATTGACCTTGGTCTTCACTTCCTTCACACCAAATTCCCCCAAAGGGTCGTCTTTGGAGATGGAAGGAGGTACTGAAAATCACAAACAGTTCTAAGGACCAGGGCTGACACCCTGTTGTGCACCTTGGTCCTAAGACAGTCCCAGAAATGAGGGGTTGGCTCTGGAGGGTGGTAGAAGAGGAACCCTGAGGCTCTTCACTTGGAAGACAGCATTTGTCCGTGATTATTATGAGGCAGGACAGGTCTGAGCAGGGGAATTCTCAGGTTGACCTCGGGGGGGGGGCAATCTTGGTAATCCTAAGGTGTCAAGCTGTGGACTTGGGGGTGCACCCCACCCTGGGTAAGTGAAAAGTGGCCAGGACCATTGCAGGTCTGGGAGGCCACGTGGCTCAAATCCTAACTCTCCATTCTTTGCCCCTAGTATCCTCAGCTCCAAATGGGAAACACGCAAGCCCACTCCAGCTGCCTCATGAACCCTAGAGGAGATAAGTACTGGGCACCCTGGGAGTGCCACTGGGCCCAGGTGTTGTTGCTCCAGAAGACACTGGACTCACTGAGGACTTCCACGTGGTAGTTTTTTATGGCCTCCCCGAGCTCGTTGGTGACCACACAGGTATACTGGCCTGCATCTTCCTCCTGGGCATTCAGGATCTGCAGCCCACGGGTACCTGCTTGGGGGAGCCGCAGACAGGGTCACTCATAGCTGCAGCCTCATTAAGCATGAAGCACAGGCTCACCAGGCCCATTCCTGTGACCCATTCTGATGACATATCAACCATCGTCCCCTCATGTCTCCCAATGAGGGCATCACCTGGGAGCAGCTGGATGTTCTTGGAGACTTCAAATGGGGCCCCATCCTTCATCCAGGTGATGGTAGGGGAGGGGAAGGCCAGCGTCTCACAGATCAGAGAAATGGGGTTGTTGATGGTTACGGTCACCATCTCATCCGCACTGTCCTCTGTCACTCCCAGGATGGTGGGAACTACTGTGGTGGGGTGAGGAGGGCACTTGTGAACAGAGATCCCCAATCCTGAGGATCCTCAAGGAACCAGAAAGCCTCAGACCTGGTGCCTAGCCTTAGTGCCACCACTGTCTGCATTAACACAGGAGAGAAGACTGGTACTGAGACAGCCCACGCACTGTGCCCAGTGCCCAGGCTCCTCCTCCCTAAGCTGGATAATTTATTATCCTCAGTTTCTCCAAAAAGCCTCTCAGCATCTAGGTTTTCAATACATGTAACCAGAATCTTCTCAGTTCTGTTTATATTTCTAGTCTATGTGATCCCAGAGCTAGAGGCCACTGTTCTGTTCCCTGCAGGCTGGTGTACCTTTGCTTTCAATGGCCCTAAAATGTCCTCTTTCAGTGCCTGCAGGGGATGTTCCCCTTCCCCACTAGCATTTTTAGAAACAATGTTGCTGACACAGTCTTGTGTCCCTTCATCTTTATAGAGTCCCTCCTTCTTCAGCCTAAAGGGACAGTAGGCAGTGCACTCGGCAGACAGACTTCTGAGTGTGAATCCACCCCCCAGAGCCTGGCGTGAGTCACTTCTCTTCTTTTTAAAAAATATTTTATTGTGCTTTAAGTGAAAGTTCACAATCCAAGACAGTTAGTTGTACAAAAACTTGCATGCACACTGCTATGTAGCTTTAGCTGCTCTCAGCACCCTGAGACAGCACACTCCTTCCTTCCACCCTTTATTTCTCCTGTCCCCCCCTGCCTTCTCATCTCACCTCTGGACAGCAGGTGCTCAGTTAGCCTACTGTATCTGCTTAAGTCAAGAAGCACACTCTTTGCCAGTATCATTTTATGTCTTATAGTCCAGCCCAATCTTTATCTGAAGAGTTGGCTACAGGAATGGTTTCAGCTTTGGGCTAACAGATAATTCAGGGCCATGTCTTCCAGGGACTCTCAAGTCTGTCACACTATCAAGTCTTGTCTTTTTAATAGAGTTCTAGTTCTGTATATCCATTTTTCTCCCACCACATCAGGACTTTACATTGTGTTCCTCGTCACAGCAGTCACTGGCGGTGGCTGGGCACCATGTAGTTCCTCTGGTCTCATGCTGATGTAGTCTCTGGATTACATGGCCCTTTCTGTCTCTTGGGCTCATGCTTCCCTTACGTCTTTGATGCCTTTCATTCTCCTCTGCTCCCGATGGACTGGGACCAACTGATGCTACTTGCTAGCTTTTAAGACTCCAGATGCCACTCACCAAAGTGGGATGCAGAACATTTTCTTTAAAAAGCTTTGCTATGCTGATTGACCTAGATATCCCCTGAAACCACAGTCCCCAGACCCCAGGCATGTGTCACTTCTCTAAGGCTCAGAAGCCTCATTGGTGACACTGGGACAAGCATATCTCCCACCTTCAAGAGTTTTTATGAAAATTAACCAATCAGGCCTGGCCAAACGCCAGGTCTATGATAAAATGTTCAATCAACATAGCTGCTTGTATTATTATTGTTGGTGTATTAAACTTGGAGAAACATGAGAGAGCAGAGTGCTTTGTGGAACAGTGTCTGCATAGTGCCTGTCACCTTGGCTCTTCCTCCTGCCAGCACCCAGGGTGGCCATGAGATGCCCCAGCACTTACCCAGGACACTAAGCTGTATGTGCTTGGTCCTCTCTCCTGCAGTGTTGGCTGCGATGCAGGAGTAGTGCCCGGCACTGGACAGGTTTGCCTGGGGGACCTGCAGGAGGGCTCCGTCTGGGGAGATGAGGTGGGTGTCTCCACTGGTCAGAGGCCAACCGTCTTTGAACCATGTGATCTTGGGCTGTGGGTAGCCTGTCCACATAGGAAAAGAAGTGAAACAATTCTGCAGACTTGACCAGGCTAGCTCAGGGGTTGGAGGCTGCTCTGGAATGTGGCAGGGGACATGGATTTTCCATCTAGGTCCGGGAGCCTGGGAAGCAAGGCAGGACACAGAAACAGCTGCCATGCCTGGTATAGGTCTCCGTCCTATGTGTTTCGGTTGCCTTTTCCTCAGTGAGGAGCAGGTAGAGATAGCTCAGTACAGATAGGCAAAATACAAAGGCAACGTGTCCTTTCCTCTCTTCCATCCATTTGCCCATCCACCCATCCATCCACCCACCCACCCACGCATCCATTCTTCAGCCCACAAGCATTAATGGAGGCCTACTCTACCTACTCCATAGAAACAAGAGTGGAGAGACTTTGTTTCTACTTTGGACATGTTCTCAGAAAGGGCTAGTCCCTGGAGAAGGAAATCACGCTTGTAAAGTAGAGGGTCAGTGAAGAAGAAGACCTTCAATGAGATGGATTGGCACAGTGTCTATACCAGTGGGCTCAAGCACAGCAACAACTCTAAGAATGGTGCAGGAGAGGGCAGTGTTTTTGTTCTGTTGTAGGTGGGGTCTCTATGAGTTGCAATACAGTCAACAGCACCTAACAACAACGCTGCCAGCGGGACCTCCGGACAGTACAAACGGTTAAGAGTTCAACCACTAGCCCAAAGGTTGACTGTTCAAACCCATTTGAAGAAAAGCCTCAGAAGACAAACCTGATGACCTGCCTCCAAAAGGTCAAAAGGTGATCTGCCTTCAAAAGCCTTGAAAATCCAATGGAGCAGTTTGACTCTGTACTCACGGTGTCTCCATGAGTCAGAAGTGACTTGTTGGCAACTAACAATAACAGTTATGCCAAGCACTGTAAAAACCATGGTGACAAGGCAGCCCTCAGCCCTCAAGAAACTCAGAGCCTGGCTTGGGAAGACAGATGTCACAAGACTTCTACGACAGTGTTGTCGGTGCTGGAACAGAGAATCACTGGGGGCTGTGGGAGCCAAGGCCTCTTGGGAGGTTTAGGAAGCCGAGCTCTGTAGTCAAGCGAAAGATAGGGAAAAGGACGGGAGACAGACGGGACAGCAAGTGCAGAGTCGCGCAGGGATGCAGAGCTGGATCCAAAAGACCCTTGGTGGGGGGAGGTGGGCAGGGGGTAGGGAAGTCAGAAACTCAGGGATCCCGACCTTTCTAAACCTGCCTCCTCACTCCTCTTCCAACCCTTCACATGGTTACGGCCCTTACCTGTGGAATTGCATGTCAGGAGGGCAGTCTGTCCTTCTGGGACCTTGATCATCTCTTCTAGGTCCTCATTCTCAATACTGGGAGGAACTGGGAGACACAAGGAAACAAGCCAGTGACTAGGGCTGGTCACTCAAGATGAACGCTGTGGAGTAAGAAGTCAAAAACCTCCAACTCCTCTCTTCAGTTTCCTGTGCATCAGTTTCCGCATCCCCTCATGCCAGATTCCATGGGGCAGTGAGGTTAATAAACGTTTCTTGGGGCTGAGGGAAAGAGCCAGTGCCTCCGGGAAAGGCCTAGATCACAGGAAGACAGTTTTGGTGGTGAAAATACTTGCCCCTTTCTACCTTGGGTTGGAAACCCTGGTGGCATAATGGTTAAATGCTATGGCTGCTAACCAAAAGGTTGGCAGTTCAGATCCACAAGGCACTCTTTGGAAACTCTATGGGGCAGTTCTACTCTGTTCTATAGGGTTGCTATGAGTCAGAACTGATTGACTTGACAGCAATGGGATTGGTTTGGTTTGGGTACTAAGGGTTAGTCCCTGCTTTTCTGGAAAGCTCCATGGCTACCTCAGAGCAAAGGATTCTGATGAGACAAAGAAAACAAGCCGCAGCCTCTCCCTCTTTCCCTGTGCTGGGCCCCCTACTACAGCATGAGCCATTAGATCTCCGTCCTGACCCCTGAAGTGTTTGAGTTGGAAAGATTCATGGGGTCCCCATGAGAATGGGCTGTGACATACCGAGGACCTCCACGCTGAAGTTCTTCCGTGTCTCCCCAGCTTCATTGCTTGCCAGGCACGAGTAGAGGCCTCCGTCTTGCTCCTGCACCTGAGTCATCTTTAGCATCCAACCACCTGGGGAGGGAGGTGAGGAGGGCCCAAGCAGAACTGTGAGTCTTCTGTCCCAAGCCCAGCCCCGGAAGCACAGAGCACGAGGCACTATAATTAGGTGTGCACATGCTTATTCCTTCGGTGTTCCATTCTTTTAATGGGGAAAACTGAGACCCAAGTAGAATGAACAAATGGATGGAGCCAACCCAGACATTAGAGCTGCACCAGGGTAAACTTGAGGGTCCTGTTCTAGCAAGAAGGGTCTATCTCCCTGACCACTTCTGGCAGCAGTGGTCCACAGAGCCTTGGCCCAAGTCTAAGCCCCACTCTCCTGTGTCAGATACAGTAAAAGGAACCCCTCAAAGGTGAGCCAGCTCCTCTCAGAGGAACCCAAGAGTCTTCTAGTATCAGCCCAAGAAGGATGGACACACAATACACATGACATCACTGCTACTCTTGCATCAGGAATTACTAATCAATCACTGCTCCCCTCTCCACTGGGCCCAGGTGTAGCCCCTGAACTCATACTTCTGCAATGCATCTGGCAGCCAGCACTCAGAAGGGGTGTGCAAAGGGAAACATATTTGCCATTCCAGCATTAGCTGGGTGGAACAACTGATGAGTCACTGAGGCGCTTAAGTCTCTACAACATTTGAATGGGACACTGCCTCTGGGGCCTCAGTTTCCCCATTTGTATACTAGGAAGAGCTATCACAAATCAGCTTTGTGAGGAGAATGAATATGCAGAGAAGGTGCTAAGATCAGCATTTCCAAAGTTGGTTTCTGGTCTGTGAGACGATGTAAGTGCCACTCAAATTTTTGCTGCAAAACTTATCAGAACTTTTACTATGAAAATGTGAGCTATATGGATCTCCAGCACAGAGGAGAACGGGAAGGCTTTTGCAGACCCTTTCAATTCAAAAGCTATTTTTTTTCCTGAAGCACCTCACCTGACCAGTGTTTTCAGATGGACTATGTAGGGGCCAGAGCCCTGATGGCACAGCCGTTAAATGCCACAGCTGTTAACCAGGTTAGCAGTTTGAATCCATCAGCCACTCTTTAGAAATCCTATAGGGCAGTTCTACTCTGTCCTATAGGGTCTATAGGATCGCTATGGAATCAACTTGAAGGCAATGGATTTGGTTTTGGTTTTTATGTAGGGACCAATGGTTGGAATGGTTTCCCCACAGAGGTCTGGGAACTCAGGCCAAACGTCATGGACGCATAATGAGCAGAAGCAGAGGGCTAGACTTTCTTTGGCCATCACCTTACCTGCCAAGACATAGGTGTCCTCCCCAGGGTTGATGGGTTCCTCTCCTCGGAACCAGTGGACCTCTGGGGGTGGGATACCAGTGACTTCACAAAGCAGTGTTAAGGGGCTATATAAGGTAGCAGTGACATTGGTCAGCGGGTCTGAGTCACCAATGAGCTCTGGGGGCACTAGAAAGACAAAAAGCTCTGTTTAGGACACATACTAGAAACAGAGTACTCTCCCCAAAGACTGCTACCTCCCACATCAGGAAAAGCCAAGGAGCAGAAGGGACAAGATCAAGGTTATTCCCACTGAAGCTGTGATACTAGAAGGGCACATGCTGAGCTTTGGAGTCAGACAGACACTTTGGCTTCAGTTTCCCCAACCCATCAGCAGAATGTGGAGAGAATTTAAGAAGAACACATGGAAAGCACTAAGCACAGTGCCTGGCCCAGAGCACTGCTGAGCAAAGCAGAACAGTGCAAGAGCAAAAGGGAGCACAAACATGCTCCCTAAATCCACACAACACAGCTAAGGGGTGGCTCTGCAGGCTTAAAAGGACCCGTCTGTAAGGGAAGCCACATTCAAGGGGCAAGGATAATAGGGTGATAGTCGTGATTCCATGCTGGATGCATGATGAGAGGGGAGTCCTCTGCAAACCCTCCCCCACCCACCTTTCTCACCTTCTCCCTATCAGTCCTTGGGTCCACCCTGAATTACACTCCAGGCATACAGTAGGAGCTCAAAACATAACCGCAATAAACAAAGCTGGTCCTGTTATCCTGAACAAGCTATGACACTCCTCAAGGCCTCTGCCAATCTGCTCCCTCTGCCTGGTACACTCTTTCCTTCCTTGCACCCAGTTACATCCTACTCAGCCTTTATGTTTCAGCTTCAAGTTCACCTCCTTCAAGAGGCTGCCCTGACTTCCCATGAGAGTTCTGGGGCTTTCTGGTCTCTCACAGGCCCATGATCTCCCCCATCACACACCAGCTCTGCATGATACCCATCCCCCCAAAAAACTGGAGTCATAGCAACCCCACATGCATCAGAGTAGAACTGCAATGGCAGGCGTTTTTGTTTGTTTTTCCAGAAGCAGATCTCCAGGTCTTTTTCCCAAAGCACCACTGGGTGGCCTTGAACTATCAGCCTTTCAGTTTGTAGTGGAGTGTTTCCATTTGTACCACCAAGGGACTCTTTCATGAGGATAAAGATTGCTTATTTCCCACATGCCCAGAACACAGTAGGTGAATAGTTAAATAAGGGAGAAAGAAAGGGAGCAGAGGAAGGAGGGGAAAAAAACAAGATAAAACAAAGGAAGGGAGTAAGGGAAGATGGATTGAGGCTGTTTGGGGCCAGTCAGCACTTGGCTGGCCCTGATTTTGAGAGCAGCAATGGTGGCCATGCCAGCTCCAGCCCTCATCGGAGACCTGAGCCCAGAAGAATAATTGGTGACGCCAGTAACAGTGGACACAGCCGAGCCTGGACTTTGAACCAGCCTTGCCCTCCAACCTCACCCCTTCCTGCCTTCCTCGCTCTCCGGCCCCGCCCCTTCCTGCCCACTTCTCTGGATGGCTACTGCAGGTCCTCACCCAGCACAGAGATCGCAAACCTCCTCTCAGCCCTTCCAGCCACGTTCTCAGCCACGCAGCTGTAGTGTCCAGTGTGGGCAACCTGTGCCCGCACCACGTGCAGACTCTGATTCCGATTCTGCAGCTGCAGGCCAGGCTTGTCCCTGACCATCTGCTCGTCTCGTTTCCACGTCACCGTCGGCAGGGGTTTCCCTGTGGCATTGCATTCCAGAGTGGTCTCCCCGCCCTGAACCACGGAAACTTGTGTGTGGGGCTCCCAGGAACCAGCAATCTGAGGAGGAACTGGGTTTGGGAAAGAGCACATCAGCAAAAGCACATCAGGCTGGAGACTTGGTGGACATGCCACACTGAGGCCAGTGCTCTCACCCTGCCACTCACTGGCTGTGTGACCTTGGTCAGAGACCCCACCTCTCTGCCTCCACTTTCCATCTCTATAATGGGACATAACTATGCCCCTCATCACCTCTCCACGGCCTGAGGTTGATGGCCACCACCCCCACCTCACTCAGATGCTCCCATCCACCCTTATCTGCAGCCCAATTGAGACAGAGCCTCCGTAGCACCCCACCCCACAGGCCTGCAGTTTGGGGAACAGCTCACCCAACTGGCCTTTAAGTTTTGTAAGGAATTTTCTAACTCAGAAACCAGCAGCTTCCTGGAGCTTAAACAGTCGTGGTGGCAGGTTGGGGGCGGGTGACACTAAAGGACTTCATTACAGGATGCTGAATAGAGCTTTGTATGATTTTGTTTCCTAGCAGGATTTCTACTAGGCTACCATACGTAATTTCTGGTTCCTGCTAGACAAAGAGAAGTAGATGTGGGTTTCCAGTGTATGTGGGAGCATCACACAACACTGACAAGTTTTCTTATTTCCAACAGTTTCCAGATGTGTTATTTTCTCTGGGTCACTGGGGGCTACTTAGGTGTTACGGGTCATTGGGGTATTTATGGATCGTGTTGCCCACTCTCCCATGCTCAGGTTAGGAGCTATAAGAAAACTGATGGGGACAGGCAGTTAATAAGATGTCAATCATTTAGGAGAGAATGTGAAAGCATCCTTGGCCTTGTTGTTGCTGTCTTCACTAGGGGTCAGAGTGTGGGTGGGCAGTCTGCTCTGCCAGAGTGATGATCCCTCTCTGCCTTTCTGACCCCTCTGTCACCTAGCCTGGCTCACCGTGCACCTCCAGCTGCTGGTCTTGGCTGCTGTTCCCTGCCACATTGCTGCATTCGCAGGTGTAGGTGCCCTCCTGGTTGGGCTGGGCCTGCCCTAGGTACAGCAGCCTCCCCACAGCTGACACCTGCTCGAGACCGGCCCCCTCCCCAGGCAGAGGCTGACCTGGGTATAAAGAGAAAGAAGCTCCTGCTCCAGGGCATTTGCAGGCACACAGTCCTTGTACATGAAATCTTTGGTTTCCCATATTTGCCAACTCTGACTCATCCTTCAGGTGTCCAGGTAGACAGCACCTCCTCCAGGAAGCCTTCCCTGAGTGCCAAATCTAGTCCCAGGATGCCTCTGAGTTCCCACAATCCTTGAGATTCTCCCAATTATAAACTCTCTGCAAGTGTTCCATAGGCCCTGGCTGCAAGAAAATCCCAATATGGGAGCAGGTCTTTGGGAACCGTGAAGCGCTAATTGCTATTATCTTGCACTTGTGTATAGAGGCCCATGCTCCACACTCCAGTCATTCATTAGTACACATCCCATCATGGGGAGGGGACCCAGTAGTCATCTTAAGATTCCTTCCTCTGACATTGGCAACCGCAAGGGTCATTCTCCTGCTGATCCATGCTCCCTCCCTTCAGGACCTTATCCTATCATATTTGTTCTCTGTTCTGACCTTTCCCCTGAGCTCCTGACACTACATTCACCTGCTGACTGGACATCTCACTGAGTGTGTAACAGCCATCTCCAAATTCACACACCTTTCCCCACAGCCTATTCCAGCAGCCTCCCCTGATGTCAGACCAAACACCTCAGAGCTATCCCTGACTCCTCTCTTCCTCTTACTCCCCATCCAACTCAGCTAGAAATCCTGGAAGCACCACTTTCAAAACACATCCAGACTCCCTTGCACCGTCTTGTGACCACCACCTAGTCTTGACTGCCAGCATCTCTTGCCTGGGGCCCCACAAGAGCCTCTCATTGGTGCCCTGCTTCTTTGCTCGTAATGGTCTCACCTCAGCCTAACAGTTGGTCCTGTTAGAATGAGAATCAGACTGTGACCTTCCTCTGTCCAGAGCCTGCAGACACCATGAAAGCCATAATGGTCTTGCTTTGGTGCCCATCTTCTGTTTCCCTCTCCTTTACTGATGGCTCCAGCTCCACTAGCCTCTTTGCTGGTCTTTGGACATGCTTGGCTTCCACCTGCCCCAGGACCTTTGCACCTGCTACTACTCCTCCCTGGATTGCTTTTCTTCCCATGAAATCCTCACACTCATCCCTTACCTTATTCAAGTCTATGAAGTCAAACATTTCTGGCATTCCTATCTAAAATCAAAAGCCTTATCTCCCCTGCCCCCCCAGCACATCTCCCCCTTCCTAGCTTTATTTTACTCCAGAGCACTTATCACCTAAGGTGCCAAGTCACTTACTAACTTGTTTGTTATTTGCCTCTGCCACTCTGAGGGCGGGGATTCATCTCTATTTGTCCACTGCTGTATTCCCAGTGCCTAGAACAGGGCCTGGCAGAGAAAGACTCTCAGTATAAACCGGCTAAATGAATGAATTCCAGATACTGATTGAGCACCTGTCTTGTACAAGGCATTGAACTTAGAATTCAGTGGTGGCCAAGACAGTGCCTCACAAGCACAGCAAGGAAATCAAGTATCTGATGTGACAAGTTAACACAACAGGGCTGCGTTAAGGAAGCCCTGCCTCAGCCTGGGAGATACTGAAAATGAGGATCAATCCATCTCTCATGGTCTAGGAAGGACCAAGGAACAGGGGACTGCAGACCTTGAGACAGAGCCAAGAAAGGCTCAGAGAAGTGCCAGACCACTCCTAATGTCAGTAAGCCCACTCATCTCAGCTAGACCTGGGGGACGGGAGGTGGAGAATGGCCTCCTTATGCTGGGCAGTTAAGTAGGGCTGGGTGACAGCAATGATCCTACCGTCTTTCCTCCAGGAGATCTTCGGAAAGGGGATGCCCCGGCACTCACAGGACAGCCTGGCAGGGTGTCCCTCAGTCACAGTCAGGATCTGGGGCTCCTTCGAGGGGAACACTGGAGGGACTGGATCAGAGAGGAAAGTCGATGAGCTGGGACAGTGGAGAAGGGACTCACCCAAGGCACAGCCAGCTATAGCAAGGGTGGAGGGGTCCCAGCTCAGCCAGGAGATCCTCACCCCAGACGTTCAGGTTGTAGTGTTTCTCAGAGCGGCCTGCCTGGTTCAACGCCTCACAAGTATAGCGGCCTGCATCCCACACCTCCACTTGGTCCACCTGGCCAAGAGGAAAAAATTATTGGGGCCACCTCTTGGACATCCTGTGCAACCTGAGACCTATTTCTATACACTGGTGGAATGCGGGGCAGTGATCACATCCTGCAACCTCCTGTACAGAGAAGGTTCCAGAAGGTGACGCCCATGGTGGGTCTGACATGCACAGAGCACACAGGATGAGCTCTGTGGGTGGCAGCCCTGCTGCCTCACTCAGGTGCACACCCACAGCACTAACCACCTGCTAGGGGCAGCCCAGCCCTGCAGGTTGAGGGACGTCCCTGGTTGGATCAAACACCCTGCCATGCTTAATCAGACTCTTGGGAAACTCCAGGCAAACTGAACAGAAGAAAAGGTGAACGAAGGGTGGAGAGGGGTCAGATCCAGGTAACACCACGCACCTCCAGCAGCGCCTTGTCTGCAGAGAAGCGGGCTCCAGGCCGAGGCTCCAGGGGGCGCCCATCCTTCAGCCAGCTCAGCACGGGAGGGGGCGTGGCCTGGCTTCGGCACTCCAGGGTCACCGACTCATTGGCCAGAACGGAGACGTTCAGCTCCTCTCCCAGGATGCTAGGGGGCGCTGTGCAGGTGGGGGTGGGGTGGGGAACAGACGGTAAGTACACTCGGGAACAAGGGAGAGTGGCAGGCAGGACGGAGTCTGTGACCGGGGTCAGGCCTGGCCTTCTTTGAGGCTACTTTCAGCAGCCAGGAGCAAACACCAGGGAATGCAGGAGTCACCTTCAGATTGAGGTCTGCCCCCTGAGCTGCAACCCTCTTGCCCACTCTATTTCCCTTCCTTACCCTTCAAGTCCCTTCACCGTCCTGCTTCAAAAGGAGGTCCCCAAAACTGAATGCAATGGGTGGATTGCAATAATGTCTATATGAATATGACAGTTCTATCAGATGTTATCACTGGGGAGACTGAGTAAAAGATACCTAGGATCTCTCTGAATTGTTTATCATAACTGCATACGAACTGCAATTATTTCAAAACTACAATTTAATAAATTTTTAAGAAGCAGGATGCCAGAGTCACCTTTCCTTTAGAGATCAAAATAACCATGGCAGCCTAGAAGTTTAAGGATGCAGGGTTGGGAGTCAAAACTCTTGAGGTGATGAGTGCATTCTATGACTCAAGCCCAGGGTGGGGCCCTGGAAGCATTCCTCTGCCTCTGTGAGCCCTGGTTTCCTCATCTGTAAAGTGGGGATAAAGAAAGCACTCTTCTCTAGGGGGCCACTGTAAGGATTAAAAAAGATACCAGTGGACCACGTGTACGCAATACCTGTCACCGCTATCATCATTCCAGTCAATGAAGAAAGCTGGAGTCTAGACTCCCCACATCTCCTTCCCAAGGCTCTGCATTTCCTAGAGACCTTTCCTGGACCTCAAAAGATCCCCACCAAAGCTCATAGAAGGGAATTAAGAAACAACAGCAACTGTAACTGTGTGCTAGTGGGCTTAATACATCCCCATGGCAACCTGTGAGGCAGGTACTAGTCTTTCCTCCACTTTATGGATGAGGAAGCCAAGGCCCAGAGAAGCAAAGTGACTAGCCCAAGGTCACAGCGCCAGTAAGTGAAGAAGGTAGGGCTGGAACCCCAGATCCATCACACTCAAGAACGCATTACTAGCCACCACCCCACACTGTCTTTGCAGAATGGACTTTCCCCATTAGATCCAAACAGTGGGGACACTGGGCCTGCTGGCTGCTGGTCCGGTGCTCCTCCTGCTTCTTCATGCTCCTTTTCCCCAGTACACAGCTCCTGGCTGCCCACCACCCACCTGCTCACCAATGGGGAGATTACACTGGGAGAACAGGTTTCTGCCACATGAAGGTAGCTACAGTCACAGGTCACCGAGAACAGCCAGGCCCTTGGTGGTCTGCCACTCTCTTCCTTTGGATGTAGCCAGGGCCACCCCCAGCCCCATCTTCCCAGAG
Source organism: Heterohyrax brucei (assembly GCA_028571685.1). NCBI lineage: Eukaryota > Metazoa > Chordata > Mammalia > Hyracoidea > Procaviidae > Heterohyrax > Heterohyrax brucei. The sequence continues at coordinate 82,205,771 of CM053150.1, read as the reverse complement.
CTGCTGGCCTAGACCATGCAGGCCTCCTGGGCCTCAGACTCACTGTGCACTTGCAGGATGACATCCCGGCGGTCCTCTCCCACCGCACTCACAGCCACACAGGTGTAGCTGCCAGAGTCAGAGGCTCGGGCACTGGCCAAAGTGAGGACTCGGCCACCAGGGAAGACCTGTGTCTCCAGAAGAAAGCCCTTATTAGGCTGAATGTCCATGGTCACACACATGTCAGATGGTAGTCCCACACACTCACAAAGTGGTCTGCCAACTGCATGCCTGGGCAGCCTGCTCAAGACCCTCTGAAGCCCCCAGAATGTGAGGAAACCACAAGTTTACATCAGTCCTCAGGAATAATCTCTGCCAACTGACAGGCCACTTACACTCACCTTTAAGAGTTCACTATGGTGGCCACTTGTGGCTAGTGAACCCCTGAGGTGTGACTATTCTGAACTGAGATAAGCCACATGTGTGTAACACAGAACCACTTCAGAGTTAGTACAACAAAGAAGAGTGTGAAGTGTCACATTTATACTTCTTTTATACTGATCATGTGATGAAATGATCATATTTTGTATACACTGGATTAAATAAAATGCATTATTTAAATTGGATCCACCTGTTTCTTTTTATCTAGGTTGTTAGTTGCTTCAATTCAGTTTCAACTCATAGTGACCCCATGTAACAGAGTAGAACTGCCCCAGAGGGTTTTCTTGGCAGTGTCTCTACAGACTCACAGAGCTGCTGTGTGGGCTTGAACTGCTAACCTTTCGGTCAGGAGCCAACTGCATAACTGTTTGCACCACCGTGGCTCCTTAATATGGCTACTGTTGTTGCATGCTGTTGACTCTGACTCATAGCAACTCCATGTGTCAGATCCCATAGGATATTCTTGTCTGTAGTCTTTACAGAAGCAGATTGTCAGGTCTTTCTCCCGCAGCTACCAGAAGATTTTAAATTACGCAAGTGGTGAGCTACTTGTGGGGAGCATTGTTTCTTTTGGATGGTGCAGCTCTGGACCCCTCTGTGTCTTACGGGAAGCCCCTCCTTCCCCCCTCCACCAACACCTCAGGGCTGTCTCTGCCTGTTCTTCACCCCTAAGCTCCCACGGAGGCACCAGAGAGATGAAGCAGGACCTCCAGCCGTACTGACCTGGAGGCCAGGGGTCCCTGCGGCAGACACGGGATTTCCATCCTTCAGCCACATCAGTGTGGGACTGGGGACTCCAGTGGCATTACATGTCAGCCGAACAGGGGTGCTGAGCAGCACAGGGCCTGGCAAGCTGGGTGGCAGCATGATGTGTGGAGGCACTGCAGGGTGGGGACCAGAGAGAGCTGCCCACTGAGCTGGGGTGAAGCAGGTGGCCCCAGATGGGCTCCCTTTGAAGGAGTAGCCTTGCCTCCTCCAAGCACAAACAAAAGCACAGGAACGGCTGCTTGGGAGATGGGCACGCCACTCCAGTGGTCTCAGTAACACTGTGAGGCTTCCACAGGTGGGAAACTGAGGCTTCAGAGGGACATGGTCTGACAAGCTCAACCAGCTAGGCCATGACAGAAGCAGCACTTGAAACTGGGCCTTCTGGTCGCTTGAGGTCATTTATTGTGGAGTAGGGGGAAAATGGGGCTGAGGATCCCTGGACAGGTTTTATTTCCTGTCTCAAGAGATACCAGCCCCTCTTCAGCAGGAAGCAGTCAGAAGATTCATTTATACCTGGGATGCACAAGCCAGAAGGCCCAGGGTCCCAGCCACCTGCACAGTTACCCTTAGCTACCTCTCCCTGTGGCCCACCAGAGGGTGGAGCCTCCCTCTAGCCACCAGCATACTCAGGCCCCTCCTCTCTTTGTCTTATAAGTGCCAGCCTCTCTAGCCTTCTTTCTGCTCCTCAAATTCCCCAGGCTTCTCAAGCCTCAGACCTCAGGTTAAGCATCTTGTTCTCAACGATGCCTCCCAGACTCACCAGGCTAGTCTGCTCTAGTTACAGCACTTGCCTGTCTAGCTCTTGTCACAACTGACATGGAACAACAATTTGGGGAATTATCTAATTATCACTGTGCCCACCACTAGGTTGCAAGTTTCTGGGTCTGTCTTGCTCAGGGCTGCAGACTTTTGGTCTGCCCCAGAGCATGTACTCAATAAATGTGGTTGGATAGAAGATGGATAAATGAACAAATAGATAGAGGGATGGGTGAATGGACAGGTGGACAGGCGATTGGGTAGAGGGCTAGGTGGATGAATGGATGTACAGTTGGATGTGTGGATGAATGGAGAGGTGGAGGGAGAAGGAGAAGGTAGGAGGGATCATTGGACCACTGTTCAGATGAATAGATGAAAAGACAACTTTTCGAACAAGGATCCCTCCCGTCCTAAGGCGCTCACCATTGACCCGTATGCCATAATGCAGCTCCGTGCTGCCCGCCACATTGGATGCCACGCAGCGGTAGCTCCCAGCATCAGAAAGCTGGGCTTGCTCAATGAGGAGAACTCTCCCATCAGCTGATACTGTCACACCTGTCCTGGCAGAGACAGGCTGGTGGCCCTTGAACCAGGAGACATCTGGAGAAGAAAAAGCAGGAAAATGCCTGTCAACATTTCAAAGTCTGCCAGTGCTTTGGGCATTCAGGAGAGGCTTCCAAGGTGGCCACAAGGTCTGCCCTTATTCCAGGAAGCCAGCAGGGTATGGAAGACCAGTGTTGCCTGAGACAGGACAATGACAGAGAAGAAGCCCCAGGGGATACAGAATGGGGCATCCAGGAATAGTGAAGGTCAGGTGCAGTCTGGTCCCTTTCATCATCTCCCTCTGGCAGGACATCATCTCACCCAGGAGAGTTCTGGGGGACACCATGGTTCACTCCAAAATAGCAGCCTCCCCAGCAACGGACCTTTGTATCTTCAGCTTCCTTACCTTTTGCCAGAGGTTTGTCTCAGAACCCTCTAGGGTTCTCCCTTGGGAGGGGCACCACCCACCACCCACCACCCACAGGGCTTACCTAATCCAGGCAAAGCAAGGTGGACCTGGTTTGAATGAGACAGCACTTGGGTCCTCCTCCCGGACCCACGATAAGCTCAATCCCATGCTGCACGAGGGGCACCTGTGTGTAGCCCTAAGCTCCCTGCTCCTCCCTCAGCTTCTGCTTTGAAAAGAGGCTATCCAGAGAGTGACTTGGAGGCCATGGGCCTGCCCTCAGCCTGGGGACAGCCCTGTGACATCACAGGCTCTGAGTAAAATCCCCGCAGGTTTGCTTCAGACACTCCTGCAAAGGCTCTGGGCCCTGGCAGCAACCTGCACATATTGGGCATTAGACACACAGCCATTGAAAGTAGAAGTGGGTGAGGGGCCTGAGAATCTCTCCTGGTCACATCCACAGGCAGAGTGATGTTGAGAAACTGCCAGTCTCGTTAGGTGTAGAATTGAGCCAGCTAGAGGAGGCTTTCAGTCAAAAGAAAGGGTCTTACCAGGAGGGGGCACACCTGAAGCCAGACACTCCAGGGTCACTGAGGCATTCTCCAGCACAGCCTTGTTGACTGGACCTGGCTCGATGTTGGGAGGCACTAGGGGAAGATAAGGAGAGACCCTCGGGGAAGCTCAACTCAGCCATTCCCAAAGCCCTTCCCTGTCCTCCTAAAGAATCCTGGGCAACGAGAGCTCTAAACTGCCCAGTCCACTGATGGAGGCGGCACACTCCTGGAAGCAAGCCCAGGAACAAAGCAATTGGCCATAATCTGCTACGATCATATGGCAAGAACAGCCCCAATGCCCAGCTGCCCAGGAACAGCGGAGGTACACAGCAGATATAGGAATCTTACTCAGCCGTGAAAAGTGGCAAGCGGAGGGATTTGCCTACATACACAAGGAGGCAAGTGAGCAAAAAAATGCATTAAAATAGCCAAGGCAAATAAGAACGTGAGTAGGGACTAGAACAAGGAATCCCGTAGAAAACAACTAGGAGAGGCCACAGAGCAACACCAAACCAAAAACCAAACCCACTGCTGTCAAGTCGATTCTGAACTCATAGTGACCCTATAGAACAGGGTAGAACGGCCCCCTAGGGTTTCCAAGGAGTGCCTGGTGGATTTGAACTGCCGACCTTCTGGTTAGCAGCTGTGGCACTTAACCACTATGCCACTAGCGTTGCCACAGTGTACCAGCTCACAGTTTACTTATGACTTTCTACCTCTTCTAAAGCTAAGAGCGTAACTATGATTCAGACCATCACTTGTCCCACAACATACACAACCCAGTGAAAAAGAGGCAGACCCTCCATAAAGCAGACTGACACAGTGGCTGCAACAGTAGGCTCAAGCATGACAACAGTTGTGAGGATGGTCCAGGACCAGGCAGTGTTCTGTTCCATTGTCCACAGGGTTGCTATGAGTCAGAACTGACTTGAGATCTAACAACACAGCCCTCCCCAGCCCCGAGGGCCCTAAAGGGATCTTTCACCACCTAGGGCCTTCGGTCCACGTCCTCACCCAAGACCTTTAGTGTCAAGTCCCGCTTGCTCTCCCCAGCCAGGTTAGTGGCAGCACAGGTGTAGACACCTTCATCCCTCAAGTCCACCTTCTCAATCTGGAGGGGAAGGAAAGAGTGGTTGCCTTGGGACGTGAGTTTAGGGAACCAAATGGAATGTGATGAGTGGCCAGGCTGCTGCTGACCTCCAGGGGCTCAGGTTTAGTTCTGGGGGTAGAGTTATGAGCCAACTACTCAAGATTCTAGAGGATTCTCTTGACCCTTGGTCATGCACCCCTGCCCCATTTTCTCCTTTCTGTAGCTGTAGCTCCCGGGACCCCTCCCCTCCTTAGGCCCAGCATCCCCAGGGGCTGTGGATCTCCCAGGTAAGTGAAGACTGCACCCACCCTACCCCCAGGCTGCAGGGCTCCCATCAGGGTTGCCCATGTCCCCAAGAACTAGCCCCTCCGCTCCGCTCATGCCCAGCTGCCCCACTAACCCCCAAATCCCTACACATACCTGCAGGTTGCCCCCCAAGGCTGCCAAGGCCACCCCATCCTTCCACCAGCGGAGGCTTGGGGCAGGCTCCCCAGTCCCTATGCACTGGAGGGTCACAGGCTGCAGGAAAGGGGCTGTGATGTTCTCACCCCCAATGATGCTGACTGATGGGGGCTCTGGCCAGGGCAGAGACAGGGAGGTCCCAGGTCAGGGTCAAGAAGGATGCAGTGGGTACACAACAATCCCCTCAGTACTCAGGGAGCTAAGGAGCTGGCATTTCAGGGTTGGACAAGTGTTGGCCTAGTGTTGGCCTCTAGCCTCCCACCCCCTACCCTATCCCTCAGACACTGATTTAGGAAAAGAGCTCAAAACCACAAGCCAGCAGTTCACACATTCTCTCAACCATCCATCCACCCATCCATCCATCCATCCACCCACTCGTCCATTTATTCCTATGTGCATAGAGCGTGTACCTACTCTGAGCCCGTATCTGCACTGGGCATGGGGACACAGCAAAGAATGGTGGCTACTGGGCTGTCCTCTCAGAGCTCTCATAGAGCTGGGCAGCTGAGATGGACAGCTAAACAAATAATCCCACTACAGTGGGTGATGGGCGAGACTGGGCAAAGTCAACATGGTGAAATCAAGGACAGCTTCCTGGAGAATGGGGTAATTTAGCACTGACCCAAAAGTTACAGAAGTTAGGCAGGCAGAGGAGGAGGGAGAATGTCCCAGGCAGTGGAAACAGCACACACAAGACATGGAGGTGTGAGAGAGAGCACTGATGGGTTCAAGGAAGTGAAAGAAGTTCCATGTGGTCAGCACAAAGAGAATGAGTGGTGAGAAAAGAGGCCGGAGAGGAACAAAGGCCTATGGGCTGGACAGGGCAGAAGACAAGTGTGATAAGTAGCTAAAACCATCACTCACACTCCGCCTCTTTTGAAGAACTAGGAACCAGGCCCAGAAACAGTGTCCACAGAAGACAGGCCCCATAGCCCTTTCCAGGTCTGCCAAGGGCACAGACGGCCATAGCACTGGCATCTCGGCCAGCCCACAGCCCCAGAGCCCCAGATACCTGCTCACCGTACACAGACACTTCCACCTCCGCCCCGGCAGTGCCTGCCTCATTAGTGGCCTGGCAGGAGAAGAGGCCCGCGTGGCCCAGCTCCACGTGGTCGATATGCAGTGTGGCCCCCTGTGAGGACACCTGCACCCCAGCCAGCTCCTCGGTGGGACGGCCATTCTGCAGCCACCTGAGGCGAGTACGAGGAGGGGATCAGGCTGAGATAGGGCACTCAGGGCAAGCAAGCGAGCCTTGCAACATTCCCTCTAACTTTTCCATACTCTGGGGAAGAGGGGTACTTCTCCCTGCTCCACGCTCCCCCAAAGCACACCCTCTCAGCCCCCCTCACCTCCATTATCCCAAGCCTTATACCCTTTACGCACTGGACAGTGGGCACTGGGGAGCCTGAGGCCCTGCAGGGCAGGTCCAGGGGTTGTCCCACGATGGCAGTCACCTGGCCCAAGCCTTCAGCTACAAGGATCTGTGGGGGTACTGGGGGGGCAGGAGCCAACATCAAGCATTTGGAGTTGAGTGAATCCTGGCCTGTAGCCCTCCCAAGTCCCCACTGTCTTCAGGGGTAGGCCCAAGCCCTCACCTCAAGCTTCAAGATTCCCCATCAATGCTCCCCTTCCAGGAGGCCTTCTAGGACCACCCGCAAGGCCAGGTGAAGATCCCCTCTGACTCCCTCACTAGCTTGTGCCTGGTCATTTAATGCCCATTTCCCCACCAGACTGACAGCTCCTCAGGAGCAGAAGTCCTATCAGCCTCATTCCCATGTTATCTCCAGCGCCAATCCAGGCAGCTCATGACAGATGCTTCATAAATGCCTGTCAAATGAGGGATATGAAAGCAAAGCCCTTGCCCACACACCCCATTCCCAGGGCCAACAGCTTGGAGCCTCAGTATGTCTCCAGTAATGGCTATCCTACTGGCATCTCCTGAAAGGCAGAAACAGCACCCTCCATCCTGCCTGGTGGACCCAGAACAGTGTCCTGGGTATAGCAAGGGACTTCAATCCCAGGGCCTGGGCTCAAACCTGCTCCCTCCTAGCCCTATGGGACCCCTAGCCCAGGTCTCAGTATCCTCATCTACTGCATACAATGAAGGACACTGGCTCTCTTCTCTACTCTCCATCCCTCAGCAAGCTGTGAGGGACAAGCACACTGTAGGTGTCCAATGAGTACTGAAAGAAGGGTCCACAAGCCCAGGCTGCTGTCAGTGGGCCGGGCCTGGGAGGCTCACCCTGCACCTCCATCAAGTACTGCAACACAGCCTCCCCGGCAGGGCTGCTGGCCACGCAGCTGTACAGGCCTCCAGATGCCTCCCCCAGACTCTCCAGCTGCAGCGCACCGTCGGCCTCCAGCCATGTCGCATTGCTCTCTGCCACAGGCAGCCCCTCATGGTACCAGGAGAGGGTGGGATGTGGGTGGCCTCTGGCCACACACTCCAGTGCCAAGGGCCTCCCAGCCACAGCCTTCACCTCATGTGGTCCTTCATCAGCACCTTCGATGGTAGGTGGGACTAGGGAAGAGGCACAAGGGCTACTTGGGGACCAGAACCTTATACCAGTCCCCTTTTGGCCCAGGAGCCAATAGGCCTGGGTAAGCCCCTCACTGACCCCACCCCATGTGAGATTCTTCCCTCCAACATCTGCACTACCTCAAACCCCTTGTTGTGACGTTGCCTCCTCTGGGAAGCCTTCCTGGGTTGGAAGAAGCCTCTCCCTCCTCCGCCCCCCTGGGGGCACTCGCAGGGCACTGACTGCCATCTGTCCTGCACTGTTAGCATCATTTCTCCACCACCACATTGACCCTTCCTTCCATTCCCAGTTCAAGTTCATCATGAGTAGAACGATGACTTGTTTATCTGTGTGCTTCAAACATCTGCATGTGGTAGGTCTCAGTATCTGCTGAACTCAACGTGATAGGCTTCCCCAGGGCCAGAAGTAGGGCTGCCCTTCCCACAGATCCCCTCCCTGGTCTGAGGAAGTGGATGACGGGGACGGACCCAAGCCCAGGTGGCTCCTAACATAGCCAGCAATGGCCCAGGGGGACCAACTGGCCTCGGAACCCAGTTGGCCAAGCCAAAAGAGGAAATGTCTGTGTTCCTCCACGGAGCCCCCAGTGGCCGAGCTAATGGAGCCATTACCAGGGGACACAGAGCAGTGACAAACTAGGCTGTGTCTAGTCTGGGCCACAAGCCCCTTTAAAAAATAGTGAAAAAACACACATAAGTACATTTTTCCTTCAATTCATAGGTGGCCTCAGATCCCCAAATAAGAGTCCCTGCGCTAGCAGCTAGGCCATACTCAGAGGCTGGCCACAGATGCCCCTTGGCTCGACTTCCCTTTGGGCTTCAGCATCCAAGCCCTTTGCACACTGCGGGGCAGAGTTCCAGAGCTGACTCTTCGCCTGCCTTCTGACCTCTCAGACTTGACTGGGGTCCCTACTGTGACATCACCCAAGCCCCCTACCTACACTGTCTCCTCTTGTCCTTCCTCTTCTCACGTCCTCAGAACCAAACTACTAGAAGATCTGAGGTTGACAGTGTGCAACCCGGAGTCAGACCCACTCAGGTACAAGCCCAGCCCCAATGCCTCCTAGCAATGTGATGCTGGATGAGCCATTTCCCACCTCTGGGCCCTGCTATGCTCATCTGTAAGTGAGAATACAGCCGAGTCCCTACACCACATTAAACCAAAACAAGCAAAAAAACAAAAACCCAGTCACTTTTGAGTTGATTTGGACTCATGCGACCCTATGTGATGTCAGACTAGAACTGTGCTCTGTGGAGTTTTCAACAGTTATACCCTGGTGGCATTGTGGTTAAGTGCTACAGCTGCTAACCAAAAGGTCAGCAGTTCAAATCTGCCAGGTGCTTCTTGGAAATTCTATGGGACAGTTCTACTCTAACTTTTAGGGTTGTTACGTGTTGGAACTGACTCATTGGCTCTGGGTTTGGGTTTTTGGTTTAAAGTAAGTGTCTGGAGGAAACCCTGGTGGCACAGTGGTTAAGTCTGTTAAACAAAGAGCAGCAGTTAAAATCCACCAGACACAGTTTGAATCTACCAGCCACTCCTTGGAAACTGTTTGAGGCAGTTCTACTCTGTTCTATAGGGTCACTATGAGTCAGAAAGCAATTTGACAGCAGTGGGCTTAGTTTGGCTTAAGTGTTTAGAAAAGTTCATCAGGGCTTGTTTCTGAGGCACCTCTGGGTGGACACAACCTGCCAACCTTTCAGTTAGCAGCCATGAATTAGTTAGCAGCCTGGGACCTGCATGACATTAGGGTGGATTAGACAAGCCAGTGCTGCCAAGTATCTTTGAGTCTAGCTTGTGGTAAGTGACTAATTAAAAGCAGTTACTTATTAGTAATGGTCATGAGAGTCTGCCTATGGCTTAGTGAAAAGCTCCTAATTGTAAGTGAAGAAGAAGGGGATTCTAGACTCTTCTGTGGACTGCTAACCAAGCCCCCACCTCTCCTGGCCTTAGTTTCCTAGCCTGTATGAGGAAAATTAGGTGGGCTAAGACAGATCCTTCTCTCTAGACAGCTCATTACCCTGGGAATGGGTGGAAGCTCCCATGGCACAGAGTCTCTCTTCCTGGCCACTCCAGCTGAACATCAACACTAGCAGGTGCAACCCTGGCCCACTCACCATAGACCTCCAGCCTGGTGGCCTTCTCTGCTGTCCCTACAGCATTGCTGGCCTTGCAAGTATAGATGCCTGTGTCCGAGCCCTGGGCTCTCCCCAGTTGCAACTGCCGGCCACCCCTAGTGTAGACTGTCTTGGTGCTGATAGGGAGCAGGACCCCGTCCTTGAACCAAGTGATGTCAGGAGTGGGAGCTCCCCGGGCCTCACACAGCAATCGCACTGGGTGGTCTTCCATGACAACCATTTCACTGGTCTCGTTGGAACCCCAGATGGTGGGAGGTGCTGAAGAGGACAACAGAGCAGCCTGGTCACAGAGAGCCTCCAGAGGTGGCTGGCATCCTCCCCGACAGTGACATGTACCTGCCAGTGGGCGAAAAGCACCATCCCACGTCCCAAGCCTTATACTACAAGAGTGGAGACAATGGGGACCTGGGGGACAGACAGGAGGGCAAGCTCAGGACATGCTGATGTGGGAAACATGACCCACCACCACAGGAGGGGAGATGGGACACAGGTTCAGGCTCTGGACCCCACTCTGCCTCTAACTCACTGAATAACCCAGGGTAGGTCATTTCCCCTCTCTGGTCCTCAGTTTCCCTATCTGTAAAGCGAGGGGGTAGGCTAGATTGGGACTTCCCATGGGGCAAGTCCCACTCTACTAGTGGCCCTCAGGATGATTATAGACGCACATGGACACGGCATGGGTAACACTGAGTCTCAAAGAGAAAAGCTTCACTCTCTCTAAATTTTCCACCTTGAGTACGACAACGGAAGGGCTCCTGTGTCCTTAACCATTCTAGCACTCTCTACCCTCTACTCTCTAGCTGAGGGCACAGGCACAAGCTCAGCGCCCTCTGCAGGCCGCTCACACTGTGGAAACTGACCACACTGCTCTCAGGCTGCATTTGTTTCCAGTTCCCTTCCGTTAAGACGCCGTGGTCCTGGTGTTCCATTTAGTTTTCCACTTAGAGTTGAAATATTAAATATTCTAACTAAATATGTCTCAGCGTAAAGAAAAGCAATTTGATTTAATGGAAAACTTTAAAAAAATAATAACCACACCAAATAGTATCAGAAATAGTCAAATGTGTGCAGCAAGAATGGGAAAAACTGAGATTGTCTGGAATTCACTCTAGTCTCCCCAGCCTGGTTTCTTTGGCCTGGGGCCTCCCCCAAGGAAATCCATCTCTGCTACTATCCTTTCTCCAAGACAGCAGTAGATAGCAGACAGGCAGGAAGCTGGGAGCAGCCCTTGGGGATGGGAGGTACTAGGGTCTCAGCAGGGGCTGGGAGGGGGTGGGGCTCACTGTATACTCTGAGCTGGAAGTCCTTGGCCTGCTGGCCAGCTGGGCTGAAGGCCATGCACTGGTACCGCCCTTCATCCCCCAAGTGACTGCTGGTGATCCTGAGAACCTGGCCATCCTCCTGGAGCTGGATGTGAGGGTCTCCCAGCAGGATGGGCCTGGGGAGGTGATTAAGAGAAAGTCAGTGAGGCCAGGGCCTGGCAGGGGCAGGCTGCCCAGATGAGAGTTAAGCAGAGCCTCAGCAAAACTGGGCAGGGAACTGAAACCCTGCCAACCGCCAGGGTCAGGCAGGAAAAGTAGGACTAGAGGGGGTGGAGTGGGCCTGCCTGTGGGCCTCAGTAGACACAGGACTGATAGGCTGAGGCATCTCCAGTGAGATGGCCAAGAAAGCGCTCGCTGTCAAGGTTGTGCAGAGGCCTCCTTGCCTCCCACTCCAATCCCAGGCTGGGGCCACAAATCAACCTTTAACCCCTGCTGAATCTAAAAAAGCCAGGAAGCAGATCACTGGTTATTCAGGAACGCAGGCAGGAACCAGGGATGGACTGCAAACAAGCACAAGGAAACTTACAAGGATGAAGAAATGTTATAAAACTGATTTACGGTAATGTTTCCACAACTCCACAGATTTACTAAACATCACTAAACTGGATATTTACCGACTGAGTTTTAAGGTGTATGAATTATACTTCAGTAAACTGTTCTACAAAAAAATTAAAAATCCTGCCTGCCAAGTAAAACCTGTTTGCAGACCAAGGTTGACCTGGTCCTTCCAGTCTGTCAGTCCTGGTCAAAAGGCTTCCATTGCCCCCCACCCACCTAGAAAGTGTGCACACCCAGGGGCTAGGCCCAAACCCCCTTAGCCCAGTATTCAAGAAGGATGGGGAGGAGTCGTCACCAAGTCGGTTTCGATTTATGGCAATCCATGTGTGTCAGAGTAGAACTGTGCTCTGGAGTATTTTCGATGGTTAATTTTTCAGTTAGCAGTTGAGCCCGTTAACCATTTATAGCACTCAGGGATTCCTGGTACCATTATAAAGATGAGAAAACTGAGTCACAGAGAGGTTAAGACTCTGCCTCTGTACTACTGGGCTTCTGTGGACTCATTCCATCTTGTCTCCTGCAGCTCCAGATACAACCTGAACTCTGCTCCCTATCATGTCCTGTGGACTTACACCTCTATACCTTGGCCCATGCTGTTTCCCCAGCATAGAGCCCCTGTCTGCCTTTATCCTCACCAAGTCCCACAGGGCTGTAAAGGTCAGTTCAAGACCTATTTGATTCTAGAGCTTCTCAGAACAGCAATGGGGTAAAAAGCATGTCAGTGGGGCCACATACACCAGTTCCAATCCCGCCTCTACTGCTGACCCTGGGTGACCACAGGCAGTCTACCTAAACTTCTTGGGCCTGAGTTTCAGCCTCAGGATAAAGGGGGTATCCCATTGCTAGTCCCCACTCTTGGAGCCCTATGGGCCCAATAGTTAAGCCCTCGGCTGCTAACTGAAAGGCTGGCAGTTCAAACCTACCTAGCTGCTCCAAGGAAGAAAAGACCTGGCAACCTGCTTCTGCAAAGTTTATAGCCAAGAAAACCCTATCAGACAGAATAGAACTGCCTCGTTGGGTTTCCAAGGAGACAGCCGTTGGTTTTGAACTGCTGATATTTTGGATCTCAGTTAAGCACTTAGCCGCTGTGCTACAGGCTCCAAATGGAGTATTATTACTCAGCCATAAAAAGCAACGAAGCACTGATGCACGCTGCAGCACGACGAACGCTGAAAACCTGATGCTAAGTCAGACGGGTCAGGCACAAACAGCCAGAGAATGAATGAAGAACTCCATCTGTTTGAAACGTCCAGAATAGGTAAACCCATGAAGACAGAAAGCTAATAATCAGTGGTTGCCAGGGATGTGGGCAGAGCGGGGAGTGCCGAGTGACTGCCACCGGGTAGGGGACTTCCTCTTCTGGTGAAGAAAGGTTCTGGATCTAGAGAGAAGTGATGGTTGCCTGACACTGTGAATATACTGAATGCCACTGAATTGTACACTTCAAAGCAGTTAACTTTCTGTTATATGCATTTTACCTCAATAAAAAGAAGAGGGAGAGAGAAAGAGGAAGGAGGAGGAGAAGGCTGAGCAAAGGGCTGACAGCATGAGGAAAAGCCTGCGATGAGAGCAGAGGTCTGGCCTGGGTAATCTCTGGGCTAGGGATGGATGGGACTTGAGTGGCCCTCTAACTGGTTGCCAGGGTTCTGCTGGGCACTGTGAGGCTGGTGCAATTCCTGTCAGCTTCCCCTCCCCATCCCAGAGTCCCACTTCCCAGCCTGGGCAACACGTCCATGCCACCCGCTGGGAGACCACTCACTGTCCATCCTTGGTCCACTCCACTTGGGGCATTGGGACCCCTGAAGTCCGGCACTCCAGCTCTACTTCTCTACCTGCCAGGCCCAGCACCTCCTGGGCAGGCCCTGATCCGAGTACAGAAGGAGGGACTGGGGAATGACACGGGTAAGAGGTCAAAACTCCTCAAACCTGCTAAGCCCCTCCTCTGGCCGGGCTTTTGCATGTTTGGGGGCCTGGGGTGGGGGGGTAGCATCTATATAGTACACCCTACCCATCACCTATTCATCTTTCATGAGCACCTCCAGACCCCTGGGCCCCTGCACTGTGCTTCCTTGGTAAAACGTAACACCTTACTGTAGCATTAACACAGTGGTAATTACTTCATGACTATCTAAAACCTTCCCCCACCCCTTAGCCCTGTGAGGCAGGGTCTGGTCTGTCAAGGCCTCGCTGGCCCCCGCTCTCAGCACGGGACCCAGCACCCAGGAGGTAGTCAATACCAGTAGTTGAAGGCACACAAGGGGAGGGGATGCAGGGTCTCCAGCCATCCCATCACTGCCCCCCCAGACCCTGCAAAGTATGCTCTCTCGCACTGGCCTCTGGCCTTCACTCACTGAGCACCAGCAGCTCGAAGTCCCTCTGGGCTGTCCCCGCTTGGTTCTCGGCTTGGCAGGAGTAGAGGCCAGAGTCACTCTCCTGGACCCTGGGAAAGTGGAGGGACCGGGCCCCGTCTAAGAGGTGGTGGTTAACAGCATCAGAGATCTGGGTAGACAAGAACAGAGGGAGCTAGTGAGCCACTGATGAGGAAACTGAGGCCCAGGGAGGGCAAAGGACCAGCCTAGGATCCACAGCTGGTTAGTGACCAAAACCCTAGTGCCCTACCCCCTCCACCATGCAGTCCCCCAGACTTTACCCTAATAGTCTCCACTAACCCGAATTCCACCTCCCTGCCATCCCCAGAGACACTTGTCACAATCTCACCAACACACCATGGAACATACGGAGAACACCTGTCCAGAAGGCCCTTCCCCCATACAGATCCCACCCCCAGTGGTCTGCCCCAGGAGGTCACCCACCAGCTGCCCATCCTTGAGCCACTTGATCTCGGGGGCAGGAAAGCCATTTGCGTCACACTCCAGCATCAGGGACTGCCCAGCCATGCCCGACACATTGGCCTTGCGCCCGTCCTCCCGGATGCTGGGGGGCACTTGGGAATCAAGGAGAAGCAGAGCAGCTGTCCCTCCTCTGAAACCACATCCACCAGGACCTAGCCAAGGCCATTCTCCGTAGCCTAGCTGGGAAGCCCTGGCTCTTGCCCTGTCCCCAGATACTCTGGGCTTGTCATTCCCTGGTCTGGCTGTGGCCTAGCAAACCCTGCGGGCCCAGTATGCTCATCTCTCAGAATGTCCATCAGAAGGCCACGGCAGCCTTGTTGGGATGGGCACATCCTCGGCTGGCCCAATCACTTGTGCCGCCCTCTCTGACACTCAGCGTTGTGAGGTACAGAAGCCCTGGATCCATCTTGGTTTCATTCTAGCCCATAGTTTTCAGTCCCCAGAAAGGCCCCACCTTGGTCCCCTGAGTCAGAATCTGAAGCATGAGCATGTCTGTGTAACAAACTGCCTAACCAATTCACTAGATGGTGAGTGAGGTGGCTGGTCACTGGAATTGCTAGGTAACCATTTTAAAAAACTAAAAACACCCTTGCCGACAAGTCAATCCTGACTCACAGCAGCCCTACATGACAGAGTAGCACTAGCCTACAGTTTCCAAGGAGCAACTGGTGGATTCAAACTGTTGCCCATTGGTTAACAGCCGAGCTCTTAACCACAGTGCCACCAGGGCTCCAAAGCTACCATTAAGAGCCAATAACACCAACCAAGGCTCAGGTCCAGCCTTGGGGCAAGGAGAGCCCCCGCCGACTGTGCCTGTGCTAAGGGGCAGGGTTCCCCTCCCTTGGTAGACCCTGGAGGTGGGCTTTGAAGCTCTCCATTAAAATGGGACTCATTTTAAAATCAATTCACCATTTTAAAAGCCATTTGTGGGGTTTCATGTGCTCACCACTCTTCCTCCCCAAATGGTCTCCTTAGGCATCTCTTTGGTGAAGGGGGGGCACTTGGTGCAACTGGTCACTCTCCCAACATCCTCAAAGCCTCCCCTCTCTAGATCCCTCAGGGCAAGGACTGCAGTTTCCTCTGCAGTGAGCATTTAGGCTCTGGAGGAACTGGCTCTGCCATCTCTGGGCACCCCAGCCTTCCCTGGGGTCCTGGCACCCTAAGGGCTTCTAGCAATACTAAGACGTAAGAGGTGAGTACAAGCCAGTCTCCACGTCCCAGTGCTGTTGCCACCCAGCCCCCCAGCTCCGGGGTTCCTGCTCACCATAGACCACTAGCTTGGCCCTCCTGGACGTGGAACCTGCCTCATTGGTGGCCTGACACTCGTAGTCCCCGCTATCGGTGGGCGAGACTGAGGACAGGAACAGAGACCCTTCATCCAGCACTGCCACACCCGGCCGGCCAAGCAGGGGCTCTGCAGAAAGGCTCTTCCGCCACGTGACCTGTGGCTTAGGCATGCCTAGCAGGGCACATGGGATCATGAGCACCAAACACACTTTTCTTACTTTACACTGGCTCAGACTGCTCCCCCACAAGTGTCCTTTGCAAACGTCCCCCACCCTTCAGTACACAGGTTCAAGCACATCTCTTACCTCTAAACTGGGAAGAACAGCTAATGCCGCACATTCACCTGGACTCCGGTCTTTCAAGGGGCCCAAAAGCCTATTCTCTGTTTCCCTTCTCAGTAAGGCCCCCATCAGGCCACCTCAACTAGAAAAGCACCCCCACCTGGTAGTCCCAACCTGCCCTATGTGAATTTGGTTTGGGGGGGGTCCCATTAGCTCCTACTTTCTAACTTGCCTGGAAAGGACTTGCTTCTGTCTTTGTTTTTCATAGTCTATCTTCCCCCCTGAGATTCCACAAGAACCTGTCTACTTACCTGCTGCACCTCCAACCCCAGGGCAGTTCCTGGCAGATAGCAGATGTGCAACTGAAACCAGCTGCTGTCACATGGACCCTAACTCATGACGACCCCACATGCTCCACAAGGTTTTCTTTTAGTAATCTTTTATTTTTATTGCTGTTATTAAGATACAGAGCAAAACGTACACCAATTTAATAGTGTTGACATGTACAAATTTAGTGACCCTGATCACATTCTTCAAGTTGTACAACCATTCTCACCCCTCTTTTCTGAGTTGTTCCTCCCCTGTTCATATATACTCACTGCTCTCTAAGGTTCCTATCTAATCTTTTGAGTTGCTGTTGTCACTTTGATCCCTTACAAATTCTTCTTAAAAGTATATAATGCTCAAGGCACACTTTTTTTTTTTTACTAGTTAAGCTAAGCTATTGTTTGATTTGAAGAAAACTTCAAAGTATTTTAGTTTATGGTTTAAAGATTATTCCAAGGCAAAGTTTCAGGAGTTTATCCAGCATCCATGGCTCCAGAAAGTCTAGAGTCCATGAGCATCTGAAATTCTGTTCTGCATTTTCCCCCTTTTGATCACGATTCTTCTACAGAATCTTTGACCAAAACGTTCAGTAATGATAGCCAGCCACCATCCAGCTCTGGTCTCACAGCAAAGGAAGCAGTTGTTCATGGGGGCAATTAGCCACACATTCCATTTCCTCTTCCTCCTGACTGTCTTTCCTCTGTTGCTCCAGGTGAATATGGACCAATGGCTGTGCTCCATAGGGTTTTCAATGGCTGATGCTTGAGAAGTAGATTGCCAGGCCTTTCTTCTAAAGTGCCTCTGCCTGGACTTCAACATTTTGATTAGCAGCTGAGTGCATTAACCATCTGCACCATCCAGGGACTCCAGATGTGCAGTAACCTCTGCTAATTGAATGAACAAATGGAAGATCCTGCTGTGCTCTGGCCCTGCACTGTACCACTGGATGAAAGCGTGAACGGTGTCTGGCACCTGCTGTACCCAACATGTTCCCCTAGGACACCCAAGTTGTCACTTTGCTGGCCACAGCCCCAGCCCTTCTGTGAGTGGCACAACCCCCACAGATTCCCTCCTCGGACACTCCTCATGTTGAGCTGTCCACCATCTGTCTCTGCTCCCAGCCTGTTGGCCCCACAGGGCACAGCACATGGTCAGTGTGTGACACACGGTCACCTCACTTGACTGTGCATGCAGCCATCTCTTTGGAACCCCAGCCTCTCCAGCAGGTCCCAGAGTACAGTGGGTCTTCACACCAGTGCTACATGAATACGAACCATCCAAGCAGCACACACAGGTGAGAGGCAGATCCACCTAGTAGTTACAGTTGGGTTTGGGGTACCCAACCTGTTGGAGCCCCAGCTCCACCCCATGTGCCCAGCCCTCAGGAAAAAGCAGCAATACTTGAAGTCTATGCCCTCAGCCCTCACCTCTTATCTCTTCTAACACTGAGTAGAAGGCCAGGCTGCAGGGACTGTCAGAGGTCAAGGCTATACCTCCAAACTCACAGACCGTTACCCTCTGCCCCTCCATCACACTGTGCCCTTCATTTCTGCCATCACCAGTCATCAGGACTCCCAATAATTGCTAATCCTAATCGTCTTTAATAACACCCACTGTCATCTGTCTGGCAGCATGGGGCAGCCTTTGCAGACAAATTCTATCTCTTTCATCCTGTCTGCTGGGAGAGAAGAAGGGACTAATGGAGAGAGGGCTGAGCTAGCTAGCTCCGTTAGGTGGGCGTGGGGCTACAGGTGCAGATGCAGCCGCTGAAAGGCATCGTATGTATCCCTTCTTTCAGGAGGTTCTCCAGCCCTACACCAATAGCCCCCACCTTGAAGTGCTGGAAATGCTTTTCTTGTTCAGTACTTGTCTCCAGTATGAGGGAAAGGGCTCAGAGCCTGGGACCCTGTTTTCATCTCCCCTCACTTTCTGTGTGTCTTTGGACAACTTACTTGATCTCTCTGTGCCTGTTTTCTCATGAAATCCTCTGTCATTTCCCTTTGTACCTGCCCAGGATGCTGCCTGGAAAGCCCCACTCCTGGGAGACTGCTCTCAGCACTTGACGCACATACACACATGCACACATGTGCAGACATGCACATGTCCACACATGCATGCACACGTCCACACATGCATGCACATACACCTACATACATGAACACACACACCCTGCCCTGCTCCTTCAACTTCTCTCTGAGCTCTTGTCCTACCCTCATCCATCCCACCACCCAGGGAACCAGTGCTTCAGAGCCGCAGGATCTGTAAGGGTCCACCTGGACAAGTTGATGGCCTGGTGGGGACATCGGTTTTTTAATGCTAGAACTTTTTTTTTTTTTTTTTAATGCAAAAGCCCTAACACATAAAATAGCTGTCACTGCAGGAGTTTCCTAAAACATTGTGAAGGGAAGACTCCAGGAGCCAGAGGGCTACAGCTGAAAATCAGTCAGCTCACCACTCCTTCCTCATGTCACACAGGTCAAGAGACATGCAATGATTTGTCCAAAGTCAGCAACACTGACAGTCAGCTGCTTAAAAGGGGAGTTCAAAGGCTGAACATGGTCAGGGAGAGGGAGTGTTTATGTGGCGAGGGCTTGGGTTACACTGAAGAGGCTGGACGCTGGACACGCCACAGGCTGGCGGGGGCGGGCGACGGTGAACGTGCAGACTGTGGACAGAGGAACACCATTGAGAGGATTTCCGCGGGCGGTTCCCGCCTCCGCAGGTAGAACATTTGCCTGCTGTTACCAAATAGTGACACAAGCTGGCGCCATGGCCAAGGGCCTGGAGCCATGCGGCTGTTCCCAGTAGGCAGCCTGTGGTCGAGGTAACCTGCAGACTTCATGAGCTCCTCCCCAGGACGTGGCGGGCAGCTGGCCACCACCTAACCTTGAGCTCGAGCCAGTCCTGCTCTTCCCTGCCTCCCCCTGCCTCTGATCCCAGGGACTCCCTGGGAACCCTGCAACAGGAAGAGGCCGAGCTGAGCCCAGAATCAGCTGTCTCAGGCTCCTGGCAGGGCTTTTAAAACCTAATCTTCCCCTTGCTAACCCATCCACCCATCTTTCTCAAGAACGCCACTCAATCACAGGAGGACAGTATCCCTCAGGGACAAGAAGCTCACAAATCAGTTGGGGAAACAGAAATGCCCATATATGAGCCTAAAGCCAAAAGAAGCAAGTTGGTCCCTGACGCATTAGAGAAAAGTACATCATTTATTCCATGTATTCCCCTGAGCTTCCACTACACAGGCATGGTCCAGGGACCTGGAAAACTAACAGTGTCCCACCCATGTGTCCAAGCACTGATAGTACCCCTTTACACAGATGAGGAGACTGAGGCTCAGAAAGGTAATGTAAAGTGCCCCAATTGGCACACGCAGAAAGGGTCAAGACTGAGTAGTTGACGGGAAACATGTCTGTCTCAGCTTCATGCTGCACCGCTGCCTCAAAAGTGGCCCCAAATAGATAGTTTGCCTGAGACTGAGTGAACCTATGCTCCACGGGCAACTCTGGGGCTTGGGGAGAAGCAGGGACCACCAAGCTGCAACCCATGAGGACCTTGGGCCTCCCTCAGCCCTGACTGTCACAGTCTCCCAGGTGTCCTGCCTTAGATTTCTCCCAGCAGACACAAGGGGCATAGCACCAAACGGAGAGGCAGGGCTAGGGTCAAACCAGACCACACTCTGTCCTCATCGCCTTGCTGTTTGACTTTGGGCAAGTGTCTTAGCCCCCTCTGGGCGTGTTTGCACTAATAAAATGGGACTAATGCTAATACCCATCCTACAGAATGATCAGTGGGATAAAATAACTGGCATTGCCCTGGCAAACAGCCAAGACCCCATAAAAAACCAAAAAACCCATGGCCATTGAGTTACTCTCACTCATAGAGACCCTATAGGACAGAGTAGAACTGCCCCATAGAGCTTCCAAGAAGCACTTGGGGGATACAAACTGCTGACCTTTTGGTTAGCTGCCATAGCACTTAACTACTATGCCACCGGGGTTTCCATGGACCCCATAAGCCTCCATAATTCATGGGTGCTATCCACCGTGTGTGATCCAGGGCACTAGAATGTGGACTCAAGAGGTTCAGTGAATTCCCTAGCCCGATCTACCCCTCTCTTCCCCAGCTAATCCAAGCCCCAGTCTCACCTCTGACAGGGCATGGCAGGCTGGCATTCTCTCCGGCCACTCGTTCCAGTAGGCCACTGGTCTCATCAGCCCCCCAGTGGGGTGGCTCTGGTGGGAGACAACGTGACTCTGTTGAATCTCCAGGATCTCAGGGTTCACACTTCCCCAAGGACCTGAGGCTAGCAGAGAGGGCATCCTCCCTCCAGAACACCAGCTGGTCCGGCCCTCAGGGTTGGTGGAGCTGGCTTACCTCACACAGGACAAGCCGCAGGACCACAAGCCCACAGGCCAAAGGCTGAGCTTGGCTGAGCTCGCAACTGTAAGCTGCTGAGCACTGACTGACCTTCCCCTTTAGTTACTTGCCAGCAGTGGCTTTGCAACTTCATTTTAAATTAATGAACATTTATGTTGATATGATTGAGAACTTTTTCATGCTCCCCTCGTTTCACACACATTCTCTCGCTGATCCCTCTTGTATTACTGGACACACTTTACAGATGAGAAGAGAAGCCTAGAGGTTAAGGTGCAAACGGCTGGCTTGTAGCCGTCCGGCTACTTCATGGAAGAGGCTGCGCCTGGGCTCAATAGCTCAGAGTACCTTCTGCCTGCCCCATGAACTCAGAGGCCCCACAGATCGCGGGCCTGAGGGGGAGTGCTCCCAGGGAGGCCCCAGAGAGGGCAAGGACTCTGACCCCAGGAAGGCAGGTAACCAGCAGGGCCAGAGCCCAGAGCAGCAGACAAGCATCTCCTAAATCCACATCGTGGTTGGAGGGAGAGGGGGAGAGGTGAGTTCTGGGGCTCAGGGGGACTCACCTAGGACTCTGAGCTGCAGCTCCCATGCATCCACCCCTGCGCTGTTGGAGGCCTCACAGCGGTACAGCCCAGCGTCAGAGGTTTTGATGGCTGCAAAGTGGACGGAGCCCTCGGGTGCCTGGCCCTTCAGGGTCACCCCGTCCTTGGACCAGCTCAACTGGGGCTCTGGGTTGCCCTCAGCCACACAGTTTAGATCCAAGGCTTCTCCCACCAGCACCTTCAGCACACGTGGGCCCAGCTGCACCTGAGGGGGAACTGACAGAGCCAGGGAAGAGATGAAGACAGGGGAGCCCAGACCCCTGGCCCATGGACAGGGCCTTGTTTGCAGCAAGCACTACCCCCCCACCCTTTCCTCACACACCCCTGCATATCACTGACCAGTAACATTCCCACTGGTGGGGAGGGGGGCAATCTAAGGCTGCTGAATCCTCAATCTGTCAAAAAGAGACATTAAGGCACTCTATTTTTGGGCCCCCAAAAGTGAGCCGAATCTGGCCTTTAACCCCCACACACTAACTCTCATGAATCACTTGTTCCTCGAGGCTTAGCTTGTTTATTTCACCCCAGACTCACTTGAGAACCACCACCTGGAAGCCTCTGGCTCAGTGCACTTATGTGGAAACAGAAGCCCAGAGAGGGGAGGGACATACTGAAAGTCACACAGCAAAGTTGAGAGGCAGCACACACCAAGGAAGCTTAGCACTCATGACCAGGTGACACAGTTTAGCCACTCATGGGCCACGGGACCTTGCACAAGTTAAATATTCATGCCAGCCACAGCCTCAGTTTCCCACTCATGACAAAGCTGCCCTGAGAATGACATGAGACTCACTTGGTACTGACGTGATCAACCCAGAGCCTGGGCCACAGTGGGTGTCTTATTCTGGGCTACAATTACTTTCATTGTTCCCACCTTGTTCCCTCCCTTCCCTGGGCTGGCAGTGGGGTAGGGAGTAGTTTTTGTTTCTTTTGGATTCATGTTTTCAAGTCACTTTCTCATTCTCCATCTAAAGCAGTAGTTCTTATAGGGCAAGGGATACCAGGCCCATTCTGCAGATTAGGGAACTGAGGCTCAGACAGGTTACATGACTTGTCCACAGTCACCCACTCAACTCAGCTGGTAGGAGTTGGAGAAAGAGTGTTAAATCACCGAGTCTGGGGAGCCAGGAGCCCAGGCAACCCTTTGTGGGGCAAACCGGATGGAGCTAGGTGAATTCTTAGAGCCTGGAGCCACATGGCTTTGAGTGCTGCATGACAGACTGGGACAAGTGGTCCTGGGCATTCAGGGGAGACTAAGAAAAACTCCCCCCCTTCCTGGCTGCCAAGAGATGACAGTACAAGTGGGAACCTGACCCCTGGGCACAGACTACCCCTCAGCCGAGGATCCTGCTGCTTAGGAGGGCTCCCTGCTCAGGAGCATGAGTGTGCATATGTTCTGTCTGCCTGTCTGTCTCTCACATGCTTGCTGAAGACTACAGCGGTTTCTACTCTGCCCAGTGCTTTATGTCACCAACACCTTCTCACAACTGTGAGATGGACACTGTTGTAACACCCCCACCTTACAAGTGTTAGGCTCAGAGATGCCTGACAACTGGCCTCAGGTCACACAGCCACTAAGTAACAGAGCCAGAGTTTGAACTCAGCTCTGCCTCCCTCCTTTGTATCTCACATGCTTATTCAAACCTTGGGGCTTTTCCCTCTCTGGGCCTCAGCCTGTCCATCTCTGAAATGGACTGCTTATTTAGGTGGGGGATGAGAAACTGTTTCTGCAAAGGACTAGACAGTAAATATTTTAGGCTTTGTGGGCCAGGCAGTCTCTGTTTCAACTATGCAACATCACTGACAACAGCATAAAAGAACCTACAGGTAATACATAAGCCAATATGTGTGGTGGTATTTCAATAACACTTTACTTATGGACGCTGAAACGTGAGTTTCATACAATTCACCTTTTTTCTCCCTTTTCAGACATTTTTAACAATGCAAAAATCATTCTTCTATTGAGGGCTGTACAAAAGCAGGTGGTGGGCCAGATTTGATCCACAGGTTGAAATTTGCTGACCCTTGTCTTAGATGACCCTCTTGGGATTTCTGAAATGATAAGTCCCTGCCTCTTTGATGGGCTAATTGACATTGGCTGGTTTCCTTTGGGAAACCCTGGTGGCCTAGTGGTTAAGTGCTACAGTCTGCTAACCAAAAGGTCAGCAGTTCAAATCCATTAGGCACTCCTTTGAAACACTATGGTGCAGCTCTACTCTGTCCCATAGGGTCACTCTCAGTAAGAATCAACTCAAAGGCAGTGAGTTTGCTTTTCTTTTTTGTTTCCTTCAGGAAATCCTGGTGGTGTAGCGGTTAAGTACCGCTGCTGATGCAAAAGTTGTCAGATGGAATCTACCATGTGTTCCTTGGAGACTCTGTGGGGCAGTTCTACTCTGTCCAACAGGGTCGCATCGCTCTTAGATGGAATTGACTCATTGGGTTTGATTTGGTTTGGGTTTGGCTTCTTTTGAGTGGGTCCTGGACACCCTGGTGAATGCCTACTTGTGGGACTTATGAGCCAAAAGAGGGAGCAATCCATGTACAGAGCACAGCATGGAGCCTGGCACAGAGCCACTGCTCACTAAGTGGCAAGTACTACCATGGTGGTTATTTCAAGTGTCCCATGACTGGGCATTGATTGGTAAGGCATTGGAAAGGGCCTCTTTGGGGGCAGCACGGGCAGGAGGTGGCTCAGAGCAGCATCCCATGAGCCTCTGCCCCTTAACACGAAAGATGCTCTCAGACCCCACCTTCCCACTGTTTCTCCTTCTCAGGAACCCTCCCAAGCTCCAAGTCCCCTGTCACCCTAGGCCCCTGCTCAGACCTGCTCTCTTATCTCAGGAGCTTCTGAACAGCTTCTCTAAGGCCCAACCAAGGGCCATGGCGTGAGGTGGAGAAAGGGGCTGGTGGAGAAGGAAAGACAGGACTTGGGAAGGACAGGTAGAGCTGGAGGGTGCCATGGATGGAACGGCAGAGCTGAATATGGAAGTGGGGTTTCAGAGAGATCAGGAGTCCGCTGAGAAGGTCTGCAAAAAATACAGAGTGAAGAGCAGGGCACCGAGTGCTGAGAAGCAGGGTCTGAGGGAGAGAGACCCAGGCCCTACCTTGTACCCTGAGGGTGTAGTGGCGTGAAGCTGAGCCTGCAGGGTTGCTGGCCTTGCACTGGTAGCTGCCACTGTCACTGACCTGGACCTGGGTCAGACGTAGGGAGCCAGATGGGAGGATGCTATGCCTGCAGAAGGACAGGGATACTGGTGAGACCTTAACCAACCCCATCTCCACTGGAGAGGCCTTAAACCCAATTCAAACCCCACCCCCAGCAAGTCTTCCAAGACTAAATCAGTGTTTGTCAGGCTGACACCTGGGCCCCCCTCAGGGTCTGCATGCAGAACTCAGCATGTTCTCCATCCCATGCCCCCAGCCACCTTCACCTCTCTGAGCCAAGGCTCAGGAATGGCCAGGGCAGGGCCAAATCTTACTCTTGCTGCTGTAAATGATGAAAAGCACTACGTGAGTTCACTGGTTTGACTTTGAGTCCAAACTATGAATCCTTCCTAACTGTGTGACCTCAGGAAACTAATTTCACCTCTTGGAGCCTCCATGTTCTCATCTGGAGAATGGGGATGAAGGCCTGCTCCAGGGGCTGGTGAATAGTCAGTCCACTGTGGAATCTGGTCATCATGCCATCCCTGCTGACTGCTGGCAGCAGCCAACATAAGCCTCATTGAGAAAGACCCCATGGCTTTGAGAAGATGCCACCAGCCCTGAGGTTCTCTGCTGTAAGTGCTGGGGCTGATCTGACTCATAAACCAGTGCCTTTTGTTGTTCTATTGACCAGATTTGTGCTGAGGGCCCTCCAGAAGGGAGGAAGCTGCTGAGACCCCACCCCACTGCTCCCCCCTGTGACCAGCCCACCTTGCCAAAGTCTCCCGACCCTCTATTCCACAGTAATCTGGGATCCCCACCCAGCCTCCTGCAGCTGGGCCAGACCCCAAGGGGCCCCTGTAGACATGATGTCATCAGCCCATATGTGCTAGCTCCTTCCAGTCCTTGCCCCCACAAAACAGGGAGGGAAGTTGTAGTCACTGGCCCCAGTTGGCCCCAAGAGCAAGCAGCCAGCACAGGGCTGGAGAACCACAAAGCCAGTCCTCCAGGCTCCCGGCCACCAGAAGTTACTAGCCGGGGGCTGAAGCCAGAAAGGCTTGGGTTCCAGTCTTCGTTCCCACGTCCCTTTCTGTTGAGCTTCAATGAGCTCCTCTGTTAAACAGGGTTACCATAGCCTCCTACTTCCCAGGCAGCTACAAAGATCATGTGAGATGCTGCAAGCAAAGTTCAGGGGACATGGTCATCAAACAAGCTGATTCATTCTCTGTGCAACCTTGAGCTTCTCCTTTCGCCCTGCTGGGCCCCAGTCTCTCCATCTGTAACACAGGGTAGTAATCTCCCTGCCCGGTGGCCGTCCTCCATCAGTTTGCCCCAAGCAGTCAGCATGGACATGGAACAAGGTCTCTGACAACTGCTGTGAATGACAAATTGGGCAGTGGTCTCTAGACCCCAACCCTGGGTCAGACCACCTGAATCCCCATCCTGCTCTGTCGTGTGCTTGGTACGTGAGGCTGGACAAGTCGCTTTTGGTGCTTCAGCCACCTCATTTTGGAAAACAGAGACAATACTACTACTTATCCCTCATGGGTTGTTGAGAGGATTGAATGAGAATTCACAGAGCGGTGCCTGGGACACAGACGTCTCGATAAAGGCCAGCTGTTACAAGTGTGATGGTGGCACCTGACAAGCAATGCTACTCTGCAGGTTTGAAAGCACAGACACAGATGACACTGTGTCGAAGTGTGTAGGCTAGTCTGTCTGTCCTCACCGCTGTATGGTACCCTTTGTGTGACCACTCCACATTTTATTAATGTATTTCCCTTTAGGTGGTGGACAGTTAGGCACTTAGGTTCTTTCTCTCCTTCTTTCCTTCCTTTCTTCCTTTCTCTCTTCTTGCTTGCTTGCTCTCTCGCTCCCTCTTGCTCTTGCTTCCCACTCCCCCCCACCCAGCAGGGCCCTTGCAGGCTGTCATCTGTGTCTGTCACACGCAGGACTGGCACTGCTAGACCACAGCTCACACACGGTCAGCTCTGACAGGCACAGCCCATCGCTCACTCTTTGCAGGACTGCCCTCATCAGAATCTCCCAGAGGTGCATGAAACATGCAGATTCCCAGGCCCCTCCCCAGAAACTAACTCAGTGTGTGTGTGTGTGTGTGTGTGTGTGTGTGTGTGTGTGTGTAAGCTTTGATACAGGTGGCCAGGGGATAACCCTTTGGGAATATGGCCCAAGGATACAAAGAAAGTACCTCTGCCCCAAGAAGCAGAGCAGATGAAGTAGAGCTTTGACAGCAAGTGGCCCTGATGGGAACGACCATCCTGCAACTTACAGGCTAACCTTGTGCCAAGGATTCCATCTCTCTGAGCCTCAGTTTCTTTATCTGCAAAATGGGAATGACATGCATACCCATTTCATGGCAGTGGTATGAAATGACATGATGTTTGTAAAGCTACAAGGCCTGGGAGATAACAAATGCTCAATGGGTGGCCCTACTGTTAGTACAGTGAACCCCTTGCTAGTGTCTGGGTTCTAAGCCTCCCAGTCTCCAATCAGCTGGCGGACACTTAGCTGGTCAGTTAGTCTTTCTTCTTTTTCCTCCACAGTTTAAAAACACCATATATGTTTATTTATTCCAAGATGGGTAAACATTTTCCCTTGCCAGGCCCTATTTCACCAGCCTGGATTTTCTCATCCATGGCTTTTTATTTAAAGTTAAATCATGTTGACGTGTCAACACTCACCAAGTGAATGTCAAATTCATGAGGCTGAAACATACACACTCAATCACATCAGAGCTGGGAGGTTTTTGCCCTAGACCTTACTGCAGTGCGGACAATGGGGGTCAGTAGAAAGAGGTCTAGTTCTGCTGCAGACATGCTGGGCAACCTTGGGCAAGGCAACTGGCATCTCTGAGCCTCACTTTCTTCACATTCAAAAAGGCAGCTCTGCACTCAGTTATCTCAGAGGTTGCCTTCTAGTTCTTCTGAGAACTTTACGGCCCATAGAACCACTCTTCTTCTCTTATCAAGTCTTTAAAAGGATAAGAGGTAGGAACTCACAGGAGTGCCCTGGAAAAAAAATACACAAGAAACTTCCAAAAATGGAAATAATTCTCAACAATAAGGGTAGGCATCATGTTGCCTTTCTTGTAACCAATCCCCTCAGATCATTTCTCAGAAAAGGAGTTTTATGTCACAAAGACAACAGCGATGAAAGAAGAATCCATTTTACAGTTGGACAAGTGGAGGCCTCCAAAAGCCAAAGAACCCAGTGTTTACCCTGTGGAGCCTGTATCTGCTCTCAGTTCTAACCTGGCCACATCACTGCCCTGCTCTCTCCATGGCTGTCCACTGCTCCCCTAGACAAAGTCCAAGCTCAGCAGAATGGCTGGTAGGGGTCTACATGGTCCAGCCCCACCTGCTGCCCCCAGCCTTACCTTATGTATCTCCCACATGGTGGCCCTCCACATACACATCACAGTTCTCTCTCCTGGGGCACTCCTTCATCTCCTGCTCAGCTGAATAACACCTGACCAGCCATCAATCAGTAGATACCATCTCCTCCAGGAAGACTGCCTGGATGTGACAGGCTGGTAAGTGCCCACTAATGGTACCCTCAGCTGCCTGCACCTCTCCCATCACAGCCCTTAATCACAGTGGCTTGTGACTGGCTATTACCCTGCCTGTCTGCCCGTTAAACTCTGGGCTCCAAGAGGGCACACCCCCAAAGGGCTTTGTATCTCCAGAACCTTCCCTAGATCTACCCCAAGGGAAGGTCCTTAATTAGGAGTCCTGTTCAAGCTCCAGTGAGGCCTGGGCAAAAGGTAACGTGGGAGCAAATTGACCTGGCTGGACAGGAGGTGGTTTGGGGGCTCTCAGGGCAGCCCACTGCCTTCTCTCTTAGCCCCCACACAGTTCTCCTTCCCTGATCCTGGAGGCTCAGCAGGAGGGTTGGCACTGCAGCTGATCAGGGGAGAGGAGAGGTGGGAGGAAATGGGGTTATACTGAGTCTCTCCAAGCAACAAGCAGCTGTGGAGCGTGCGGCGTGATGAGCGGGAGCAGACTCCACCACGGCGTGTGTAGCCAGATGGCTCCGCGCAGCACCCAGATGAGAAGACAGAGAGGTTTGTGGGGAATTTCCTGTTTATGACATCCATCAGCCTTGAGCTTTCCACATTGGCAGCAAAGCTCTCAGAGCCAGCCCCATGCATTCAGATGGGGAAAGCGGGCCTAAGAGGTGACCTCAAAGTGTCCCACTGGGCAGATCACTGGCAATAGAACTCCATAGGAGGAAACCTACCTGCCAGAGAGACCAAAGGGCATCTGATAGAAAATACGGGAATAATGCAAATTTCCAGGCATACCTGTCTACCTCCTTCCCCACCCACACTTTTGAGGCAGCCTAGCTCCAGCTCATTTCTCCAACTCCTGCCTACCCTCTGTGACTCACAGGAATGGATTCCAGTTACACACTCCAGCAAGCTTCACACCTGTGGCTTATCACACCTGTGACTACCCGTCACTGTCTGGAAGAATAAGCCAGGCCTGCCTTGGTCCCAGCATATCTCTAGTTCTTAGCACAGGCCCTGGCCCATAACAGGTGTTCAATAAATAATCTGAAGGCAAATTCCAGTAGTCCTCTGTCCATGTCACATATGCCTCCCTTTCCCACTTGACTCCCACTGTCCCTCTACCATCGCAAAGTGTCTCACACTCTCCAGAACCCCTTCAAGACTGCACAGCTTCAGCTCTTCCATGAACCCTTCCCTGATGACAGGGCAAGTTCAGCTTTCCTGCTCTGGGTTGCATCAAGCCCAGTTTAGCCAACTGCTCACTCATTCATTCAGTAAAGTGCCAAAACTTGAAAGCCAGCAAGCTGCCACCTAAGGAACATCATTTGGTCCCAACCCAACTGGAGCAGACGAAAACCAAGAACATCAAAACGCAAGGAAAATATGAGCCCAGGAGACAAGGGTTCATTTGATTGAGAGACTTCATCAGCATGAGACCAGAAGAACTAGATGGTGCCCAGCCAAAAAAAAATGCTGTGACAGGGAACACAATGTTGAGTCTCCGATGAAGGCGGAGTGCAGATCTAAAACCATTAAAAGACCAGACCCGATGGTCTGACAACCTGGAGGGCCCCATGAGACCACGGTCCCTGCACTTGCTGCTAGCCCACAGCTGAAACCAGTACTGAAGCCAACACTTCAGACGAAGACTGGACTGCACTTGGGGGACACAGAGTGATGCAGGTGATGTGTGTACTTTATGGTTTAATATGTATCAGGCTGTTCAACTGGTTTCTTTCTAGAGGGGAGATGCCAGGGTGGAGAGGAGAGGACAAGTGTTGGTTGAGTGGTGTCACGGACTGAATTGTGTCCCCCCCCAAAACAGGTGTAGCCTCATGGCTGGGCCATGATTCTGTGTATTCTACGATTGTCCTCCATTCTGTGATTTTGCTGTGCTGTATGTTAAAGTATTAGGGTGGGACTGTAAATCCCTTCAGCAGATCACCTTGCTGCCCCACCATAAAGGGAGTTTCCCTGCAGTGTGGCTTGCACCACCTTTAATCCTTTCGTCTTGCAAGAGATAAAAGGAAAGGGAAGCAGGCAGAAAATTGGGAACCTCACATCATCAAGAAAGCAACACCAGGAGAAGAGCACGTCCTTCAGACCTGAGGTTCCTGTACCAAGATGCTCCTTGGACCAAGACTGATGCAATACTGGACTTTCCTCCAGAGACAACAAGGGGAAAGCCTTCCCCCAGAGCGGACATCCTGAAATTGGGCTTACAGCCTACCAGACTGTGTAAGAATAAACTTGCCTTTTTAAAAGCTATCCACTCTGTGGGGTTTCTGTTAGAGCAGACCTAGCTGACTAAAACAAGTGGATGCTAGAAGTGCACGGTGGAAAGAAAGAGTGTACTGTCACAGGGTGAAGACAGCAGATAGAGTTGCATAGAGGTGGGTGCTTGGGGTTTTATATGGCAAATTGACTTGGACTGTAAACTCTCACTTAATCACAATCAAAAAAAAAGAGCTACAAGTTCAAGGTGCCTTAGGTGCTGCTGAGGCTGAGAAAATGATCCTGTCCTCACGGAGCATGAAGTTTGGGTTCTTTATCTGTGTCACAGCTCTTCTTGTTGTCTCTCATGATGTTCCTCTTGCCGCCTGCGTTTATACTGGGCCCAACCTGCCATGCTCATAGTGTGAGTAGGTATGTCCAGCAGTCCCACCAGGGGCCATGCAAGGATTAGCACTCTCCATGGTTTCCCTTCTCACCAAGGGCTGAGCCTCACCCACAGGGCAAGCATCCAGGCGACACACAACTCGTGTGCCAACTTGATGCCAGATCCTGTGCTGGCTGGGGCTGGGCAGGGTCTGATCCCAGGTCAGGCAAGGGATCCATCCACTGAGACCTGTCAGCCTGGAAGGCCCCCTTTGCACAAATGGCAACCCTGGGCCTCCTCCCCTCTGAACCATCACTGACCCACATAAGGAGCCACAAACAAAAGTGAAGCTGGAGAAATCTAGGAAAAGGGGATGACATAGGCCCTTCCCTTGGAAACCTTACAGCCAAGCACAATATGAGGGAGAGAAGAGGCTATCCCCCAAACCTAGATAATATTGGAATGATAAGCCAGTGATGGTACAGATGCCAGCAAGAATTGCCAACTATTGAGCACCTCCTGTGTGCTGCTGCCACGCACCTAAGCAACTCCCATGCACAGCTTCGCTTGAAACTGCCAACAGCCACACCTGTAAGTAAGGCAGAGATCCTACAGTCTTCAGCCCCTTATACAGAGAAGACTGAGACTCGGGGGGGATGCCCTATTGTCCACAGCCAAGCGGCTACTGAGGACAGAAGTGGGACTTGATCCTCAGACTGCAGCCAGACTCTTCACTACTGTGATGATCTAAATGTCTACTCCTGAGGCTTAGTTAATGAGACTATTCTCGGGAAAGAGAGCCATTGGTCATAGGCTAACAAGACCCTGGCCTCAAAGCTACTAGTTCAGGAACCAGCATGAGCTGTGACAACCCAATAAGGTGAAGATTCCACAAGTGGCCCCTGGCCCATCTAGGCCACACCACTGGTTTATAGGGAGTGAGAAGCTTTTCTCCTGGGTAACTGGTGCCCCAGCTGTTGCCCTCATTTCCTGGGTCTGGGTTAACTGGGGCCATAGCTCCCCTGAAGGGGAGGTGGTGGATGGGTTGACTATCTTACAGCATTTTCTAGAGTGGGGCAGGGGAGAAAGGGTGATAAGAAAAAAGAAAAACTTCCACTGCCACCAAGTTGATTCCAACTCATAACAACCCTAGAAGACACAGTAGAACTGCCCGTTAGAGTTTCCAAGGAGTGGCTGGTGGATTTGAATTGTCAGTCTGTTGGTTAATAGCTGTACTACTTAACCACTACACTACCAGGGTTTCCAGAAGACTGATGGGAGGATAAAAGTAAGAAAACCAAGAGCAGCAAGACAGAAGCAGTACCATCCTCTGACTGCCCCCTTCTCTCCACCTCCTCCTCCCTGCCTCCCCCAGTTGCCGCCGAACTTGGCTTCATGTGGGACCCTGGCCAGCTGCCCTCGGGAGCTAGAGCTGGAGCCAGGAGTGCTCACAGCTGTCCCAGCCACGCATCAGAATCCCAAACAAACACTGTTGCCTAGAAACACCACCTCACCCCAGCATCCCCAGGCTGCATCATGGGATCAGAGCAGCTAGACCACTGCCTGTCCAACTCTTTTGTTTCTCAGAAAGAAAGACTGAGGCCTGGAGCAGGGAAGGTCTTGGTCAAGTTCACAGAGGGCATTGGGGTGAAGCTGGGATCAGACCCCAGGCCTCTTTTCAATGAGTTCTTTCAGATGCTATTTCAACACAGATCTGGGCACATGATAAGAAAAACCAAACCAAATCCACTGCCACTGAGTCAATCTTAAAGGACAGAGTCGAACTACCCTGTAGAGTTTCCGAGGAGCACCTGGTGTATTCAAACTCGTGACCTTTGGATTAGCAGACATAGCATTTAACCACTACACCACCAGGGTTTCCTGGGCACATGATAATATTCAATAAATGCTACTGACTTCAGTTTTGAGTTCACAACCCAAATGCTTCTTTCAAAAGCAACAGCCCCTCTGGAAAGTAAGCATCCTGATGTTCATTTCCACACTTAGACTGAGCCACTGCCCTCAGGACTACACTCCAAGGAAATAACCCAGAAGATAAAGAGGAGCATTTGTGCAAAGAAGTTCCAGCAGCCCCATCTAGTGTGGTTCCAAACTGGCAAGTCATCACATAACCCAAACAGGAACAGCTTAGCAATGATGGGAGCTGAATGCCCTGGAAGGTTCTTTTGCCTTTAAAATGAAAAGCAAGTGAGAGGGGCCAAGAAAAGGATACAAGGAGGGAAAAATCAGTAACAAGGGCCCAATACAAGCTGCACAAAGTTAAAAGTTCTGAAAAGCATGAACATGTACATCAGTGAATCAGAAGAGACTGTGGACACAGGTGGGTGGTTTAGGATTTAAGGGCTGCTCAAGATGCTAGCAGGTTTCCTTTTAATGGAATTTTCTGCCTCTGGGGTCTAGAATACCTAAGAGTTTAGAATATTCTCCAGAATCTCCCAAGAGAAGAGTGGCCTGCCTGCTTTGAGCCCAGAAGCCTGTGTGTGTGTGTGTGTGTGTGTATTTCTGTGTGTTTGTGCATGCGTGCGTGCATGTGCACGTGTGCACATACATGTCTTTGTGCCTATCTGCAGACATCTGTGGCTGTGCATGTTTATATGTATATGTGTTGTGTCTGTGTGCTTGCCTGTGTCTTTGTGCCTGCGTGTGTTCATGTCTTGGCCGTGTCTGTGTATGTCTGTGCCTCTGTATGTGTCTGCATGTGTGTCGCTGTGTAAATGTCTGTGTATTCTTTGTGTGCCTGCAGAGGCTCAGGCTTGGAAGGTAGACTGTGGAGATCCTGGCTCCCTTACAACCATGTGCTTTTGTTTCCGTGGACTGTGAATAACAACTCTCATCTCTACGTACTTCGAGAGCCATATTTAAATAATGTCCACTTTACAGATGGAGAAACAAGGCCAGAGCACTAGTAGTTGCTGGAGGTCATGTGAAACCAGTAAGGAAGCAGCACGGATTCATAGTCAGCTCTGATGCATTCCAGGGTCTGAGCTCTTAACCCTCTGCCCCCTCCTCCGCTGCCTGAAGCATATTTTCCTTCCTCATTTAGATAAACTCCCAGAATCTCATAAACCTCTCCAGAGAAAAATGTAAGCCAGTGAGAAGCCGAGAGAGTAAAGGAGAAGGAAGATGGAACAAAATTCAAGAATTGCAAAAGCCCTTCTTGCAAATTTATTGCTCCCAGTCGATCTATTAACACATCACAACAAGGAGAGGTGAATAAATAAGAATGTTTCAGTAACAGGCCATATATAAACAAGCACCCGGCTCCAGCTGCCCAGCCCAGGCACTCAGGACCAGGCCTTCTGGGTGGAGATGGAGACTCCTCTGGGCCCAGCCTCGAGAGGAAAGTCCGATACACAAGTCCCCTGGGAGGAGCTTCATCAATGGCAGTGGGGCAGGGGGTGATGAAGCAGCTGGCAGGGGTCCCCAGCTACACTTGGGGGTGCTCAGGTATTGGCTCAGAGCTTGGAAAGGCCCTACTAAACAGATACTCTGAGACAGACATAATGTGTGGGTGTCAGCAGAGAAGAGGGGGTGTTCAGACACCTGCTCCATCTGGAACTTCTCTAAGACTTGCCAGAGCTGATGTCATCAGCCAGAGCTGCAGTCCCCTCTCAAGCTCAAAGACCCCCCTCCTGTCAGTCAGAATCAACCCTGCATACCCTCACCTGGAGGGACAAGGCTTGGGTTGGAGAATGTCCAAACCCAGCCTCCTCATTCACCATCCACCCCTAGGATCCCAAGGTAGCCTGCAAAGGACCTGGAGGGTTAGGGAGAAGCTCAGAGTTAAAATGCCTGGCTGCCAGACACCTGGGTCTGAGACATTAGGTGGCTGGGGACCTTTCTATTCCTGGCATTCTCTTCTCTAGCTGGGGGACCAGGAGCCACTCACATGGCCCCTCTGTGCCCCAGTCTTCCCAGGTCAGTTCAGATCACAGGACTGCTGAGAGGATTAACTGACACAGCAGAGTCTATCGGGGTGCTCAGAGAGGGGTCTCACCCTGGACGTCCTTGCACCCTGAGAGGACTGAAAAGCTTCAGAGAGTTCACAGACCCCCTGCAGAACACAAAATGTCTGTGCGTGAAAGCAAATGAGCACCCCGAAAGGGGGCCCACAGGGTCCAGCAACATGTTTGTTGAGGTTGACTTGAGGCCAGTTATTCCTCAATCCCCAAGCCCCTACTGCTTCTTCAACCCAAGGCCACTGGACTGGTTACCTGTCAGGAACAAGCAGCATGAGGTGGGAGTCCTTCATCCAGGTGACTAGTGGGGATGGTGAGCCCTGGGCCTCGCATTCCAGGGTTACCTCTTCACCGGCCTTGGTGGTGACTCTCAGGGGCCCGTCTGCATCGTGTGAGCCATTCGCCTGAATCCTAGGCTTGGCTGTGGGTGATAACAAGCAGGACATGTGAGCGACACAGGGAAGAATCGGGGTGGGGGCTGGAGGAAACAGGAGCAGCTCTCCGAGAAAGCAGAGGTGGTGCCATGACCTTGGCGAGGCCCAGAAGACAAGTATAGCCCTGGTATAACAGAAAGGGTGCAGGCTACACGTGGGGCTCAGACCCTATGGTTCTCATTCAGTCACCTCCTCTCCCCTCCCACAACCACTGTCCCTGCCACGGCCTCTCCTGCTGCAATGTCTGCACTGTCTCTGGCTTCTTTTCATCCTGAGGTCCCTTCCCAAGGGGCATTACAGCAGATCCATCCTCCACTCTCCCTTCTCCTGTTTGATCCTCTAATTTATTCCCAAGACATCAACCAAACTCCTCTGATTCTCTCGATCCTGAGGCAGGAATTTATAATTACCTGCACATGTCACCTCTCTCTAGTATTAAACTGAAGCCTGCCATTATGGGCAGAGATTACATTATACTTCTCCTCCTTTATGCCTCCTCCAATGTCTAGTTTGGTGCTTATATACTCAAGGCATCAGATACATGTCTGACAATAATAGTTAAACAAGCCAGCTATGTGGGGACATTAAACCCATCTAGCCCCCTCACCTGTCCCCCACACACATACCATGAGTCATTCATTCAGAATGGAAATATCTCCCTCAAAAAAAAAAAAAATTGCAAGATAGAAATATTGGTTCTAAGAGGAAAAAATACCAAACTCATTGCCATCGGGTCTATTTTGACTCATAGTAACCCTACAGGATAGAACTGCCCCGTAGAGTTTCCAGGGAGTGGCTGGTCAGTTGGAACAGCCAATCTTTTGGTTAGCAGCTGAGCTCTTCACCACTGCACTACCAGGGCTCCTGGAATACGATGGGGAAGATTTGCTTGTGTATTTATTCACTCATCACTGATACAGCTACTGAGTGCTCAGCACTGTGCTGGATGCTGGGGAAACAGCAGCAAAGGAGACAGGCCCCAACCCCCATCCTTGTTGTTTCTATGATACATGTGGAATACTGGCACTAGTCAGCGCAATATGCCATTACTATTTAATCACAGTTGTGTTGAGTGCTATGAAGGGCAACTTCTAGATTGTTTACAACAAGATGACTTGATCGAGGACGGGAGATTAGGGAGAGCTAAAATCTGACAGATGGAGAAGTCGGCTGAGCCAAGGGGTTGGGGAAGCATTCCATATGGCTGGAACTGAATGTACAAAGGCCCTGAGGCAGGAAGGCGCATTCAAGAGAATGAAAGGAAGCCAGAGGGTCTGGGACGCAGGCAGAGAGACTAGAAAG
This sequence comes from Heterohyrax brucei, assembly GCA_028571685.1. Lineage (NCBI taxonomy): Eukaryota > Metazoa > Chordata > Mammalia > Hyracoidea > Procaviidae > Heterohyrax > Heterohyrax brucei. Next base: position 82,169,500 of record CM053150.1, on the reverse strand, counting down.
GAAGCTTCTGGGAGAGAGGAGATGTTGGTAAGCTCTAGTGCAGGGACTTGTGGTCCTTCCAAGGCTTGTTACAAAGGGCTAGATGGAACTGATATTAAAGCCCACCCTACACCATTTGGGACAGTGTTCCAAGAGAGGACAGCTTTGGTCTATGTGCTTTCACAATCAAAGGATTTAGATATAGGGTTGGCTAGGAGTCATAAATCCTAAGGCTGAGTAGAAGATACAGGTAAGGTCATGCTGTCCATCCCTCTGCCTGCATGCCCAGCGAGCCCCTGGGGTCATCGTCACTCACTGTTCACAGAGAGTCGAATATCCTGGCTGGAGAAGCCCACAGCATTGGTGGCCGTGCACACATACACCCCTGCATCCTGGCTGGACGGCTGGGTGATGGCCAGAGTGCCGTCCTTACTCACACTGTAGTGGGAATCGCTGGATGTCAAGACATTTGTGTCCTAGGGCAAAGCCATAGATGACATCAGCAAGGCACCCACACCCACACCCCACAGCAAATTACTTCTTTCCCTTCCCATGATGCACGGGGGCCACCTATCTGGTTACCATCCCCAGCTAGTATTGGTCTCCACTTACCTTGGTCCAGGTGATGGTTGGGATGGGAACTCCTGAGGCCAAGCAGGGAAGAGAGGCTGGAATGCCTTCATTGGTGACATAGTGGGTGGCAGTAGGCTGGATCCTAGGCAGCACTTTCAAAAACAAACCAATTTCAAAAGGAGAATAAAGATGAACTTGCATCTACAGTTACCAGTGACTGAACCAAATCAAATCCATTGCCGTTAAGTTGATTCTGACTTGTACTGGCCCTATAGGACAGAGCAGACTTCCCCACAGAGTTTCCAAAGAGTGGCTATAGATTCGAACTGACATTTTTTTTTTTATTTTTATTTAACATAACTGAGTAAAAATGTACATTCACATGTAAATTTACATGCCCCCCATATGCAGCTTCCACTGCTCTCCCTGTCCGGTGACTGCACACTATTCCTCTCTGCTCCATACATGTCTCATCCTCCCAACAGTCTCCTTTCCCCTCCTCTCCGTCCACTCCCCTTCCTCCAGCCAGAGGTCAGCAAGATGATATCCTATAGATGTATAGAACCATAAAGTGCTTCCAACATATGGTTACTCTGCATTGCCAAGTCCATTCCATTCCTGTCCAAAGAGTGGACCTTTGTTATAATTTATGGGAACGGGCAGCATCAGGGCCAGGGGCCATGCTCTCAGAGGAACCCCAAAACCGCTGGACCATCAATTGAGGTCTTTTAGTGGAGATCTCATGATGCACCTCTTTTTATTCTTGTGTTGCCAGTGAGGCTCCTCTCTGTGAGCTCCGTGATGGCTATCACTGGTGGTGACCAGGCACCATCCGGTTCTTCCGGTCCCAGGTTGATGTAGGCACCCACTCTTGTGGGTCTCTCTGTCTTCTCGGTTATCGAACTGACATTTTTTGATTAGCAGCTGAGCTCTCAACCACTGTACCACCAGAGGTCCCCCAGTTTGTGACCATGGTTAGGTTCACTGCCCCCAACAAGACGGCTGCCTGTGGTCAGGAACCAGCTGTTCTCATTTCCTTACTCTGAGACTTTGGATAAACCACTTAAATCTTTTGTACCCATATTCACTGATCATCAGAAAAAACCAAATTAGCCCCAATTCTCTGTCCACTCCCTCAGAAATTGACAGATGAGAAATGGCAGAAAATAGTGTTCACGGAACACAGTAAACTTAAAAAAAGAAGTGTCAGATCCATGCTGGGCACCATCAGATTTGCAGATGTGAAAACAGTGGCCTCTAGAGAAGTGAGAGAAGGAGAAATCGGGTGTGAAAAAGTCAGGAGTGGATCCAGAAGCCATGGGCTCCAACAGTACCACGTGGAGCCCCATTAGGGACAGAAACGCCTCTGGAGTCTCCTGGGTACCCACTGCCGAAACAAGCCCACTGCTACTGAGTTAATTTCAACTCACAGTGACCCTAATCAAAGCCAAATCCAAGAAAAATAAAACCCCTTGCCACCCATTGATTCTGACTCATGGTAACCTCACCCATTACAGAGCAGAACTGCTCCATAGGGTTTTTCTTGGCTGTAATTTTTTCTGGAAGCAGGTCACCAGGCCTTTCTTCCACAGTACTCCTGGGTGGGTTCAAATCATCAACCTTTACGTCAGCGGTTGAGTATAAACCATCTGTGCCACCAAGGGACATTGGCCAACAAGGTAATAGACATTTGCTGGATAAAAATGAATTGAACCAAGAAGGACCACGCTGGTTCAAGCCAGCCCTACAGATGGGCTGTTCTGTGCAGTGTGGGAAGTCAGGAGAGCAGTGTTCTGCAAAGAGGCCATCCAGGTCTATCCCAGCCATGCCATTTGCTGGCATGGCCCTTGTAAGTCACCTCACCTCTCGGCTTCCTTAACTTCAAGATGTCAAGTATTTTAAAAGCCTGCCCCTTAGTTAACAAACTCACTGCTGTTGGATCAATTCTGACTCATAGCGATCCTATAGGACAGAGTAGAACTGCCCTATAGGGTTTTCAAGGAGTACCTGGTAGATTTGAAAGGCTAGTCTTTTGGTTAGCAACTGAGCTGTTAACCACAGAGCCATTAGGGTGCCAGGCCTCTTATTGTAGTTATGAAAATGAAGAGAAAACATCATACAATGATATTTTATTACCCAGTGATGAAAAGACATCAGTTTAGGGCAATGAAACTATTCTTGCTACTGTACATCTACATGCTACTGTAATGGTAGATATGAAATTCTGCATTTGTCAAAACTCATAAAATTGTACAAGGCAAAAACCATGCCCTAGTGTAAACTGTGGGCTTTAGGTCATCAGTCACAAGTGTTGGACCACACAGATCCAAGATGTTGTTGACAAGAGGAGGGATTTTGTGCAGGGTTTGAGAGAGGGCATATGGGAACTCCCTGTGCTTTCTGTGTAATTTTCCTATAAATATAATAAAACTTCTCTTTAAAAGAAAGTCTATTAAAATCACTTAAACATTTGAGTAGAAGGGAGGTTAGCACGACTGGACTACATGAAAAACTAAAAGGTCTTCTAAATACGGCCCAGTATTTTGAAGGACAGAGTAGCAGGAACAGGGTTCTGGGGACCATGGTTTCAGGCGACATCCAGGATAATTAGCATAACTAGGTTTTTTAAGGAAAATGTTCTGTATACCACACTGGTAAGTGGCATCTGGGGTCTTAAATCTAATGAGCAGCCATCTAAGTAGCATCAGTTGGTCCCAATCCACCTGGAGCAGAGGCAAATGAAGGACATCAAAGACAAGAGAAAAATATGGCAGACAGAAGGAGCCACGTGATCCGGAGGCTACATCAGTATGAGATCAGAAGAACTAGATGGTGCCCAGCCCCCACCAATGACTGCCTTTACAAGAAACACAATATAAAGTCCCTAAGGTAGTGGGGGGAAAATGGATGTGCAGAAACTAGAATTCTATTAAAAGACCCACACTTGATGGTCCACCAGACTGGAGAGTCCCCTGAGGACATGGCCCCTAGACTCTTTTTAGCTCAGAGCTGAAACAAGTACTGAAGTCAACTTTTCAGACAAGGATTGGACTGGATTATAAAACACACAGTGATGCTGGTGAAGAATTTGCTTTTTGAATTAAAGATACATGTGAAGCTGGCTGAGCAGAGGGTGAAGGGGGACAGGAGTTGGTTGAAAGGATATGGGAAGTACAGGGCAGGAAGGAGTATGCTGTCACAGGGTGGGGAGAGCAGCTAGAGTTACATAGCGGTGTGTGTGTCTATGTGTAGTTTTACAGCAAATTGATTTGGATTGTAAACTTTTACTTAAAACACAATAAAATATTTTTTAAAATTTAAGTGAAAGCAAATACAGAATCTAGCAGGGGCTATCATGTAGAAAATGCTCAGCCTTCTATTATGGTTACTAAATGAGACCAGGAGGAGAGAGGACACCAGTTCCAGGCTCAAGCTCTCTCTGAACACTGTTTCTGCCTCTATAAAATGGGAAAGCATGAGATCTTCCTGCTCACCTCTCCTAGCTTTAAGAAGCAAATGAGGAAGAGGAAAAAGATATGAACATACTTGGTAAAGCATCATTGAACTGAGTTTTAAAATTCTCATCTTACATTAAAAAGAACAGTAATATCAGGCTAGGTGAGTTCAGACAGTAAAGCAGGGACCCTAAAATGCTGTGGGTGGGAGGACAATTGGATCAGATACACTCAGAATCTGAAAAAGTTGCATTCCATGACCCAAATATCAGTCCACAATTAAGTGATCTTATTAGAAATCCTAGTGGTATAGTGGTTAAGTGCTACAGCTGCTAACCAAAAGGTCAGCAGTTCAAATCTGGCAGGTGTCACTTGGAAATTCTATGGGGCAGTTCCACTCTATCCTGTAGGGTCACTATGAGTCAGAAGTGACCCAATGGCAGTGGTTTTTTTTTTGGTAAGGAAAGAACTGGTCATGTGGGCAGAGCTATAGTTCAAGGATATTCAGTCTCACTAGTGGACAAGAGATAGGAGTGAGGCACCACACCACATCTAAACAGGAGCACTAAAGAGGAAAATTCAGGTTGCAAGACAATAATATTGTGTGTCACAGTTTAGTTTCAAAACATTTGTGTTACGAATCAGAATTTTCTTGAGGGCAATGGGTTAGATTTTTTGGTATATCAAGAATTTATAGATATATAGATATAAATATGCATATAAAGATATATTAAGAATATATATAAAGAATAACAGGTATAGGGGAAACTCTATAGTGGTGGCATAGTGGTTATGAGTTTGGCTGTTAACCAAAAGGTTGGCAGTTCAAATCCACTAGGCACTTCTTGAAAGCCCTATAAGGCAGTTGTACTCTGCCCAATAGAGTCACTATGAGTCACAATTGACTTGACAGCAATGAATTTGGTGGGGTGTATGTGTGTGTGTGTATGCATGCACACGCATATGTTTAATATATGCAGAGTATATATAAGAAATACACATATGTGATATATAAAATTTTTTAATATGCACACACAGTGCAGGTAGTCCCTGATATATGAAGGAGGTCTGATCTGACAACCCTGTCTTAAGTTGGTTCTGACGGAAGTCGAATACTTCATTAAAATTTTTTTTCATTATTATTGTCTTTTATTACCAATATCTTCATAAATCCAATCTTTGTCTTTAGGGGTTGGAAACATTATGTCCAGAATGATAACACAAGGAAACTATACACTGAAAAATTCAATGTAGCACATATTACTACCAGAAAGATATGCCAAAAAAAGGAATGGTCGTAAGGGTGGTTCATCATGACATGAACATGTCATAAGCAGGGGACTGCCTGTATATATACTCATTGCCACCAAGTCAATTTTGACTCGTGGTAACCTCCTGTGTTATAGAACTGCTCCATAAAGTTTTCATGGCTATAATTTTTATGGAAGTAGATAGCCAGGCCTTTCTTACGCAGTGTCATGTGTGCAGGGAGTACAAAAAGATACATATTAAAATGCAAAATCTGGTTATTTTTAGATAGCAGCATTATAGGTTCATTTGGGGTTTTTTACCTGTTGAATTCTAATTTTCCTACCCACCCAAAAATCCATTGCTATTGAGTTGATTCCAACTCACAGCAACACTATAGAGAATATGTATTATTTGCACACTTTTTTAATACAAAGTTTTTCAAGGCCAAGTTCCGCCATACACCTTTCCCCATCTCATCCAACCCCACCCAATCCCACTGACCTGGTGGGGTGGGGACTCACCCTGGACCACCAGCTCCACGTCCCGCTGCTGAGAGCCAGCAGTGTTAGTAATGATGCAGCGGTAGCTCCCCGAGTCCTCCTGCAGAGCCTGGTCAAGGTGGAGGCTGCCGTCTGCTCGGACAGCATGTCGGCTGCCAGGTGGGAGCTGGTGAGGGTGTGGAGCACAGTTCAGAGCCAGCTAAGACAGAACCCTCAGGAAACCACTGCCTGCCACGCCCAGGAGCAGGAGTCATGAAGCCTGGGTTGAGGGTCCAAGGGACGTCATATAGGTAGGGTTGTGGCTGCCTAGACTCAGCCACCCCCACAGACCTTACAGGGCTACGAGCCTGGGCCTAGCACACCCCTGATCCCGCCTCTTCCATGGCTGGCTGGACCAGGGTCAACTGGACACCTGATCCAGCTGAGCCAACTGGAGTCTCTCGTGGAAAGAGGACTCGAGGCCAGAGCCTTTACTCAGTAGGATCTGAAGGCCAGGGCTCTGAAGTCGCAGAGAAGAAAAGAACAGAGTAAGGTGGGAATGGGGGAGATAGGATCCCAGAGAGGCGGGCAGAGGGAGCAGCGCCTCATAGCTCCCCAGTCTGTCCACCTCAGGACCAGCATGAAGTGTGGGAGCAATGGTCCAGACAGGACCTGTAAGAATTTCTAGCCAGTCCATCCTGAGGGAGAAACCCACAAAGCATCCCCACCAGGGCCGAGCCTCGCCGTGGTGGCTCTGGTCCCTGTCCTGTGAGCCCTGGCTGCATCTTCCACCATGATTTTTTTTTTAAAAAAAGAAAAACAAGTAATTTTAAACCACAAGGGACACATAGAGAAAGCCTCCCCCAGCTGGATAAACCAACAGAGGCTTTATGGAGGGGTGGCTTATAATCTGTAAAAACCAAAGACAGTAAGTATTTTAGGTCATATGATCTCTGTCACAATGACTCAACTCTGCAGTTGTTGTGTAAAAGCAGTCATAGGAAACATAAGCAGGTGAATATGACTGGGTTCCAATCACACTTGGGATTACTAAAGCAAGCCATGGTCCACAGGCTCTAAGTTGCTGACTCCTGCCCTAGGTTTTAAAACCTGGGCTGTGAACTCAGCAGACCCAGGTTCCAGTCCTAGCTCAGCCACTGACTAGCTATGTGATACTGAACCAGTCTCACATCTTTGTACTAGAACAATCAAAACAGGAGAGATGACTACACTGTGTTTGCACCATGACTAATCTGCCACTGTCCTGCTCCCCAGCCCATGCACCATATTGCCCTGGGTACTCCTGCTGAGCCCCGAGGTAGATGCAGCCACCATCCATCCATCAGCAGGGCTTTAGAGGGTAACAGATGCTACAGGTGCATCATTAGAGAAGGTTCCAGAAACTGTCAGGAAAGAGAGAAAGGGAGGAAGAGGACATTCCAAAAGGAGAACCAGCCAAGAGAAGGCTGAGGAGTGAAAGCGGGCAGCCCCTCTGCATCCTCAGAGCGCTGCCCACCACACCCTCAGGGGCCCAGCACTCACAGGCCGGCCAGCCTTCAGCCAGCGCCTCTCTGGGAGGGGCCTCCCTGCGAGGATGATGCAGGGCAGGGACACTGGCTGCCTCTCCAGGACCCGGACCATGGAGGCACCACTGGCTATCTGCGGGGCAACTGTGAGAGAGAGGTGGTATCAGCTGCACTGGACTTCCTGAGTGGTGTCATCAGGGAGACAGAGGCCCCACTCCCTGCCCTCCCCTTCCTAAGTGCATACATCAGGAGTGGGATCCTAAAGACTCCCCAGGAAGTAGGGACACAGATGTTCCTCTTGGAGAACTTGGCATGGACACATCCGTCACAAAGGATAGGGGTGGTCATAGGAGGCTTCCCTGGGTACCTGTGGCCTGGCTGCCCCCTGGGAAGCAGCCACCTCCCCCCACCTCCTCCACCTTCCCAGCCTCTCCCAATCCACCAGCGAACCATGTCCAGCAACAACGAGCCTGGCTTCTGCCTGCACCTTCCCAAAGACATTGCGAGCATCACAGACATACAGAGCCTGGTCTTCAGAGGTCACACCTGAAAGATAGAAAAGAGACAAACCTGACCACCAGCACATGCACTGATTCCAGCCCCCACCCATCTCCAGCTCCCCAGGCTGTAGGGAAAGTCACCTGCTGCCCAAGAGGCCTATAGGAGCCCCTTGGGGCTATGTCCTGGGGCAGAGGCCAGCCCTGAGCTAGGCTGGCAGGCCACACAGCCTGGCTCTACAAAGTATAGGTTAGATGGCTGCGGTGGCAGAGAAAAGGATTGGGGGACACAACTGGGCCTTGGAAGGATGAGAAAGACTCAGTTTGCTCATCTATAGAGTGGGAATAACTACCTGTACCATGTAGTGTTATTGGCAGGGGTCAATAAGATGTTACAAATAAAGCACCCAGCATCAGGCCTGTAGTAGCATCAAATAGTAGTAGCAGAAGTAGCGGTGGTAGAATTATCAGCGGTAGATGCAGCAGTGGTAGTAGAAATAGTAGACGTAGCAATAGTAGTGGTAGAAGTACTAGTGCAGTAGTGTTAGTAGTAGCAGTAATGGTAGTAAAAATGGTTAACACATAGTCCTTACTATACGTCAGGAACTGTGCTAACACTGTATATTAGTCCAGGACGTACGTACTATCATTACTAGGTTCAGCGTGGAGGAACAACTTGGCGAGGCTCATCCAGCCAATAGGTGACCCTGGTCAGTGCTGGGGGTCAGAATCCTGCTCCTAGCCCAGCCTGGGGGTCTAGGGCATCAGAAGCAGTGGTATCTCCCTGTCTACAGCCCCAGTCTCTTACTCTGAAAGAAGAGCATGCCCGGATCTGGCTGCCCTGTCCTGCCGCCTTGCCTTAGAGGCTGGCCATCTCCACGGCGCCAGGTGATTGTCGGAGGTGGGCGCCCTGTAGCCCGACACACCAGGAGGGCACTTCTCCCCAGCTCCACAGTGACATCCCGTGGCAGCTCCACCAGCCGGGGCGCATCTGCAAGGAAGTGAGTGGTCAGCCTGGTCTGGCTGCTGGACCCGCACAGCCACTGGGGATTGCTCCCAGCACCCGCACAGCCACGGGGGTTGCTCCCAGCACCTGCCTCTCCTCTGCTTCCCTTTCACCACCGGGAGGCCCACCCCCCTTCCATCACTGTGTTCTCTGAGCCTGGAGCTGACTCCTACCCGGGGCTCCAGGGCCAACCGGAGTTTGGCTGGCTCCACCCACTGGAGAGCTCTCAAGGACGAGGGCAGAGCGGGCAGCCTTTGGCAGGTTGGTGGCTACCACCAGGCTGTGCACCCTGGGTGGGATCACAGGTGCCCACCTGGCTCCCGAGAAGGCCCACCTCTGAGGGGCTGCATGATGCACCCCGGTCACAGACATATGAATGTTGCCAATTTTGATCCTGACTGTGCCTGGCCAGGCTGGGACCCACATGGGGGCTGGAGGCGAGCCCCACTGCCTGACTTTTCTCCCCTGCACACTCCACCACCTCCATCTCACTGGCCATAGGGCGCTTCTTCTGCCAATGGAGAATAAGGCCAAGAAGGGCTGGCTGGGCTCAGGTAGCCACTTCCATAGTTCTTTCTGTTTGAGTCACCCTAAAGGACCAAATTTGTGGGGGAAATAAGGTCATCTGTACTGAACTGTGCTCACCTGTGTGTAATGAGCATGCAAAACTATTTCAAAATTAAAGCTTGCTATTATAAAGCTACCTTATAACTTGTGGTCCAAACAGAGACACTCAAGAGTGAAAAACCAAACCAAAGCCAGTTGCTGTGGAGTGACCCCAACTCATGGGGAACCCCTGTGTGTCAGAGCAGAACTGTGCTCCTTGGGGTTTCCAAGGGCTGAGTTTTCAGAAGTAGATAGCCAGAGTTTTCTTCCAGGGCACCTCTGAGTGGGCTCCACCCTGCAACCTCCCAGTAAGCATCAGGGCATTTTAACTATTCACACCACCCAGGGACTCCCCAAGAGTAAAAAGTGTTCATATTAATAATTACATCATGACAGTTGGCCCAAACAAGGACAATCCTGGTCACCTGAGTTATAATAAAGAATTCCAATCTTAAGAATAAAACAAAAAACCCACTGCCATCAAGCTAATTCTGACTCACAGTGACCCTATATAGAGTTTCCAAGGAATGGAGTGCTTGCTGTATGTGAACAGCTAACCTTTTGGTTAGCAGCCGTAGCTCTTAACCACTCTACCACCAAGGTTTCCAATACAAAGGAGTGGAAATTTCCCTAATTTTGCCATAGACATCCTAAATCTCACATTCTTGCTCAAAAGCAATCACTGTTAACAATGTCTGGTGTTTCTCCCAAATCTATTATTTTTAATTATTATTATGACAGAATGAAAATGTATATTCCCATATAAATTCGCGCGCTCACCTATATGCGGCTCCCACTGCTCTCCCTGCCTGGTGATAGCACACCCCTCCTCTCTTCTCCATACATGTCCTATCCTCCCAGCAGTCTCCTTTCCCCTCCTCTCTACCCACTGCCCTTGCCCCAGCAAGAGGTCAGCAGGATGACATCCTATAGGTGCATAGAACCATAAAATTCCCACAAGATACAGCAAATCTATTTTCTGTTGTGTTGTGTAACTTTTATAATCAGGGTGGGGGGAAGAGGCAGAAACTCCTGATCCTTTCTGTCCTTCATCAGGCCAGGAATAGGTAGGTCCAACCCCAGACAGGCCCAGACCCCACCTTCTGGCACTATCCACAGGTAGCTCTCCCTAGGCCCACCCTCCAGGAAGGTCTCTGTCCGGTGCTTAACATTTGGAGTCCAGTAACATGGAAAAACCTCCATCTCCTTTGTTCTTTCCATCCCACTCCAGAAATCCCCCTCACTCATCCAAGTCATGACATCAAAATTCCCTCTGGCTTCAGGGATTAGGGAAGTTCCAAGGCGCTATAAACACAACTTGGAAAACCGCTGCAAAGAGGAAGAGACTTGGACCTAACCTCAGACACCACCCAAGTGCCTCTTCCCTCTCATGGGGTCTGGCAGCCACTGTGAATCAGAATCCCAGAAAGCATTAGCTCCATGCCGGCCCCAGACAAGGTCACCGGCCCTGCCGAGCTGCAGCCCCAGGAGGGACTGCTTTGTCATGCCCTCCCCTACCCTGGGCAGGGCTGAGGCGGAGCCCCAGGGCCAGGTACCAGGACAGCCTCCTTGCCTGGCTCTGCCTGGCTCTGCTCGGCTCCACCAACCACCCTCAGACTTTCTTGTTCCCCTTCCCTCCCTAACTTTGACTCTGTGGAAGCCACACCAGTGCCTGATCCTGAGCCTAGACCTGAGAAGGAATAGCTCACTTACAACAAGAAGCAAATGGCAGGCATAAAGGAGAGCATTTGGCATGCCTATCAAGCCACAGGCACTGTAGTAAGTGCTTTCAGAAACTTGGTTTCATTCACTGTTACAATAAACTCCTAAAGTAGCTATTATCACAATCCCCATTTCACAAAAGAGAAAAGTGAGGAGCAGAGAGCTTAAGTCGTGTGCCCAAGGTCACAGCTTGAAGTAGACAGCAGCACAGGGATCAGAGCCCAGGTCTGGCAGATGCTAAAGTCCAGCCTCTCAACCACCACACATCCTGCCTCTTCCAGGTACTAGGGGCAGCCATTCCCACGTTTGCCATCCTTTTTCCCAGTCAGCCCCAAAGCAACCCAAATCCTGGACTCAGCTGCCCCACTTGGAAAACCACAACTTAGGCTTCTTCGTGTAGTCAGTGACTCCCTTAACCTGAAGTCTCCAAACAAGGAACTACCCAGAACACTTGCACACCAGGCCTAGGAGTTCCTCTGGCCCATCTGTCCTCTCACTGGGCAGATGAGAAACTGAGGCCTGGAGGAGACAAGAGCTGGTCCCAAGTCCCACAGCATATCTGCAAGGCAGGAATGGAAGAATAAATGGACTCCCAGCTCGATGCTCCTCCCAGGCTTCAGTGCAAGGTCAGCCACCTCTCCTCCCAGGCTCCGAGCCCCCTCCTCACATAGACCCCGGGGAACCCTCTGCAGGACAGGGAGGAGCATGTGAGCTGTCCCCGCTGCCATCTCATTTCCCAGGGCATGAGCCTTCTACCTTGGCCCAGAGACACCTGGAGGGTCCCCCAGCAAGGCTTGGTAGAGTGCAGCTGGTGGCAATGGCTGCCTCTTTGTAGGGAAGGTGCTTTTAAGGGGGAACCCGTAAAACCCAGTAGGAAAGAGAGTCCCCTTGAAGAAAGCCATCCACCAGGTAGAGGAAAGAAGAGACTAGGACAGGAGGGTCTGGCCACCTTCGGGGGTACTCTGGTCCCTTATGGGGCTGCCCAGGGCTGCGTCTGCCCTTCCCCAACACACCCACCGAAGGTGACGCCCACCCCACCCAAATTTTCTGCAACCCAGGCTTCACACTGAGCTCCAAAGCCTGTGTCTAGCTGCGACTGTCCAGCATCCCCACGGAGATCCCTGGAACCCTCACTCACAACAAACTCAAAGCTGAGCCTTAAAACTGCCCCCAAACCACCACTGCTCCCACATCTTGCCCCCACACACCACTGCCAACAGGGTGAGCCAGGACCCCTGGTGCTGCTGTCTCCATCACTTCCCAGTGGTAAGGGGTCCTACCTCTTACCAGCCCTGCCATCATCCCTCTTCATCCCCTCACTCCCCCGGGAGCTCAAACTTCCAGCACCCACCTAGCCATTATGGCATCTTCAGGCTGCTCTCTTTGCCTCCCTTACTGACACCAACCCATGCTCTCTGTGGGAGCAGGAGTGACCTTTCCATGCACCCGTCCAACTCTGGAGCCCCTGCTGAAGACACACCCACGGCTCCCCAGGACACTCAGGGCCAAGTCTGCATGCCTTAGAAAGGCTCATGATGTCCCACAGCCCAGCTGTGCCGCCAACTTTGCCTCTCACCCCACCCTCCATCCATTTACTGGTTTACTTACTGGTGAACATTTATCATAAGCCCTGCTGCAAGCCAGCCCTGGGAACACAGGAGGATTCTGCGAGACACAGACCTGCCCTCCTGGTGCTCACAGACCCAGATCAAGTAAAGAGCTTCATGGGGCAGGACTGCCACCTGTTCAAGGCTGTCCTTTAGTGCCCAGCACAGCACCCAACACATGGTAGGTTCTTCAGAAATAGACAAATAAGGAAGAACTGAAGGAGGGAAGGAAGTATACCTGAGGGGAGCGCAGTGGCTGGAGCACTCTAAAGGATTCCTTCCTGTACTTCCTGCTTGCAGTGAGGGTGCTGAACAACTGCAGGAGAGCATTCCTCAGAGGAACCTAGGATGCCGGGAACTGGACCTAGCATCTGCCAGCCACACTCCCCTCCTGGGTGGACTAACACCCACGGTAAATTGACAATAACAGAGGTGATGGCTTTCTTACCTTCTACTCAGCCCTCAGAGCTTGGGGCACTAACCTGAAGGTCCTCACCACTCTGGGCCTCAGTTTTCCCTTCTGGAAAGAGGTAACTTGGTTTTTACACTCGAAATCCCATGGCTCCTTTCTACTGTTGCCCAGAGACCACAGGCCCTGTAGACCCCAGCACCTCTGCTGTTCTCCCACTCCCCATCTCAGAGCCCCTGAGGCAGGGCTGCTGGGGGTGAAGCCAGCTCCCCGGAAAGCAAAGAAGGAGGAGAAAGAGCCATCCCTAGGGGCTCTTTCCTCCATAACGAAATCATAAAACTGATACTTTATGACTGCAATGGTATAAAATAAATGTAACCCAGGTGAATTCACTGAGGGGTCCTGGTCACCCCCTCATGAAGCCCTTGTCAGCCCAGCCTAGGACATAGCACTGGAGGCAGGTGCAGGGGAAGGGTGCTTAAGTATATTGATTATTTATTCCATGAAAGCCCTGATTTAAGCATATTATTTCACTAAATCTCTCAAGAATCCTATGAGCAAGTATCTATTGTTATCCCCATTTCATAGATAGGCAAAGTGAGGCTCAGAGAAAAATAAATAGCTTGGCCTAATTAGCAGTAGGATCCAGACACTGACCTAAGACTCAACTGCTGAAAGCCAGACCCAGAAGACACTGCAGAAGTTCTTTGCAAGCTGGTCCAGAAACACAGACATTCAGTATTGGTACAGGAGGAGGCTACCCTCCTTCCTGGGCACCAAATGCCTCCAGGAAGCCAATTCCCAGCTCAATACAGGAAGTAGGCACCGCTCCCTCTTATACCCTGTCCTGGAGGGCTCTGTCAGCCTGGCCAGGAAGGCTGGATCACAGCTGTCACCCAGATGGACGGGAAATTCAATTTCCCACCGCCACTGCCAGGCCGGCCCCCTCCAGCCCCACAGGTGCTGGGCCATTCTCCAGCCCTCCCCTGACCTAAGGCTAGAGACCGCCAGTAGCCCAGAAGCTCTTCTTTGGGATGCCAGCCATGTCCTTCCTCTGACATGGGGAAATTATCTCTAAGGGCAAAGGTAAAAGAACAGGACCAGGAAGGCATATCAGTCTGGGACCCAAAGACACCTGCTTACAGCAATGTCAAGTGCAGCCCCCTCCCCCCACCCCAGAAGCACTCTCACCTCTCTGCTTATCCAGAACCTGCTGGCTAATAACACACTGACACAGCCTTTATGGAGCCAGCTACCACCTAGGAGTTTCTTCTCTGTCACTCCCACATCTCTAAGACCATTTTACAGACAAGGAGCCTGAAGCTCAGAGAGGAGATATAACCTCTTCTCAAGCTTATCCACTTCTATCCCCTGAAAGCCACAATGTGCAGAGATTCATAGCACAGACTCTGGGTTCATATTCCAGCTCTGCCACTTGCCAGCTGCGTGACTTTGGGCAAGTCATTTAACCTCTCTGTGTCCCATTTTCCCAATCTATAAAGGGGATGGAAATTCTGGAAGCATAGCAGTTATGTGCTATGGCTGCTAACCAAAAGGTCATTAGAATCCACCAGGTGCCCTTTGGCAACTCTATAGAATAGTTCTACTCTGCCCTATAGGGTTGCTGTGAGTCAGAATCAAGTCGACAGCACTGGTTTTTGTTTTTTAATAAACAAAATAAAACATAGCATGACCCTCAAAGCATTGTTGGGAGAATTCAGTAAGTTAGCACATGAAACATGTTTAGAGCTGGCACATGGTAAATAGCTAATATTTTGTTACTGTTAGTATCAAACCCCTAAGCCCATAGTCTCCCATACCTAGCCTGTCCCACTCAAGAGTCCAGCCACACAGTGTGCTCTCTATAAGGAAAGTCTGAGCACATCCTTCCTTTGTCTCAAAAGACAAAGCCCAAACGCCTACCCCCAGCTCTTGAGGCCCAGAATGACCCATAGCAGCCAGGGCCTCACCTCTCCCCAACCCTTCTACATTGCAACCTCCGCCAGGATTCCTGTGCCACTGGAAGAGTCACACATGTTCTCTTTGCCTGGAATGCTGGTCCCCAGCTCTTCACTTGGCTGATTGCTCTGGCCTCAGCTTAGACATTATCTCCTCCAAGAAGCCATCCTGGCCCCCATTGTGGGGTTAGCCCCCTGCTCTGGGATCCTGTGGGCCCCTGAGTATGCCACTTCCAGACACCTGGCACACGCGATTAAAACTGCCTACTTATGCTTCTCTCTCCATGAGCCACAAGCAAACAGAAGCAAGACTCGCTGGCCATTTATCCCCAACACAGAGCCTGCCACACAGACACCTAGTGGCCACATACTGGAAAAGTAAGGGATGGAATGAAGGAATGAAGACAAAGGGCACCCCAAGCCTGGGAGGACCCCCAAGCCTGGGATGTCACTGGCTTGACCAGGGGCCAGACCCTCCTGACTGGGCTGATTCAAAGTCCCAACTGAGCTCTTGGGAGACAAGTTCCTGGACACCTGGCCCCAACGAGCACATTCTCAATTCTCTGTGCTTCTCCAGCTCCCAGCACCTGTCTGTACTGCTGCGGACACAGAAAACCCTCAGGGCCCCATCCATCCTGGCTCAGCATGCCAAGGAGCTGTGCCCATGGCCTCCGAGCAGTCCCCAGTGCCTGGAATCCAGGCCTGGCACTTAGACATTACAGAAATCACAGTTAAGGCCATGTACCAGCCACAGAAAAATCCAAGCTCCTCATCAGGCAAAAGGGGGCAATAACCCCTTCGTTTATTAAGTCCTCACTCTAGCCAGACCCTGTGTTCATCATTATATGCCCAACTCATTTAACCCTCACAGCAACCCAGTGAGGCAGAACACATGGTAAATCCCATTTTACAGATGGGGAAACTGAGTCTCGATGACTTGTCCAAAGCAGGTAGATGGTTAAGTGATCAAACCAAGACTAGAATACACGCTGCAGGGTGGCAATGCCCAAGTTTGAACCAACCTATCTCTGTGGTAGGCAGCTTTGAAGTTAACCCCAAAGATCCCCAGCTCCTGGTATTCACACCCTCAGGTAGTCCTCCTACATTGGTCCAGGGTTGGTCTGCGTGACTGACAGCAAAAGGTAAAAGCAGTAGTACATCACTTCTGAAGCTGTAGTGGTTATAAAAAGATTGTGGCTTCTATCTTGGGTTCTCTCCCTGTCTCTCTGTCACCCCTTGCTCTGGGGAAGCCATGTCATGAGCAGCCTTATGGAAATACCCACAGCAAGGGACTGAAGCCTCACACCAACAACCATGTGGGTCAGCTTGGAGTGGATCCACCAGCCAAAGTCAAGCCTTCAGAGGACTGCACCCCCTGCCAACATACCAACGGTAATCTCTTGGGACAGACCCTGGGTCAGAAACATCCAGCTAAGCCATGCCCAATTCCTGGCCCTCAGAAACCATGAGACAATAAATGTGTGTTATTTAAGACACAGAGTTTTGGGGCAATTTCTCACACATCAAGAGATCTCATATACTATTGCCTTCCTAATCGTCCCTGTAACTCCATGCTCTGGACTCACAGAGTGCCATTCCAGGTTGGCCGTCTACACTGGGGGATTCTGTTTGTGTTTCTCAGAGGCTGGGCCCAGGGCTGGAGAGGGTGCAGGACAAGGGAGGTGGAGACAAGGCGTCACTCACGTCCAACCTCCAGTAGGATTTCCGCAGAGGCATCACCCAGCTCATTGACTGCCCGACAGGTATAGACCCCAGCATCCCTCTCCTGAACCGCCTGGATCCGCAAGATCCCGGAACTGAAGTCCTCTGGAGACAGAATCATTTCAAGACTCCCTGGAATAAAGATAAGACAGCACTGGGACAAGTGGGAGGTCACCACAAGAGGACAGGCTGCCAGGCTGACCCCAGGGGCTCCTGTGACTCCATGAGACCAGAACTGTGGGTATCTGGGTCGAGACTGGGCTGGGAGTGAGGGTAAGGGGCTGTTGGAACCAGCCAGCCCTTTCAGACATCCCATTCCGATTGCTCCTCAATGTGTTTTCTGGGATAGGGAACAATCCTCAGGCTCTCCTCCCTACCCAGCATACCTCGATACCAGATGACCCGGGGTGGGGGGACCCCAGACGCCTTACACACCAGCAAGGCCTCTTTCCCAACAGCAGTGAGCACAACAGCATTGACGGCAGAGATGGATGGCGGGTCTGTGTGGTGGGGGATATGGGGAATTAGGGATCAAGCCTGAGGGGACAGTGCCCAGGGCTCTACCTCTGCTCTACCCCATCCATCAGAGACAGTCATCCCAGACAGATCTGCTACAGTGGTTTTTTAGAAGCGTCCCACGTACCTAGGACCTTAAAGCAAACTCACTCATCTCTTAACCAACCCCTCCCCCCATTGCTCCTCACTGAACCTGGAATAAAAGCCAATATCGTGTAAAGTCACATTCCTTCACCCTCTACCTCTCCTCCTCTCCTACCCCACCTCTATTCACTCCACCTCAGCATCCTTAAAGCCCTGTAAGCACACCAAGCCAACTCCCGCTTCAAGACCCAAGCCCTGCCTGTCCGTCTGCCTAGAACGTTGTTCCCCTTCACAGCTCTGGCCAATGTCACCTCTTCAGAGCTGCATTCCTCTTTCCCCTACCCTCATATCACTCCAGCATATCACCCCACTCTATTTTCTTCAAATAACCTTCACCACCAGAAAGTATCTCACTGAGATATGTGTTCACACACTCGTTTTCTGCCTCCCCTGTTAAACAGAAGCTCCACCTGGACAAAGGCCATATGTTCCCGGCTGTACCTCAGAACCTGGCACACAGTAGATGCTGATGGCCCTAGTACCTGTATAGTACAGAGTGACGGTCTTCATGTCTGTGCCAGCCTCGTTGGCAGCCTGGCAGCTGTAATTCCCAGCATCCTCTGGGGCTACTCCTTGAATGATCAGTGTTCCCTGGGCATCCACAAGGACTCTGGGGTCAGGCCATAAAAACAACATGTCCCATGGCAGGGCTGGTTAGGTCAGGGGGTTGCTCTGCAGCCATCACTAATAACAAATTAATTCACAACATCCTTAGCAACCACCTTCTCCACTGACTGCCCTTCTGCTCTCTGCCGAGCTGCATGCTAGGCATTTTACATGCATCGTCTCATTTAATTCACAAGGCTCAGACAAGTGACAGGACTTGCCCAAGGTCACCAGCCTCCACGCCAAGGCAGGATTGGAGGGTACATCTGTCACACTCGACGGCCTGTGCTCCTGACTGCTGCACCCACATTGCTGCCCCGCGGTGCCCCCATGGGAATAGCAGAACAAACACAACCCCCACCCCATCTACAAGTGAGAAGACCAAGGCCCACAGAGGCCATACGACACAAGTGCCCTGGGATTCCTGGCACCTGCTTCCAGTCCCAGAGTCCTGCACCCCCAGCACCTCACCTATTGTTCTGCTGCAGGGCATGGCCCTCTCGGCTCCAGGAGATGTGAGGTACAGGGTACCCAGAGGCTGAGCAGCTGACCCTCACTTCCACACCCTGAGAGAAGTATTTGGACCCAGTATGGATGCTGACCTGTGGGGCCTCTGGGGCCCAAAGAGTAGGCAGGCAGGGAAGAGCCCGTCAGAGCAGCCATGCCACCCCTGGCACCAGGGCACAGCCCGCTCCTCCTTCCCTGTAGCCTCAGGTGCATTATAGAAAAGCAGCATGAATCCCTGAGAGTGGCTTCCCTCAACTGGGTGGACCAGGGGATACATTCGGAGGATACCCCAAGTTACATGGAGAGTAGATTTCCCAACACTCCCCAGCCTAGGAGCTTCAGACTCCCTGCAGTCCTGTTTAAAGAGACTTAAAGAGATGTGAGGTAGCTGCCAGTGCTGGGATGACTCTGGTCTGGTCTCTTGGGACTTTTTGGTGAGCCACAAGACCTACCCCAGAATCGGCCCCCAACTTATGTTCCGTACTGATTCTCTGAAGCCCAACTCTGAAGTACAGCTAATTGTCAGGCTCGAGCAGACAGCTTGGCCATCTCATCTAGAAATGGCCAGCACACCCCCCCCCACACACACACCTGCAGCAGACATAGCTAACAGATCTCCTTCCTGCAGAACCTGGCTATGGCCTCAGAATCCTTCTCAACACACTCAAGGCAGCCACTGCCAAGCAAGAGTAACCGGCATGGGAGCAAAAACATGTTCCAACACCTGTGTTTTTTCACTTGGGGAAACAGCGCCCTACAATGGAAGATTGGTCTAAATCCTGGGTAGAGATGAGGCCACAACCTAAGTCTCCTAATTCTCAGATCAGTTCTCTTTCCCCTGCCTTCAACCCCTGCCAAAGATGTTTGACCTCAGGGCATTTGCAAGTTGCCAGTACCCAGACACCTGCCCTATACCTTGAGAAGAGGGAAGAGTGGAAGGACAATAGAGGTCCCAACAGCAGGTGAAAAGGACAGGACAAGATGAAATTGGCCTGGCCTATAGCAGCAGAAACTCAGGTTAGATATTAGGATGAACTTCCCAAGAGTGATGACCACTAGACTTTAGCACAGGATGCTACAGGATCCTCTTTCCCTAAAGATGCAAAAAACACAGTAAGGGCTGAAATCGTCTGCCAGAGATGGTTTGTGGGGGAGAGGGACACACCAGTGAATGCCTCCTGAGGTAAATGCTAGGTAGTGTACCAAAGAGAAGTAGCAATAAGAAGAGCCTCACCTCGCACCAGGAGCCAGACAGACGCCCTTGTGACTCCATTGGCGTTACTGACCATGCACTGGTACTGCCCGCCATCACTAGGTATGATGCCACCAACCTCCAGGGACAGATTAGCCAGCTGGGTGACTCGGCCTGTGGAGGTTGGCAGGACTTGCCAGTCCCGAATCCAAGTTAGGTTGTAGGGGGCCTCACCCAGGACCTGGCAGGACAGGATGGCAGTCTCCCCTGGGGACACAGTCACATTGGGGTCAGGAACCAGCCGTGGTGGGGGATCTGAAGGGAGAGAAGTACAACAGGGTCTGAGGCACTGACAAAGTGGGTGGTCATTTTACAGGCCCTGGCAGGGTCCAAACTCCAGAAGCCTGTCCCAGCTTCAGACCCAACCTGAGGCTCTGGTCAGCCCACACCATACACCACATCCTTGAGGACATATTGGCCAGCAGTGCAGTTAACCAGCTATCTGTTCTCTTTCCCCAGGGGCAACAGCACCCAAGGGAGAGGTCCTTCCATCCTTGCTGGCATACCCTCCCAGGGCTGCATAGCATGTACGTTCCTTCTACACCGGAGCCAGCAGCAATATTTAACAAGCACTCCACCATGGGGAATAAAGCCTCAGAAATAACCGGCAAGAGTGAAAGCGTAGTGTGTAAGAAGCTGTTCTCTGTGCAAAAAGCAGGGCTATTTATAAGAGCCAAAATGCAGAAATACAGTCACTGCCCCAAATGAGGGGAGCACTAAGCTAATAGCTGTCTTGCTAGAAAAAGCTGTAAGAGAGGCAAGTTCAGAGACTGTCCAACATAGGAACACAGGCCTCAGAACCAGCAGGAAAACATCAGACCCAAACAGTTTTTCAGAAGTAAATTACAAGGCCTTTCTTCCTGGTCCGTCTTAGTCTGGAAGTCTTGCTGCAACCTGTTCAGCATCATACCAACACACAAGCCTCCACTGAGGGGCGAGTGATGGCTGAGCGTAAGGTGCACTGGCCGGGAATCAAACACAGGTCTCTCACATAGAAAGCAGAAGTTCTACCACTGATCCATCAGCCACCACAGCAAGATATTAAACCAAAAACCCAAACCCACTGCCGTCAAGTCAACTCTGACTCATAGCAACCCTATAGGTCAGGGTAGAACTGCCCCACAGTTAACGAGGAGCACCTGGTAGACTTGAACTGCTGGCCTTTTGGTTAGTAGTTGTAGCTCTTAACTACTATGCCACCAGTGTCACTGGCAAGATGTTAACAATTGTCAAATCTAAGCAATGGGTATAGATGTTTCTTTATACTGTTCTCTGTACTTTTGTGTACTCATAATTTATAAAAGTTAAAAGTTTACTAATTCATTATGTAGAAACCAATTTGCTGACACGTGTGAGTTGGATCTGACTCGACGGCACTTGTCTTGGCATATACTGCTGAGTGATAAAAAAGCAGGCTATAAATCAGCATAATATTGTCTATTTTTTGTTAAAATGCATACTCAGGAAAAGGTCTGCAAGGAACTATACAAGAATGCTATCAACGTTATGTTTAGAATGGAAGGGCTACAAGTTATTCTGGTCTTGTTTTTGCTTGTTTATATTTTCCAACTTTTCTACAAGCAATACATGTCTTTTTTTCTTTTTTTTAAGACCAAAGGAGATGGAGTGGCTAGTCTTCCCACGTTCGTTAGCTTCCTCTTCTTCTTTCCAAGGAAGCTAAAGTTGATAATACAAAACCAACTTCCTTTTGAGAGGCCCTGTGACATTTCCAATGGTCTCTGAGCTCAGTGCTGCCATCCTAGCTGGGGAACTGAAGGTGACAAGGGATGAGGGAAGTGTGACAGTGAGATCTTTGGAAGTACCTGGAATCAGCCACACCCCAGAGGCCAGACCAAGAAGTCAAAGGAAGGATTAAGGCTGGGCAGGGCAGACACGACCTGAGCCATGGTTCTCAATTTTTCCTCCAACTAGGATCCCCAGGCCCTTCCCAGGACAGAGAGCCCCAACTGGGGTCTGCAAGCAGGCAGTAGTACAGACAGCTAGACTGTGGGTGGTGAACAGTCCCCAGCAGCTGGCTGGCTGGCATGCTACCCCATAGATGGGGACATCCCAGGAGGCAATCCTAGAAGGAAGAATCTAGCCAGAGAATAAAAAGGGGGACTCAGAGGGGCCCCAAAGGATAGACCTGTGATGACAATCTGGGCCTTTGCTTGTCCAGTCCCAGCCCTGCTGACTGCTGTGCATTCGTACGTCCCCTCCTCAGCTTTCGAGGCCCTCGGGATCTCCCAGCTGCTAGTTCCTGACTCCCTGTGAACAGGCAACAGCAGGAGACACGTAATCACATTGACCCTGGTCAGGGTGCCCCAGTTTCATGTGCCTTTCAGGGGCTTTGGTCCCTTGAATTCTTCCCAGAGGCCAAGCCAAGGAGACTCCCAAATGTTCTGTGAGGCTTGGTAAGAAGAGGTGGCAACAAAGACTTTGTAAATTCTATGATGTGCTATGTGACTCTGGGTAGTCCATTCCCCATTCTGAGCTGCAGACTTTAATCCAAAGTGGAGGGTCTTGGAGGGTCCTTCCCGCCCTGAACCCCATGGAGCCTGTCAGCAGCCAGGCCTTGTCTGGGTTGCATTTTCCAGAGGCTGAAGAAGGCCCACTGGAACGATGGGTCTTGGGGCCCACTCTTTCCACCTGCCCAGGAGGACAATATGACTGGAGCTAAGGTCCCTTTCCTGTGCCCTACTCCCCTCAGATCTCTCCATGGCACTAGGGTCCCAGCAGCCTTGTGGCAGGAATGCTGGGCAGGTCATTAGTCACTCACCACAAGTGCCTCTCCTCACCCAGCTTGGTTCCATCTCTGTGCAGCTGCAGCCTGAAGGGGAGGGCACTGTGCACAGAGCATGACACCAGCAGGGGCTGCTGCAGGTAGCCGTGGATCCTGGGGGGCATGCTGACCACTGGAGAGCCTGCAAGTAAGCACCAGGACTCAGGGGTCCTCTCTCCTACCCACAGCCTGCCCTCCCCACACTCAGATACATAGAAATCTCTAGAGAGGAACCAGGGGCCAGAAGTCCTGGACTCAAGCCCTGACTCCACCATATGGTGGCCACAGTAAACAGATTGTTTCCCCTCACTAAGCCTCAGTTTCCACCTCCGTGAAATGGAAGTAATCACAGTACAGACCTAATTCTGTTGTTGTGAGAGTTGGTGGGAAATAGTGCATGAAAGGACTTGACATAATACACAATGCACTGAAAGTGCCATCAATGGAGCCCAGTGTTACTGTCTGGCCTGTAAGACTTTTTAATTTGAGACTCGACAGATGAAAAACTCTCTTCCCAACTGAGAGCCACCACTGCTCAACTGTGTTTCACAGAGAAGCTGCAGCCATTCTGAAATCCGCTGAAATGTTACCCAGGCTGTAATCAGTCTCCCAAGAGGCATGGGTCAGGGTGTGTGTTACTCTGCCTGGAGGATCCACTTTACCCACAAATATTGGAGGGCAGTCTTTTTATTTAAAAATAGTCACTGCTGAAGCATGGCTGCAAATTCAAAATTCACATGCATATTTAAGATAAAACAAGAAACTTCAGTGAAATTTCACAGCTATGATAAGCCCCTTGGGGCCCCCATCAGATACCACTGCCCCCCTCCTTGACCCTGGGTCTTGGAATGACACATTCACTTTCCTTGGCTGTTGGAACTGCATCAATGGAAAAGTCTGAGAAACTGCACCGTGGGGTCAACTGCAACCCAAGAGTGTCTCACTGGGTGGTGAACCACTTGGGCCTGCAGTCAACCTCTTAAGTTGTCCTCTCCCCTCTCCCCCAGCACAGATGCTCCAAGAGTGAGACAATGCACTAGACCTCCTCAGAGCCCAGAGCTGGGGGCTGGAAGGGAGGTGGTGACATCATGCTACAGGCTCCCTGCCATGTCCCAGGGGAGAGGGGTGTTGAACCATCCAGCCACGTCCTCAGCTGTGTGCAAAGCAGCCGCTGCTAACCCCCACACACTGGCAACCACAGTGCAGCTAGCACGGGTTCCCCACTTCCATGAGCCAAAAGGGTTCAGGAACCCATCTTCCAGGCCCAGAGCTCACAGCCCACACATCTCCAGACTCAGTCTCCTGCTCTAAGTCAATCTTCAGCCTCCCAAACCTGGAGGCTCAGCAAGAAAGCAAAAGCCCAAACCACATCCCCCTCTTCAATCTGGAGTTGAGATGGAGACCAAAAGCCAGAGCTGAGCTTCAACCCTTAGATCCATCTGAAAGAACAGGGCAGTGAAAACAGAGGTTGCTAATTCCCTTCTGAAATTCCTTCCTGAAAATCCCTCCTCAAAGCTGTAAAGACTGAGGGAGGAACCTCACTTAGCAAGGGAGCAGAGGCCAGGAGGCTGAAAAGGAGAGATTCCAGCTCCCTCACCCAGCTCTGTCCTGCTCTACTCAGGTCCTCAAAGCTGCCTGTCCCACTATGGGTACCTTGGCCAGCTTTTGGAGCTGCCCAGAAGAAGAGGGGCATCCTCCCTCCCTCTATCCCTTTCTGAAGTGTATGGAGATGATTGTCTCTCAGAGAGATCCTTGGCAAAGAGATGCTAGATTCTCAATAACACCCGCCTCTGCGAGTTCCCCCCAGGCCACTGCGAGGGGGAAGAGGGATGTAAGCAAGAAGAATGCAACAGCAGTTGCTATGGGTGGAGGGCCCTGGCCCACAGCTCCTAGAGCCTGAGTGCAGCTGCTGAGCATCTCTGTACTGTCTTAGGAAACCCTCAGAGTAGCCCTGCAAGGTGTGGTTTCAGTTTTCTGATCAATAAAATGGGTACACATCTCAGAACAACTGGAAGCTGTCAATGAGCTATTGCCTGGTAAAGACTGGCCCTTGGGAAGTATTCAGAAAGAGTTGCTAGAATAAGCTCTATCATGATAATGGGACTAATGATGATGATAGTGATGACTATGGAAGAGCAAATACCCACGTCTTCCCCACCCATTATTGTGTCTCCAGTGCCTCACACCATGACTGATAGATAGTAGATGCTCAGAATGAATGTTGGATGGACAGATGGATGTATGATGGATAGATGGATGACTGTACTGAATCCTCACTCTGAGGGCCACATCTGAAGCATCTCAATATTTGGCATAATGCCTTATGAAGAACAGCTGCCCACAGAAGCTTAATGAACAAACATTTGCTGATATAATCTAATCAAAGAAGGATTTCAGGAAGAGATGGACCTCCAAGAGATCAAATTGAGTTCAAGGGTAAATGAGCCACCCACTCACCTGGGGCCACCCCAGTGTAGGCAACCCCTGAGACACGAAGGAGGGCATTCCCCTCATGGTCCTCGCCCTTCACCTTCAGGTAGAAGCGCTCCTGGGGGGCTTGAAAGGGTGGCCCTCCCCACAACTGGTGGGTGGACTCATTGGAGAGGGGCTGGGTGGGCAAAGTCAGGAGGGATCGCCCCGAGCTGTGTGAGAGCTCCACGGAGTCCAAGCGGCCAGGTGCCTGCAGGCCTGTAGAGTTGATCACCAGGGAGATGGGCACCCCTGCAGAGGAAAAGATAAAGATAGAGATGCTGGATCCACGGTCCTCCCCAAGGAGGGGCTTCAGACACCAGAGGGACTCAACCTTCTTGATCATCCTTCACCCACTCCCCAGCCTTCTCTACTTACCTTTGTTCCAACTAACGCTGGGGGTAAGGCAAGGAGACAGGGGCCCTTGTTACTGTCCATGGTCCTGAAACACCACTGTCCATCTGGACCATGCTTCCCAAACGGTCGCACAGCCTCCCCCATCTCACAGACTTTTTCTCATGGGGTAGGACTGGGAAAGAACATTTCTGTCCACCAATACCCCCATTAGCTCAGGGGCTGGCCATCTGAGAATAGCCTCCGATAAGGTACACATCCTAGTTTGGGGCCTCTGACTCCTACCCAATCTTTCTCCAGCTTCAGTATCTCTTTGATTTTCTTTTCTATCTTGATGGAAATGTGGTGCTTTCCACATTATCCCAGAGCACAGAACTGGACTCAAGTTTCATAATTTTCATAATTTCCTTAGTTGACTTTGGAGATTTGGGCAGGTCTTTCTCTTTTCAGTTCTCTCTCTCTCACCCTCTCTGTCTCTCATTCTCTCCCTTCCTCCTACTTTTCCTCCCTCCCTCCCTCCTTCTCTCTCATAGATCACAAACCAGGGGCCCACAGATGCAGTTCTTTTGGTCTATGAAATGCTTTAAAATATTTTGAATAAACATTGAATATGGAAAATTCACATAAAAATCCAGATGTCTCGATTCATTTGAAAAATTAAGTGTGTCACTCTTGGCCCCCTATCCCTACAGGGTGACAATCCACTCTAGGCATGTGACAACATCTCCCTGTGGTCAGGGAGTCCAGTGTCCAACTAGCCACAGCCTCCTCTATTCCCTGATACCTACAAATGTCAATCACTACTTGTCTTTGCAACGTCCCTGCTACTTTTCCTTATAAACCTGTCTTGCTCTATCAAAAGCAGAAATGCAAAAGAGGGCCACATGGCTCCCATCACCCACTTCCAGTGGGGACATTTTGGTTTTCCACCCCTCCTCTAGCACTACACTTAGAATTTCTTTTCTCTCCAAGCTTGAATTTGGACCAGGAACTAAGTCTCCCTGCTTTTCTTCCTTCTTGTTTTTGGCAAAACAAACACAAAATGAGGCAGCAGCATCCTTTTCACTGCTGGCTTTGGCAGGAAAACCAACGAGGGCTGACAAGAACAGCAAACATTACAGATTACAGACTTAAAAGAAAAACCTCAGGGTCTGGCACACATCACCCCTGGTCACTATTCAGTGGTCCACAGAGTCAGTCTGACCTGCTTCAGCCTCTCTTCTGAGTGGTCCCAGCAAATTCTACAAAGTGGCCCCATGGGGAATGATTGTATTTTCCAAACCCCAAGTTGGGACCCCATCAGATGGTCTTTTCTGGTATCGAGTTCATACAGGCTAAATTAGAGTCCCCACCTGCCCTGGGGTCCAACCTTCTCCAAATGGATTGGGGTGCTCAAACACGCTCAGCCCCAGGTAAGCAAATTCAGCCAGGAAACTCTGGCCTTGTGCCTCCAACTCCAACAGCCTCCTGGGTTACTCCAATCCCCATCAGCCTCTTTGGAGTTTAGATCTTCACTAGCACAGTCACTCCTTTGTAGTAAGGCACTGTTCTCTTTGAGACTAAGCTATCAACTCATTAAACTCATAAAACCAAACCCACTGCCATCAAGTCGATTCTGACTTATTAGTGAACTTGTAGGACAGAGTAGAACTGCTCCATAGAATTTCCAGGGAGCACCTGAACTGCCAACCTTTTGGTTAGCAGATGTAGCACTTAACCACTACATCACTAGGGTTTCCATCAACTCATTAGCAGCTATTATTTTATTCAACTAACTGTAGGGTTGTTGTGAGTCTGAATTGACTTGATGGCAATGGGTATGGATTTGGGTAACCTGGTATCTACTGGAAAACTGATAATGTGGGACTTAGGACAGACATATTTTGACAGAACTAAAAGTGAAGTAGAGACTAAAACATATTAGTGGTTAGCAGGGCAGGTGGGGTGGGGAAAGAGTTAAGAGGCCTTGAGTTTGTTAAGAGTGATGAAAAAAATGGAAATGGATAATCAGGGTGGTTGCCTACCATGGTGAACATAAGGTCACTGAATTATACATGTAAAAATGGTAGAAATGGTAAATGTTTTATTTTATATCATCAGAACAAACGAAAAAGAAGGTAGAAATGAAGAAGAACAGGTAAGGTATAAACTCAGTAGTAAGGGGCCAGCATAGGGATCCTGGAGGCCTTTGGTCACAGAGAGGATGTCTTAAGGATAAATTATTACAGTGTGACATGGGCTGAGCTGTCAGAGGTGATGCTGTCCCTGGAACTCAGTGTACATGACCATGATACAGCAAATGGACCAACTTTAGCCTCTGTTGTGTCCATAACCACACACAGACATCCAAGCCCAATTCCTAACTTCCAATGCTTCCCAAACCCATCACCCCCAGGCCCAGAACCTCAGTACCTTGCAAGGGCCACTCAATGATGTGGCTGAGGTCCAGAGACGGTTGAGTGGAGAAGCCAGCTCGGAAGTCGATGGTACTGATACCCGTTATCCTCACCGAGTGACGGCCGCTGCTGTAGACCTAGCACAGACCCAGGTGCCCCATCACCGAGCATTCAAACCCAGCATCCCAGTTATAAAACTGGGCTGGGAGAGGCTGCCATACCCAGGGTACAGCTTTTGCAAACAAGTGATAGGTAACTTACCTCCTCCCTGGGGGCCCAGCGTGGCATTCCTGAACCAAAGTCAAGAGGCCCAGCTGACAACACTATCCTGAGTGGGGCTCTTGAAGCTACTCTGCCCTCTTGATTCTCTCCCAGTTTCTGCAGGCTTCATCTGTCTCCCCACAAGTCTAGCCTTCTGCTTTGCCTTCCCCATTGGTATTGGTAGATCTTAGCTCAAAGAAGCTCAGGCTTTGAAAGGCAGGT
The DNA here is from genome assembly GCA_028571685.1 of Heterohyrax brucei. Lineage (NCBI taxonomy): Eukaryota > Metazoa > Chordata > Mammalia > Hyracoidea > Procaviidae > Heterohyrax > Heterohyrax brucei. The sequence continues at coordinate 82,141,201 of CM053150.1, read as the reverse complement.
GGTTGATGCTGACACATCACTTGCAGCACCTAGTATAGTTTCTGGCACCCAGGAAGTGCTCAATAAATATTTTCCAAATCAGCAGGAGCTCACCTCTTTCCCAAGGAGCCAGCTGCCCACCCCAGCATGTTTATCCAGAGGGGCCTGAACCTGAGCCTGTCTCCAGTTCCTGGCTTGCAGATTAGAGCAGATTCTTCTCCCTCTGCCAATCCTATCCCTCTGAATCATTCCCCTCAAGTCCTCCTTTGCTTCTTTTGTGCATTCTTCACAGGACATGGCTCTGAGTCATAAGTCAGCTTGGTCACTCATCTCTAAACACTCAAGTGTCTCCAAGTTTTAAATGGTTCTCACACTAACCCCAAACCACTCCATGTGGGTTCCTCTCACTTATGCAAAACAGAATGCCCTTCCTTTGTTGTCAGTCCTTTACTTCTATTGATATGCCCTAGACATCTCCACCCAGGTCCCAGTCCTTAGCTTCCCAAGGCCCCAGGCCCCTAGAGCAGGAAGGAGAGAGCTGATGCCCCAGTGTAATAAGTGTAATAAGTCTTCCCCAACCCGGCACCCCCTACCTTAACGGCCCACAGCCCAGGATGCTCAGGCTTAAAGGCCACCACCTTTGCTGAGTCAGGGATGTTGAGGAGCACGTTGAGACCCTCGTCCTTCTGCAGGATTCTCCCTGTGGATGCCCCAAAGACTTCTCAGGCCCCAACCCTTTTGTCAGAGTGATGGAAGCCCTATCATATTCCCAGGAACCCATAACCCACCAAACACTAGCCTCAGACTTCCTGGAGGAACTAACATGAGGCCCTTTGGCCCTTGGTTGTCCTCAGAGTCCACCCCCTTCAGCAATCCACTCTCATCCCTGCCCAGATGCTGGCTGAAAACCTGGCATCTAGACCTCGATATCCTTGGCATCTTCAGAGCTTTGTGGGGTCAGATGACTGGGTCCAAATCACACTGACCCTGACTGGCTTTGTGACCTTGACAGGCAATCTCCCTCTCAGAGCCCCAACATCCCACCTGAAAATGTGCTACCCATTCATACCCTGATCAACCCACAAGGTAGTATGTGGAAAACTCAGAGTGATCCTCAAACTTCAGGAACTGTCACTATGTCGGTTTCTGTTGCCTGGTTGCTCCTTGCCTACCTGCCTCCTGACCGATGAAGTACATCGTCTTGACCCTCCTCTCTAGGTTCTCTCTGTCTGCCTTGGTACCAGAGCTTGTGTCCAAACCCTCTGCCATTCTGAGCCTCTTTCTTTGTCCTACCCTGAGTGTCTAGCTCAGTCTCAGGGTCAAAGAATTACCCACGCAGGGTTGACACATACCCAGAGGATCACGGACTTCAATTTCAGGCCCCGGCCCACTCAAGGAGATAGTGACCTCCTTCAGGCTGGAGTCTAAGGGAATCCTCCACATGTGCTCGCCCTTCTCCTCATGGTTTGTGGACAACAGGTGCACCTTGGAGGCCTGGACTGCTGACTCCACCCACTTGAGCACCTGGGGAAACAGGTAGGAAAAGCTGATGCCAGCAGGTACCCATAGCCTCTTGTGTCTGGCCCATCCAAGGTGGGGTCCTTAGCTGGCTGCCAGCTGCAGACAGATTCCAGCTTCCCATAGGTTTTAATGCTGTGTGCAGGCTTTCCAGGTCAACCAAAGTCACAGCACTCCCCATTGTCAATTTCAGGCTCCACTCACATATTTTTACCCTCCTGGCTTCTGAGAGATATGAGTTATGACACTTGAACTGAGGCATCCAGGTGACTGAGCTCAAAGGGAAGCGGCAAGAGGATGTTCCCTGGGCTAGGAAGACTCTTTTCACCTCTTCACCTGGGCAACTTCTACTATGCCCATCACCCTCCAAGAAGCCTTCTTGATACCTCTTGGACATGTATGGGCCCTGGAGATCTAGAATCTTCCTCAGACCACATAGTTCATGTTCAGTCACCTAGGGGTCTTAGATATGTCCCACCCCTCCAAGGGCACCACGCTCTCTGAGCAGAATGGTGAGGATCTACTACAAAGTCGTGCAGAATCTCTTCCTGACTCACAAAATACAAGAAATTATCAGACTGGCCTTTTGCAATCCTGAGAAATCTTAAATCCTTGGTTTCTATAATTCCTTACTCAGTCTAAAACCTTACATGTTTTGGATAGGTCTTTTTAAGATTCAAATAAAAGCTAAGGCCCCTCTCCCTAGAATACCATATGATCTAGGTATGCATTTAGGTATTATTTTAGGGGGACCACAAACCCCCTCACAAATGCCTCATGAGTCCAAGACCATATGAGTTCATGACCTCATGTTAACAACCCTTGAACAAGTCTAAGATGCTATCTCACTAAGCACAAAATTACTTAGTTTCTCCAATCCTCAACATGGACTTCAACATTAAAAAAAAACCCACTACCACTGAGTCAGTTCCAACTCATAGAGACCCCATAGGGCAGAGCAGAACTGCTCCACAGGGTTTCCAAGAAGCATCAGGTGGATTCAATCTCCCAACCTTTTGGTTAGCAGATGTAGCACTTAACCACTATGCTAGAGTTTCCTATATATATACATATGACACCTCAATATTCCAATATTAACAATTACTTCTAGTACTCATATTTTGCTTTTTAAATACGACTATCCACTAAAAGAAACTAAGGTGCCTTGGAGAAATGGCTGATTCAGATACAGAACAGGGAATTTTCAAGGTCAGCCTGAGATAACTACATAGTCCATAAAGCAAGGAAATACTCAAAAACTAATAGAATCATGTCGAAAGGACAAAAGAACTAGCCTGAAGGAGTTCCCACTGGATAAATTTGGGACAACTTGAGCCCCCAAAAGAACAATGACTGTAATTATAGAAACATATTGAATTATGTAGTACACATGTACCTAACCAGTTGCCGTCAAATCTATTCCAACTCATAGCGACCCTACAGGGCAGAGTAGCACTGCCTCATAGGGTTTCTAAGGAGCAACTGGTGCGTTTGAACTGCTGACCTTTAGGTTAGCAGCCAAGCTCTTAACCGCTGTGCCACTAGGGTTCTGTGTGTCCATAAAGATACTTGGATATTCAGAAAGAGAAAGCAAAATATAAAACAGGTCATAACAATAAAACCTCCTTTGGCACTTCTGGAGGTGATTTCTTAATTAAGAAAAAGAACTAAGTTGATTCCTGCCTTTTCAATAAGGATTGCCCGTTAGAGAAACTAAATCATCCCTTTTGGTGAGTCAAAGCTCTTCATCATGGAAGAATGCCAGCTAACAAATGTGGAAAGAATGATGTAATCAGGAAATCATTGTTCTGTAGTCCCTAATGAAACAGTTGCTTCGGGCAAGGCTCCTCAGTGGATTCTAAACCCACTGGATGAAAGGCCGGTAGGGGACTTAGTGTCTGCGTGGAACCAAGGTATTACCCCATAGACTGCTTGGGTCATAAAGGGGAAAATGTGGCTTTACAATACAGAGGGCTGCCTGTCACCACCTTAACCCAAGTAATCAAACTTATAGGACAGTCAGACAACAGAAGGTACACATAATGCCAGCTAGAAATATTCTTGTCAAAAATGTTAGCCTCCATCCAATCAGCCCTTCAGACATAACTCCCAGTTTAGCAGAGACATAGGGGATAAAGGCACAAGTTAATGATGTCATAAGGAAACATCGGATAAATCCAGAACATAGAACACAGTACAAATTATTGCTCTTCAATAAGTACGTGTCATGAAAAAAAATACACGTGTGTGTGTGTGTGTGTGTGTGTGTGTGTGTGTGTGTGTGTGTGTGTGTGTGTGTGTGTGTGTGTGTGTGTGTGTTGTATGAACATCCCCAGTTGAGGGACTTTGTAGACCTAACAACCAAGTGAAAGCCATGGCCCTTAGTTAAATTCTAATTTGGCAAAAAAATGTTATAAAAGACATTGTAAAGACAAGTAAGTAATTTGAATACAGCCTAAGAATTAGATGATATTAAACCAAAACACCAAACCCAGTGCCATCATGTCAATTCTGACTCACAGTGACCCTACACACAGAGTAGAACTGCCTGATAGAGTTTCCAAAGAGTGCTTGGTAGATCTGAACTGCCCACTTTTTGGTTAGCAGACACAGCACTTAACCACTATGCCACCAGGGTTTCCTTAGAGGTTATTAACAAATAATTATCAGTTTCATTAGACGATACAGTGATTGCATTAGAGTTTTTTGGGTTTTTTTTTTTTAAGGTTCATGCTGAGCTACAGATATGGTCTTAGGTATTGTTAGAGATTGATTTGTGTCCTCAAAATGTAACTGTTGAAATCCTAACCCCTGAGGACATTTAGGTCAAATGGAACAGCAAAGTTTTCTTAGGAAAATGTTCTACATCCCACTTTGGTGAGTGGCATCTAGGGTCTTCAAAGCTAGCAAGTAGCCATCTAAGAAGCATCCACTGGTCCCAACCCACCTGGAGTGTCCCCTGAGGAGAATGAAAGACATCGAAAACAAATGGAAAATAAGAACCCAAGATATGGAAGGGCCATATAATCAGAGACTACATCAGCATGAGACCAGAAAAACTAGATGGTGCCCAGCCACCACCAGTGACTGCCCTGTCAGGGAATGCAACACAGAGTCCCTGATGCAGCCAGAGAAAAATCAGCATGCAGAACTAGAACTTTATTAAAACACCACACATGATGGTCCAACAGACTGGAGCGTCCCCTGAGTACACATCCCCTGGACTTTCTGTTAGCCCAGAACTGAAACCATTCCCAAAGTCAACTCTTAAGACAAAGATTGGACTGAACTATATGTCATAAAACGATACTGGCTAAGAGTGTGCATCTTGGCTTAAGTAAACACATGACACTAACTGGGCAGCTCCTATCCAGAGACGACATGAGAGGGCAGAGGGAGACAGGAGCTATTTGAACGGTCATGGAAGTACAGGGTAGAAAAGAGTGTGCTGTCATAGGGTGGGCAGAGCAGCTAGAGTTACATGGTAGTGTGTGTGCAAGTGTTTGTACGAAAAGTTCACTTGGATTGTAAACTTTCACTTAAAGCTTAAATTTTCACTTAAAGGAAATCCTAATCCCTGAATCTATAAATATAGGCCTGTTTGGAAATAGAATTTTCTTTTTTTATGTTAATGAGGTCATACCAGGTAGAGTGGGTCCTAAACCTAATCACTTCTGAATTATAAAGAGCACAGAATAGACACAGACACACACAGGGGCAGGAGGAAGACAGATAGTAGGGACAGGAACTCTAAGGACTACCAGCCACTAGAAGTGGAAATAAACAAAGGACTTCACTCTAGATCCACACTCTAAACCTGGACTCCTAGACTCCTGAACTGTGAAAAAATAAATTGCTGGCCTTCAAAGCCACCTACTTGTGATACTCCTGTCACAGCAGGTAGCTAACTAAGATTTCATGGTTCTGCAAAAAAGAATAGAGGGAGAGAGAAAGATGAAGCAAGTAGAGAAAAAGTGTTAACAATCGCTGATGCTAGTTGATGGGTATATTCCTTTTTTACTTTTCTGTATCTTTGAAATCTATGAAATCTTTGAAATACTATGAAATAGTAATTTTTTAAAAGTCATTTTAAAAGAACAAATATGCCATGATTTTAACATACGCCTATGCAAACACAGCAGCTTCCTGTTGCTTACCAAATCCAGTCAAGTGAGAATGGCTTCTTAGAGTACTGTTTTTAAAAGAAGTGCAAGGCCACATTCACCCTCAGTAAGAAAAAGTTTCTGTAGTTGATTAGTGATGCTTTCCATGGATGTAAGATTAGAAAGCAGTGCCTCACCCATATCGGTGAGTGGTGTCTGGGGTCTTAAAAGCTAGCAAGCTGCTATCTGAGGAATACCAAAAGGTCCCAGCTCAGAAGGAACTGATGATCACCAAGAACAACAATGACGTCAGGGAAAAAGAGCCCCGAAGACAGGAAGACCTATGTGAATGAGTGACTATATCAACACGTGACCAGATGGTGCCTGGCCACCACCAATGACAGCCGTGATGGGGCTCACAATGTTGAGTCCCAGTGGCAACTTGAGAAAAAAAGGGGCGCACTCTGAGAACTCCACTAAAAGACCACAGGTAATGGTTGAAGGCCTGGGAGTTCCCCTGGGAACATGACCCCTAGGCCTGATGCCGCCCCTGATTATAGATCATTACTGAGGTCAATTCTTCAGATAGGAATGGAATGGACTTGGAGACACGGAGTGAGCATGTCTTGTATGCACTTCATGGTTCTATGCAACTATAGGATGTCGTCCTACTAGCCTCTTACTAGAGGGGAGTAGAGAGGGTGGAGAGGAGGGGACAGAAGATTGTTAAGAGGATGTGACATGTTTAGAATGGAAAGGAGAAGTGTGCTGTCACCAGGTAAGGAGAGCAGAGAGAGCTGCAGATAGGCAGGCATGCAAATTTGAATTGTATTGTGTAAACTTTCACTCAATCACAATAAAAAAATAATAAAAGTGGTGCCTCATGTGCTACATATTTGCCATTCTTCTAAATCACAGTCCTTCAATTCTGTCTACCATGTGATCTTCCACGGGAAAGAAGGGGGAAGACAACTGGAAGACTTTCTCGAGATTTAGAAAACGTATGTTTTCTTCTTCATACTGTGCTGGAACATATGTGTCTAGAAGTTGGTGGCTCAGTTTCAGCTATCACTGGATAAGAATGCTGTGTTCTGAAAAGTTATCTGTTGTTTTAGTTGGAGCTATTTCATTTTTTTGTGCTGCCTAGCTTTCTAAGTAATGTTTCTTCTGAAAAGGTCCCACCTGCCTTTACTGAGGAATGGGGATAAGGTACTTCATCCACAAGGGGGTGGACAGCAGCTGCCAAGGAGTTCCAGCTGGAGAGGCAGACAGAAACTAGCCAAGTCAGTCAGTCAATCAGATTCCCAGATAGCAAAGCAGCAGCTCTGACCACTGCCCTCTTTCCCCAGGGCTGGGACTTGTCAGGGACCAGGAGGAAAGTGTAACTGAGCAGAGCTACCAGAAGGTGGTGGCAGCACCAGCCAACAATTACCCAGACAAGTTGCACTGGCTACTGTGTTACAAATGTCACTAGCTTGTTCTAGGATGTTCTGACAGAGGGAAGATACTCGGGCTACTGAACCAAGGAGACAGCTGAGACTCAAGACAGAAGGCCAGTGACCTGACTAGGAGGCTGGCCTGCCCTGCAAGCACAGCACCACTTGGGAGCCGGGGGCTGACCCTCTTGGCCACAGCAAAGCCAGCTGCCCTGTAGGCTCAGGCCTGGGAGCAGGGCCTTCAGGACCCCGTGATGCCCCCAGGGCTCCAAAGCGGAATCTGGGGAGCTTTTTGAGCAGAGAGCCTTCATTAAGCAAGTTCAGTGTTTATTTGGCTCAGCCAATGGCTTCCAGATGTTAGCAGGGTAAGAGAGGTCTGACATCAGTCATGTATTCAGGCTCATCTATGTGTCTGTGATAGGAAAGAAAAGAAACAATCTGGCACCACGGCCCTGGCCAGATGGCTGCCATTCTGCTGTTCTCAGCAGATAAATCATGCCTTGTGGCTCCTCCCAGGACACTTGACAGCCAGGAAAGCTGAGGAAGTTGTTGGGGGTGGACAGCCAGGAGGCCAAATGGGCCTCAGAGCTTCAGATCAGAAAACTGAGGGGTTGGGATTTGAGGGGACCTGTGTCAGGAAGCTCACTGTGGAGAGCTGCAGAACGAACATGACCCGGGGCTCTGCCTCGCACCAGCTCAGACCCCTCTGCATTTGTCCAGGCTTGACCTTTCCAGAAACCTTCTCTAGAGAGAAAACTGCTGTTCTTCAGGTCCCTGCCATGGAACTGGATGCGTATTCCAGGCCCCACATAAAGCATGGGGGACTCAATGTACAGCAGTATTCATAACTCTCACCAAAGGCTTCCCCGGTGCCCAGCTCATGCCTAGCACTGCTCACGAGCTGTCTGCTTCCATCTTCACCCTGTCTTCCAAGGCAAGGGCTGTGTGACTCCAACTGTGCACACAAGGAAACTGAAGCCCAGAGATACAAAATACAGTCCTCAAAGTCACACAGCAAGCAGTTGGCAGACCTGGGGTTTGAAGCCAGGCATCTTGCTCTGGAGTCCAAGCCTTAACCACTTCACCGCACAGCCTCCCTCTGGGGCAGGTCCACCACTAAGTCATCTCTTGGGCCTTCATTTCCTGCTTGTCAGTTAGTTGAAGCCATCTGTCCCCTTTACTGTCTTAAAAGGTGTTCTCCTTTCTCTGTTGACACAGGGAGTATCTGGGCAATTTGCAGTATTTCTACCTGCTGGTGCTAGACATGCGAAGGGCTCCAAGTTCCTAGAACTGGCTGTGCTGGTGTATGTGTGTGGGTAGGGGGAAGGAGGAAGATGCAGAGGAGAATGAGAAGCCCAGAGCCCTCCTTAAAGGAGAGAAAGAGGATATCCTGGGACCCAAGGAAAGACTGCAGGATGATCAGGTTTGTGGCTCTTCTGGCCCATTCCCCACCTACACTGCTGGGGCTGGTGACCACACAGCAAGCTGGATGTGAGGTGGGAGAGGCTTACAGAATGCAAACACGGGGGACAAGGGGACTGTTGTACCTATCTAAGTGTTGATCAGAACTGCGTAACTTTGGGACAGGCTCAGGGGCCACACTGCCTGCCCTTACAATAGTTTTGTCTGTTGAATGGTAAAACTCCACATTCCTCCTACCTGGAAGGAGGGGGCTCTTCACCTTCTTTTGGTTACCCTGAGATCCCTAAAGGGGTTCTAGTGAGGCCAACCCCACAACTGGAAAATCTACGTGCTCAAATTCATCAGGAACCAAGCTTGAGTGATTACCTCCTCTGCTCTAAAAACACCTACCGCTGTAGCTAGCACACAGCAGGTGCTCAGTAAACGAGCAGAAGAGACAATGCAATACGTGCAGCTCCCAAAAGGACAAACACAGCACGACCCCACTTACATGAAACATCTACAATAGTGGAGCTAACACTTATTAGTGGCTACCAGGGACGGAGAGAAGCTGGAGATGGAAGTTGCCACTGAAAGGATACTAAGTTTCTATGTTTCAAAACTTTTGAAGACAGATAGTGGTGATGACGGCTCATGGTGAATGTAATTAAGGTCACGGAACTGTGTCTTGAAAATGACTAAAACAACAAAATTTTGGTTATAGATAACATTTCATGTTTTTTTAATGCTTCTGCTTCCTATCACCCTGGACATAGTTTGCAACTGTAAAAAGCACATGCCTGGTTTCTGAAACTGTGCAGCTTCCCAAGAGCCCGTCTCCCTGATGGAGACCCCTTGGCTCTGGTGAAGGCACCATTTGTCTCTCCTGGGGGGATGAGCACAGCCTCAGCTGCTCTGGCCAATCTCTCAGGTTTGCTGAGTGTCTAGGAACATCTGGAAGGGGGCAGTCCAAGGCATTAATCTAACAAAGGACAGAGCTCCACGTCCAGGAAGGGAAAGGATTCAGGATCCCACCTGGAGGTGGCCAGTCCTGGTCATCAGCAGCCCTACTAAGTCAGGCAGGGACTGCCAGGCCAGGGTCTCAGAGCAGGTCAGGCAGGGCGGCCAGGAGCTCGTGGATTTGACGCAGGTTCCCTGTATCCACAGGGAGACTGGGAGCTCCGGCCGCACACCTTGGCAAGCTTTCCTCCGCCAGTCTGCCTGGCAGCCCTGCCATTTCATTAACGTCTGGCAGGAACTGAGTTTCCGTGCAAGTTGTCCAAATCAGTCTCCCCAGAAGCAAAGACCAGCAGATCAGTGCCAGGCAGGCTGACACACCAAAATACAAAGCCTAATGTGTCACAGAGAACCACAAATGCTATCTGTCAACAGGGAGCTCAGGCATGCTAATCTAAACAGAGCCTTGGAGACCATTCTCTGAAGTTCATAAATATACAACACAAGAAATCCTGGCCTGGAGGTGACAGCAGGGCTGGCTCCGGGCTGGAGCTGCCTCTGAGCAGCTACCTCTCACCTTCTTCTTCCCACAGCCCCAGGCTCAAAGGACCCATGTCCATCCAGCCATCCACTATTTACCAAGCCCTTGCTATGCATTGGTAGCTGCGTGAGCTGCTGGGGACAGAGTGGCTAGCAGGACCCACAATGTCACTGCCTTTGGAGAGCTACAGCCTAGTGACATTAAATAATAGTATAATTGTAAAGTTACAATTATGTCAAGCAGCACTGGGAGAAGCTATAAAAGGAGATTTAATCTTGACAGGAAATTTAAGAAATGTCTCCCTGAGGAGGTGACATTTCAGCTCAGACTGGGAAGATGCAAAAGAGTCAGAGGAGGATTAGGAAAAATATGAATCATGAACAAAGGTCCTGGGGTGAGGAAGAGTAATGGACATTGGAAAAACAGCAAAGAGGCCAGTAGTGGACAATGGGGAGAACACAAGAGGTAAGATCAGAGAGAAGGGTTCAGATCAGGTCCTGGAAACTATCCAGGGGGCAAAAGAGGGATTCGCTTTAGAAGGCTCTGGTGGTATTCAGGCACCAGCTCACATTGGCTCATGGAATTCAGTTGTTAGCCTCACCTCTCAGCTCCTCATCCAGTGAGTGCAGGATGGTAGCTTGCAACCGGCCAAGGTGAGTGTGTTTACACTACAGCAATGGATATCTTTGCTCTTTTCCCAAAACATGGTTATTACACAGAGGAAGAACTCCTCTGGCTTCTGGGAAGGAGAAACAATGCAGGGAAAGCCCTGAGCAGGCAGAGGGGGCTGGAGGGGAGGAAGAGCAGATGTGCAGTCCAGGAGCAAGACGAACACAGACACCTGGCTCACACCAGACTCTGACGGAATCGGACCGTTAGCAGCCCCACACCTCAGATCACAGAGCTGAGACAGGTTCAGCCCATCCAACCCTCAAGCAAGATTTTCTGTCCCAGCAACACAAAATCCAGTGAATTGCTCTTCCACCTACCCTTGAGCTCCCTGGATCAGCTGTGGGACCAAAGCCAGAACCCAGGTTGCTTCTTTGATGCTCAGCCTCTTGTGCTCAAAATAGGAAAAGCCATAGTATCTGCCTTGGGTGGGTGGGAAGATTTGGTGAGTGGACACTGTGAAGCCCCTGCACACAGCACAACCTGCATCTGCCTTGAGGTAAAAACTCAGCACTTGCAACTATGATCACTCTTCAGCCATCAAGCCACGCTACCCAGAGACACAAGACTCTCAGTGTCCTCACCATCCCCAGGGAATACACTCAGGAGGTCAAGGGAAGATGGTCCCTCCTGGCTCACCTCAGTCACCTGCTGCTTGTCCAAGTGGAACACTTGCCCAGAGCTGGTGGCAGCAATCTCCTCGAAGACCAGGTAGCCAGGATGACTACGGTCACCACAGTCTCCTGTGAGCACAAAGACCACCTGGAAGAAAGACACGCAACCTAGCTGACAACTTCTACAGCCACCCACCTCAGGAGTCAGTGCCAGGGTCCAAACTAGGGAGGACTGACCTGGGACAGCCCTTTCCTCTGTCTGGGTTCAGGGGACCCATCTATAAAATGGAAATATTCATAGTACCCATCTCATAGGGATCAAGAACCAATGCAGCTCAAGTAGTCAGCATAAAACCAGGGATACAGTAGGTGCTCAATAAATGGGAGCTGTGATTAGCTCTATAAGCAGGAAGAGAATAAAAACCAGCTCAGCTTCAAGTGGCACCTAGAGGCTGCAGAGTTAGAAGAACCCTGGGGAACTCCAGTTTGCTGTTGATTCAGGAACAGAGGAGCTGCCCAGCTCTCAAGGTCTTTACCCTAGAAAGTCAGAGGGACTAATCCTTCTCCCTTTCCCCACATCCTTCCCCTAGCCCTTGCCGGAAAGCAGGAAGCCAAACTCAGAAAACCCTGACACCTCTTCCAAAGCCTGAGGCTGCGGGAACAGGGTGATGTGAGCTGCAGAGACAAGGAGCAGAGGCCACGCCAGAAGGAAGATGGATTGCACTGACTTTGACAGGGTGTAAAAGGAGGAGAGTGGTGTGGTCTTTATCAAGAACTCGCCTTGCCAGAGAAGCTGTAAACTGGGCTGACGGGCACAGGGCCCAGAGGATGAGAACACACTTGGAATTCACCAGACCTGCCTGGCTCATGTTCAGGGGTCACTGGCCGTTGTTGTCGAAGAAAAGTACCCCACCACTCGCCTCCAGGTGGGGGTTCAGGCCCTCGAGTGGGAGACCCCAGCTTCCTCAGGACCTCTTGTGACCCCCAAGATCAGGTGGCTCACCTGAGATTGTTTAAGCTGCAGGAGATGCAACACCTCTTCCTTCTTGTGATAGTCCTTGGCACGGGCATCGGAGAAGACGTAGATGAAGGAGCCTGGGTTGGCGACCTCGACAGCAGCTTTGATGGCCCCCACACTCATTTCTGGGCAGTCACCACCTCCCTGAAGGGACAAAGAATGTCAGCAGCTGCTGCCTATCTAGTTGGGGACAACACAGGGGTACCTCTTAAACTATCAGGACTTAGTGGGCCCCAACCAGGGGCCCTGCCACACAGCCCCAGCCGCTCCTTCTCCGGAAACACAATGTAGCATCCAGCCAGCTTAACTTAGGACAAGCAGTATCATTCATCCATCCATTTACACAAGAGTAACATGGTCTCCACCTCCTGGAATCTAGTACAGGATGCAGATGTGACATCAAAAATTAAGCACATATAATCATCTAATTACCGCTGTGATGAGTGCGACAGTGGGGATGGGAGAGGTGTGGGGAGCCTTGAGAACATCAGAGATAGGGTTCAAAGAAGCCACATGTATGCCAAGACTTGAAGGACAGGTCAGCCAGGAGAGGGAAGAGAGGGCACTGGGGAAGAGTAAGGCACTCAAGGTCTCCTGTGCAAATCTTACAGCCTGTCCTGGTACCAGCTCCAAGTAAATACATACTCTTTGCCTCCTAGCTCACCAGGTGAGCACTTTGAGGGAGAAGGGAGCATCTTCTCATGTTGTCCAGAGTTGTACATCCAGTAGCAGGCAATCTCTCAGCAAGCACTCGTTCCTTAATTCAGTCATTCACCCGCAGTGACTTACTGCACACCGTGCCTGTTTCTGGCCCTGTTCTAGTCTCCAGAGTCCACCAGACTCATGTGTGTGGCTCCTGCCTCCAGGAAGCTCATGGCTTCAGTGGGTGCTGGGGAGAGCAGCGCTAACACTGAACCAGGGCACTTAGGTGGCAAAGCAGCACAGACGGCCAGAGGTCAGCTGAGCCAGCCTTGTGCGAGTTGTGAGGGCTGAACTAACCCCTCTCGGACCCTCCTCCCGCCACCACACACTTAACCTGGACATCAGTGCCTCCCCTTTCACCATCTTCATTCATTCACTAGATAAAAAAGTATCTACTATGTGCCAGACACAGAGCCAGGCACAGAAGTTACTGTAGGCGTTTGGTTCACCGAATGAAATAGGGAACTCCAATAAGCACAGAATCTCCAGGACTCCCAACCTGGGCAAGGCGGTGAGGCAGGTTGTGACAAGTAGAAGAAGCCACTCACTGTCTTGGCCTTGGCCTCTGGAAGGGACAAAATCCCTTTGGTCTTTGGTGTGGGTTGAGAAGTGCAGCACAGAGGACAAGTAGCCTTTGAAAGTGGCATAGCCAGCAGCCAGGGGAGGGGTTAGCCCACCTGCACAGAGAGTTGTCTCAGCTCCCTCTGAAACACTGCTGGATCTGCCGTGAGGGTCACTGGGCCAATATCTGCCGGGAAGACAGAGCGAGGTCAGGTGTGCTAGGACTCCCCGATACAAAGCCCCAGTTACATTACTTGTGATCAGAAGAGAAAGGACCTAAGGCCCGGGCTTCCAAAGCTCCCACAAAAGGAAAAGAAAAGAACAGCTTCCAGGGCTGGCCTCCAAAGGATCTGGCCTGGAAAGGACATTCAAACCACTCAGTCCCAGTGCCTCGGTTCGAGAGGAGCCCAGAGACAGGGTCAGAGGAGTAAACCCCCAGTGCCTCCCTCAGAACAGCAGCTCCAACCTGCTGTGACCATGCCTCCCATACAGCCTTCCTTCTACCACCTCACCCACCCTTACTGTCAGTGGGAAAAGAATTCTAGGAAGATAAACAAAGAAATAAAATAATCAAAATGAGCAACTACCCAACACCAGACTGATCAATAAGAGCAAAACTTCCTGAAAGCTCAGTTCATGTATCAGCTAAGTTTAAAAGCACAGCAATTAAAATTGCAAAGATTGACAGCACCTAACACTGATGAGGATGTGAAGCAACTGGAACTTTGATGCACTGTTGATAGGAATGCAAAAATGTTTAAAGCACATTGGAAAACCGTTGGAAGCCTCTTTAAAAATGAAACATACACCTATGACGTGATCCGGCCGTTCCACTTCTAGATAAATTCCCAAGAGAAATGAAAGCATAAATCCACACAGACTTGCACAAGAGTGTTTATTTCTGACAGCCAAAAACTGAAGCAGTCCAAATGTCTATCAACAGGTGATGGGAAAAAACTGTGGTATATTCATATATTCAAATACTACTCAGTATTGAAGCAGAACAAACCACTGATACAGGCAACAACATACAGGAAGCTCACAGACACAGTACTACACACAGGAAACCAGCCACCAAGAGCATATAGTACAGGGTTCCATTTATAATATGTTCTGGAACAGTCAAAATAAACCTAAAGTGAAAAAAATCAGAACAGTGGTTGTCTGGGGGTTGGAGGAGATTGACTTGGAAGAGATACAAAGGAACTTTCTGAGCAGACAGAAATATTCTATATTATGATGTGGGGGTGGGTTCCACAGGTGTATGCATTTGTCAAAATTATACAGCTAAAATTTGTGCATTTCAATGAATGTAAATTTTATCTTATAAAAAGAGAAGTATAAAAAAATTACAATTGAGTGGGATGGTGAGTGGGTGGAGGTATAGATGAAGAAGAATGGCAGAATTTTTAATATATAATTTATAGGTTGGATCATGGATACATGGGGACTCATATACTCTACTTACTTCATATATATATTTTAAATTTTCTGTGATAAAAAGTTTTTAAAGATAAGTAGTAAGTGATGACTGCAGCCTACACAAGACATTGTCAGTGCACTGAAAACAGCTAGAATGTCACTAGCACTATGGATGTGTATAAAATGGGGATTTTGCAAGATTGTGTGGACATGAGATTTAATAGGAAAAAATTTAATCTGAGTCCTTGGTGAACTCTAGTAATGGGTTATTTTTACTTTATGAATTCTAAATTCTTGTTACCCTAAAAACAGTTCCATACTCAACACAGGTCCCAGTTCTTCTTAGAAAGGGAAAACCAAAAACCAAACCCACTGCCATCAAGTCCATTCTGACTCATAGCAATCCTACAGGACAGAATAGAACTGTCCCATAGGGTTTCCAAGGAGTGCCTGGTGGATTTGAATGGCCGACCTTTTGGTTAGTAGCTGTAGCTCTTAACCACTACGCAACCAGGGTTTCCTAGAAAGGGGAAACCATGAAATTATCCAAAATTCACCTACAATTACAGGCATACCTCAGAGATATTTCAGGTTTGGTGGCTCCAGACCATAGCAATAAAACAAATTACACAAATTTTTTTGTTTCCCAGTGTATATACAAATTATGTTTATACTATACCACAGTCCACTAAAAGTATACAATAACATGTTTTAAAAAAACAACATACATAATTTAAACATATTTATTCCTAAATAATGCTAGGTACTACATCTGCTAACCCAAAGGTCAGCAGTTCAAATCCTCCAGGTGCTCCTTGGAAACTCTATGGGGGAGTTCTACTCTGACCTCTAGGGTCACTATGAGTCAGACACAACTCAACAGCAGCTGGTTTGGTTTTGGGAAATAATGCTAACAATCAACTGAGCCCTCAGCAAGTCATAATATTTTTGCTGGTGGAGAATTTTGCCTCGATGTTGATGGCTGCTGAATGATCACAGTGGTGACTGTTAAAAGTTAGGGTGGCTGTGACAATTTCTTAAAATGTGATAGTGAAGTCTGTCACACAGATTGATTCTTCCTTTCACCAAAGATGTCTCTGAAGCACGCTGTGCTGTTTGATAGTGTTTTACCACCAGTAGAACTTTTTTCAAAACTGGATTTAATCCCCAAATCCTGCCACAGCTTTATCAATTAAATTGGTACAGTATTCTAAATCCTTTGCTGTCTTTCCAACAGTATCCAACAGCATCTTCACCAGGAGCAGATTCCATCTCAAGAAACCACTTTCTTTGCTCATCCATAAGAAGCAACTCCCGGTCTGTGAAGATTTTATCATGAGCTTTCAGCAGTTCAGTCGCATCTTCAGGCTCCACTTCTAGGCCTAGTGCTCTCGTTATTTCTACCATGTCTGCAGTGGCATCCTCCACTGAAGTCCTGAACCCCTCAAAATCATCCATGAGAGTCGGAATCAACTTCTTCCAACCTCCTGTTAATGTTGATATTTTGACCTCTTTCTCCAAATCAGAAATGGCCTTTATGGCATCTAGAATGGTAAATCCTCTCCTGAAGGTTTTCAATGTACTTTTCCTAGATCCATCAGAGGAATCACTAAGGCAGCTATAACCTTACAAAATGTATTTCTTAAGTGACAGAACTTGAAACCCCAAATCACCCCTTAATACACGGGCTGCAGAATAGATGTTGTGTTAGCAGGCATGAAAACAACTTTAATCTTGCACATCTCCCTCAGAGCTTTGGTGTCCAGGTGCACTGTCAATGAGCAGTAGTATTTGGAAAGGATTTTTTTTTTTTTTTGTCTGAGCAGTAGATCTCAACAGCAAGCTTAAAATATTCAGCAAACCATGTTGTAATTAGATGTGCCGTCGTCCCGGCTTTGTTGTTTCATTTATAGAGCACAGGAAGAGTAGATTTAGCATAATTCTTAAGGGCCCTAGGATTTTCTGAATGGCTTCAAATTAAAATCACCCAGCTGCATTAGCCCCTAACAAGAGAATCAGCCTGTCCTTTGAAGCTTTGAAGCCAGGCATTGACTTTTCCTCTCTAGCTATGAAAGTCTCAGATGGTATCTTCTCCCCGCCTTATAGCTGTTTCATCTACAGTGAGAATCTGGCGTTAGAGTAGCCACCTTCACCAATGATCTTAGGGAGATCTTCTGAATAACTCGCTGCCTCCACCTTGCATTTTCGTGTTACAGAGATGCCTTCTTTCCCTAAGCCTCTGAAACCCACCTCTGCTAGCTTCCAACTTTTCTCCCGTAGCTTCCTCCCTCTCTCATCCGTGAGAGAACTGAAGCAAATTAGGGCCTTGCTCTGGATTTGGCTTTGGCTGAAAGGAACATTATGACTGATTTGATCTTCTATCCAGACCACTAAAACTGTCTCCATATCAGCAATAAGGCTGTTTTGCTTTCTTATCAGTCCGTGTGTTCACTGGAACAGTACTTTTAACTTCCTTCAAGATTTTTTCTTCACATTGACAACCTGGCTAACTGTTTGGCACAAGAGGCCTAGCTTTCGATCTGTCCCAACTTTTGACATGCATTCCTCACTAAACTTAATCATTTCTAGTTTTTCATTTAAAGTAAGAGACAAAAGACTCTTTCACTTGAATACTTGGAGGCCACTGTAGGGTTATTAATTGGCGTAATTTCAATATTGTCCTGTCTCAGGAAATAGGGAGGCCCAAAGAGAGGGAGAGAGAGACAGAGGTGTGGCCAGTCAGTGGAGCAGTCACAACACATACAACATGTATTAAGTTCACTGTCTTATATAGGCACAGGCTGCAATTCCCCTGTGATGGTTAAAGGCTGTGTGTCAGCTTGGCTGGGCCATCAGCATTTTGGCAGCTGTGTAATGTTGTAATCACTTCCCTGTTGAGATTTGATGTATGATCATCTGCTATGAGTAGCCAATCAGGTGAAAAGGAGTTTCCTTGGATGCACGGCCTGCATCTTATATAAGACATTCCGGCAGGGGTCGGGGGCCTTTTGCTCACACTGGATCCTGCAGCTGTCTCCTGTTTTTCTGACCTCTAGTTTTCAGGATGTGAGATAGCAGCTTATCTGCACTCTTCCTACCGATCTTGGGATTCATTGATCTTTGCACCTGTGAGCAAGAGTCCTTCTCTCTGATCTGCAGATCTTGGTTCATCAGCCCCTGTGGGTACATGAAACAGAAGAAGCCTCTATCCTGGCCCACTAACTTGGGACATTCCAGGCCAATTAAATTTGCAAACTGATCCTAGAAAACATGCTAAATACCTCATTGCTGAATATCACTATAGTCACCTTTGAAGTACTCCCCCTTGGGAAGCTATGCACCGATATCCTCCAAGTTTTTCTGGAATGGCCATCAGAGCTGTCATTGTATTACCCTTGATGTCCTGAATATCATCAAAATGTCTTCCTTTTGATATTTCCTTTATCTTTGGGGAAAGAAAAAAATTACTGGGGACCAGATGAGGTAAGTAGGGATGGTGTTCCAACACAGATACTTGCTTACTTGCTAAAAACTCCCTCACAGACAACTATACAACTAAGTTTGCAAACTTACCACCATGCCACCATGTGCAATGGCCATTCCAGAAAGAGTTCCAAAATTGCTTCGAAGGGTAGACCAGGTGCTGGTATCAATACATAGCTTCCCAAGGGAAGTACTTCAAAGGTGACAGTAGTGATATTCAGCAATGGCTATGCAGCACTGAGAACAATTAAGTTCACAGACTTAACTGTTGGACCCCATATACATATGTGTGTGTGTGCGTATTTGTTGTTGTTGTTTGGTGCCAGCAAGTCAGGTCCAACTCACAGAGACCCTATGCACAACAGAACAAAACACTGCCTGGTCCTGTGCCATGCCCACAATCATTTTTATGCTTAAACTCACGGTTGTAGCCACTGTGTCAGTCCATCTTATTGAAGGTCTCCCTCTTTTTTGCTGACCCTCTACTTTACCAAGTACAGTGTCCTTCTCAGGGACTGATCTCTCCTGACAACATATCCAAAGACACAGTCTTGCCATCTTTGCTTCCAAGCAGCAGCTCAAAATCTACCAGGCTCTCCCTAAAAATTCTATGTGGTAGCTTTACTCTGTCCTGTAGGTTCACTATGAGTGGGATTCAACTCTACAGCAATGGGTGACAATATAGGCTGTGACCAAAAGCTCAGTGTGAAGGATAAACAACTTTATTTTTCTGTAATTTGGTATCGTTTATAGCTTGAGCTTCCATTTCACTAAAAGAGTTGAAAATCAGTTTTAGTTCATTTGGAGCTTCTTCCGCTTCATTGGTTGCATTTAAGTTTTGCAGAATTCATGCAAATCCAAAGAACTAAGAGGTGGGCCCCCCAGTTCCTGTGTCAGCATCCCTGCAGCTGTCCCCCACCCCACCCCTCCTTCACTGTACCCTGCTGCCCCAGGACTGAGAGGAGCAATGCCTCTGTGTGTTGAGGCATGCCATCTGTGAACCCTAATAAAGGGACTCAAAATCTGTGGAAGCTGGCAGCTCACCAACTTCATGCCAATGGTTTTCCATTCCACCAAAAATTAGTCAATCCTACTCTGCTAAAAAAAAGAATATCTTTGTAGACACAGCATAGTTGTTTCCTGGGGATAACTTCCCACCAGTAGAATGCCTGGATCAAAGTCAAGGGCATTTGTAAAGATGCCAATTCAGTAATCTCATAGCTATCTTTTCTTTGCCAGACACTCTTGCCTCCTGTCCATCCATCCTGCCCACCAGTGTCAAAGAAGGCACCTTGATCAGGGTTTTGCCCACATCCCTGCACCCTGAGGATCAACCGTGATGGTTTATTGCCTGCAAACCAAGTGCAGCATCTGCACTCCAATTCTGAAATTTGATCTCCTCCATCAGAATCTATCAACAATGCCCACCTACCCAGGTATTCCCCAATGCTGGACTACAGCCAGGCTGCCCACATTCTCCCCTGATGGCAGCCACGTGAGAAAAGTGAAATGGGCAAAGCAGGTTTTCATACAAAAAGTATTTTGGTGGGGAGGGCTGCCCTGTATTCTACCGTACGTGAGCTTCCTACTTGGAGGGGTCGGAAATTGCTCTTTCTCTCTTGGGAAGACAGTAACAGCAAAAGGAGCTGATTTTGTTCATGGCTCTACTTGGCAAGACAAAATGTTGGCCACCTGTGTCAGTTCCTTCTGGTTTTTTTCCTTTGGTTTTAGTTTTTGTTTGTTGATTTTTTTTTTTTTTTTTAACAGTTTTACTAGATTGAGAAACCCAAAGTCTGGGTGGCCAGCCCTGTGGCTGAGAGGTGGGAAGGTTGGTAAACACACCATCTAAGGTCTGGCTTCCTATTACCAATGTTGTCCGGGAAGATTCTGCATTGCGGTGGAGAGGTAAATTCTTCTAGGAAACCACCCAAAATCTTGACTCCCCCACATACCACTTCCCCAAACAGCATCCTCCTCATTTTACCTCCACAGCCCCCAAGCCCTCAGTCAGCACATCCCAGAGCCAGGAACTAACAGCTAAAGCAGGGCCTGGGAAATTTCAGGAGCCAGCAGGGATCCTGCAGGCTGGAGAGCCCTTGAAAAGAGTTTTAAGGTTGGCTTCTGTTCATTTTCTAGTGCCGCTCTAACAAATTACCACAAACTTAGTGGTTTTAGACAGTACATATTTATTTCTGCAGGCCACGACTCCTGAAATCAATGCATTGGCAGGGCTGCATTCCTTCTAAAAGTTCTAAAAAAACCAACAATTTCACCAAGTTGATTCCAACTCAGAGTGACCCTACAGGACAGAATAGAACTGACCCATAAAGTTTCCAAGCAGTGTCTGGTAGATTTGAACTGCTGACCTTTTGGTTAGCAGCTGTAGCACTTAACCACTTTACCATAAGGGTTTCCATTTAAAAGCTCTAGGGGAGAGTAATTTCCCCATATTTTCCAACTTCTAGAAGCTGCCTGCACTTCTTGGCTCACGGCCCCTTCCTCCATCATCAAAGCCAGCAATGTAGCTTGTCTCTTCTCTCCATGTGTATCCCATGAGTCCCTCACTATCTCCCTCCTTAACAGGGCTGGATCTGGATTAAAAAGCTCTGATGACCTTAGATCTTAACGTGCTGGCCCCTCCTAGGGAAGGGCCCAATGATGAGGAGGAGGATGCTGGTAGCGGGAACTCCTGTGCACTGATCACGTAGTTTACAGGCTTTAGCTCACCAAATCCTTCCAGCATCTCATGAAGTCAATCCTTATTAATATCTCCTTGTTATCACTGCAGATGCCAGGACTTAGAGAAGCCACTAAGTGGTAGTTAATGCCCAAACCCACATCTGTTTGGCTCCAAAGCCCATGCCTTTCACCACTGGCTATACTGCCTTCAAAGATAATGTGGTGATGACGGTGACAATGACAGCTTTCATTGTTTTACCACTTACTAAACACTAGCTTTTGTTCTATGCACTTGGCATACTTTCACACATAAAAATTTTCCAGCAATCTATGCAGTCTACTATTGATTTATCCCCATTTTACAAATGAGAAAACAGAGGCTCAGGAACGTAAATCTACAGGTCCAAGGAGTCATAGCTAGGAACACGCAGAGGTGAGATTCAAATGTGGGTCAATCTGATCTCGGATCCAAGCTGTCACCCAGGCATTATACTGCAGATACTCTCATCTCCTTCTCCAGTGCCTCATTCCTGCTCCTGGATAGGGAAGGGGCTGACTGGAGATGGGCATTTGCCAAACAGCTGGGCAGCTGTGGTATGCAGTCCCTTCAAGCAGAGACTTCTGGCCTCAGGAATGATTGAACCCATGACCTTGACTCCACTCAAGCCACCCTCAAGCACATGATCCCAGAAGCCTGGCCCCAAACCATCTCTCCATAAGCAAGTTTTTTTCCAGTTCCCCCCCAAAAAAGGGTGGAGCTGACCCAGGGGACTCCTCAGACATGTGAGAAGCATGCACGGGCCAATGACCCAGCTCCCAGCCCCGGTGGTGCTCCAGCTGTTGGGCAACCCTCGCTCAGGTCGTAGGTGCCACAGGGAGACAGGTATTCACTGTGCCAGTGTAGACACAGTCAAGGCTACAGCCAGGTACTCAGAGTCTAGCGCTCAGGAAGACCTTGTGTAGAGAGCTCATCTTGGGGCCTGTCCTTGCCCCTTCTTGCTCAAAAGCAGGGCTTGAATCCCGAGGCCAACCCTGGATGCCCACATCCCCTCCTCCAGCTGCACAGGGGCCCGGGCTGGGCATGCAGAGTTCAGCGAGTCTAGGGTCCACGCTCATCCATCATCATGGCACAGTGTCTCTTGTTTTTGGGACTCAGTTCTCCTACCTCAAAAAGGCAGGCACTAGAGAAAATTACCTCTAGCCTAGAATTCCAACTGTTCCTGAGCCCCAGTCTAGGCAAAAGATTCCCTTGAAGATGTATGCAAAGGATACGCCATGTGGACGGAGGGGGCAGGAAGCAACTAGGCAAGTGTCTGTGTCCAAAGGACCTAAAATGACCCCAGAACCCAAGTCTGCACTGAGTTTCCTCAGGAGAGCTAACAGTCTTTACCTGAAAAGCCTGTGGATTTTGAACCCAGCATGCTTTGGGCATCAGCTGAACCTCACCCGTGTCAACCCTGTCTGCCACTCCTCCTGCTGCCTCCTTCTTCCCACCTCTACCCTCCTCCTCCCACCTCTGTCTTCAAGAAGATATTGGCATGACATTCCTTCCAGCCTCAGAGCCGTTGTTCATGCTGTTCCTTCTGCCTGGAACAGTCTTCCCTGACCCTCCCCCACCCGCCCCACCCACAACAGTGAGTAAATAGCTGTGGACCTGGTTTTGCACCCTGTGCCTGCCTGTCTGGACTGAAGGTGCCATAGTGAGCTGGCTCACCATATTGTGAAGGCCTGGCACCCTGCTGGGTCAGGAGAAAGCCTTCAAGAATTACCCACTGAGTTTTTGAATAATAGGTCTATTGAGGATCCCAGTGGCCAGATCTACACGTGTAAAGGTTAACTAAATGTACCCAGCCCACTTCAGACCCTCCTGCCTCCCTACCCTGCTTGTCCTCCTCTTCCCTATCCTGTCTCTCCTGACACCCTCCTCTGCACAGATTGGCTCCTAGAAAGCCCAGGCAAGAACCCTGCCCTTCCACAAAGTGTCATCTGGCCCAGACGGGAAGCTCCAGCAGGCTGGTGACCTCAAAATGACAGGACTGTTCCTAATCCCACTCATACTTCACTGGTGCTGAGACTGCTCAGCCTCTGTGCAGAGAAGCTCAAGAGTTATGCCAAGGTGGTGGATTTTCCCCTCATGGCCAAGACTGATGGTTTCTATTTCATGACAAGAAGGTAGCTAATAGCAGTGTCACTCAGACCTGACAGTAAAGACTCCTACAGACACATAACACACATGTGTATTCTTGCACATTGTCATGGATTGAACTGTGTACCCCCAAAACGTGTGTAGCCATTTGGCTGTGCCATCATTCCCAATATTTTGTGATTTTCCTATGCTATGCATCCTAATCTCTGTCTGTGGTTAGTAGATAGGATGATTATGTTAAAAGAGGATTAGGGTGGGACTGCAAAACCCTTGCTAGGGGAGTTATCCTGGAGTGTGGCTTGTGCCACCTTTTATCCTTTTTTCCCATGTGAGACAAAAAGAGAATGAAGCAAGCCGAGAGTTGGGAACTTCATACTATCAAAAAAGCAGCACCGGGAGTAAAGTGTATCTTTCAGATCTCGGGTTCCTGCACCAAGATGCCCCCTGAACGAAGACTAATGTTACACAAGGACTTGCCTCCAGAGCTGACAAGGGGGAGAGCCTCCCCCTGGAGTGGACATCCTGAATTTGGACTTGTAGCCTACTGGACTGTGTAAGAATAAACCTTCCTTTGCTAAAGCCATCCACTCTGTGGTATTTCTGTTACAGCAGAACCAGATGACTAAAACACATGCACACACACATACATATACACTAGACACATACATACAAACACACATGCACATGTGTGCAAACTACACACATGCACACACATATATGCATACACATACCACAGGATGCAGCTGGAGCCCAAGGTGTCCCAGACCCTGGGCAATTCTGTGGACTGAAGACTTTGGCTCTGCCTACCTGCTTCCTTAACCTAGACACAACTGAAACCACCTCCTTCCTGAAAAAAGCTGACACGGCACCTGGCTGCCCCAAGGCCGTGGCGGGAGAAACGTGGAAGGTGCTCAAACTCAACAGCAACCAAACGCATACCAGTTAAGGCAGGGTGCCACTCCTCACCTATCAAGTTAGCAAAAATTGTCAAAAAGTCAAGTCTGTGATGCTGGCAAGGGGAAGTGGAAAAAACGCAGTCTGGTACTCTGTCGGTAAGAGGGCAGAATAGGACAGCACTGGTACAGGGCAGCTAGGTGGGGTCTATTGAAACTGAAAACACTCGTATAGTTTATCAAAGCAATTCCATTTCTGGGGCTCTGTTCTACAGATCATTTGCAAATGTGTGCGTGTGTATTTGCTGCAAAAAAAAAAAAAATGAAAGCCACTTCTTTTCAACAACAGTGGGATGGTTGGATAAATTAAGATAATCTTTCTTATAGCATCTTATGTAGTCCACTGAAAACAGTGGCATGGATCTAGTATACTTCCTGACATAGATAGATATTCACGCTATAGTGGGGGAAAAAAGGTGAAACAGTATGTACCCTATAATCCCATTGCTTCTATTTAAAAAAAAAAGTGTGCATATGAATGAACAGATGAGTTTTAGAGGACGTACAGCCAGAATGCTCCTTAGAAGCTGGGATGCTGAGACTTGGTCTTGCGTACTTCAAGAAAGACCAGCTGCTAGAAAAAGACACCATGTTTGGTAAAGTAGGTCAGAGCAAACAAGGAGAGCCCTCAAGGAGACAGATTAATGTGACAGCTGGAACAGTGGGCTCAGATGTATCAGCATGCTAAGGGCTCTGTAGGACTGGGGAACATTTCCTTGTGTTGTGGCCATGAGATGCAGCTGATTCAATAGCAACTGACAACATGTATAGAGGTGAATGTGCACACACACACATACACACACACGTCTAAAGAGCCATCAAATTATGAAAAGTGCTTGCATCTCTTGAGAGCAGCATTAATAGCATCTTTTACAAGCATGTATTAATTTTGCAATTTCTGAAGGAAAAGGGTAATTAACTGAAAGAACTAAGTCTTGATGTCAAAACTTGACACACAGCACAAAGAAAGAACATTCCTTACTAATCATAATTATTGAAGTGAAATGGAAAGCTCCTAAACAAATTACCAGCAAACAGAATCCAGCTGTATATTAAAAAATGAATACACCATGACCAATCAGGGCTTAAGCAAAGAATGCAGAGATAGTTAAAAATTAAGAAATCACATCAGTACACTAACAGGCAAAAGGGCATATAAACATTTCAACAAAAGCCAAAAAGTCACTAGCTAAAATTCAGTACTCATCCTGGTCTTTCCCCTCCCCTTCCTTCCCATCCCCTCTGCTTCCCCTTCCTTTCTCCCTTCCTTCCTTTCCTCTCTTTCTCTCTCTTTCTCTCCCTCCCTTCCTCTCTCTCTCCTTCTCTGCCTTCCTCCCTCTCTACCTTCCTCTCACCTTCCTCCTTCCCCACCTTCTTTCCTCTCTCTCTTTCTTTCTTTTATTATTTTGTATTGGCCCTTAATAAATTAGTTATTCATCCTCCACCTAAGGAAAAAAAATCTCAAACCAAAGCCAAGGCCATATAACAGTACAAAATCAGAAGCAAGACAAGAATGACTGCTGCCACCACCACTATTTGTTGTTTTGAAAGTTTAGCTGATAAATAACACGAGACATTTAGAATATTCAAGGTAACTGACTGGGAGACAGGAGATAACACTCAGCTTTGGAGAGGCTGCACTGCCAACTTAGAAAACTCAAAAAGCTCTACTAAAAAACTAAAATTTGTTTCAAAAATTTCAGTTAAAAAGTTGGAAATGAAATAAATATATGAAAATAAATTGCTTTCCAACATACCAGCAATACTCACTTACAAAAAAATGTAATGGAAAAAAAAAATCCTGGTCAAAATAGCAACAGAACACAAAACATTTAGAAATGATCTCAAATAGAAATGGGTGGAAACTATAGAAATAAAATCATAAATCTTCACCAACAGAAACAAATACATGAACACAGAAGGAGCCACACCACACTCCTGGACAGAAACAATGGAATTTTTTTAAATGATGATTCTTCCTAAAAATCAAGCAAAATCACCAAAGGAAATTTTTTTTTTTTTTTTGGAAATTGACTAAGTTTTTCTACATTTCATCTGAAAGAATAAATGCTCAAGAATATCCAAGATCCACCTACGAGCAGCTGATATTTGACAAAGGCCCAAAGTGTGTTAAATGGAGAAAAGACAATCTCTTTAACAAACGGCTTTGGTATAACTGGATATTCAATGGCAAAAAAAAAAAAAAAAAAAAGAAAGAAAGAAAGAAACAAGATCCATACCTCACACCATGTAAAAAAACCAGCTCAAAATGGGTCAAAGACCTGAATATAAACCCCAAAACAATAAAGATCATAAAATTAAAATTAAGAGGAATACTAGGAGCCGTAATATATGACATAAACACAAAACAACCCTTAACTAACAATGCACAAACACCAAAAGAGAAACTAGATAAGCAGAAGCTCCTAAAAATCAAACACTCAGGCTCACAAAAGACTTCACCAAAACAGTGAAAAAGACAGCCTACAGACTGGGAAAAAATTATTGGCTATGACATGTCTGATAAGGATCGAATCTCTAAAATCTATAAGACACTGTAACACCTCAACAATGAGAAGACTAACAACCCAATTGAAAGAACGGGCAAAGAACAGACATTTCACCAAAGAAGATATTCAGGTGCTTTCTGGCTTGGCAACAGATACTTGAGGAAATGTTCACAATCATTAGCCATTAGAGAAATGCAAAACACAACTACTAGGAGATACTATCTCACCCACAACTAGGCTGGCACTAATCAAAAAATAATAACAATAATAAATGTTGAAGAGATTGTGGAGAGACTAAAATACTTACACACTGCTAGTGGGAATGTAAGATGGTACAGCCACTTTGGAAATTGATTAGGCGTTTCATTAAAAAGCTAGAAGTTCCATACGATCCAGAAACCCCACTCCTTGGAATATATCCTAGAGAAATGAAAGCAATCACACAAATAGATGCATGTACACCTATATTGTTGCACCACTGTTCACAATAGCAAAAAAAAAAGAAGGAAACAACCTAGATCCCCACCAACAGATGAATGGATAAACAAATAATGGTACATACACACAATGGAATACTACACAAGAATAAAGACCAACAAGGAATCCTCAAAACATCTCATAACATGTGTGAATCTGGAGGGCATTATGCTGAGCTAAATTAGGCACAAAAGGACAAATACCGTATGAGACCGCTATTATAAGAACTCGAGAAAAGGTTTAAACACAGAAGAAAACATTCTTTAATGGCTATAATGGTAGAGCAGAAAGGAGAGGAGAATTCACTAACTAGACAGTAGACAAGAATCGTCTTGGGTGGTGAAGGGAAGAGCAACATCCAATACAGGGGAAGCTGGCACAACTGGACTGACTCAAAAGCTACAAGGTTTCCTGAATACAACCAAACACTCTGAGGGACCAAGTAGCTGTGACTGGGGTCTAGGAACCATGCTTTCAGGAAACATCAAGGTCAACTGGCATAATAAAGTTTATTAAGAAAATATTCTCCATTCTACTTTGGTGAGTGGCCTCTGGGGACTTAAAAGCTTGCAAGTGGCCATCTGAGACTCATCAAATTGGTCCATACCCACTCAGAGCAAAGGAGAATGAAGAACACCAAAGACACAAGGAATACATTAACCCAAGAGATAAAAGGGTTACATAAATCAGAGACTCCAACAGCCTAAAACTAGAAGAGCTAGGTGAAGCCCGGCTATCATTAATGACCATCCTGACAGGGTACACAACACTGAGACCCTGATGGCACAGGAGAAAAATGTGGAGCAGAACTCAAATTTGAATAAAAAGACCAAACTATTAACGGTGTGGCTGAGACTGGAGGGACCCCCAAAGCCACGGCCACCGGACTGTCAGTTAACCCGGACCAAAAACCATTACCAAAGTCCACACTTTCAGACAAAGACTAGACTGGACTACAAAATACAAAATAACAGCCATGAGGGGTGTGCTTCAGGCAGAGGTACCAGACCAAACGGGTAGCTCCCGTCCCGTCCGGAGGCAGGATGAGAAGTCAGGAAGGGGTGGGAACTGGCTGAACAGACACAAGAAGTCTGGGCTGGAAAGGAAGAGTGAGCTGTCACATCATAGAGATTGCACCTAATGTCACATAATATCCTCACAAATTTTTGTATAACAAATTAACATGAGTTGCACAGTTTCACCTAAAGCACCATTTTAAAAAAGAAACCTTTTTTAAAAAGAACATCCAAGAATATTTTTTAAAAGGAAGGATACAACTAAGGTACTGACCTAAGTACCATATGTCCAGCAAATAACATGCATGCCACACGTGTTTTTTTTTTTTTTTTTTGTCAACTTAATTATATCATTTCTGGAGGTTATGTATATGGATATGTTATTTGTGAAAAAACACTGTAACTTGGAAAATGAGCAGTCTATAAGATGAAGACACAGAAACATACTCTGGTTAATCGAGTTGTTGAGATGGGGAGTGTGGGTTAACAATGCTGAAACTATTATTGAAGTATTCAGGAACTGAACAATTATGTAAATGGATGGGGGCTGCAGGATGGTGACACCAGGTTTGTCACCGCTGGAGTGGGAGGTAATGGATAAGCAAGGGGAGGAGGTTAGAATGATCCATGCAGTAATTTGAGGTGAGACATCAGTAAGAACTCACGCTCAGCTTAATATAGATACTATAAATAATACAGATGGCTACATAGAGGAGTATTTATACATATGAGGACTGCCAGTTAAGTTTGTGAATTCATCCTAGAAAAAGTGCTACATACCTCACTGCTGAATATCACTATGGTCACCTTTGAAGTACTCCTCTTGGGAAATTATGCACTGACATCAGTGCTTAGTCCACCCTTCAAAGCAATTTTGGAACCATTTTTCTGGAATAGCCTTCAGAGCTGTCATTGTTTTTACCCTTGATGTCCTGAATGCCACAAAATGTCTTCCTTTTAATATGTCCTCTATCTTCAGGTAAAGAAAAAAGTCACCGGGGCCCAAATTCAGTGAGTAGGGAGAGTGTTCCAATACAGTTGTTTGCTTACTGGCTAAAAAATCCCTCACAGACAACTATACAGCTAAGTTTGTGAACGTGCCAACTTGCGACGTTGCCGCTCTGCACAGTGGCCATTCCAGAAAGAGTTCCAAAATTGCTTCAAAGGGTGGACTATGTGACAGTGTTGGCGCACAGCTTCCCAAGGATAGTACTTCGAAGGTGACCATAGTGATATTCAGCAATGAGGTATGTAGCACCTAGAACAATTAAGGTCGCAGACTTAATCCTCAGAACTTGTATGTGTATATATACAAAGGAACCCTGGTGGCACAGTGGTTACAGCTCTTAGCTGCTAACCGAAAGGTCATCAGTTCAAACCCACCAGCTGCTCTGCAGAAGAAAGATACAGCACTCTGCTTCTGTACAGATTATAGCCTTGGAAACCCTATGGGCCAGTTCTACTCTGTCCTGTAGGGTCATTACGATTCTGAATTGACTTGGCAGCAGTGGATTTGGTTTGGGATATACACACATGTTAGTCTACACACATGTATCTCCTTGTTCTGTGAGCTGAGAAGTAATGACATTATAGCAGCAAAGAGTACACTTAGCACCCAAATTTTGGTTTCCAATACCATTTTCCAATCAAATGAACCAGGACTCTTTGGTGAAATAACTGATTGCAGAATTGGGGCTGGAAATACACAAGAGAAGCTTGGCACATCTTGCGAGTCTACAAAGTAAAAAAGTATTAAAACATACATACACAGTTTTGACAGTATGTCAAAGAAACACAGGAAGTAACTGGAAGAGCTCCCAGTGGCCATGGATGAAACACTTTGAGCAAGAAAATAAAGTAGCACTAAATTACAACCCAAAGTATAAAATAAATATCCATGGGTTCACACTGACAAGAATAAATGATAGAATAAATATACAAATGAGGGACAAGAGACAAATTTCTTGTGCAGAATTGCAAATAATTCATATAGCTATTTCACCCTCAGGAGGTAGAGCATAACTCCATTTATATAATTACTTTCTCCCAAAGAGTACAGTACAGAAAGAGAAGAGGAAAGATGAGAGATTTTGCAGTGGAGAAACTTGACAAATACAGCCTCCTCCAGGAGATCGAGGCCAATATCAACAGTGACAAGTCACACTGATGGTATTTATGTGCCCTTGATACAAAGGACAAGAATGGCATTCTCTTCTGTGTCTTCTCCCCTAGTTTACCCATTAGAATACATCAGACAAATCAATACTCCTCAAAACTGCCAAGGGCATCAAAAAACAAAGGCTTTCATGCCACAACAAAGAGTTAAATAAGGAGACATGACAATCAAATGTATTGTGGTATTCTAAGTGGGATCTTGAAAGAGAAAAGGGAATTAGAGAAACGCCAAGGAAATCTAAGTAAAGTAGGGACTTCAGTTAGTAATGTTCCATATTAATGGTGACAATGTGCCATATGAATAACATAAGATGTTAATGACCCAAGAGGCTGGATGTGGGATGTATGGGAACTTTCTGTACTCTCCTAAAATTAAAAGTTTATTAAACAAAAATATTTGAAAAGATATAATGGGAGGAAGAATGTTTCCTATTATGTGCATTATAAAGTCAAATACTTACAGTGTGTTTCTGGCACAACAGGACAGAAGGGGAAGGCCAAATAAAATTCCTGCTAAATAATCTGGGACTCCAGCAGGATCCAGGTGAATGAAAAGGGAAGGTCAATTTGATAAAACGTGCAATTAATTACCCCATTCTAGAGGTATTCAATTCATTTTTACACCATGCACCAATTTTTTTGGTAAATTCTGGGTTAAAGAATTGAACATTAAGAGAAAGGAAACATTTTTTAAAAAATTAAAAGAAAACCAGAATGGCTATCAAATTGATTTTACGAAACTTCTAAGCATGCAAAGGAGGAAACCACAAAGAAAAACAGCAATAGATTTCTCCACCTGGGCACTCGAAACTTAAGAAACCGAGAATCACAAACAATACTAAAAGGGGAACAACCAGGAAAAATAGCAACCATGTACTACCTACCCCATCATCAATATGAAATCTTCTTGCCAACTAATTAAAAAAAAAAAACACTAAAACTCCAACAGGAAGGTGAACAAAGAAAGTAGCAACATGTAAAAGAAGAAATAGACACACAGAAAAAAATCTAGTGAACATCAGAAAATTAGTTGAGCCTTGCCAGCAACTAAAACAAGGAGATGTCATTTTCTACTTTTTGAATTAGGAAAAAAAAAAGTTTTTGCTCCTGATTCCCAGTGTTGGTGGCGACGGCAGTGAAATGGGCCCTTAAGTGCTTCTGGAAGAAGTCTGAACTCACAGAACATTCTGGAAAGCAACCTACTCTGTGCCTCAAAAATGAGCTAGGAATTCCACTTGGAAGAACTTAATCCTAGGGAAAAATCAATCAAAGATGCAGACAAAGATTTACAAACAACAACATTTCTTTTGGCAACAATGTAACACAGAAAAATGAAAAGCAATATAAATTTTCAGCCAAATGACATGCTATTGCTATGCGCTATTGGGTGGATTCCAACTCAGAACAACCGTAAAGGACAGAGCAGAATTGCCCCCATAGGGGCATAGGGTTGTCCAGGATGAAATCTTCGCAGAAGAAAGTCACCAGGTATTTTCTCCAGAAGAGGAGCCGGTGGGCTCGACCTGCTAACCTTCCAGTTAGCAGCTGAGTGCTTAACCACTGTGCCCCCAGAGTTCCTTCCAAAATGACATAGTTAGCCAAATTATAACTTGTTTACTCTGGGAACACAGTGGTATCATTAAAAAAAAAATTTTCTCGATTTCCAAAGCACCAATTACAAGCTTTATTTCCAAGAGTATGAAGCCCATAAGCACTATAATTCACCCTATATACCCCAGCCCAGGCTGGTTCCAACCCAACTCTTGGGGCTTAACTTAAGATAAAACCAAACCAAAAAAAAAAAAAAAAGCCACTAGCATGGAGTCTATTCTGACTCATAGTGACCCTACAGGACAGAGTGGAACCACCCCATAGAGTTTCCAAGGAGCGCCTGGTGGATTCAAACTGATGAAATTTTGGTTAGCAACTCTAGCACTTAACCACTATACCACCAGGGTTTAAAAAGCTCCCAGTGGGTAGCCTGGGGACTTGAATGGTGGGCTAAAACCTCTCTTTCTCAAGTGTCTCTTCCACTAAAAGGAATTCCATTTGCTGACTCAAAAGACACAGCTAAGTCTAAACCACTGTTCCCGTCATTGCTCAGAAAGCTTCAGTTGCTGCTCACATCCCATATAGGAAAATCGAAAGCCTGCAAACATGCAGCTGGCAAGGGTGGCTGGACCCTATCACCCCCCTCCCCACATGTCTCATTTCACTTCTACACCCTGTCTTCCGCACACACCCGTCCCTATATGTCAGCCATCCAGATGATCCTCTAGATTACCCAGCAAGCCAGGCCCAGGGAGCACCTCCATCCTCGCTGTATCCCCAGCACCCAGCCTCAGCCAGCACAGAGGGAGAACTCAACAAACACATATTCATGTTCTTCAAACCCTGTTCCAAAGCTTCTTGCTCAGATAACTGTTTATGAGTCTCCTCCCTCAACGACTGATGGCCAGGAACTGTACCTGAGATAGCATGTGACACTTTCTACTCTCCACTTGGCCTGTCCCCAACACACTGTCTGCTTCTTGGCACAAAGCCTGCCCTATTCACACTGCAAGCCTCACAGGGCTCTGCACACAGCAGGTGCCCAATCAGCACTAAGTCCCTTCCAGATCTGGACCTGGGTGTTTGCAGGGAGGAGGTCTGGGGAACCGGGTGAGAGGGGTTGGGCTTTTGTGTCTTAGAGGGTGAAATGTTAGGATGAATCCAGAGGAGCCTGGAGAGTATTACAGCTGCTCAGGGCCCAGCGAGAAGGGGAAGGGTGGGAGACAGAAGGAAGATTCCTGAAGCTGATGGTCAGAAGTGAGCATGGCAAGCACAGCCCTCAGGAGCCCTGACCTGAGCATCAGGCCACCACAGCTGGCTCTGAAAGACAATTACTGTACCCTACAACTGAAGTCAAGTATTTTAGAGACAAATACAGGTTATGAATCAGGAGAAATTAAGTCACCCTGGTCAGTGGCCTTTGGTAAGTCTCATCAGTGTCCTGAGCTCCGTTTCCTCAGCTGCAAGACAGGGGTGATCTCTTTACTCCCTCAATATAATAGTGGCTTTGGAAGCCCAGAGACAACCCAGAAAAGCGGTGAGAGAGGGCGTCCTTGCCCTCGCTAAAGCCCTAAGACACACCCTACACTCAACCTCCTCACAACACCTTCCCCATCTTCCTTCAACCTTCAGGTCAAGACTGCCCGTTTGATGTTCCTAGAAACCTTTGTGCACATCCCTGGCTCCTGAGCTCCTGGCTGCAGGGTCTTGAGGAGTCCAGAACAGCTGGAAGCAAGGGACCCTAAAAGCCCCTAGACAACAAACACAGCCTGAAGACTGCATGGAACCATGCCTTGCCCACTGCTGCCTATTATTCAAATATCTGCACGGATGTTGTGATTAATAATGAAAACTCGTCTAAAAGGTCTTACTAATTCCTAGTCTTTGGTCATCGTGTGTTTTCTCAGAAGAGCACTCCGCAGTACAATTTTGCAGGAAACCTGCAAAACATATGTATGCATATATCTATGGTTTTATAAAGCTATTTTGGATGGGGGGTAGATAGGTGGAAAGACACACGATCAAGCAAATAGAGAAAAGTATTAATCACAGAATTTAGGATGATGGGCATATGGACGTTCAATGTATTTTTTTCTCTCAAAACCTCTGTAAGTTTCGAAGTTTCCGTGATAAACTGCTGAGGTGGGGAAGCAGTCCTTCTACCCTAGGTCAGGAGCCTCGAACACACTCTGCAGCGTTCTCTCTGAACCTCTCCACAGCAGGGTCTCAAGGAAACCCCTTTCAACCGTGGACCCCCAAACACTGTGCTGAAGGAAGGGGGCTGACGGGGAAGCCAAGGAGATGTCGGCAGGGTAGACAAGGTGGGGGCGTGGCAGCACGGAGAACTGGGTGGGGCACACCTTGGCAAGCGAAGGGCGCTGCTCTCTTCCTGGGAGAACAGGCTCAAGAGCAAGAACTGGCAGCGTTTGTATCTGCTCCCTCCGCGCATTTGACAGCAGACCCCTAGTCCGGCCGTTGGGCTTTTCTGACCCCCAAAGCCCAGGGTGGGAGTGAATTCTAAGTATTAACAACAGTAAAGACACAAATCTCGCAAACGTTTATCCCATGCTAGTGCCTTGATGCAAATACCTTCTTTGAACTGCTCTAGAAGTTTCTCACCCTCATTTCATAAACTGGGGAAGTGAGGGTCGGGAAGGTGGTGTCCCTTGCTGAAGTCGCGCAGACAAGAAGTGGCTGCTCAGGATTTGAACAAAGCAGCAACCCTTCTTTCCCCTACCCTGACTCCCCACCAAGAGCTGGACAGAGAGAACCCTGGAGGCATCAGAGAGAAGGGCAAGTGACTCCCGAGGTGGGGAGGGCGGGCTACATGGCCTGTTTCGAGGACTCGGGGTTCCCAGTGGGGTGGATGTGGTCGAGGTGTCCACCTGTCGCCGAGCAGTCCGTGGGTGTCTAGGCACGCCCACGGGGCAGTCGTGCACAGGCGGACAAGCACACCGCCACTGGGCACCCGGCGAGGACTACGGAGAGTCTACCTGGGTCGCGGAAGGGCACGAGCGCGTAGTTGGCGATGGCGTGGCTGCCGCTACTTAGAGTGCGCTCCAGAATGGCCGAGGCGCCGTCTATCACCTGCACCAGGTCGTCCTGCATGGAGCCAGTTACATCGAAGACGATGGCCAGGGTGGCGTCCCCCGTGCTAGGGAACAGCACGGTCCCTGGAGTGCCAGTCACGGCTGCTGCCGCGGAGATGGCCATCAGCAACCGCAGGAGCGGCGCCTCGGGCATCGTGTTGAACGTGGCCGGCCGACTGCAGCGGGTGGAGGCCGCCAGGTCGTCCGGAGCACGGCACTGTGGCCGAAGTGCACCAGCAGCCGCCTGACGCAAGGCGCGGCTGCAGCAAGGCGCCTCGTTTCCGAAGGGCGAAGGCCGGTGCGCGCGGGACAGGGGCTCACTGCGAGGTCCCCCTACTGGGAGTCCGAGGCGGGTCCTAGAGCCCATCCTGTTCAGGGTCACGGGCCCGCCTCCTGCCCTCCCCCCACTGTGACTCAAACTTTCCCGGCCCCACTGCTCTCTGGTCCAGACCTGAGGTTAGGGGAGGACGCGGGACGGCTAGCCCATGGGAGCTGGGCCCGCAGCCAAGGTGGCGAGGGGTGAAGATGCTGCAGACGGATGCAGTAGACACCTGTGATCCCATCAGTGCCCACTCCTGAACTGAACCCCTGCAAGTACAAGAGAGGGAGGAGGCGACACGACGCCCCTTCCTTCCACCCTCCCCTGCCTCAGATTAGCCAAAATGGGCTTTGGGTTTTGCAGCTGTCCACCCAGCACCCCCATCTCTCTCTCTCTTTCTGGCTCTCCCTCCCACCCCCACACACAGACTCTACAAGGCCTCATCTCTTTGCAGGGCTCTGCACTTCCCACATTTATTGTAATTATTATCATTATTTGTAATCAACCACCAAAATCTGATCTCCTACCATGTGTTAAAAGTGTTCAGAAATTATTTTTGAATTCTCACTACAACCCTAGGGGATGCTAACTTTGAACCCATTTTACAGAGGAGCAAACTGAGGCTCTATGAGATAGTGACACTAACCAAGGCCACACGTTACTTAAATGATGGAGACAGCCATTGGTCCCTGCTGCCTCCCTAAATGTTGTCACAGGTCATCAGGTGAATCCAGAGCTTGGGTGATACCCTTCCACCCTCTTAGAAAGCTGTGAAGGTTCTGAGACAAGTGTGAGGTACTATTAATGCCTTGGGCTGAGTGTAGCCATTCCCTCCTGGTCCAGCTCCCTGTTACCACCCCAGCTGGTTCAAGAATCCCACCATTGTTCACTTTAAGCTGTGCTCTCCTGTCTCATTGCTGTGGCCTCTCCCTGCCTCACCAGGACTATGAGCCCCTTGAGGCCAGGGCTGAGTCTTGGTCCCCACTAGGTCAGCCCCGAGTTTCCAGCCCAGTCCCTGGCACGTGGTGAGAATCCACTCAGTGTTGGCTGGCATGACATGCAACTTTGGTGGGAATGCCTGGTTTTGAGAGCTGTGTGAGAAAGGGCAGCTCTGTTCCCCCCATGCTCCAATTTCTCTTCCAGGAAAACCAGGCTCCCAGGATGGGGGCAGGAAGCCCCATGGACACGGCTGAGGGCTCTGGGTCTCTGAGTGGGCGGCAGATTTCTGCAGCTCCTGCCCCTCCACAGCCCTCAGCTGAGAGGAAGCCCCCACTCCGTATCTCCTTTCCCCTTCAGTGCCAGTTCAGATCCTACCTCTGAGGCTGTCCTGCCACCCTTGACCTGTAATCCCACAACCCCTTATCAGACCCCAGTTCCAGTACTGACTATACTGTGTGGTCCGTGTCACTATCTGTGGGTCTGCCCACGCTCCTCAGCTATGGCAACACAGACACTATGCCTGGCACAGTATGTGCCCTGTGAAAGTGTGTGGTCTGAATGAGGCAGCAGGTGTCAGACCTGGCAGCTGGGAACTGGCCACAGCAGACAGGGGTCATTCTCAGGGGTTCGACTCTAGACAGAGGGAGTGCCTTATGTGAGAAGGGCTAGGGTCCCAGGGAAATAGTCTCTTGAGGAGCCACCTGTCTCACAGTATATGGTGGAGGCCAGGTCCCCAGACTGAGGGCTGGTGTGAAATGTGTAGTCAAACTCACGGGGGTTAAGCCACCTGCACCTCTGAATGCTGGCCCTTTAAATCTCCTTGGGCTAAAGCCTTGATTGGCCCCAGAGTCTGGGCAGGGCTAGGCCAGCTGTTGGAGTGAGAAGAGAGGCTCCAGCTGTGCAAAGACAAACGGGGGCCAGGAACCAGGCAGAACTCACACGGAACGGTGATATTTCAGGCACAGTGTAGGGGACACTTGGGGACAGCAGGTCTCTTGGTGATTTCATTCCACAGACATTTGCTGAGCCTAAACTGTGTGTCAGGCACTCTGCTAGGCACTGTTAGGGGAGGGAATTTAAAGATGGTAAGACAAGTTTCCCCCCCAGGGGAGAACTGACATGTAAACAATTCTGAGTCAATGAGATAAGTGCTAATGGAGGAATTACCAAAAACTGTAGGGGCTCAGAGAAAGGAGCAGCTGGGCCTAAGGGGTCAGAGGAGGCCACAGAGTTGGGCTGAGCTGCTTAAAGAACAGGAAGGGAAGGGCAGCTGAGCAGGAACAGCATGTGCAAAGGCAGGGAGGTATGAGAGACCTACCAGCAGCCCAGTATACAAGGAGGGTGGTGACAGAGAATAGGAAAAGGCCAGAACCTAAAGGACTTTAACTGGCTGGTAAAAGGCTTGGGTCCCCCCGCCACATACCCACAAGACATTGGGGATCTGCTGAAGAATGTCTGAAAGGAAAGCAACCTGACCCAATTTGCATGTCAGACAGGTCTCAGCATAAGTTCAGAGAGTAGCCCTCATAGATACCAAGAAGCCCTAAACTTACTCTTTCTGGAAGCAGAAGCAGAACTGGTCCTAAAGAAAACAAGATCCCTTCTGCTGAGGTGTCTCATGATTTGGAGTCTCCTGTAATCTTCATCAGGGGGCTCTCCCCATCTCTGGGCCTTGGTTTCCTCATGAGTAAAATTATTTGAGAGGCAGAGGACATAAAAAGTGGACTTCCAATGTTTTCCCAGGCCCACCAGTCTAGAACTACAGCCAGGGCTTCTTGGAGACTCAGGAAGTTTCAAGAGAACATCTGGCCATGAGCTCATCTTGGCAAAGGAGACCCCAAGGTTACCGCAAAAGGGCACGTGATACACCTCCGTCAAAGGGTGACGTATGGCCCCAATCCACTGCCCTTCCAGTGTGGCCGAGGGCACTGCACCAAGCATGGGTCACTGGGTGCTTGGGCTTTTCCAAGAAGATGACCACAGCCATGCCCGATGAGGGAGCCCAAGGAGCTGAATGTGAGCCCAGAGAGCCAAGAGAACGCACGACCGAACCTCATCA
Organism: Heterohyrax brucei; assembly: GCA_028571685.1. Classification (NCBI taxonomy): domain Eukaryota; kingdom Metazoa; phylum Chordata; class Mammalia; order Hyracoidea; family Procaviidae; genus Heterohyrax; species Heterohyrax brucei. The sequence continues at coordinate 82,102,884 of CM053150.1, read as the reverse complement.
ATCAACTTCCATCTCACCACCTCCATTTCTCCAGGCCGCCTGGGAGCCCCACATTTTTGAATGTGAGATAGTCCACATGTTTCCCCTGTTTTGAAGAAGAGTGGTCTCTGTGGAGCTGTGGATTTCCTAACATCCCACATGTTTGCTGTGGAGAACCCGCCGCCCTCAGCCTGACTTGGCGCTCCAGCCTGTCCTCCGTGTTGTTGCTGAGATCCAAGACCAGCTGAGGGGTTTGGGTCCGAAGCTGGGGCTCTGGACACTTGGCTGATGAAAAATGGCCTCTCCCTACCGACAGTTCTTCCTTGTGGTGGCGGTTAGCTGCTGCTGTTAACTCATATTGACCCCACGTGACAGAGTAGAAATACTCTACAGAGTTTTCTTGTCTGTCATCTTGACATTAGCAGATGGTGAGATCTTTCTCCTGTGGAGTCACTGAGGAGGTTAGAACTGCCAACCTGCCAGTTAGCAGCTGAGCAGTTAACCTGGTGGTTGCACCCCAGGGCTCCTGGGTCCTTCCTTATAGACTCCTATGTTCTCTCCCTAAATGCATCTCAGTCTGGGCCTTACTCAATCTTCTCTGATTCCAACATCTACCCACACCCTGTCCCACTTCAGTCCTCTTCCTGAGGAAATCAGATCTGTTCTGAAAGAATGAAAATACTAACCACTAATAAAACCAACCAAACCAAACCAGTCGCACTTGAGTCAGTTCTGACTTACAGTGATCCTATGTGTTGCACAGTAGAACTGCACTCTATAGGGTCTTCAAGGTGATGACTTTTCAGAGGTAGATCACCAGGTCCTGGTTCTGAGGCACCTCTGGTTGGATATGAACCACCACTCTTTACAACGAGTAATCAAGCACTGACTGCTTACGGCACCCAGGCAAAATAGTAGATAACACTTGCCAAACCTTTATGGAGTGTCAGACACTGTGCTACACATCTCATTAGATTCCCTACAACAACCTCAAACATCAATATTTTATCTTCCTGTACCAATGAACTTAAGGCTCAGGAGATGAACTCCTGTGGCCAGGCTGGACTTTGTGTCCTCATCTGCGCATTCCATAGTCTGTGGTTCACACCATCACTCCTTGCTGCCTTAGAAATGTGGGAGAATGTTAGTACAGGAATCCCAGAGAACAGAGCTTTTTCTAGAGCTAGCACAGACTCAGCGCCTTCCCTGTAAATGCACAATCCTCTCTAGCAACTCCTTGGGCAGGATTTGCATTTGAGATGGTTACCCACTTCCATCGAGTCGCTTCCAACTCATCACAACCCACTAAGATAGAGTAGAACTGTCCCATAGAGTTTCCAAGAAGCAGCTGGCGGATTTGAACTGCTAACCTTTTGGTTAGCCACCATGGCACTTAACAGCTATACCACCAGAATTTCCTTGAGAAAGTTAGCAGCTTTGAGATGCAGTGATGTCAGTTTCTACCCGTATTTAGCCAAACTGCCTACACAAAAAGAGAGCAGAGAGAGAAACAACCATGTAAATAAAGCAAACAATTTTGTGCACAGTGCTGTGTACATTTGCTCAGGGTCTGGACAAGAAGTAAAATGGTTTCAAAGCTTCACATCTATCCTCAAGGAAAGAATTAAATTGAGGCAATGGCAAACAGGACCAACAGGGAATCAGCAGAACTGACAAACAACTCAGGATGAGGGAGCTACTGAAGACAGGCAGGAGGAGCCAGGAGGTTTGAATCAGCATAATTTGGCCCAGTCTTTCAAGCTGCCAGACACTTGAGTGATTTATTGCTGAATCCAATCCCTCCATCCTATCAGGAATGCTCTTTGAGATCACCCCAAGAAATACTGGAGCACAAGAGACACAGGAATTGTTCCCCATCCTCATGTTTTCAAGATCAAACAATTTAATGAGTTAAAACAGCTAAGCCAGTGCTGACCACCCTGAGACTCACCACCACCACCCAGGCCTGGCTGTCAGCCCCTAGATGCAACACTGAGCCTCTAGCACTGTCCTCAGGGCAGAAGGAGCACACCCTACAGGCAGCTTATTGAGCCTTATTGTCATTTACAAGCCACCATGTCACCTTTCTCGATGGCAGTGGAGGTCACCTTTATCATTGTCTTCAGTGGCTTGCAAGAAGAATGATCGAGATTTTACCGGGTATTCCTTTTATTCTTTTGTTTTCTTTCTTTTTCTCTTTCTCACTGTTACAAATTCTGCTTAACTATTTTGTACATTGGTTTCTGTTATGAATGGCATTATGTTCTCCCAAAACAGACGGTCAAGTCCTAGCCCTAACTCCTGTATCTGTGAATGCAATCCTTTCATCACTAGAATCTTTGATGATGTTATTATTTAGGTTAATCTGGGGTCATGGGAGCATTGATGGCTCAGTGGTAGAGCTAGTACCTTCCATGCTGGAGACCTGGGTTGGATTCTGGACCAATGCACCTCACGAAAAGCCACCACCCATCTGTCAGTGCAGGCTTGCTGCTTTGATACTGAACAAGTTTCATTGGAGTTCCTAGACTAAGATGGACTAAAAAGAAAGGGCTGGTAATCTACTTCCAAAAATCAGCCAGTGAAACCCCTATGGATCCCAATGATTCCATCACGACCAGTCATGGGGCTGGTGCAGGAGCAGGTCTCATTGTGTTGCACTGTGTGTGGGGTCAGCATAAGATGGGCTGACTTGATAGTAGCTAATGAGAAACAGCAAATGTGAAGTCATGTTGGAGTAGAGGTGCTCTGATCCTATATGACTGGTGTCTATAAAACAGGAAAGACAGAGATAGAGAAATGAAGGAAGGACAGCATTGTGATTCAACAACTGCAAGCCAAGGAATGCCTGCAGCTACCAGAAGCCAGACAAGAGGCATGAATAGATATTCCCCTAAAGCCTCAGAAGCAACCAACAGTGCCACCACCCAATCTCAGACTCCCAGTCTCCATAACTGTGAGACAATACATTTCTGTTTTTAAGTTAAGCAACCCAGTTTGCAGTATTTCGCTGTGACAACATTAGGAAACCAATACAGCTCCCAATCCTAATTTCCTGCCCTTCTTCCTGGAAAGACTGGATTTGTCCCACGGCTTCCTGATTCAGGGATCTATTTCTCTTTTACATGGAAAGGCAACTGCTTTCCTTCCCTAATCTTGGTAAGTTAGATTGCTCCTGTGGTGACATTCCCCTGGCCAGTGATGGGGCTGAGAATGAGTATTTGATACACTCCAGCTAATTAAACATGAAGGGCTGTGTATTAACGGTCTCTAGGAAAGGCTTCTTTATTCCAAAAGAGACACAAAAGAACAAAATCAGAAGACTAACACTACTGATTTCAAGTCTTAATCTAAAGCAACAGTAATCAAGGCAAAGCCAAAGCCAAGTGCCGTCAAGTCGAGGATGGATAAATTAATAGACGAGTATAGAAAGTCCAGAAATTGATCCAGACATACACAAACCCACTGCCGTTGAGTCCATTCCAACTCACAGCAATCCTACAGGACAGAGTAGAACTGCCCCATAAAGCTTCTAAAGAACACGTGGTGGATTCAGACTGCCAGCCTCTTGGTTAGCAGGCCTAGCACTTGACACTACCAGGGTTTCCAGACATACCTACCTTGCTTAAAAATAATTGACCAGACATACACGACCAAAGTGGCAAAGTAATTCAATGGGAAAAAGACAGCCTTGTTTAGCTAATGGAATGGGAAACGACAAACCTTGATCCCTATGTCACACTCTATATAAAAAGTAATTCAAGATGATTCATAGACCTAAGGGTAAAAGCTAAACTATAAATCTTCTCGAAAAGGAGACACAAGGAGGGAAGAACCCTTCTTCTTCCACTAAATGATGTATCTGCCCAAGACCACTGAAACTAGAATAGTAATCTTGAAATCACGATGACAGCCAGTCTGCAGACAGAGTTTGAATAGAAAAGAACTTTGGAGCTGCTGTATGTATGGTTTTCTTGCTAGGTGTAATATTACCTTTTCCTTCATACAAGATCTGACAATTAAGTCGAAGAACTTAATTGTTCTAAAGGCTACATACTTTATTGCTGAGTATCACTACAGTCTCCTTCAAAGTACTCCCCTTAGGAAGCTATGCACCGATGCCAGCACCCATTCCACCTTTCAGAACAGGTTTGGAACTCTTTCTGGAATGGCCATTGCTCTTGGTGGCATGGCAGCAAGTTCACAAACCTAATTGTATAGTCGTCTGTGAGGGAGTTTTTAGCCAGTAAACAAATAACTGTACTAGAATATCCTCCCTGCTCACCTGATCTGGCTCCCAATGACTTTTTTCTTTGCCTGAAAATATAGGAAATATTGAAAGGAAGATATTTTGATGACATTCAGAACATCAAGAGTAATACAATGACAGCTCTGAGTTCAACAGCAGAAACAGAGGGATTTGGTCTAGAATCCCCTGCAATACTGCACTTTGCTCATCCAAGATTTCCCAATGCCTGTCAGCTCGTTAGCTCAGACTATCAGGAGACAGACTCTTGTCACCCAGAAGATTCTGAGATCCTGTCTCCAAAGGAATGGAAAGGAAGCATGACAGCCAAGGAAAAAAAATCACTCCAAAGGACTTAAAGACATCAGGACAAGGAGTGCAGGGCAGGGAAAGCTGGGGGTGGAGGGGGAAGCAGGAAGAAAACCAGAGTAAGGCATCCTCAATGGGAGGGCCTAGGCAGATCATCTGGGGTTTCCCTCTGCCACTAAGCAAGGCTGAGCCCAGTCACTGCTGTGGAGGGTGACAGATTCCTGGCCATGGCATGACCTCTCCTACTGACCCAGATCCTTCCTTCCTTCCTTCCTAGTCTTTTCAACTACCTGCCAATTCAATTTACCCTCAGAAAACCTCCACCAAAGCATCCACAGTGTCACCAATATGACGCCAATCAAGGAAACAGATCAATTCTAACAGCTGAGCCATGACAGCTGACCTTTGATTAAAGCAGGGAATCGCAAAAGAAATCAGATTAAAGACATCTAGATGAATGGTGCCAGGATCTGCTTCTCAAGAAACCCCATGTGGAAAATTTGAAGGAGAGAAATGATGTTCCCCAGACATTAAGCCATGACCTACTTAGCATCCAGAGGGGCTACTTGCCAGATGCCAAGACGCATGGTGTGGGCTCCATTACAAAAGTAGATCTAATTATCTCTTGTTTGACATTTAGTAGAAACAGGCTAACATCTCAGGAACAAAGGCCTCAGGAACAAGGTGGTTAGTGCTTATTGCACATACATAATGTGCCTTTGTAACATCCTTGGTCATGAATTTTACCACCCAAAAATTGTGTTTGGGAATTCCCTTCTTTATGAGACTTAGTTAAGACCAGAACTTTTCTATCCTCCTTTGCAGTAAGGTCATGGGCAGGTCCCCAACTCCACCGATCAGACACACTCATGCTGGCGTTTGAGTCCAGAGCCACAGACACAAAGAAGCTGGCTGTATGGCAAATTTCCCTTGGTGGCAGTCGCAACATCAAGTTCTTGGGGTGGGAGAAGCAGTGGTGTGAGCCAGAGTGCCTAATCATCAGACTAGGGCTTCAACGGCTTTGGGAACTCATTTTTGCCTGGGTAGCACCCAGCATGACTCTCTAGCTCTGACCTGAGCTCCTTGATAACTAGCTGCTTTTGAGTCAATTCTGACTCACAGCAACCCCAGTAGGGTTTTCACTGGTTGAGTTTTTTAAAGTACATCACCAGGTCTTTCTTCCAAGGTGCCTGTAGGTACACTCAAACTGCCAACCCATCAACCTTCAATCAGCATTCAAACATTTAACCACTTTCACCACTCAGAGACTCAATGCCCAAATCAAACACCCAAACAAACCTATTGCCATTGAGTCTGTTCTGACTCAGCGACCCTAGAAAACACAGTATAACTGCCCCATAGAGTTTCCAGGAATCACCTTGTGTATTTGAACTGCTGACCTTTTGGTTAGCAGCATAGCACTTAACTACTGCACCACCAGTTTCCAATACCCAAAAGCATTGCATAAATTCGCAAAAGTTTGCCTCCATTGCCTAAAATTAAGATCCCTACTCTAAGCGGTCACTGGGAGCAGAAAGGAGGGAGAAAGGGGAGCCATTGCTGGGGGAGCACCAAGCTCCTGCTAAGAATGATGGAGACTAACAGATACACGCACACAGATGTTTATTGCAGCACTGTCCACGACAGCGAAAAGACAGAATCAACCTAGGTGCCCATGAACAGATGAATGGATAATCAAACTATGCTATACATACGCAGTGGAACCTACGCAGTGATAGAGAGCAATGATGATTTTAGGAAGCGTCTCATGACTTGGTATCAACAAGAAGACATTATACTGAGTGAAATCAGTCAGCTGCAAAAGGACAAGTATTATGTGAGACCACTATTATAAGGACTTAAAAAAAGACTTAGGCACAGAAGAAAAGACTCTGATGGCTACAAGGGTGGGGAGGGAGGGAGAAGGTTGGTCATAGATTAGACAGTCTACAGGAATTTGTTTAGGTAAAGGATATGACAGCACTCAGTAGAAGGCAGTTCAGCATAAATGAACTACACCATAAACCAAAAGATTTACAAATTCAACCCAACATTTCAAAGGACAGAGTAGCAGGGACATGCATCTGGGGATCATGTTTTGAGGGGACATCAAGGTCAACTGGCAAAACTATCCTTTTGCTAAGAGAGTCTTCTGCACTCCATACTGGTGAGCAGTGTTTGACATCTTAAAACCCTGCCAGCTGCCATCTGAGGAACATCAATTTGTCTTAATCCACCTGGAACAGTCAACAACCAAGAACATCAAAGACACAAGGAAAACTGAGTCCAGGAGACAGAAGGACCCATGTGACTGAGGTGTACAGATCAAGAACTCTACTAAAAGACTAGAAATAGTGGCCTGACAACCCAGAGGGTCTCCTGAGAACACGGTCCCCTAGACTTGCTGCTGCCCCAACGTGAAACCAGTACTGAGGTCAACACTTCCAATTAAGGATGGACTGGACACAGGGACCCAGAGGGAGCATGTGGTGTGTGTACTTCATGGCTTTATACACTATGGAAGGCTGTCCTACTGGTTTCTTTTTAGATGGGAGAGGAGAGGGTAGAGAGGAGGGAACAGGTGTTTGTTGGGAGGATACTAGCAGTAAAGAGTGAAAAAGGGTAGTGTGTTGTCACAGGGTGGGAAGAGCAGACAGAGTTGTAGAGAGGCAGGTAAGCAAAATTGACTTGGATTGTATACTTTCACTTAATCATAATAAAAAAAGGACAATTAAAAATAAAGTAAAAAGAATGATGGAGATGTTTGGAAACAGACTGTGCTGATGGCTGTACAACAGGACGACCATAATCAGTGTCACTGAATTGTTCATATCAAAAAAATATTTTGACATGGCAACCATGTGATATTCTGCTTCCCTAAAGAAAACCACCTTGGAAACCCCATGGGCAGTTCTACTCTGTCCTATATGGTTGCTGTGTGTCAGAATTGACTCAGCAGCAACAAGTATATACATTTACCCTGATAAAAAGAACCCTGTTCCAATTTTTTTTGATAATGAGTCCAATACCTCCCTCTACCAAGGAGTGGTCATGTGACCCAAACTGAATCAATCATTTTCCCATCACGCCAGTTATAGTGATTGGTCTGGGAATGGTATGTGACCCAAGTTCAGCCAATCAGCATCTTTTCCCAGGTTGTGCCTCTGGAGTCTTAGTATTCAAGGAATTTGAACCTGAGGATGTCAAGAGGCTGTGTTCCCTATCCCTAGGGAGGAGACCATCTACAATAGGAGAGAATGAAGGTAACCAAAAGGAAGACCCATCCACTGCCATTGAATCGGGTCCAACTCATAGGGACCTTCGAGGTCAGAGGAGAGCTGCCCCATAGAGTTTCCAAGGAGCACCTGGCAGATTTGAACTGCCAACCTTTTAGTTAACAAATGTAGCACTTCATCTTGCCCCATCAAGGTTGGCCATGATCCAAAAAACAAAACAACAAATGCTAGAGAGACTGTGGAGAAAGTGGAACTCTCCTACACTGTTGGTGGGGTTGCAAGATGGTCCAGCCTCTTTGGAAAGCAATCTGGCACTTCCTTAAAAAAAATGGATATATATATACCATTTGACCCAGTAATTCCACTACTTGAAATATATCCTACAGAATCAAGGCCTTTCACACCAACGGACACATGCACAAGAATGTTTATCACAGCACAGTCCACGATAGCAAAAAGACGGAATCAACCCAGGTGCCCAGCAACAGAGGAATGGATAGGTAAACTATGGTACATACACTCAGTGGAGCACTAGGCAATGATAAAGAATAATGATGATTCCAGGAAACATCTCATGACCTGGTTTCAACTGGAAGACATTATATGGAGTGAAAGTAGTCAGCGACAAAAGGACAAATATTGTATGAGACCTCTACAATAAGATCTCAAAAACAGACCTATGTATAGAAGAAAAGACTCTTTGATGGCTGCAAGGAAGGAGAGAGAGAAAGGGTGAGGGGGGGAAAGTTTAGATTAAATAGCTGGTAGAAATTTGGTTGAGTGAAATCGGTGATAGCACACATTAGAAACAAGAACAATATTAAGTGCACTTCAGCATAACTTGAGTACTCCTTCCATCTTAACCCAATATTGCAAGGACAGAGTAGCTGGGGCAGGGAGCAGGAGACCATGCTTTTAGGTTAAATCGAGGCCAACTGGCACAACTAGCATTTTGCTAAGAGGGCTCTCTGCACCCCACATTGGTGAGTGGCGTCTGGGGTCTTAAAAGCTGCCAAGCTGCCAATCGAGGGCACAGCAAATGGTCCCAACTCTGCAAGAACGGATGTTCACTGAGGACCAAAATGACATGGGGTAAAGACAACCCAGAAGATAGAGAGACCCACATGAGTGGGTGCCTACATAGAACTGGGATTGGAAGAACCTGATGGTGCCCAGCCACCACCAGTGATAGCTGCGATGGAGCTCACTATGTTGAGTCTCATTGGCAACACAGAATAAAAAGGGGTGTACCCTGAGATCTCCACTAAAAGGCTGCAACTGATGGTCCAGTGGCTTCGGGGTTCCCCTGGGAGCAGGGCCCCTGGCCCTGATACTGCCCTTGCTCATAAGTCATATCAAAGGTCCACTCTTCGGACACAGATGGATTGGACTTGGTGATGCAGAGTGACCATATATTGGATGTACTTTATGGTTATATACATCTATAGGATCTCCTTCTGCTGACCTCTGACTGGAGGAAGGAGAGTGGGTGGGGAGGAGGGGAAAGGAGACTGTTGGGAGGATGAGACATGTATGGAGCAGAGAGGAATAGTGTGCTGTCACCGGACAGGGAGAGCAGTGGAAGCTGCATATAGGTGGGCATATAAATTTATATGGGAATGTACATTTTCACTCAGTCATAATAAAAAAACAAAAACAAATTAGCACATAACCCACTGTGCCACCAACAGGAAGAGATGTGGTGAGACTCAAGTGAAATTTGCACTATAGGTTAGTAAGTACATACAAGTGAAACCCATGTGTGCCTTGCTTACTGGTAAATCTGACCCTGCTCCCGTCATACTATCTGTGGTGTGATTACCTGAGTCAAAAAGTTCCCTTTTCCAAGTTCATTGCTGTCAGATCAATTCTGACTCATAGCAATGCTACAGGACAGTGTAGAACTTTCCCATGGAGTTTCCAAGGCCTATATACCTTTCTTGGAGCAGACTGTCAAATCTTTCTCCCATGGAACAGCTGGTGGGTTTGAAATTCTGCCCTTTCAGTAAGCAGCCAAGTACTAACCACTGTACCACCAAGCCTCCTACTCTTAACAATAGAGATGGGGAAATCTTGCTTTATTCAGGAGATGGCCTCATGGACTTGTCTTTCTCATGAGATGGCAACTGTCTTCTGGTTAAACCATAAGACATTTGAGTCATTTCTGACTCATAGTGACCCTATAGGACCCTATAGCCCCATAGAGTTATCAAGGAGCATCTGGCAGATTTGAACTGCCGACCTTTTTGGTTAGCAGATGTAGCACGCAACGACTACACCACCAGGGCTTCCTCTTGTGGTTAAAAGTTGTCAAATCCCTAAACATCAAAATGCCACTGACAGAACAGGCCAAGTCAGTCAGCCAGCAAGTGTTTGAGCCAGCTCCTCTGTGCCAGCTCCTAGTGTAGGCACTTCCACTTTATGCAAAGGATCTGGCACCCAGCAAGCACTCAGTAATGGCTAGGTAGAGCAAGCTACTAGTATTATTGGTTCTAATGCAAAAGGAGAAGAGGAACTGGGATGAATTAAGGGTTTTGGATCGACATTTTTCCTTTTCTTTCCAAATATCTCCAATCAAGGTCCCATCCCAAGTGGTTGCTCCTAGATCTATGAACTTGAAAAAGGGAAAAATACAATTTTGGGGATGTAACCAGTACATTGTGCTCACTAAGGGAATTGATGGATAGTATTTGGAGGAAAATTTCCATTTTAAAATACAATTCCTTAATAATAGTTTCCTGAGTTCTGATTTGTAACAAGTCTCCCCTTTTGACATAAGGAACACAGTTCTGAACCTTCCAGGCCTAGATGAAGAGAAAATTTATCCCACACCCCAAGCTCTTGAATGATGTCCATCACATGCGTACATTGAACATAACAGCTGGCTTTCAGGACCAGCTCTGTGTTGTAACAGCCAAAACAAACACAGATGCAATCAAAAGCATCACAGAGTAAAGTAGGTCTTTACCGAAGATTCTTGGGTACTGGCCAAGGGAGATTACACCTCACGACTCCCTGCTCAGAATCCCAAAAGCCCCCTTTCAACACCTCTCCCCTGAAGGCTTCTCACCTTCACAGCTGCTCCTTTAAATGAATCCCTACTCACTTTGCTCCCTTCACTCTAGCTCTCACTCTTCCAAATCTGTTTTTTTTTTCCCCTTTTCAATAGCATCAAGCTGTCTTTAAAATGCAAATTAATTTAGTCGTTATAGACCTGTTCCAACTTCTCCACCCATTCCTCCCCTTCAGTCCACAGAGATCCAGGAAAAATAAAAAATGCTTGATCAAAAGTCTGGTGGGAGAAAGGCATTGGATACTTAGACTGAAATAAACTTCCCCTCTTTAAAAATGTCATAAGGAAAATATAATGAAAAACACAAGTTCTGCAAATACATTTGTTTTGATATGCCTAGCTGATATCTGAAATTCAGTTACTGGCTCTTAACTCTCCCAAGAGGGAAAGGGCAACTGGTGAGATTCAAGCTAGGGTGTCTGCCTCCCAAGGCAGTGCATCTAATGACCAACAATGCTGCCATGGAGGTCCCAGCACTGTACTCTGACTTACAGCCATTATGAAGACCAAGCCATGTAACTCCTGCATGTGGTAACTCAGCTTCTCTCAGTAGTCAATAGGACTAGCAGACACAATATTAGTTAAGGACATGGAACATCACCATCACCATCTGTATCTAATTGATATTTGTAGAACACCCCATCCAATAATACCAGAAGACACCTTTTTTTAAGTGCAAATGGAATAGTCACCAAGATGAATAATATCCTGGGTCATAACAAACCTTAACAAAAGTAAGAAAAAAAATTAAAATATATAAATACAATGTTTTAAAATATTTGGAATGAAGCTAAAGCAGTGCTTAGGGGAAAGTTTATAGCACTAATAAGGCTCATATCAGAAGAGAAGAAAGGTCTCAAATCAATAATTTGGGATTTCACTTTGAAGAAACTATAAAAGAAAGCACAAAATAAACTCAAAGAATAAGGAAGAAAATCAGAAAGACAAGAACTGAAATCAAGGAAATGGAAATCACAAAAACAATAAAAGTAGTGAAACCAAAAGCTGGTTCTTAGGGAAAAAAAACAGTAAAATTGACATACCTGCAGCAAAATTACAAAGACAAAAATTATCAATATCAGAAATGATAGAAGTTATATAAGCCCTGAACACATTAGAAGGATAATAAAGGAATAGTCTAAATAACTCTGTGCACATGAACTTGACAGTCTGGATGGAAAGCACTGACTCCTCAAAAATTAGAAGCTGTCAAATTGCCAGAAAGACAATAGACAATCTGATCAATTCAACAATGATTAAAAAAATGGAATGTGTAATTAAAACAAACAAGAAACAAAATGAAACCTTCCCAAAAAGGAAAATGTCATGCCCAGAAGGTTTACTGGTGAATTATAACAACATTTAAAGAAAAAAATAAACATCGATTATACTAAATAAGAGGAAACACTTTCCAACTCTTTTTATGAGACCACTATTACTACCCTGATGCCAAAACCAAAAGGAAGCATACAAGAAAGAAAATATAGACCAATAGGAAACCCCAGTGACAGCCGAGAACTAACCAGTTCTAATCGACCAGGTGCTCCTTGGAACTTCTGTGGGGCAATTCTACTCTGTTCCATAGGGTTGCTATGAGTCTGAGTAAATTCAGCAGCAGTGGGTTTGGTTAGTTGTTTGTTTTTTTTACAGATAATTGTTCTCAGGAACATAGATGCAAAAATCCTCAATAAAGTATTAGCAAATCAAATTCAGAAATACATAAAAAGAATAATAACCCCATGAACAAGTAGAATTTATCACGGGACTGCAAGACCGGTTGAATATTTAAAAATAATAATATAGATGGTGCCTGGCCACCACCAATAACAGCCGTGACGGGGCTCACAATGTTGAATCCCAGTGGCAACACACACAAAAAAGGGGTGCACCCTAAGAACTCCACTAAAAGACTGCAATTGATGGTTGATGGCCTGAGGGTTCCCCTGGGAGCATGGCCCCTAGACCTGATGCTGCTCCTGATCATAAATCATTACTGAGGTCAGCTCTTCAGAAAGAAATAGATTGGATTTGGGGCACAGAGTGACCATAGTGTGTGTGCACTTTATGGTTCTATGCATCTATAGGATGCCGTCCTACTGGCTTCTTACTAGGAGAGAGTGGAGAGGGTAAAGAGGAGGGGACAGGAGATTGTTAAAAGGTTATGACATGTATAGAACAGAAAGGATGAGTATGCTGTCATCAGACAAGGATAGCTGAGGGAGCTGCAGATAGGAGGGCATGCAAATTTAAATTGCATTGTACACTTGCACTCAATCACAATAATAAATAAATAAATAATACACCATAGGAACAATCTGAAGAAGAAAAGCTATACATAATCATATCAACTTATGGAGAAAAACATCTGACAAAATTCAGATCTGTTCATGAAAAAATTCTGAGCCAACTAGGAATGGAAGAGAATTTCTTCAGCTTGATAAATGACATTTGTTGCGGATTAAATTGTGTCCCCTCTAAAATACGTGTCAATTTAATTAGGCCATGATTCCCAGTGTTGTGTGGTTGCCTTCCATTTTGTGATTGTAATTTTAGGTTAAAGAGAATTGAGTGGAATTGTAACACCCTTACTAAGGTCACACCCTGATCCAATGTAAAGGGGGCTTCCCTGGAGTGTGGCCTGTACCACCATTCATCCTACAAGAGATAAAAGGAAAGCGGAGCAAGACTAGAGGCAGAATGTTATACTACCAAGAAACTAGTGGAGAGAGGGTAGAGTGCATCTTTTTGACCCAGGGTTCCTCCACAGAGAAGCTCCTAGTCCAAAGGAAGACTGATGACAAGGACCTTCCTCTAGAGCCAACAGAAACAGAAAACCTCCCCCTGGAGCTAACATCCTGAATTTGTATTTCTAGCCTACTAGACTGTGAGAAAATAAATCTGTTAAATCCATCCTCCTGTGACATGTCCATTATAGCAGCACTAGACAACTAAGACCCTATCTAGGAAACAGCGATAGCTGACATCATACGTAATGGTGTGAGACTAGACTCTTTCCACCTGTCCTAGTCACCTGGTACTGCTCCAACAGAAAATATCATAAGTGGAAAGCTTCACAAGGAGAAGCTTTTATTGTCACAGTCCAGTAAGCTACAAACCCGTTAACAAGTTACAAGTCCATTCAACATGAGAAATCATCAGAGTCCGGTAGGACAAGTTCTAATCCAGCGAGAGCATCTTGGCACAGGAACCCGTGGTCCAAAGGACGTGCTCTGCTCTCAGTGCTTCTCTCTTGGTGGTATGGGGTTCCCAACTTCCTCGGCTCACTTCTCTACCTTATATTCCACAAGCTTGTAGCTTGAGACCTCCCTCACTAACACAACTGCAGCCCATTCTCCATCATCAATCTCTCAGAGGCAGCATTCACAACACTTCGGAGGAAGGGCACTACACTGGGACTCATAGCCAAATCAAATCAACACATACATTTTTGGGGAGAAACAGTTCAGTACATGACATCCCACCCTTTGGCACCCCCAAAAATCATATCATTAGAACATACAAAATATAGTCATTCATAGCATAGCAACAGTTTTCATTCATAACATACACCAAGCAATTAATCAGAACACATTACATTAGCCTTCATGGCTTCAAAACATCATTCCATACTCTGAGACACTTCACAACCATTCCCATCAAACTCTTGGTATTGGCCACACTCTCCAGATTCTGAGTGGAGGCACCTGGGCTTCAGCTTGGCCTTCCAGGCCCACTTGGACAGAAACTCTGACCCCTTGGCTTTAGATGTACCCTAATCCCAAATGAGTGGCAAATCCACTCCCACAAACACAGAAAGCCCTGGCTCCACCCTTTCACAGCCATACGTTCTGAGACTGAGGCAGCTCAGCATCTCGTCAACCTTGGGGGCAACCCTGCATCTTCATCAACCTGTCTCAGTTTCTGCCTCCGATGGCCTCAGGCCTAGGCCTCAAGCCCCCATCTGCCCTACAGGAGCCAGTGTTCCAAAGCTCTGTAGCTCCACTGATTCAAGTGCCCAGAGGCACCCTACTCCATCAAGCAGCCTCCTGCACACAGGCACTCAGCTCTCTTGGTACATGGGTCAGCAAGCCTAGCTCCACCTGTTCAAGTGCCCGAAGGCACCTCACTCCTCCAGGAAACCTCCAGCTCACAGGCATTCAGCATTCTTGCTCTGTGGGTTGGCTCCTGGTTCTGCTGCTGCTGGTTCACTGCTGCTGTTGCTTTTCTTACCATCTGCTGTGCTCAGGTGCTAGCAGTTCTCTTGGGTGCCTTCTTTCATCTGCTCACAATTTCCAAAAAAACTTACATTTTAGATATTTGTTAGAGCAGTACCCCACTCCTGGTACCAAATTCTGTGTTGGTCACCTGGTATTGCTCTAACAGAAAATGTCACAAGTGGAAGGCTTCACAAGGAGAAGCTTTTATTGTTACAGTCCGGTAAGCTGCAAATCTGTTAACAGGTTACAAGTCCATTCAGTATGAGAAATCATCACAGTCCAGTAGGATAATCCTAATCCAGTGAGAGCATCTTGGCACAGGAACCCGTGGTCCAAAGGATGTGCTCTGCTCTCAATGCATCTCTCTTGGTGGTATGAGATTCCCAGCTTCCTCGGCTCACTTTTCTACCTTATATTCCACAAGCTTGTAGCTTGAGCCATCCCTCACTAACACAACTGCAGCCCATTCTCCATCATCAATCTCTCAGAGGCAGGATTCACAACACATGGGAGAAGGGCACCATACTGGGACTCATCGCCAAATCAAATCAACACATACATTTTTGGGGGGACACAATTCAATCCATATGACACCACCTAAGATCAGGAACAAGAAAAGGATGTCTATTCTCTTTACCACTGTCCAACATCATACTGGAAGTCCTAGTCAGCTCAGTAAGGAAAGGGGGAGAAAAAAACTGGCATCCAGGTTGGAAAGGAAGAAATAAAACTATCCCTTCTTGCAAATGTAATTATCTAAATTAAAAAAAAAAAAAAATCCAATGAATCTACAACAAAACTAGAAAGTGTGACTTTAGCGTGATGGCAAGGTGTATTTGTAGTCAACACACAAATATCAACCCTATTTCTATATACTAAAAACCAAAACCCACTGTCATAGAGTCAATTCCAACCACACACGACAGGGTAGAACTACCCCACAGAGTTTCCAAGGAGTACCTGGAGGCTCAGAACTGCCGTATGTTGGTTAACAGCCATAACATTTAAGCACTACGCCACTAGGGTTTCCTTTCCATATACTGGTCATGAACATTTGGAAAACTAATTTTTTTTCTTTAAACAATATCAATTACAATAGCTCCCCAACATGAAATACTTAGGTATAAATTTAACAAGACATGTACAGGGTCTAAATGTTGAAAACTACAAAATGCTGATGAAAAAAAATCAAAGAAGTTCTAAAGAAATGAAAAGACATACTGTATTTATGAATTGGAAGGCTCAACATAGTAGACATACTAATTCGTCCCAAACTGATCTGTAGTTTAAATATAATTCCAATTAAAAACTTCCAACAGAATTTTTTTTTAAGATACAAACAAGCTGATTCTGATTCTTAAATGGCAATGGAACCAAAACAGGCAAAACAATTTTGACAAAGAAAAAAAAAGTTGGAGGAATCACATTACCCAATTGTAACACTTACTAAACAGCAACACCAAGCAAGACAGTGTTGCTCTGCTGAGAGACAGACTCATAGATCAACGGAACAAAATAAACCCACATGGCTACAGTCAATTTATTTTTAACAAAGATGCAATGGCAATTCAGTGGAGAAAGGATAGTCTTTTCAGCAAATGGTCTTAGAACAACTGGATAGCCATAATAAAAAAAAAAAAAATATATATATATATATATATAAAATGAACTGGGCCACCCCATACCTATGTAAAAATCAAATCAAAATAAATCACAGATCAAAGAATAAAACATAAAACAATAAAACTTTTAGGAAAAAGTAGTCATGATGTGGGATTAGCCAAAGAGTGACATCAAAAGCAAGACTAAAAAAAGAGATACACTGGACTTCATCAACATTAAAAAAGGTGGTTCTGCAAAAGACACCATTAGGAGAATGAAAAGACATGTATGTTACAGGTTGGGAGAAAACATTTGTAAATGACTTATCCAACGAAGGACTTGTATCCTGAATATATAAGGAACTCTCAAAACTCAAAAATAAAAAAAAAAATTCCACTGCTGTTCAGTTGATTCTGACTCATAGCAATCCTATAGACTCTGAAGAGTTTCCAAGGAGCCTCTGGCAGATCTGAACTGCTGACCTCCTGGTTAACACCCACAGCATGTAACCACTACACCACCAGGATTTCCACAGTAAGAAAAAAATAACCCAAAGAGAACATATGGAAGGCAAATGTTCAATATCATTAACCGTGAGAGAAATGCAAATTAAAGCCATGCTAGATACCACTGCACATCTAGTAGAATGACTAAGATAAAAAATACTGGTGATGCTAAGCGTTAGTGAGAAAGCAAAGAACTGGAACTCTTGTTCACTGCAGGTGGAAATGCAAAAACGCGGATGGTTCAGCCCTCCTGGACAGCAGTTAGGAAATTTCTTAGAAAGTTAAGTACACTCTTAGTATATGAGATTGTAAGATCCAGCAACCACAATCCTAGCTCATTGCCCTAGAGAAACAAAGACTTATGTTCATGCAAAAACCTATATATGAAGGCTTAGAGCAGCTGTATTCATAATTGTCAAAAACTGGAAATAGTTCATACATTCATCAACAGGTGAAAGGATATTTACTACTCAGTGACAAAAAGGAACCAATTGCTGATACCAGCAACACTTTGGTTGGATCTTAAAGGCATTCAGAGCCAGTCTTAAAAGATGACATCCAGTCTTCTTCCACTTATGGGACATTACAGAAAGGGCAAAACTGTAGTGATAAAGAACAAATCTGTGGTTACCAGGGGATGGGAACAAGGAGGCAATGTCATTACAAAGGGGCAGGCTGAGGGAGATTTTAGGGTGGTGAAATTGCTCTGTACACTGATTGTGGTGGTGGCTACACAAATTTATGCATGTGTTAAAAATCATAAGGCATCTGGGTCCCAAAAGCTAGCAAGCGGCCATCTATGAAGCATCAGTTAGTCCCAATCCACCTGGAGCAGAGAAAAATGAAAAACATAAGAAAAATATGAGCCCAAGAGACAGAAAGCACCCCATAATCCAGAGACTACATCAGCATGAGACCAGAAAAACTAGATGGTGCCCAGCCACCACCACCGACTCCCCTGACAGAACACAACAAAGAGCCCCTGACGTAGCAGGGAAAAAATTGGGGTGTAGAACTCAAATTCTATTAAAAAGACCAGACTTGATGATCCAACAGACTGGTAGGTGCCCTGAAGACATGACTCCTGGACTCTGTTATCCCAGAAGTGAAATCATTCCTGAAGCCAACTCTTCAGATAAAGATTGGACTAAACTACAAAACATAAAATGATACTAGAAAAGTGTGTGCTTCTTGGCTTAAGAAGATACATGGGACTAACTGGGCAGCTTCTTTCCACAGCTGAGATGAAAGGTTGGAGGGAGGGGGACAGCAGCTGGTTGAATGGACACAGGAAATACAGGGTAGAAAGAAGGAGTGTGCTGTCACAGGGTAGGGAGAGCAGTTAGAGTTACACAGTGTGTGTGCAAGTTTTCATGTGACAAATTAACTTGGACTGTAAACTTTAAATTAAAGCACAATAAAATATTTTTTAATCACACTTTACCTCCCAAAATAAAAATCAGTTTTACTGTATACTGATTCTAAAATAAAATATAGAAACCTTCAAAGATTAGTATAAAGTACTAAGAATCTCCAGGTGGTACAAACAGTCAATGCACTCAGCTGCTAACTGCAAGGTCGGATGTTCGAATCCACCCAGAGACGCATTAGAAGAAAGGCCTAGTGATCTACTTCCAAAAAAAATTAGCCACTGAAAACTCTGCTGGAGCCCAGTTCTACTCTGACACATGAAAGGATGAGTCAGAGTCAACTCGATGACTACCAGTTTTAGGTTGTTGCATACGCTTCCTGGGATCACCTCCCAGAAAAACACTTGTCTTTGAATCCTTGACTCAGAACCTGCTTCTGAAAAAAAGCTAAAATTAAGACAGGGACAGGAAGCAAACGTGGGTGGAAACCACCCAGCACAGTCCAGAGAGAGAAAACTTCAGTCTCTAAACCTAGAATATTACTGGATCATGAAAACAGGTGGCCATAGGACTTGGCTCCTTCTGACTACAGTGGGGCTTCTAGTGGAGGATGGTCTGGAAAAGAAGAGGAGGAACAGCAGTCAAGGTCATCAGTCATCAATCAGTGGTCATTGATCACCAATCATCACATCATTTGTAGGGTGCTTCCTATATGCAAAGTAGTTCATTTGCATTATCCTGTGTAAGTCTTATGCTGCTGCAGAAGGCAGGTCGTATTATGTTCCCCACTTTTCAGATAAGCAAAGGGAGAATGTGCCATCCTTGATGGTATGGGTAGGGTGCCTGTGTGCCAGTTTATTCCCACGGTGAAAGCATAGCTTAGTAGTCTGGTGTAAACCTCCATCTCAGCTGCATCTTCCTGGCCACACTCGATGCTGGCAGGTGTCACTAGGAGAGTGTGTCCTTAGACAGAATCACATGGACAAGAGCTTCCTTCCTTCCCACCAGGCTTGCAGTTGTTAGTTGCTATCGAGTCAATTCCAACTCATGAGATTTGCACCACCTTCTCTTTAAGCAAACCCATTGCTGCTGAGTGGAATTACCACTCATAGCAACCCTATAGGACAGAATAGAAGTGCTCCATAGTTTCCACCTAGTAGCATAGTGCTTAAGTGCTACATTTGCTAACCAAAAGTCAACAGTTCAAATCAGCCATGCTTTCCTTGAAAACTCTATGGGGCAGTTCTACTCTGTCCCATAGGGTCACTATGATTCAGCATCAACTTGACGGCATCGGGTTTGGTGATTGGTCTTTGGTTATAGGGTTTCCAAGGCTGTAAATCTTGACTAGAACAGACTGCCACATCTTTCTTCCATGGAGTGGCTGGTACATTCAAGCCATCAACCTCTCAGCAGACCTGAGTCCTTAATCGCTGCAGCACAGGGTTCCTCTCGAGACACCCAAGGACTCCCTAATACAGGCTTGGTCATCCCAGTGTTAGAGTAGGGACTCAGAAGCTCCCAGAGCCAGCAAAGGAAGTTCAGCTGGCTTTAAACCTGGTATCTTTGACTCCAACGCCCAAGCATAGCCATGGTGAGGTACTGCCTGTGGTGGACAGCTGGAATGGTGTCTCTCCAAGTGAATGGCTGGGTGTCCTCTAGGCCAGAGCTCCCTAGAAAAGCTGCTTCCTTCTTGTAAGGAGCTAGAAAAACAGGTTACAAAATCATTTCATTTCACTTTATGGGAAATATCATTTATTGCCCTTCTTGGCCCCCTGTGTCTGTCTGTCTAACCTCTCAATTTTCCTCTGGCACTGAGCAAAGCTCAGCCCACTTTTGTGCTGAGTATTGATCTGGGGAGTTTCCAAGAATTGATTTGAGTCACAGAAACTATCAACCACAGAGCTATCTTGGATGCGAACTCATCACAGGCCTCAGGGGTCCAGCTTCCCTGCTGTATGAGTCCTGCTGGCTCCAGAAAAGAAAGAGGGGGAGCAAGAAGGGTAAAGGCAATTCCAAACCCCTTCCTAGATGCACTGATGCCTGGGAGAACAAAGACCACCAACATCCTGGACCACATCTGAGCTTTCCCTGGCTGTTTTCAAAAAGGTTAGCACCTCAAGGATTTAGGGGGTTGGCATGCCCCAGAGACAGCTCCCTGGGTAGATGCAGGGTGGTTGGCAGGGCAGAAGCCATGTTCATAGCACAGAGGGAGCCTCCCAGCTGTCATCTGGTTCAGATGGGCTTCTGATAATTCCAATATTTTCCTCTCCAGAATGTCAGGCTTGGACCACAGTCCCGAGTGCCATATCTCCAGTGGCTGGAGCAGTGAGAAATATAAGCTGAGAGCCATATTGCTGGTCCACAGTCAGACCAGGTGAGTGGAGCAGCATCTTTGGGATGGGAAGAATTAGATAATAACGATAATATTCACTTTTTCCATTTATGAAAGTTCTTCAAACATCCTTTCACTGAGTCTCACCAACAATTCCCATGAGAACTGTGCCTGTATTATCCCCGTGTTGGCTGATTTGGGTCCATGTCCTGGAGCAGCTGAGCCAATGAAAGATACTCCAAGTTAGAAAGAGAGAGGTTTATTAGGAGGTGTGATACCACTGAAGACTCGAAAGCAATGCAGGCTGTTCTCCATGGAGTCTCAAAAGACAATTTTTCTGTCAGAGTTTATGCATCATTTCAACAAGAAATACTTCACGTTTTTAAGCCCGTAGTCCACAGATAACTGTATACATCACAAAATAGTCACAACACACTCTTCATTAAAATACACATACATATGTCAGACACCTGGACTGTAATCTGCATATTTGTAACAGACAAAGACAAAATTTATACAAAAATTCTTCAGCTAGTGAATCTAGCCTGCCAAGTTCACTCTGAGATAAGGAGCAAGAAAGCAAGCTGTGGATACACAAAACACCAGGCAGTCTTCCTAGCTGCTGTTTTCCAGGCTGAAGGCCATTTTTTAGTAGAGCGTGGAACAGGAGGGAGACCAAGGTCACAGGAGCTGAGGGGACTCTGCACCCCTTTGGAAAGAGGCCAGTGCAGAAGCCAGAGTAGCTAGTACAGTAAAAAACACTTAACAGATTATTTAGAGTACTATTATGGCATTAGTTACATGAAGCTCTCAATTACACATTTTAAAAAGGGGAAAACATGTTGCAAGGTATCAAGGTTACACCCACTTTACAGATGAGGAAGATGAGGCTCAGAGATATTCAGTGTTACCCTAGAGGGAGGTTGGGTGATGCAAATGGTTAGGCACTGGGCTACTAACCAAAAGGCTGGCAGTACATACCCACCCAGAGGTGCACTGTAAGTAATGCCTGGCAGTCTGCTTCTGAAAAATCACAGTTTAGGAAATCGTGGGGAGCAATTCTGCTCAGCACGTTTGCGTCACCATGAGTCAGAATCAAGCCAACAGCAACTAGCAACAAAAACATTACCCCAGATCCCACAGCTGGAGAGAGTGTAGCAAGGACTAGAACCCAGGAAAAGAACTTTAATTACCAGTTATGCTGGTGAGATGGGAAGCTTCTTTGGGAGAAGACAGAAATCTTCTACTCTTCAGCTGTTTGATCCATAGCCGAATGATACAGTAAGTGCCAAGCTCCGATGGCTCATTGCCTCCATTTGGCTCCTGGAAAGTTCAGGGAAAGAAGAGCCCCGAAGCCAGCCAAGGACACCCAGCTGTCCTGTTACTGTTACCAGTGGGGGCAAGTGGTTCCAGGAAGCCCAGGGTCTGGCTTATCCTTGTATCCAAAGCCAAAAACCCAATCCTGTTTCTGTCCAGTCAGTTCTGACACATGAGAACCCCAGGTGATACAGAGTGGAAATGATCCACGGGATTCCACCGGCTGTAATCTTCATGGGAAGCAGTTTGCTGGGCCTTTCTTCCATGAAGCCTTTGGCTTAGCAGCTGATGGCAAACTGCTCTTGCCACTCAGGATCCCTTTTGAATCAAGAAGTTAATGTCTTCTCACAAGAGGATGTAGCACAGGGGCCTGGTGGCAAATTCCAGACTCTGGAAAGTGCCAGTTCTGGGTGACCAGAGGGAACACCAAACCAGAGGTGATGGATCATGTTAATGGTTCGGCTTAGGGTCTGCGGCCGGTCCTTAAATCCTGACTTCTCCATGCATTCGTTGAGCAACCCCAGGTAAGTTGCTGAACCTTTTTGAGACCCAGTGTCCTCATATGAAAATGGAGATAATGATATTTGGGACGTAAGAAGGCAGCACACATGTGCAGTGATGGAGTCACAGCCGGGGGGGACTCAGGGCCAGAATGAGCACAAGTAATAACCACAGCCATGAGGGGCGCTTACTGAGAGCCCGACGCAAGGCACATGCTCACGTGTCCTCTGTCACTGAGCCTACAGTGCTTCCCAAGGTGTGTCCAGTGGTCAACCATTCTACAACTCCAGGTGTGCTCCGGCCAGGCCCTGGGACCCTGCTCAGGCCCCAGCCTCCATTTTCAGACCCCGGGCTCCGAAGCCCGGTCCCACCGGCCAGCTGAGCTCCTCCCCCGCCCCAATTCATATCTGATTGGCTACCTGGGCACAGGTGTGACTCTAGGGCCTGGGCAGTCTCAGAGTCCAACAGAGCCCAGCAGGTTGCAAGTAGAAACCCCCTCCCTGAGCCCAGCCCTGGCCTGTACCGCAGTCCACCTAATGCCTCCAACCCACCGCTGATCTTCTTCGTCCAAATGCAGGGCCCCAAGTGATGGATTCCCCACAGGCCTCACCTCTCCAGGAACCTACATTTGGGAGAGCAGAGGAACAACTCGCAGCTGCCCAGATCTGTTTCAGTTGGCCCCCTGCCTCTAGACAAAGGTATTTTGACCCAAGCTTGGAAAAAAGCCCCTTACAAATGGTGAGCAAGACCCTTCCAATCTGGGCCTCAGTGCTCTGTTGTCGCTGTTGTTTGGTGCTGTCGAGTTGGTTCCGACTCATAGCGCAACCGAACGAAACACTGCCCGGTCTCGCTCCCTGTCCTTCATTGTTTTTATGCTTAAGCCCATCATTACAGCTGCTGGGTCAATCCATTTTGTTGAGAGTCTTCGTCTTTCTCCCTGACGCCTCCACTCTGCCAAGCATGATGATCTTTTCTAAGGGTCTATCCCTCCTGACAACGTGTCCAAAGTATTTGACACGCAGACTCGCCACCTTTGTTTGCAAGGAGCACTCTGGTGTGCTTCTTCTTCCAGAACGGATCTTTTTGCTCTTTTGGCGATCCATAGAACTTTCATTATTTCTTTCTCCAACACCGCAATTCAGACACATCAAGTCTTTTCTGTTCATTGTCCAGCTTTGGCATGCGTGTGACGCAATTGCAGGATAACAATACTAGCACAGACCTAAAGGGGGCGCTGCTGTAAGGTGTAAATAAAAAAATGCCAGTGAACCTTGCTCACTGTTGGATGTTATCTGTCATCATTATCACACTCGTTATTATTATTACTACGCTGACGTTGATAATAGTTGAATGGGCCAAGTTACAGAAAAGAGCCATCCAGCCAGGCTTCCCAAGAAGCACAGAAAGGCAGGAGCTATGAACTCTGAGTGTCCTGTCCTATACCAAGGAGTGCCAACCCCTGGAAGGTGGCCTCACCGCTCTTCTTTCTGGATGGATTCATCCCCTAGAAAAACCTAATGTTGCATTGTCATAGAGTAACTTTCCATGAACTCCATTTGCATTTTCCCTTCCCCTAGTCTGTTTCCTAGTATCCTACCTCTATGCCTTTGCTCCTGCTGTTCCCAGCTGCTATGTCCTTCCCACTCTTTACCAGTCTAGATTTTGCCATCCTGTATGGCTAGCCTGGGCTTTGAGGACCCCAGTGCCTGCAGGTGGGGAGAACAGCTCAGCCCCCACCCCATGCTGGATCACTGGATTGGTATTGTCCATCTGTGACAGGTGCTCATGACCTTTCTAGGTGTTTGTCCAGCTTCCTGAATTGGCTTAATGTTCTTCAAAGGCTGTGGTCACAGTGTGGCACTGTGACTGCCCAACACATATGTATCAGGCCCTTGGTCATGCCTGTGGAAGCTGGTGAAAGACTCTGGTTAGCTTTAGGCTGCTTCCTAGAAATCTTTCAGAAAACACCAAGTGCTGGGTTAGTAGAGTTGATGTATCCATCCACTCCATAGATGTACAGATCTGTGTTTGTTATTTTGGACATGAGGTGGAATTTGATCTAAGACCTCCTTTCGTTGTAACTTTCTACCTGGCATCACCTGCCTCTAACTGTGAGTCCACGTTTTTACCTGTTAGAACACACACCGAGTGTCAAGTGAGCAAGCCTCACTTGGAACCAGCTTTGAGTCCAGAAGCTGGGTCACTAACCACTGTAACACACAGCCTTTTCACTTTTTTTTAATTCCTCCGATGCATCAGGAGGAATGCCAAAGTCTTCACTCCACACCCTGTCAGAGCAAGGCATGATGTGGGTGCCCAGCATGGCCACAGAAGGCTATGGTATCCAGTTTGGGTCAAACCAGGGCTTTGAATTGGTTTGTTCTGTTTTGAATATATGTTGAAAATTTCCATTTCTAGCAAGTTCCCAAATCAATACCCGCTGCCCTTGAGTTGATTTCCAACTCACAGTTACCCTATATAGGACAGAGTTGAACAGCTTTATATGATTTCCAGGGCTGTAAACCTTTACAGAAGCAGACTGCCACATCTTTCTCCCATGGAGCAGCTTGTGGGTTTGAACCACTGACCTTCTGGTTAGCAGTTGAGTGCTTTAACCACTGTACCACCAAGACTCCTTTTAACAAATCCCCAGAGAATGCTAATGCTGCTGGGTAGGGACTAATTTTGACAACTGCTAGCAGAGCCAAGAAAAAAGCCAAACTCACTGCTGTCAAGTCGATTCCAACTCATAGTGACCCTACAAGACAAAGTAGAACTGCGCCATAGGGCTTCCAAGGAGTGACCGATGGATTCAAAGCACCAGCGTTTTGCTTAGCAGCCAAGTTCTGTGTCAGTAGAGCTGTGCTAGCAGAGCAGTGGTACTCAAAATTTATTATGCATAAGAATCATCTGGGGGTCTTGTTCAAGTGCAGATACTGATTCAGTATATTTGGAGTGGAAACACAGGCTCTCAGCAGAGGTTCTAAGCCCCGAGTGGAACACTAGTTTAGATGTTGCTATGAAGCATTTGCATGTGATGAACATCTCCATCAGTCGACTTTAAGTAATCGTGTGGGTGGGCCTCATCCAGTCAGTTGAAGGTCTTCCAAGCCAAATTTGAGATTTCCCAAAGGGAGAATGGATTCTGCCTCAAATCTGTAACAGAGATATCCTGATGGAATTTCCTACCTGTCACCTATGGATTTGGGACTTGCCAGTTCCCATAATCTCATGAGCCAATTCCTTAAAATCAGTCTCTCTCTATAGACAATGTAGATCTGTCTCCTGATGGTTCCGTGTCCCTTGAAAACCCTAAGTCATTCGGCATTACCCTTTTCAATGGCTGCTTCAATCCCCAAGTGGAAGTTACAGGAGGCCCTCCGGCTTCATCTCACTGGCTGTTGGTTTGGTGATGCTTTTCACAAAATCAGCTCTGAAATTCCATTTGTTTATGCAGACAGAGGCTTATTCTAATGTTGCCTGTTTAATCTTCTCAATCTGCTTGCTGTGTTTTACAAGAAAGAGCCTTTGGCCAAAAGCAGTCCATTTCTCACTGGCACTCACACTCCTCTTGGTTTGTTCAACACTGCCTTTTATTATCCTCTGAATTAATTTGTTTCCCTAACATGGTCTTGAAAGCAGAGACCTTCACCTTCTCTGATCCCTCCACCAGCCGCCCAGATGCCAAGCAGATGGCAGGGTAAATGGATATTCTGCAAACACCCGGTTATTTGACTAGAGGAGGAAGAGAAGTTTCCTCCAAGGTCCCAGGTTCACGGACAGCCTTTCTAGGCCGAAGAGGGACAGAAAGCAGCCCTTGAGGCTCCCCCAAAGCCAGAAATGAGGACATGGAGGAACTACAGTAAGTTACATTGGCTGCCAACAGAGGTTGCTCATCTCCCCAGCCCCTCCCTACAGAGCCCTCCACATGGTGAGCGGCTAATATCTAGGTCTTCAGTGCCTGGCACATCACAGGTGCAAAAGTTACATCAGGGTTGAATGATGAGTGGCAAACAGAGAGGTAGGACAGAGACTGTCCTGCAAGGCAAACACCTCACCAGGACTTCTCAAGTGTGGTCCCCAGAACAGCAGCATCAGAACCATCTGGGAACTTGTCAGAAATGGAAACTTCAGGCATGGTGCCCAGCAATCTGGATTTTAACAAGGCCTCCTGGTTGATTATGATGACGCTAACTCATCTTTGAGAACCATCAATCTAGGTCAATTATTTTCAAACATTTTTAAAGCAGCAGAAGCTCTTTTTAAAAGGTAATCTCCTGGGGACCTCAACAGATGAAATAAGGGGTAAGGAGGTGCTGTGGCTTGTTCCATGGGGTCCCCGCCCCATGGCTCTGCTGATTCTTGGGCTCTGGGAAACGCTGTTGGAAATCTTCTAGCTTAATCATCATACCTTTCCTTTATGCACACACTTTCTCTTGGGGCAGCTGGGCAGATAATACCAAAAGCAAGAGAGAAGATATCACAGAAGGACGAAGAAACCTAAACTGAAACAATAAAGAACAGAAACAGACAAAACAACAGGTCCATACAAGGGAGGCAACGACAAGTCCAGGAAGCATGTTTAATTGGTGTGACAAGGATGACATACAACAAGTGCACAAGAGGAAGCCTGGGCTTGGCACATGGCCCCTGCCCACCCCTGGCCAGGACAAGGGTCTGCCCCTTCCCCAGACACACACCAGCAGGTTCAGACAGGACAGTACCCCAAAGGGGGACTTACGGGAAGCTAGGAAGGCAGGTAAGAAAGAAAACAAAACAACCACAGTGGAAACATTGGTCTATTTTTTCTTTTCTCTTTAGCAAGAGTTGCCTAAAATCCTTTCCAAAGTTGAAGGCTTTGGGTGGGTACCACATTAGTCAGTCCACTGCATGGTTTGGTTCTCACAACACCCCTGTGAGCTGGGCAGGGCAGGGCAGAGACTCTTGCTCCCATCTCATGGATGGAGAAACTGAGACTCAGTGAATGGAAGTGATGTGTCCAAGGTCTCTGAGAAAGCAGTCCACTGAATCAGATCAGGGCAGGAGTGGCCTTCCCCAGGGCCATGGGTCACTTTAAAGACACAGGGACATTACAGACTGGGGCAGGTGAATTCTATATTTCATTCTTGGAGTTGACAGAGCCTGAGCCTAGATTCTAGAATGCCAAACAGAAGATTGGACCAGCTGTTTATTCAACAAAAGCCTTTTATTCATTCAAAAATCAACCATTGGGTTTATTTCGCAAATACTAAAAAAAAAAAAAAAAAGAGGGCAAGGTTTCTCATCACAGTTCCTTTATACTAATGAACTCTCTATTCCTGGGGGAGATTCAGAAGAGGGGTGTCTGGGAGACACACTGCCAATAAGGTGGTCCTGGAAGCCCAGGACCTTCATAAAATCACAGCTCCCTGCTTCCCTTGTGAACTTGGTAGGGTTGGAGCTCCCAGATCCCTTTACTGCTCTCAACCACCAGGGGGCGCTCCCACATTTTCTTGGATCCCTTGGGAACAGGGTAGCTTCCTGCTTGGCGGCACCAAGGGCTCTTCTCCAGAGAAATGCTGCCTCTCTGAGACGGCCACCAAGCATCCCAGCCCTCCCCTAGGCGGGACAATGTGTCCCCAAAGCCCAGATGCACCTGTCGTCTGGGAAGCTGGCTGTCAGAAGCATTTCAGAGAAAGAGATGTCAGTACAAAGGATGACACATACATTTACTTTTGCCTTATTTTAAACGTTGCCTGGTTAAATATTTAATTACTGTTTAATCATGACATTCTCCTCTAAGTCACCATTAACACAAAGGGGGATCAGACTCTGCAAGGAAGAGGCCAGGGCAGCTGCAGTGGCTGGTCCCTACTCCTGGCCCTGGGGGGTGGGAGATGGGCCCCAGGGTTGCGGATCAGCAGGGGGAATAAGGAATCTCAAGAGAGCAGCATCTGGTGGGGCTGGGCCTTGCATGGAAAACAACACTGAGGGAAGGCCCACAGATGCTCAGAAGGCCTTGCTTAGGATTTCAAGGGTGCCCCAGCTCAAGGCCTGGTGAAAAGAAGGGATGGAAATCTGTCCCTGTCTGCAACCTCGAGCCAAAATGATCAGTGCAGCACCCTGCCAGGAAGACGGGTGGTCCTTCCAATAACCTTTGGCTGTCTCAGGGCATGAACCACAGGTGTGCCTGAGGCACAGGGACCCACAACCCCTTGTCTGTGGTCCTCAAGGACACAGCCTGCTGAGGCCAAAAGCCACTCCTGTGGCTTGGAACAAAAAGGCTAATGGGCAAGAAGCGTGTGATGAAGGCCTCACATACAGCTGCTCCCTGTATGGCTGGGAAGTGAATGCTCTAGCTGGAAGGATCCATACCCTTCACCCTGGAAAATTTTCGGTCACAAGCCCCTCTCTCGTGACCATACAGTCACATCACTCCCATTTGACCAAAGCAGCAAATAGAGATTCTGGACAAGAAGTCACGTAGCCTGGGAAAAGGCCACACTCTCCAATCCCAGGTCACCAAGTCCATCCCCTGCCCTAGGGTCTCAGGTCAGAGCCAAGCCAAGAAACCACAGCAAGTAGTGGGAGTCCCAGGTCTCCTGGGCCAATGGTCAGGGAAGGAAGCTGACCAATGAGGGCTTCAAAGAATCCAACCTGGGACTACAGCTCCCCATCGCTAAAGGGTCTGGGGGCTTACAAGTGGGGCCAGGGTGCAGCCAAAGAGCCTGCTAACGCAACAGGGATGACTTCCAGAGTTGGCTAAGAGTTCTCAGCCCACAATAATGCACATGCAAGCCCCATGTGGGCTAAATTTCTCTCTTTAGCAGAAGGCTTCCTCTAGTTGAAGATATGTTTGCTGAGGGGTCATTAATAGGAAACACTCTGGAATCCTGGCAAAGTGCAAAGTAGAGACCACAGACAACGCAAAGCAGGAACCGAGGGGCAACTTATCCCCTCTTGGGGATGGAATAAGCAGGACATAACAGGCTGCTGACTTTGCAAAAAAGAAACAAGACTTCTAGACCCAAATCTGGCCCTACAGTCTAGAAGGTTCACCCTAGAAACCTTTTCTCGGCAAAGACTAGCTCTGGGCTAAAAAGACAACTGACTTGGCACCAATACAGTCTGGGAAGTGGAAGAACCAAAACGCACTGCAGAGAAGGACAGTGCACCATCTGACACATTCTGGTTACCAGGCAGATCTCCCACCAACCAGCAACAAGTGACTCCTGTTTCTCTGAAGGCTTGTGCCAAGAGGCAAAAACAGGAGCTATGCTGCGAATCACACCATCCCCCGTCTACTAAGCCCTTGCAAACCTAACCATAGACCACAGAACCCCAAACTTTAGGAAACTGAATCTGAGGCTATGAGAATAGCGTCAGCATAGAAATGGGCCTTAAGAAAAATCAGCCCAGGCCCCCTGGTTCTACAGACGGGACAACTGAGGCCCCAGAAGGACAGGGAAAATTTCTGGTAACAGAGTATGGGACCAGACTGGAGCTTCTGATCTCCAGTCCAGGTGCATCTGATACTCCACTCCTGGGGCCACCCGTGCCCCAGTGGCAGGCGGAGCTAGATACCGCCTCCAATTAAGGGTGTGTCCTGACCACCATGCCAAGGAGCAGGCCCTTCCTGAGAGGGATTGCCAGCAGTCCCTGCCTCCCTGCTGCCCAAGGAAGTTGACAGAGGGATAGGGAAGAACGATGCCATGTGGTCCACTAGGAAATCACAGTGGGAGAGAGCTCATGGACCATTTTCAATGCCTCCCCTGCTATAAGATGGAGGCATCCATTATTACTCCCCTCTGCCCACCTGCTTACAAAGCTCTCCCCTCCTGATCCCTGTCTGCCCCTTGCCACCTTTCTGGGTTCCCAGCCTTAGGACACTCCCTCCCTTTCCAGGCTACCGGAAACATCAAAGCAAGAGCTAATGGCCCAAATCATACTCAGAAAGGATGTTAGGGGCCCAGAGGATACAAGAGGGAGAGGGGCATGGAAAGGAAGCAGATAAAGGGGATTCAGCATGGAGGCGTTCGGGACGTAGGAACAGTGCATTAGCCGTTTGAGAATTACCACCTTTCCCTTATCAAAGCATCAAGCACAGTATCTGAAAAGAAAAGAAAAATTTTTTGGCTTCTTGGCCGCTGCAGGCCACCATCGTCCCAAGTGAGTGTGGGCAGGTGGGCGGGTATGTACACATGTAAACGGTAGGCCCCGCATCCCTTGAAGCGTTGGACACATGAGGCAGCAGCAACAGTTAACCAATAAATAAAAGATATCAATTACATAGGTATATATATATAAAAAAAACTTCACTTTTACCACAAAAAAAGCACAATACTGTTATCACAAAAAAGAATCATAATAATTAATCATCCGCGCCACACAGATGTTCTGCTGCTAACGGATGAGACCACAAATGACATTAATCAGGTGTCCCCTCAACCAGCTCTCCTGAGCCCACCTAAGGTTGAGGCCAGGACATCCTGGAGGATGAGGCTAAAGGAAGAGGCAGAGTTCTCTGAGGTCCCCAAAGCCTTCACCCTACCTATCAGTCCACTGTCTTCTAGGACAGAAGTTAGTTGTTTTATTTTTCTTGTTAAATGTCTGTTTGAAAATAATAATAAAAAATAAAAATAAAAGCACACGCGCAAGAGAGCAGGAGGAACAGATAGGCTGCCTGGGAGACAGCTGAGTCCTTGGTTTTGCAGAGGGCTGTTCTGTTTCGTGGTTTGTATCCCAGATAAGCAGAGGTTGTCAGCAAGTGGAGCCAGTGGCTTCAGGCGGTGGGTGGGCACAGGGCAGGGGGGAGGAGAGCCGGGGCCTCACAGTTCAAGTGCAGCCCTGCAGCGTGTGGAGGTGAAGAGAGGCAGAGTGGACACATACGAGGGTGAGGTCGGGGCTGAGGTGGCCTCGTGGCACAAGAGGAGGCAAGTGGTTCCCAGGCATCTGGAAGACACAAGGAAGTGAGGTGGGTTAAGAGCTAGCTGCCAGGGGCTCAGGAGTCCCTGAGTGGTGCAAAGAGTTAACATGCTCAGCTGCTAACTAAAAGGCACCTTTGGAGAAAGGCCTGGCCACCTACTTCTGAAAAAGCAGCCACTGAAAACCCGCTGGAGCACAGCCTACTCTGAAACACATGGGATTACCATGAGTTGGAGTCAACCCCACAGCAACTGCTTTTTGGCGTTTTTTGGCCAAGGAATTCATTCACACAGAGCTGGCGTGAGGGTCACAGGCAAGCATTTGCCCTTAATAGATAAATGAAATTATCACTACAGTATCATCTGTCATAGCACAAAAAAGGTAGATGAGGACAACCTAAGTGTCCAAAAACTGTAAACACTAAACTCATTAAGTACTTGTAAATCCAATGATCTCAAACGACATTTAATGATGTAGAAAGTATTCACGATCTTGGGTCCTGATTAACTACACAACAGTAGTTTATCTAAGAATTAAGATACGTTAGGAATCTAAGGAGGCACGTAAATCACAAAAGTGGTGGAATACACATGGGATATAACCACATTAGGTACGCTCTAGGAAGGAGCCCTGGTGATCCAACAGTTAAGAGCTCGGCTGCTAGCCAAGGAGACTGGCATTTTGAATACACCAGTTGTTCTTTCAAAACCTTACAGGGCAGTTTTACTCTGTCCAGTAGAGTATAAGTAGTATCTACTTGACAGCAAAAGGCTTATACTCTAGGAAAAGCTATTGAGAAGGAGGAGACCAATTTTACAACAGTGCTATAGAAAGGTGGATCAGGTCACATTAGGGCCCTTACTCCACTCTGAAAAGTTTGTCACAAAATTAAACTAAACCTTCTTGGCCAACTTGCGCCTGATGAAGGTATGATATATGTTCACCCAAATCATATTAAGAAAAGCCAGTGTAATCACAACAGAATAGGAATTTTAAACCAAGTAGGGTAAAACACATTACAAGCTATTTTTAGAGCTGAGTCTCCAAAAGAAAAAAAAAAAATGTTCTCTATAAGTTGTTCCTTAAAAAATGAAAAAGTAGGTAACAGCATACGATATGAACTCACTGTTGTCGAGGAAATATATACAAATACTCATAGAAAACTGTGAGAAAAAAACAAATAGGATGATTCAAAATAATTGCACATTTTGAAAAAAAGTAATTACACCATGTGTCTTTTTCTAAGACTGCACACTGAGTGTTTGTCAGATGCTTTCCTTACAAATTGGCTTTCTAAGTTTAAATCCATCTTTTATTTCTTTATATTGCCTTGACTTCCTCTCCATATGAAGGATCTATAACTACATTTTTCTGTCTCCTTTTTTTACTACAATGTTGCCACCTTTTACAGAATGACATCTGTGTTTTCCTTATTTTCAGTGACTTATTTCTGTGATTTCTCTATCAGGACTGGTAGCTGTTTGTTCTGTCCTGTATTCTAGTCTTGGGTTGTTACCTGATGTTACTCATTTTCTAACCAAAGGATCCCTTCAGTATTTCTTGAATTTTGGTTTAGTTTTTGCAAATTTCCTAAACTTCTGTTTCTCTGGAAATGTCCTAATTTTGCCATTATACGTGAGAGATGGTTTTGCTCTATGTATAATTCTTGGTTGACAATTTTTTTACCTTCAAGGATTTATCTATATCACCCCATTGCCTTCTTGCCTGCATGGTTTCTGCTGAGTAGTCTGAGCTTACCCTTACTGACTCTCCTTTGTAGATGACTTTTTGTTTATCCATAGCTGCTCTTAAAATTCTTTCTTTATCTTTGGTTTTGGCACGTGATTATAATATGTTTTAGTGACTTTCTTTTGGGATCTACCTTGTGTGGAGTTTGTTGAGCTTCTTGGATAGATATCTTGTCAGCTTTCATGATAGCCGGGAAGTTTTCTGTCAACAAATCCTCAACAATTCTCTCTGTATTTTCTGTTATCCTCCCAGTTCTGGTACTCTAATCACTCATAGGTTATTCCTCTTGATAGAGTCCCACATAATTCTTAGAGTGTTTTCATTTTCTTTTTAACTTTTATCTGATTTTTCCTCAAACATGTTGGTGTCAAGTCTTTTATCTTCACTCACAAATTCTGACTTTCATTGTCTCATTTCTGCTCCTTTTTCTATTGAGTTGTCTACTTCTGAAATTTTATTGTCGGCACTTGGCTTTTGGCTTCTGAATTTCTGTTTACTGTCTCTCTATGGATGCTTGTGGCCTGTTCAGTTTGCCATTATGCTCTGCTCTAAACTTAAGTTCTTCATTTGCTGTGTCTATGTCTTTCTTGGCTTGTTCTGCATTTTGCCTGATCTCCTGAAGATTTCTGTATATTAATCTTTTGTATTCTGCATCCTTCATTCCAGAAAGTTCTCTTCATCTGGATACAAATTAGATTTGATTACACTTTTATATGTGACCTAGTTACTGAGTATCGTCAAGCTTTTGTTCAAACGTTCAATTCTGATCAAGGGGAGCCATTTTTCTGATTTGTGCAGGATGTCTGAAAACATTACTTGCCAATCAGATTCTTCTCTTAGGAACAGAACTATGCCAATTCTCCTCAAATTGAATTACAGATTCAACTCCATCACAATCAAAATGTGTGAGTGTGTGTATATAGAAGTTTACAAGATGACTAAAACTTATACAGAAATACAAATAGCCAAAAACAGTCAAGACATTGTTAGAGTGATGAGATATCATTTTCAATATTAAGTTGTAAAAAGACTCTGACTTTCATCTTGGGCTCTCTCCCTTCCCCTCTCTTGGATTGCTCATCGTGAGGGAAGCCAGCAGCCATATTGCGAGGTAGCCCCATGCAGAGGTCTACATAGCAAGGGATCCAGGGCTGTCAAACTACATGAGCGAGCTTGAAAGTGGATTCCCACCTCAGCCCAAATTATATGAGTTTGCCAGAGTCTGAGGGGTTTCTCAGGATATGAATCTGGAAAAGTCTCAGGCAAACTGCAATGGATGGTCACCCTACCAACAGCTTGGCTCCCACTTCAAGGGAAACCCTGATCCAGAGGTACCCATTTTCCTGATGTCTGCTCTTTTAAGCTTCTGTTTTATGATAGTGTATTATGCAGTAATAGATGACTAATACAATACTTCACGAATCAGGACACTAACATGGACATTATACATATGACAAGGTGCTGTACTCACTGCTCATCAGAGACACACAAATTCAAACTATCACACGCTACCACGACACTCCTACCAAAATGGCCAAAATTAAAAAGAGAAAACATCTGACATTGGCAAGGTCATGGAAAAGCTGGAACTCTCATACACTACTAGTGGAAATATAAAGTGGTGTAACTTCTTTGCAACTGTTTGGTAGTATCTATGAAGCTAGATATACACACACATATCCCAGCAATTCTACACTTAGCTGTACACCAACAGAAAGCATGTATCTTTTCACCAAAAGACATGTACAAGAATGTTCACAGCTGGACAGGACCTTGGAAGGGTTCACTTCCATGGTCCCCAGTCAACACGGTGGACATCACAGAGAAGAGGCAGAAGAAAGAAAACAGGAAAGAAGAGAAAGGAAGACAGTTCTCCACAAGCACCAGAGGCTCTGCACTTACATAAAATCCAA
Organism: Heterohyrax brucei; assembly: GCA_028571685.1. Taxonomy (NCBI): domain Eukaryota; kingdom Metazoa; phylum Chordata; class Mammalia; order Hyracoidea; family Procaviidae; genus Heterohyrax; species Heterohyrax brucei. Next base: position 82,067,627 of record CM053150.1, on the reverse strand, counting down.
CTGGATAACAGAATAAACCACATTTGAGCTACTGAGCAAGACAGCCAGGAGTATACGTCTTCTGGCCACTCAGACAAGTGAGGAGAAAACCTGTGCTCTCCCAGATCCCTGACCCTGGCTCAGAACTGTAGCTTTCAAAGGATTTTCAAGCCAAGGCAACTTTATTCAGTCAAGCTCTCAGGCTGAATCTGGATATATAAAAATGATAAAAACAACTGATTTGAATGCTCTGCTCCCTAAGCCTCTTTCTGCCAGTTACATTCCTCCTGGGAAGACCCCAAGCACCCCTAGGAAGCCCAGAGACTTGCCTGCAACCCTGGGTGTCCTGTAGCTGGGTTTTCACACCCTCCCACCTCCCAGGCCCCGAGTCACTGGCACTCACCCCAGCTCCAGATCCTGGACTATACCAGCCCATCATAGAGGGACAGTGCCTGCACGATGGATGGGTCTGCCTTGGACCCTTCCTGGAACTCCTGTAGTGTCAGCTTCCCATCAGCATTCTGTAAGCAGAGAGGAGCACCTGAAGGTGGAGGGACACACAGCCTCCTAGAACAGAGATCTCCAGCCTAGACCCCAGATGCCTCTTTCCTGAGCCTAACCCAGGCCTGGTCCCAAGACGAGGATAATGGTGCAGCTCACTAGATAAGAGCAATCAGGCATCAGACAGACATGGGTATTTACTGGCTGCATGGCCTTGGGCACGTGATCCACCTCTCTGGGTGTCTGTTTCCTCATCTGGGGGCATATGGCTTCCTCAGGGCATTGGGGTGACAGTTCCATGAGCTCAGGCTGTGCAAAACACCTGGCAAACTGGAAGTACCCCATGATTCCATAATTATTACTATTATTAACTCCCATGAATGGTGATAAATCAAAAGGGCTAAGAGCCTACATGTGTCTCTGAGGTCACCCTTAGCAGGCATTTTAACCACTTCTAGAGCAGCCCAACTTGGACCCTGGAGACCTAGGAGGGATACAGATGGACAGAGCTCGTGCAAGGACATGGAGAGACTTTGGTGAGTCTTCTATGGGAGGGATTGTTTGGGCAAGAATCCCCTCCCCTGGAGCACCTCACAGGGAAACCTGTGAGACTGAAAGAAAAAGGCCCTGGAGACCACCCACTCCACCTAAGGCCCAGAGAGGAAAAACCAGGCTGATGGTTCCAAAACGCACAGCAAGGCTGCTGCTCTCTGGCACTAGCTACTTGCTGTGTGCCCAGTATGTGCCAAACATATCACATGGTTGATCTCAAGGAAGTCTCCCAGCCTCCCTAAGAAGGAGCTGTTGTTCTCGTCCTCATCTTACTGATGAGGAAGCTGGGGCTCTGTCACATGGCCAGGAAGCAGGGAAGCCAGAATTTACACCTCAGTCAGTCTGGCTCCAGGATCTGCACCATCACCCAAAACAAGGGAGGTGTGGATGGCAGGATTTCAGGAGTGCATGACCTCAGCATTAAATAACACTGAATCATACTTTGAGAAAGTTATTATTTCTTGTTCCATTCTCTGTCAATAAATATTTTGATAATTAAAAAGAGAATGGCTGGGTCTGAGGCTAGTACATCTTTAAGGTACCTTTAGCATAGACTAATCTTCCTTTTTAAGTGAAGAAAGTGTAAGCCTCAGGCTCAAAGCTTTCAGGACAAGCAACTGTATCCATCCAAAATGTAATCATAAGCCCCATTTCACTGCAACTACTTATGGTCTTTTTTTTTTTTAAAGCATGCAATACAGGGTGTCCTCACCATCATGGTACCAGTTTCCATTTAAAACACAGTTATTTCAGCTTAGAAAAATAAACCCGATCTAAAGAAGGGTTGTTGTTTTTTTTTGTTTGTTTGTTTTTTTAACCTATGGTCTGTGGCTAGAACTCAGCAGGTCTGTGAATTAGAGTGGGAAAAAAACTAGGTCTTTTTTTTCCCCCCCCACTAACATCTAGTTATGTAGCTCTTCCTTTAAGGATAAAGGTAGGTAACAATTTCCAATGGAGCCACCAGCAGTCACTTTGCAACAATGGGTATCACATGTATTTTCCTAACAAATCACAGTTGCTGCAGGTATCATGTATACTGATGGTAACTTTGAAATTATGGGAGTTATTAGACCTACCCTTATATCTTGTTACTTTATGTGTTAACAAAAAGTCCCTGGGCTGCTACATCACAAATTCTTTTGTTAAATATTTTGATAAGTATATTAAAGAATAGTTAGCTTCTTTTGTTATCCTATGGATTTTAAACTGCACAGAATGACCCCCAGCAGGAGTGGGTTCCACTGGGCAGGCCGGGTCACTACATGTGATGCCCTCTGGTCAATCATTCCCTGCCCCACAGGACACAGGCTTCTCACCACCATGTAGTAGATCTCACTAAAATGCCAAATGGGTCCACAACCAAAAAAAAAGGGGGGAGGAGTTAAGAATTTTTGGTTAAAAAAACTCATTGGATAAACCTACTTAAAACCTGCAGATGTCTGCCAGGGTGAAGACAGCTGTCAACTGGTAGACATTACACAAGGGGCCTCCGCCTTGAGTCAGTCTCATGGGTGGTCAAAGCCAGGCCCAGGCCCCTGGGTCTCACTTCCTGACCACCAGGGCCCAGACCTACCTCTTACCTCCCTGGTCAAGGGGCAGGTCCACCCAGCCTCACCTTGTCCATCATAGCAAAGATCCGGTCCACTCTCTTCTCAGGAGTGTTCTCCTCCTCAGGAAGCTCCACAGTGTTCCCCTGCCAGGGACAGACAAGATGGATGGGATGGGCTCCCGGCATTTGTAGCTTTGGGGGTCTTGGTCAAACACTTGCTCACAACTTGAACTGTTTCCATATGAGAACTGCCTCTCCCTCCCACTGCCCACAATGCCCCACTGTCTCCACCATCCTGGTCCAGATCATTCCAGGCACACCCACCCTACTACTGTCCCCATCTTCCCCTGTCTTGAAGGTAGAACCACACAGAGCGACCCCAGGCAGGAGGACAGCTGTACTGAGTGGGTTCCACTGGGCAGGCCTGGTCACTACATGTGATGCCCTCCTGCCACTCACTCCCTGCCCCACAGGACCCAGGTTTCTTACCACCATCTGGTAGATGGCATCCACAATATCCAACATCTCATTCCGGGTGATATAGCCATCATTATCCAGGTCATAGAGCTTGAAGGCCCCTGCAACCAACCAGTCACAGCTGAGCTATCCCTGGCCCAGGGCAAGGTGAGAGCTGCTTCAGCACCCTCTCTCCCTCTGCACCTCAACATGCAGCCAGGGACTGAGGGCTCCATTGCTCATTCAGGTCAAGGACTACATTAAGACACAAGGGGGTGGATGGACACAGTGCATACACATACACACACCATTTCAACTAGAGAAATTGCAAAGGGTTTCTTCCACTGTCAATGAAATAAAGTATAAATACCTTACTGAGCAGTGAGTTCTGGCCCAAAGTGTCTTCATCTGCCCTCTTTCAGATTATCTTTCTTGGACTTTGTGTCTCAGCCAAAGGCATGCCCACATCCTTGCCTTTGTGCCTTTCCCTCATCCCTCCTGCCACAGACCTCACACACAATGTTCCCTGCCTACAACCTTCTTACCCCTTTCCACAACTTTTACCCTTGCTAGCTATTAACAAGGTCGGTTCTCTACCCAACCTCCCTCATTCTGCCTTGGATGCAGTTTTACAAGACTGTTTGAACAATGTCTCCCTTCCAGAAAGAGCCTCTTGAGAGCAGGGACCTGTCTATCTTATTCCTAGCCTCCTGCCAGAGCTGACATGTGGCAGTGTTCAGTCAGTATTTGCTGAATGGATAAGTGAAGGCAGGAATGAAGGAACAAAAGAATGAAATCAGCAACCATAATACCAGCCACCTAAACTGTGAGTCCAGCCCTGACATGCCACACTGCCCACAGCACTGCATCTCCAACTACTGAATCTCATCTTTGCTCTGGCCAGCCACATGCCCCTCTCTAGCCCCCTACGCCTCACTCCTCCATGGTCCCCTCCAGCAGGAAACCCTCTGACCTGGAAGAGCAGAATGTCTGGACCCTCCCTCTTACACCTAGACAGACAGCCTGGTCTTGTATTTGGTCATGTGAGGCCCCAGGCCAGGCTATCTCTGCAGAGGCCACCAGGCCAGGGTGCTCCGTGTTGATCTCTAAGCAGAGACTCCCTCTGTGGTTGCTAACGTGTGTGTCTGGCGCCCCCTCCTGGCAAGGGCCAAGATCTCCCAGCGGCTGTCTGATTGGTCCAAAGAAGGTAGGACTTACACCGCAGCTTCTCGTCCAGGGTTCCCCTAGAGGTCACCGACAGTGCCTGGATGAATTCAGAGAACTCAATCCGTCCATCCTGGCAGGAGAGAAAAAAGGGATTGGGTTGGCCTCACTCAGCACTGGGCCAGCTGGCTGGGTCGGACAGGACCTCAGGCAGTGGTAGGAGACACCAACTACCCATGGCCAATGGGCAGCCCACACAGGGAGGGTAGGAGCAAAGGGATGAGGAGACAGGACAAGGAAGGGGAAAGTGGAAAGAGGGAAAAGGGGAGAAAGAGGTTGAAGGTAGATAAGGAAGATGGGAAATATTAGAAAGGGAGCAGTAGGGACAGGAAGGGGCCTGGCTAAAGGAGAGCTTGACTCAACTTCTGAAGCAAGAAAGATACAGGGGGCACCACCAACAAACACCCACCCTGTTCCAGTAAACCCACCCCAGAGACACCCCCAGGGCAGAATCAGACTTCTGAAGATGGAAGCACCTAAACCTGGTCTCATCCACCCTATTAGTTTTACAGATAAGAAAACTAAGGTCCGGAGAGGGACAGCACATTACACAGGGCCAGGGCATGTGACTCTCAGTCTTGGGGAGCTGGGGAGAAAGCTGGAGACCATCAGAATGGAAACAACCCCAGTGTCCAGCAGCAGGGGCACATGGAGGCAAGCTACAGCCAATTCTCCTATGCATACTACATGGCCACGAAAAATGCCATCACAGGACAGAATCTGCAAGGCTTGTGGCTATGCCAACTATGAAGACACCAACTACAGGTATACTGCAGTGATGAGGGCTTAGGGGGCCAGACAGAAAGACAGACAGAGACATAAACAGAGATAAAGATAACTAGATAGATACATACATACATAGTTGTTACTGTGTGCCCTTGAGTCAAGTCTGACTCACAGCAACCCAAGATGGAATAGAATGACCCCATAGAGTTTCTGAGGCTGTAACCTTCACAGGGCAGATCATCAGCTCTTACCTTCTGCTAGTGGGTTGGAATTGCCAAACTTTCAGTCAGTAGGTGAGCACTTAACCATAGCATCACCAGGGCATACCAGGTGAGTATTACACATGTAATCCGATGAAAACATTTTAGAACAACACTGTGGAAGATTATTAACTAACATGGGATGTTAGTTTTGATATATTGCTATATTAAAAAAACAGATCTTTATAAAAATAGTGTGTGAGAGATGATTGTAATTTTATAAAACAGTCATCATGGATAGAAAAACCTGGAAGGGTATATGTTCAGATGTTAGTAACTGTCTCTAGGAAACACAATTATAGGTCATAGTATTTTCTCAAATTATCCAAATTTCTGCCAAGGTATGTGTTGTTATTATAGCTAGTAGCAAAAGGTTACTGTGATGGGTAAGGCTGTGTGTCAACTTGACTGGGCCATAATCCTCAGTGGCTTGGCAGTTGTGTAATGCTGTCTGTCATCCCTTTCATGGTGAGATCTGTTATAATGCAATCGCCCCCACAATGAAATCTGCTGTGAGCAGCCAATCAGTTGAATTTCCTTGGGGGTGTGGCCTGCATCCAAACATAGGTGGACATGCTGGCAAGGCTCACTGGCTTTTGCGTGTGCTGGATCCAGCAGCTGGCTCCTGGGCATCCGACGTCTGGTTCTTAGGACCTCAGCTACCAGCTTAATACCTGCAGTCTTGCATGCTGATCTTGGGATTTATCAGTCTTCTCAGCCTGTGAGCAAGAGCCCTGCCCTCGGACCTGCTGATCTTGGGTGTGCCACTCCCTGCAGCTATGTGAACCAGGGGAAGCTGCTGCCCCATTTACAGACTTGAGACATTCCAGCCACTACAACTACATGAGCCACTTCTGTTCATCTCTCTCTCTGTTCCTGCTTTTACTGGCTTTGTTTCTCTAGAGAACACATCCTAAGACAGTTACTATAAGGATTTTCTGATCATGTTGGATATTGAATGTGCCCCTTCCATTTTCAGAGCCTCAGTTTCCTCAGCTTGAAAGTACTGGTACTAATGGTATCTACCCCACAAAATGAAATTTAAAAAATAAGCAAATAAATAAAATGACACACATAAAAAAACAGTACCTACCTCAGAGTATTCATGAGACCTCCATAACAATAATTCCCACAAAGGGCTTAGCATATAATAAATATCCAGTAAATGTCAGAGATGTTTGTTAATACTGCTATTATCCCTAGAGGCACGTGTATTTTGTGCTTGTGAGAGAAAGCTTAGGGTATACTCAGTGAGCATGTGTGTGTGCATGTATGTACGTGTGTGGTGTATGTCTGCCTGTGTGGATACATGCACAAGGATCCATGGGTGCATGTGTGCACACAGTATACACATGCATGTGTGCGCATGCATCTGTATGTATGCACGTGTGGCATCTGTGTGCATACATGCATGAATGAGTGTGCACGTGAGTGTGCATGTGTGCATGCTTCTACGTGCATGTGTGTATATATATATATATATATATATATGAGGTCTGACAATTAAGAATGTGAACTCATCCTAGAAAAAGTGCTACATACCTCACTACTAAATATCAATCACACAGTCACGTATGAAGCACTCTTCTTTAGAAGCCATGCACTGATGCCAGCACCTAGGCCACCCTCCAAAGCAATTTTGGAACTCCTTTTCTGGAATGGCCATCAGAGCTGTCATCATATTACCCTTGATGTCCTAAGTGTCATCAAAATGTCTTCCTTTCAGTATTCTCTTTAAGAAAAAAGTCATTAGGGGACAGATCAGGTAAGTAGGGAGGGTGTTCCAATACAGTTATTTGTTTAACGGCTAAAAACACCCTCACAGACAACTATACCACTAAGTTCATGAACTTGCCACCGTGCCACTATGCACAATGGCCATTCCAGAAAGAGTTTCAAAATTGCTTTGAAGGGTAGACTAGGCACCGTAGTTGGTGCACAGCTTCCCAAGGGGAGTATTTCAAAGATGATCATAGTAATATTCAGCAGTGAGGTATGCAGCACTTAGAACACCTGAGGTTGCGGACTTAATTATCGGACCTCACATATGTGCATGTGTGTGTGTGTTCCGTTTCCACAAGGGGACATATGCAGGAGAGAGTGGGTGTGGAGACACTGAGGGAGCTGAGCAGACTGCCGCAGGAAGGAGGAGACATGGGCTGGCACAGGCCCCATCCATCCCCAGCTCACCTTGTTTTCATCAAAGACGTTGAAAACAAATGTAGCAAACTTGGTGGGGTCTCCAAAGGGGAAGAATTGCTTGTAGATCTTCTGGAAGCCTGCTGCATCCAGCTGCCCACTGGGGCAGTCCTTGATGAAGCCTTTGTACCTGGAGGCAGCAGACCAGGCAAAATAAGGTAAAAGAGACATCACATCACCTACCCACCAGGCGCTCCTGCACAGGGCCCAAAACAGCCAAGATCTGTATTCAAAGAGAAAGTGCTACACGGAGGTGACAGGCACATACCTGGATGTTGTGGGCAAGGACTCACAGCTTCGCCTCATGCTAGCTGTGTAACCTTTGACAAATGACGCTACCTCTCTGAACCTCAGGTGTGTAAGGAAGATGAAGGTCAACATGAAATTAACCCAGATACTGCACGGGGACACCTCGCATGCTGCTCCAACACTGGAAGCCATGCCACTGGTCTTTCAAACACCAGCAGCGTCACCCATGGTACACAAGTTTCAGTGAAGCTTCTAAAGTAAGAGAGACTAGGAAAAAAGGCCTGCTGATCTACTTCCAAAATTTAGCCAATGAAAACCCTATGGATCTGAACAGAATACAGTCTGATCACAGCGCTGGGGGATGAAATACACAGTGGCCATAGCAATGGACTTGAGCATGAACAATCACGAATATGCCACAGGACTGGGCAACGTCCCCCTCTGTTCTACAAGGGCTTGTTGTTGCCAGGGCCGACTCCACAACAACTGTGCTGGGAGCACTTGGTTACTCAGCCCTGAGCTCAGCACAGGGGAGGGAGGGGTAAAATAAGACCCATGAGAACCGCTCCAAAACCATGCTCTTACACAAGGCACTCCATCTCCCCGTCTTCTCCACTGAGCCCCTCCCAACCCCACAGACAGCTCGGTGCTGGTCGGTAGAGCATATGGACGGCAGCTGGCTCTTCCCACATGCCTGCACCCTCCCCCCACATACCTCCTCCTAGCCTCTGTTCCCAGGCAAATGGGTAAACTAGCACAAGGTCCACATGAGGATGCCACTCCCCCTTTAAGGTTCCAAGGGTCTCAGAAATACTTATGGCCCTGTGACTAGGGTCTAGAGAGAGGGAACATGTGGAAAAACCACTGTTTTTGAGAGAGGACAACCTACAGGATCTCATTGGCACACAAGGACCTGTCAGGACATGCAGGGTACCAAACATGCCTGAGGAATTCTGTAGCTAAATAATGGGTTCAGATGTAAAAAAAAAAAAAAAAAGAAAAAGAAACACAGCTGATAGTGGAAGCTCTCATGGCTCAGTGGTTAAGAGCTCTGCTGCTAACCAAACAGTCAGTAGTTCTTATCCACCAGCCACTTCTTGGAAACCCTGTAGGGCAGTTCTCTGTCTTATAGGGTCACTATGAGTCAGAATCAGCTTGACAGCCTCTGGCTCTTCAAGGTGCCCTTAGTGGGACTGGGCAGGGCCTTCCCCGCCCTGCAGAACCAGCCCGACTTTCAGAGCTTTAGTCTCTTTGATGACCTCACCTTACTGTGGACAATGTTGGGATGGCTGTGTCCCTGCTTTAAACCTAGTTCAGAGAAGGAAATGCCCCACTCACGTCATACTGTTGTCTGGTCTTTGCCCACCTGCCCCCCAGGCATCTCAACAACCTGCACTCCATAATGGGACAGTTGAAGTCATCAGCTGGAATCTTGTCCTGTGTTCTTTTTGACCCGTGTTAACAGGTCCCAGGGCCAGGCACTGTGCTAAGCCTTTGTGTGCAGTTCCTCATTCAGTGGGAATCCCTGGACAGCACAAAACTACTATCTAAGGACTTGTGGTTCTAACGTACCCAGTGATGCCTCAGAAGACAGGCCTGGTAATTTCCTTCCAAAAGGTCACAACCTTGAAAGCTCTATGGGGCAGTTCTACTCTGTACACTTGGGGCAACCACAAGTTGGAATCCACTCAACAGCAACTAATGAAATTTCATTCAATCACCACGTCAACCCTCTGTGGCAGATTTAATTATCCACATTTCACAGATGAAGAAGACATGGTGGTACAGAGAGGTCAGGTGATCTGTCCAAGGCCCCACACCAATAAATGGGACTCGGAGCCTGTGCTCAAACATAAGCCTTCCTGTCTTCCCTGCTCTCATCCCTGCCAGTCAGCCTATGACAGCTGCATCAATCCTTCCCTGGCATGTTGATGCTCTAGCCCACCAGAATCCCTGTACCCTGTCTTGGCAGGACCCTCAGGATCTACTGGCCTCTGCTTATTCCTCTAGCCTGCTCACAGTGACCATACCAGAAGGAGACAAAGCAGGACAGGAGAACAGGGACACTGACATCACGGCAGGTACCAGGTAAAGAAGGTATACAGCCTTCTCCCACTCCCTTCCCATACAGCTGCCTGCTCCTTGCTTCCTTCCCAGCTGGGTGTTTCAAAATATTTTTGGACCATAGACTCAAGGGACATTTATGTCAACTGGCACAACACAGTCCTTACAGACAATGTTCTTTGGTGAATAGCATCTGAGATCTTAAAAGTGTGTGAGCATCCATTCAAGATGCAACTATTGGCTTCTTCTAGAAAAGAGTTATGAAGAGCAAAGAAACTGAAGACCCAAAGGAGCAATTAGTTCAACAGACCAATGGACCCATGAACCACAGCCCACACGATCCCAAGACCTGAAGAACTAGATGGTGCCCAACTACCACTACTAACCGCTCTGACTGGGTTCCAGACACAGCAGGAAAAAAAAGTAGAACAAAAGATCAAATTCGCAAAAAAGACCAGACTTCCTAGTCTCACAGAGACTGGAAGAATCCCTGAGACTATGGCTTCCGGACACCCTGCTAACTTACAAGTGAGGTCACTCCTGAAGTTCAACTTTCAGCCAAAGATTAGGAAGGCCTATAAGACAAACAACATCACATGCTTCTTAGATGACTCAAGTACACTAGGCCTGTCCCAAAACAAAGATGAGACGGCACGAAGGGACAGGAGAACTGGACCGATGGAACTGAGGAACACGGGGTGGAGAGGAAAAGGGTGACAGTGTTGACGCAATGAGAAGACGGCAACCAATGCTATGAAATCATTTGTGTATGAATTTCTGAAGGAGAAATTAATCTGCTCTGTAAACTTTCATCTCAATCAATAACAAAAAGGTTTCTGGTTCGGATCTTCACACCAGGACCTGGAAACTCAGAGACAAAGAGAAGGGGCATTTCTGCGACAAGAGCTGGTCCACAGGCCCTGCGAGCCCCGGCCAGGATGGGTCTCAGGCGGAGTCAGGAGACATGCCTGGCGTCAGGACTATCACCAGACCTCTCTGGATGTCGGGAAGTGGGAGATTATTTCCTCTTTGTGCTTCTGCATACTTTCTAAGTTCTCCACAACACAATTGACGTTACTTGAGGGATTCTAAAAGGTTATTAAAAACAGTAATGATAAAATAAAATGCACCCAAAGGCCTCTTGTGCATCCATCCCTGTGGGTGGCTCACAGCAGCAGCTCTCAGAGAAAGGAAGGTGGTACTCCCAGGCAGCAGTGGCAAGAGTGGGAGCTATCAGTGCTGCCAACAGTGTTAACAGAGGGTGGTACAGGAAGGCCAGCCTCAGTGCTGGCTTTGGGAAGGGCTTGGCTAGTTACCCCTGCAGAGGCTGTCACTGTCACTCTGGGGGCAGGGCCTCAGCCCCCTCTGGTGACACTAGCAGGAGCCCCAAGAAGCCCATCCCTGCGAGGCAATGGCCATTAGAGTTGGCCTCAATAGCTGCTTCAGTTTCCCCTTGCCAAACTCCACCCCATACTGCATTCCATATCCAGACACACTTTCTAGAACTTGCCATGCTATCCCCAGCCTGCAAAGTACTTCCTCCTAATCCACTCATCTACCACATCCCAGCTTAGATGTCACTTCCTCCAGGAAGCCATCTCAGCCCCGCAGTCTGGGGCTGAGGGGTCTCCACTGCTCCTGCCCTCCAGTATCACCCCAGCACAGCAAGGACCCCACTGTGTCACATTCCTCTAAGCTCAAGATCCTCCTCTGCTGACTGAGCTTCCTGATATCACTGTGCCCAGCACGCAGCATGGGCCTGGCGCATTGCAGGGGTTGTGTCCATCTCTGTTCAGTGAAATGAATGAATGAACAAACGGACTGCCAAGCAAGCGCAGGGAGTCCAGGTGTCTGGCTCATAGCTGTCTTCACCCTGAGCCCCATGAATGGGACCTCCAGGCCAGAGAGCATGGGGGTGAGCATGGGGCCTCCAGAGACCTTGGCTAGAACCCAAGAGCTCCAACAGAGATGTTTAAAAAACCACAGATCTACTCTTACTCCTCTGTGTACTGATGGGTATTTGAAGGCCCAGAGGAAACCCTGGTGGCATAATGGTTAAGTGTCACAGCTGCTAACCAGAAGGTCAGTGGTTCGAATCCACCAGGTGCTCCCTGGAAACTCTATGGGGCAGCTCTATTCTGGCCTACGAGGTCACTGTGAGTTGGAATCAACTTGACAAGAGTGGGTTTTTTTGCTTTGTTTTGTTTTTCTTGGTTTTTTTGAAGGCCCAGAGAAGGGTGAAACTGACCCAAAATCACACAGCAAGTAATCAACAGAAACACGGCTCAGAGCCAAGGATCCTGCCTCCCTAACTCACCCCTCCCAAGAGTCAGGCTGCACCCCTCCTAGGGAAAGTTAAGTGCCTGGGGAAAGTACTAGACACTCAAACACTATATAATCACATCATTCAGTGTCAGAGAGCAGTGGTGGGCACCCAATCACACTAGATGTTCAAATTACCCCACAGATCACTCTACTTCCAAGTCCAGGATTTTCTGTGATGGGTCTAATCCTCTTGACTGGCTGGATGGGTCAGCTCACCTCAGCCACAGCCTGCTCACACCCCCCACCAGCAGTGTGGTTCCACACACACTCACACACCCTTGCCACAGGCACTCCAGTGAGTTGCTGCCCTCCGTGAACTTCACGCCCAGGACTTCCATCTGCAGGATGACTAGGAGACGTGTCTCCGTGCCCTACACTGGAGCCCAGGGCTCGGGTTCCAACAGGCCTGGCCTCCTCCCTCCCCTCCTGCCAGCCCCACCCTCTCTCCTTCAGACTTGCTGCCGCCAAGGGAACGTGCACCCACGGTGGGCCCAGAGACACAACCAGCAGTGCTCCAGGCCTTGTCCTGTCCTGATACACGGTAGGAGGAACCCTGACACACGTCCTGACGTATAGTAGTATTGCCCTTCCCTGAAAAATTGCACAGTTTCTCTGCTGGTAAAATGAGGAGCTTAGACTAGATCACGACTTCTCCACCCAAGCACTGCTGATATTGGGGTGCTGTCCTATGTACCACAGGATGTTTGTGACACTCCTGACCTCTACTTCATACATGCTAGTAGTGTTCCCCCTCTCCCACTGCCCTTATGACAACCAAAACTGCTACCCAATGTCTCCTGGAAGCAAAATCATCCCCAGTACAGAACACGGGACTAACGGTCCCTGAGGACTCCTGCGAGCTCAGGATTTTTGTCTGCTTTTCTAACACTCTGTGATTCTAAGCCAGCTGACATTTAGGGAGCAGCTACTGTAAGCTGGACAATTTCCAGGCATGATTTCACCACATCGTCTCAACAAGCCCACGAGGCAAGCATCCCTATGCCCACTTTACAGATGTAGAAACTGAGGCTTAGAAAGGTTAAGTCCTCTCCTGGTTCAGGGCCTTCATGGCTTTTTTTCTCCTGCTCAACCCACTCTCGCCCATCCTCCTTAACTGGCTAACTGCTGCTCACCCTTCTGGTCTCAGCTTCTGATCACCCCAGACTATGTCTTGCCCCAATGCATGGGCTTACAGCCCCGAATCTCCAGACTGGGCCTCAACGACTTGTCTGTCTCCTCAGTGCGTGGTATGGTCCAAAGAAGCAAGAGCCATATGTGCATGTTCATCCTAGAACCAGCAGGTCCCACTACCGTTCCTGGTACTCAGTCAGCACAGTGAGAAAACAGGGTGGCCAATGATGGAGCCTAGATTGTGCCACCACTTCCCTGCTCAGTGCCACCACCCCCCTGGCTCAGTGTCTCACTGGGGAGAGAGGGTTCAGGTCACCAATGTTTTGCTCATCTCCCCTGTAGCTCAGAGTCTCAACAGAGGCTCATAGCCCTCAGTGGCATCTCCTACTTGATTCTGGACCCAGGATGGGGCATGACTATAGTCTCAGCTGAGCAGCACACTTGCCAGCATGGTCAGGCTGGGGAGAGAATGGAGTAATAATCATGATTCTCCCCATGAACTGTCAACTCAGGTGATCAGCAGGATCAGCATTTTGGGGCAGGATCTCAAGGCCCAGCCCCAGAAGCTCCAGGCACTACAGAGGATGTGTGCCCCTCAGAGTCCACCATGCAGGCCCCATGGTGAGCAGCCACCCAGGTGTGCAGGGTATGGCCCAAGCCAGGAGGGCACCACTTCTGACAAGTGTTTCCAGTGTGCAGCAGGGACAAGTGAGGGGAGTATTGTTATTATGATTAAACTCTGTGCTTATTATTTCACTGGTTGCATCACACATGCACCCATTTTTCAACATAAAACAAAGTTTAATTCATTAAAAGTTTAAAGACCTACAAAAGATGGCTTCCAAATCAGATCCAGGTTTCATCCTGGCTCCACAGCTAACCTGTATGACCCTGAACAGGTAACTTTCCCTTGCTGAGCCTCAGTTTCCTCATCTGTGAAGTGGGAACCATTATAGCACTTGCCTTGGGACATTAACAACAAAGGCTGTTCTAAGCACTTACTATGTGCCAAGCCCTAGACTGAGGACCCTGCCATCAGATACCAAAATCAAGGCACCATGCCAGTTACCCACTGGGCTGCCCCATCCTGTCCACCTTCTCGAGAAGGTGGTCTCAGCAGCTCTGCCTCCAGGAAGTCCTTGCTAATACCTGACCTGGTACATGGACAGGACTGCCAGGGAAATGCCAAGACCTCCTTGGTGTCACTCTCTACCCAACACCTCAGCCTTAGGCATGTATATAAAGGTCATACATCACACACCCTTGGTCAAGAACAGGGCTGTTAAACTCCTTGGGTTTCAGAACATTCTGAGGATCAGATAACAAGCTATGGAGCTGATCTCACACCCATGAGTACTGCATACAATTTCCAGCTATGTGAAGCAGTGGGCTTTGATATGGTGAACCATGTTTAGAGATCAGTTCCTCAAGACAGGGTGGAAATGAGAAAGGAAAAAACCTGAATTGAACATTGCATTCCTTTACTTCTTTAAAAGAATAAAACCAAACCAAACCCATTGCCACAGAGCAGTTCCACCCCACAGTGACCCTACAGGACAGAGTAAAACTTCCCCCATAGAGTTTCCAAGGAGCACCCGGTGGATTAGAACTGCCGACCTTTGGGTTAGCAGCTGCAGCACATAACTACTGGGTCACCAGGGTTTCCTCTTTAAAAGAGAGGAGGAAAAAAGGGAATGGAAAAAAGAATCTGTTGCTTCATAAAAATATAGACGGCTAAATGCCACTTGCAAAACACTTCCTAACTTGACAGCGTGCTTCCTCTTCCCACACCTCCCACCCCTTCTCTCATCCCCTAGCAGCACCCTTCTGGGCACACACCTGTGTCACCAGAAGATTCCAAACACCTCATCTTCCCTGTCCCTGCTGTGCCTAATGACCAACAGATTGTAAGTGTGCAGTGAAGACGTGCTAAATGAATATATGAATGGATGGATGGACAGATAGACTGACCAATAGACAGATGGATGGATGAAAGCACTGATGAATGAACGAACACGGTACATGACTCATGAGCACAATTCCAGTTTCACCCCTAATTCTCTGAAGGCCTTGAGTAGGGCCCAACACTATCAGGGCTCCAGTTTTCAAAAGGCTCCAGGCTGCTGGAATTTTCCAGAACTCAGTTCCCCTAAACATTTTAGTCTATACGACCCTGCTTGAAGGAAAGCGCTAGATCCCTCCATGCCAAGGGATAAATACTGCAGCAGGTTGCTTTTTGCAGTCTGTAAGGTGGGAAATAAATAGATAACAAAGCATAACCCCAGCTAAAATCAGCAAACGCTGCTGGGACTGTGCAGCAGCAACCTTGGCGAATTGTTCTCCTGTTATCTTTTCAAACAACTCCCTTCTTGTTGCATTTCCTTCACAGAGCTCCCTGGAGACTTGACTTCATACAGCCTGGAGGAGGGACCCAAGCACGTGGGTGAGGATGCCTCCTTTTCTTCCCCACCCATCACTGCCTCACATTCTGTGGAGCTTCCCAGAGTACCAGCAGGTCTGAGGCCCAGCAGCGTGGGGAGGCAGAGGGAACTGGATCCAGACCAGACACACACAGAGCTGTGTGACCTGGGCAGGTGTCTCTACCCTTCTGAACCTTAGTTTCTTCTGTAAAATGAGGCTCCTCCTAACACTTATCTCATGGTCCTGTTTTAGGTATTAGTACAGTGCCTGGCCCACAGATTCCCAAGAGTGGCTAGGAAGAAGTTATTAATAAGGGGTTTGCCTCCCTACCCACGTCTGTGTAGGAGGGTCTGAAATTGACAACTGGTCCTTTGGAGGTAGCTACAAAATTCCTTCTGCTTCCACCCACTGTTTTTGTAACAATAGTGCTGGGTTACGTGATTGTTACAAAAGCAATACAACTATTATAGAACATTTGGGAGACAGAAAATTTAAGAGAAAAAAGTACTCACAATCCATGCATCCCCAAACCCCATGCCCACAGGCCACACTGGGGCCTATCTCCTTCCTGTCTTTATCTCTCTCTGCACTTTTTCCACCGCATAACCGTGCTGGACATACTATCTGTGTCTTGCTATTTCCACTCAGCAAAACATCGGGCTTCATTTCCCATGATTATAATTTTCACAGATATAACCTGGAAAGGCCCAGAAATGGCTACAGTTTTTTAATCAGAGCCTAGTATTCTTCCTGACCTTTCACTAAGGGGTGCAGGAACCAAGAAGGTCAACAGTAGGGGATATGAGGTGGCAGTGAGGGCCCCAGGTTGGTTGCTGACCTTGATAGCTGGTTCAACCTCTCTAAGCTTTCTTCTATATCAAACTAGACAATGGCCCCAGCAGCCCAGAGCAGGAGGAATCCAGGTGATGCTGTTAGATGCCAAGCTGGGAGCCCCAAGCATCACATCACATTGCCTGGACTGTACCCCTGACAACCTGGACCACTTTAGCACTAGCCTCTGTAGGACTAGGACAGGGATATGTCCCTAAAGGTCTGTAGGACCAGGGATGAAGCAGTCAAGGGGGACTGCCATGGTTCAAAAGCCTGTGGTTTGAAAGCCCACCTCTCCTGCCACAGGTCCCCTCAGGAGCTCGTTGTATAAGTCCTGTATCCCCTGAGGCCCACTGTTCTTGACTACAAAATGAGCATGAGATCTTCCCTGTGAGAGTGAAACAAATGAGGCACATTTGAGAGTCTACCTGGCAAATTCCAGAGCCCAGGAAATGTCTGGGCCGTCTCTCCAGGACAAACCTCACACTCTTCCCTGCCAGGATCAGGCTCAACTCTGGGTGTCCCCTCTCCAGGCCCAGTTCCAGAATCCCCTGGAGGAGGTGGAACCTTGTCAGCAACCACAGCAGTGGCCACAGCACAGGCAGTAGGGACACCAGCTTCTCATCTGTTCCTTGACTCTCACTCAACATCTCTAACCACTGACATCCCCTGCCCTGACCCTCCTCAGGAGATGCTTGGCTTGCATGTGACACAAGGACCTTCCCTGTTGTGTGTTAATCCACCAGAGCAAGACCTTAAGTTTTGGAAAGTCTGGACCCAACCCTGCTACCTCCCAGTCATGGACTTGGAACCTTCTCTAAGCCTCAGTTTCCTCATTTTCCACATGGGGATAATAACCATGTAGTTCTGTAAGGCAGATCCCAGAAGTCAACAGTGGTGCATACTTGAAGCCTCTAGGATGGTGCCTGTTGGATGCTTAGAAGCCACTATGGCAGGCCCTGGGGACAGAGTGATGAACAAGGCAGCAAGGAAGATAAATGTTTAACTGTAAGTCAAGGTGTCACATGGCACAACGGGCAAAGCACTGGTCTGTGCAGGTTACAGGAGACCCCTAATGTAACCTGGGGTCATGCGGAGGTTTCTGGGAGAGAGGCCTGAAGGTTGAGGTGTTAGTCAGGAAGAGGAGGATGAATATTCCAAGCCAAGGGAAAAAAAGCCTAGACAAAGATCAGGAAGCACAAAGAGTAAGATGAGTTCAAGGAACAAACAGTGGTTCAGAACGGCTGTAGGTGGAGAGCAAAGGGCAGGGGAGACAGCGTGAAGCTGGAGGAGTCAGCAGGGGCCAGGACTGCAGACTGGATCTCAAGGACCAGGGAGAGGAAGCCAAGTCTAGCATTCTCAGCCAGTTCCTTTAAATCAACCTCTCTCTGTCTATACAGATACAAATATACAGATGTTGTTACTTGCTGTCAGCCAAGCCAGCCAAGTCACAAATCAAGGCGACCCCATGTGTGCAGAGTAGAACTGCTCCATAGGGTTTTCAAACTTGTGACCTTTCAGCAGCAGATGGCCAGGCCTGTCTTCCTAGGAGCCTCTAGGGAGTTTCAACTAGTAGTCTAACTTAACCATTCACACCATTCAGGGATTCCTAAATGAAATACTAGGCAATCGCTGTCATGATAGTATAGATAAGAGTTCTCTGGTTTTGATGGAAAGAAAAGTGTCCTCTGTTTGCTGTGTGGGAAGGAGGGAAAGCACGTGCAGACGGAGGTCAGAAGGCTTCATGGAGAAGACTTAGACTGTGCTGCAGGGGGGATGAGGGCTCCAGTGGCCCCAAAAGGAGGGGTCAGGGAGATCAGCATGAACTAGAGCCCAGGAAGGACAGAGGGGGCATTCCAGGAAGCTGAGTGACAAAGGCCTAGAAGCAGTAATCTTTCTGGAATGTCTCCTTGAGAAAGTAAAGAAGTGGGAAATCAGGTCAGTGGCAGGTCAGGTCCACACAGCCAGGCCTAGGATGCCAGACAGTGGGCTGCTACATACATTCGGCTCCTTTGGCCAGGAGGCAGCCATTAACCCGCCAAGCCTCACCTGCTCAGCCTGGGCATCCAGCAAGGGATGAGGGGCATGGGGCAGGCTGTCACAGCTCTGCAATCTCTGCAGCTTGGACTCTGGGACATGGAGGTGCAAGGGTGGACCCCAGGGTCCATTTATCTCAGGATAACAAGCTCGGATTTGCCCCATCCCTCCCCTCCCGCCCACCCCAACCCCCACCCACCCACCCTACCCCTACCCACCCACCCTACCCCCAGCAGAAAGGCACTAACCCAGAAGTCTCATTGCTTGAGTCCTGGCCATGGCCCCACTATGGCCTGGCTGTGTGATAAAGGATGCCCTGGAGGCCTCAGTTCCTCAGTAAAGACTGGACAAAAGAACAGCAGCAGTGATTGCCATCCCCTGGGCACTATGCTATGCCCTTTGCATGAGATGTCCTGATATGTCATCATTCCTGTCGTACACACGGGGAAAGTAAGGCTGAGAGAGCCCAAGTCACTTGCGTGAGGTCACCAGCATAAGAACTGACAAAGCTGCAACTCCAAAGTCTATTGCTACACCACTGAACT
This sequence comes from Heterohyrax brucei, assembly GCA_028571685.1. Classification (NCBI taxonomy): domain Eukaryota; kingdom Metazoa; phylum Chordata; class Mammalia; order Hyracoidea; family Procaviidae; genus Heterohyrax; species Heterohyrax brucei. The sequence continues at coordinate 82,048,578 of CM053150.1, read as the reverse complement.
TTACTGGAAGGTCTCCAAGCTCTACTCCTTGCCTCCCAACCTTCCTCTTGGCCCCATCTCAGTTCATCACAGAGTGTAATCCTCCCCTGTGCACCACACGCCACAGCAACACACAATATGCCACTCTCCGCCTCTAGACCCAGGCATCACTAATCTATTACCGACCTCACCAATCACTCACTGCATTATTTTCCATTGCTCCCCGATATGCAGCCTCAGAATCCTTATACCACTCCAAGCAGCCACCACAGATTAACTAGAGATGGCATCCCAGAAGAGGCCTATTTGCCATCCCTGGTCCAGTCTAATCAATCATTTCATAGGAGAGGTGACTGAGCCGCACAGTGGAGAAGTGACTTTTCAAGGCCAGAAGGATTTCATAGGAGAGGCAACTGAGCCGCATAGTGAAGAGACTTTTCAAGGCCTGAGAGTAATTTAGTAACATACCTGGGCCTAGAACCTAGTCTCTGGACTTGTTTCTCCGGAATTCCTCCCTTTGATGAGCAGTGCCTGCAATTAACCCTTCAAGGCCGAGTGGTCATTATGGACGCCACACAAGGTGGAAAAAAAAACCACAACATCCCAACACCACCCCACCCCAAGTTCATTAAAACTGTATCAGCCCCACAGCAACAAAGGAAGCTAGGGGCTGCCTGACCTGCTTTGTGAATGAGCCACTCTCACTCTTAAAGGCCTCTCCATGTGCCCCTGTGCTAGACAGATAGATTTCAGTCCCCATCAGTGCAAACCACATTCCCAAACCCCCAAAGGTTTGGAAAGAAGCAGCCACTCACCACTGCTGGACTTCCTTCTCGGTAACTGCAAGAGAACAGAGAAAAAACAGATTTTTAGCTCAGGGAGGTGCCACAGGGGACAGGAAGACCTTGGGGGAGGGTCGGTGGTCAACCTGATGTTCCCATCCCATGGCCTGCCCGCCAGGTAGGGAATAATGGCCAAGTTTGAACAACAAAATGATACCCTGGGGCCGGAGGCGTGCTCTCAGGGGAAATTGAGGCCAATTAGCACACCTATCATTTTACTAATGAGGACTCTCCACACACCACATTGGTGAGCAGCGTCTGGGGTCTTAAAAGCCGCCAAGTTGCCATCTGAAGGTACAGCAAATGGTCCCAACTCAGCAGGAACGGATGATCACTGAGGTTCATAACGTCATGGGGGAAAGAGAACCCAGAAGATAAGAGAGACGCATGTCAGTGGGTGTCTACATCTACACCAGGTGGTGCCCGGTCACCACCAGTGACAGCCACAATGAAGCTCACAAAGGTGAGTCTCACTGGCAACACAAGAATAAGTAAGAGTGCACCCTGAGATCTCCACTAAAAGACCGCAATTGATGGTCCAGGGGCTTTGGGGTTCCCCTGGGAGCACGACCCCAGGCCCTGATGCTGCCCTGTCCATGAATCATAATGAAGGTCAACTCTTCGGACAGCAATGGATTGGACTTGGCAATGCTGAGTGACCATATTTTGCGGGCACTTTATGGTTCTATGCATCTATAGGATGTTGTCCTGCTGACTTCATACTGGAGGAAGGGGAGTGGGTGGAGAGCAGGTGATAGGTGACTGTTGGGAAGATAGGACATGTATGGAGCAGAGAAGAAGAGTGTGCTGTCACCGTGCAGAAACTGAGCAGTGGAAGCTGCATATAGGTGAGCATGCAAATTTATATATGGGAATGTACATTTTCATTCAAGCATCAAAAAAAAAAGAAAGAAAGAAAAGAAAATGCTCCCCTGATGAACAGAGCTGGTCAGAGGCCTGTGTCTGGCTGCCCCAGCAGGGGACAAACACTATCCCTACTCTCCCCATGCTCACTGCTGCTGCTGCTGCTGCTGCTGCTGCGCCGTGGCCTTCAGAGCTGCCTAGAACACCCTCCTACAGGCAGGAATCCTTTGTCTCTGCTGCCCTAGGATGTGGGGGCAGGGCTGTCACTCCCAGGCCAACGTTTAAGACATAATTATTTCCATCTTTCAATCCCTGGAGGCAAGATGGTCAGGCAAAGTGCTGCCCTCCCCTGCATGTGGGGAACCCAGCCCAGCCCCAGAAGCACAGAAGCATTCTCCCCTCTTTGGCCATCCCTCCAGTCCCTCTCTGTGGTCAGTCCTGGGTTCTTTCACTGGTAAGACATGAACTGAGCCATGACCCAAAAGCTGGAACAAGCCCTATAAAGTGGCTGAGCCTCCAGCCAAGCCTAAACAGTCCTTCTTTACTGAACCCTGAGTCAAACCACGAAGGAAGAAGAAAAACTGTTTTTTTTCCGAAAAGTCCTCAATTGGTTCAAGCTGCAACCAAACCAGTGTTCTCTTTAAAAATCACTGGACAAGAACATCACACCACTTCCAAGGCCATACTCATGTCCTGCCTCAGGACTGAGGCCTCAGTGGATCTACTCAAGCTCCCTGTGCCTCAGCTTCCTCATCTGCAAAGTGGTGGTAACAGTAGTATCACCTGCCACTCACAGCTGTCCTGGGAATTCAACCACAGCAGGACTTGAGTCCCAGCAGGGGGGCTGGGCACTTAAATGTGCTGTATATAGGGTTACAGAATGAGTGAACAAATGAATGAATGAGTGAAGGACTGAACAAACAAAAAAAGCCAACAAAGGAACAAACAGCCAAACAACAGGTATTGCATTGAGGTCAGGTGAGTAAGGGACTGGAATCCTTCCCAGGGAAGTGGGAAGGGCGGCCCAAGGGGGTGTCTTGAGTTGTTTATGCCTAATCAGAGGTGGGCAGGCTGCTTTTTCAAAACCGCTCAAAGCAGGCTTGTAACAACTGGCAAATATTGGGTGCCCGCTGCATGCCCAGATCTGTGCCAGGGCGGGCCTCTGTGTTTTGGCTCAGCTACCCACACCACAGCCCTGACAGAAGACAGCATTATTCTGCCCTCACTGCAAATGGGGAAACTGAGGCATAGAGCAGCCAATAAAGGGGGGATTAGGGCTATGAGCTCAGGTCTGTGGCTCCAGCCTCCCCAACCCACAGCCTAAAAGCCTCTCCCTGGCCCTCCTCATGAGCACTCTCCTCCCCACAAGCCCAAGTCAGAGACTGAAGAGACTTGTCCACAAAGAGGTCACCGATCAAAAAACGAGGGTCAGAGATGCCAGTCACCTGGACAGCCAGACCTGGTGTAAAAGAACATCATTGTTCCAAGAGAAAATTTTGACAAAGCACACAGGGTGGGAGGGAGACAGACACAGGGGTAGGGTGGGAAGCTGTCCCCAGTCTAACTTAGGCTGCGTTGGCTCTGCCACCCATACCCAGCTATAAAGGACAGCAGGACTCAAAGGGCCAATGCTGAAAGCCTGTACGTGAAGACACAGGAGGCCCCTCAGAGCATCGCTGGAGGCCCAGGGGCATGTACCCTGGAGTCAGACTAGATCACCTGGGTTCAAACTCAGCTCCGCAGCTTACTAGCCATGTGTCTTTGGCAAACAAGTCCCCCCTCTCTGAGCCTCAGTTTCCTCATCTCTAAGATGGGCTTGTTGTAAGGATTAAAATGTTTGCTGTGGTTCATCTTCACGAGAATCTTATAGATAGATGTGATTTCCCAACGAGGAGACTGAGGTTCAGACAGATCTGCTCACTGGCCCAGGGTCAGCCTGACAAAAAGGGTATGGTCGGGACTGTGCCCCTAGAGCCCAGGATGGATACAAATGAAGTGCTCTCTCCCACACTACCCTACCCACCCCAAAGCTACCAATGAGGATGTATGACCTTGTGTGTCCTTGGCAAAAGGCAGCACAATGGGATACAAGCCACGGGAGCTAAGTGGCAGAGGCTTGGGTGGCAGGTCTGTTGCTGGCCTTCGGTGGCCTCTGGCTTCACAGGGCCACAGAGGGGTTTCTGAGACCCTCCTCTGCAACTCCAAGCAGCCATACCCAGAGTCTCTGCCTCCAGACTCCCTTGTCCCTAGCCAAGTCCTCAGAATGCAACAGCCATGGGAAGAAGGGAGGTGCACGGTTGACTGTCCTTCTGCTCTACACCTTAAAAACTATCCCAAACATAGAAGAGGTGACCTGCAGTCAGCAAAGCCCCAGTGATAAGGGGATAACCAGGTACCATCCCAACCTTGAGGTGAATCCTGTGAGCTTGCTCTAACAGGTAAGAAAGCGGAGGCTCAGGGAGACAACATAAGTGACGTACCAGAGGTCACAGATGCATAGCAGGACCTCAGCCCAGGTCTGCCCAGTGCCGAAGCCTATGTTCTTAACATCATGTCTGAGTTTACAGAAGCTTGGCCATCCCCACACTACCTAGGAGTCATCCCAGATTTTTCTTTAAAAAAATTCTTTGTTTTTGTTTATGTGCTTTATCTACCTTCTATCTCAGCAAAAAAAAAAAAAAAATACACACACATCCCCAACAGTACCACTGATGTGTGCTCACTGTATTATAGTTATAAGAATATAATTATTAACATAAAAAATGATTGCCCTTGATCACACCTGGCATCCTCAATCACAAATCAGCCCTCCATCATGTGTCCCCAGTTGGGTGCAGTCAGAAGGACATAAACTTCTCCTGCCAAAAATACTTAACCTGAGTTTAATCATGAGGACATAATCAGACAAACTCAGAATACAGGATATTCTACAAGACAATTGGCCAGACACGCCATTGCTTCTGACAGTAAGGAAACCTTGGTGGCATAGTGGTTAAGTGCTACACTGCTAACCAAAAGGTTGGCAGTTCAAATCCTCCGGGTACTCCTTGGAAACTCTATGGGGCAGTTCTAAAACTCAGTGCCCATGAAAGACAAAACAAGCCACGAGATGGTTCTAGAAAAAGGGGCTGAACAGACAAGGCAACCACTGACACCTGTGTTCACTGCAGCACTATTCACAATAGTCAGAAATCGAGTACACAGCCTAAACATCCATTCACAGATGAATGAACAAAATGTGGTGCACACATACAATGGGTGTATGTATTACTCAACCATAAGGAGAAATGAAGTCCAGATATGTGTTACAACATGGATGAACCTTGAAAGCATCCTGCTACATGGAAATAAGTGAGACTCAAAAAGATAAATATTGTACGACCCCACTTACATGAAGTATCTAGATTAGGCAGGTGTACAGAGACCAAGGTTTATTATAAGTATCTAGGGTGGGCAGGAAGGAGGGGAAAGGAAGGCTTGTTGCTTAGGGGGATACTGAGCTTCTGGTTAGGGTGAGGGGAAAAGTGTGTGAACAGTCAATGTTGATGGCTGGCCAACACGGTGAACAACATTAATCTCACTGAACTGTATATGTGAAGAATGCTGAAATGTTAAATGCTTTGTGACATATGTATTTGCTGTTGTTTGTTGTTTGCTGCCATTGAGTTGACCTTGGATAATGCAGAGTAGAGCTGCTCCATAGGCACTAAGTTATGAATGAGGCCTTAGGTGGCCTCTGGCTTCACAGGGCCACAGACGGGTTTCTGAGACCCTCCTTTGCACCTCCAAGCAGCCTTACCCAGAGTCTCTGCCTCCAGCCTCCCTTGTCCCTAGCCAAGTCCTCAGAATGCAGCAGCCATGGGAAGAAGAGAGGTGGTTAAGTGCTACACCGCTAACCAAAAGGTTGGCTTACTGTCAGGTTGGCTAACCTTTTGGTTAGCAGATGGATACGCCAAGAGGTGGGGAAGCACAGTGACCTGCAGACACAGGTACGGTGGTGGGTGTTTTCACATGTGTGATTGTAGGTGCTCCTTATATACTAATACAGACAGTAGAGCACATAAGGGCTATATGGCAACTTCTCAGATACAACCAAACACCTCATGGGACAAAGTTCTTAGGCTCAAAAGCAAAGGACCATAGACTTGGGGGACATCTACATCAGTTGGCACAATACAGTTCATAAAACCAAAGTTCTGCATCTTACTTCAGTGAGTAGCATCTGAGTTCTTAAAAGCTTGTCAGCAGCCATCTGTAAACACAACTACTGATCTCTTACTGTCAGGCCAACCAACCAAACAATTCAGTGCTGTTGAGTCAATCCTGACTCATAACTGCCCCACAGAGTTTCCAAGGAGTACCTGGAGGATTCGAACTGCCGACCTTTTGGTTAGCAGATGTAGCAATTAACCACTGTACCACCAGGGTTTCCTTACTGTCAGAAGCAACGGAGAATTAAGCAAACCAAAGACCCGAGGGAGCAATGTCCAAAGGACTAATAGATCACATGAACCACAACCCACCCAGCCCTGAGACCAGAAGAACTTGATGGTGACCCACCATCACTACTGATGATGTGGTGATCCCAGTCAGAGGGACCTAGATGGAGTAGAAGTTACATTGCAGAACAAAAAATCAAATACACAAAAAAGACCAGACTTATTGGTCCAACAGAGACTGAAGGAACACTCGAGACCATGGCCCTTTCTGAATTGAAACTGAAACCATTCCTGGAGACCACCCTTTAGTAAAACCATAGATACGCACTCCAGAGGAAAGTGTTCCTTAGAACTATCAATTACATGAGATCAAAAAGGCAACATCTGCCCCAAAGCAAAGGTGTGAGGTCATGAAGGTGTGGCAATTCAGGATGAAAGGAAACGGGGAGCCTAGGACAGGGATGGGGGGAGTGCTGGCACACTATGGGGAATGAAACCCAATGTCAGTGTCCTTTGTAAACTTTTCACAAACTATCAAATGGGAAACTAGGGTGCTTTGCAAACTTTTACATTATGCATAATAATTTTTTTTCAATGTGAATGTCTTAAATTAAAAAAAAAAAAAACTGTTCCTTAGAATTTTTAAGGCAAGGCTATAGCCTCTCAGAAGCAGGTTGCCAGGCATCTCTTCTGAGGTACATACAGACTGTTTCAAACTGCCAACATTATAGCTTATGGCCTGTGCTTAATCATTTGCACCACTCAGCTGCATCATATATACTTACGATAATTAAAAGAAAAGAGAGAGGGAAAGAAAAGGCAACTACGCACCGTATGCAAGCCTGGATTATACCCCAGATTGAGAGGGAAGAAATAGCTGTAAAGGATATTATTGGGAAATTGAATCATGGACAGGCTGGCTATGAGATGCAGACTTGCTGTCGATTTTCTTTGGACTGGTAATAACAGGACTGAGTTTGTACAGACAAATGTCCTTCTTCTTCAGAGATGCACCCTGAAGTATTTAGGAGTAAAAGGCCAGGTCTGCAGCTTCCTGTCAAGTAGTTCTGAAAAGCACTTACATAAACACTATTAAGGGAGAGGACACAAACTTGGCAAAAATGCTGACAGCTAGTGGACCTAGATAAAAGGTATTCAGGTGTTCGCTGCACTATTATTTCAATCTTTCTCTGGATTTTTCAAAATAAAAAGCTGGAGGAAATGATTGTTCTCAGCAGCCTCTATCTCCACCTCCACTAACAGGATACATGCCTGTGTCTGCCCTTCACCGCACACTGTGCCCCTCCTGGAAGTTGGGAGTCCTGCCTAGGCACCATCTTCCAGCAGTTCAGATCACCATGGGCACTGGAAAGGCACCAGGAAGGGGTCAGGGGCTGGGGGACAATTACTCGGCACAGCTTCCCTCAGCCTGTACCCTTGGCTCAAATACCAAATCTACGTTCAGTCTCCCCAGCTGCGTCCCATTCCCCCGTCTCCCAGAGCTTCTGGACTCAGGATGCAGAGCCTAGGGCCCCAGCAGGCTGATCTCAGTGATCAAGTTGAATTGTGTTCCTCAAAAAGATACACTGAAGTCCTAATCTCTGGCACCTGTGAATGTCACCTTGTTTGGAAACAGAATCTCTGACGATGCTATTGGTTAATCTGAGGTCACACTGGAATAGGAGAGTCATAACCCAACAAGGAACCCTAGCAGCACAGTCATTAAGGTGCTCGGCTGCTATAAGCGAAGTTCAGCAGTTCAAATCCACCAACTGTTCCACAAGAGAAAGATGTGGTAGTCTGCTTCTGTAAAGATTTACAGCTTTGGAAATTCTACAAGGCAGTTCTACCTTGTCCAATAGGGTCACTGTGAGTTGGAACTGACAGCAGTGGGTTTGGCTTTTTGTTTTGTTTGCTGTAATCCAATATAACTGGCATCCTTGTTTATAAAAGCAGAAGAAACACAGAGACATTCACAGTGGGAAGACAACCATGTGAAGATGTGCTCAGAGGTGTATCTACAAGCCAAAGAGCACCCAAGACCCCCAGGAACCACCAGAAGCCAGGCAAGGCAAGGAAGAGCTTCAGAGAACAGGGGCCTGCTGACACCTTGATTTCTAACTGGCAGCCTCCAGCCCAGGGAAATGACGCACTCCTGTTGTTTTGAGCCACTCAGCTTGTGGTACTTAAGGCAGCCCCAGAAAAAGAATACACACCCCTCCCACCTCCTCTGACTGTTTCTGCCCCCAAGTCTTTGTACCTGCTATCTGCTCTGCCTCTTTTACCTAGGTAACTCCCAGTCATCTTTCAAGTCTCAAGGGAGATGTCCCTTTTGGGGAACACCCTCCTGAACCTGCCATGTCCCCCTTGGAAGCCTTCTCACACGCAGGAATCACTGCTTTACATGTAGTCTGTCTTCCCATAGGACCCAGGTCAGAAGGACAGAGGAGGCCCTATCTAACCTGGAGGGGGTGAGGGGACAGAGCGAACGGCAGTGGCAAAGCAAAGTGATCCAGAGAAAGGGTGTAAGGTCAACTGGCCACTACTCTAAGCCAGGTTCTCTGATCCTTCTGCTTATGTGGCCATAGGAAAAGAACTCCACATCTCTGAGCGTTGGTTTGCTCATCTGTAAAATGGGACAAATTAACAGCCTCTATCTCACAGAGCCCTTGGGAGATTTAACTAGGAGAGTATACTTAATGTGCCTAGCACAAAGTCTGTTGCCTACCAAGTGCTCAGTCAAAACCCAGTAAACCCAACTGTGACTCAGAGCGACCTGCAGGACAGAGTAAAGCTGCCCCAGAGGGTTTCCAAGGCTGTAAATCTCAGCAGAAGCAGATTGCCACATCTCTCTCCCACAGAGCAGCTGGTAGGTTCAAACCGCCAACCTTCTGGTCAGTAGCCAAGTGCTTAACCACAGTGTCACCAGGGCTCAAGTGCTCAACAGATACACTTTTTTTTTCTCACTCTCCCAGCTGGATGCTAAACAGAGAACAACATACTTCCCCCACTTATCCTAGTGTCTGCCTCGGGAACCAGATCAGTGTCCTGTACACAAGAGGCAGAGAATAAATCTTTCTTGATTTTCCCACTGTCCCTAAGCCACTTGGCGAGGTTTGGAACACATTCCAAAACTTGTTTCTCACAACATGTTTACCTTCACAATTACACCTGGCTTTGGCCCATTTTTAAAATAAGTTTCCATTCTCCAGCCCACGCTTGCCTCCCAGCGAGAAGGGCCTAAACTCATTAAGAAGTCGGGATTTAAAACCCACTCTGGGCAATCCTCAGTGTGGACTAGCCACACTCTCCACGTGGCTGAAACAGCGGAAGGCACAGACTCCTCATCTTGTCTTTAATACTCACAGGCTGGGTTACACCAAATAAGCTATCTATCTCTCTGAGCCTCAGAGACCTCATCTGCAGGAAAACCAAACCAAACTCCTTCTCACTGGGTAAGTTCCAGCTCACAGCAGGGTACAACGACCTACCAGGCAGAGCCAATAGGAAGTGTTCTTGGGAGGCAGATAGAAGATTCCCCAGCTTACAGCCAGGCACAGAACCCAGAGGAGAGAGGAGAGCTGTGTGTCCACTCTCCTCTCCTCCCCCACTATCTCCATGCGAACCTGAGCTGCAGAGGAGGAGGAGGGGGCTAGCTGGGTGCCCAGGGTAGGGCAGGGGCAGGTGGCCTGACTTGGTCCACTGACACCAGGCCTAAACACCTAAGCCCCAGTGGGGTACCACAGAGCCAGCAGCCTCCTCCCCATGCCAAGAGCAGCGTTTCTCAGGCTGTTCCCCACCCACCTCCCCTCCACATAGTTCTCACCTGCCAAGAAGGAATACAAGAGCCGGTCCCAGGAGCCCAGCATAAATGTTGAGTCTGATTTTGATTTCCCTAAAGCAAAATACCTCTCTCTGACTGAAGCTCAGCTCAAACATGGTGGGAAGAGAAAGCAGAAGCTGGCGGCCCCCACAGAGGCTCTGGTTGCAGCAGGAGGGATCACGGGCAGACTGAGCACCGTTAACGGCCCTGCCAGTCATCCCACCTATGGCAACCCCATCTCCAGGAACAAAGGCTGAGTGCAGCAACCTCTATGCCTCCCCGAGACCCACCGCCAGGAGCACAAGGTCTCTCAGGCTTGATTAACCCAAAAAGAGAATGTGGGGGAAATTCGGGCCTCATCACTCACGTTACTAAATCAACACTCCCTTCAGTCTTGACTCCTCTGCCTGCTTGAGGTCCCTCCTTCCAGAAATCCAGCTTGCCTGGGCACTTCCCTCCCTCCAGGGTTCCTTCTTCTTTGCTGGCTCCTCCCTGGTCCCGAGACCTCTCCTTTTTTGCCCCCAAATGTGGATTCCTCAGATTCCCTCCCCAGCACCCTCTATGCTATCTGAGCCCTTGACTCCCAGACTCTTCTCTGCAGGGCCCCTCTTCTCAGACCCCCAGGGGCCTCTCATGCTCCACAAGACCCAAAGGGCTCCTCTCCCCATACTAGACCTCATCCTCCCAGACCTCCATCCAGTGAATGTCCTATTTCTGCCCTACTAGGCAGCCCCACACTGACTGCAAACCAACCTTGCCCATGCTGGCTGTCCTGCTCACACCCCAGTCCCCCAACACTCCCACATACACACACTCACACTCACACTCACTGAACAGGCTCTCCCTCCCCTACCTCATCTATTCCCCACCCAGCAGCTGTCAACATTCTTAAAGTGTCTCGTCAAACTCTCTAATGTTAAAGGCCAAAGGTCAGCATACGCCTGTTGGGGGTGGGAGGGCTAGCTCCACCCTCCCACCACTGTAGGGACCACTGACCCTGTCTCCTGAGGAAAGGGTAATTTCCCTGCAGGGACCTGGTTTCCAGGGGTCTGCTGCAACCTGAAGGAGCCCTGGTGGCACGGACAGTTAAGCGCTCTGTGAAGATTACAGCCTAGAAACCCCATGGAGCGGCTCTGTGTGGTCACCTCAGCTTGCTATGCGCTGCAATCGACTCGAAGGCACCTAACAACAACAAGCTGCTCCCTTTCTGTATACCCTGCTGTCTTCCCTGTCTGGGCCTCAGTTTCCTATCTGTAAAGGGGGACTGGCTCCCACTCCTCCTGTTCTCAGCTATGCCAGTGAAGTACTCCACCACGAGCCCTCTTTGAGGTCAGACAGTACCTGTCAGGCCAGTTTCCAGAAGGAAGGTCAGGGGTTCCTGGCTGTTCCTCTTTGCTTCTGACCCAGCTCATGACCTTGGCCATATATCTTCGGCATTCAGTGAAGGACCCCTAGATCTCCAGGTTCCCCCCAGCCCCCACCAGCTCCAATACTCCACACAAGGACCTGCAAGCAGTTAAGTACAACAGGGGCCAGAAAAAAAGCATCTCCCACAGATGGAGCCCCAACAGGCTATATCCCCCCACAGAAAGACAGCCTAGGTAGCAGCCTGTGGACATGACGGGTAGTGCAGAAGGAGATGAAGGGCCCAGGTTCTAGGCCAGTCAGCTTGGGTGGCAACCCAGATCCACTAACCTGCCTGTGACCTTGGAACCTCATCTGTATAGCAGCAGGGTTGTCTCAAAGATGAGAGAGAGCAGGCACAAAGTAGGTACTTAACAAATGGTGGTTAGAGTTACTGTCACTGCTGCTGTGATTATTTTTCCATATCTCTGCTAGGGTGAGAAGAGACAGCCCTCTATTCCCTCCCCACCCCCCTCACTGGACCACCCCTTTCCTATTTTCCATAAATGCCCAGCTGCAGGGAAGCTGGGCCCCAGTGCCAGGCCTGGGTTCCATCAGAAAGCAGCCTGCCTTCAGCCCAGAATTCCCAGGCACTCTTGGCTGAGCTGAGGCATTGCAGGAGCCGCCCACCCTGACCCAGACACAGCAGGCTCCCCTGAGCCCTAGCTCCCACACTTCTTACCCAACACTTCCACAGCCCTCCCATCCCAGCTCCAGGTCTCCCACAGGATGGCAGGCAGCCCAACCTCCTTGGGGTTCACTCCTTCTCCCACGTTCACTGAAGGCCACAGCCATCAATTGGTCCTGTCTGCTTTGTTCTCACACAACACTCTCCCGGGCAGATGCGCCCACTGAGGACTCAAGGACATCTGTGACTGCCATCCACAGACTGATAGCGAGGGGACCCGTCAGCTACCGTTACTGTTGCTGGTGTTACTGAATGCCAACTCCATGCCTGCCCTGCACTAAACTTGTCATGCATGTAATTTCATTAGAGACCCCAAAGCTCACAAGGTCACAGGCTTTTGCTGTGTCCATGTCTCAATGGGAGACAAGGCCATCCAGCTGAACCAGACTCTGACCTCAGATCTGAGCCCCTGACCCTTGCTCCTTACTCCTACATGGACACAGGTGCCCCCACCTCTCCGCACATCCTCACAGTGCCCTTGCTGCCCAACAAAAGAGGGCTGAGGCAGCAGGTACTGCAGGAGGATAACTGGGCCACCCTTGGGTATTTCATCTGCAGAAGAGCCAATCAGGGTGTGGGGGGATCTTTAAACCTAAACTAGCTTTAGGAATGGATTATGGCCCTGATCCCAAGGGGCAGGCTCAGGTCACAGCTGGTCAAAATGCACCATCTGGCTCTGGGTACCTGCCCTCTGTCACCCTGAGCCAACCCTGGCTGACTTTCCTGTGGTCCCCAGCAGCCAGGCTCCCTTCCACTTGGGCCTTTGCACACACTGTCCACCTGCCAGTCGGTCACTGCATGCCCTCGATTGACAAGACGATGCAGGTCACAAGCTGGGCACCCAGGCCTGCACATGCAGTACTCAGAATAGAGATGATACGGGTGTCATCAGTAAGATGAATCGTGTTTTATAATAAAACATCTGGGGTCTCGTTGCTCTCAGGGGCAGCAGCAACAGAGGCAGCTGGCAGGGTGGACACAGAGATGGGAAACTGAGCACCAGTGTCATGGAGAGGAGCCTGGCCTCATGGGAGCACAGGTGTGAGAGTGGCTCAGGGCCACTCAAATCACCTCATTCCTGCTTGGCCCCATGGGAGCTTCCTTAAGCCACATTTACAGATCCTGTTCTGAGAGGTGGGGACCATCAGTCCATATTACTGATGAGGAAACTGAGGCTTCACAGTGAGAGGAAAGTGCTTGTCTGTGGTCACATGGCCAGTGTGGAGGACTGGAGATCAGAACTGAGATCTGTCCAACCCTGAAGTACAGGATCAACAAGGCTGTAGCCTGGAGAGGGTCATTTCAAGAAGAGGTCATCCACTGAACCCTCCAAACCATGGTAAGCACTCACTGAGTTCCTGCTGTGTGCCAGGCCCTGGGGCGGATGAGAGTTGAACCCCTGCTCTCAGGGCACACAACCTCTACCCATGTAGCTGCCATTAAAGCACACTTTTATGGTGTCTCCCTGGAGGCAGGTCCCTGAGCTCCATGTTTCCCTGGACACCCGGGGCCCCTCTCACTTTTAGATTTACCAAAGTTAGGCCTGAATTTTTACTATGCATTTCCCCAGTCCAAGCCTCAATTTCCTCATCTGACATGAGAAAGAATCCTCCCTCTCACTAGGTCACAAGTTGGGGAATGTGCTTCATCCCTGCAGCGAGGCCATGTGGGCAGAGGAAATCTAAGGTCTTCCCAAAGGCACCCTCCACAGAAGCCCTGAGAGGTCAGGCCTGGAGGTCACCTTGGACTGCAGAGAGGTGGGGAGAATCCAAGGCAGCTGCCGAGAGCAAGGCTTAGTTCAGACTTTGTGTTCTAGCCCAAATATGTCTGCAGAGCTTGTATTAATATTACTTCATTATATACTGGTATTTATTTTACTCTAAAAATAAAGCCACTGTTACAGATTCAATTGGTTCAGAAACTCTGGTGGCACAGCAGTTAAGTGCTACATCTGCTAACCAAAAGGTCAGCAGTTTGAATCCACCAGGGACTCCTTAGAAACTCTATGGGTTGTTCTACGTCGACCTATAGGGTCCCTATGAGTTGGAATTGGCTCGACAGCAGTGACTTTGACTTTCTGCCCTTTGAACATGACATGGTGAAGTCCTACGTCCTGGTACCTGCGTACATGATCTTTTTAGAAAAAGAATCTTTGAAGATGTTATCAGTTAACAAGAGGTCATACCAGTGTAGAAAAAAAAGAAAAATAACAAAACCCACTGTCACCAAGTCAATTCCAACTCTGGAAACCTATAGCACAGAGCAAAACTACCCCACAGCGTTTCGAAGGAGCACTTAGTGGATTCAAATTTCTGACCTTTTGATGAGCAGACATAGCTCTTAACAACTAGCCACCAGGATTCCCTATCCTACCAGTGTAGAATGGGTGCTAATCCCATACGAATGGTGCTCTTATACAAGAGGAGAACCATACACAGAGCATAACTACAGTCAAATGAGTTTATGTGACCTTTTGCCTTGGTTTTTCGGGAAAAAATTTGAGAGATTTTTCCCCTAAATCCCGAGGAGTTACTTTTGCCCCAGTTTTTTCTGCCCTAGAGGGTTTGTTATTTTTGTCCAAGTTGACTGACATTTCTTGGATGAAGCTGAAGACCACCTCACTTTTATACTTTTTGTCTGGTCCTGGCCTGCAGTCTGTCCAGTGATTGCCATGAATCTTGCAGGGATTAGTCGAGACTATGCAAATGAGATGACTACAGCCTACTATGCAAATGAAGTGTCTGTGGCCTACCAAAAGAAGATTGGTCAGTTTGTGGCTGGTGGGAGAGCCATGAACAGCCAGCCTGACAGAGGTAAGTCAGATAGAAGAAGAACAGCAGCAAGAAAAGGCAGAAGGAAGAAGGAAGCAGAGAGAGAAGAGGCAAGGAATCTCCTAAAAGAACTGTTAACACTGTTAACAGTCAAAGACTGTTAACACTGAAGCTAGCAAGAAGCTTGGAAGGGGCCCAATGGCAGGGCCCACACTGACAGGCCCCGTAAGGGTCAAGCAGCAGAGCTGTCCTCTGGAGGCCCAGAGATGCTGAGAGCTGTCCTGCACAGATGGAGGGAAACTGCCTGCCTGTTTCCTGAGGCTGAAACCCAAGTTGTAGCCTGCTGATCCAGGTCCCGGGTTCTACCCTGTTCCTTAATAAACCACTTAACTGCAAGTACTGTAAGATGCTACAGCTAACTATCAAACCTAAATGCAGGAAGGGAGAATACTGAGGGGAAGAAGAGTGGTCAGCATCTGAGAGAGAGTGATATATCAGCTTGGAGAACGTGGAAATATGGAATATATGTATTTGACCTCCACTTCATAGGAAGGAGCTTTGTGCTGACTCTTAAAAAGTTATTTGTATAATGATTAATGTAACTGATATCATTAAATTGTATATCTGAGAAATGTCTAATTGGCAAATGTTGTTTTATATACATACAATAAAAAATAAAACAGACATGGAAAGACAGGGAGAACAGCCCTGTGAATCTGAAGGCAGAGTGACCCCACACGTGCAAGCCAAGCAATGCCTGAGGCTACCAGAAACTGGGAGAGAAGAGAAACGATCTTCCTAGAACCTCAGCAGCCAGCACGGCCTTGCCAGTGCCCTAGCCTCCAGACTGTGCAACAATACATTTTTATAATTCAGTTAGTCAGTGAAATCATGTTCTTCCCACCCCACCCCCCAAAAAATCCCAAGTAAGACCACAGGAAAATGTACTTTGTCTTGCAGCTTCTAGCAATGAGAAGGAAAAAAAAAAAAAAAGCTGCCATTTATTAGGCTTGATAGTGGAAACCCTGGTGACATAGTAGATAAATGCTACACCTGGGAACCAAAAGGTCAGCAGTTCAAATCTGCAAGGCACTCCTTGGAAACTCTATGGGGCAGTTCTACTGTCTACAGGATTGCTAAATGAGTGGGAACTGACTTGACAACAGTGGTTTATTTTATTTTTTTTTTACAGTACACTGGCCCTGGGTTAAGCACTTTAGTGCTCAAATAACACTAAGAGACAAGGCCTTTGACTGTCCCCATCCTACAGATGAGGAAATGGAGGCTCTTAGAGGGAAAGTCACTTGCCCAAGGAATGAAGGTAGTCTACAGTGAAGCTGGGACCAGAACTAAAGTCTATGAAACGCCAGAACTTGTGGGAAAAGTGCAATGATTAGAAACATCACACAAATGCATACTGGGGGCTGAGTGACTTTATATCCAGTGAGACTCACATACAGAAGCACTCAGTCTTCTCAAAGAGATACTGAAACTTTTGCTCCTGTGACTCCCCAACAAAGTGCAGCTGGTGGTAGGCAGCAAAGGCCCTTAATATCTGCTGATCTCCTAATGATTTGCTTGACTGAGTTACCTAGACCAAATCACACTGATACAGGTTCAAACCCTGGCTCTATCACGGTCCAGCTGTGTGATATCAGACAAGTCCATTTAACCTCTCTGAATCTCAGCTTCCTCATAGGTAAGCTGAAGATGATAAAACCTACCTACCATAGCTACATGTACAGAGAAAAGACCGAAAAGAGATTAGGTCAAATGTTATCAGCAGTTTTTTGCTTTGTTCTCATTTTTTGATGTCTGTATTTTCCAAATTTTATCCTTCCCCAGTAGCTGTGAACTTGACAGGCTAGACCTGTGCCTGTCTAAATAACAGGTATATATCTAGCATCTGGCACACAGCAGATGCTCAAAATGTACCTGTTCTTGTAAAATCCAAAATGTTACGTTTGCTGCGGGTGGGCAGCTTAGAAAGTTGACATGGCTACTTTTATTTTCTAAAATTGAAACTTAATTTTGGCTAATAGATTTTTTCCCCCAATGTGTCATACATACATACATACACACACACAGAGGACAAGACAAGGACCCAAGAACCACCCCATGGTTCAAGGCATCTTTACTTCCAGGCTCTGAATCTTTCAGAATAGTAGATCCAGAAGGGGTGAAACACACTTCTGCCTCAGTCAAGACCCCGAGGGAAGGTTGGTGTGTAGGGTTTTCCCTAAAACTCCTGGTAGAAGACCTCTGAAAGACTTCAGAGACAACACAGGTGCCCTGGGACTTGGTTCAGCCTGACTTCTTGAGCATTTTCCAGGAACCTAGCAAGTTTGTGTGAGATGCTTTGAGCAACTCAACTGAACAAGACAGATTACTTTCTAAATTGAGTGACCCTTGTGTGACCTTGGGCAATGGGACTCACCTCTCTAAGTCTTACTTTCCTCTTCTGTAAAACAGGTATGATGGTGATGACAATACTTTCCATATTGGGCAATTAGAAGGAGTAGATAAGATTTTTTTCATCCTGTCATTTGTCAAACAGTTAACTACTGAGCACTCTAAATGGGTCAATCCCTGAGCTGGGCAGTGATCTGACCCAAGTCCTTGTCCTCTGAGGTATCTTGATACAATAGGCAATGTGGACCTTAAGCAAATAATTTCCAATTATCTGTTATGATAAGAAAGGAAAGTTAGAAAGAAGAAGAAGGAAAAGGTCAAGGTGTGGTGACACTATAAAGCATAAACCCAATCTAGTCTAAGGGGTGACAAAATGCTTCCTGGCAGAAAGGTACTTCTGGTGATACATAAGGGTGAGCAGGTCTCAACCAAGCAAAGAGGAAGGGAGAACATGTTCCAGGAAGAGGGAGCTACATGTACAAAGCTCGGCGACAATACAGAGCATAGTGAGTTGAATTGACCACAGATGCTGCGTGTTGCCGAAGCAAACTACCAGCCAGACGAATCCTGGTCCAGGCAGAAGCACAGTCAGGGCCCAAAAATGTGGACAGTTGTCACTGTTGTTAATAAAGATGCACCCAAAGACAAGGCAGGACACCAGTGCCAATGATGTGGGCACACCAGAGAGGAGGGTGATGCAGAGTCTTTTGGGAAGCCAGGAGCAGCAGGTGGCCTCCCTCCTACCCACTCATCCTGGAGCATGTGACATCTGCCTCCCCGCCCAATCACCACTGCTCAGCCCTTACCTGCCACAGCTCCTTCCCCCAGCCCAGGAGAGTGTAGGAGAGGCTTGGCTGACTTCCGTCACAGCTCAGGCAGAATCCAGATCATTCATAGTCCTTAATGTCACAACCAACAGAGCAAGGAAACCTCAGGATAGAAACAGGGCTAGTGGCACTAAGGAGCCCCCAAGACAGGGCAGAGCAGAAAAGTGAACAAAGAAACCCACATGAGGAGAGCAGGCACTGAGGAGAGCAGACAGATGAGGAGCTGTGCCTGGGAGTGGGCCAGGCACCCATTTCCCAATCCCTGAATCTCTGTCTACATGAGTACCAGACAGTCCTGGTATCGCTTCCCAGCTACTCAGGATTCAGCAGATCATTCTTGAGACCTATCAGCCGCAGAGCGTTCAGCTGAGATTTCTGTCCCTGAGAGCACTGGGGTGGAAAGACTCCAGTAGAGGCCCAGGAGAATTCTAGTGTTAGAATTCCAGGGCTCCTGACTAGGTAAAGGTGGAGTGGAGACTACAGAGGGTGGCCCCAGGGACAGCAGCTGTCCTGGCTCTGTCTCTTTAAGAGCTGAGGGCAAAGGCGTAGGCCCTGACCTGCCCTCTCAGCAGAGGAGGCACAGAAATGACTCATCACAGTCCTTGTCAGTCCTCGGTCCCCCTGACACTAGCATGATGGCAGATGGGGTGCTTATAGCAATAATGGGATGTAATGAGGCAACATCATATATCCATCATGCTGGCTAGAACCTCCAGAGGCCAAATTGTGACCTTGCCTCCTGGTGCCTCCATTGCCACTGTGGGGTACTCCGTGGCTCGCATATTTCCCAAAACCAATGCGCAGCACTGCTGTTCCCTCCAGGAGGGGCCCCAGCCCTAGCCTGCCGTATCACCCTGTAGCTCTGCGAAGTTAACCCGTTTCATGCACCTTCTAAAGCACAGACTTAAAAATGAGAAAGTGAGGCTCAGCAGTGAAGAGCTTTCCCTAGGCTACCAGGAAACGTGATTTGAACCCAATCTGTTTCTGATCATGAAGCTCACCTGCAGGCCTGCTCAGCTGGACGCTCAGCCTCCAGTGTGCATCAGCCTCGTGACACCCCTCCTCTTGAAGAACCACCTGGGCTCCTCTCCTGTCCCAGGAGCCCTTCTACACTCAGGCCACGGCACATTCTCCAGGTCCTCAAAGTTGCCACATTCTGATTCTCTGGGACATGCCATGCCTTCTGCCCAAAACACTGTCAGCACTGCCCCCTCCCCCAAACCCCCACACGCTTCTTTGTGCCTTCTCAACTCCTACTCCTCCCTCTGTCAAATTTGGCAAATAAAAATACAGAATGTCCAGTTAAATCTGAATTTCAGGGAGACAACCAATCATTTTTTTAGCATAAGCATGTCTGGCAACCCTACCCCCCAGATGCAACTATATCACTTCCTCTAAAAAGCCCTCCTGGATGTACCACAGGCCAGGTCAGTGCTGCTGCTTACTCCCATAACATTAGGTAATGCCCTTTCCTGATGAAGATTTTGGTGTGACATCTGCTTCCCCCACCAGAGTGTGAAGGCCAGGAGGGCCAGAAATCCACCCACCCCATCTGCCCGGTGCCCCCACTGCCCACAGGGCCCTGCATGAGGCAGCTGCTCCATAAAGATTTCTTGAATGGAAGAGCGAGGGGTGGTAAGCTAGCCTGGCGGGTGGCCCTTGGCCAGACTTGCCTCACACAGGCTGTTCTCCCACAGCAGGCTGGGTACACGAGGAACACTTCACGTGGCCACCCCCATAGCCGGAGCGGAGGCAACGGGAACCCAGGCCAGGGCATCTAAGCAGGTTCCTCTCATTTATTTTGACGGCTGTCGTTAGTTTTAATTAAGATCATGTTCTGCTCACTTGTCACTGGCAGCCTGGAAATAATAATCGCCCGGAATGGTGGTGTGGGCTGCCAAACTCCACAGGGGGAAGCAGGACATGGGGGCTGAGGGGCAGGAGACCAGTGGGCTCACGCCGCGAGTTCTGCAGAGCTCTAAGCCTGCCCGGAACACTCCCCATATATTTTTGAACAGAAGGAAAGCATTTGCTTTTCCCCCCACAGAGCCAAAAATAGCCCATCTCCTGCCTTTGAACAGGAATCTTTTGGTTCCTACAGAGGCATGAGCAGGAGGGGCCTCAAAGGAGGGGCGCTGCCGGCTGGTGGGTGGCCTAGACCCCTCCTGGTTCTCAACCCCTGCCTGGGCAGGGTGAGAGGAGCCCAGCCTGCTGAGGCCCAGCCTCCCAGCTCTGACCTCTCAGGATCAACCACCAGACAAGGGACCACCCAACCCCCATCACCCAGCCCAGGAAGCAGCAGGGAAGAAAGAGAATGACGAGAAGAAACTTCATTCGTTAGTTGGTTCATTTATTCATTCCATTTTTTTGTCTTTTTCATTCATGCCAACAAATATTTCCTGAGCCCCTATAATGTGCCAGGGATACCGCAGTGAGCCCCATTAGGAAACATGGTCCCCATTCCCAAGGCACTCAAACTCATGGTCAAATGGGGAGAAGGAGAGTTAAACACTGCAGCTGCCAAGACTGGAAACCCTGGTGGTATACTGGTTAGGTGCTAAAGCTGCTAACCAAAAGGCTGACAGTTCAACTCCACCAGGTGTCCCTTGGAAACTCTATGGGGCAGTTCTACTCTGTCCATTGGGTCGACAGCAGCGGGTTTGGTTCTAGTTCACTGCCAAGACTAAGGAGGAGGACTGTAGGGAGTTCCCCAGGCTAGGCTCAGGGACACACACACTCCCACCCTCCCTAAAAACCAAACCCAACCCACCGCTGTTGAGTTGATGCCAACTCACAGTGACCCTACAAGACAGAGTAGAACTGCCCACAGAGTTTCCAAGCAGCGCCTGGAGGATTCAAACTGCAGACATAACAGTTAGCAGTCACTACATCACCAGGGTTTCTCCACCCTCCCTATAAAGTAGTACTGGGCTTTGGTGAAAGCTGCGTAGGGGCTGGATGCGTCCAGCCTAGGGTCAGTGGGATGACGCAAACTGAACGGCCAGAAGGAAAGCTGCTCCTGAGGCCGCACACAGATCACTCAGACCAAACCTACACAAGGCACCGACTTCCTGTGTTACGTGTGAGCCGACCAGGGTGCTGATGACAGGAGGGATTCAAGAGTCAGGGGCAGGGAGATGGTTGTGTAACATGGTTAAGATAAAGGACAGCACTAAACTGCACACCTGGAAAATGCTGAATTGGCAAACATGTTTTAGATAGATAGACATTTTACAATAGTTTTTAAAAAAACAAATGCTGAGACCATGCTTGATATGTTCACATTGTGTCCACAATCCTGAAGACAGGATTATCATCATCTGCCCATTTTACAGATGAAATAAGGAGGCTGGATGGGAAAGGACTTGGCTGAGGTCCCAGAGCTAATAAAAGGAGCTAGGATTTGCCCCCAGGCCTGGCTGGCCTCCAAAGAGGAGCCCTTGACATCACACTACCCCAGGGCCATCTTATCTCACTGTGCCTACCCCCAACCCACATTCCTGTGAGAAAAAGCAGTTGCTCAGAGAAGGAAGTTGTCACAGGGCTGGGAGGCAGACAAGGAGGGATTTAAACCCAGCTCTGTCAGCCTCCAAGTCCAGGGACCTTTCTGTTCCCTCCAGCAGATTCTGGTAAAAAACAAAAAGGCCACTTTCTGGCTCCAAAGACCCAGAGCTGCAGGGAACCAGGGTGGCTGTAGCCTGGAGGCTGACCAAAGGATGGTGGGGCGCCCCAGCTTACTTCCCTCCTGAAAGTCCAGGCCTGAAGTAAAAAAGCCGTGTTATTTCCACCTCGGGTTAAACATTCCCCAAAGCCACATTCCTCCACTCTCCCTCCTCCTTCCCCACCAGGGCTGGAATCCTGAGCACAGTGGCTTGGCTGGCCTGCCAGCTGCCTGGGGGCCCCTGGGGAGACCAACAGAATCAAAGCCAGCAGCAGCCCTGCACCCCTGCCTGAACATTCCCCAAACCAGGCTCCCTTAGCAGGAAGCACCTCTTCCTAGGCAGCACTGTAAGGACACGCCAGGGCTGAGGAAAGGTGACATCCCATCTCACAGAGAGCAGGATAGATGGGAAATGAGACCCCGAGGAAGGCAGCCAAATGCCACAGCAAGTTGTGCTGGGAACCAGGATCCTCGACTCCTAAGTCTTCGGCAGTCTCCCCTACACCCCTTAAACCACCCCCACGCGCTCCCACCCTTCCCACTGATAGTTTCACACTCCTGTCCACAATTCTGGGACTATATCATCTGCACTCCCCACCTTCACCACATCTGATCACCTGTCAGAGTCACAGGTAGGTCCTACCCCAGGTCAGTGGGAGGAAGGCAACCAGAGCAACAGATGCAAAAGTACTTTGGAAGCTCCAAGTGTTCTTTAGAAACAGTATTAACAGGGCCTGCTCAGGGCTGGGCACTGCACAGTAGGCCAAAAGCAGGGCAAGTCTCAAGGAACTTACAGCTGCCTGGGCTGCTGCTCTGCAATCTCCAGACGCAGAGGGGCTCTGGGGTGCTGCTATGGACCCCCACCACAAAGGAGATGCATGATGCTACCATGCAACATCCAGACCCAGAGGGACCCAGGATACTGCCATGGCACCGCTAGCACTATGCCCCTGAGTCCCACATTGCACCCATCATTTGACAGATAATTTCTGAGGGCCCTGCACCATCTCAGCCACTGGGCACTGCAGGACAGCCAGGGACATGCTCTTGGAGACACTCCAACCAGTCTCTGCTGCCTAGTTCTGAGGCTCAGCTGCCTTTCCACAGGCCTTGCGGTGTCCCCATTCCCAGCCCCAGCCTGCAGGCTCTGAGAGCAGGGTTGGTACCAATGCAGCGCCAGGCACATGGTCAGCAGCCACTTCTCCACTGCAAAGAGGCGGAGGTTGAGAAAGCCTCAGAAGCCAGGGGTGGGAGCACTGCCCATTCTGCACATCCCACCAATGCTCCCTGACTTCTCCAAACATGGTCTCCCTCTGCTGCCTTCCAGCAAGGCTTTAGCTCTGCCTCTTCCCAGGCAGAGGTCAAGGCCATCCCAAACGCCCCAGAGGAGGGAGAACATCTGGTACCAGTAGGGCCATGCACCTACAGCTGGACAGATCCTACCTGCCATCTGACCTCATACCCGGCCCTGGCCAGCGTCTGATGCTCCAGCAGCTGCTCAAACTCCTCCAGTGACAGGGTACTCCTACCCTCACAGGCAGCTCTAAGGGCTGCAAGGCTCATGCTGGTCCTGGGAGATGGGTCCCAGGTTCCGTGTGGCAGGAAGAACACAGCTTGGGCAGTTTGCTGCTGACCTGCATCGAGGATTCTACACGTCCCTGAAACTGCCTGCGCCTCCTTTTCTTTATCTGTAAAATGGGCATAACAGTCTCTACCTCCCAGGGCTAAAAAGTAAATGGGAATTGTCATTACTATTATTCCAAGGGCAGCTGGGCTCCAGTGACTACCACGGCCAGGGCAGAAAACGATGAAAGGTGGCGGCCATGTCCTCAGTGTCAGGGAACTAGCAGGAACTCTCCTAGTCTCAGAGCCAGCAGCTGAGCTCTTGGCCTCTATTGCAGGTTCCCAGCTTGTCTGTGCCTTCCTCCCAGGTGCCCCCTACAAGCACATTCCCTCACAGCCAGCACAGAGCTGCCCTGACACACACCAACACGCGCACGCACACAGGCGCACACAAACTTGCTCACCCACTCCTGACACACGCCACAACCCCGTCACTCCTAGTGAAAGAGTGCACGTGTGAATCAGGATATGCACATGCGATCAACACCACCCATCCGCCTGCTCACCCACATGACCTAGGCACCCACTCTTGCTCACACTCGGCCACACACCTCCTCCACAGCTTCCCAGCACCTCCTGTCCCCATATACAGGGCTCCTCACTATGGCCCAAGAGTTAAGAGTTCAGGCTTCCCCAGATGTCCATCAACAGAAGAAGGGATAAACAAATGGGGTGCATGTTGCAATGGAATATTGATTCAGCCACGAGGAGACATGAAGTTCTGATACACGCTATGACATGGATGAACCTTGAAAATGTTATGCTAGTGAAATAAGTCAGATACAAGACAACAAATATTGTGTGATTCTATTTATATGAAATGTGCAAAAGAGGCAAACACATAGAGGCAGCAAGCCGATTCATGGTTACTAAGGGCTGGGGGGGGGAGAAAGGGCAAGTTATCGCTGAATAGATACAGAGTTGGTCAGGATGATGGAAACATTTTGAAAATAGATAGTGGTGGTGGTTGCACATTTGCATATAATTAATTCCGCTGAACTGTACCAGGAGAAAGTGGTTACAGTGGCAAGTTTTATGTTACATATCTTTTACCACAATAAAAACAGGCAGAAAAAAAAAAGTGAGTTCCACAGCCACACAGGGCAGGAGACATACAGCTCTGCCACCTGGGAGGCCTTGGGCCAGTCCCTGTCCACTCTGTGTCTGTTTTCTCATCTGTAATATGGGATTGCATAGGGATCCCAGGAGGAATTGCTAACCGAAACATGTGAACACAGAGCACAGGCCAGAGTCACACAAGTCCGGCTCTACATCAGGTGCTGCTTCTGTGACAGCTCTAACCATTACCCACTGTGGCATTAGTAAGCTAAGGGGAGCACCCAAGATGAGCTACCACCTCCAGTGTTGATTAGTTTTAATCCCAAATACAACTGTTACGGACTGAACTGAGTCCCCGCAGAACATGTGTTGTACATCCTAACCCCTACACTTGCAGTGGAAACCCTGGTGGCGTAGTGGTTAAGTGCTACAGTTGCTAACCAAAAGGCTGGCAGTTCAAATCCACCAGGCGCTCACTGGAAACTCTACGGGGCAGTCTTACTCTGTCCCACAGGGTTGCTGCATCTGAATCAACTTGATGGCAATGGGCTGGTTGTTTTTTGTTTCTTGTTTTTTAATTGGTGGATGATGCTCTGGTGGTGCAGCAGTTAAGAGCTCAGCTGCTAACCAAAAAGTCAGCAGTTCAAATCTACCAGTGGCTCCTGGGAAATCCTATGGGGCAGTTCTACTCTGTCATATAGGGTTGTTATGAGTAAAAATTGACTGGGCGGCAGCAGGTATGCTTGAAAATGCAATCTTATTTGGGAATAAGGGTTTCTTTGTTATGTTACTGAGGCCATATCATTGTCAGGTAGGTTTTAAACCAATCAGCTTTTTAATATGAATTGAGCAGACTAGGCAGAGAGAGGCAAGCAGGGATGGGGAAGACAGACTCCATGCTACAAGAAGATCAGCACGGAACAGAGAAACAAGCTGAAAAGAGACAAAGATCTTCCCTGAAAACTAACAAAGAAAGCCTTCCCCTAGAGCCTGCACCCAGAATTGGGCCTTCTAACCTCCTAAACTGTGAGAAAATCAATTTGTTTGTTAAAGCCGCCCACTTGTGATATTTCTGTTATAACATCTTCCATAACTAGGACAACAACTCTGCTGTAGAAGGATCATTGTCTTCAGCTAGCAGATAAGGAGGCAACTGAGGCAACGGGAGGCTAAGAGCCAGGCCTGAGGCCAATACCAGGTCATTGGACAGCACAGCCTGTGCACACTCTGTCCCTGGATCTCGTGTACCACGGTGCACCTCCTCATGAAGCAATCTCCACACTGGACAGAAAGGGAAACGTCAGGACTAACTAGTAGCTCCAAAGTCACTGTCTGAGCTGCAATGGTTCTGGAACTAACTAGGCAGAGTGCTCTCCAGTTCTCTAACCCCAGGTCCATGCCAGATCCTAAACCTCAGCATTCCAGAGCCAGCTTCCCCTCCTCAACTTGGCAAACCAGGATCACAACACAGAACCCAGTCACAAGCCCACCGCCAGGCCAAACGCAGAGCCATCCCATTAGGCATCCCACTCCTAACTGAGCTGAGAGCCTGCGACCACTCACTCTGAGACCACCCAGGGAACAGCTATACACCACTGGCCCCTGATAATGCTGGAACAGCCTCCTTCCTGAGAGAAAAGTCACTAAGCACTTGCTACATGTCAGTCCCTATGCCAGGAATCATGCCTAAAAACCTTCATGTGAAAGAGACAATACTGTGCACTCTCATCTCACATTCAAGACACCCGGAGTTTCAGAGGTTAGGGACTCGTCGGGGTCACAGCGCCAGAAAACAGCAGAGCAGGCCGTGGACCCAGACCTGGCAGACTCCATACTCTAAGTAGTCTGCTGTCCTGCCCTCAGCCAGGAATCACTCCAATTTCAAGTTATTTGGAAGCTTTGCACATTAAATGACGATATTCCCCACCTTGGTAAACAGTCCACACACAGGATGCACAAATTATTTTATCTTGTAATTACAGTAATAAGGATGCCCTTTTTAACATACTAGTTCCAACAATTAAGTTAGGTAATTCATCCTAGAAAAAGTACTACATACCTCATCGCTAAATATCACTACAGTCACCTTTGAAGTACTCGCCTTGGGAAGCTATGCACTGACGCCAATGCCTAGTCCACCCTTCAAAACAATTTTGGAACTCTTTCTGGAATGGCCATCAGAGCTGTCATCATATTACCCTTGATGTCCTGAAGGTCATCAAAATGTCTTCCTTTCAATATTTCCTTTATCTTCAGGTAAAGAAAAAAGTCACTGGGGGCCAGTTGAGGCGAGTAGGGAGGCTGTTCCAAGGCAGTTATTTGTTTACCGGCTAAAAACCCCCTCACAGACAACTAGACAATTAAGTTCGCTACTGGCCATTCCAGAACCCATTGCCTTCAGGGCGGATTCCACTCCTAGCGACCCTAGAATTCCAAAATTGCTCTGAAGGGTGGACTAGGTGCTGGCATTGGTGCACAGCTTCCCAAGGAGAGAACTTGGAAGGTGACTGTAGTGATATTCAGCAATAAGGTATGTAGCACTTAGAACAATTAAGTTTGCAGACTTAATTGTGGGACCTTGTGTGAATGTAAGGCATTTTTATTTAACCCCCTGGCACTGGACAACTAGACTGTCTTTTTTTTTTTTTTTGCCTGCATTAACAGTGCTGTGATGAATGTATCTGCAAAATCTTTACACACATTAACTTTTCTGAAAGACAGATTCTGAAAAATGATGTTAAAGAGTTAAAAGCTGGAGATACTTCTTAAAGATGTTTGATTTAAAACTGCTCCCCAGAAAACATGTTCCAATTTATGTCTTCAGTAAGACATAAATTTACCTGCATGCTTGCCAGCACTGGGTGCTATCATTTTTTCTTAATCACTGCCAAGGTTATAGAAAAGAAAAAAGGTAACTCATTGTTTCAATCTTCATTTCTTTGATTACTATTAAATAGAATCCTTGAATCTTTGAGTTGGAGGAGACCTTGAGGTCATGTAATTCAATGCCCTCATTTTACAAATAGGCAAATTAAGTACAAGAGAGAAGTATCTCTCTTAAAGCCATATAGAAAATATGAGGGTCCAACAACTAAGTCTGTGAACTTAATTGTTCTGAGTGCTATGTACGTCATTGCTGAGTATCACTATGGTCACCTTCGAAGTACTCCTGTTGGTCATCTATACACTGAGAGTAGTGCCTAGTCCACCTTCCAAGGCAATTTTGGAACTCTTTCTGGAATGACCGTTGCACACATGGCATGGCGGCAAGTTTGGTGGCAAGTTGTCTGTGAGCTAGCTTTCAATCAGTAAACAAATAACTGTATTGGAATATACTCCCTACTCACCTGATCTGGCCCCCAATGACTTTTTTCTTTACCCAGTGATAAAGGAAATATTGAAAGGAAAACATTTGGATGACATCTGGGACATCAAGGGTAATACAACAACAGCTCTGACGGCCATTCCAGAAAAAGAGTTTCAAAATTGCTCTGAAGGGTGGACTAGGCACTGGCATCAGTGTATAAGTTCCCAAGGGGAATACATGAAAGGTAAGCGCACTAATACTCAGCAATGAGGTATGTAGCACTTTTTCTAGGATGAATTCATGAACTTAACTGCCATACCTCATATGATGTAGCCATTAAAAAAAATCATGTTATATCAAGAACGCCACTAAAAGACCACGTTGATGGCCTGAGAGTTCCCCTGGGAGCTACCCCTGATCATAAATCATTGTTGAAGTCACTTTTTCAGACAGGAATGGACTGGACTCAGGGAAACAATGTTACCATATGGTGTATGCACTTTATGGTTCTATGCATCTATAGCATGCTATCCTCCTGGCGTCTTACTAAAAGAGAGAGGAGAGGGTGGAGAGGAGAGGACAAGAGATTGTTAAGATGATATGACACATATAGAAAGGAAAGAAGAAGTGTGTTATCACCGGGCAAGGAGAGCAGAAGGAGCTACAGATAGGCGGGCATGCAAATTTAACTTGGATTATATACTTTTACTCAATCACAATAAAAAAATAATTTTAAAAAATCACGCTATAGAATAAGAGTTAACAATGTAGGGCAAACATTCATAATTACTAGGTTTAAGAAAGTCAGAAACTAAAAAGTACATTATCCCAAATTTCTAAATAATGATAACTACATACCAAATTGTATTGATTCTTCCTCCTAAATATCTGGAATCTGTCCTTTGCACCATCCCCACTGGTACCACCAGCTCATCACCATGGTCATTCCAACCCCCTTTACAATCTATTCTCTGGACTGTAGCCAAGAATAATCTTTCTGAACTCAAGTCTAACTGTTTCTCCTACCTCCTCATATGGTTCCCTACTGATTTGGGAAAATGTCCAAATTTCTTTTCAGGATCTTCAAGGCTCTTGTTGTTAGAAACAATCTGGGCCTGGCCCACCTGACCAGCAACGTCTCCCACTGCCCCAACCTTCCCCCAAAGGGGTTCAGACCTGACCTTGGGGGCAGAGAAAGGTTCAGTCTCAAGGCCCGACCAGGAGAACCGGCTTTCACTCAGCACAGTGAGATGCAAGAGCTTGAGATGAAAGAACGTGGCAATGATTAAGCAAAATGATAACAACCAGTGCTGGCAAGCATGTGGAGAAATGGGCACTCTTTATCCACTTCTCTTGTACCAATTTGGATGCACAGACCAGGGTGAGTTCCTGGTCCCCTCCTGCCCTAACTTCTCCATCTGTAGACAAGGGCCCAGGCCACAGAAACTCTGCCCACCGTGCTCTACAAGACGGAAGATTTGCATTGGTAGGATGAATTGCTGCCACCAGAGGTATAAAGGGTTCCCAGAGAACCAGGCACCATGCTAAACTCTTCACACGCCCTGACGCCTCCACTTCAAGGTCAGTCCTCTTATGATGGCCATTTTCCAGGTGAGCAAAGTCAAGCTCCCTAAGGAGGGACTTGCCCAAGGAAAGGACTAAGAGCCAGGATGCTTGCCCTACACATCTCATCTGTAAGCCTCACTGCCCTTTCCAAAACCCTGTTGCCAAACACCCCCATTGCCTTTTGGGCTGGCTTTCCGGACCTCAAAGCCGTCTCCTATATGATCCACAGAGTCAGTGGGGAAGACTGCTCAGAGAGGTTAAATGGTTTGCCCAAGGTCACAGAGCTCAAGAGAGCACCCAGCCCATTCTTTTGGAACACTGAGCTCTTTCCTAGTAACAGAAATGACATTTCTCACCCAGATTTGAATCCAGCTGCAGTTCTTGCTGCTGCTTTGTTAGGCCTTAAGCAGAGACAGGAAGCAAGACTCTGGTCTTATCTCCACATATACTGGATGCATAGGGACCACACAAGCCACCTCCCTTCCTCTTCCCCTTCCCTCTCCTTGCTGGCTTATCCTTTGCCTAGCTAGGAGCCCATACCCTCATGTAGGTGCCACCTTGATTCCCACCTTTGTCCCAATATAGATGCAGCTGTAGACTCCCTCTAAGATGATGTTTTGTCCTGTGTGGTCAAGCAGGGCTGGTAGGAAGAATGACAGAGAATATTCCTTATCACACAAGTAGGGACATCCATGGGTCCCAGGAGAAGGCCAAAGCCAGAGAAACCCAAAAGCCCAGCTGGAAATACCCAATATCCCTGAACCCCATACCCTGACACCGAGACAGGGGCCGATCTCTGCTCCAGGTCCTACAGGCATTAGCTGCTTGTTGCCCAGACCTCTCATTTGCTCCTTCCCTCCACAAGTCTGCTGCATCTTGGGCATCAGAAAAAAAAAAGCAGAAGTGGCTCAAGGTTGGGCCGCGAGGTCAAGGCAGAGCCTGGACCGCCCGAGAACAATAAGGAGAAGGTGATCATTCCTGTGTGCTGAACACAGGGTCTCTGGGAGTACCTGCAAGCATCATGGGGAGAAGGTAAGGAGAGGGAGTGCCTGGCTGGCTTGTGCCTGGCTGGCTTGGACCTGGCGTGCCACACACACACACCCGCCCCACCCCGGGCCTCCCCGAAGCTTTTAAATAGATGCAACTCAGACCACAAATAATTGAGTCCTACAAGCTTGGTGTTTTGGACAGCCTGGTTGGCTTCCACCTGAAGGCAGGAAGTATGTCTCTCTCAGTGACTGCTTTACCTCTGTGTGTCTGGCACAGGCTGACAGTTCAATAATGTCAAGTCAGGGAGGCCTAAAAATTAACAAGTGGGTATCAGGGGAGACTACTATCAGCTAAAACAAGAATCAATCATACCAATCAGAGTCAATCTTTGTATACTTACTCCATGCCTGGCACAAAGATCAGAGCAGTAGGAAGATTTCTCTATGAGATGAAATTCATCCACAAGATATATTTAAGACCACTTCAAGATGGTGCTGAACTGTGTGACAGCTTACCATGTGCTCGGCCTAATACTGTCTGTAAATTATTATGTAGACTTCTTACATCCCCTCAAACTCAGGTACCATGATTACACAGCATTTTGCAGATGAGGAAACTGAGGCTCCACTAGATAAGGGGACCAGCCTATTAAATGGCCTCCCCACAGCACGGGCACAGGAATGGCATCATTGGAGTAGAGAGCCATCTGTTCTTTGTTTTGGGAGATTCTGGGTACAGGGTTAATAGAGGAGCCATTTAGGAAGGACTCTCAAATGTTAGAATCTCTTGGGAAGAAAGTATGCTGCATAGCCAAGAAACCAGGTTGCAGACGACATTCACAATTACTCTGTAAGTTCTGGCTGAGCAGGGCCACTTCTACCACTTAATGACCAGCTGCTCCTAGACATGAACTGTGCCAGGAAGGGTGATGATTAGGTTACAGGGTGCTGAGAATTTAAAAAAAAAAAAAAAAAAACCCTTATCTGCAGAGGAAAAAAATCTGCTCTGCAGTGTTAAGCCTCAAAGACAGAGGGTTTTAGCAAGGCTGAACCCAGATGTGTCTGGCAAGTGCTACACAGCTGCAACTGTTAGACAACCTCTCCCCACACCCCCAAAAAGCAGTCTTTTCCATGGAGCAGGAGAGCCACTACTAAGGATGTTACCCAGCACCAACTCAGGTGTGAACATCTGGGGCTCTCCTGCAGGACCACCTCAGGACTGTAGCCAACTGTACACGAGGTTGCCTAGGACACGGGGGATACTTACAGCAGGACCTTCCAACAACAGTGGCTCTTGACCTGGGAGTCCCAGAACCATGAGCTGTACAACAAACACTTGTCAAGGGTGCAGGTTCCTGGGTCTCAGCCTAGACCTAAAGAGTCTCAACTCTGGGACGGGGATTCAGCCAAGTTCATATTTAACAAGTTTTCCAAGAGATTCTAACATTTGAGAGTCCTTCCTAAATGGCTCCTCTATTAACCCTGTACCCAGAATCTCCCAAAACAAAGAAC
The DNA here is from genome assembly GCA_028571685.1 of Heterohyrax brucei. Taxonomy (NCBI): domain Eukaryota; kingdom Metazoa; phylum Chordata; class Mammalia; order Hyracoidea; family Procaviidae; genus Heterohyrax; species Heterohyrax brucei. Next base: position 82,016,812 of record CM053150.1, on the reverse strand, counting down.
AGATGGCTCTCTACTCCATCAGAAGGAGGCCCACCTGCAGGTCTCACAATAAAGCTAAAGCTCCCTCTCCTTTTCCTGTTCTCTCCTTTCACTCAACAAGTATCTGTGGACCTACTACATGCTAGCTCAGGGGGAATTCAGCTGCTAAGCAAACAGACAAGGCCCTGCCCTGAGGGATCCTACATAAACAAAGGAGACAGACAGGAGGAACACTGAACTCACTACCTACACCAAAACCAAAGCAAATCCACGGCTGTTAAGTTGATTCCAGCTCAGTGACCCCATAGGACAGAGCAGAACTGCTCCAGAGTTTCCAAGGAGCACCCGGTGGATTTGAACTGCCAGCCTTTTGGTCGGCAGCTGTAGCACTTAACCACCACGCCACCAGGGTTTCCCCACCTCCACTAGGCCAACTCTAATAAGGGCTTCTACAGAGGAAAACTACCCAAATGAACTCTCTCCCCAATCAAAACTGTTTCATGTCTCAGAAGGCTTTTTAAAAATAGCCTAGCACAGCGCCACATGGCCTGATCCTAACAAAGGCTCATTGACTCTACTTCTCCCAGAGTTGACAGGTCTGCCCCAGGAAGGGGTAGACAGAATGACCGCCCCAGGCCCCCTTCCATCCAGGATCCACTATCACCGGCTTATAGCAGAAACCAGAAAGTAACATAGATAAAAAGCCCCTCCCGATTCTCGGTGGGAACCCTGGCGGCATAGTGATCAGGAGCTATAGCTAGTAACCAAAAGTTCAGCAGTTTGGAATCTGCCACGTGTTCCTTGAAAATCCTGTGCCTCAGTTTTACTCTGTCCTATAAGGTCACTATGGAAACCCTGGTGCCATAGTGGTTAAGTTCTACTTCTGCTGCAGTTCAAATCCACCAGGTGCTCCTTGGAATCTCTATGGGGCAGTTCTACTCTGACCTATAGGGTCAGTATGAGTCAGAATCAAATCTACCGCAATGTGTTTGGCTTTTTTTTTTTTAATAGGGTCACTAAGAGTCCAAATCAACTTGATGGTAATGAATTTTGGGTTTTTTGATTCTGAGCAGAACTTTGGTGCCAGAGAGGCTCAAGTTCAAGTCTATGCACCATCTTGTGATTGGCCATGGGATCTTGGGCATGTCACTTTGCCTCTCTGACCCTTACTTTCCTCATCTGTATCGGAGGATGGTCACAGTGTGGTGAGGATTTGATTGCTAATGCATGCAAAGAGCTCAGAGTTCAATAAGAGCAAAGCCTGGCTTCCCTGGGCTCATGGAGCTGCTCCCCTGGTCCTGACCACAATGGACATGCCTGGTACAACCCATGCTCCACTGCGCCTAGCAAAGCCTATGGTGCCTTCTGCCTCTCGGTGCCCACGAAGTCTCACCTTCAGCCTGCCCACAGACAGCTGTAGGCCACATGTGACCTGAGCCTGATGACAGACCTACCTAGTATGTGTCACAAAACAGCAGTCTGGAAAGGGCCACCCACCCACCTTGGGAAGAGGATGAGAGAAGGCAATGATAGAGTCCCAGGTCCTCAGAGTTTCATTCACCCTTCGTGATGGGATGTGAGCGCCTTGCTGCATGCAGAATTCCAGTGGAGAAAGGCCAGCAGAGCAGACAAACCCACTCAGGAAAGCCCCCTTTGTTCCAAGCACATGGGCTGAGAGGCATGGAGGTGAAGTGTGGACTTGGAAAGACCTGCAAACGTGTCTGGAAGACCAATGGAGTAGCTGGAGAAGTGGGGGGAGCAGAGGTTGTGCAATGCACCACTGGAAGCTGCCTCCCAGGCCTCCATCCACAGAAGAGGGGGTTGGCAGTCAATCTGCTGCCTTCAAGGAAGATGCCAGGGGGCTGGGCCCACAAAGCTGCCCAGATATAGACTCTGAATTTCAAGCCCAGGGACACTTTCCCCTCCCAAGTCACACACCCAGACAGAAGCCCTTCTAAACTTAAGAAGCCATAGTTGCCCCCAAGTCCCAGTCCCAAAGGACAGTATGGCTGGAACCCAGTGGCTTTAACCCCAGGCATGCTGGGGCACCTCCTGAGAGTCTGCAGGGAAAGAGAAAGCCCGAAACTGGAGGACTGGAGAGTCCTGAAGTTGTTGGGCAACTAGCAGGGACAGAGAGGTACCTGGTTCGGGTCTAGAGAAGTCAGAAACTGACAGACCCTCTTCTTCCGGTGACCCATAGTTAAATGCTCAAACGGACTAGAAGTACAGCACTGTATTACGAACCCATTTTGCATTTTGACGGATAGAGATACAAAAGGGGAGGTGAGCTCCGGGTCAGATGAAAATTCTGTAAATCCTGCAGCCAACAAGGCATCCAGGACCCTTCCCTGCCCAGGCAGCCGCAGCCTCAACCTCTGACAAATCTCACCCCCCCCCCCGCCCTCCCCGCCACATGATTCCGGGCCATGGAGGGGGCGACAGGACAACCTCGCAGCAGCAGCCGCAGCAGCGGCATCTTGGTGCATGAATCACACAGCCAGCTGGGATCCTGCCGGTCGGTTCCGTGCAGCCAGAGCTACAGCAACCGGATGCCCCCTCCCCTAACCACCACCACCCCCATCCACGCCCCTGTACACCTCCCTGCCTTTTCGGACAGCTTTGCAGAGAGAGGGGCTTCGGCTGGGCTAGGGTTCGACAACCCGGCCCGGGGGGTGGCCTCGCACGAGCTGACAGCACGCGTCCGAGGCTAGAGGGTGGGGGAGAGCGCTAGAACAATAGGGCCAGGTGTGGGGCCGGGGGCGCATCGGGGAGACTCAAGTGGCCCGGGTCAGAGGCAGGGGAGAGAATGACACGGGGGGGGGGGATTGCGGCGTGGAACGACGTGCAGAGAAGGATAGCGGGAAGGTTTAGAGGTTTGAGGATGACACTGTGATGGGGGAGGGGCACAAGCGAGAACAGGAGATGCGGGGTTGGGGATGGACGCTGGGCTGGGGTCCCCGGCACGCTACCACTCACAGTAGGTTTTCCTGGTCAGCTCCTCCACAACTTCGGGCTTCAACTTGCTGTTGGATTTCCCCATCCTCAGAGGCCTCGGCCCCTGCCCCCCGGGCTGGACGCCGTCGGGGCGCCCAGCGGGAGCGGCTCGGCCGGCGCGGGCCGGGTCCGGCCGCGGGCTGGGCGGCTGGGCCGGGCCGGGACCGCGCCTTTGTCTGCGCCGTGCCCGCGCGGCGCGACGCTGCTCGCGGCTCCTCGGGCTCCCTGGGCGCGGCGCGGGGCCGGGGCGCGAGGCAGCAGCACGGCAGGCCCAGGCCCTCTGCCGCCGCCCTCCCCGGGCGCCGCGGCGCGGAGCTGCGCTGCGCTGGGCTGGGCTCCGACCCCACCGCTCTCTGGCCGCGGTCGTCCCTGGTTACTGGGCACCGCGGCACATGCTCGCTGCTGCGCTCCCTCTCGCCGCCGCCCCTGCGCTCCCCGCCTCCCGCCTCCCGCCCGCACCGGCGCGCCAGGAGGTGGGCCCGGAGCCGCCACTCAGCGCCCGGCGCCTCCTCCTGCCCGCCACCCGCCTGCCCGGCCCGGGGCGAGAATGGAGCCAGGGCCGGCGGAGGGAGTTTCCCTCTCCTCGTGGCGCTGCGGGGAGAGGGTCACACCCGCCACTCAGCTCCTGGAACGGATCCCGGTTCTCCAGCGCCCTCCCCTGCCGAGCGGGGCGGGGGTGGGCCCGGGAGAGCAGGCGTGAATGAGGCCAGGTCCCTACACGGTGGAATTCATTCATTCGACACGCTTTTGTTGGCCGGAGAACGGGACAGACGCTGCCCCAGCCGTTACGGGGTTGGGGGCAGGGGTGGGAAACTGCTGCGCAGGACATCGGAGGTTGTGGTGGTGGGCATCTACCCGACGCCTGGGAGAAGGTGACCTCCAGGCTCTGCATGAGGAAAGGAGGGTGGCTGGGAAAGGCTTCCGGGTCCTGAAAACCTGGAGGAGGGAAGCGAAGCCTGAACGCCAGAGGGAGAGCGCGCGTGTGTCCCTGAACCAGGCTCCCGGGAGCAGGGGTCCTGGTATAATCTGAGGCTCTAGAGAGGTGCGAGGGCCAAAGGGTGCAGGTTTGTAAACGCCCCACTACCCCAAGGGACTGGATCTGTCCACAAGAGCCCATTAATGCATTTAAGGAGAGGGAAGACAGGAGTAGATCTGCACTTAGCAAATTCTCTGGCTTCCGCTTGGAGGGACCTCACAGGCGGGAGTTCAGGCACAGGCGGTGAGGGACCGTAACTCTGCCTGGATGGACAAAAACAAGTGAATGGGGCTGATGAGTCGGCTCCGACTCGACGACACTTGGCTGGCTTGGGGAGCTGAAGAGAGAGTACTGTATGCCCTCTCTGGCCACTGCATCTAAGATGACAGCACATGGAGGCCTTTCTACCGCCCTTCTCGCCTTCATTTTTTTTCTCCTTAGCAGCTCTCATAAGCTTAGCGTGAAGTGAAGTGTTTGGGCCTAGCTCTTCCTCCACTAGAGTGTAACCTCCCTGAGGGTGGGATGCTTGTGTTATTTGCAGTTGTACCTCCAGCTGGAAGGCCAGCTGACTGCAGAGCCAGTCAGCAAACCTCTGAATGAGGACTGCGAGTGCTGGGTGGAGGCCGCCCTCTCTCTGGGCCAGCCAGGGCTGAGTGTTCAAAGGAACTGGGGAGATAGACAAACACTGACCAAGGCCCAGAGTGCTTTTCATCCCCAAACACTGCTTCCTACCTTCTAACGGGCTTGGTTCCAGCCATTCTGTGAAGGCCTGGCCTGAACCACAGACCCCAGAAAGCATTCCTGTGGGGATGCACTTGCTGGCAGCTTCCTTGGCCTGTGTGAGCTCATTCTATAGAGGAAGTGAAGAGGACTGGGGAAGGGTCCACAGATGAAGGAATCTGGTTTAGACTTGTGAGCAGTATGTCCCACCCATAAGGCCTGACTTGGAATGGACACCAATGACAGGTTCACAGTGATGGTCTAGAGCTGGCCAGACCAGGCCACAGGGAGGACAGTGACCACAGTAGCAAGTGAAGCCCAAGAGAAACACAGATACTCATCTTTGGGGATTTCTCGGCTGCTACCTATGTGCCAAGGAGACATGTAGGTCAACTGGCACATAGTTTATAAAGAAATTCACATTCTACTTTTGTGAATCTGAGGTCTTCAAAGCTGCGAGGGGCCATCTAAGATACGTCTACTGGTCCTGCCCCATCCCAAGCAAAGGAAAATGAAGCAAACAAAAGACACAAGGGAAATATTAGTCCAAAGGACTAATGAGCCATGTGGACTACAGCCTCTACCAGCCTGAGCCCTGAAGAACTAGCCACTACCTGGCTACCACTATTGACTGCTCTGACAGGGATCACAATAGAAGGGTCCTGGATAGAGTTCGAGAAAAATGTGTATCAAAGTTCAAATTCCCAAAGAAAGACAGACTAGAGAAAGCCCTAAGACTGTGGCCCCCAGGCACCCTGCTAACTCAGGGAGTCTACCTAAAGCCATTTATGGAGCTTACCTTTCAGCCAAAGATTAGACAGCCCATAGAACAATTACGCAAGTGAGGAACATGCTTCTTAATTCAGTGTACAAGACCAAATGGGCAATACCTGCCCAAAAGCAAAGATGCAAAGGCAGAAAAGGACAGGAAAACTGGATGAATGGACACGGGAAAACTGGGGTGGAAAGGAGAAGAGAGCTGACACATTTGGGGGATTGTAACCAATGTCACAAAATAATTTATCTATAAATTTTTAATTTGCACTGTAAACTTTCACCTAAAGCAAAGTTTTAAAACATTTTAAGGGGAGTGGGTGGACAGGAGGGGAAAGGAGACCGTTGGGAGGATGGGACATGTATGGAGCAAAGAGGAAGAGTGTTCTGTCACCGGGCAGGAAGAGCAGTGGAAGCTGCAAATAGGTGGGCAAGCAAATTTATACAGGAATGTACATTTTCATTCAATCATAATAAAAAAAGAATTTTAATGATGCATTAAAAAAAAATCCTCACAACTAGACCAATAAGCAACATAATAAATAGAGCAAATATTGAAGTCATCAAGAATTTAATTTTACTTGTATCCACAATCAACATCCACAGAAACAACAAGATTAATTCTGTTTTTAAACAGGCACCCAGAAGCCTTTTTCTTAAAGGAAGAAATCAGATGGTGTGTTACATTTGGACAGATCTGCTGCAAAAGACCTCTTTAAAGTGTTAAAAAGCAAAGATGTCATCTTGCAGACTATGCTGGCCCTGACCCAAGCCAAGGTATTTTTCAATCACTTCTCATGCACATGAAATCTGGACAATGAGTAAGGAAGACTGAATGAGAGTTGAGGCCTTTGAATCAAGGTGTTGGCAGAGAATACTGAATATTCTTCTGGACTGTTAGAGGAATGAACAAATCCATCTTGGTAAAGTACAGGCAGAACGCTCCTTAGAAGTGAAGATAGTGAGACTTGTTTCTTGTACTTTGTACACGTTACCAGAAGGGACTAGTCCCCAGAGAAGGACATTATTCTTGGTAAAGCAGTTGCTGTTACGTACCATCAAATCAGATGTGACTCACAGCAATGCTGTGTACAACAGAACAAATCCCTGCCTGGTCCTGCACCGCTCCTCGCAATCCTTGTCATGCTTGAGCCCATTGTTGCAGCCGCTGTGTCAGTTCATTTCATTGAGAGTCTTCTTTTATGTTCACCCTCTGCTTTACAAAACATGATGTCTCTTCTCCAGAGACTGATCCTTCCTGATAAGATTCCTCAAGTTTTTATCGCTTTATTGTTAATGCAGTCATTTGATTGCATGGATCATAACAAACTATGATAAACTATGCAACAAGGGGCGCAAACACAACAATGAGCAGGAGGATGGTGCAGAACCAGCCAGTGTTTCCTTTGGCCTTACACGAGGTCACTATGAGTTTGGAACCTACTTGACAGTACCTAACAATACAAGATGTGAATAACAGGAAAAATGCTGTGGAAGGGTGAGAGCAGTTGGGTATATGCTTGATTATTCTGTAAATCTACAACTGTACTAAGAAATAGTCTATTACATATTTTTAAACTAAAACAAAGCAATAGCCAACAGAAAGGCTAAAATGAAATAGTGAATATCAAACACTAGTAAGAGTGTACAGCAAGTGGGATTCTCTGCCATAGACTGATGGCAGGAGTATGTATCCGTGCAACCACTTGGAAAAACTGTTTGGAAATATGTGTCCTCAACGACCCAGTTCTTCTACTACCAACATAAATCGATGCAGGTGGTCACCAAATGACATATACAAAACCTTCCATAGCAGCTACATAAATAACAGCCCCAAACTGGAAACAATCCAAATGCCCACCAAGAGTAGAATGGATACATTGTGATACAGTCACAGAATGTAATACTACACAGTAGAGAGAATGAAAGATCCTGCAGTTACACACAACATGAGTGAGTCTTACAAACACAATGTTAAGCAAAAGAAGACAGACACAAAAGAATACCTACAGTGTGATTCCATTGATTTAAAGGACAGAACCAGATGAAATGAAGCTATGCTTTAAAAGTTAGCACAGTTGTCATTCTTGGGGAGGGAAGTCAGGAGACAGTGCCGGCCCGGCCATGTGCTTTTTTAAAATTATCTTTTAATTGGGGTGCTAGTGACATGGGTGTGTTCAGCTTGTACAAATTCATCAAGGTATATAAACATAAGAAAGTTTCCGGGGACACTGAGTTACTGTTATGGTTTATGGAAAAATTGGGGAAAGGTTAACGGTGATGGATGAATAATATGATGAAAATAATCGATGTCACTGGACTGTCCACAGCTACTAACCAAAGGTTGGCAGTTCAAACCCACACAGCAGGGGAGAAAAAAGGCCTGTTGTTCTGCTTTCCATAAAGGTTACAACAGCCAAGAAAACACTACCGAGTTCAGTTCTATCCCATAACACATGGGGCTGCCGTGAGTAGTAATCTATTTGAGAGCAACAGGTCTCATTTTCTTTTTAATACACATATGCTATGTGCACTTTTTAGGCTGTATATCATGCTTTAATTAAAAATAGTTAAAGTGTCGCTTTCTTTGGTAGATGGCAGTTCCTATCAAATGGGCATAAAACAAGTCTTCTAAAACCTATAAGATCATTGCATAAGAAGAACCCAATTTTGTGAACAAAAAAGTGTGTACATATCATTGTGTACTTTGTTTTAAAACATATTCTTTTCTCCAGATGAAAAACATTTTCAAAATCACGTTATCAATATTTCCTGAAAAAAACAAAGAACTAGTCTCTGCGGTATATTATCTCCTGCAGGAAAAATGACCTCTTGGTACAATGCCTTGGGGGAACACTGTGCACTGTGAATGTCCTTAAAGAGTCACGGCGCGTATTAGCACATTAAAGGCTCTGAGAAGTCCTGCTGAGAGAAATGTTTTATTTAAGTGTTTCTACCCTTATTTGACCACAGAACTTTTTTTTTCCTTTCTTCTTTCTTTCTTAACCTTAGGTAGCATTCTGAAGAATCAAGGTCTTATGGAACAAATAACCACAAGGAACTCATTGTTTTCTGTCTCCTCTAGAAGAAATCACAGAGAGAAGGAAGCAAGTATTTCCTCCAGGTAAAATGGGAGAACACTGAAGCCTGATGTGAGAGTTGAATGCATAGAGGTGAAACAGCCAGTGATGATGCATAGGCACACACATTCCCAGGGTGGGTGAGGCTGGAAAGTCCACCCAAGGACCAACTCCACTGCCACTTCAGACACCCTACAGGTGTCCACCACACAGTAGGAACGCATAACTACACTGGTCCAGCAGAGTTGCTTCTTCCTTCCCTCACAATGTGCCTTAGCAGGCCACCAGCTCCATCCATTCTACAGGCCAGGGTTACTAGAGTACTGTGTTGGGAGGAATTCTGAGGCCGGTACTGGTGCAGCTAGAAAGAGGGGCGTGAGCCATTACACTGTCCATCATGATCCCTGGCTTCCCTGTACTGCAGAGTTCTCTCATGAATTCCCAGGTCTTTACCACCTCTCTCACCTGCCACACATTCACCTGGAATAAATGCACTGGAGACAAATGGTAATTTGCAAGGCTGGATGAGGAGATGACCAGGAGCTGACTATCCCTCCATGTCAAAGCTGTCTACCACAGTCATACTCTCCTCACTGGGTCCTCTTGGCAAGTTTTTATTTGTCAGGGGCCTATGGAAGTGGCCAGTCACTTCCTTCCTGTAAGGAAAGCTGGATGAGACAGTGGTTAACTCAAACCCCAGAGCCAGATCATACTTAGTGTTTATGTGCCCTTGGGCAGGTCACTTGAACTCCCTAAGCCTCAGTTTTCTCATCTGCAAAGTGGACATAATAAAAACACCACCTTCCCATGGGGCTGTTATTGGACTTGAGATAATGTATGTAAAGATATGTATTTTGAGTACTATTCATCAAAGATTGGGTATTATTATTATTATTATTCACAAGTAGAGGATTAAGGAAAAAAAAAAGAAATAATTAAACCTTCTGTGGAAAGAGCCCTAAACCAGAAGACCACGGACTAGCCCTAGCCGTGGGACCTCGGATCAGTCATGTGGCCTCTCTGAGCCTCAGCTTCCTTTCTAAGTCAGGATCATGGTCCAGGACACCTGTCTGCCCCACAGGGCTTTGTGGAGCCTGGAAACAGGCTCTTCCAGTGGCAGACGGCACCATTCTAACAGAGCTACAAGCCGAGTGGAATTGTGAATGAACACCGAAGCCTACTAGTGTGAGAAACAGATGCGAGGCCCATCTGGTCTGGGGACAAAGGCGTCCCTCCCCAGCTCTCTTCATGGCCCTGGAAGTGAGAATGGATCTCTTGGCTCCTTTTCCTGGGTGTCTGTGACCATCACACTGCAGGATAAGCAATAGCTGGTGGAGGGTTCTGGTCGGCCAAGTCTCTCACTGCCCATCAGCTTGAGCAAAACACAGACCCTTTCTAAACTTCACTTTTCCCAGTGGGCATCAAGCCTTTCACAAGAGCTTCCAAGCAGACTTTTCTTCTCAATGGGCAGCTTGTTCCAAGCCCCCTGGTATCCCAGTGTGGAGACATGGTGAGCTGAGTTAAAGCCTCTCCTCATACCTACCCCCTTTCCCCCAACAGAGATGAGCACTGCTGTGTTCCCTGCACTTGCCATCAGTCACTTCTGTTGATATCTGTGTCTGAGGTCTGGGAATCTTGGCTGGAAGGCTGAAAACTCCATCCTTCCCTCTGACCCTGCCCTCAACCAGCTGAGGCAAAAGGGGGAAGGAACTGTTTAAAGGGCAGGAGGGGAAGTCTGAGGGCAAGGAAAACCACTGTGTAAAACTGGCTCCTCTCACCAACCACCAGGGCTCCAAGGTTGCCCACAACAGAACCCAAAGCTGGCTAACAGCAGCTGATTGTTGAGTACAGAAGAGCTCAGGATCCAGGAATCTACAGGATCTAGGATCTACAAGGCAGGAATAAAAGGGCAGTATCTTCAGACTGCCAGCGTGGGGTAGATCAATCAGTTCTGGTCTCTGTCTCTGTAGCCCTTTGCTAAAAATTCAGTCCTGGGAGAGGCTGTTTAATGGGCTTTACTGAATTCATGAGACCACAATAAACAGGAGACTGTAGGGCAGGGCAACTCCCATTACAAAAGTAAATCGGGTGCTTTTCTAGTAGAAGGGGAGATGAAGGGAAGACAAAGGAGAGCAAAATGAAGCAAAGGCCCAGGACCTGCCTCCCGGGGCAGTTTATGTCTCTGTCTACAGACCAGCTTCCTCAAGGCTCCTGCTCCTGTTCCAGCCCAGGTCTTAGATTCTCTCAAGTTCATCTGCACAGCAGACTGACTGGCAGAGTCACAAAGCACAGTCCTGGGAAAAAGGATCTGACTGGCCCCCATGAGGCAGATGCTTGCACCGGTCCAATTCCAATCAACTATGGCCAAGCAGTACTGGGTCACCGAGTTCTGTCTTGAGAAATTTACCCAGGAGGGCAATTTTCAGGTACAAGGGATTAGGCAGACATTGCATTATTCATTCATCTATCACGGAATTCACAAATCCTCAAAGCCAGGACCCTCCACTTTGGAGATCACTATGTCCAATGCACTCATTACACAGACGGGATAAAGGAGAACTGATAAGGGAAAACTCCCCCTATAGGGGGAGGAGGGCAAGGCTTTCAGCTTCTGCCAGGTTCATAGTTGAGTCTCCAGGACTCATTGGGTTCTCCTGGGGCTTAACTCAGAGATACAGGTAGTCTCCGATTTAGGGCATATCAAAGTTACAATAAACTGTACTTACAGCTGTTTTGTTTTAAACAAACCTTATCATTAGTAATATGTACTACCTACAATGGAAACAATGGCTGAGTTACGTGAACATGCTCCAGGCACTTGATCATGATAATATGATGGAAGAAAAACTGAGTCAGCAGCAGTGATGTGGCTATTTCCCAAGCCAGGCTCAGCCCCTCCTCAACCTCAGACAGAGCTGGAGCCAGGAGCTGGGGCCTGGACTCCCCCTTGGCAGATCTAAGGCGAGCCGCATATGGCCTCTGGGGGTCTGGGATCAGCTCCCAGGTATTAGTTATCTCTGAGCCAACTCTGGGAGCCCAGAAGGGTAGAGCTCCACAGGCCTGGATGATTCTGCTTGCCCAGTGCCCAGCCCACAGCTGAAGTTTGGGCAGTACTACTGAATGGGTGGATGTTAACTCTAGCCTCTCAACTCGTCTTTGGCCATGACATTTCATCCATCCATCTCATTGAGGTCAGCCACATGCTGAACCCAGTCATCCTCAGAACACTGTCCTGGGCTTCAGGTCCACTAACTTCCCATGCAGGCTTGAACAACAGCTGTTACTCTCCGGGCCACAGTTTCCCAGTCTGTACAATGAGGAAGTTCAGTGTTTGTTGCAGCAGGGACACTCCGTCCTGTAACAGTTCTAAGTTGGGGTCCAGTCTTGAGGCATCAGAGTTGACCAAGATGAAAGCAGAAATACCTTCTCTAGAGTCCTTTGGCTTTAGACTTGAACTTGGTATAGACTCCTGAAGTTACCACCAGTGGTAATGACATTGCCCTTTATGTGCACTTACTGTATGCAGGCAATGTGCTAACTGCTTCCCATACATCAACTCTCTGAGCCTTTGTAGGGTCCTGTGAACTGGGAGGTAAGGACCATAGAGGTTGAGGAGCTGAGTCTGGTCACACAGCTACTGAATGGCCCATAGGGGGTTCAAGTCAGGCTTGTCTGACTCCCTGGCCCCTAGCCTATGAGGCTCTTGACATCTTGATAGGCTCCCTATGAAAGACAAAAACATCCTAAAATCTGGACACACAGTGATGTGTGCTTGGGGAGAGATTCGTGTTACTACTTTCTGACTCACCATCACCTACAGAGGTAGAGGAGCCCACGGGATTCTGACAACAAAACACTGCCCACTACTTGGATAAATGAGCCTCCCCCTCACCAGCCTCCACGGTCTCTTCTTCTGTGCAGCCAGCCGTTTGTGTGGCCTGGGAGACCACCAGGGTTTGCCCAGTTGAGCAGATAGAGCCTGACATCCCCTGCCTGGGGTCTTCCATTACAGCAGATTTTGAGAGCCCTCATTCTCAATTGCCTCCAGGGCATAGTTAGAATGCAGACATGTAGCTGGCAATTGATCACAGCTGGCCACTCTGCCCTGGCGAGGGGACATCCCCACTCTCTCTCTTCTCTCACCAGCAGACCAAGTCCACCAGCCCTTGGGAAGACAATCCAGAGCGAGTGCTCAGACCAGACTTTATGTGAACTCTGGGGAACAGGCAGTGAGACTATTTTAAATTAAGTTTTACCAAAAACTCTTGGAGTAGGTGGGGGGCACTGGGCTGAGTGTTCAGAGACTGAGTTCTGGATTTGCCTTTGGCAGACTCCACAAACAGCCCTCAGCTCCCTGGAGCCTCTTCTGTAGATGATGGTGCTATATGCCATCGAGGAGATTCCAAATCATAACAACCCCATGTGATGGAGGAGAACTGCCTCATGGGGTTTCTCAGGCTGTAATCTTTACAAACAATGTTCTGCTGCTACCCATATAACGTTTTCACTGGTCAGTTTCTTCAGAGGTAGATCACCAGGTCCTTCTTCCAAGTTATGTTATCAGAAAGGATCAGTCCCCTAGAGAAGGACATAATGCTTGGTAAAGCAGAGAGTCATCAAAACAAAGGAAGACCTTCAACATCATGGATTGACACAGTAGCTGCAACAATGGGCTCAAACATCGATGCTTGTGAGGATGACGAAGAATAGGGCCATGTTTCACAGGCTCCCTGTGAGGTGCAACCAACTTGATGGCACCTGACAGCAACAATCTTTACAGCAGGAGATCTCCAGGCCTTCCCTCCTGAGGGGTTACTGGATGGGCTTCAATCACCGACTTTTAGGTCAGTAGCCAAGCACCTAACCACTGTGCCACCAGGGCTCCCAAAAGATGGTGCATTCATCTGAAATGTATCTGGAGCTGACAGTCAGTGCTCCACCAGGTTACAGAGAATGGTGGCCAGAGAGGGAAGCAGACTCTAAGGAGGTTGGCCTCTCTCCCCAGCTCCTGCCCACCCAGCAGCTCCTGCCCTGTCCACTAGGTAGGGTTCCCTGCCCAGCTTCACCTGAAGGAAGGTGAGCAACAGAAGGCTGATGGCAATCCCTGACCTGTTTGCAACTGGGTACCCCTCACAGGGAAGGTGGTTGCTGGGAAGAGAAGGAAAGTACAAATCAGAGGGCAGGGGCTCCTTCTAAGTGGGCTGGTGGCTTAAGAGGGGGTCATTAAAAGATCAGTGCATAACTTATGAAAGGTGGCTGCTAACTGAAAGACCAGGGTTCCAGTCTACCAGAGGCACCTAGGAATAAAGTCCTGGCTATCTACTGCCAAAAAACCTGCCACTGAAAACTCTGTGGAGCATGGTTCTACTCCAACACACAGAGGTCACCATGAGATGGGGTCTCCATGAGTTTGGTTGAACTGGATGGCAACTAGCAGTGATGGTTACCAACTTGCCCCGGACAGTCTACAGGCTAGAGTACAACATGTGGCCCTTAGTCTGCGAGTAACGGGAACCAGCACAGGCTGTGGGGTTGGGCAGGCCCTAGATTCTCCCTGACTTGACCATATGGACAGAGCTCCCAGAAGGCCTCTCTGGAGGAGTAAATGTACCCTTATTCATAATTCTGTCAGAATAACTCCAGTGCACAAGCTCTGGATCTTCAATGTTGAGTGGTTCGGAAGAGCCCAGAGAGACTCATTACATGGAGGTAAAACATGATTAAAAATCAATGAGGCCACCCGCTGATGGGTTTTATAAGGCCTGGACAGCAAAAAGGCAGGAGTCCCATGGGGAAACAGGAAGCGCAAAGGAACTGGAATATGCATTCTACAGGGGTAGATTAGCTTTTTTCTGAACAAAAGACAAAATCAGCTTTATCCCAGGCTTAGCCTGGAAGGATTGCTGTTTCCAGTCAAACTCCAGAGTGGTGACTGGAAGGGACTTGGCTAAGGAGACAGTACATCTGGGTGGTTACCATCTGGAGTCCTTGATGGCACAAACGATGGGCACACTCCAAACTTGCTACGTGGCCATGGGCAGGTCAATCACCCACTCTGGACCAGACTGCGGATGCCTCATCTGTGGGACAAAGTAGGATTAGCTAATCCAGTTTAGTCCCGTCTCCTGCTCCTTGTGTCTGGGTTCAGGCACCGTCTAGGACAGGCTGCTGAAGTCATACCTGTCTCTTTCGGAACATTCTTCCACCACAGATGATGAATGAATGTCATTAGTGATTCTTTGGAAGGGCACTGTGTATAAATCATCCCCTACCCATGACAACCCTATTCCTTCATTTGCTAACTATACTCATCTTTCAGAATTCTGCTCCAGCAGTTTCCAAGGAGCTTTCCTGTGCCCTACAGAGAGCTTGTGAAGACCCTCCAGCGCTCCCAAAGCCTTGTGCTTTCCTCCTGTCTGAGCATTTACCTGCTGAAGCACTATAAAGTTCTTATAGTGTAGAAAATCTAACCCAAACAGGACAAAGAAAGAAGGGAACTTTATTGATTGAAATAACTCAATAGTGCTCCCTTTGGGTCAGGCTTGATCCAGGGCTCACCAGCTCTGATAAGATCTGGCTTTCTTCTCTTCATTTCTACTTCTGCTTCATTGTTGAGTTCACTTTCAGGAAGGCTAACTTGGCTACAGGCAGCTCTGTGTTAATATATAGCCAAAAGTGAGCCACTTCATACCCACTCCCCACCTCATCAGCCAAGGTTCAGGGGCTCCTCTCTTTGGCCCTGACTGGCCTGAATGGGGTCATGTGCTCATTCTGGAACCCATCACTGGGGTATGGGGCTTATGCTGACCAGTTTAAAACAATCAAGGTTCAAGTCCAGAGCTGGGGATGGGGTCAGCCCCACCACCCTGGGAAAACCGAGGTTCTGCCTGAAAAACAGAAGAGGAGAATGAAGACGAGTAATGCAGCCATTGTGCTGTAATTAATCACTGGTGTGTGGATCAGAGTGCATTCTGACCATGTTACTTGCCTGCTAAAACTTGCCAATAACTCTCTCCCCCTACACCCCCCCCCCCAGTAGAGGGCCTCCTGACCAGGCCTATGCCTCCTTTCATGATTCCAGCTCTACTAGGGTGTCTGACTGTGCCACGTACTCACTTCCCACTGACCTTAGCATATGTGGTTCCCCCTGCCCAGAATACCTTCCCACCAACAACCCCTTCACTACTCATCCTACACAGCTTCCTTTAAGTTGTACCTCTTCCATGAAGTCCTCCCTAGCCTCTCTGTAGCCTGGGTTGGGGGCACCAGCTCTGTGCTCACACTCCTCTGAGCTCTGATCACAGTGTGCCATGTCTATTCACTAGTCTGTTCTCATTAGACCAAGGAGCCCTGACAGTACAGCAGTTAAGCACTCAGTTGTTAACCACAATGTCAGAGGTTTGGACCCATTGGCTGCTCCACAGGAAGACGGGGCAGTTTGCCTCTGTAAAGGCCACAGCCTTGGAAACCCTGAGTGCCAGTTTTACACTGTCCTAGAGGGCTGCCATGAGTCAGAACTGACTTGGAAATCCATTAGACCAGTGCTTTGTGAACTTCTGCGAACTAGAAATCACCTGGGGAGATTTAAAGATGATCACTGATGTCCAGGCCCCAATCCCCAGAAAATACGATTTAAGTGACTGGAGATGGGTAATTGGCAATGTACAGGCAGAGTTAGGTCTACAAGATAAACTTGCTAATTTTTTTCTTTTTCTTTTGTATTTAATAGTCCATGTCAGTGGTTTTGATATCTTCATAGAGTTGTGCCATCATCACTACAAAAAGAAACCTGTTCCCACCAGCGGTCACCCTCCCCGCACCCAATGCTCCCAGTACCCCCAGTGCTAAGCAATCATTAATCCACTTTCTAGGTCTAGAGATTTGCCTATTCTGAACTTGTCATATAAACAGAATCAGAAAATGCGACCTTGTGTGCCTGGCTACTTAACATAATGTTTTCAAGGCTTGTCATGTTGCAGCATGTATCAGAACTTCATTCCTTTTCATTCCCAGATAACATTCCATTCTCTTGGATATAGCACATTGATTCATCCGTTCATTTGCTGACAGACATTTGAGTTGTTTCCACCTACTTTGACTAATGCTGCTATGAACATTTGTGTACAAGTTTTTGTGGAGACATGCTTCACTGCTCTTGGTAGAATTGCTGGGTCAGATGGCAACTGTTTAATCTTGTATGATATGGCTCAACTCTTCCCAAGTGGCTCACCACTTTACATTCCCACCAGAAGTATATGGGGCTTCCAATTTTCTCACATACGAACGGACTTTACCACCCTATTATAGTCATCCCAGTGGATGTGAGGAGTCCTCGGGTGGTAACGAATGGTTAATGTGATTGGCTGCTAACCAAAAGCCTGGAGGGTCAAGTCCATCCAGAGGCACCTCGGAATAAAGTCCTGGTGATCTATTTCCAAAAAGTCAGCCATTGAAATCTCTTCGGAGTGCGTTCTACTCTGACACACAACAGGTTGCCACGAATTGACAGCAACTGTTTTTTCCATTTATTGAAGGTCTTTTTCTTTCAATGTCTTGTACTTCTCAAAGAATAACTTGTGCATCTCTGTTACCTTTTTTCTTTATTCTTTTTGATGCTATTTTAAATAAAATTGTTTTATTGTTTCATTTTTGGAATGCACATTGTAAGTACATAGAAATACAATTGTGTTTTCCTTTTAGTATATTCTTTTTACAACTGAGTTTTGTATATTGATCTTGTATCTTCCTTGCTCACTGTGTACGTTTAACACAGCAGGCAAGCACTTTTCAAAGGTCACTCTGGCTGAAGTGTGGCAAACAGACTGGAAGCAGGCAAAGACTGGAGACCAGGCACCAGCTGGAAGGCTGCTGTGACCATCCAGGTGAATGGTGAAGGTGACTGTGACTAACCCATGCACTGGGGAGAAGCAGAGGGATCTGAACAGAAGGGCTGGGGTGGGGATGTGGGAAAGGAAGACAGAAAGGACAAGTCCCAGGTTTTCAGCCTGGATCACATTTACCAGGCCTGAGGAGGGGGCAGTATGGCTTTGATACACCACTGGCAGAGGGAAAGGGCTAGAACACTGCTCGACAAGCACTCACTATAAGGACAGACATGGATACACGACTATAGCCTGCTGGGGAGAGGTGGCCCAAAACAGAGGCAGAGACGCACTAATCCAAGGATTCCAATGAGGTTTATTTGAAGAGCAAGAGAGTGGGGTCTGAGAGTGGCTCAGCCCACCTCTCCCCAGGAGGGCAAGTTTTTCTTATAAAGTTCTGATGACGTAGTGTAGGCTTAGGGGCTTTATGGTTTGATAAGGAAAGAGAAGAGTGGTAGCAAGAAATTCTTGTTAGGAGATTTATGCTCTGATAAGGAAGAAGTGTTGATTAGCAGCGCTAGGTGTTAAGGTTTGTTTATGGTCAAAATATTTTGATAGGGGAAGAACTTTCAATTAGGACAGTGGGAAAGGCAAGCACAAAATTGTTATATGCTTATACCAGGTGGGGCATACCAGGCTGTTCTTGGTCATCTCTGTGGGGCATGCGTATCTGGCTATTTTCAGCCCATGGCAGTTCTGATCACTGAGTAAGACAATCTCCCTGAATTTCAGGGACAGAGTTGCCTCATAGCCAGCTGAACAAGGGAGAAGTAAAACCACAGAAGCCCAGTTTGGTTGGTGTGGCAAGTGCCAGGTGGGTGATGGGGAGTACAATGTCATGGAAGCCAAGAGTAACTGCTTCAAGAGAGGAAGAAATGGCCCACATGTTACAAGCTGCTGAAGTCAAGGAAGATAACAAAGCCCCAAAGGATATAAGGGACCCTGGAGGTGCAGTGGCTAAGCATTTGGCTGCTAACCAAAAGGTCGACAGTTCTAATCCTGCAGCTGCTCCTTGGAAACCCTATGGGGCTGTTAGTTCCACTCTGTCCTATATGGTCACAATGAATCAGTCACACACAATAGCAATTTTTTTTCTTGGGGGGGGGTAAGGTTTTAGGGGAGTCCCTGGGTGACACAAATAGTTAACATGCTCAGCTAACTGAAAGGTTACAGGTTTGAGGCTGCCCAATGGTACCTCTGAAGAAAGGTCTGGTGATCTACTTGAAAAAAAAAATCAATCATTGAAGACTAACTACATGGAGTCGATTTTCCATGTAGGGTTGCTATGAAGTGACTCTGGCCAGAGCCTTGGCATGATGTAAATCAGGCAACAGTGAACTGGGGTAGCTGGAAGGTGTGGAGTGGAGCAAACATGAACAAACATACATGTTTACAGGAAGGAATCAGGTGAGTGCAGATGCTCAGGGATGGGGCGGAATCCAGTGATGCAGGCTCTGAAAAGCTGAGGGAAGAAACCAGTTGCCATGTGGGAAAACTGAGGAAATGCATCTCATATCCTGTTCCCAGTGTGTTCTGTACCAGACTAATTTTACATTGTGATCTTGAAAATACTGGGAAACCCTGGGTGGCAAAGTGGGTTAAATGCTACATTAGCTAACCAGTTTGAATCCGCCAGGCGCTCCTTGGAAACTCTACAGGACAGTTCTACTCTGTCCTATAGGGTCGTTATGAGTCAGAATCAGCTCAGTGGCAATGGGTTTGTTCTTTTGGTTTTGAGAAGTACTTTCAATGCCCAGCAAGTTGCACTGACTGAGCCACCTCTCTGAATGAAAGAGACGTTTCCAAGTGCGTAAACCAGAATGGCTGATGAGGTCCAGCTTAGATCCCCAGATGTTTTAATTGTAGGATGTCCAAAATTCTCTTACAAAATGTTCCAGAAGCAGCAACACAAGGCACAGCCTTTGGCACATATCAGAGCCCTGGTAGTTAAGAGTCAGGCTGCTAACCTAAAGGTTGGCAGTTTGAATTTACCAGCCACTCCTTGGAAACCCTACGGGGCAGTTGTCCTCTGTCAAGTTGCTATGGTTAGTTTTAAGCAGGTCCAAATGAACCCTAACATCCAGCTGTGCTGAACAAGTTTCTCCTCACGGAAAGTCCATGGGGCTTGGGTCCAATTCTCAACGATGTTCTACTGTGGGTGTGGCCTTACACTAAGAAGCAAGGAACTGCCAGCCTGCCCTCTCGCCACTGCAGGCCAGACAGCCCTGACACGGACCGTAGGAAGGAAATTCACACTTCTTTCCTCTCACCACTTATCAGCCTCCATATTTACTTAGCCTGAGGGAGTGCACAGCTATCAAGCTGCAGACCTGTCAGATTCCTGGCTGAAGAGCAGGACACCCAAAGGCAGCTACAAATAAGTAACAGCTCACAGTAGGCACTGAAGGGGGCAGAGGAGGCGGCCTATCCATGGTCCCGACAGATGGTCAGCTGTCCCCTCTCCAAGGAAGCAGCAAGGTGTATTTGGGTCAGATAGATGTTTACGGTCTGTGAACAGAGAAACCAGAAGACCCCTAGCGTCTTATTCTCCACAGAGCTCCCACACCTAACTAGATCGTACCATAGTATCGACAATTATGTATCTCCATTTTCCCACCAATGACAACTGTTATCATGGGAGACCAGCCAGAGATCACAGGGTTCCTGTAAAACGTGAACGAGACCATGTAGCGGACCAACAGCCCTGTCCCTTTGGAATCTGTCAATCATGGTGCTGGCCTTCACACCCCGTTAGTTAATTGTTCTCATCTGTTAATAGCCTCATGATGTGCTTGTGGAGACTATAGCACCCAGGCAATATTCAGCGTACTCAGCATGCCAGTTCTCACCCACGCTGGCCACAGAGTGAGCATTCAGTAAAACCAACAAGTAGCCAGTGATATGACCGCCATCTGTAGGGTCAGGAGCCTAAGTCTGTCTCCTCAACCTCCCAATGGAGTTAATGGCTGGATGGTGCCAGTGCAATCAGCAGTCTTGTGATAGACAGCTTGAAAAAAGAAGGCAGGGACCATTCTGAAACTACCTATCCTCCTCCGAGAAGGTTGAAGCCCACCCAATGAGGCGGCACAGCACACCCCTCAGGCCTCTCCGCTGCAGAGTGCCAGGCAGCTCCTCCCAGGACTCGACTCAGTCAGATTCAACAAGATGCCATCACACTCACAGGCACGATCTTTTTTCTTTTTTTTTTACTACTTTTATTGTGTTTTAGGTAAAAGTTTACACAGCAAATTAAGTTTCCATCTAACAATTTCTACACAAATTGTTCTGTGACATTGGTTACAATTTCTGCAGTGTGTCAGCATTCTTACTATTCCCATTCTCTTTGTTATGTCTCCATTTACCTACCTGGTCTTATCTTTGCTTTTGGGTCCAACTTGACCAGTTGGGTCTCATACAGTTAAGATGGCACATTACTCATGCGTGACAGTGTTTATAAGCTGATTTATTATTTGACTGAAAGGTGACCTCCAGGAGTGGCTTCAGTTCCTAATAAAAGGGTTGTTTTGGGGATTCCTCTAGTCTCTATCAATAATCTAGTCTTTTTCTTCTTTTTTTCTAAAGGAATTAATATCTTGTTCCACATTTTTATCCCATTCTATCTAGGAGTATCTGTTGCGTCTCTGGTCAGGTCGGTTGGTAGTGGTAGCTGGGCACCACCTAGTTTTCGTCTCAGGCTAGAAGTGGCTGTGGTTCATGAGAGCTATTAGTCCTGTGAACTAGTTTCTTCTTTTGAGTCTGAGTTCCTTCATTCTCTTTTGTTCCACATGAGTAGAGGCCAACAGTTGTATCTGAGACAGCTGCTCAGGCAGGACCTTTGAAGTCAGAGGCCACATCCTCAAGCCTCTGAAGCAGCTTGAACTATGTTTCTGAGAAAACTCTAGATTGGCTGTGTGGGAAGAGGCAGCTGCCAATGAGACCAGAAATGTAAGACGCTTCATTCACATGGGCCAAGGACAGCAGCCATCCAGCTGGGGCCCTGCCTGTACTCCCTCTCCAGACAACCTCTGAAACCCCACTAGGCAAGTATGAACTCCAAGAGATGGGCACTCACAGATGTCACCTAACTTATATCTGAAAAGGGTAGTAGGGTTACTTCAGACGTTCTCAAGAGTGGAGCTGTGTCAGCAATCAATTCTCATGTTCCACATGACGCTGAACCTCTGGGTCCACCCTGGCATTCTGATGCCCACTAACATTGATTACATGACCCCAAGGTCCCTTCCAAGTCTTTTCTCGGCTGTTCTCTTCCCTAGTGGAAACCCTGGTGCCACAGTGGTTAAGTGCTATAGCTGCTGACCAAGAGGTCAAATCTGCCAGGTGCTCCTTGGAAGCTCTATGGGGCAGTTCTACTCTAACCTATAGGGTCACTGCAAGTCAAAACTGACACCACAGCAGTAGGTTTGGTTTGGGTTTTGGTTCTTCGTTAGCTTCCTCTTGGCTTCCTTCATTCTTGAATCTTGACTCCTGGGCCCCTTCTCTTTTTAGGACCCAGCCCTGCTCCTTACTCTTGGTTTCATAACCACCTTTGCTGATCCACAGCCTCTGGAGAGTTTAGGAGGCAAGGGGTGTGGGTGTGGCACAGCAAGGTGGGGAACCTTGACCAAACAACACAGATCCCAGGCTCCTCTGCAAGCTGGACTTAGGATGTGGTTCCTCACTTTCAAGGAACATTCTAATATTGTTATAAACCTAATAGCAGCAGCCAATAGAGCCACTTTCTGAACCCTTACTGTGCAGGTACTGGTCAAGCCCTCAAAATCATCACCCCAACAAAGTCCGAGTTAGGAGACCTGACCTCTTGTCTCAGCTGTGACAGTTATTAGCTGGGTGACATGTGTATCTGTGTTTGTGAGAAAACTCTCCTCTCTGGGCCTCGATATTTGTAGTTTTTAAGTCAGAATTTTGAGATGGATGAATCACAAAATTATTATGCTGCATGAAAGAAGCCAGGTACCAAAAGGGTCAGCGCCGCACAATCCGTTCACCGGCAGGTCTAGAACAGGCACAGTAACGGGCGGTGAGTAAATCAGGTCGGGGGCGTGGCACCTTGGGAAGGGCGGCGGCTGTGACGGGCAAGGAGCACAAAGGAACTTGACGGGGCAATGGAAACGTTGTCTTGATTGTGGCTGAGGCTACAGAACTGTATGAGAATTTGTGAGAACTCACTGAATGGTATGTTTAAAAAGGGTGAGCTTTACTGTATATACATTATAGTTGAATTTTAAAACATTCTTAAAAAAATAGGTGGAAGGTTTGGGATTGGATAACTTCTAAAAGCACTTTGGAGTCCAAAATCTTGAATTTCTATGATGCTGATGTCGAATAATTTGCACCCCAGAGGCTGAAAGACTTCTACAACCAACATCAAGAGAAGGTACATGTAAAGCTTGTCACTCTGGGGCTTTGCCCCTAATCTCTGCTGTCACCTCCCCTCAAATGGCAGTAGCACCCAAGTTCTGATTCAACAGACAGCCTGCCCTGACTTCATCTCACACAAATGCCCAAAGGACATCAATAAACCACAATTAACTTTCAGTCTGTTCCCAAGTACAGCCTCTGAAGTCAAAGTCATGTTTGAATTTCAATGGCAGCTGCCACAGACCTAAGACACCTGGAACTTCTCTAGTAGGTGTCACTGTTGTCAGTGGGAACAAGTGGAAGGCAGTTAACTAATTTAACGAATAAAAACCACAAAGAAAAAATTATAAGAAGTGGTAGAGGAACAAGAGCACCAAAGTCAGGGAGTCCCTACGATTACAAACATGTATTTCTGTCATAGAATCTTTATTTTACACATGTGTACCACAGCAAAAGAATCTGTCCCACATACCATCTGGATCTGAACCCTGACTCAACACCTGTACATAAATACTCTTCAGTGATAATTAGTTAAAAAAATACTGAAAACTTCTGTATCCCAACCTAATGTGGAAAGCAAAAAGATATTTACATACCTGCAAGCCCTCCCCCAAATGAAATTTGTTTCTGATTAAGCATGCCAGAGTTCTTTTGAGGTCCCATGACTAGGCAAATGCAATTTACAATTTGCAAAAGCTGCTTAAGGAGTCAGGAAACTCTCATATGCAGGCAGGTCTTTGGATTCTTCTGCAATAGTATCTTAACTGCTAAGAAGGCTGCCCCCTACCACTCTGTCTGATTTGGCTGCCCACTTCAAAACCTCACTGTCTTGGGGGTGAGTTAGCTTTTCCTCTGCCCTTTGATCTTTACTGACTTCCTGCAGAAATCCTTCCCAGATGGCCATCTGCAGACTTCTCACCATCAGAATTCCAACAAGTCCCTGGTACAACACAAACTCCTGTTCCCCACCTCTTGGCCCCTCTCTGTGTCTGCTTTCTTCTGCCTTTCACAGGTCCCAGGCCCTACCAGAGAGCCATTCAAAAGTAAGATCTATTTTTGAAGCATAAACCATGCACAGAGGGCTCAGATGCACTACTGGGCTGCAAAAGAGGCCCCTGGGGAATTTGGGGAATGTTCAGTTTGCTGATCAACAGCTACCTCATAGGTGGTGACAAGTACTGGCATCAACTTGAGTGGAAGTCTTTTAAAGACTACCTGACAAAAACAGCCCAGAGGCAAGTGGAGGAAAGAACAGATCTTTTAGAGTATTTATGTTTCAGATGAATACCTTTTTGATATACTAAGTGGTACCGACACAAAGTCAAACTTCTTTAGTGGGGAAGCTAATAACTTACTGAGTCCTAAAGGCCAGGGGGTGGGCAGGTGGGGTAGAGTGGCAGCCTGGACTTTGCACATTCTGAGCCTTCACTAAAAGGTTAAGTGTAGGGCAGAACAAAGCAAAGAGGTGAAGTACAGAGTATGGAAAAACGATACAGGACTGGGGCGGCATCTGTTTCTTTGAAATTCAACAGGCTGGCAGCATGAGGCATGAACAGGTCTGCCAGTCTACTGCGTGTGTGGAGCACGGCCAACCATCTCATCAGACTGTCCAATGTTTTCAGAACCTTCCATGAAGAAAATGCTTAGGATGGTGGAGATGGCCAGAATGCCATTCACAATTAAAATAGACATTTGTTATACTGTTCCTTGGTCCCTAAGGACTAGTTTCTTGTAGCAGACACTATTAAGTACAGAAAAAGACATAGATGTTAGTGTTGAGGAAGAACATCATACAGAGTCCAAAGTAATAACATACACATTCATATATACTCACTCTTGATAATGCTTAGAAAACACATCCTCATATAGCTGCTGGGAGAAAACGCTGCAATGCACCAAAGCCTCTGGCCCACATGCCCACACTCAGCCTGTGTGGAACTCTTAATCACTACATACGGGGAGAAGAGGGGAGCAGGCGTGGAGGAGTGCACAAGGGGTGGGAGGAGGAAGGCCACAGAACAAGAGAGAACAAAGATTCGAGCCTGACAGATCATGATATGGAATGGAAATCTCATACTAACAGTCACGGCAAGTGCCTATGATTAGGCTGTGTGCTGTCTTGGCAGGCTGAACATGTTCAGGGGGTAAAAAAAAAAAAACCCAAAGTTCTACTTTGAAATGATTTTTCTAAAAAAAAAAACTGAACTAACTCGGGCTCTGGTCTGAGAAACCCCCTTTACAATGCAACAAGCTCATCCTTACAGGAAACTGCCAGTTCATCAAGTCTTATTTAGCAATATAAAAAGCACTGGTACTAAAATCATAAAGTCAATATGAAAACAAGGCTGACTGAGTCCCTGGCCACTGTTAAGAGCCAGAATTAAGAGATAATTTTATTGTTCTTACAGTCCAAGAAATAATTTCCTACCAAAATACATACACTTTATTAAAGGAAAACAAGACCCTTGACTTCCTCCAATTTCAGAGGTAGCAGCACTTCCCATCCAAGACAGATTTCTCAAAGGAAACATGGGTATCCTGCGTAGGCAGAAACAGGGAAGAGAAGTACACAGCAGAGCTATAAATATCAGCAATGTCTCTGCAGTGTGCATACAACCCCTGAAATACTGGAGGGCTTAGCCATTCACACACTGTGATACAACAAATCCAAGTGGACGCCTACAACCAGGCTGCAGAAGAGGGCTGGTTAGCTCCTGAGATGACTTGGCTTTGGCCTCTAATCAGCCATCTTTACTCAAGAACAGAGCTAACTGGTAGGTCACAGCTATTATGTAACACAGACAGAGAAGAGCAATTCATTGAGCAGAATGGAAAGCTTAAATAATTTTCTAAAAACTTGAACCACTACCTGTTTCCCTAATCTTGGACTGGATTTTTTATTTTTTTCTTAATCACTGGCCTAACTTCAAACCTTTTACCAGTTACAATACAGGACATGGACAAACAACCTCTTGTTAGGAAGACTGTGATCAGTCTTTATTTCCAAAACACTATCATATCTCCACTGTATATTCCTGCTCTACAAGAGAAAGGGCTGTAAAAACTAAGCACAACACAGTAATTCAGTGAAGCAGCACAGAGGTATACATGGGATTGAAAGAACGCCCCGTTCTGCATAAATGCCCAATACTACATGCTAGTAAGACCACTGCAGCTCACACCCAGCAGTGAGGCAGGCAGGGACGGGGCAGCCAAGCTCCTGAGAATGGAGTTGTCCAGTTGGAGAAAAAACACTTTTCCATACACACATTCATATTGTTCACCTCTCATTCACTCAGCAGCTTCTTTGCTTTACACATCAAGCACGTAAAAACAGGACACCTCTGAGGAGACTTCTTCTGTAGAGAGGTCTCATCACACCTTCAGTTCCTGCCAGGACATTTACTGCATAGTCAACAGCATCTGCTTGCAGGATAACCAACATGAGTCCCTCGGAGGGAAGTGCCTAAGAGGGTTCTGGTGGCTATAGCATGAGACACCTGTCTGAAGTGACACAGCTCTCCAAGTTAGTTTAAAAGAAAAAAAGAAAAGAAAAATCATTTA
This sequence comes from Heterohyrax brucei, assembly GCA_028571685.1. Classification (NCBI taxonomy): domain Eukaryota; kingdom Metazoa; phylum Chordata; class Mammalia; order Hyracoidea; family Procaviidae; genus Heterohyrax; species Heterohyrax brucei. The sequence goes on along the minus strand of CM053150.1, from coordinate 81,990,464 downwards.
AATTGATACTTGGGATAAATTACCATTTATGATTTTCCTGAAGATGAAAAGATACATGACCACTTTTCTAAAATATGTGCAGAGAGGCAACCAATGTGGCCATGGAAGGTGCTTGCTCTTTTCTGTGCTACGTCACACTGAAGCTGAAGGCTGGGCTGGACAGGTCACAGCTGCCTATCACAGTGCAGGAAGAGAGCCCTTGCTTCACGGAATGAAACTGGCCCATGAGAAGCACTACATCTGTTTTCTGAGCAAAGACTTTGAAGGTTCCCAAACCTAGGAGAGTGACTGCCACCCCAAGTCCTACTGCTTCTGACTGATCATCATAAACTGGAGGTAAGACAGTCTCAGACCATCACTATCTACTCCCCAGGAAGCTCCTGTTCTCTACAAGTGTGGCTCACTGACAAGACCAGACAAGGGGGGTTCTAGTTTCTGACATACCCGGGCACTCAAAGCAACCCCACTGAGCGGGCACTCCAAAATTAAGCATTCCTGATGGGGTCACATTTTGGTTTCCTATCTCAGGCTTGGGCTACCAAAAACATAACTATCACCAAGCACCAGCGAGCCCTCGGTCTCAACAGACCCTCTGAACTTGCCTCGCTATTTAAACGACTATCTAAAGAGTGTAATACTGTTCACTTCTGACAACTATCCAAGTTTTGAAGGAAATCTCAGTGACTGTCTGTGAAAGATTTTTACCACCTAAAAATCCCTGAGAGTAAATTTCTGTTTAATTGCACTGTCTTCACATACATAATTCTGTAACACAGAAACCATGTCTGTTTACCTCCTCTATTCAAAAATCTTATTTAGATTATAGGAAAAGCTTTTTTAATGATAACTCACTTACATTTAAGAATTTGCTTGAACACCTTTTCTGCTCACAGCTGCTCCTTAACCAACCAACCTAGACAGGCAAAATTCCTTCCCCTTTTTTCCATACTCTCATACATAAGACACACAAGCCACAAGGGGAAAAGGGAAACAAGAGACAGTGCTGCCCTGTGCAGACAGGAAAACCAGATGTTTAGAGAAATCTTACAGGAGTAGAGTGCTTTTGAAACTTAAAAGTATACTTTTTCCCACCTATCTAACAACAGAGAATTCATCTCAATCAAGAAAACTATTTCCCACCAGCGGGGCTATGTCCTGGGCCTGCTGCCCTAACGGGGACATTACGTGTGACGGCGACAGGGCCTGTCCTAGAAAGACAACCACTGGGCCTCTCCAGCTATTGGCTCCTCATTACTTTCAGAACCTGTAATAAAGGTCTAGGGCAACGTTCAGGCCAATAATCCTGGAGCAATTTTTATATACTGAGTTTTTACCAAGGTAATTCCTACTCTGCTAACTAAAATAAGCTGATTTCATTCACTTTTGTCCCTCCAAAGATACAATGAATTCCCCTGCTCCCCGGTTTGTAGACCCTTGTATCCTTTACTTGACATCTGCTCACTTTCTGAAGCCCTGCCCTGTACCCAAACTGGCATCCCACATACTCCTCCTGCCCTCCTTCCCCATCCCCTACAATCACCAACATTCCTGCAACACACTCAGGGTGACAACCACATATACCTTAAGACTTCCTAATTAAAAAAAAAGATGAAAACTAAAACAAATTCTTCTTTTTATCTTCCCTCTGTCTACAATCCCTTCACCACCATGGCCATCTGAAGGAGAATTCTAGCTGCCTAAACAAGCCACGGAGTCAGTTTCCATTAAAAAAAAAAAAAGGAGAGGAAAATATTAGGTTTCCGTGGCACTCTGCTCCCGGTCACACGCTCTGGAGTGTCACTGTCAGGAGATGCCAACTGCTCTTGCTCACCAATAGGACTATTAATAAATTAAGTCTTCTTTAACAATGCCGTTCTCAGAGCTGGCCCCGTCAAGCAGTGCCTTCCCAGTCGTTCTGGGCCTCTACCGAGCCATTGATCACCTTCTTGACTTTCTTCATGTTTTCCATCACTCCTGATGTCGTCACTCTAAATAAGTGGAGGAAAAAAATTAAGAAAATCTCAGTCTTAATATTAAAAGACCATCTCCAACACAGCATAATGGTTAGAAGTAGAGCGGGTGTCACGGATTGGATTGTATCCCCCTAAAATGTATGTCAAGTTGGCTGGGCCATGGTTTCTGCTATGGTGTGACTGTTTCTGCTATTGTGATGTGATGTGACTTTCCCTTATGTTCTAAATTCTACCTCTATGATGCCAAATGAAGCCCTGGATTAGAGGCAGTTATGTTAACCTACAACACTGGCTGCTTTCTGAGTCAATCTCTGGAGATAAAATAGAGAAGCAAGCAGACAGACAGGAGGACCTCACACCACCACCAAACAAGAGCCAGGGGAGAACAGAATGTCCTTTGGACCTGTGGTCCTCCCTAGACTAACAAGCTCCTAGACCAGGGAAGAGCGATGACAAAGACATTCCCCTAAAGCTGACAGACAGACCTGGCACCCTAAATTGGGACTTCTAGCTTCCCAGACTGAGAGACTCAATTTCTCGCTGGTAAAAGCCATCCCCTTGTGGTGTCTCTGTCATAGCAGTGCTAGATAACTACAACAGTGGGTAAGCATGATGCCTGCTTTTTGCTAGCTGTCTGTGGTTGTTAGTTGCTGTCAAGTCAACATGGAGTCACTACCGACTGAAGGCAGCCCACGTGTGCAGAGTACAACTGCTCCACAGGATTTTCAAGGCTGTGACCTTTCAGAAGCAGACCACCAGGCCTGTCCTCTGAGAGCCTCTGGGGGTGTTCCAACTGTCAACCTCTCAGCTAGACTTTAGCACTTAACCATTTATACCACCCAGGAGCTCGCTATGTAACCCTGGCCAAATCACTTGAGCTCTCTGTGCCTCAGTATGATGATAAATAACACCTGTTTCCCAGAACTGTCACAAGGGGAAAATCAGTTTCCCCAATGTACCCAGTCAATCAATATGAGCTATGACTATGACAATCATCATTTATCTTTTTATCATGGTACCCAGAATTTTATGGTGCACATATAAATAATACTCATAATTTTGAGATTAAGATCTGTATCATAATTAGCATTGAGATAAGAAAGTTAATCGGCTAGTCAGATGTTTTCAATAACCAGTGACAGTGGGTCATTTCACTCAGGGGACAGATGACACTTCTGAGTCAACGATTCTTTGACCAGTACAAAGAACTGACTACTTTTTGCAAATCCAGGTCTTGGTTTCTGCATGCTGTGGGTAGGCTGAGCACCTGCCAGTCAGTAAGTGAACTCCACCACCAATCTGTGCATCCCTCCAGACAAGGGCCTGACTCTAATTCACAGTGGTTGGCACTGAGCAGGTGCCACAGAGATGTTTACTGAAGGTGCAAACTGAAAATGGAAGAACCCTGGCCTCAGACAGCATGACCTGCTAAGCAAGGCAGCCCTTTCTGTAAGAGTGAATCACAACATCCTTTGAGGAGGGGTCTACGAGGAGACTTTTTGCCTGACTAAATGTGAACTACATAGAATGTAAAGATCACCGAATCTACGAAGAAATGGAGATATTAACCAGTGTTAGAAACTAACAGGTCCAGCACCTTCTCCTTTAAATACAAAACCAACAACAAAAACCAAACCCGTTGCCACTGAGTTGACTCTGACTCATAGTGACCCCAGAAGGATGGAGCAGAATTGCCCCACATGGTTTCCCAGGATCTCTTCGTTAACAACCGTGGCTCTTAATCACTTGATACCAAGGGAAACCTTTAAGTACAGGGGGAAATAATGAAGCAATTATGTACCCCCATCATGGACCAACACGCACTTCTTCCTAACCTATATAAAAAACTCAATCACGTCAATATATTCCCTTCAAGAACACTACCTACCTTCTTCCAACTAAAAAATTCTTTCAACCCAAAATAGTAATACCGTGGCCATATGTGTGATGCATGTAAAACCTGTCCATCTGGGCTTAATGATAAATGTTCTCACAGGGTTGGGAAAGAAACCCCCTCCTCTCCCTTTTTCTGCCACCATGTTGCTGCTATATTCAACTGCCAAAGCCATCTAGTCTTCCCCAGGGTCACAACTTGTCTCAAGCTAGAGTCCTTCAGATTCACGGGTTATTCATAGTTCTGACAAATTAGGACAAGGTTTTCCTTGCCAGAGTGTGGTTCTTATGTGACATGAGGGATTCCTTCAGATGCTGTTATAGGGACTGTAAATGCAATCCGAAAACAAAGGAAAATGCCTCAACAGACTAACACAGTACCACTTCTTGTTGGCTGGTTCACATCTAAGGCCTGACCTCATTAAGAAGAGATCAAACTTTTCCCCAGGAAGAATGGAATGCACACAGAGCTGCTTCTCAAGTGATCTTCTCCAGACTGGGATTCAGGAAGGCGGGGCATCTGTGTGCCCACGAGAACCACAGCCTTCCCAACTATAGCACAGGTAACCCCTATGCTTCTCCAAATCTGCTGGGATCAGAAAAGACAAGGAACTAGAAGACTTACAGAAATCAGGGAGCAGCTCTGTGGTTCCAGCCCCTTGCTGAAAAAGTAGGAGACTAGAAAAGCACAAGGAACTGAACACCTGTTGACACTGAAAGGCAAAGCACACTCACTGTGACATTGATGTGGTTTTGAAGGTAGGTTTGCAAGAAATATTTTCTATCTTTCTAAGAAAATGTTCCTTTCCAGATGGTGAATCAATGGGGCAAACACCTTGAATCTTCCCTGACAGCCTCTGTGCCAGTTAGAGGGGAGAGGAGTAACTTCTGCTCCTGGTGCCCCAGCCTGGCAGAGAGGCAGTCTCACAGACCAACAATGTAAAGCCACTTGAAACAGAGAGTACAGCAGGAAGAACCAGGCTGGCTAACAGTGTGGTGAGAAAAACCGTCTCCGCGGCGGAAACTGAGGGAAGCTTGGTGACAGGTAATGAGATATGGAGGGGCTGGTCAGCCAGGCGCAGGGGTGAGACGAGGCCAAAGTTTCTGAAAACATGCCAAAGGATGGAGGAAGCAAAAAGAAAGTTTCGTGGCGCAGTTGGGAGAGCAAAGTGGCTCAGTACGACTGGTCCACGAGAGAATGCGGCAGGAAGAGAGGCCAGGGTGAGCACGGGCACGGTGTTGAAGGTCTCAGACCAGAGCGCTGCAGACCCCTGTGGTCTTGGACCAGTAATCGTCTTTGTTGCTTAAGTTTCAGACAGTGCAGCAGTGAGAAAGAACAAGACCCAGGTGGATTCACACCCTGAAGCCTCCCCGCAGGGACACAGGAAGTGCGCTTCAGCAGCCTCGGCAGCTTCCCAGTTACCTCCCTGGGTGTCCTAGTTTCGGTGCAAACAGCTGAAGAGCCAGATTAGAACAATCTGCATCACAGACAACCATCCTCCAATGCCCTAGACACAACATGGAAGGGCACTCTACAGAGTTAAGCCATAAGCAGTGGTGAGTTTCAGTCTGACTTGTAACTCTGTGGGTCCAGTCAGAGAAATCCTAGTAGAATAGTGCTTAAGTGTTACGGCTGCTAACCACAAGGTCAGCAGCTGGAATCTACTAGGCCCTCTGTGGAAACTACATGGGGCACTTCTACTCTGTCCTATATAGTCGCTGTGAGTCACAAGTCAATGGCAATCAGTTTTTTGGGGGGACAGGAGGAAGGCTCCAGTCAGAGCCTCCTGGACCTGCACAGATCACAGCCACCATCACTCACTCCACGGTGGGGCAAGTGGGGTCTGGAAGGCGGGGACACCTACTTTTCTTGCCTCTGCTCATTCCTCCTTTGCCCAACTGGTTCCTTCTCATCCCTCAGGAAGCCTGCCCTGGCTGTCCCAAGCTAGAACACCCATCCTCTTGGCTCCAGGCACACACCTCTGCCACAGCCCTGTTAATACTGTTACCCTTGAGGGCAGGACTTTTGCGCAGCTGATGTTCCACAACTGCTTGTAGGAATAATGGGGCCACCGACAGAGAGGCACAGCGGACTGAGTACACGGGGCAGGTGGGCCTCTCTGCTGGCCAAGCCCAACACCCATGCCTCTCTGCCTCCAGTGCCTGCTCGGCAACACAGTTCTTTCAGCTCGGGTGGCACTCCAGACTTGCTATGCAGGTTGGCTAGTAGAGCTCCTGTGAGGCAATGTGAGGCAACTAGGTAACACTGCTAATCAAGTAGAGATGCTGCCTGTGCAATCCACATAGAAGAGTCTGTGGAGGGCACAGAGAAAGGAGCAGTGGGATACTTGGCGGGGGGGAGGTAACATGGAGAAGGACTGGGATTCAAACAGAGAAGGAGCAGCTGGCCCCAGGGTCACCTGCTTTCCTTCTACATCTAAACTGAGGACTCCCTTCTCCTTGCAGAGGCCTGAGTGTCTGTAATCGCAATAGGACCTAATAAACACAGACAAGATGAGGAAAGGGCCTCAGACACTCACTGATCCTTCTGCCACTCCAGTCAAATGTGGCTTGGGCCTATAACAACTAAAAAATGTTTCCTGGACTGGAAATTTAGTGAGACTTAGTAAAAAGACAATTCTCTTAGTCTCCAGTCACGCTTTCCATCTTTCTTCCCCACCCACCTGAATGAATATGAGAAGTAGTAAAACATCACTGTAACCTTGAGGACAGCCTCCTGGAAGAAGAACCCCAAGGAGACAACTTCCCAGCCCTGGAACCTACACCAAACATTCCTTTCTCACTCTTTCTTCTCAAGATGACAAATAATTCAGACCACCGCAGATGGGCATGCCATATAGAGAAGCTATCAAGTCTGATAATTAAAGTTACATCAAAGCTTTTTTAATTGGCTGAATTTTTTATAATAAACTATGTTACATCTAAACTTCTTTGAGCTTTATTTAGTCAAAGAGATATGCTGAAAGAAATAGAAGGGGTTGGGGGAGAGAAGGGGAGAGACAGAAGGTTGTTGCTACTAATTGTGTCCTCATTCCATAAGCTCAGAGGAAGAAAGTACATCAGGTCTATTGGGGACTGTGTGGAGCAGAGCACACCTAGAAGGCACTCTGGCCCCAAAGAGAGCAAGGCTTGCACCTGGGATCAAGCGGCAAGACCCACCCTCCCAAATGTACAAGCATTCCCATGATTCAGCTTCAGATAAAGGTGAGGAGAGGTAAAAATCAGTGAGTGGTCCAGATTTGAGTTCACGTTCCCCCAGTGCTGGGCCCTAGTGATAAGACTTAGCAGCAAGAAAACAGTGAAGATTTGTTGTGGAGTATGGAGGTGTACAGGAAGGAGGATACTGGAAGGCATAAGGAATACTACTTCTCACAAAAGGTTGTTTATTCTGTGACAGGAGTCAGACCTAGCTCTCTTCTTCAGAAAACACCTATCAAAGTGGATCACCCTTTACGGGGAGCTAATGATCTCCTAGAAAACAGAGGGAGGGCTCTGCTTGCCTCTGGCTTGGGTTATTTCTGGAGAATTTAAAAAAGACGCCATGTAGGGACAGCACTTCTCCAAATGTAAGAGGGAGACTACAGCCTTGGGCAACCACACTGTCACTGAGAAGCTGCAGTTAGCCCTTCTACTCACCTGCAGATGAGCTTGGCTGGCAGACTGACAGCTAGGGTCTCTATCACAGACCTGTACTGCTATGTCACATCTTACAAATTCACAGAACTCTCAACAATAGGGTTCTTAGCCTAAGAAAAACATCCCCAAAATAATCTCCTTGCCACGTAAAGACATTTTACCTCACCTGACTGTTCAACTTCATTTGTTTCTCTGTGCAACTGGCCTACTTCACAAAGTTCTTTTTCACAGGTTAAAACTGGGCTAGTGCTCACAGAAATGCCACCTCCTAAGCAGAGCTCTCATCAGGCTGAGAGCTAAAATATTAGACCTCTCTATAGCTGTCACCCATGCCGCCTTTCTGTCACTGGAGAAACTCACTTCACTAAATTACTGACAAATATTCTGCATACTTAAGAGTACTCTATTCTTGTAAAGGAAACCTTGGTGGCGAACTTGTTAAGTATTATGTCTGCTAACCAAAAGGTCGACAACTCTATGGGACAGTTCTACTCTGACCTCTAGGGTCACTATGAATTGGAATTGACACACAGCTGTGGGTTTGGTTTTGGTTTTTACCTTGTACTACATGTGTAAATGGGGTAACCAGAGTTTTATCTTCAATCCAACACTCCAAAATTCCTCACTTACCAGCCCTCCCCAAATCTTACCAGAATAAGGAACACACTCCCCTCCCTCCAGGCCCTGCTAGTTCACCTACTCTCTCTCTCCTTCATTCCCTGACGTTAATACAAACACAAAGAACCTCTTGGTAAAACAGTTACCACTATCATCAGAACAAAACAATAAAACAAAGACTGAAAACAAAACATGAAACAAGAACATCTTCATTATGTATACACGGTTCACCATGTAACAGCAGACGGAAAGATGTGGTGAAACAGGAATTCCCACACCACTGGCACGACCATCAACTGATCCAGCTGTTTCCAAGCCCAATTCTACAGTGGAAGATGCTCCTGAACTATGGCCCAGCCACTCTATGTATAGCCGCTGACTCCAGAGGCACTCTGAGGAAACGTTTATGGAACAAGCGAAAGCTCCCTCAGTAGGAGATGCATAAATACAATGTTTTAGTGCTTTCTGTTAGTCTTCAACTGCCCCACGTGGAGATGCTGCTTATTAGACTGGCTCTCACTGTGCTGCTTTATCCAATTGTTGCTTGCTCTGATTCTGCTAGTTCTAGGTAAGGCACACCTGAGGGTTCTCCTGCCTTTGTCTCCGCTATCTAAAAAAGGTATTACTGTCCCAGCAGTAGAGCTGAGCACAAAGAGCTGTCCCATGCTGCCTGATCCATCTAACAGCCAAGCAGAACCCAGCATGGGTTAAATCACCCTCTGAAATGCAAGAAGTCCAAAGGTTGTCTGTGCTGAAGACAACACATTTGATACCAAGTGAAACAAGAAGGGAAAAATGCAATCTTAGCCTAATCATCAAACCCAACAACTAACCTAGTTGATGATATTTCACTGGTTAACAAGCACATATGCTTATTCACTATTTTCTTTTCTAGAAAATGACTGCCCTCTCCCAGAAAACAGGACTCTAGAGTCACTTACCTTGTGAATCCACGTTAACGTTCAGATACAGGTTAAAGTCAGTGTGCTAGCTATGAAGATCTACTAAATTACCCTATGACAACGATGTGTGACAAGAATGAGCACTTACAGATGACTGAGATGACTGCATTTTCAGACACAAGCTCCCAAAGGCAGAGGCCTGAGAGGAAGTATGGTTGCCTATTCTCAGTAGTTTTGAATAGGTCAAGTGTTAGTTCCAAGTTCTTGCCACTGAGTTACTGGAAACACGCTCCAACACTGCTTACTAGGATGACAAATTCTATTTTCCCTGAAAAGACTGAACAATGCTAGGTAGATGCTGTATTTCAAATGAAATAAGAGAGGCTGGGGCTTGAGTGTCCACTTCCTTCTGCTAAAAATAGAGGAGCCACCTCTGGAGCAACAAAATGCTGAGAGTAGGTGGTCCAATTTCCACTGTGCTGCTTCCAGTTAGGGAAAAGGGTCAGACAGAAGGAAGACAGAGAAGAAAAGGGAGACTTCTTACACAGATTCCATTTCCGAATCGTCTTCTTCCTGAGAAAGTTGTAGGTAGGGATTATCTGAAGCTGGACGGAATTTATACCCAGTTAAAACAAAGAATATCAACGTGGCCATTTCATTCAGGAGCTGCAAATTTGAAAACCATCCCAAAATAAAGAGATTAGTAACATGGTTCTCCAGACAGCAGGGGAACTAAACAAACTGACACATCCTCTCCCCAGTTCACCAAAGGCTGATGACCCAGTGTCACACTGTACTGAGAAAGAGCATTTTCCTTAGAAGATTTCCTGAAGCCTCAGCCCAGAGATACCATTTAAGAGGCCTGGCTCTAATCAATCTTCGTTGGTATTTTTTCAAGAGCTCATTATATCCCATACATTCCTACAGAGTCTAAAATGCAAAGTGAGTTCTCCAAGAAAAAACAAACCTCTTTGTCATTTGGGGGCTTACCCTAGCACTTACACTACTTCTAGTATATTGTAAAGGCACTTTATTATTGAAATAATCGTAACAAGCAAGGAAGCTCCACAGCTGAAGGAAAAGACTACATCTCACCTAGTTTTTAATGATATAGGGCAAATCTTACTCTCTCTGCCTAAGGCTTTCCTCTTCAAAGACTTAAAGTTGGAAGCTAAAATCAATAATGCAGTTACTTCCAGATTTCTCCCATAATCCAACAGCTGTCCTGGACAGAGGATCTCACTGTAGACCAGAGAGACTGAAGGTCACAGTAGTTACTCCCGGGTAAATCACTGACAACTCTGAGTTACACCTGTGATCATCCCTTCATTCCAAGCCTCCAGATTCAATTCTCTGCCGCTGTCTCTTGCAAGAAGCATACCTGGTAGAGCCACTTCCACTGGAACGGAACAGCAAGTTTGAGGAGAAACGCAATGACCCTTGTGAAGTATATGTAACATACAATCTATATGAAGAGGAAAGAAACAAGAAATAAAACCAACAGAAATTATGGCACCATTTTCTTCCAACAATATGCTTTCGCAAATTAAGTACAAAATAGAAAACAGAATTATTCAAAGGAAATTATTTGACTGTGATAATGCTAATGAATGTGGCAGACAAAGATGGCTACTCTTCTAGTTACACTTGAAAGGATACACTATGTCTAGGTGACCAGGATGTTGATAACACTAACACCCGCAGAGAGGGGAAAACATCATGAAATGATTTTCTTCACTCTCTCCACATCTATAACTCATTAATTTCAATCTCCAAAGGTTAATGTTCTTTATCCCCAGACTCTGTGGAATATTTTCCAACAATAATAGCAAAACAGAGCTACACAAGGATGCTGTAAATATTCAAGATACAGAGACGAAGCAGAAATATCAAGTAAGGATACCACGGAAGATGTTTTCATTTCTCCTCATGTGACAAGAGTTCAACATGCCAGCCACACAAGTATGGCCTGGTCACTAGGACCAAGCCTAGGATGGCCAGATTTATAGGTCAGATCAGACATGCTGGAGTTTCAGTGCCCTAGCTTAGCCATGGGGGGCCACTTGTCACAGATACCACATGTCAAGAGAGGCTTTGTGGGGAACCCTATACCTATTCTGGAAAATAATACAAACCTAGAGCAAAGAATTAAACTCAAGTAGACTACAGAGAAGACTCCTAATTTATGTATTCCAAGAAATTATGATCCTAATAAATTATAGCTATTCCTGTCTTTTGTGCTATTCTTATAGGACTTTTCACATCCACCAGAGTTCTTAGGTTTTACAAAAAGTGCCATAATTTTTCTGTTCTTAAGAGAAATTATTATTTTGGCCAAAACATGGAACTAGTTTTCTGAAGGAAAACTGGAAAACAGGTATATGCTATACTCTAATAATTTCCATGGGGGAGTGGGGAGCTGCAGAGAGCATCATTATGGTGTGATTCAGGTTTTATAAATGAACAAAAACAGCAAATGTTAGCACGGCATACGCCTAGGAAAAAAAAACTACAGGAATAACCCTAAATGGTTGACATTAATTACCTTGGGAGAGGCTAAGAAGGATATAGGGTGGAAAATAAGAATAACAAAGGGCTTTTGGTGTGTTTCTAAAACCACTGGTTTTCTTTTTTTGCATTAAGCATGTTACTTTTCTAAATATTTAAAATGAGATATTAACAAGAAGTTATAGCTCATCTCCCACCTTAAAGGACACAAATGAAGTTTTATAAAATTAAATCCACACATCTCCAGGTTCCACAACACCTTATGCATTCACTGACTCTTCAAAAGTGTTCTACATTTATGACTTCTTACTCACCAAGACGTAATAATGTCTGAAAAGTTTCAGCTTTGCTAAATTAATAGCAGCTAGGGAGAGAAAACAAAATGAAAGGCTCATTAGCTTCTTTTCTCATTTTTAAAAGCAAATCACACTCAGGTACTCCCCCGGTCAAGAGGCCTAGTCTAAAGCAGACGAATAGCAGCTACTGGCCAGGGGCATGTCTGTATTTCTGAAAATGCAGTCATTTAGCAAGATCTCTTCTGAACACCAAGAAGTAACAGAGTTCTTGGAGCAGCAGGCCTAAGGTTCCAGCTCCAATGATGTGCTGAAGCCAGACTGCACAGGCAAATTGACACACCTACCAACTTGGTTCAGTAGCTTGCAACTGGCTGTGAGGGGATGTCTTAGTCATCTCGCGCTGCTGTAACAGAAATACCACAAGTAGACGGCTTTAACAAAGAGAAATTTATTCTCTCTCAGTCTAGGAGGCTAGAAGTCCAAATTCAGGGTGCCAGCTCCAGGGAAAGCTTTCTCTCTCTGTTGGCTCTTAGGGAAGCTCCTTATCATCAAACTTCCCTGATCTAAAAGCTTCTCATCGCAGGGACCTACTGGTTCTTGTCTCTTGGTGGTATGAGGTTTCTCTCCTCCCTCCACCCTATTTCTCAAAAGACACTGTATTAAGATGAAAACAATCTTATAGGTTGAGTCCAGCCTTATTAACACACCAAAACCAAACCAAACCCACTGCCATCCAATTGATTCTGACTCATAGCAACCCTATTACCTATTATAACTGCCTTAAATCCCCTTATCAACATCATAGAGATAAGATTTACAACACATAGGGAAATCACAGTAATACTCAAATACTACACAACAGAACTCCACCCCCAACACCCAGCCAGTTCCTCTAAAACTGACACAGAGAGAAAGCCTTTCTCTAGAGTGGGTACCCTGAATTCATACATTTAGCCTCCTAAACTATAAGAAGATAAATTTGTTTGTTAAAGCCATCCATTTGTGGTATTCTGCTATAGCAGCACTGGACAATTAGGACACAGAGGCAATCAAGTTAAAATGATGTGTACTGGATTAGGCTGGGGTCTAAATCCAGTGACTTGTGTCCTTATAAGCAGAGTAAGACTTGGAGAGACACATGCTGAAGACCACCTGGTGGGGACAGAGGCAGAAACTGGAGCGATGTAGCTACAACACAAGGAATGCTATGGACTGCCAGCAACCACGAGAAGCTGGAAAAGGCAAGGAATGATTCTCCCTCAGGACCTTTAGAGTGTGTACTACTCTGCTGATTTCAGACTTCTGATCACCAGAATTGGGAGAGAATAAATTTCTGTTGTGTTAATCCACCCAGTTTGTGGTAATCTGTTACGGCAAATTACCTAGGAAATGAATACTGTCCCTCTAAAAGGTGGTGAGATTTTTCTCTATTAATGTAGAGTGATGGAATGGTGGATACAGCCATGAACTACAGATTGTTTCTGCTCTGGTGTTTTGCTGGATGAGATGGAAGGTTAAAGTAACAATGGTTAGAAAGCATAAAGAATCCTTCAAGTGATGTAAAAAAGAAATAGGAAGAGTCAACTTAGAGAAAGAAGGAAGGTGAAAGCAATGAAGGTTCTAATGGGGTCAGAGTGTAACTGTGAGGCTGCGAGCAAGGAAGCAAAGCTCTGTGAGGCATCATCCCAGTCTCACACACCACATGTCACAACCTCCCCGGCTGACGTCTGAGACACTCTCTGAAGTGAGGCAGGCCTTGAACTGCTCTATACAAGCCTGTCCATTCCACATCCAAGCATTAATAAAGGAAGACCACTGCAGACACACGTGTCAGATCAGTGCACGGGTTGTGACCTGGTAGGCAAGCAGTATTGCTGTTTTCTAAGAAATGCAGCCACAATCAAGCGGAGCTCAAGATTTTTTCCAAAACAGACAGTCATGACAGACATCATTTCCAGTCACATGGAAGCTATTTGTTTATGTGACTGATGCTGGCAGTTCTTAGGCTCCAAAGTCTCACACCAGTGTTCTAGTCATAGCTGAGGCCATGAAGACAGGAGCTGGTGTGTTTATTGTAGTAAGGAAATGATAGTGGAATGGTTAAGAGTACAGACCCTACACATTTGAACATCTCAGGTTCAAATTCCAACTCTGCTGCTTACCAGCTGTGTGATCTTAGGTAAGTCACCTAACCTCTGTGAGTCTCAGTTTCCTTACCTATAAGATAGGAATAACAATACTTACCCTTCAGGTTGTTGGGGGAATTAAGACGACAGTGTACAGAAAGCATACAGGAAGCATTTGATGAATGTCTGAGGTTATGTCACCAGTAATGAATAAACAGCCTAATACCAACTGTGGTATTACCATGTCACAGTGCCCACCTCATCTGGCAGAAATCCAGCCTCTCATGTGTAAACTGGAACAAACGGTGGCCTGGGGACTGGCAGAGATCCCTGGGCTCTCCTGGAAGCAGCACTGCCATATGCACTGGGTAAGTGCGGACGCTGAGTAGGAGGTGAAGCAACTCTGCCTGGGCAGTGGGAACCTTCACCAGCACCACGCACTCTTCAGTGACGCGGTGGTTCCAAGTCTGGGATCCCAAGCCTCCCTCTGCTTTTCTTCAAAAAGACTTCCCTAGAGTTAAGAATGCTGACAGCTCCCTGCTCACTCAACAACAGGGAGCTGGGTTCCCAGGGAAATGAAGGCTCACCAAGTCTGGACTGGCTATTTTTTGATCCTGCCACAAGGAACAGCAAATATGGTAAAAGAATGAGCACGGTGAGAGGAAGGATGCACTGGACAGGAGCCAGTAAACCAGAATTCTGGTGCATGGACCATCATAACTCAGTGTGCCAGGCCCTGGCCTGCCACTTCCCTCTTCAGGCATCTATCTCCTCATACATCTATCTCCTCATACGGAGAGCAACTGTGTGTGTAAGACAGGGGAGGGTAGTGGATTAGGATTTCTTTACAGCAATGGTACTTAACTAGAGTGAGCACCAAAATTAACCGAGGAGTTTTATTTAAGTACAGATGTCTACGTTGTTCCCTAAACTTATGGAATCAAGTCTGGGTATAAAGACTGTGAAAAGCCTTCCAGGGAGCTGGAAAGGTGAGACACGTGGGTAGGGGCTTCTGGGGTAACCGTGTAGAGCTGTTTTAGGATCTCCTACTAGGCTGGCCTCCCGTTTTGCGGGATTCTTCTTCTTTGCCCTCATTCTCAAGAAAACCACCTTCTCTCAGTTTTGGCAAGTACTTCTTACTAATGAAAATGGAACAAATGCCACTGCAGTGAAAAGTGTCACAGTCCTTTTGAATGTTTAAAAACATGTAAAGTCAATACTTCGAACCAAGAGCAAAGCAGCATGCACATACTATTTAGAAGATGTGCTACCCCTTTGCTAGATTGTTTACCTTTGTGCTTTATGTCAAAGGCGTCACAAAGCAGACTGGCAAAAAGACAAAGAGCTTCCTTCTCTCCCAGTTAATGTCTCTGGATATAACTGTAACCATGACAACGATACAAACAATAGCACTGGTAGCTCCATTTACTGAGCCATGTGCCAGGCCCCAGGGTAGGCACCTCTCCTGCTTTATCTTGTGCAATCCTCACTATAATATGAGGAAAGCGATGCTGTTGCCACTGCAGCACAGATGAAGAACAGGTTTGCAGAAGTTAAAAAACAAAGTCACATGGCTTGTAAATGAGAAGCCAGTACTCAAATCTAGTTTGGGTTCCCTGCAAGGGCTAGCTCTACACTTCGCTGTAAGAGAAAGCAATTTGTAACTGTATAGTCCATTGGCAGTTCAGTACGATGTAATCATAGTTCAAAATGCCAGGCAATACCCAGGAGCTGCCAGCAATTCATTCTACGGAGTTAATACTGTATGATTTACGTAACACACAGAAGTAGAGGCCCATGACAACCATTTAAAGGGTGAAAAATATCTAAAATATTTCTTCCCTGGGTGTAAGGAAAGCTTCCAGCTTAAAAACATCCTTACCTACCCATCATCCTTTTCACCTGCTTCCTCCCTGCTGTGCTTCAGATGGAATTTTGAGTCAAACACAAAAATTAAAGGAATAAGGATGATGACAAAGCTTGGTTGGCATTAGAGTCACTCTGACTCACTCTAAATTTTAGCATTTCCACAATCTGCTCAAGCTCACTCTGCATGGGGGAGGAGCATAAGAGGAGCTTCCCTCATTCACAGTCAAGCACAAGCCTGAAAGTCAGGCTGCACCTACTGCCCCTCTAAGAAACCAGAGAAAATCACCACATGATGAAGGTCCCACATTGAATGGAGATCATACTGCCCCGTAAGTATCTACTCTGAGGAGAGTTAACTCATGAGGCAACCTCTGGGCATCATCAGAGGAAATCCTATTAATCCATCTCACAGAGACAGAATCGTATCACGTATGTGGAAAGGCTATACAGAGAACAAAATTCTTTGACCCTCCAATTGTTGAGGACCATGTGGACAACAATCCAAAATACATCTTGAATACCCATCTGCAGTGCAACTGATTACTTTTGTGTAGCTTTTCTAGCCAGGGTCTTATAACTCCCACCCAGGTTACTGGGTGAGAGTACGTCAAAGTGTAACTGTGGCTCACCACTTAAAAGAGGGAGAAAGGAGAGAATGCTAACTGTAACCCAGGAGACCTGGCAGCAGGAGACAGCATGGTGGGCTTCCAGGCCCACAGAGAGAGAAAGCTGAGTATCTTTCGGCAGAGGCCGAGGGCCAGGGTGAGATAGGTTGTGCAAGCACAGCTGGGAAGGCTGTCCTATAGAAGAATTGTATCCTGAGTGTTCTGGAGCCTGAATTGTAACTGTTACTTCCCTATTAAGCCCATAATCAGGAGTTTGCTCTGAGTTCTGTGTGGCCATTGCAATGAATTATCGAAACCAGGAGAGAAGGAGAGAATGCTATGCCAGGGACAGTTGATGTCAGAATTAGTAAAGATAGCAGAGACAGGAGACTTATTTGACATCTGCCTGGCCCCTAGGGTCGCCATGAGTCGGATCCGACTCGACGGCACTTGGCTTTTTTTTTTGGCTCATAGAAATCAGCTTTTTGCTGTTGACTTTGGTTCTTTTTTCCCCTGGTGCAGTAAGAGCAGATCAGATATCACCCCAATGCCATTTGTATGTCTTTAAAATCAATGACCCAAGAATGGTCAAAATTCACTGAACTAAAGAGTTACGGAGCTGTGCATCTTATTGTAAGTTATATCTTCAATAACAAACAAAAAGTAACAGACAAAAACAGTCCAAGAGAGAGGCTAAAGAACATACTGATCATCACTAGGAAAGACTAAATAGCTATACAAGACTTCCACCATCAAATTCTGGGAATTTTCTACCTTTTCTTCCAGCAACCCGCCAAAGGCCTTGGTTGTGCCCAGGGTCCACAACGATCTCAGACTCTGCTCCTGCAGATCCCAGTCTCTCTGCCAGTCTGCAGCAGCAGTGCTGTGAACTGCATCAGTCAGACAGCACATCTGAGGCTGCAGCTCAGCTGAGGTGCACACTGCTTCTCCTGGCTACCTACTGCACAGTTCTCAGTTAGCAACAAGCTGGATGAGGAAGGTCAGACTTCTCACTGCTGGATGACACAGGCTGGCCAAGAGTAGACAGAACTTCCCTGAGTACTGCCACAATCAAATGAAAAGAGTTGGTTTCAAAAACAGCTTGAGATACAAGGAAACCAAAGGTACCCTGATATCACCAGGAGAGAGAACTAGGCATGCGGGAGGCAGCGCTGGGGGAGGCAAGACACCAAGGACTGCTTGCTAGGCCTGCTGACAGCTGAGCCCTCAAGGTAGTTCAGCTTCTTTTCAATATTTTAAAGATCTAATGTAGTTTGTAATGTCTCCATCACAAGGCTGCTTTTCAAGCTGGTGATACAAGGAAACTCTCTGCCTTTGGTTGTAGATCATAGTAATTGAGGGTGGTATCACTGGCTAATCACTTATTTCAAAATATTGATCAGAAGCTATGATTAGGTTGGCAACATTACAGGAATAAACAGGGGTTTTTGGTGACTAAAATAAAAAGTCACTGTATTTAAGCCAGTACAACAAAACATACTCAAGTCTCTCTTGCTTGCTCTTCAAAAATCCCTGTATTATCTGTACAGAGCTGGAGGAAAATATCGAACAAAACTCCAACTCACAAAGGAAAAACCAGAATTGCTGACCTCATAGAGACTGGAGAAACTGCAAGTATGGCCCCTGGACACTCATTTAGCTCAGTGATAAGTCACTACTAAGATTCACCCTTCACCCAGGATCTAAAAGGCCCCTAAAACAAAACAAGACTAAAGAGGCATGCCAGCCCAGGGGCAAGGGCTAAAAAGGAGCAGGGGACAAGAAAGCTGGTGATAGGGAGGGAACTCCAGGTTGAAAAGATAGAGTGTTGAAATGTTGTGGGTTGTTTACCAATGCCATAAAACAGTACATATACTAACTGTTTAGTGGGAAGCTAGTTTGCTCCATAAACCTTCATTTAAAGTATAACTTAAGAAAAAAAAATCCTATGGGGTGGTTTTCAACCTTTCTAGAGTCACAGACTGCTTTGAGAATTTGCCAGAAGGCACAAAACCTTTCCCCATATAAAATGCATATACAAAATCTTACCTACAGTTCCTGGGGCCCATAGAACCCTTTGTGTAATGCATTCAGAGATGCCAAGCAAAGAACCTTGGCGTTAGATGGCTAGCCTCACATGAAGAGACCAAGGAGTTTTATAATTACTTCCATCACTCCACTTTTTAGTAGCAGAAGACTGCTTCCAATGCTCCAAAGGTATGACCTGAGACTTCTGGAGCAGATGTGGACTTAGGGTATACTCTGGGTTACATCAGGACAACAGGAAAATGAATAATTTCTAACTGAAGGAAGTTTCATCTCTTTTTTCCACCACAAGACAGTGCTCCAGAGGGTGGGATCCCAGGGGGCTCTGTTCAACAGCAGTGTAGGTAATGGCATGCTGCTATGCTGGGGGAGGAAACCAATTCATCATTTCTGACCAGACTGCACCCAGTTCTACAGCCATCTTCAACACTGGAGAGGGGAAATCATAGCAAAATGTACAGCAAAGAGGATCCTTTTCCTTTCCTTTCCCTGCTCCCCTTTCTGCCCTAATGCTTATGATCTGGAGTCTCCAGATTTAACCTTATAATAATCCTCAAAGTCTGCAGCCATCTCTGGCTAGCTCAGTTTCTACTACGAAAGTGAAAAATAAAGGTTAGACAAACTTATGTCTACAACAGGGGACTCAGTCAAAGGAGTCAGTACATAAATAAAGAAGAGCTGATATACATCAGCTCTACTGAGAATCAGCTGACAGCAAATCACACTAAAAGCCATCTTGTCAGTAGAACATACAGATTCCCATTCACGTAATGCGAACTGACAACTACTGGGCCAATATAAAGAAAACACCAAACCCACTGCTATCAAGTCAATTCTAACTCCCAGCAACCCTAGAGGACAGGTTAGGTAAGATATCAAAGTGAAGATGCTCATCAAGGTGTATTTCACTGAGGTGGCAGAAAAAGCACAGCCAAAGCCAAGTGCCGGAGGAAAAAAGTGAGAAGAAACAAGTTCAAACAGTTCTACAAGGGACCAACAGCACAACAGCTCTGGTTCTCAGAAACAATCTTGGCATCAAGATACACTGCACAATTTTATCCAAATCATTGTATAGGGGTAATAAGATGTTTTAAGTTAAACCAGAGAAGAGTCTTATTAAGTCTAGGGTCTGTGAGTATCACGAAATTGCACACAAAGCATTATGCAGATACAGGGAAGGCTGCAGCTTTCACTAGAAACACTGGTGGCACAGTGGTTAAGTGCTATGTCTACTTACCAAAAGGTCAGCAGTTCAAATCCACCAGGTGCTCCTTGGAAACTCTATGGGACAGCTCTACTCTGTCCTATAGGGTTGCTATGAGTCAGAATTGATGGCATTGGGTTTTGGGGGTTATAGTAAATTCTCAAATAGATCTACTATTCCCCGCAAGAGCTTTGGATTGAACTGTATTTCCCCCAAATTTATGTTGAAGTCCTAAATCCTGGTACCTGTGAATGAAAGCTTGTTTGGAAATAAAGTCTTTGAAGACTTGATCAGTTACCAGGAATTCAATGCAGAGTAGACTGATCCTAATCCAATCTGAGTGGTGTGCTATAAAACAGACGACAGAGAGAGAGAGAAAGACTGAGGAGTAATGGCCATGCACTGTAGCTGCAGGCCAAGGAATATCTGGGGCTACCAGAAGAAGCCAGAAGACACAAGAAGGCCCTTTCTTTAGAGCCTTTGAGAGAGAACATGGGCCTGTCCACACCTGAATCTGGACTTCTGGCCTCCAAAATTGTGAGATAATAGCTCTGTGTTCTTATAAGCCACTCAATTTGTGATACTTAATTATGGCAGCCCTAAGAAACTAAACGAGCCCTACTGGTATAGTGGTTAACAGCTCAGCTGCTAACCAAAAAGTTGGCAGTTCAAATCCACCAGCTGCTCCTTGGGAACTCTATGGGAGCAGTTCTTCTAGGGTTGCTGTGAGTTGGAATCGACTCCACTTAATGGCAATAGGTTTGTTTTTTAAGAAACTAATATAAAAGTTAAAAATCATCAGTCTAGGGGCATGGAGTTAATATGGCGAACCACACACACATCTCCTAATTTCCTCTGAAAACTAAGGCCTGGGTTGATAACTGAATGGAGCTTTCTGGGTATCAAGTGAACGACATGGCATAGGGCTGTCAGTTTGGACCACATGCCACTAAGCAGGAAACTTCCTCTCTATCACTGAATTCCACTCTTGGTGAGACGCTGGCTTGTATGGACTGCAGGTACTTGCCATTTTTAACTTTTTTTTCTTTTTGCTGGCTGGTAAATGGATGATGGGCAAGAGTCGGCAGCTACGCTGAACCGCACAGTTGAAGTAAACAGTGTGTGCTGCAGCAGAGAGACAGTGTGTGAAGTAACAACATTTTGAGAGCTCAGCAGCAGACCGGGAGCACCACAGCCCCTCTACCCCTCCCCTTTTTGGAGCTCTGCCATAAATTCAGCTGCTTCCTGGAGGGAAGGATAGCTTGACTGGGTCACTATTTTGTTCTGCAGGGAGGTGGAGTTGCTCAACTGGAGGCCTCATCAGGGGCTGATTCTTGGGCTGAGGCAGTACCAATCTGGGGAGTGCTTTTCCAGTGGAGGGGCTGTGTTCAGCACAGAGCTGCCTCACTGGTAGCACCTGGTGGTTAATGACAGAGGCACAGTGGCCCCTCCCTGCTGTGATCTGCATCACAGCATCTGGGGATGGCTGAAGAGGTGCCTCCATTGTCAGCTGGTAGGAGGGGCCTGACACATCTGACAGCCTGACTGATTTTGGAAGCAGTCTGTAGCTTTTAGCTTTTTAAAATGAGACTGCCTGGAGAAATAACTGCTGTGCGGCCTGACCGTATCTCTTCCTTTACTGACCCACATCACAGGGTCAGCTGACAGCCCCATTAGTGACTCTGTAAGTAGGGTAGTGTCTTTATCAGCCAGGAAGAGTAGCCTGTCAACCTAGAGTCCACTAGGGCCAGTCACTAGAGTACAAAGAGGTGGCTGGTAACCAACTCCCTTCTTGGATCTACACCTCAGCTCCTGCTGAGGCAACATCAGAGAAATTAAACAGCCTCTAGATGTCCTGTAAGCAACAAACCATTGCCAGGCACTTAAGAAGCAACCCACCACAGTTCCAAAAAACTCCCAAAATATTCAAAGAACTTCCCAGATGAAGAAGCCTTTCTGAAACTATCAGAGGTTGAGTATAAATAATTATATATAGAGCCCTCCTTGACATTAAATAAAATGCAGCAGAACAAAATGAAAAATTAAGCAAGCTATTTGAACTGATAGAACATCAACATTCTGAAATCCAATTGATCAGTAATAATATTTGTGAATTACACAATTCAATTCAAAGCCAAAAGAGCAGAACTGATGAACTGGAAATTAGATTTGGTGACCCTGAAGACAAGAGCTACTGACATCAGCATTTATGAGGAGAAATCAGAGAAGCATGTGGGACTCTATCAAGAGGAATAATCTATGATTAAACTGGAATTCCTGAACAGCAAGGGATAGCTGAAAACACAGTATTGTTGTTCAGTTGTTGATAGAAAACTTTCCTGAAATTATGAAAGAGAACACAGATATCCAAGATGTGTACTGAATGCCATAAAAACAAACCCCAAAAGAAAGACACCATGACATATTATAACCCAGCTTAATAAAAAGAAACATAAGCAGAAACAAAGGCAGCAAGACTCAAAACAAAGCTAATATTCAGAGGGAAGCCCTGTAGGCTTTCGTCTGACTTCTCAGGAAAAATGATGTTGACACAGAGGCAGTGGGATGACACATTCAAAGTCTTGAAGGAGAAAAACTTCAAAACAAGAACTACATAGCCTGCAAAACTGTCCTTAAAATATGAAGATGAAATTAAGACACTCGCAGATAAACAGAAGCTTAGCAACTTTGTAAAAACCAAACCAAAACTACCAGAAATACTAAAAGGAGCTCTTTGCTTAAAAAAACAAAACCATTAAGTGTACATTTAAGGCAGTGATGCAGGACACAACATACAGAAACCTACTGAGTTACAAAAGGCACAAAATTTAATCAGAGCTACAACATTAAAAGAAGGGAACCAGTAAACATACCATGAAAACTAAGATACCATCACAATAAAAAGGCGGATATTCTACAATAGTTATAGTCCTTTCAGATGGAGATGAAGTTAGTACAATATGCAGAAGTTAAAACTGGGTTTAAACTCAGATTATTAAGGGGGATCATAGGGGCAGCTGCAAAGCACAATAACAATGCAACATATCAAAACAAGAACTGTAGTATAAGAGTCTCAACAAACACAAAATCAACACTGAAAAAGATGAAAATTCAACCCGTAAAGAAGAATGACCCAGAACAGAATATTCTGAGCAACAGAGAAAGCAACAACACAAAAACGAGCACACCAAACACTAAACACATACCTATTAATAATTACACTGAATGTAAACAGTCTGAATGCTCCAGTAAAGAGACAATACGTGATATCTTGTATCAAAAGACACTACTCATCTATGTGTTGCTTACAAGAAATGCACCTTTAAGGATACGAACAAACTGAAAATTAAAGGCTGGAATAATATACACCAATCTAACAATATACAAAGAAGAGCAAGTGTGGCAATACTAATCTCAGATAAAATAAATTTTAATGTAAAATCCACCATCATGGACAAGGATAGCCACTATTTATTGCTGAAAGGGTCAATACAAAAGCAGGGCTTGACAATATTAAATATTTATGCACCCAATACCAGGGCATCTAAATATACTGAACAAACACTGACTACACTGGAAAATGAGATCGATCACTCCACAATAATAGTTGGAGACTTCAACACTCCACTTTCAGTAATGGACAGATCATCTAGAAAAAACCTCAGGGAAGACTCTGATATTATTGGAACAATTAACCAATTAGACCTCACTGACAAACACAGAACGTTTTATCCATCAACAGATAAGTACACCTTCTTCTCCTACACACATGGAACACTTTCCAGAATAGACTCTGTGTTACAACATAAAGCACATCTGAACAAAATCTAAACCACTCAATTATTACAAAATCTTCTCAGACCATAAAGCCATAAAAGTTGAAATCAATAACAGACAAAACATTGATAGAAATTGGAATTCATGGAAACTGAACAACATTCTGCTCAAAAAGCCATGGGTTACAGAAGAAATCAAGGACAAAATAAATAAATTTATGCATTCAAATGAGAATTAAAACACATCCTACCAGAACCTATGAGATACAGTAAAAGCAGTGCTCAGAGGTCAGGCTATCACTGTAAATGCACACACTGAGAAGAAAGCACCCACACCAAAGAATTAACCCTAATGCTTGAACAAGCAGAAAGAGAGCAACAGAGAATCCCTCAGGCACCAGAGGAAACAGATAATAAAGATTACAGCAGCACTAAATGAATTTGAGAGCAGAAGAACAACTGAAAAAATTGATAAAACCAAAAGCTGGTTTTTTGGAAAGATCAACAAAATTGACAAACCACTGGCTAAACTTACTAAAGAAAAACAGGAGAGGACACAAATAACCCACATAAGAAATCAGATGGGAGATGTCACAACAGATCCAACAGAAATTAGAAACATCATAACAGAATACTATGAAAGACTGTACTCTAACAGATTTGAAAATCTAAGTTCCTAGATTCGTATGACCTACCAAAAGTATCACAAGAAGCAGAACAACTTAATAAACCCATCACAAAGGAAGACACTGAAAAAGTCATCAAAAAACTACCAACCAAAAAAAGTTCTGGCCCAGATGGCTTCACTGCAGAATTCTACCAAGCTTTTGGAGAAGAGTTAACTCCAATACTAATGAGACTATTTCACAACATAGAAAGGGATGGAATACTCCCAAATTCATTCTATGAAGCCAGCATAATCCTGATATTAAAGCCAGGAAAAGATCCAACAAAAAAGGAAAATTACAGACCAGTATCATTCATGAACTTAGATACAAAAATCTTCAACAAAATCCTTGCCAACAGAATTCAACAACATATCAAAAAACAATTCATCATGAACAAGTTGGATTCCTACCAGGGATGCAAGTCTGGTTCCGCAACAGAAAAACAATTAATGTGACCTACCACATAAATAGCACAAAGGATAAGAATCACCTGATTTTGTCAACTGATGCAGAAAAGGCACTGGATAAAATCCAACACCTGTTCATGTTAAAAACTCTCAGCAAAACAGGAACAGAAGGCAAATTCCTCAACACAATAAGGGGCATCTATGCAAAGCCAACCTCCTACATCATCTGGAATGGAGAGAGACTGAAAGAATTCCCCTTTAGAACAGGAACTAAACAAGGATGCCTCATCTCACCACTTCTATTCAACATCTTACTAGAAGTTCTGGCCAGAGCAATCAGACAGGACAAAGAAATAAAGAGAATATGCATTGGCAAAGAAGTAAAAATCTCCCTATTTAAGATGATATGATTGTATACACAGAGAATCCTAAAGCATCCATAAGTAAACTACTCAAACAAACAGAACATTTCAGCAAAGTATAGAACATAAAATAAATACAGCTAAATCAGTAGGACTCCCTTATACCAACAAAGCGATCATTAAAGAAATCACCAAATCAATACCATTTACTATAGCCCCTAATATGATAAAATACCTAGGAATACATCTAATTAGGGAAATAAGACACCTGTACAGACAGAATACAAGACATTACTGCTAGAAACCAAGAGAGACTTATACAAACGGATAAACCTACCCTGCTCATGGACAGGAAGACTTAACAGTGTAAAAATAGCTATTTTACCCAAAGTGATCTACATATACAATGTAATCCCAATACAAATTTCAGTGTCATTTTTTTAATGACATACAGAAACAAATTACCAACTTTGTTTAGAAAGCGAAGCGAAGTACTACTGAAGAAGAACACTGTGGGAGGCCTCTCTTTACCCAACTTTAGAATGCATTACATTGCCACAGTGGTCAAAACAGCCTGGTACTGGTACAAAAAGAGACACACACAGACCAATGGAACAGAGTTCAGACCCCAGAGATGACGCCACCACCCTCCTATAAAAAAACTGATATTTGACAAAAGCCCTAAGATTCTAAACTGGGCTAAAAACAATCTCTTTTAACAAATGTTGCTAGCAAAATTCAATATCCATCTGCAAAAAATTCAAACAAGACCCATATCTCACATCTTATACAAAAAACACCTCAAACTGGATAAAAGCCCTAAATATAAAACCTAAAACGATAAAGATCATGCAAGAAAAAACAGGGTCAACAATGGAAGTTTCAATATACAACTTAGACTTCAAAATCTGACAAAGCTTGATCAAGAGAAAACAGATAAATGGGAACTAATAAGAATCAAACACTTTTGCTCATCCAAAGACTTTATCAAAAGTATTAAAAGACCACCTACACAATGGGAAAAAATATTCGGCAACTGTGTCTCAGATTGACCTCTGATCTCCATAATCTACAGGGTACTGCAAAATAACAACAAAAAGCTAAATAACCCAATTAAGTGACGGTCAAAGGAGATGGACAGACACTTCACTAAAGAGGAGATCCAGGCAGCCAAAAGACACATGAGGAAATGCTCACGGTCATTAGCTATTAAAGAACTCCAAATCAAAACTACAGTGAGATACCATCTCACCCCAACAAGGTTGGCCATGATCCAAAAAATGCAAAGCAACAAATGCTGGAAAGGCTGTGGAGAAACTGGAACTCTCCTACACTGCTGGTGGGATTGCAAAATGGCACAACCTCTTTTGAAAGCCATCTGGTGTTTTCTTAAAAAGCTGGAAACAGATATACCACTTGACCTAGTAATCCCACTGCTTGGAATATATCCTACAGAATCAAGGGCAGTCACACAAACAGATACATGCACATGAATCTTTACTGCAGCACAGTCCACAATAGCAAACAGATGGAACCAACCCAGATGCCCAAATCAGAAGAATGGATAAACAAACTATGGTGCATATATTCATGGAACACTATGCAATGACAAAAGAACAATGATGATTTCAGGAAACCTCTCAAAACCTGGTTTCAACTGGAAGACATTATTATGTTCAGTGAAATCAGTCAGTGGCACAAGGACAAATATTCTATGAGATCCTACTATAACAACTTAAAAACAGACTCATGTACAGAAGAAAAGATTCTTCCATGGCTACAAGAGAGGGGAGAGAGGGAGGGAGGAAAGGAGAGGGCTGGTTACAGCTAAAGTAGTTGACAGAAATTCGGTTGGGTAACAGCAGTGACAGCACACATCAGAAAGACAATCAACTTAACTGAACTTCAACATACACTGAAAACTCTTCTAATCTTAATCCAATATTGCAAGGATAAAGTGGCAGGGGTGGGGTTCCAAGGACCATGCTCTCAGGTGACATTGAGGCCAATTCACATAACTAGCCTATTGCTAAGAGAGTCTTCTATACTCCACATTGATGAGCGGCATCTGGTGTCTGAAAAACCAGCAAGCTGCCGTCTGAGGTGTACCAAATGATCTCAACTCAGCCAGATCGGATGATCACCAAGGACAACAAAGACACAAGGGAAAAAAAGCCCAGAAGACAGAAGGACCCACATGTATTGGCAACTGTATCAACACCTGACCAGAAGAACCAGATGGTGCCCGGCCACCACCGATGACAGCTGTGATGTGGCACACAATGTCAGGTCCCAGTGGCAACAGGAGAAAAACAAGGATGTACCTCAAAAACTCCACCAGCAGACCTCAACTGATGGTCCAAAGGCCTGGGAGTTGCCCTGGGAGCACAGCCCCTGACCTGCTGCTGCCCTTGATCATTAATCATTACTGAGGTCAACGCTTCAGACAGGAATGGACTGGACTTGGGGACATAAAATGACTATATGGTGTGGGCATTCTGCGGTTCTATGTATCTACAGGATGCCATCTTACTGGCCTCTTACTAGAAGGGAGAGGACAGGGTGGAGAGGAGTGGACAGGAGATTGTTAAGAGGATATGACATGTATAGAATGGAAAGGAAGAGTGTGCTGTCAGCAGGCAAGGAGAGCAGAAGGAGCTGCAGATAGGTGGGCATGCATACTTAGCTTGGACTGTATACTTTCACCCATTCACAATAAAAAAAAAGAAATTACCAGAAATTACCAATGCAGAGTCCCTGATGCAACATGAAAAAGGTGTTCAGCCCAAGAACTCTACTAAAAGACGTGACTTGATGGTCTAACATCCTGGTGGGTCCTCTGGGAACATGGCCCCTAGACCTACTGCTATCCCTGACCAGAAACCAGTAATAAGTCAACTCCTCACCCAAGAATGGACTGGACTCAGGGCACGGCGAGACCATATGGTATGTGTACTTTATGGTTCTATGCAGTTACAGGAGACTGTCCTACTAGCCTCTTTCTAGATGGGAGAGAAGAGGGTGGAGGGAAGAGGGGCAGATGCTTATTAAGAGAATAGTAGAGATACAGAATGAAAAGGAGTGTGCTGTCACCAGGTGGGGAGAGCAAAGGAAGCCGCAGATAGGTGGGCATGCAAAACTGATTTAGATTGCATACTTTCACTTAATCACAATTTAAAAAAAAGAAAAAAAAAATCACCAGTCTAAGAGAACAAAGAATGGAAAAAAATTAAATGCATAAACAGAAGCTGTAGCCATGATGTACAAAATGATTATGCCTCTTCCTTTATCACTAGCAGAGTTTTCACTGGGTCTGCTTATAGGAACACACTCAAACTAAGCATAGTTCTTTGGCATGAGCTGCTCAGAACTACTGGACATCTTAAATAGCGACAAGCACGTGAGCCAAGTAAGTTCGAAAAGACCTCAAGGAGCAAAGGATAAAGTACGAGGTGGCTATTTCTTCATTTTTAATTATTTTGTATAGCCATCATGCCTACATGACACTCAAGAAGCCTCTTAACAGAATGGTTCTCATTAATTCTGGCCTTAAAACCCATTTACACTTTTATCAACTACAGAAGACCACAAAAAATTTTGTTTACGTGGGTTATATTTATTGATGTTTACCATACCAGGTACTGGTGTACATAGATCTGTGCACAAACAGAAGTATCTACGTGTGAATACAGATACGTGTGCAGGAACATATATTCACAGAAGACACAATTACAGGTACTTCTAAAACATAACCAAATACCTTGTGAGGTTGGTTTTCCAGGTTTTAAGGCTTAGGACCTTAGTCTCATGGCACAATTCTGCCAACTGGAATAAAATAATTTACAAAGTTCATTTTCAGCATCCTAGTAAAGTGAGCGGCATCTGGGGTCTTAAAGCCCATCAGCAGCCATCTAATACACAACTACTGGTCTCTACTCATCAAGAGTAGAAAAGTAAGAGGGAAAAAGTCCCAGAGAAGAAACTAGTCTATACGGCTAATAGCCTACATAAGCCATGGACTCATCTCTCGAGATCAGAACTGCTACATGGTGCCCAGGAGCCCCTACCAAATGTTCTGATCAGGGCCACAACAAAAGGACCCTGACACAATAGGACAAGTGCATGGAACGGAACTCAAATTTTTAAGAAGTCAGACTTACTACAGGACTCCCTTAGACACTCTTTAAACCCTAAACTGAAATTATCCTAAGATTGCTTTTTACCAATATTAACATGGCCTACAAAGTAGAAAATATTACCTGTAGATAAACTGCTCTACTAAAAATAAAAAAATCTATATGAAACCAAAAGGTCAACATTTACTCTAAAGCAAAGAGGAGAAGATATGGGGGCAGGGAAACTACAGTAACTGGAAACAGAGCAACCAGAATACAACTAAAGAGAATATTGACACATTATGAAAAATGTTAACTAATATCACTGGACAACAACGGTAAAGAAACTGTCAAGTGGGAACCTCCTTCATCATGGAAACTTTCACCAAAAGCAGATCATTTTTAAAATACACACACAGACACACACACACACATATGTAGGTACATAAAATGGAGGCCCAGCAGTATAATGGTTAAGAAATTGGCTGCTAATCAGAAAGTCAGCAGTGTGAATCCACCAGTCACTCTTTGGAAACTATGGAACAGTTCTACTCTGTAGAACTATAGGGTTGCTATGAGTCAGAATCAACCAGATGGCAATGCTTGTTTGTATTTTAAATACTGCATCAAAATTAAAACTAAGAAATTTCAAAAATATTAACTCATTTTAAAAATAACAAAGTAAATCTGTTACATGTTAACATAAGCTAGGGTCTCAAATCTGCTTCTTCATTCAATTCATTGTCAATGGTTGTTATGGTTGAAGAAAATAAAGAAAATACAACCTTGTGCAGACACAGGACTTTTCAGGTAACGGCAGACAACTTGATTCTATACTGAAGCTTGACAAGTGATAGTTTCTTACACAGATAAGTATGGTGGTGAGTCTGAAATTCCATCAATGAGTATTTCATACTCAGTTACATTAAAATCCACTTGTCTATCTGCACTCTGAATCTTTTTTCCTGTGCATGATTATTCAGCATCATTTGGAAAACACTGTTCCACTGAGTTTATGCAAATCTTCCAGGTATTGAAGCATTTTATCATAAATTATTTTTAAAAATCACATTCTCTGGTCACATCACAAGTCATTTAAGGATTGGGAAACTGAGCTCACAGTGGTGAATACAAGTTTTCTCAAATTCTAGTTTTCATTTGAAAGCTCAAATGTTATCACTGCCAACAAATACTGTCAGATGTTGTTCTTCAAATGACAGGTTCACTTTCCTCATTTTCAAGACAATCTCTGACAAACCTCCAAGTTTGAGTAACCACAGTTTGTCAATCACTCTTTCAAGTAAAAATGGTGCTGTATTAAAAAAAAAAAAGTGAAAGAAGGAAAAAGTAAAGATACAGTGGTTAGTTTACCTTGCAACTCAATTGCGTATGTGCTTTTCCTCAAGTCAGACTGTTTTTTAATATTTATGCATACTTACTATTTCACCATGCCAAACAGTAAAAGACGTATGCTCTACGGTTGAGATTTAATAATACTTTTCTCTAGCTCCTCATGGCCATTCTTAATAAAATGAGCTCCCTCCCCCTATAAGTATGTAACGGCTATAGTACTGTTAGCAGCTAATGCCTTGATTTGTGCTAAGACACTAACCATTTTATTCACCATTGCTTTTGCACCATTAGTGCAAATGTCAACAGTGAAAAGTGCTACTACCTATTATTACAAAAATAGTTTTGACCCTAAAGACCCTCTCAAGAACTGAAGCCCTAACAAATTACCTCATGACCAATCACAGCTACTTCCAGAACATGGCAGCAGCTTGGAGTGAAGCTACCACTCTGTAACTCCTATGATCAGCAAATCATCATTTGTTTACATGCTTTTGAAGCTGACATAAAAGCTAAAATTCCTCAAAATACTTCTGAATTTTCCTTAGAAACACAAGAGAAAAAAAAAAAAGGATGATCAGAAGCAGAGAGTATTAATTCAATTTATGGTATATCTGCTTAAGCCAGTCCTGTAAGTCCTACGTGTGACAAAGAGAAGGTAACAATAGAGGATGCACCCTCAAGGACAGTGAGAGCCAGTGAATCTCAGTAGAACAGTGAAACCAGATCTAGACGTGTCTGTGCAAGATTCAGTGAAGCTTCCTCTCAGAAGACACAGCACAGCACTGAATCTAAACTACACAGGACTTAAGAGAAGCCATGGCATGTGACAGGAGAGATGGAGACATAGCTTAAGGACAATGGGCAGCTTCATCCTTAATGCTTTTCTTTATACTTTCCTCAGGACCACTCAGAAGGAATCAGAGACCAAGAAGTAAACAATGTCCAAATACCCTCTAAAAGCTACATACTAAAAACCAGACCCACTGCTGTTGGGTCTAATTCCAGTTCACAGTGACCCTACAGGACAGAGCAGGACTGCCTCATCAGGTTTTCAGGGCTGTAATCTTTACAGAAGCAGACTGTCACATCTTTTTCCTGCAGAGTGGTTGGTGGTTCTGAACTGCCAATCTTTTGGTTAGTTGTTAAGTGCTTTAACTACCGTACCACCAGGATGCCTTCTGAAAGCTATGCTGAATCCCAAATGCAAGAAGAGCAAGTGCAAACAGCAGTTGCCCTCAATTAGCTGGCTTGGACTGGACCTATACTAAAAATGCAATTTTTAAATCCAAATCACTGCCCAAGGTCATGCAATGGGTCAGTGGAATAATGAGCCTAAGAATAAGAGTTATCTGACATTTTGCAAAATGCTTCCAAACCCAGGAGACATTACTGTCCATGGCCTTTACTTTCCAGTCACCTCCAGAATAGGCTAGATCTCTGGAGGGATAAGTTGAAGAGCACAACAGTGAGCCACACAATTCAGGAACCAGTGGCTATTGTGTGCTCACCCCAGCTTTCCTACACTACCTCACATTTGTCCTGGAGTGGAAGAGTAGTGCACAGCCACACTGCAGCCACATCTGTGATCAGCTTGGTAACAACCACACTTGTTGCCACGGAATGAACTGTGTCCCCCCAAAAATGTGTGTAGCCATGATAACCAGAAGTTTATGACTGTCCTCCATTCTGTGATTTTCCTATGTAGTATGTTAACGAGGATTAGGGTGCCACTGTAAATCCCTTCCTAAGGTCACTTTCCTTCCTAAGGTCCCTTTCCTGCTCCACTGTAAGAAGAGTTTCCCTAGAGTACGACTTGTACCACCCTCTATCCTCTTATTTTACAAGAAACTAAAGGA
Organism: Heterohyrax brucei; assembly: GCA_028571685.1. Classification (NCBI taxonomy): domain Eukaryota; kingdom Metazoa; phylum Chordata; class Mammalia; order Hyracoidea; family Procaviidae; genus Heterohyrax; species Heterohyrax brucei. The sequence continues at coordinate 81,958,230 of CM053150.1, read as the reverse complement.
AAGGGAAGCAAGCAGAAAGTTGGGAACCCTCTATCATCGAGAAAACAGCACCAGGAGAAGAGCGCATCCTTCAGATCTGAGGTTCCTGCACCAAGATGCTTCCTGACCTGAGATTAATGCAACGCAAGGGCTTTCCTCAACAGCTGACATAGAGGGAAAGCTTTCCCCTGAAAGGACACCCTGAATCTGTACTTGTAACTTACTGGACTACGTAAGAACAAACTTTCTTTCACTAAAACCATCCACTCTGTGGTATTTGTGTTTAGAGTAGCACTAGCTAACTAACACATCCATGGTTCTTGAGAACTCTCTGAAAAGGAAACTTTTAACTGTGGGTAACACAGATGTCCTGGCTCTGGAATTGGCATATGCAGAGTTTTCAAAGTATGAAGTAAAACGTATCTTTCCAGATTAGCTCAGAAGCATCCTGCAGCCTAAATTCAATACAGTAAAAGTTAAGAAATCATGCCACTCTACTCTTCTTTGTCCCCCTTTCAAAGGGTTGCCATATTCACTGGTGAGAAATGGGTGTTTTCTTAACAGTGTATCATCCTTAAGAATGGAGAGTGGAAGATGTGAGTCCTGTTGTGTTCCTGCACGCCTGTATTTGCTCTCTGCTGAAAAAGTTCCATGTTGCCACCTGCTGGAAAAAATGAGCAATATACACCCAGCCCCGAAAAAGGCATTCCTACTCCTCCTTTTCTCTTTATTACAGAAGCTGGCAGACAATTCTGACCCCATTTCTGGCTTCGCCTCCTATGTAATCTACCCCAGGCAGAATCCTTTACTAAGATTCTCCGAGAACTACCATGGTCTCGTAGACAAAATGGTCAGAAATAATTAACTATCACCATATTTCATCCCAAGCTCTCCAAATACATGCTGGAAAAGGCCTAGAGGCAGCCAGAGGGATTATAACGATAACCAAAACAAAGCAAGCACACTGTCAAGTTAATTTTGACTCAAAGTGACCATCCAGGGCTGTGAAGAACTGTCACACAGGATTCCCAAGCTATGAATCTTTACAGGAGCAGATTGCCACATCTTTCTCCTGCAGAACAGCCGGGGAGTTTGAACCACTGACCTTTCAGTTAGCAGTTGGCATGTTTAAGCACCAAACTACTAAGGCAGGCTGTATTCTGCACAATGACAAGGGCTCCCAGCACAGGTAAGGCTGGCACTTATCACTGTCCACAAGCACGAGTTACCATATGGGCTAGGACTGTAAGAATCTCAGTCACAAGTAATGTGCCCAGAACGACAGAGAACCCCCAGAATACTGTGTTCTAAATAAGAACCCTTGACCATATTGGACCCTAGCATGAAGTATGGAAGTCAGGTTTAATCTAACTTAGAGAATTTACTGTGAAGCTACTGGTTTCACTCTGTCTGGAGCAATAAAGAATGAAGAAAACTAGAATAGACCACAACTACCATGGCCTCCACCAAACTGGGCCAAGAGCAACTAAACAGTGCCTGATAGCATACACTGATTGCTCTGACAGGAATCACAATAGAGGGCCCTGGACAGAATGGGAGAAAAATGTAAAATATTCAATCTTACAAAAAAAGACCAGACTTACTGGTCTGATACAGACTACAGAAATGCAGAGTATGGCCCTTGGACACTTGTTTAACTCCATACTGAAGTCACTCTTGAAGGTCACCCTTCAGCCACAGATTAGATAGACAGCCAAGCCAGCCAAAGCCAAATGCCGTCAATTCGGATTAGACAGGCCTATATAATAAACAGTAATACACACAGTTCAACAATGTATACAAGACTAATGGGCACACTGTCCAAAAAGCAGAGATGAGAAGATAAAAGGAACAGGAAAACAGGACAAATGGAAATAGGGAACCAGGCCGAGAAGCAGAGAATGTTCACACATTCAGGGGCTGGCAACCAATGTCTCAAGACAATACATGTATTATTTAATGAGAAATTTTTTCTGTACACTTTCACCTAAACTACAGTTTTAAAAAACTGTTATTTAAAAAATAATGTAACATGAATTACACAGCAAGATTTGTAATCACCATGTTTTCCAAAATTTCTAAAATGGTTGGGGCAGAGTTAAGATGGCAGACTAAACACATGTCTGAACCAAGACCTGAATTGATAAATTAAACGGAGCCTTCTGGACACCTAGTAAGCCCTAGGACGTGGCACAGGGCTATTAATTTGGACTTTCTACCACTGAACATAAAACTCCCCCTCTTTCACTGACCCCACTCGTGGTGAACACTGGCTTGCACAGACTGAAGGTAACTCACCATTTTAACTTTTTTCTCTGTTTTAGCCGGTGGGCAGAGCTGGGACTTGACTAGCAGCTAATCTCAGATGCACTGCTGGTGGGATCGACAGGCAAAATTGACATATTTTGAGAGCCTGGCTTTGGACTCTGTGCATTTCAGCACCCTTGGCCCCTCTTTCTGCCTCCACCATAGGGTAGCTGGTACTCAGGCAGGGGGTGAGCTTGTGCAGGACACCATCCTGATCCATTGGGAGGCAGATACAACCATAAGGAGGCCCCAGCTGGACTTAGTTCCTAGGCTGGGAGGCAGCGCCTGCCCGGAGGAGAGCGCTTTCCCGGCAGAAAAGCAGAATTTTACAGTGTCGTCTATGGCTGTGGCCTGGCAACAGAGACTGTGGACTCTGTGCATCTCAGCGCCTTTGGCCTCTCTTTCTGCCTCCACCATAAAGTAACCAGTACTCAGGCAGGCAGAGAGCTTGTGCGGGACTCCATCTTGATCCATTCGTAGGTGGCTACTCCCCATACACAGGCCTCAGCTGGACCCAATTCCTGGGCTGGGAGGCAGCATCTGCCCAGAGGAGAACACTTTTTCAGCAGAAAAGCAGTATTCTACACAGTGTTGACTACAGATGGGGCCCGACAGTAGAGGCCAGCAAGGCAGTAGCCTTTCTGTATTTTGAGCTACTTTATAACATCTGGGGTTGGATATAGAGATGTTTACTCTGCCAGTTGGAAAGAAGGACCTATACACTGAAAATCTGACTTTGGAAGTTGTCAGATACTTTTTACCTCTCATTTTAAGACAGCCTAGAGAAACAGCTGTGGTTCATCCTCACAGCATCTCTCCCAGCCTCTACTGACTCACATGATGTCCCCAAACCAAAAAACTTTGGATAAAAGCATAATGAAGAAATCACCCATGGCTTCAGAAGGCCCCCAAAAGAATGAACCAAAGAACTTCCCAGATGTACAAACCTTTCTGAAACTATCAGAAGGTGAATGAATACAAAAGGACTACATATTGAGCCCTCCTAGACCTTATACAAAATGCAGCACAGCAAAATAAAAAATTAAGCAAGCTGTGCGATCCGATGGAACACCAGTACTCTGAAATCCAATGGATCAAGAAAAAAAAATCAAAGACATAGAAACTTTAATTCAAAGCCAAGAAAACAGAATGGAACAAACGGAAAAGAGACTTTCTGACTCAGAAGACAGAGCTACTGACTCCAGCATCTATGAGGAGAAATCAGAAAAAAGAAGAAGCATTAAGAAGCATGTGGTACCATTAAGAGGAACAACCTACAATTAATTGGAGTTCCTGAACACGGTGAGACACCTCAGAACACAGAAAGTACTGTTGCTGAGCTGCTGACAGAAAACTTCCAGAAATCATGAAAGAAGACAATATAGGCAACCAAGATGTACACTGAACGCCACTCAATACAGATCTCAAAAGAAAGACTTCAAGACATATTATAATCAAGCTTAACAAAACGAAACATTAGCAAAAACTGTTAAAAGGCAGCAAGACTCAAAGCAAAGCTAACATTCAGAGGGAAACCATGTAGGCTTTCGTTGGATTTCTCACAATGCTGGCACAGAGTCAGTGGCATGACACATTCAAAGCCTTGAGGCAGAAGAACTTCCAACCAAGAATTATATATCCTGCAAAACTATCCTGTGAATACGAAAATGAAATTAAGACATTCACAGACAAACAGAAACTCAGAGACTTTGTAAAAACCAAACCAAAGCTACAAGAAATACTGAAAGAATCTCTTGGTTTAGGAGAACAAAACTACCAACTTTATATTTTAGAAGCAAATACAAAACACATCACCTAGAATCTTACTCAGTTAGGGAAGGGCTCCAAACTCAATCAAAGCTATAATAGCGAAAGAACTAATCCAGGGATCATATCATGAACACCATGATGTCATTGTATTAAAAAGAGGAATGTACCACAGTTGTTATAGTCCCTCCAGATGGAGAAGTTGATAAGAATGGTACCAATTCAAACTGGGTTTACATATAGTTTATTAAGGGGGAACCACAGAAGCACCTGTAAAGCACATAAAGATGCAACGTATCAAATCAAGAAACATAATATAGGAGTCTCCTCAACCACAAAACCAACCCTGAAAAAGGCTGATAAATCAGCTCACAAAGAACAATGTACCAGAACAGATTAATACGAACAACAGAGAAAACATCAACACAAAAATAAACATATCACAATGACAGCACTGAACACATACTCATCAATAATTACTGTGACTATGAATGGACTGAACACTCCAATAAAGAGACATCAAGTGACATCTTGGATCAAAAGACACGACCCATACATATGTTGCCTGCAAGAAACTCACCTTAAAGATAGGAACAAACTGAAAATTAGAGGATGGAAGAATATATATCAAGCTAACAGTGAACAAAATTTCTAAAATGAACCCACATTAGTTCTACAGTCAGTAAAAAGGTCACTAATAAAGCATCATTAAAAACAATACAAAAAACTTTCTTTTTACTATTAGTAATGAATGACGTGCCTTACAGAAAAGAATACTAATATCAGCAGTAGGTAGGTGTTATTGTAGATCCCAAGGTAGCTTCAGCTTGGACTCTCGTGATGTGAAATTCCCATTTATGCTACAGTACCCTATGGTCATGGACAAAATTCAAATAACCCCAGGAACACAGAAGCGCACAAAAATTTTTTTTTTTTTCCTCGCTTAGGAGACAGTTACTTTCAAAGAGATGTAAAAGGGTTCTTAATAGCACAAACATTTAAAAATCAAGAGTTTTAAAAGCTTTTTCTGGCATCAGAGTCTCATTTAAATTAAAGCCAACACATCTATTCTGAAAGCGTGTTAAAGCAGCAGCAAGGAATGCTTTATACATATCCATCTCCAATCCATAATACCTCCTGTTCTCACAATGAAGTGTTACCTTTCCCTGGCCTTTCCAAGATAAGATGACTCAATTTTGAGGTGAAAATCATGCTAATGAGTGGAAATGAAATGAAATCATCTTAATAAGCAGTGATCACCCCCAAACCTCCTTGTACAACTGGTTTCTGCAACATTCAACAGCTAGGAATTGCTCTTGCATAGTAAGGCCCCCAAACTCTCCTAGCCAACTCCCAAGAAAACAGCATCCTAAGACCCTTGTCCTTCTCCCTCTAACTCCAAGAACATGCATTCAGGGAAAGGTGAGCAGCACAGAAAAGAGCACAAGTGAACTTGCCTTTTCCATCTGTTGCTGATGCTTCTTGTAAATGTCTGATTGACCTAAAAAGAGACATTGGGAAAACAAAAGTTAGCTTGCAAATCTGAATTCCACATTCTTTCTAGTAACTAGGTACGATCCTGGCAAATTCACAGATATTTTGGGCCTTAAATTCTTCAGTTACAAACGGAAGGGGTTGGAGTAGATGAATTTAGTCTACTTTTCTTAACATTAAAATAAAAAAAAGAGAAATCTTTGATACTAACCGGGCAATGTATGGGGCTGAAGTCTGAGAGTTAAAGGTGCCCTCTACTGGCCAAATCTGTGGCTAAATATGGCAGGAGCCACGGTTTGTGAAACCCTAGTAAAACTCAACCAACACGTGATTGCCCCCTATCTCTCACTCCCCAGACTATCTCCCCATCCACCCCCACCTCACCCCCCCACATTGCTAAGACATTGGGCCACCTTTGAGCTTACCTGCTCTCTGGAAAGAAGAACCCCTCTAAGAAGGACACCAGACTGATTATCAACTTCTAAAGTCTAGGTCTTGGTACTGCAATCATATGGCTTCATACAAATTTGGTATTTCACTGTCTGGAGATTTAAAACTTCGCTAAAAAATGCCAGCCTCCAGGGGTTTTTTTACCTGGCTGCAATGTGCCATGAACTAATTACCATCATTACAGTTCACACAGGGAACATCATTATTATTATTAATTCAGCCTGAGATTGGAGTTCTAGCATTAGAGCTCAAGGCCACCAAGGGAGAGACGACTTTAAAGGGTAAGCACAGCACAGGCAGATAGGGTGGAGTGCAAAACAGGAGAGGTCTGACCGACCCAGGTTTGACTTGACGATGAGAATACTACCCTTCTAAAACCTCAGTTGTCATGTCTATCTGTAGGATAGGGCTATTTGCTGTTAAGAGCAGAACGGAACATGCAACTGCTAATTAGCACAAAGCTGGCATCAAACCAATGCTAGCTGAATCTGAATACTTAAAAAAATTATTCAGAGATGATTCTCGCTCCCTACCCTCCACCATTAATTAATAATTGGTCTTGCAACGGCAAGGAACACAACAGAGAGCCCCAGAAGAAGTGGGAGAAAAATGGGTATATAACTCAAACTCTAGTAAACAGACTAGACCTGATGATGCTCTGATAGACTGGAGGGCCCCCAGATGTTAGCCTACTACTAAAACCATTCTAGAATCCAACTTCTGATTCGGAGATCAGACTGGACTGTAAGAGATAAGATGATACTGGTAAAGAGTATGCTTCCTGGCTCAGGTAGACACCTGAGACTAAATGGGCAGCTCCTTCCCATCTGGAGGCAAGAGAAGGCAGAAGGAGAAAGGAGTTGGTTGAACGGTCATGGGATATACAGGATAGAGAGGAGTATGCTGCCACATCCTAGGGAGAGCAACTAGGGACGCTTAACAGTGTGTATGTAAGTTTTCATATGACCAATTGATCTGAATTGTAAACTTTCACTTAAGTACAATTTAAAAAACATCATTGGTCTCTATCTTTACTTATTCTTGTCGTTTCATAAAGGTGAAGTCTACAATCATTTAGTCTTTTTTGTGATTAACTTATTTCACTCAGCACACTGTCCTCAAGGTTCATCCTTGTTACAAGCCTGTGTCAAGACTTCATTTTTCTTTGCCTGAGAAGCATTCTTTTGTATGTATATACCTTTGGTACAATTTATTATTTTTGTGTGGTCTTTCTAGTCACAGTCTTGCAACTCTCACCCAGGTGACTGAGCAGGACTGTGTGACAGGGTATTTGTGGCCCACCAAGGGGTTTAGTGGAGAAGGACGCCATGCCTGGTAAAGTAGAAGGCTAGTGAAAAAGGAGGAAGACACTGAATAAGATGGACTAACACAGTGGCTGCAACCACGGGCTCAAGCCAAACAGCGTCTGTGAGAATGGCACAGGATTCGGCAGTGTTCCCTTCTGCTGTACACACGGTCAACATCAGCTTGAACTGGCTTGACAGCACTGACAAAGGGGACTGGCCAGTTTTGTCTTAAACAAGATGTAATTCCAGAGCAAAGAAGAGGGCCAGGGAGAGGCATGTGTGTGAGCACGGCTAGGGAGAAGCGGTCCTGATGGAAGACCTGTATCCTGAGTGATCCTGAGTCTGATCTGTAGCTGTTATTTCCCTAATAAGCCCTAAGTGCAAGTATGGTCTGTGTGGTCACTGTCAATGAATTATTGAGGCTGGTAGGGAGTGCTACGGGAGGGACGTTAGTGTTCAACACGTTGGTAAAGATGGTAAATTGGTAAAGATGGCAGAGAGATGACGCTTGTCCAGCCGCCACCTCATGGGAGTCTGCCTTTCACTGATTTCGGTTCTTCTTCCCCTTTGTGGGATGGGAGGAGGTCAGACACCACCTCCATGCTGTTTTCACAACAGCCTGTTTTGTTTCCCCCTCCATCCTCTGCAATGCACTTAGTTGCTTCCCTCTTTTTGCTTATTGTGAACAGTGCTGCAATGAACATAGGTGTGCATATGTCTGCTTGTGTTGCTACTGTTAGTGTGCACCTAGCAGTCGAATGATGGGTCATGTGGTAGCTCCACCTTTACTCTTCTGAGGAATCACCACACTATTTTCCACAATAGTAATGCCATTTACATTCCCACAAGCAATGGCTGGAAAGAGCTGAACCTCACATCCTTGCCAGCATTTATTATTATTTTTTTTAAATCACTGCCATTCTAGCAGGAGTGAGGAGATATCTCATTATAGTTTTGATTTGTATCTCTCTAATGGCTAATAGGAGCCCTGGTGATACAGTGGTTAAGAGCCTGGATGCTAGCCAAAAGGCTGGCAGTCTGAATCACCAGCCACTCCTTGGTAACCTTATGGGACAGTACTACACTGTCTTACAGGGTCACTGTGAGCTGGAATCAACTTGATCCCAACGGTTTGCTTTTTTCAGCAGTTAGTAATGACAACCATCTTTTTATGTGTTTATTGGCCACTTGGATATCCTCTTGGTGAAGTATGCATTCATGTCTTTTGCCCATTTTTTTATTGGGTTACTTGGTTTTTGTTGTTAAGATGTAGAAGATGTTTTATATATATTTTAGATATCAGATCCTTATTGGATACAAGGTTCTCAGACATTTTCTCCCAGTCTTTCGGTTGTCTTTTTACTCTTTTGATAAAGGTGAGAGTTGATTTTTGTTATGATGATCAAATGGTGACACCAGATGTGGATGAACACTGTATACCTTGACCAATGTAGTGCCATCACTGAGCTGTACATTAAAAAAAGGACAAATTGGCAATTATACAACAACTCCCCAACAACCTCCCATTCCCCAAAACACTATAGCTGTTGATGCTATTTAGATAAACCAAATGCTCCACAGGCCTAGTTTTCTTGGTTTGATGGATTAATGTCATGGTCTTAAGGAACAATCTAACCAACTGTCATAACACTGTTTTAAAGGTCTTGTTTAACCTCTCAGTTTGATGAGTAGTGTCTGGAGTCTTAAAAGCTTACAAGGAGCCACCCAACATGCAACGATTGGTCTCTACTTGCCTGGAAAAAACACAGAAACCCAAGAATCAGAGAAGCTACAGGACTACTGTATTTTATGCAAATGATGTGTATCTTCTATGTATGTTTGCCAACCATGTCTTCCTCCTCCAACCCAAGATGTTTTTGCAAGCACACTATGCCATTTTATTTTTATGGCAACATAAAACAAAATTGGCATGGTAGTGCTTATGAAAATGCCCTGCAGGGTACAGTGTGGTTGGCAAACAAAGATTATCTGCATAAAAATACAGCAATTGTTTCCATTAACCACCACTTCCTCAAACACACTACCAAAGAACTGGATGGTGCTGGCCACCATCGCTGACAGTTTCAGTCAGGGACACAACATATGGATCCCGATAGAAAGGGAACAATGTGAAAAAGAATCTCAAATTTCTAAAGAATCTAGACTTACTGGATCCACTGAGGCTGCAGAAACTCTCAGACCACTGCCCTGGAATAATCTTCAAATCCCAAAGTAAACTACCTCCTGAAATCATCTTTAAACAAACAATAACAAAGTTTAGCTCAAAAAGTAAAGAATGTCATCCTTATTTTCTAGATTAGCCTTAGGAGATCAGAGGGACAACAGTAAATCTAAAGCACAGATAAGAAGTTCAGGGAGCAGTAAGACTAAATTCATGGGGGTGAAATGAAACAAGGAGAGCACAAGTAATGAGAATGTTGACAAAATGTGAACAACATAACCAATGACAACAAATATGTGCAGAAATGGTTAAATGAGAGCGAGCATGTTTTGAAGTGTGTATTTTCACGAAAAATTAAGTTAAAAATATCAACGATATTTTTTGAAATATGAAATATTGTGAAACACAATATTTTAACGAAAGCACAGACTAACTAAACCCATTGCTACTGAGCTGATTCTGACTCACAGTGATCCCATAAGATAGAGCAGAACTGCCACACAGGGTTTCCAAGACATAGCCAGTGGATCTGAACTGTCAATCTTTCGGTTAGCAGCCAAGCTCTTAACTACAGTACGAAAAGGGCACACAGGGTACCAACTACTTCTAACATTACCCTTGAGTACTGACATCAACATTCAGGATATTTTTCATCTGACATCAACATTCAGGGTATTTATTACAAAGAATCTCACCATTTGGCATGTACACATTAGTGCTGTAATAAGTGATAAGAAATTGCCACCTGTGGCTCTATAGTTCCTCTAGGTCCTACCAATACCCCACATTCCTTACATTTTATTGTTACAAAATTGACAGATGTAAAAGTAGGGTACCACACTCTGCTCCTTAATAAGAAGATGCTCTCTTTATATGAAGCAATCCTCATCATCCTGTTGTGGATGCTCCTGAATTACTGGGTGGGGCTGGGGTAGGTGGTGATGATTAAAAGGACTCATCTGTATTTTTCTATGCTGCCAGCTGCCTGCTGAACTGACACATGAACTTCTGTGACACTTGACAGAGTCTGAGTTAAGCACAAATCTACTGAGCTGGAATCAGAATTATCCTCCACTGGCACCACATTTTAATAAGTGGAGTAACTAAATCACCTGACAAACCCCAGAATCCTAAAAAAAATTTAATTTATTGCAAGGGGTACTGACATAAGGAATGCCTTGTTTCTATTAGAAGTACCGTACGTTTTCAAAACCAATGTGTCTTTGATGTTCGCCCTCCCCTCAATCCTACTCTCTTGTATTTTTAAGTGTGCTATGCTAATTTTACAGCAACATGCAAAACAATATATAAATAAATAATTAAAAGCCCTGGCATAAGTGCTTATAAAAATACCTGTGTGGAGGGAGGGTGAGGTTGGCAAACATAGAAGGTATGTATTATTTGCATAAAAATATGACAAATCTATTTTTTAAACTTCATTCTAAAATAATTGCATACAAACAGCCATGGAACTAGATCATTAAAGGTGAAATAAATATTTTGTATTTGCTATCCTTCTTTCCTCCAGAATACTGAACCATAAATTTCCATCCTTTTGAATATGATTTAATGAGGATACTCTTTCTTATCCACCACTGATATGACATTACCGTTTCTGTATACAAATAAATGTACAATATATACATCTAAGGGTTGTTATTTTCAGGAATGTAACAAACTATTATGAAAATATCTGAAATGTTTATGTGCTGTGAACTATCACTAAGTTTTATGTTAACATTTTTCCTCATTTTCCATCTAACTTGGCAAGAAAAGGCTATTTATGTGATTTCATTTAAGTTTCTCCCTTCCACTCTACCCCAAAATCCATGGTGTTATTTTATGTTGTCACTGAATTCTCATTCTCAGACTCCTCTACTGTCTAGAACTGTACTAAATGCCAGTCCATGGTGCCAGGATGGCCAGGTTTATACACAGAAAGAAACAATCTTTGATGGTTATGAGGGAGCGGAAGGGAAGGGAAGGGTAAAGAGGAAAAAACACTAGACAGCAGATAAGTGGTAATTCTGGTCAAGGGTAGGGCAGTACATAATACTGGGGAAGTCTGCACAACTTGACAATGGCAAAATCATTGAAGCTTCACATCCAAACGCCCTATGAGATGGAATTACTGAACTAACAGCTGAGGACCATGATCTTGGGGGACATCTACCTCAACTGGCATAATACAGTTTACACTAGTGAGTACTGTCTAAGGTCTTAAAAGCCTGTCACCTAGACTATGAAATTTACTAACAATGGATAAACACCAGAAGAAAATATATAAGTAAATGGGAACAACTAAAAATTAAACGCTATGCCCATCCAAAGACCTAAACAAGAGAGTAAAAACACTACCCACAGACTGGAAAAAAATGTTTGGCAATCGTGTCTCTGACTGACATCTGATATCCATGATATACACGGTCTTGCAACATCTCAACAAGAAAAACACAAATAATCCAATCAAAGAATGGGCAAAGGATATGGACAGACACTTCTCCAGAGAAGATATCCAGGCAGCCAAAGACACACGAGGAAATGCTCACAATCATTAACCGTACAATAAATTTAAATCAAAACTACAATGAGATACCATCTCACCTCAACATGGTTGGCACTAAACCAAGAAACACAAACAACAAATGCTGGAGAGGCTGTGGAGAGACTGGAACTCTTCCACAATGCTGGTGAGAATGTAAAGTGGTACAACCTCTTTGCAAAGCAATTTAGTGCTTTCTTAAAAAGCTAGAAACAGAAATATTATACAATCCAGTAATCCCACTGCTTGGAGTATATCTTACAGAAATAAGGGCGGTCCCACAAACAGACACATGCACATGAATGTTTACTGCAGCACTGTTCACTATAGCAAAAAGATGGAACCAATCTAGGTGCCCATCAACAGATGAATGGATAAACAAACTGTGGTACATATACACAATGGAACATTATGCAATGATAAAACAAGGATGATTTTCGGAAACATTTCATAACCTGGAATCAACTGGAAGACATTACACTGAGTGAAATCAGTCAGTTGCAAAAGGACAAAAATCGTAAGAGACCACTATTACAAGTAGACTTACGCACAGAAGGAAACATTCTTTGCTGGCTACAAGGACGGGAAGGGAGAGGGTTATTCACAGATTAGATAGTCGACAGAAATTTGGTTGGATGAAGGGACTGATAGCACACATCAGAAGGCAAGTCAGCATAACTGGACTACACCATAAGCTAAAAGGTTTTCTAAATTTAACCCAACATATCAAAGGACAGAGTAGCAGTGACAGGGTTCTGGGGACTATGTTTTCAGGGGACACTGAGGTGAATTGGCATAACTAGTCTTTTTCTAAGAGTCTCCTATACCCCCATATTGATGACTAGCATCTGGGGTCTTAAAAGCCAGCAAGCTGCCATCTCAGGAACATCAACTGGTCCTAAGCCACCTAGAACAGACGACAACCAAGAACATCAAAGACACAAATTAAAATGAGCCAAGGAGCAAGGAGAGCAGAAGGAGCTGCAGACAGGCTGGCATGCAAATTTAATTTGTATTGTATACCTTCACTTAATTATTGTACAAAAAAAAAAAAAAATTGAGCCCAGGAGTCAGAAGGCCCCATAGGATTGGCAGACTACATCAGCATGACACCAGAAGAACTAGATGGTGCCTGGACATCACCGAGGACAGCCCTGATAGGGACACAATGTAGTTTCTGACATAGCACAAGAAAAAGAGGTGTGAGATCAAGAACTTTGTTAAAAGACCAGAACTGATGGTCCAACAACCTGGAGGGTCCCCTGAGAACATAGCCCCTAGACTTGCTGCTGGCCTAGAGCTGAAACCAGTACTGAAGCCAACCAACACTTTAGACACAGAAAGAACTGGACTTGGGGACAGAGAGTGATGCATGTGCTATGTGTACCTCATGGTTTAATATATACACAAGGCTGTCCGACTGGTTTGTTTTCAGAGGGGAGAGGGGAGAGGAGATGGTGAAGAGGAGGGGACAAGTGTTGGCTGAGTGGATACTGAAAGTAAAGAAGTAAGTAAAGAGGAGTGTGCTATCACATGGTGAGGAAAGCAGACAGAACTGTAGAGAGGTGGGCTCTCAGGGTTTTACATGGAAAATTGTCAAGTTTCACTTAATCAAAATAAAAATATTAAAAAAAAAACCACCTTGCCCCCAAGACTCTCTAACCCCAAACTGCACCCAGCACTGACACCAGCTCCCCAAACAAAGACTGAACTGGAGTATATTAACACATGCAGTGATACTGGCGCCAAACTTTCAGACTTAAATAGATATGGGGCTGTCTGAGAAACTCATCACTGGAAGTGAGAAGACAGTGGGTAAGGGGACAGGTCTTGACTAAATGGGCTTGAGAACTTCTGGATGACAAGGAGGAGTGTGCCATCACAGGCGGGTAGGGAAAGGAGAGGACAGCAATTAGAGTAGAATAGTGGTGTGAATGCCAGATGTTACATGGCAAATTGATACAGCCTGTATACTTGTACTTAAACCACAACAAAATTTAGTTCAAAGAAAAAAGCTTATTATCTAAGACACATCTGCTGGTCCCATTCTAGCTAATGCAAAGGAGAAAGAAGAAAACCAAAGACACAAGAGAAAGATTAATCCAAAGGTCTAAAGAACCAGAACTACCACAGCCTTCACCAGACTGAGCCCAGAACAACTAGATGGTGCCCAGCTATGGCTACCACTACTGATTGCTCTGACAGGGGTCACAACAGAGGGTCCTAGACAGAGCAGGAGAAAAATGTTAACAAAATTCAAATTTACAAACAAAAGACAAGACTTGCTGGTATGACAGAGCGTGGAGAAACCCTGAAGTATGGCCAAAGAACATCGTTTTAATTCAGTACTGAAGCTAGTCCTAAGGTTCATCTTTCAGTCATAGATTAGACAGGTTTATAGAGCAATTGATAACACATGATGAATGTGTAGTTTAATCATATAAATGAGACTAAATGGGCAAATCTGTATTAAAGCAAAGATGAGAAGGCAAGACAGGACAGGAAAACTGGACAAATGGAAATGAGAAACCCAGGGTGGAGAAAGAGTGATGGCATATCACGGGGCTGGCAACGAATGCTACAGAACAACTGGTGTATTAATAGTTTAATGAGAAACTAACTTGCTCTGTCAACTTTCACCTAAAGGATAGAAAAAAAAAGTGGAGACAGATAAAGATACAGATACCCTGGGGGATTCAGACCCATGTGGGAATGGCTAGTTCAGTTGCAGGTTTAACACACAAGTATACACGGGACTTCTCTACATGCAGGTTACTTACCATACCACTGGGAAGAGGATAGCTCCACAGCACAGCAGGTCAACCAGAAACAGAGAATCTTTCCACAAGCCATACTCAGTGGTCCCCTCCTCAGTGGACTCTATGATGATATAGGCCACATTTGCCAGGACCTGCGGTACATGAGAAGTCATTAAGGCCTGAAAGCATGGATGGGCTGACAGAAACAGTAGCCCCAATACAGTGTGATCCCGGGCCTACCATTATTTCTGACTCCACTTGTTCTTTCCAGAATTCTGCTGTTCTCCTCAAGACACAGAGTCTCTGTGCCCTCTCCTTGAACCTGAGCAGGGTGTGATTGCCCTGACCAGAAGAATGTGGTGAAGGTGATGCCATGTGATTTCAAAAGCTAGGTCATATGAAAGAGACAGCTCCTGCCTGGCTCTCTTGAACACATACCTTTGGAGCCCTGAACTTTGTTCTTACAAGAAGTCTGGCCACCCTGAAGCCGCCATGCTGGAGACCAGCAAAGATAAAGGCAGAAGCCTGAGATATTCACTTCTCATCTGATCAAGTCTTCCTAGGTCAGGAGACAGATGTGAATGAAGAAGACGTCAAGATGATCCCAGCCACTGTCTGACTATAGCCTACTGAGATCCCAAGCCAGACCTACATAACAAAGCAACTCTTAGATTCCTGATTCACAGATGCTGTAAAAGAAAATAAATGGTTATTGTTGTTTTATGCCACTAAGTTTTGCAGTGATCTGTTATGCAGCAACAGATAACTGGAAAACTGTACCTTGCTTTTTAGGTACCCTGGGCCTCAGTGATGCCCCTCAGGTGCCAAACTAGTAGCAGCACTATATTCCCCATTCAGACACAATGCTCACACTCCTACGAACCATTATTTCTTTGTAGGTTCCTGTGATTTTCAATGAAAATAACTCTTTTAAGTAATGGGACTGCAGTGTCAGAGACTAGGGCAGCAAGAATAATAGATAAAATCCTAGAGACTGAGGGGTCACACTGCTCCAGAAGGAATAACTTAAGTCCAGTCTTCCTACACTGAGTGTGGCTTAGCTCTTCCCAAAGAAGCTCACTGTGTCCACATACTACTTATGTTTCCAAATGAAGGTTTTGCCTGTGTATTTAGCATGTTATGTATAGTTTTTCTGCTGAAACAATAATAAAAAAACTGTGATGTTACTGGAACATAAGAAAAATTTGCAATTTGTGACACATTCTTTAGAAAATTTCCAGTAGCCATAGATGCACAGATTTAATTCCTCATGCATACCTCTAAGAAGTCCACTGTCCCAATAATCTGCCTGACTTACTATACAGGTAATTAATTCTTCACACTTATGCAAAGAATGTGAAAACTACTGTGTCATCATTTGGGTAGTCTCTTAAGTGTGGTTTTCTTTCCATATAGGACTTCTAAGTTATCATGCAAGCCACACTTAATAAAGATGTAACAATTATTTTGGAAATCTAAGTCTCTTCATCGGCACTTGGTTTCTGGGTTCCTCCCTACTTCAAGTTCCTCCTGAAGCCCAGTCTATCCTAAATATCTGCATCTGTGGCTCTTTGTATAAAGACAAGGTGGAAATACAGGCTTTCGCATCTTAATTTCCTAATTCCATTCTCTCCTCAATTTGTATTCTTTATATAAGGAGAGACTAAATATTCCTAGAGGTGTTGGTATTGAGCCTTGTGCCAACTGTTCTTGAAACAACATTTTGTATATCACTGACTCACTGAGAAATTTTCAACAGCTCTCCATGGTCAAAAAGAAGTAGCCTTATTTTTTAAGGTGGACATTAAAGATGTTCCCAGACTAGTCCCTATATTTAAATACAGGCAGCCCCCAGATTATGAATGAGTTCCACTCCTAAGTCTGTTTTTCACTGAATTTCTATGTAAGTTAGAACAGTTAGGTACAGTTCCTATTTAATGTCAGTCAAATGTGTCTCTTATTATATAATACACACTTTCTGTGAATAAAAAACATTAAAGAAACACTAAAACAACTTTAACATAGTAATACAGTAATGTTTTGATGTGTGTCACATAGTAGCATTTTTATTATTAGAAACAATTTTATGAATTTCATTAAAAATTCTCCAGTTTTTAATATAACAGGTTTTATGAGGGTTGGTTCATAACTACAGATTGTAAGTAAGACGGATGTTCATTAACCCAGGGACCACGTGTATTCACAACTTCCTTACAGTTAATGTTTTAAACGTCTTTGTTTCCTCCAAGTAATCTACTATATAAACTTGTGTGTTCATTTTTTAAGGAAGCCAAAAAGAGGTAAGCCACGAAAACTGTGTCCATTACCCCTGGGTTCGTGCCAAAGGGAAAAAAGTTCCAAACAAAGTGGACGGTGATGGCTCTCACAGGAAAAGGAAAACAAGCAGGTAATGTGACAAAATGGGAAGAATACCCATGTCTTATTACTTACAAGCTCTGAGACCTACATAGGCTGTAGGAATGGGGCTTGGACCAGAAAAAACTCCTGGTTGTTCAAGAGCCAAAAGACCAATACAGTTCCTTGGCATCTTTCATACAAGGGACAGCAGCCTGACATGTTTCTGCTGGGAATCCTTTGCCTCTGCCTTGTTATTTTCTTTAAATATTCAGCAAAGGCCCATCTCAGTCATAAAGTCCTTCTACATCATTCTAATTTGGGGGTGTACCATGTCCTTGAAAAACTACAACTACTGGCCCATACCATTCATTTGACATTACATATATTCTTGTCATTCAGGGTGACAGTGGTTTTGCTACTGAGGTTGCCACCAAGTACTAATGCTGATCTTGCTGTCTCAAGAGTGTCCTCTTCCTTTCCTACCTGCTCCAATTACACTGTGCTCCAAAATGTGAGATCAGTTAATGAGAGCAACTTCCTCAAACAATGTTGGCTGGTAGAGCAAAGCAGGGTAGTTGTGTATCCCTGCTAAAACTACTCTGTTTATTATAAATTGTTTTGTTTTGCATGCCCAGGTTCTGCCTTCAATAAGACTATTAATATAAGACAAAACAAGATTTCTCTCCCAAGGGGCTTACAGCCCTAAAGGCTTGCCTCAGCCCAGGGCTCCAAGCACAAGAGGAGTTTAGCTAATGCTAGCTTCCAGTGTCTACTCCTACGTTCTACCTTGTGAAAACTCACTGGTGTCATTCAGTTTTGAGAGAATTTATTATTAAAATCACTATGTACCTAAGCTGCTTCAGAGTGTCATTTTGTTGTAAGGAAAACTAACACAGACAAGAAGGTGACATATTTCCCAAAGTTTCCAGCAGGTCTCTCTTCAATTCAAAGTCTAGGCTTCTACGTGCTCATGTAAAGACAACTGAGAGTCAGGCACTGCCCAGTGCAATGAACCGAAGTTTAGGCTGTGTCAGTATAGAGTTTATATTAACTTTATTCAGAGAATTTGGTGTTCATCCGAGTTCCCAAGACATAATCTCTTAAGAAAAACAAACAAACTTGGAATTTAAGTGTTTTCTGTAAGAACTCCAGATCACACCTAACTAACAGGTTATGCCATTGAGGTGACGATGTGACTCTGGGGTAGGTAGGGGCTGGCCAGGCGAGAAAGACATACTATGTCACCTTGAGATACTGACCAACCTCAGGGGAGAGGGGCTAGAGTTTATATTATTAATGATACCCCAGTAAAAGCTCTGGACATTGAATTTCCGTGAGCTTTCCGATGGCAACAGACATCTGCTCTTGAGATGGTGACATAATCTCTTTGGGACACAAACCTTCCTATTGGGAATCCTCCCAGACCCTGCCCTATGTGTCTCTTCATTTGTATCTCTTGTTTCTACCATAAAATATAGTTCTGTGAGAACAAATTATTGAGCTTGAGCAAGTAGTGGGAGCCCCGCAAATCAGAGTTAGGGAGGCTTAGAACCCCTGAGCTTACCACTGGTATTCAGAGGGGGCAGAGAGAACATCCCAGTTTTGTAGCCAGCAGGTCAGAAGTGAGGGGGGCCCTTTAAGCTTCAGGCTTCCATCCTAAAGGGGTAGTGGGAAAATCCTAAATTTGTAGCAAGCAGGTCAGAAGTGTGGTTGTTGTAGGGCCTCTCAACCTTACAACTGGTGTATGAAGTTCTGGGTCTATGTGGCAGTCTGGAGGACTGGGTGGTTAGAATCAGACAAAGAACTCCTGTATAGGTGGATAGGGTTAGAAAAGAAGTGGTAAAAGTGGATTTGACTTTTATCCACACAGAATTTTAAACAGTCTTTGATCCCAGATGGCAGAAGCTGGGTTTCTGGGGTTGGTAAACTGACTTCCTCTTCCCAAAGTCCTGGAGTTAAGCCTTACCGAGTGTCAAGATATGAACTAGGATAAGCAGTATTAGGGTTCCTTTACCTGGAGTGGGATGACGATCATGAATATCTTTTTGTCTTTATCAGACAGAATGTGCTTAATGAAAGCCCAGCCGGTGCCAATGAGGGCAATGGTGATGAAAAGTAGTGCCCCCTTCAAACTAGAAAAGAAAAAATTAACAGATAACAATGAGTGTCTCTTCAGGCTCTCACTCAACTAGTTAGATTATATGAGATTGCTCCAGGACTTCGCATGCTTCTTACAAAAGACAAGTAGCCAAATTCAGGAAATTCATCTCAGGTGAGCAACACACTCTTTCCTGCCACACAAATAGTTAACTCTGCACCCCACCAGCTGAACAGTTAAGTATTTCAACCAGACAGTCACTTCCCAGGAGCATGCCAAACAATCCCCAGTTCTCCAGTCTGGACAATCATCTGAAATTCACACACTTTACTATAGTGGAGACCCCAGATAGGCTGTCAGGAGAGGGTGGGACCAGTCAACTGTTGTCGTTTCTTATTGTAGTTTTTCCAACTTGTGCCATCTGTTATTTCATAGCATGACATTTCACATGTTGACTGGCATACTTACAGGTGAGTAATGTAGTACACGACAGCCCAGCCTTCAATCGGGAAGCCCTGGGAGGAGATGTAGTGATAGTCGATCTGAAAGGTCAGAAAGGTCAGTCTACCACATGCCTTAGCAGACAGTAGGACAGCAAATCATACCAGAGGGTTCTATAGTAGGGGATGTCCACCCTCTGTCTCACTCACTCCCTAATGTCCCACACGTCAATTCACAATGAAGTGCATGAGCGTACTAACAAAACATTAGGTAGCTCCATAGACTTGACAAAAGGTTTAATGTCACTAACACCCAGACCAGGTCCCGAGTTTGAAGTAGGTGATTCACTCTGGCAAATGGCTGCCTTTTCTTTTCTTTAAAAATCTCCAAGGTCCAAATCACAAATCTTATCAGTATCCCAGTCAAGAACTTTATCACCCAATCCCTGTTGCTTATGTAGCTAAGGAGGTCAGTTAGTCAGTAAGTAAAAAAATCTATGCAGATCATCCAGCTTCAACCATTACTTTCTATTAGGGGGAAAAAAAAAAAAAAACCCTATCAATTTTGAGATCTGTGAGGCCACCAAAGCATTTTGGCTAAAATGGCAAGTTTCAGTCATGTGTCCAAAATGCTTCCTGGCAGAACTCAAAATTGTGACATCAATTTCTTTATACACTTTTCATTCTATCACAAACAACTCTCTTTATACTAAAGTGAGTCAATGACTCTTTCACTTATTAGCTGTATGGTTCCAGAAATAAATCTTTTCATTTGGATCCAAATGGGAAATTAGCTGAAAAACTGTTATTTCTTGAAATTATATCTGGATGTATTATTGTTTTTTCCTATTAACAACATTTTTAAATGCACACTAAGACAGTGCACATCCAGAGACTGCCTCCCTTACATGTGTGGTCCATGGGGACCAGGTAGGCTTATGAATGGGGAAGGTGTGCTCTTGCCCTACAGGCAAGTTCATTTCAATCTGTATCAGTTCTATACAATCAAAGCTTAAGTTCAATTTTTATGCCTCAATCTCTAAAGCATCAGTTTGCTCTCAAGTAAGTACGATTAATACTGAACTCTGAATTAAATGGGAGTATGAGGGAACATCTGAAAAAATAAACATAGTGGAAATAATTCCACAGGTAGCATTCTAATCTCAACACATGTTTTCGGAAAATTCTGTGTTCGTGATAGTATGTGAAAGGTAGGACAACTTGCTCCCTACTAGAAGCCCCGCCTCCCAGACAAAAGAAGGCTTCGTGAGCATTCTTTATCTTGTGTTTCCCACTACCTATCCCCTTCTTCTCATCTATTTTTACTGCTCATGTGAGCACTGTATACCATTTCATACATTACCCCCTTCAAAAAATGCTGATACATACTGCATGGAACACCAGGGAAAGAGACTTGGTGAAAGGAAGGGCCGCCATCAACCAGTGAATTTTAAATACATCATTCCTGTAGAAACAGAGAAAAGACTTGAAGGAATAATCCTTTTCTCAAAGGACAACAGATACTCCACTCATCGGATCTATTTAAAAGGGCACAGTAACCAAAATGTATGCAAACTCCAAACAGGAAAGTTTTAAAAAAAAAGTTTCCATAATACCATACGATCCAGCCATACCACTCCTCGGAATATACAAGGTCTGCTAATTAAGTTCATGAACTCATCCTAGAAAAAGTGCTACATACCTCACGGCTGAATATCACTGTGGTCACCTATGACGTACTCCCCTTGGGAAGCTATGCACTGATGCCAGCACCAGTCCACCCTTCAAAGTAATACTGGAACTCTTTCTGGAATGGCCATCAGAGCTATTATCGTGTTACCCTTAATGTCCTGAAGGTCATCAAAATGTCTTTCTTTTAATATTTCCATCATCTTTAGGTAAAGAAAAAAACTCACTGGGGGCCAGATCAGGTAAGTAGTGAGGGTGTTTCAGCACAGCTGTTTACAGGCTAAATACTCCCTCACAAACAACTATACAATTAACTTTAAGTACTTGCCACCTTGTTACCATGCACAGTGGCCATTCCAGAAAGAGTTCCAAAATTGTTATGCACTGGTGTCAGTGCATAGCATCCCAAGGGGAATACTTCGAAGGTGACCATAGTGGTATTCAGCAACGAGGTATATAGCACTTAGAACAACTAAGTTTGTGAAGTTAATTGTCAGATCTCGTATCCTAGGGAAATAAGGGCTGCCACAGATACACACACACCAATGTGTACTGCAGCACTGTTGACAACAACAAAAAGATGGAATCAACCTAGTTGCCCATCAGCAGAGGAGTGGGTAAACAAACTATGGTATGTTCATAAAATGGAATACTATGCAATGTTAAAGAACAATGATCCTGGGAAACATCTCATAACATAGAGGAATCTGAGAGGTATTATGCTGCGTGAAATACTTCAGCTGCAACAGGATAAATATTATATGAGATCATTATTATAATAATTGAAGAAAAGGTTTAAACAAAGAAGAAAGCAGTCTTTGATGGTTACAAGGGTGGGGAGAGGCAGAGAGGGGTATTCACTGATAAGGGAGTAGATAGGAATTGGGTTAGGTGAAGGCAGGGACAGCATGCCATAGTGGAGAGATCAGCACAGCTGGACTAAACCAAAAGCTAAGAGTTTCCCAAATATAACCCAACATTTCAAAGGACAGATGAGCAGGGGCAGGAGGTCTGGGGACCATGGTTTCAGGGGATATCTAGGTCATCTAGCATAACAAAGTTTTTTAACAAAATGTTTTGCATCCCACTTCGGTGAGTGGCATCTGGGGTCTTAAAAGCCTGCAAGTAGCCATCTAAGCACCAATTGGTCCCAACCCACCTGGAGTAGACGATGATGAAAGATATCAAAGACATAGGGAAAACATGACTCTAAGAGACAGAAACGGCCACAATTCAGACACCACATCAGCATGAGACTAGAAGAACTAGATGATGCCTGGCCACTACCAAAGACAGTCCTGTCAGGCCACAGAGGCAAAAATTGAGGTGAATGAATGTAAGGCCGCTGGGAAAGCAGAAGCAACTAGTACAGCTATAGGGGAACTCCGCAGCCCAGAGTACAAGGTTGGAAGCCAGGCATCAGAGATGGGCTAGGGAAAAGCAATGGGTTTGTGCTCCTTTCTCCCCACCTTATGACGAGTGCCTGTAAAACACATCAGGCCAGTGGTGTAAAGTACCCATTCCCAGCGCCATGCCTCAACAGGGAGGTGTAATACAGGTACTAGTCTAACCTTTTGGATTTTCGGCTATTAATTCCCTTTGCCCTCTTTCATCTCTCCCTCTAGAGAATAACCTAATAGAAGACATGTAAGGTCACTATGGCGAAAAACTTTTAACTCTATTACAGTACATATACGAACACTTAAAGCCACAGAGGAACTCTCACTCTCAGATACTAAGGCATTCTGCAGAGAAACAGGAGTAAAAGATGTGGAATGGGCCAGTATCAGAGAAGAACACCAATGGAATACACAGACGAGAGCATTCAGGAACAGTCATACTCATACGGAAGCCTGATGTATAATACACGTGGGACCATCCACTTTATGGTTCTATGCATCTATAGGATTTCATCCTGCTGACCTCTGGCTAGAGTAAGGGGAGTAGGTGGAGAGGAGGGGAAAGGAGACTGTACGCAGGGTGAGACGCGTATGGAAGCAGAGAGAAATAGTGTGGGGTTGCTGGGCAGGGTGAGCAGTGGAAGCTCCATATAGGTGGGCATGTAAATCTATATGGGAATGTATATTTTCACTCAGTCATAATAAAAACAAAAATTAAAATTAAAAAAGTGGCACCATCCACTGGGTAATCAATTGTTTAATAGCTGGCACTGGGAAAGACTGGCTCAAACCTATATATATGAATAAAAAATAAACTGGAGCTTTATTTGCACTCAAAAGACTAAAATTAGGCAGATATGACTACATTAAAGACTGTCATTCAGTAACACAGACCATAGACGAATTTAACAGGTTAGGATACCAAATTTGCAATGTCTAAAACAGACAAGGGGTTGATATCCAGAATAAGAAATCATGCAAAACAACAAGGACAGAAAACCCAGCAGAAAAATAGGCAAAGAATATGAACAGGCAGTCTTAAAAGTGGAACCCCATTAAGAAGCTGGTAGGCGGTGGGGGAGAACCCTCTCAATAGATGCAGAAAATGGATCTGATAAAATCCAACACTGTTTCATAACAAAACTTAATAAAACTGAAACAGAAGGGAACTTCCTCACCTTGACAAAAATTCTAAAAAACCTACAACTAATATCATACTTTACAGTAAAAAATTAGATGCTTTCTCCCTAAGATTGGGAACAGGCAAGGATGGTCCCTCTCACAACTCATATTTAATACCATACTGGAAGTCCTAGCTAATCCAATATGGCAAGAAAAGGAAATTAAAGGTATATACACAGGGAAGAAATAAATAAAAGGGTTTTTGTTTACAGAAGACATGGCTATATAGAAAATCTCAGATAACTGACAAAATAATTCCTGGAAATAATACGTGATTATAGCAAGGTTGCAAGAAATAAGGTTAATATATACAAGTCTGCTTTCCTATGTATCAACAATAGACAAGTGGAATTTGAAATTTAAAACACATCATCACTTACATACCATCAGAAAATTAAATATTCCAGTATAAACTTAACAAAATATCTACAAAATCTATATAAGGAAAACTACAAAACTCTGAAGAAAGAAATCAAAGAGGGTCTAAAGAAATGGAGAGAGATTTCACGTTCATGGAAAGGAAGACTCTATACTGTTACGATGTCAGTTCTCCCCAGTTTGATCTACAGGTGCCAGGCAATCCCAATCAAATCACAGCTAGTTACGTTCTGGATACTGACAAACTCTTTCTAAAGTTCATAAGGAAAGACGAAAGATCCAGAAAAGCCATTGCAATACTTATGAAATAGAAGGCTAACAATACCCAGACAAACACAGGGCATACTTGGAAACTCTTGGAACTTTCTGCTTGATTTTTCTATAAAGCTAAAACTGCTAATATTTAAAAAAAAAAAAAAACAGAAAGAAAGAAGAGGAGCTAGGCCTTGCATGGAATGATGCTGAGACTGTGCATGAACTGAGACACATAAAGTCCAAGCACAACTACTGATACCTTCCCATGCCAATGCACACCTACTTCAAGGTCAAAGAAAAGTCAAAGCCAAAGTAGTCTACCACTAAGGAATGGCAATGAGATTTACCCATAGTGTAAAACTGCCCAAGGTAAAGAACAGTGTTCACTCACTTCTGGCAACCATGTTTTATAGTCTCAAGTTAAAACATCAACAGCTACGGTTGTGATACAGAAAGAATACAGGGCCATGGCCAGATCTATCGGACAAAAAGAATACAGGGCTGTGGCCACATCTATCTGAGAAAAAGAATACAAGGCTATGGTCAGTTCTATCTGACAAAAAGAATACCCAGGCGTGGCCAAATCTATCTGGCTCAAACACTGGTCCTACCCTTACAAATTTGATCTCTCTAAGCCTGGGTAACCACACCAGAGAATGGAGCTGTTGGAAGATTAACTCAAAAGCTGATGGAAGATTTACCGAACTAACCAACATCAGGTGCCTACCCAGTGGCAAAGCAGGTACTCAAAAGTATCAGCTGCCAATTTTCCCTTATCACTTCCCCAGGATTCTCCTCTTTCAACTCCATACCCACCATAAATCTCACAGTACTGGAATGAGACTGACACACACAAGAAGCCTACCTAGGTTCTAGGCCCAGCTCTCTCATGTCTCTCATTTACCCTCTCTGGACCTCAATATAATCACCAACAAAATGAAGCAACTGAGATCTCTCAGCTTCTTCTGGCTCTAAAGGGCTGTGAGTATCAAACGAACTTGACCAAGATGGAGTCATACACCCTGTCATGGACTGAACTGTGTCCCCTTAAAAAACAAGTCAACTTGCTTAGGCCGCAATTCCCAGTAATGTGTGGTTGGTCCTCCATTTTGTGATTTTCCTACATGTTATAAATCATAACGTCTGCCCGCAGTTAAAGCGGATTAGTGTAGGGATGTAACACCCTTGTTCAGATCACATTCCTGAGGCAAAGTAAAGGGAGTTTCCCTAGGGTGTGACTGCTACCACCTTTTATCTTACAAGGAAAGCAAACGGAAGCAAGTAGAGAGCTGGGGAGCTCATATCACAAAGAAATGAGCTCTGGGAGCAGAGCACGTGCTTTAGAACTGAGGTTCTGTGCTGACATGCTCCCAAACCTAAAAAGACTGTTGTCAAGGACCTTCCTCCAGAGCCAACAGAGAGATATGTCTTCCCTTGGAACTGACACCCTGAATTTGGACTTGTAGCCAACTAGACTGTGAGAAAACAAATTCTCTTTGTTAAAGCCATCCCATCCACTTGTGGTGTTTCTGTTATACCAGCACCAGATGACAAAGACAAACCTTACACTATTTGAAACTCCAATGAATGGAGTTAGCTGTAAGATTCATGGGACAACATGACAATAGGACAAAAGGCTTGCAAATTTTCAGGTATCTCTTAAAAGCTGCCACACAAATAGATACATGCACACCAATATTCTGCAACACTGCCCACAATAGCAAAACACTGTCCACAACAGCAAAAAGATGGAATCAACCAAAGTGCCCATCAACAGATGAGTGGATAAGCAAACTATAGTATAGTCATATAACAGGATACTACACAATGATAAAGAACAATGATGGAACTGGGAAACATCTCAAAACATGGAGGAATCCAGAGGCATTATGCTAAGTGAAATCAGGGAGCTGCAACAGGACAAATATCATATGGGACCACTACTATGAAGACTCAAGCTAAGGTTTAAACACAGAAGAAAACAGTCTTTGACAATTATGAAGGTGGGTGAGGAAGACAAGAAGTATACATTAATTTAAGATATAGAACAGAATAATTTTAGGAGAAGCGAAGGACAGCACATGATGTGGGAGAAGTCAACACAATCAGACTAAACCAAAAGTTAAGAAGCTTCCTAAATAAACAAAACATTCAAGGGACAGAGTAGCAGGGGCAAGGGGATCATGGTTTCAACAGACATGCAGATCAACTGGCAAAACCAAGCTTATTAATAAAATGTTCTGCATTCCACTTTGGTGAGACACACCTGGGGTTTTCATCTAAGAAGCATCAGGTGGTCTCTACCCACTAGGCAAAGAGAATAAAGAGCATCAAAGACACAATAAAAATATGAGCCCAAGAGACAGAATGGGCCACATAAACCAGAGACTGTTATCAGCATGAGACTGGAAGAACCAGATGGTGCCCAGCTGCCACCAATGACTCTCCTCACAGGCAACTCAACAAAGAATCCCTGATGGAGTGGGAGAAACGTGAGGTGCAGAACTTGAACTCCAGTAAAAAGACCAGACTTGGTTTTCTGTCAGACTGGAGGGTCTTCAGAATACACAAACCTTGGATTCTCAGCCCAGAAATGAAATCTTTCCAGAAGCTTTCACTTAAAACACAATGAAAAAAATTAATAATAAATTTTTAAAAAATTAAGTACTTCTATGTACATACTATTCAACAAAAAGTTGAATAGCTGGTAAAAAATAGGCTAGTCTCATTTAACCACAGCTTTAAAAGTATCATCACAATTTTATTATAAGTGAACCAGTGGCAATGACTATTACGTAACTAAAGGGAAATTAACACACCAATTAACACCAGGTTAGTAAAATATTGCACATGTATCTCATTATTTATATAACACCCTAGTTTTTCAAAGCACTCTCTTATTTTGGGGATCACATACTAAATCTAAGAAAATTGACTGCCTTTAAGAGAAGAGCAGAGCCACTACTATACCAGTTCTGTAGTCACGACAAAAGGTCAGAGTGAAGAAAGCACACAGGCAGTAACAGTCAAAGTTGATACCTGAAATCAAATCTACCTGCCTTCTAGCTCTTACTTCTCTAATAATGGCAAAAGCAAACTTTCTTAAAAAGAAAACCAAAAATTCTTTTATGGTCTGAATTTGTAGAATGTTTTCTCTTAGTGATGGCTGCCTAATAATCTAGTCCAAAATATGATTCTGTAGGTACCTTACAAGCAAATAAGAGGCTCTTTATATATGATGGGTATAAAGGACATTACATCAAATAAGAACCAGCAACTGTGTCCAACCACAGCTCAATAGCATGGGCTCTGAGCATTTCTAACAGAAGATAATCAGGTCACTGAGACGAAAGAGGTCTCAACATCTGCCCCAATGGTTCAGTGACAGAGGTATTTGGTGACAGTAAATTATTTCATTAACTTGTATTATAGCACCATATTCACATACCATCAACTTCGCAGGTTACAGCCTTATAATATCACACATATTTTACATGATTCTGTAACTGAAAACTTGTATTTTCTTCTTACCTTTCTGGGGAGGGAGACAGAGAATTTAACATTAGTTTCATGCACATGCAGCTGCTCCCTTCAAGTACCAAGTACAGGAAGTTAAAACCTCAGAGTTTTCAGAAGGAAGGCCAAAAGCCAGGCTGATGGGCTTTGAAGAAGTTTCCTCCAGCAGCAAGCAGCTGGAGGTCAATAAAAAGACTCTTCCAACTAGCTTGGGCTGATACTTTCAGTCACTAAACAATATCTCTACCCCCTCACCCAGGCAATGTGTCCTCTTCATTAATCTCTAGAATAAACAGCCACTGAATGGGACCAATTTTCTCACTGAATCTTAAAACTGGGATCTCTGCTATGGAAACACTGTGCTTATACATTTCATTTTGCTTGCATATTACTGAACTATTTGGATTTACTTTTTAAACAAAGCAATGGAAAGCGAACAAACACCAAGGAATGCAAAGACCTCCCACACTGCAAGACTCCTCTACAGTCTCCCTAGTGTTTTAGGAAGATGCTCTTTGAAGAGAACAGGACTACTAGCACCAATTCTTCCAAAATTCAGAAGCCAGCAAAAGACAAAAATACACAAATCTCAAGACACTCTGATTTGAAGGTCCCAAGGAAGTAATAACTTACCGTCGTTTCCGAAGGATGTGAATCCAGATGGTCCCGGAAAGAAAGAAGAAAAAGGCCATGGAAATGTATAATTTGGGGAGAGGAATTTCTCCTGCTGAGAGGTAACTGTCAGGATTCTTCTCTGTAATCTCAATCTGAAATCAACATGGATTAATTTTTACTTTTAGGGAGTGGATCATTCCCTATTCAGCAGTTTGCAATCTCACCTGTTTCACTTGAGCTTAAGTGAGTGAGTACCAGCATATCATAACCACATTTTAATACCTAGGTTAAAGTGCAAACATATTCTAAATTGATTTATATTACTCATGAAGTCTCTGCTAAACACCCTACTGGCAGGCACTTTAGTTGGTCATATTTTTCTCTTACTCTCCGTAAGTGTTCTTACAATCTACATTTACACAGAAATACAACATCTTGTCTGTTATGCTGCTGACAAAATCCTCAGGCCACTCCCCATGAACAACCTCCAAAGAGTACTCACATCAAGGCTGAAAGAAACCCTGTCACTAGACCGCACTTCCTTCCCAAGGCATTTATGAAAGTAAAGACTGTAGAGGCCTTCTTGATCATCAGTGCTGATGTTAAATGAAAACTGAAAGTGACAAAAAAAAACCTTTAAGGTATCAAAATCTTTACATAAATTTTTAAATTGCAGAAATAAATCATAAATGTTACAGGTAGAAGACCAAGTACTTGAGTTAATCAAATCCTTCCAGAGGCAAGTTTAAACAGATGTTCTTCTTATTCTGATTCCAACCTTTTTTCTTTCCAACGCTTTCTTAAGACAATTTTCAAGTATTCAGAAAAGTTGCAAGAACTGTACAGTGAACACTTGTACACTCACTACCTCCAGTCTACAATTATATTCTACTGTATCTGCTGTGCCATATCTGTCCATCCGTAGAAATAATCTAAGATAGTTATCTAGTTTTCAACCCAACATATTTATTTTCCCTTTTAAAGTAAAAAATAGTTTTTAAAAAGAAAGAAGGTTCATTGATACCTAAGTAAAGGCCCAATATTCCTTAATTAAAATTTATACCTATGACTTCAGAGAATAAAAAAAGTGGCTATATTTTCTACATTTACATATTTTTCTACACTTTTATTTCATATGTCTCAAAGTTTAATATAACTCAGCACACAAACACACTCATCCTTTCATATATTTTCAGAGAATATGACTCTTAAGTAAATTTTATGAACACTTTATTGTAAGCAATGAAACCCTAGGAAAGTCCTAGCAATGCAAAAGAAATCTGCCTAAAATATACTGCTTAAGACTACAAAAATAGATGGTAAAATTATAAAGAAAAGAAACTATGATGATAAAAATTTCATGAGAAGGGTTATGAGGGACACAAAAGTTTCTGGGGTGCTAGCACTGGACTAATTCTTATCCCAGGTGGTGGCTACACAGGTGATTATTTATAGTTATTTAATAAATGTAGCATAAATATTACACACTTCTCTATAAACACACAATTTATTTTAAATTGTGATTAAGTGAAAGTATACAATCCAAATTAATTCTACTCTCTCTGCCCCATAACCGAACACGCCTCCTTCTCATTCTATACTTGCTATATTCTCTTAACAAGCTCCTGTCACCTCCTCTCTACCCTCTTCGCTCTCATCTAGAAAGAGACCAGTAGGACAGCATCCTATAAATGCAGAGTCATAAAGTATATACACCATACGGTCACACTGTAAACACAATTTTTAAAAAGTGGGAAAAAAGAGTCATCTCACAAGATGGCAATAAAAGACCAAGAACATTAATGCTGAAATTATTTGTCTGTTAAACTATGTCCCAAACTCATCATTCTAAATATACACTGAACAGAGTGTGTGTTGTAACCTATTCAGAGTAGAGAAAAAGAAAACATTTCTAAACATATTAGTTATTTTTAGTTTTAAAAGCAACTCATATGATGTCACTAAGAAAGATTAAAGAAAAAGCAGTGGAGTCACCACGATTGATTACAGTAAGTACTTATCATTACATAAACAAAAATATAAATTTTAGAACTGAAATCAGCCCTAACCATTCTATCTGTGCTTTAGGCAGATAAACTATCGTCCCTGTTCCCTGGATGAAGCAGTGAACAATAGACCAAGTGCACTGCCCAAAACTGGGCAAGCAACAAGGAGTCACCTACTGACTGACTTCCTTACAAGGACAGAGCAAAGCCAGAGAAAAAGCAAACTGCTGATTCATGCATTACAAGAACCCCATGCCCATGAAGTCATTATTTCAGCCAATGTCCTCAATCATCAACTATGCTTTCTCTTCCACATTCACCTTGATACAAAAAGCATTACTGAATGTCAACTATCTGTAGCTTTTTCTCTTGGGACGTAAAAAGAAAAGCTAAAAAATCATTCAAAAAACATATTTTATTAACAAGTATTTTAAAGTAAGGGAAATAAGAGAGAAGAGCACCTTCTGTATTTCCTCAGTGAGGTAGTCAAGCTAACTTGTTAAATACTTGTGCTTCAAAAGCTTGGCTTGGAATTGGACAAACCTGGGTTTGAATTCCTGACTTATGAAAGTTACCTAACCTCTCTGAGCTTCAGTTTCCTCTTCTGTACAGGCACAGTAATAAAACTGCCTATTTCACAGAACTGTTGGCAGGATGTGCAAATCTAACGTATACATAAGTACTTAATGCACTGTCTGGCATGTATTCACCCATCTCCATAATTATTGATCAAGGACCTATTATGGGTTGGACCCAAGTTTCGGAGGTTAGTTCATATACATCAGTAATAACACAGATAGAAATTCCTACGTTTTCGAAGGAGGCAGGCAATAAACATAATACTAAGTTCATTATATAGCACATTAGAAGGGACAGCTGCTTCCAAGGATAGGCTAAAAAGAGTGGGGTAAGGGGGAGTGGGAGCAGGCTGTGTTTAAAATACGGGCATCAAGAAGCTTCACTGGAAAGGCTACAAAACTGGAAGGAGGAAAGAAACTAGTCACCTGGATCCTGAGGGACAAACACTGTGGTATATGGCTAGTGTAGGGCAGAAAGCCAGTTATTTCTGAGGAAAGGCACGGTGGCCTCTGTGGCTACAGCAGAATGAGTATGAAGGACAGTAACAGGGGATGAAGTCAGACACGTAGGTAACAAGGACCAGATGAAAGGACTTTAGCTTTTATTCTGACACACATGAGATGCTGCTGATAAGCTTTTGAGCAGATGAGCACCCTCCAGGCACTTAAAAAATGTTAACTATTAACTATCATGATTAAAAATGGTTACTACATTTATTAAACATGTCAAAATTGTTAGGCATGAAAAGCAATCTATGGTAAAAAAAAGTCAGAACCACTGCTGCACAGAAAGGGACTTTCTGAGGTGATAAAAATGTTTTTTCTTGACAGAATGGGTTACATAGGTGCATGCCTTTGTTAAAAGTGACTGAATTGTACATGTAAGACTAATGCACTGCACCGTAAGCAAATTTAACTTTGATGAAAACTGATCAGCAATGAGGCAGAGATTCTTACAAATTAATAGTAAAGCATCTGTACAGTGATTTGCAAAGCACTCACGCACACAAAAACTCACGACAATCCTATGAAATAGGTGTCATCATGTCTCAATTTCAGACGATTAAATAGTTAAATTCGAAAGTTTAATGTCACAGTTACGTGAGTTCTGAGACCCAATCCTATGCCCAATTCCCCTATGCTGGGACACCACTCTAAAACACCCACCATATGATTGATAACTGCCATGGCTGGGCAGGTCACTAGTGGCCTGCATCACAGTCCACTTATCTTCAGAATTATGATTTCACCTTAAATGACTGTCAATGGTCCCTTCATACAGTATAGAACTTTGAGTTGCTGCAGCATGCTGTTAGAGGGCAGAGGAGATGCAAGAACAGCCACACAGAAACAGGGTGGAATCTGGGCCTTGTACTTTACACTGGACCATCATGAAGTTATTGACTCTCGGGGACTTAACGATACCAGGGGTGATATCCACTTTGAAGGTTTTTTCAAGGGAGAGATGTGTCAAATGAGTTGACAAACAGCATGTCTAAATTAAAAATTTCTTACAAAACTCACCTTTTTGCATGGCAGAGATAAACTCTACGAAGCATCAGTAAGAGAATACATACCTGAAATGAAACTATCCCATCATTATTGTGAACAGAAAAGGATTTCTCTCCCATTGCCTAAAACGACACAACAACTTGTTTTAGAGTAATACTGGCAGATAAAGTAAGCTAATCAAATTTTAAAACCCACCTTCTTACTGTACCCTAAATTTGACTTCAAAACTCTGAAAATAAAATTAATTACCCTTGTAAAGCCAAAGCCAAAGTCAAGTGCTCAAAGCTGTCTGAAATCACTTTTCACACTGAAAGGAATTCTTTTTCCATCTATTTCCTTTTCTAAGCAGTCTCTCTGACTCTCTGCACCCCTTTCTCATCCAATCTTCCTGGAATGCTTACCTACACTACGAGCTTCAGCTAGGACTGCACACTACGGATGTACAGTGTCACATACCTTAACTCCATTCTTAATTTGCAAATGATCAAAGAACTACTCTCTGTACAACAGAGTAACAGTGAAAAATGAAAAGGAATAAATGATATACACAATACAAATACCAGAATAAGTATGCTGAATGAAAGAAGACAGAAGAGTACATACATAACTCATGCATAAAAATTTTATGAAATGCAAATTAATCTACAGTCACAGATCAATGGTTACGCAGGGACAGACTACAAACAGGCATGAGAAGCTTTGGGAAGTAATTTGATTGCACTGACTGTTTCACAGGCATACACAGGTAGTCTACCAACTTAAGACATATTTGAGTTATGACAAACTGCACTTAATAATCGTCCAGTCTGGGGTTTTTTTTTTGGTACATCTTATCATTAGTAATATGTACTACATACAGTGCCACAGAGTGTAAGTTACTGATATCATCATAACTGTAAGTTTGTATGTAATGTTTCCAAACCCCAAAGACAAACAAATTGGATTTACAGATACTACTAATCAAACACAATAATCATGAAAACTTACTAAAAATTTTTTTTTTAAAAAAGAGGTATGCAACTTATGTGAGAACTGATTTACAACAAAGTCATCAGAACAAAACCTAGCTGTAAGCTGGGGGCTCCGTGCACATATGTCAAAAGTTAACAAACTGCATGGCCTAAAAACGTCTAGCTAGTACATATTCCAACTACACCTCAACAGTGTTTAGAAAACTAAACACTGCCATCTGGATGCTCCTCACTGGAAAATCAAAACACCCCAAACAAAACCTTCCCAAATATTCCTCTTGTCATTATTCTAGTGTTCTTTGCAAAATATAAGGTTTGACAATTAAGTCTGTGAACTTGACTGTTCTAAGTGCTACATACCTCATTGCTGAATATCACTACAGTCACCTTCCAAGTACCCACCTTGGAAAGGTATGCACAGACCCCAGTGCCTAGTTCACTTTTCAAAGCAATTTTGGAACTCTTTCTGTAATGGCCAGTGTGCATGGTACCAGGCGGCAAGTTCACAAACTTAATTATCTGGTTGTTTGTGAGGGAGTTCTTAGCCAGTACACAACTAACTGTATTCGAACACTCTTCCTACTCACCTGATCTGGCCCCAAATGACTTTCTTCTTTACCCAAAGATAATGGAAATATTGAAAGGAAGACATTTTGATGACATTCAGGACATAAGGAGTAATATCACAACAGCTCTGATGGCCATTCCAGAAAAAGAGTTCCAAAATTGCTTTGAAGGGTAGACCAGACACTTGCATTGGTGCCTAGCTTACCAAGGGGAGTACTACAGTGATATTCAGCAATGACATATATAGTACTTTTTCTAGGAACTTAATTGTCAGACCTCATAAATTACCTCTTCTCTAACTCCTCTACACCATAACTAGTCTCCCAGGTTGATTCCCTATTTTATACTCAAGGCTGTACTCCAGTCTAGATCCTCATCACCTAAACCTCTATTTCCACAACAGTGTCCTTATATTAGCTCCTCTAGTTTCACTGTATCCCTCTTCAAGTCTACCCCAAGTTTTACTTTCAGAATGATCATCCTCACGAAACACTATTTGCATCACATTCTTTCCTAGTCAAGAATTCACAATAGCTTTCTACTATCTACACTACTATTGGTGTTGTTGTTGAGACACTCTATTTTCTGGCGCTATACCACCTAACACTTTTCTCTCTTTCTCTCCTTCCAAACATGTATCTTTTACTTCAAATAGGCCAGTGCTCACCACTTTTTATGTTCATTCCCACCTTCTGGTCTTTGCTTATGATATTCCTCATCCCCTTTCTTCTCTTTCTCTTCTATAAACAAACACATCGAACTCCCTGGTGACAATTCCTCCCAGACAGCTCTTGGGTAGGCTGTTTCTCTCTCTCCTCACAATCTGACCATTTATCACATAAGTGCTGCACAACTTAGCTCTCAATTTTACTTTGAAATTGTTCCAATGTGTCAACTGTATCTCTCCAAATAGAAGGCAGCCTGTTTAGACTAGGCATCCATGTGTACATACATCCACACATGTGTACGCACAAAAACACACACATACAAGACATACACATATACCCAATAAAACTGGGCATAAGTGGGCAGTTAGTCCTTACCTTTGAATTCACTGTACTTCTTTTAGACTTTCTACTGTCTGTAAACAGAAACATTTAAACAGTGTAATTGCCTGACTCAGTTTATACGCATATTACAAACATCATTTTACGAGCCTCTAGTTTGTCTAATATCAAATAACAGTAACACAAACAAAAAACAAAAAGTGAGGCTATAAGCTTCTTGTATAGTATCATCTCCTAAAGACTCAAAACAGAATTCCTGAGCCACGGCAGTACCAAATCAGGACTTGGTATATGGTAAATAAACCAAAAAAACCACAGCTGTGAAGTCAATTCTGACTCATAGCAACCCTAAAGGACAAAACTGAATGGCCCAATAGAGTTTCCAAGGAGCGCCTGGTAGATACGAACTGCTCAACTTTGGGGTAGCAGCCACAGTACTTAACCACTATACACCAAGATTTCCATATGATAAATACTATCTAATAAATGAGTAGTCAGTACAATTAGGGGAACTCATCTTTGAACACTGTAGTTTATGTTGTTGCTGCAGACGCCATAAGCAGTGACTTTCCTAATTTTCTAAGAACTTCTGTTTCAAGTAATAAAATTGTTACAGAACTTGAACTCTAGTAAAAATACCAGATTTGATGGTCTGACAGACTAGAGGGTCCCCAGAAGACATGGCTGCCAGACTCTGCTAGCCCAGAACTGAAACTATTCTAGAAACTAACTTTTCTATAAGATATAAAATGATACTGGGGAAGAGTGTGCTTCTTGACTTAAGTAGATATACAAGACTAACTGGGCTGTTCCTGTCCACAAGCTGCAAGAACTGACAGAAGGAAGCAGGAGCTCACTGAATGGACACGGGAAATTTGGTGTGGAGGGGAGGAATGCACTATCACAATGTGGAAAGAGTAGCTAGGGTCATATAACAAAATGTACGTAAGTTTTTGTATGAAAAACTGACTCAAATTGTAAACTTTGACGTAAAACACAGTAATAAACAAATATGATTTCCAACAGTTTCCTTCATGAAACAGAGAGGGCATCTGTGCCTTATTTTTACTTAAGATGCTCTTGATGGGGAAGCCAGGATATCAGGCTGCCTGCACAAAGAGATACAAATGCAGAATAAAAAGGAAAAAAAAAACATTTTTTTTTGTCCAAGCATGAGGAATTGCATAGGAAGGAAATGGTACACTAACATTAAGATTACATCATCAAACAAATCTATCATTTTTGCATCTCTTTAATTTGGATGAAGTTTTGACAAGCTGAGAAGAGAATGTATAACAATAAATAGTAAACTACTTAAGGAGCTCATATAAACCATTAGAAGGACCTAAAAGAGGAAATAAATATAAGCTGGTTAATCAACACATGAGGAGGAGAGGCAGAGTCAACATGGTGGACTAAGCACACATCTCCTTATATCCCTCTGGAAACGAAGACCTGAACTGATAATCAAACTGAGCCTCCTGGTCACCCAGTCAGCCCTCAGGACATGGCACAGGAATGTTAACTTGGACTTCATACCACTGAACGAAAAAACCTCCTCTCTTTCGCTGACTCCTGCTCCTGGCTAGCCCTGACTCTCATGGACTGAAGGTAAACGCACCATTTTGATTTTTTTTTTCTCTCCATCTTGGCCGGTGGGCAGAGCTGGGTCTTGCTTACTGGCTAGACTCAGACGCAATTCTGGTGGGACAGACAGGCAAAATTCCCATATTTTGAGAGCCAGGTTTAGGACTCTGTTCATCTAGCCATTTTGAGCCTGTCTTTTTTTTTTCCCCCATTTTTTTTTAATTTAATATAACTGAGTGAAAATGTACATTCCCGTATAAATTTACATACCCACCTACATGCAGCTTCCACTGCTCTCCCTGTCTGGTGACAGCACACTATTCCTCTGTGCTCCATACATGTCTCATCCTCCCAACAGCCTCCTTTCCACTCCTCTCCACCCACTCTCCTTCCTCCAGCCAGAGGTCAGCAGGATGATATCCTATAGATGTATAGAATCTTGTTTTACATTTTAAGACGACCTAGAGAAACATCTGTGGTCCATCATCACAGTATCTCTCCCAGCCTCTACTTACTCACATGGGACCCAAAAAGCAACAGACACCTGTGGCATATAAGAAATCACCCATGGCTTCAGAAGGCTCACAAACAAAACAACCAAGGAGTTTTCCAGATGAAGAAACTTTTCTGAAATCATCAGAAGGTGAATACCAAATGATTGTATACAGATACCTTCTAGATCTTACACAAAATGCAGCAGAACAAAAGGAAAAATTAAGCAAGCTGTTCAATCTGATGGAACACCCGTACTCTGAAATCCAACAGATCACGAACAAGATCAAAGACATAGAAACTTTGATTCAAAGTCAAGAAAACAGAATGGAACCAATGGAAAAAAGAATTTCTGACTTGGAAGACAGAGCTATTGACGCCAGTGTCTAGGAGCAGAAATCAGAAAAAAGAAACAAGAAAAATGAAGAAGCATTAAGAAGCTTGTGGGACTCTATTAAGGGGAACAACCATCGATTAACTGGAGTCCCTGAACAGGATGAGACACCTCAGAACACAGAGAGTATCGCTGCTGAGCTGCTGACAGAAAACTTCCCAGAAATCATGAAAGAAGAGAATACATACATCTCAGATGTGTATCGTAGGCCAACGAATACAGATCGCAAAAGAAAGACTCCAAGACGTATTATAATCAAGCTTAACAAAATGAAACAGAAGCAGCAACTCTTAAAGGCAGCAAGACTCAAAGCAAAGCTAACATTCAGAGGGAAACCCTCTAGGCTTTGATCAGATTTCTCAGCAGAAACCATGCTGGCACAGAGATAGTGGCATGACACATTCAAAGCCTTGAAGGAGAAGAACTTCCAACCAAGAATTATATATCCTGCAAAACTATCTTTCAAACATGAAAATGAAATTAAGACAGTCCCAGATAAACAGAAACTCAGAGACTTTGTAAAAACCAAACCAAAACTACAAGAAATACTGAAAGAAGTTCTTGGCTTTGGCATAGAAGAACAAAACCACTAACTTTATATTTTAGAACGACACATTATTCAGAACTCTACTCAGTTAGGGAAGGCTCCAAATTCAATCACAGCTTTAATACTGAAAGAAGCAATCCAGTGATTATCATAAAAACTACACTGCCATTATATTAAAAAGAGGGATGTACTACAGTCATCATAGTCCTTCCAGATGGAGAGGAAGATGACAAGACTGGTAGTAATTAAAGCGGGGTCTAGATATAGTTTATTAAGGGGGATCATACGGGCAGCTGTAAAGCACAACAAATATGTAACATACCATATCAAGAAATGTAACACAGAAGAAAAAAAGAAATGTAACACAGTAGTCTCACAACTACAAAAACAGCTCTGAAAAAGGTCAAAAATCAACTCACAAAAAAGAATGTCCCAGAACAGACTAATAAGAACAACAGAGAAAACATCAACACAAAAATAAACATATCACAATGGCAGCACTGAATACATACCTATCAATAATTACACTAAATGTGAATGGACTGAATGCTCCAGTAAAGAGACATCGAGTGACATCTTGGATCAAAAGACATGACCCATCCATATGCTGTCTACAAGAAACTCACTTGAGACCTAAAGATAGGAACAAACTGAAAATTAAAGGATGGAAGAATATATACCAAGCTAACAATGAACAAAACAAGAGCAGATGTGGCAATTCTAATCTTAGACAAAATCAATTTCAATGTAAAATCTATCATCATGGACAAAGATGGACACTATTTACTTTACTGAAAGGTTCAGTACACAAGCAAGACTTAACTATATTAAGTATTTATGCACCTAATATCAGAGCACCTAAATACATTGAAGAAACACTGACTAAACTCATAAAAGAGTTAGATGACTCCACAATAACAGTGGCAGACTTCAACACTCCACTCTCAATACTGGACAGATCATCCAGAAGAAACCTCAGTAGAGATACAGAATACCTTATTGCCACAATTAACCAACTAAACCTCATCGATATATACAGAACTTTCGACCCATCAGTGGACAATTACACCCTCTTCTCCAGTGCACATGGAACATTCTCCAGAACTGACCATGTGTTAGGATATAATGTAATTCTCAACAAAATGCATACCACTGAATTA
Organism: Heterohyrax brucei; assembly: GCA_028571685.1. Lineage (NCBI taxonomy): Eukaryota > Metazoa > Chordata > Mammalia > Hyracoidea > Procaviidae > Heterohyrax > Heterohyrax brucei. The sequence goes on along the minus strand of CM053150.1, from coordinate 81,918,691 downwards.
CTGCAAAGCATCTGCTCAGATCAAAAAGCCATAAAAGTTGAAATCAATAACAGAAAAAATATAGATAGAAAGTGAACTCTTGGAAACTGAACAACATCTTGCTCAAAAAACCATCAGTTATAGAAGAAATAAAGGATGAAATAAGGAAATTCATGGATTCCAATGAGAATGAAAACACTTCCTACCAGTACCTAAGGGGTACAGCCAAAGCAGTGCTCAGAGGTCTGTTTATCTCCATAAATGCACACATCTGGAAGGAAGAAAGAAACTAAATGAAGGAACTAACCCTACAGCTTGAACAAATAGAGAGAACCCCTCAGGCACCAGAAGAAACCTTATCATAAAGATTAGAGCAGCCAGCCAAGTGCCGTCGAGTTGGATCCGACTCATAGAAAAACAATTGGAAAGACCAAAAGCTGGTTTTTTGCAAAGATCAACAAAATTGACAAACCACTGGCTAAACTTACTAAAGAAAAACAGTAAAGGAAAAAATAATCCAATTAGAAATGAGAGGGGAGTTGTCACAACAGATCCAACAGAAATCAAAAACATCACAACAGAATACTATGAAAGACTGTACTCTATCAAATTTGAAAACCTACAGGAAATGGACAAATTCCTTGATTCATACTACCTACCCAAATTATCACAACATGAAGCAGAACAACTTAATAAACCCATCACAAGGAAGAGATTGAAAGTGTCATCAAAACACTGCCAACCAAAAAAAGTCTGGGCCGAGATGGCTTCACTGCAGAATTTTATCAAGCTTTTAGAGAAAATTTATCTCCAATATTACTGAGGCTATTTCACAGTATACAAAGGGATGGAGTACTCCAAAACTCATTCTATGAAGCCAGCATAACCCTGATACCAAAGCCAGGGAAAGACCCAGCAAAAAAGCAGAACTACAGATCGATATCACTCATGAATCCAGATGCAAAAATCTTCAACAAAACTCTTGCCAACAGAATACAACAACATATCCAAAATATAATCCATCATGACCAAGCTCGATTCATACCAGGGATGCAAGGTTGGTTCAACTTCAGAAAAACAATTAATGTGATTACCATATAAGTATCACAAGACAAGAATCACCTGATTTTGTCCACTGATGCAGAAAAGGCATTTGATAAAATCCAACACCCATTCATGCTAAAAACTCTTAGCAAAATAGGCATAGACAGAAAATTCCTCAATGCAATAAGGGCTATTTCTCCAAAGCCAGCTGCCTATGTCATCCTGAATGGAGAGAGACTGAAACAGTTTCCCTTGAGAACAGGAACTAGACAAGGATGCCAACTCTCACCTCTCCTATTCAACATCGTACTAGAAGTTCTCGCCAGAGTAATTAGAAAAGACCAGAAATAAAGGGCATCTGCATCAGCAAAGAAGTCAAAATCTCCCTGTTTGCAGGTGATAAGATTGTATATGCAGAGAATCCCAAAGAATCTATAAGTAAACTACTCGAACTGATAGAAGAATTCAGCAAAGTCTCAGGATACAAGATAAACATAAGTAAATCAGTGGGATTCCTTTATACCAACAACGAGACTGTTAACGAAGAAATCATCAAATCAATACCATTTACTATAGCCCCTAAGAAGATAAAGTACCTAGGAATTAATCTAACCAGAGAAATAACAGATCTTTACAAGAGAACTATAAGCCCTTACTACAAGAAACTAAGAGAGACTCAGATAAATGGAAAAACCTACCCTGCTCATGGACAGAAAGACTTAACATTGTGAAAATGCCTATTTTACCCAAAGCAATCTACTTATATAATGCAATCCCAATATAAGTTCCAGTGTCATTTTTTAATGAGATGGAAAAACAAATCGTCAATTTTGTTTGGAAAGGGAAGAAGCCCCGGCTAAGTAAGCTACTACTACAGAAGAAGAACACACTGGGAGGCCTCTCATTACCTGACCTTAGAACATACTACACTGCCACAGTGGTCAAAACAGCCTGGTACTGCTACTGGTACAAGAACAGACAGATTCATCAATGCAACAGAACTGAGACCCCAGAGATGACACCATCTGTCTATGAACAGTTGATATTCGATAAAGGACCTAAGACATTAAACTAGGCTAAGAAACTGAATCTTCAACAAATGGTGCTGGCAAAATTGGATATCCATCTGCAATTAATTAAACAAGATCTATATCTGACACCTTATACAAAAACCAACTCCAACTGTAAAATACCTAAATATCAAACCTAAAACGATAAATCTCATCCAAGAAAAGGGAGGAACAACAATGGAAGTTTTAATACACAATGAGGATAGACTCCAAAATCTGTCAAAGAAACCTCAATCAACAGAAGAGAAAATAGATAAATGGGAACTATTAAGAATCAAACACTTTTGCTCATCCAAAGACTTTATTAATAGAATTAAAAGGCCACCTACAGAATGAGAAAAAATATTGGGCAACTCTTATGTCAGACTGATGCTTGATCTCCATAATTTATAAGATACTACAAAATATCAGTAAGATAAACCATCCAATTAAGTGATGGACAAAGGAGATCGACAGACATTTCTCTAAAGAAGAGATCCAGGCAGCCAAAAAACACATGCAGACATGTTCACAATCTTTAGTTATTACAGAAATGCAAATCAAAACGACAATGAGATACTATCTCACTCCAGCAAGGTTGGCCATGATCCAAAAAGCACAAAACAACAAATGCTGGAGAGGCTGTCGAGAAAGCGGAACTGTCCTACACTGTTGGAGGGATGCAAAATGGTCCACCCTGAAATGGATATACATATATCATCTGACTCAGTAATTCCACTACTTGGAATGCATCCTACAGAATCAAGGCCATTCACACCAACGGATACATGCACCAGAATGTTTATCACAGCACAGTCCACAATAGCAAAAAGATGGAATCAACCCAGATGCCCAACAACAGAGGAATGGATAGGTAAACTATGGTATATATACTCAATGGAGCACTGTGCAATGATAAAGGACACTGATGATTCCAGGAAACATCTCATAACCTGGTTTCAATTGGAAGACATTATGTTGACTGAAAGTGGTCAGCGAAAAAAGGACAAATACTGTATGAGACCCCTGTGGTAAGATCTCAAAAACAGACTTACGTATTTTAGAAAAGACTCTTTGATGGCTGCAAGGGAGGGGAGGGAGAAAGGGCAAGAGAGGGAGGGTTTAGATTAGATAGTTGGTAGAAATTTGTTTGGGTGAAATCGGTGATAGCACACATTAGAAACAAGAGCAATATTAACTGGACTTCAGCATAACTTGAATACTCCTTCTATCTTATTCCAAGGACAAAGTAGCTGGGGCAGGGTGCAGGGGACCATGCTCTCAAGCAAAATCGAGGCCAACTGGCACAACTAGCATTTTGCTAAGAGAGCTCTCTGCACCCCACACTGGTGAGCGGCATCTGGGGTCTTAAAAACTGCCAAGTTGCCATCTGAGGGCACAGCGAATGGTCCTAACTCAGCAGGAACAGATGATCACTGAGGACCAAAATGAAATGGGGTAAAGACAACCCAGAAGATAGAGACCCACAGGAGTGGGTGCCTACACAGACTTGGGACCGGAAGAACCAGATGGTGCCCGGCCACCGCCAGTGATGGAGCTCACTAAGTTGAGTCTCACTGGCAACACAAGAATAAGAAGGAGTGCACCCGGAGATCTCCACTAAAAGACCACAACTGATGGTCCAGCAGCTTTGGGGATCCCCTGGGAACATGGCCCCTGGCCCTGATGCTACCCTTTCCCACACATCATAATGAAGGTCCATTCTTCAGACACGAGTGGATTGGAGTTGGCGATGCAGAGTGACCATATTGGATGCACTTTATGGTTCTATGCATCTATAGGACATCATCCTGCTGACCTCTGGCTGGAGGAAGGAGAGTGAGTGGAGAGGAGGGGAAAGGAGACTGTTGGGAGGATGACACATATATGGAGCAGAGGGGAATAGTGTGCTGTCACCAGGCAGGGAGAGCAGTGGAAGCTGCATACAGGTGGGCATGTAAATTTATATAGAAATGTACATTTTCACTCAGTCATAATAAAAAAAAAAAGAAGAACTACATTGGGTCACAAAGTTGAGGACAAGCCACAACACCAGGAATCACACAGCCCAGCCAAAAAGACACATATTTTAGGGAACACAATTCATAACACTGGCTATATAGTTTCTATGCCCTCCAAAATAAAAGAATGCTAAGATCACAGTGAATTAAATATGTTTTACCCAGTAACAAGAAAGAATCTGCAAAGGAGGGTAGTAAAAATATGTTAGTGTCAACATTACATTTACCTTGATTTTTCTGAGTCTGGTTGCTTGCAGAAATAGGGCCACCACCAGACTCTTTGCTCTGATCAAGAACTTTCTGATCCTTGTTGAAGATGATCTTTGGTAACTGCGTACCAGCCTCTGGTGGAGACTTTATTTTTACTCTACATTGAAGTGAAAAAAAAAAACAAAACTTCATATCAGTGCTCATGGCCACTTATTACGTGACGTGTGCTATGCACTGTGTCATGCTCTACAAGCATCATTTCACGCAGTCCTTACCATATCACAATATAGATTACATTATCCATATTTTATAGATACTGCAACTGAAGTGCAGAAAGGTTACACAATTTGCCTAAGGTACCATGTTCAGAAGTAGCAGAGCTACAACCCACATGGTCTCTCTCTAATACTCAAGCTTTCAGTAATTACACTATTCTGTTGTACACATTTTGCCCCTACATACCCATAACATAGTCAACAAATTATTACACAAGAGAAAAAACACAGGAATATGTTAAAGTCTATGGGATTATGAGAGGAGCAGTAGACACTATTAGTTTCCTGCCTAACATCTTCTTTTCTAACAGATTTCAATTTTGTTTATATATGCATCTAAGCCAGCGACAGTTTTGATCCAGGAGTGAACATGTGACCTAAGCTGGCACATTCAAGTTGAAGGGAAAAGCACTTTTAGTCCCTGACTTGGGCTGGAGGAGAAGCTCTCCTTTCTCTCTGTTAGCAGGATATGAAAAATGAAGTATAACCACCTGATGATGGCTACAGAAACCAGCCTGAGAATGGTACAGCAGAGATGAAAAGGACTAGAATTCCTAGTACCAAATTACTGCTGATCTGTCTCTCACCTGAAGCCTACCTGCCCCAATTCTAGACTTTCAGTAGGGGAGACAATCGATGTGTTCACTATTTAAGCCAGTCTGAGTCAAGTCTTTGGTTCTTGCTGTCAAAAGCATCTGAACTGATAAGAGACTGGTAGAATAGTTTTCTTGAATGTAAGCAGAGGTTATCATGAAGAATATTCATAAACTTAGTGTCTACAGTGGTTGTGTGGCAAGGCATTTCAGAAGCTTCCTAATTAATCTTTCCACCTTCAATTGTATTCACCTGAAATCTATCCTGTTCTAGGCTGTCAGCAGTCTACCTTAAGAGCAAGTCTGAGCATGCCATCACTGGCCTTAAACGCTTGGAAGACCATCCCCAAAACTACACAAAGGGGACCTGGGAAGTAGCCACATGAAAACAAGCTGAACTTGAAAACACAAGACTCTATCAGTCATTTAAGTTTAAATGTTTTAAAAAGCCTGAACTGTCAGAAATCATCACATTAAGCTTAGGAGGCAGGTGTTATTCTGAAGCTGAGAACCTTGAGGCTCCGTCTTATAGCTGGTGAGTGGCAGAGGTGGTCTTCAGGTTTGGCCTGGAACTGACTGAAGTCTACACTCTTAAGCACTACACTAGAACTGAGGGCCAGACTTCGACCAAGAACACCAAGTTTCCAAACTACCAGAAAAGTCCACGGTTCTCAGACTAGCATATAAGAGTGCCCCATTATTTGGACCTATCTTGTTTACCATGCTTCCTTCCAACTTTATTTTATCAATAATTAACTCAGTTTATTAAACACACTATGCTATTTTATGTAACTGCCTTTGTAGACACTGTTTCCTCTTATTGGAATGCCCTTCCACTTCTTAATCATATGACAAAGCTTGTTCATTAGAAGGCTGCTAATGCTAATTAATACTTATTTGAAGCCTTTTCTTCCACAGTCAGTTGGTGCTTCTGTCCTACTACCTCTCTACTTTGTTGGGATCATTTGTATTGGTGTTCGTCTCCCCTGATCATTTATAAGCTTCTCAAGATTAATTCGTAACTTCTACCTTCCTCATTTCATTTTTAATCTCTAGCACTCAGTATATGGCAGACACTTAATAAATATTAGCTTAACTACTAAATTTCCCCTAACTAGACTCCAGGATTGAAATGAAAGAACACTAGAATTACTTACTCACTTCTGGAGATGTCTAGGATTAGAAGAGTGACAGAAACAGACTGTTTCTTTAAAATACAGTAATTGATATCTTCATCCTGTGAAGGGAAAACCAAATGTACACCTCATTTACTAACACTAGAACAAGAACAAAAAGCTTTCCGTAACAAGGCAAGTAAGTGCTGCAATCTCCATTTCAAACAGTAAACCAAACTGTAGGTACTCAGAAATGTTTGGTAGCCACAGCAAGGACCACCTCAAGAGGAATCCACTGAAAGAAGCAAGTTGTTCCCACTCTTGGGCTAACCAGGTCATGCACTTGATACTTACCAGATAAGAAGAAAATCCATCATTTTTTGTACGGTCTAGGCTGAATCCAATCTAACGGGAGTAAGAAGAGTACATTAAGTAGTCATACAATGTTTTGGCATCAACAACTTTTCTTTGATCTGGTTTTAGGTTTTCTCATCATTTATTTTGTTAAGAAGGTGATTCCTCTATATACAACAGAACACTAAGACTATGCAGTGATGAAGAACAATGATGATTTTAGGAAGCATCTCATAACCTGGTTTCAACTAGAAAACATTATGCTGGGTGAAATCAGTCAGCTGCAAAGACAAGTATTGTATGAGACCTCCGCTATAAAGACTTAAAAAAGCACTTATGTACAGAAGAAAAGACTGATAGCTTCAAGGGTGGAGACGGAGGGCGAGAGTTATTCATAGATTAGGCAGTCTACAGGAATTCAGTTAAGTGAAGGAAGTGACAGTACACAGTAGAGGGCAGGTGAGCATAACTGGACTACACTACAGACTAGAAGTTTCCTAAACTCAATCCGACATTTCAAAGGATAGAGTGAAAGGGACAGGAGTCTGGGAACATTTTTTAAGAGGACATCAAGGTCAACAGGCATAATCAGTCTTTTGTGAAGACAGTCTTCTGAACCCTGTATTGGTGAGTGGTATCTGCGATCTTAAAAGCTATTAAGTTGCCATCTGAGGAACACCAACTGGTCTCAACCCATATACAACAGGTGATGACTGAGAACATCAAAAGCACAAGGAAAAATGAGCCCAGGAGACAGAAGGACTCATATGAATGGGAGATTGCATCAGCACAAGACCAGAAGAACCAGATAGTGCCTAGCCACCACCAAAGGCAGCCATGATGGGGGACACAATGTTGCATCCCTGAGGCAACACGAGAAAAAGAAGTGTGCAGTTCAAGAACTCTACTAAAAGACCAGAACTGATAGTCCAAAAGCCTGGAGGGTACCCTGGGAACATTGCCCCTAGACTTCCTGCTGGCCCAGACCTGACACAAGTATAAATAAAGGTCAACTCTTCAGACAAGTGGGCTAGACTCAGTGACACAGTGTGTACTTTATGGTTTTATACATTAATAGGAGGCTGTCCTACTGGTTTCTTTCTAGACAGGAAAGCAGAAGACAGGTGCCCATTAAGAGAATACTAGAAGTAAAGAGTGAAAAGGAGGACTGTGCTGTCACAGGGTGAGAAGGGCAAACGGCAGATAGGCGGGTATGCAAAATTGATTTGGATTGTATACTTTCACATAATAATAATAAAAAGTGACTTCTGCTCAAGAAAAAGCGCTAATTACTGACATTATTCAACATCTAACTTAAGTGTTAAAAACAGAACTGTGATGCCTGATGTGTAATTTGGTATACATCAGTTTAATGTTCTCCATATTCTGATACTTTATAGCAACTAAAGCTTCCACTCAATCAACAGAGGATAACCCCTCAATCTCATTAAAAGATACTTACAGTTGTATCCTTGTCTGTGGATTCTTCAGGCTCACTTACTGACAGACTAGTCACATTAACCTTCATGTATCCATCCTTGAAGAACCCAAAGGTGTTCAGATGAACCTTATGCCTCACATCATCCTAAAAAAGATGTGCAGTAGTGGAATAAGTAACACGCAGAAGCTAATTTTTGATTAACATACTCATTTGCTTAAAAAACTATGGTATCTAGTTTCCCATTAGTCAGCCAGTATTTCCATATGCTAAATATACACATATTTGTGGTATCCTATCTTTCTTCAAAAGTTAAAAAGGACTAATAAAAAATTCCTAAGATATAAATAATTCTGTGAAAGAAAGAATGCAATGGATTTGATTCAATCCAATGTATTTGTACAGCTCCTGGGGACAATGCGAATGTGAGTTTCAAGAAAAAAGTAATACTGTTTTAGTCATCCTCCTATCCTTCTTGCTCATTACAATATCTGGCATCCACGAGTCACTCAAAATATGTCTGGGAAAGGACAGGGGAGTGGCCAGAGCTGCTCCAACAATACACTCACTCACATAAGCTCTATCAGTTTGTGTGCACCTGGATCCTCCTGTATCGGCACACTGATTTGCTCATTTACAGACCTTTTTTCCTTCTAAAGGCTTATTTAGGAACTTTAGGGGGCTGTGAGTTTACCTTAATATGGAGGAATAACCGAAGTGAGTGACAACGGTCACATATTATTGAACTGTACATGTATAAAAGGCTGAATTGCATGTTTTGCTGTATATAGTCTCAACAATATGTTTAAAAATAATTTTAAAAGGCTCATTCATACCTAAAAACGATGTAATCTATGATGGATATTCAGGGAAACAAAGTTTTATGCAAAAGCAATTCCAGTAACTGGTCAGGTAGAGACAAGGTCTTCAGGATACGGTACAATTTTGAGAACTGCTGAAATTACATTACATAGGCCAACATCCATTCAACCTGTTCAAATTTCAAAACTGTAACTCCAGTCTGAGCTAAAGTCAATCAATTTTTAAAGCTAACAGAATAAAACTAGCAAATACTTCTAAAATTGAGTTATTACAGTCATTTTACGTCATATAAAATCACTGTTTTATGTTGAGATTTCCCTAATTAGAGCATTTCAGTAAGTTTGCAACAAGCTAACGTTATTAAATAGTCAGCAGTTAACAACTGCCAAGCACTACACTAAGTATTTTTCTAAAACTTGCATGTAGGTCTTCCCTAAATCTGCATATTCATTTCTGCTAGTGTTTGTTTACTGCTCATTATTCTTGTGTCTGTGTGTGTGTGTATGTATGTGTTGTGGTAAAAATATATATAATATATGCCATTTCAACATTTCAAGGGACATTTAGGATGTTTCTACCTTTTGAGTACTGAGAATAGTGCTGCAAAGAACACTGGCAAGTAACTGTTTCTGCCTCCAATCCTTTTGGTTATATACATAGAAGAGGAATTGCTGGGTTATATAAGATGGAGCAGTTCTACTTTTCACACACGGATTTGTTATGAGCTGAAATCAACTCAACCAGAACCAACAATCACCACAAGGTAACTCTGTACTTTTTTGGGGATGAGCCAAAGTCTTTTCCACTGCAACTACACCATTTTACAACTCCACCAACCAGGGATGAAGCATCAGATTTCTTTACATTATTGCCAACACCTATATGTCTCCTTTTTGTTGTTTTTTTAATCATCACCATCCTAAACCAAAACCCACTGCCATCAAGTCAATTCTGACTCAGAGACCATACAGGACAGAGAAGAATCATCCCATACGGTTTCCAAAGAGTGCCTGCTGGATTCAAGCTGCCAACCTTTTGGTGAGCAGTTGTAGCACTTAACCACTATGCCATCAGGGTTTCCCGCCACCATCCTAGTGGGGGTTGAAGTGGTATCTCACTGTGGTTTTGATTTGCATTTCCCTAATGATTAATGATACTGTGTGTCTTTTTGCCTGTTGGCTGCTTGTATATTTTCTTTAGTGATATGTCAATTCAAGTCCTTTGTCTACTTTTTGACTGGGTTTTTGTCTTTTTGTTGTTAATTTTCAGAAGTTCTTGACATACTCTGGATATTAAAACCTTATCCAGCATTTTATCTGAAAATTTTCTCTCAATCTGTAGGCTGTTTCCTCACTTTGTTGATAAAGTCCTTTGATGCACAAAAAATTTTATTTTAAAAAATATTTTATTACGCTTTAACTGAAAGGTTACAATCAGCCATATAAAACCCTGTGCATAGACATCACTATGCAATTCTAACTACTCTACCCCCCACCCCACATCTGTACACTCCTCCTTTCTACTATGTACTTCCCATATCCATTCAGCCAACTCTTGTCTCCCTCCACCCTCTCATCTCACCTCTGGAAGATGCTGCTTAGTCAGCTTCACGTATGGAGCTTGACATTAAGTTCACAAACTTGCCACCATGCACCTATGTTGGCAGCACTGTACAAACAACTCAGTAAGGTTTCATAACCTTGGTCTATCAGTGTCTCACAGCTGTATTTGTGTTGACAAGTCGCAGTGTCTTGCTGAGTGGCATTCATTATTGTTGTTGCATGCTTTTGTGTTCCATTGCCAGAATGTCAGAGCTTGAATTAGAGCAATGAACATTCAACTTCTTGTTAAATCTAGCAAGAGTGTAAGTGAAATTAGGACTACAATAGTCCAAGTTTATGGGGATAATGCCATGAAAAAAGGGGCAGTGTACAAATAGATTAAATGTTTTTCTAAGGGGAGAGAAAGTGTCACAGATGAACAGGTCAGGGCAGCCAGTGTCAAGCAGAACTGATGAAAACATTACAAAAATCTGTCGAATTGTGTATCAAAATCATCAACTGATGGTGAGAAGCACAGCAGACCAAGTAAACATCAATAGAGAAACAGGAAAATCTTGACTGAAAATCTCAGCATGAGAAAGGTGTGTGCAAAAATGGTCCTGGTGGAGCACACTGATGAGCAAAAGCAAAGCAGAGCTGAAGTTTGCCAAGAACTTTTGGAGAGGCAAGATGATGTTTTAGGCTGTGTTATCACTGGTGATGAAACATGGGCATACCAATATGACTCTGAAACAAAGCATCAGACTGCACAAGGGAAGTCAGCCAATTCTCTATGACCAGAAAAGTTCTGTGAGTTCAAATCAAGAGTCAAAATGCTGTTGCTACTACCTCTTTTGATATTAGAAGGATTGTTGATTATGAGTTTGTACCAACTGGACAAATAGTTAACTAAGTTGACTATTTGCAAGTGCTGAAAAGGCTGTATGAAAAAGTTACACAAAAATGACCTGAACTTTTTGCCAACAACTCATGGCTCCTGCAACACAACAATGCACCAACTCACACAGCACTGTCTGTGCAAGTTTTTAGCCAGTACACAAATAATTGTATCAGAACACCCTCCCTACTCATCTGATCTGGCCCCTCAATGACTTTTTTTCTTCACCCAAAGATAAAGGAAATATTGAAAGGAAGACATTTTGATGACATTGAGGACATCAAGGGTAATACAATGGTAGCTCCAATGAACATTCCGGAAAGGGCTACAAAATTGCTTTTAAGGGTGGCCTAGGTGCTGGTATCAGTGCATAGCTCCCCAAGGGGTGTAATTTGAAGGTGACTATAGTGATATTCAGCAATGAAGTATGTAGCACTTCGTCTAGGATGAGTTCACAAACTTGTCAGACCTCATATATGTTTAAGCCAAGAAGCACAATCTTGACTAGCATCACCGTATGTCTTACAGTCCAGTCCAATCTTTGAAGAACTGGCTTCAGTACTGGGCCAACAAGAGTTCAGAGGCCATGTCCTCAGGGGACCCTCCAGTCTGACAGACCACCAAGTATGGTCTTTTAACATGAGTTCTAGTTCTGCATGTCTATTTCTTCTCCAACTGCATCAGGGACTTTATGATGCTGTGTTCCTTGTCAGGGCAGTTATTAGTGGTGGCCAGACACCATCTGCAAACCCTGGTGGCGTAGTGGTTAAGAGCTGTGGCTGCTCACCAAAAGACTGGCAATTCAAGTCCACCAGGCACTCCTTCGAAACTCTATGAGGCAGTTTTACTCTGTCCTATAGGGTTGCTATGAGTCAGAACCAACTCAATGGCACCTAACAACAACAACAGGCACCATCTAGTTCTTCTGGTCTCATGGTGATATAGTCTCCTGATAATATGGCACCTTCTGTCTGTTGGGCTCCTATTTTCCTCATGTCTTTGATATCCTTCATTCTTGTCTGTTCTAGGTGGACCAGAACCAACTGATGCAACTTAGGTGGCCATTTGCTATCTTTTAAGACCCCAGGCACCACTCATAAAGTGGGATACAGAACATTTTCTTAAAGAAAAAGATAGTTGTGCCAATTAACCCAGATGTCCCCTGAAACCACAGTCCCCTGTCCCTGTCCCTGCTACTGTGTCCCTCAAAATGCTGGGCTGTGCTTTAGCTTTTAGTGTAGTCCACTTGAATTAACCTCTCTTCTACTGCATTCTATTACTCCCTTCACCTAACCCAATTCCTATTTATTATCTAATCTGTGAACACCCCCTCCCTCCCTCCACCCCTTGCAGCCATCAGCAATTACCTTCCTCTTTACTTATACCTTTTCTTACTGTCCAGTGGTCTCACACAGTATTTGTCCTTTGGCAACTGATCTCACTCAGCCTGATGCCTTCCAGGTGACTCTGTGCTACCAGATGTTCCTTAGGACCATCACTGTTCTTTATCACTGCATAGTGTTCCATTGTGTGACTGTACTATAGTTTGTCCACTCTTCCGCTGACAAGCACCTAGGTTTATTCATCTTTTTGCTATTGTGGGCAGTGCTGCAATAAATACTGGTGTGCATCTACCTATGGGTGTGACAGCCCTTGTTTCTCTAGGATATATTCCAAGAAGTGAGGTTGCTGAATCACGTTATTTCTATTTTTAGCTCTTTAGGAAAGTGCCAAATTGATTTCCAAACTGGTTGTATCATTTTACATTCCCACCAGCAGGCAGAAGAGTTCCGGTCTCTCCACAACCTCTCCAACATTTATTATTTTGTGTTTTTTGGATTAACGCCAGCCTTGTTGGTGTGAGTCAGTATCGCTACACCGTAGTTTTGATTTGGATTTCTGAAAAAATTTTAATTTTTATGAGATCCATTTACTGTCTTCTGTTGCATGTGTTTCTGGTGTCATATCTAGGGCTCCACTGTCAAAAACCAGACCACAAAGCATTATTCATGTTTTCTTCTAACAGTTTCATGGTTTTAATCCTTAAATTTATATCTGTGACCAAACTTGAGTCAATTTTCATATATGGTGTGAGGTATGCATTTAGCATCATTCTTCTGCATGTGGAAGTTCAGTTGTCCAGCACTACAGTTACTGAAGAGACAATTCTTTCACCACTAAATGGACTTAGCACTCTTGTGGCATATTAACAGACTATAACATATCAGTTAATTCTGTTCCACTGGTCTATATGGCTATTCACATACCAATTTCACACTGCTTTGATTACTATAGCTTTACAGCATGTTTTAAAATAGAGAAATGTGAAAACGTTTCTACTTTGTTCTGCTTTTTCATGATTGTTTTTGCTATTCAAGGTCCTTTGCAATTCCATATTAATTTGAGGACTGGCTTTCCCATTTCTGCAAAAGGTACCTATTGAAATTTTGGTGAGGAATGTGTTGAATCTATAAATTGCTTTGGGTAGTATCAACTTCTTAACTGCATTAAGTCCCATCTGTGAACGTGCAATGTCCTGCCATTTATTTAGGTATTCTTTAATTTCAACAACGTTTTAGTTTTCAGTGTAAGTCTTTTGTTTTTCTGGCTACATTTATTCTTACATACTTTATTCTGTTAGTTACTGTAAATGGAATTGTTTCCTTAAGTGCCCTCTCAGAATGCTCGTTGCTGATGAGCAAAAGCCTTGACCTTGGATCTTCCCACATCGCTGAATTCACTGATTAGCTCTGTTAGATTTCTTGTGGATACTTTGAGGTTTTCTATATTATCGATTTATGTGCTGAGAAAAAAAGACTGCTTTACTTCTTCCTTCCCAGTTTGAATCCCTTCTTTTCTCTTTCTTGCTTAGTTGCTCTGAATAGGACTTCCAGTGCAATAATGAACAGCAATGGTGAGAATGACCAGCCTTATCTTGTTCCTAATGCTGAGGGGAAAGCTCTCAAGTCTTTTTCCATTGACTATGTATGGCATCACCTGTAGCTTTTCATAAATGTCCCTTATTATATCGAAGAATTTCCCTTCTACACCTAGCTTAGAAACCCTGGTGTTATAGTGACGAAGTGCTATGGCTATTAACCTAAAGGTCAGCAGTTCGAATCCACCAGGTGCTCCTTGGAAACTTTATGGAGCAGTTCTACTCTGTTCTATAGGTTTGCTATGAGTCAAAACTGACTCAACAGCAACAAGCATTTTTCCATTTATTCCTGGCTTGTTAAATGTTTTAATCACGAAAGTGTGTCAGGTTTTGTCAATCAACTGAGATGATCATGTGGTTCTTTTCTTTGTTCCAATAATGTGGTCTATGACACTGACTGATATTCTAATGTTGAGCCACCCTGCATTCCTGGAATAAATCCCACTTGATCATGGTATGTAATCTTTAATTACAGGATGTTATTAAGATCTTCTTTTGGATTCTGTTGGCTGTATTTTATTGAGGACTTCTGCATCTATATTCATATTACTCATTTCTTAATTTGTTCTTCTGATTTTAAATGTAGCTATTTTACAGTATATTGAGATGTTTGGGGGGTCTAATTCTGTTATTTGTTTCTGCTGAATTTCACAATAGGTTATTTCTTTGTATATAATTTTTTATTTCTAGATTTGGGATCTCCTGAGTCGGATCCGACTCGACGGCACTTGCCTGAACATTAAATGTAGTCTAAATTAAAACATCAAAGACTTATGAGGAGAGGTCTGAAGACAATAAAGATCTCCAGCAGAAACATTATAAACTGTACCCCACTCATAAATGCATGTTTTATTGCCACTAAACAAAAAACCTTGCTGCCACTGAGTCAGAATTTATTTTCTAGCCTACTCCTTCATTCAAAGAATATAGCTGTTAAGAATCCTAGAGCTGCCAAAGAAAAGGACTCAGTTCCCACTCCCTTGCTCTTTTGGTCTATGGCTTTGATTCCTGTTCCCCCTCAGCAGCCACTAAAAACCCAAGGCTTTAGGGCACTGGTTTCTGTGATGCCTCCAAGCAGCCCCGGCTTTCCGGCTCTTTTACTGCTGACATTTCAGCTCCTTCTTCCCTTATTTTCTTGGATGCACAGCTATGCATTTAAAGCATGTGTGACAGACTTCCACTCCCCAGTGGGACAGAGAAGCTTGCAGCAAACTCATTACCCCAGAGAACAACTAGAAACACCAGGTAACAGAAGTCCTCTGCTGGAAGGCAATGAATTGCTTCTAGATGATAAAACCCAGAAGCTAAGGCTCAAAGCTTTTCTAAGGGTTCTGTGAGAGAGCCAGCCCTACAGAAATTATCTGAATGACTATTTTTTCAATTTTCCAAGGATGGTACATAACTACCACATTTTAGATGCACAGGAGAGAACTTAATTCAGCTACATACAATGGGTACCTTAAGATACCAGAATTAAATTCTCTGGTAGAATCTCCAGCTGAGAAGGGTTGCAAAGAAAGGCACAAAACAATGAGCAAACTTCCATAACATAAAACAACATAGATGAGTTTCAAGATACAAATGCTGCATGAAATAAGCCATATTCACAATGAAACCAAATCAGTTGCTGCCAGTCAATTATCATTCATGATGACCTCTTATGTGTCTGAGTAAGACTGTGTTGTACTCTCTAGCATTTTAAATAGCTGATTTTTGGGAAGTAAACTGCCATACCTTTCTTCTAAGGTACTTCTGGAGGAATTCAAGTCAACCGTTTGCACCACTGACATACTCCATGTTCACCATAAAACCAAAAACCAAACTCACTGCCATCAAGTAGATTCCAACACACAGAGGCCCTATAAGACAGAGTAGAACTGCCCCATAGAGTTTCCAAAGAGCACCTTGTAGATTCAAACTACCAACCTTTAGGTTAACAGCCACAGCACTTAATCATCATGCCAATAGGGTTTTCACATTCACCATAAACCAAAAAAAAAAAAAAAACACTGCTGTTGAGTTGGGTCTGACTCCTAACAACCCTAGAGGTCAGAGTAGAAGTGTCCCACAGTTTCCAAGGAGCGCCTGGCAGATCTGAATTGCCAACTTTTTGGTTAGCAGACATAGCACCTAACCCACTGTGCCACCAGGGTTTCCTATATTCACAAGTACAGCAAATTAAAATGCAGGGAAAATTAACCTGTAATGATAGAAGTTAGGGTGGTGATTACTCTTGGGAGGCAAGGAGCGATTGTCCAGTCACTTAGTTGGAGGCATAGGAGTGTAAAGCCTTAAGGAGTCTTACAATATATCTAATACTATTTACTGCTGGTTGCATGAGTTTGTTCACAAAGAGAAAAATCCACTGAACTTTTTGTATGTTTGCTTTAAAGTTTACAGAGCAAATCAATTTCTCATTAAACAATTAATACACAGTTTTATGACTCTGGTTGCCAACCCTGCAATGTGTCAACACTCTCCCCTCCTGGATCTTGGGCTCTGCATTTCCATTCATCCCACTTTCCTGCTGTCGTTTTCTTACCCCTGGGCTGCTTGTGTAACTACTGTTTGTCTTATGGGCCTTTCTAACCTTTGGTTGAAGGATGAACCTCATAAATGACTTCAGTACTTACTGAGTTAACAAGGTGTCTGGAGGTCATAATCTCAAGAGTTTCTCTAGTCTCTGTCAGACCAGTAAGCCTAGTCATTCTGCTGAGTCACAATTTTGTTTTATATTTTTCTCCAGCTCTACCTGGGACCTTCCATCGTGACTCCTATCAGAGCGGTCAGTAGTGGTAGCTGGACACCATCTCATTGTGCTGGACTCATTCTGGTGGAGGCTGTGATAGTTGTGACCCATTAGTCCTTTGGACTAACCTTTGCCTTGTGTCGTTTGTTTTCTTCATTCTCCTTTGCTTCAGATAAAACCAAAACCAAACCCACTGCCAGCAAATCAAATTAGACTCATAGCAACCCTACAGGACAGAGCAGAACTGCCACACAGTTTCCAAGGAGAATCTGGTGGATTCAAACTGCTGACCTTTTGGTTAGCAGCTGCCAGGGTTTCCTTGCTCCAGACAGTGTGGCATATAATGAGTAATTCTGTTATCTAGAAAAGGTGGTAGCAGTTCTACTCTGCCCTATAGGGTCACTATGAGTCAGAATCAACTCAATGGCAGTGGCTTTGGAGTACACACTTCAGTGAAATTTGAATTTGAAAACAATGCTTGCTCTACAATTTATTCAACATTTCAATACTTTGTAGCAGAATGGAAGTCAGCTAAATACTTTTTATGTTATTTAGTTCACCACAATGTGTGTTTTCTAGGTTGTTTTTCTCTGGGACAATGTTTTAATTGCATCTACTTCAGTATTTTCACATAAGCAGTCCATTCCTTTATTGTTTTCCCATCTTTACACTGTAATTTCATTTGACAATTGAAAAACATAGCAATAACACTGAGATGACTCTGATGCCAGGCAACTCCATGTGTGTCAGAGTAGAAATCGGTTCCACAGGGTTTTCCGCAACTAGCTTTTCAGAAGGAGATCACCAGGCCCGCACCAGGCCTGCCTTATCATGCCATTAAAAACATGTTTCTGAAGACTACACATGACAATTACAACAGCATTATAACACCCAGTTTTCAGCACTTACTGAGAACAAAGTTATGTGCCAAGTATTTACAACCTCTAATTGTCATTCACCCCACTGTGGTTAACAGTGTATCCTTGTGGTAAGGATGAAGAAACAAGTTCAGAGGGAGAACAACTACCCATGAGCACAGAATGTAAGTAGTAAAGCTAGGATTTGAGTGAAGATCTGATCTGGAAGCCATTTTTACACAATTATCTCTAATAGCGCAAACTAGTAATGATTAAATGCAAAGAGCAGAATGCAAACTAGATAGTTTAGACTCATGTTTGTAAAAAAAACAGTTAAAAAGTAGGTATTTACATATACACATATATACACACATTTATTTATAAAAGACCTGAAAGAAATTTGCCAAAATATTAAAATTCTGGGGCACTTTTTTTCTTTATAAGCCAAGTGCCATATACTTTTGTGTATTTTCTAAATTTCTAAAAATGATCATACATTAATTCACATTAGAAAAAAGTCAAATGTTATTAAAGCAGGGGACATTGCTGTCAAGTTGATTGCGATGCATAGTGACCCTACAGGACAGAGTAGAACTGTCTCATAGGGTTTCCAAAGAGCAGCTGGTGGTTTCAAGCTGCTGATGATTTTGGTTAAGCAGTCACAGATCACTGTAGCTCTTAAACATTGTGCCACTAGGGCTCCAAAACAGTATTACCATTTGTCTGTAATATCTGCAGAAAATCTTACCTAACACACCTCCATTTTAAGCTAAATTGTCAAAACATCAAATTTAGATTAATGTATGGAAATGACTTTATAAACTATGCCTCACTATGTAAATCACAGACATAGACATCTCAAGGTTAGAAAGGACCAGAAAAGTCACACATTTTAACCACTCATTGAACTTTACTTTATTCAATTCAATGCAAATAAACCAGTATCTACAGAATTAAGAACTGAGGCCCCCAAAGTGAAAAAATATTCACTCCCAGATATAATTAGTCTGAAAACTCCAACAGCCAGCTCTAACTGTCCTAGAACAAAGAAAACTTGCAGCATGGTGAATACAGAGATCTAGGTGATCTGAGCCAGAGCCATTCTGCAAAGCCTGCACTGGATGCTTCAGATAGTGTCTAGGGACAGGGTGCAGAAAACTCAGTACTCACTTCTCTGTCTCCAAGATACTCTCCTTGAAGGGACAGTGTATGGGGCAGAGCCTTACTTCACTTTTCTGATGCAGGTGACAAAGCAAAAGACAGGCCAGGAGTTGCCAATGCAGGGTGGGCATGACTATACCAGACAAAAGCAATTAAGATGTAATTACATTTTCAACAATCACCCTATCATTTCCATTACCACCAACACAGCAATTATGGTTGTCTATTTCCCCAAGAGTTTAAGAGATTACAAACACTGACCGACCCACTGCCATGTAGTTTTTTTACGTATCACGGTTCATTCTTACTACAACCCTACAAGGCAACCAATTTTATAGATAAGGAAACTGAGGCTCAGAGTGGCAATATCTGTTTAAAACTGTAAAGCTGGTAGGTGGCAGAGCCATTATTCAAAATAAAGTTTGCTTAAATCCCAAACCGTGCTTTCAACTACCTCATTCCTTTCAAACAATCAAATAAATGGTGTAATTATTTTTAAAAGCTTCTTTATTACAGAAGATTTCAATTCACCAACTTATGGTTAACTTTGTCCTGCTATACTTTCTCCATCCCCATTCTTGATTATTTAGAAGCTAATCCCAGACATCCTATCAATATTTTAGTGTTTATTTCTGATAAGGGATCTTTTTAAAAACATGACCACAATAACATGGTATATTCTTAATTACAGTAAACTGCTTGTCTAGTTAATTAAACAAGATTGTCCATCCAGGAGAAATCACAGTTACAGGAACACAAACAAATGCAGTACTATTCCCACATACATATTTGTAAGGTTGGCTTTAAAAATACATCTTTTTTCCTGGCTTTCCTTGCACACTTGTGTTATCTGAAACCAATGGAAATATAACTGACTCTAACACAATAATAAACTAACATATACTGATCCAAACAAGGAAACAAGCATTAGCTTCACAATGACGAAGTAGTCTAAATTATCAGGAAACCCTGCTGACATAGTGGTTAAGTGCTATGGCTGCTAACCAGAAGGTCAACAGTTCAAATCTACCAGGTACTCCTTGGAAACTCTATAGAGCAATTATACTCTGTCCTACAGGGTCGCTATGAGACGGAATCAACTTGTGGGCCCTGGGTTTGGTCTTTTTGGGGTCTGAGGATCTCATTAGAAAAAAAATGTAGCATCAAGAATAATTACATTTACAGAGGGGGGTGGAATCAAGATGGCAGACTAAACACACATCTCCCTAAATCCCTCTGGAAACCAGGACCTGAATTGATAATTAAATGGAGCCTTCTGGAAACCTAGTGAGCCCTAGCACATAGTACAGGGCTGTTAATTTGGACTTCACACCACTGAACAGAAAACTTCCTCTCTTTTGCTGACCCCTGCTCAGTGAGTGCTGGCTTTCACAGATCAAGGATAACTCACCATTTTAACTTTTTCTACTGTCTTGGCCAGTGGGCAGAGCTGGCTTGACTGGCAACTGGTCTTGGGCACACTGTTGGTGGGATTGGCGGGTGAAACTGCCACACTTTGAGAGCCTGACTTTGCAATCTGTGCATCTCAGCACCTTTAGCCTCTCTTTCTGCCTCAGCCATTAAGTGGCCTGTGCCATGGCAGGTGGGGAGCTTGTGCTGGACACCATCTTGTTCCACTGCGAGGCAAATTTACCCATACGGAGGCCTCAGCTGGACCTAATTCCTAGGCTGAACAGCAGCGCCTGCCCAGAGGAGAGCACTTTCCCAGCAGAAAAGTAGTATTCTACACAGTGACACCTAAGGCTGGGGCCCGGCGTCAGAGGATAGCAGGGCAGTAGCCCTTCTGTATTTGGAACTAGTTTATAACATCTGCGGTTGGATATAGAGGTGCTTACTTTGCCAGCTGGGAAGAGGGACCTGTGCACCTGAAAACCTGACTGACTTTGGAAGTTCTCAGATACCTTTTACCTTTCATTTTAAGACAGCCTAGAAAAATAACTGCAGTCCATCCTCACAGCATGTCTCCCAGCCTCTACTGACTCACATGATGCCCCCAAACCAAAAAACTCTCAATAAAAGCATAACAAAGAAATCACTCATGATTTCAGAAGGCCCCCAAAAGAACAAACCAAAAAACTTCCCAGATGTACAAACCTTTCTGAAACTATCAGAAGGTAAATACAAAAGCATTATATAGAGAGCTCTCCTACACTATACAAAATGTGGCACAACAAAATGAAAAATTAAGCAAGCTGTGCGATCTGATGGAACACCAGTACTCTGAAATCCAGCATATCAAGAACAAAATCAAAGGCACAGAAACTTCAATTCAAAGCCAAGAAAACAGAATGGAACAAATGGAAAGGAGACTTTCTGACTTGGAAGACAGAGCTACTGACTTCAGCATCTAAGAGGAGAAATCAGAAAAAAGAAACAAGAAAAAAGAAGAAGCATTAAGAAGCATGTGGGACTCTATTAAGAGGAATAATCTACAATTAATTGGAGTTCCTGAACAGGGCAAGACTCCTGAGAACACAGAGTACTGTTGCTGAGCTGCTGACAGAAAACTTCCACGAAATTAGGAAAGAGAACACAGATATCCAAGATGCATATCTAATGCCACTAAACACAGATCTCAAAAGAAAGACTCCAAGACATATTATAATCAAGCTTAACAAAATGAAACAGAAACTCTTAAAGGCAGTAAGACTCAAGGCAAAGCTAACATTCAAAGTGAAACCCTGTAGGCTTTCATCGGATTTCTCCGCAGAAACAATGCTGGCACGGAGATAGTGGCATGACACATTCAAAGCCCTGAAGGAGAAGAACTTGCAACCAAGAATTATACACCCTATAAAACTATTTTCAAATATGAAAATGAAATTAAGACATTCGCAGATAAACAGAAACTCAGAGACTTTGTAAAAACAAAACCAAAGCTATAAGAAACACTGAAAGAATCTCTTGGCTTAGAAGAACAAAACCACCACCTTTATATTTTAGAAGCAAATACAGGACACATCACCCAGAAACCTACTCAGCTAAGGAAGGCTCCAAACTCAAGAAAAGCTACAGTATTGAAAGAAACGATCCAGTGCGCAAGTCATGAAAACTACAATGTCATCATATTAAAAAGAGGGATTACTATAGTCTTAACAGTCCTTCCAGATGGAGAGGAAGTTAACAAGACTAGTAGTAATTAAAATCGGGTTTATACATAATCTATTAAGAGAGATCATAGGGATACGTCATAAAGCAGAATAAAGATGCAACATATCAAATCAAGAAACAATATGGGAGTTTCAACAACCACAACACCAATTCTGGAAAAGGTGAAAAACCAACTCACAAAGAAGAATGTTCCAGAACAGATTAATACGAATAACAAACAAAACATCAATACAAAAATAAACATATCACAATGGCAGCACTAAACACACACCTATCAATAATTACGGCACTTGGCTTGGCATCAATAGTTACACTGAATGTGAATGGACTAAACGCCCCAGTAAAGTGACATCATGGATCAAAAGACACAACTCATCCATATGTTGCCTACAAGAAACTTACCTCAGACTTACAGATAGGAGCAAACTGAAAATTAAAGGATGGAAGAGTATATATCAAGCTAGCAATAGGTGTAGCAATTCTAATCTCAGATAAAATAGATTTTAATGTAAAATCTACCATCGTGGACAAGGATGGACGCTATTGCTGAAAGGTTCAATATACAAGCAGGACTTAACAATATTAAATATTTCTGCACCTAAGAGCATCTAAATACATCGAAGAAACACTGACTACACTCAAAAATGAGAGAGACCACTCCACAATAATAGTGGGAGACTTCAACACTCCACTCTCAATATTGGACAGATCGTCTAGAAAAAAGCTCAGTAAAGACACAGAAAGACTTTATTGCCACGACTAACCAACGAGACCTCATCGACATATACAGAACTTTCTATCCATTAGCGGACAACTACACCTTCTTCAATGATAAAGAACAACGATGATTTTAGGAAACATCTCATAACCTGCTGGCTCATAACCTGGTTTCAATTAGAGGACATTATGCTTAGCGAAAGTGGTCAGCAACAAAAGGACAAATATTGTAGGAGACCCCTACGATAAGAATTTAAAAACAGACTCATGCATAGAAGAAAAGATTCTGATGGCTGCAAGGCTAGGAAGAGAGGTAGGGCGAGGGGGGTGGGTTTAGATTCGATAGTTGATAGAAATTTGGTTTGGTGAAATCTGGGACAGCACACATTAGAAAGAAGATCAGTATTAACTGGACTTCAACATAACATGATTACTACTCCCATCTTTACCCAATACTGGAAGGACAGAGTAGCTAGGGCAGGGGCGGCAAGGGACCATGCTCTCAGTGGAAATTGAGGCCAATTGGCACAACTAGCGTTTTGCTAAGAAAGCCTTATGCACCCCACATTGGTGAGTGGCATCTGGGGTCTTAAAAGTTGCCAAGCTGCCATCTGAGGGTACAGCATATGGTCCCAACTCAATAGGTACAGATGATCACCAAGGACCAAAACGACGTAGGGGAAAGAGAACCCAGAAGAGAAGGAAACCCATGTGTGGGTGACTACACTGACTGGTGACCAGATGAACCGGATGGTGCCTGGCCACCACCAGTGATAGCCGTGATGGAGCTCACCAAGTTGAGTCTCACTGGCAGCACAAGAATAAAAAGGGGTGCACCCTGAAATCTCCACTAAAAGTCCACAATTGATGGTCCACGGGCCTCGGGGCTCCCTTGGGAGCATGGCCCCTGGCCCTGATGCTGCCCCTGTCCATAAACCATAACAGAGGTCAACTCTTCAGACTGGAATGGCTTGGAGTTGGTGACACAGAGTGACCATATCATGCGTACACTTTATGGTTCTATGCATCTATAGGATGTCATCCTGCTGAGCTTTCACTGGAGACAGGGGAGTGGGTGGAGAGGAGGGGATAGGAGATTGTTGGGAGGATAAGACATGTATGGAGCAGAGAGGAAGAGTATGATGTCACCAGGCAGGGAGAACAGTGGGAGCTGCATACAGGTTGGCATGTAAATTTATATGGGGATGTACATTTTCACTCAATCATAATTAAAAAAAAAAAAGAAGAATTAAAGTTACAGACTAAATGACTGTTCTAAAAGATTTGTTCTTATTTTCAGGAAACTTGTGTGATATTAAAACTTCACTTTAAGAGGGGAAAGGAGACTGTTGGGAGGATGAGACATGTATGAAGCAGAGAGGAATAGTGTGCTGTCACCGGACAGGGAGAGCAGTGGAAGCTGCATATAAGTGGGCATGTAAATTTACACGGGAATGTACATTTTCACTCAGTCATATTAAATTTAAAAAAATACAAAAAACTTCACTTTAAGACTATCAAAATTTTTAATCAAGGAAACCTCATTCACTGCTACCCAGTGGGACTGCAAAATGGTACAGCCACTACAGAAAATGGTATGGTGCTTTCTCCAAATGCTAGAAACAGATATACCTTGTGATCCAGCAATACCACTCCTAGGTACATACCCTAGTGATCTACGAGCAATGACACAAACAGCAATGAACATATGCATACCTGTGTTCACTGCAGCATTCTTCACAGTACTATCAGTGGATGAATGGATAAACAAAGTATAGTACATACATACACTGGAATACTACATAATCATACCGAACAATGATGAGTCCTTGAGACATAAGTGGATGAATCTGGAACACATTCTGCTGAATGAAGTAAGTCAATCACAAAAGAACAAACACTGTATGATCATGCTTTCATTAGAAGACAAGAATAGATACGTACAGGCAATCCTGGGAGTATGAACATCCAGTTTACAGACAACTCAAGAACAGACCGTCATAAAGTCTGCTACATCACAATCTGAGTTAAACACAATAGTTTGTAATAACAAATGCATGTAATACTTTGTGATGCTCATGAAAACACTGTGGCTTGAAGGTGTTTCTTAGGTGTTTTATATGCATAGAAAGGTAAAATATATACTACGCGTGAGATAGATATTTGACTAACTCACACTAAATAAGAACTTCATGTTCAACTTAAAGACAGACTTAGGAACAGATCTCATTTGGAACCCGGTAAAGAGACTAATACTCACTAGTGGTTACTCAGGATGGGTAGGGGGGAAGAGGGAAAAAATACTCCCAAGAAGGGAGACACCTGCCATTTTTGATGATGGGAAAAGTGGCATTAAATGAAGTGAACACAGAATGACCAAGGTAAAAGATCTCACTAAGTACACAAGAGAAAAGGATGTCCTTTGTAATGGATATGGCAAAATTTTGAAACAATACCATCAATCAAAAAATGTGCAGTTATACATACATATATATATATATATATATATGTGTCATGGACTGAATTGTGTCCCCCCCAAAACATGTGTAACCATGTGGCTGGGCCATGATTCCCAGTATCTTGTGACTGTTCTCCATTGTGCGGTTTTCCTATGCTGTACGTTAAAGGATTAGGGTGGGGCTGTAAATCCTTTCATAGGATCACCTCCCTGCTCCACTATAAAGGGAGTTTCCCTGGAGCATGGCTTGCCCCACCCTTAATACTTTCATCCTATGAGAGATAAAAGGACAGAGAAGCAGGCAGAGACTTGGGAATCTCACATCATCAAGCAAGCAGCACCGGGAGAAAAGCGCGTCCTTCAGACCAGGGGTTCCTGCGCCAAGATGCTCCCTGGACAAACACTGATGCAATACCAGCCTTTCCTCCAGAGCCGACAAGGGGAAAGCCTTCCCCTGGAGCAGATATCCTGAATTTGGACTTGTAGCCTACCGGACTGCGTAAGAATAAACCTTCCTTTGTTGAAGCCATCCACTCTGTGGTATTTCTGTTAGAGCAGCCCTAGCTGATTAAAACAGTATGTAAGCAGATAAGTATGAATATGTCAGTACATATGTGTGTACAGAAACAGAAGTATCTATAGGCATACGTAGATACAGGTATGTATGATATATCCACATATATAACAAATAACACAGGAGACCCAAGTCTGGATATCTCTTAGACATACCCAAACACCTCACAAGATTAATTTTCTGGAGCTGAAGACTCAGGACCATAGTCTCATGGGACAACACAGGTAACTGGCGTAATACAAGTCATGAACTATAGGTTCTATTATCCAAATATGGTACAGTGTCTGGAGTCTTAAACGCTTCCAAGCAACCATCTAAGAAACAGCTACCAGTCTATACTCATCTGCAACAGAAGAGAACAGAGGAAACTAAAGACTCAGAAAAGAAAGTATTCTATAGAACTAATAGTTCACACAAACTACAGCCTCATCTACCTTGAAACCAGAACTAGATAGTGCCCTGTTACCACTACTAACCATTCTGATCAGGACCACAACAGATGATCTTACAGAACAGGAAAGAAATGTGGAAAAGTCATCAATTTCTTAAAAAGTCTATATTTACTGGCCTGATTGAGACTAGAAGTCTCCCCAAGACTATTACCCTGAAATATGCTTTAAACCTTAAACCAAAATTATCCCTTGAGATTACCTGTTAGCTATATAATAGACTGGCTCATAAAGCAAAGGATATCACCTCTGAGTAGTGAGTTTGTTTTAGAGACCACACAGTTAAAAATTATTCTAAAGCAAAGAAGGGAAGGAAAGGGCACAGGAAAACTGGAGTATTAGAAATGGTATAACCAGAACAGAAGGAACAAAAATAACTGACACACTGTGAAAAATGTAACCAACATCACTGAATAATTTATGCAGAAACTGTTAAACGAGAATGTAATTTTTGGTGTAAACTTTTACCCTAAGCACAGTATTAATTACTAAATTCTTCTAATAAAAAATTTATCTAAAAAGTTTATTTAATATACTGCTGCAGTATACAGACCAAAGTTTATCAGTAGTCACTTTTATGTGGCCTTCTTGCCACAGTCTTTTAAAACCAATTAGGAGTTAAGGCATTGTGGCTCAGCATGGGCGATGATCAGTTATCCCATCCCCCTGGGCTTTTTTTAAAAGGGAGCCAATTCCACAGTATAGGATCCCACCACGACCAAGAAAGAGTGAAGAGCGGAGAGTGTTCTTTGAACCCAGAATCGCTGCAATGAGACGTTCCTACAACCAGAAGACAAGAGATGGCGGGTGGAGGGGAGAGAGAGAGAGGCAAACATGCTGAAACACAAAACTGTAAGAAATAATGGCAGAGAACGGGAGGCAGGAGAGTCTAGTAGATGGCTCAGTGGACTTCCCAACCCACAGAGCAAAAAAGCTGAGTGCCTTCAGGTAGGACACCGACCGGCATTTATTAGCAGAGCTAAAAGAGCTTTGTAACACTTGCCTATCATGGCAGAGGCCCAGGGCCAGAGAAAGACCTGCCTGTGAGCCCAGCTGGGAAGAGGCTGTCCTGATAGAACTGTCAACTGAGAGATCCTCAATCTGAATTGTTACCTGTTATTTTTCTAATGAACAAACACCATAATCATGAGTATTGTCTATGAGTTCAATGCAGCCAATGCAATGAATTACTGAATCCAGGAGAAAAGTATAGACTGCTATGGGAGGGATGGCTGGTGTTAGAATTTATAAAAGATGTCAGAGTGAGGAAGTACACCTGACTACACCTCACAGGCCCTGAGCTATTGATCTTGATTCTCCTTCCCCCTTGTGAAGTTAAAGGAGGTCGGATATCACCCGCATGCCCTTTTTATAGGTTACTCTGGTGGTGGAGCTGTTAAATGTTACGGCTGCTGACCAAAAGGTTGGCTGTTCAAATCTACAAGGTGCTTCTTGGAAACCCTATGGAATAGTTGTACTCTGTGCTAAGGGGTCACTATGAGTCAGAATTGGCTCAGTGGCAATGGGTCAGGGTGGCTTAGGTTTAGGTTACCTTTTTGGAAACCCCGGTGGCATAGTGGTTAAGTGCTACAACTGCTAACCAAAAAGTCTGCAGTTCAAATCCGCCAGGTGCTCCTTAGCAACTCTATGAGGCAATTCAGTTCTACTTTGTCTATGAGGTTGCTATAAGTCAGAATTGACTCAGTGGCAGTGGGTTAGGTTACCTTTTTACAAAAAGGGGGGACTCCTTGCTTAGGGGACACTGTGCCTTTCTGCTAAGGGTGATGGTTGAAAAGGATGACAAATACAATTGACATCAGTGAATTGTACATGTGAAGACTGATGAAATGGCAAATGTTTTGTTAGATATAAATTTATCACAATAAAAAATACTTTTCAGTCATTAAATATTGATACAATTTTTTTCCATTTTCTGTTTTCATGTAACTTGACTCTTAGCACCACAAATACCTTATCAGTAATTTTAGAACACACAGATACTAGCAAGTAAATTCTTACAGCAGTTCAGTGTCTCTAAGATTTCTGGTTAAGATAAGCAGAAGACTAATAAACAGACTGAGATCCTGAACCTCACCAACAACCAACTTAAAATGTCACTTCTTTTCCTGTCAGACTGGTATAAGCTAAGATTTATAATGTGCTGTGTTGCAAAGTATGTGGGTCAATGACCACTCTACACATTCTCCTATACAACTAGGAGAATGTAAATTGATATGTAAATTGATAAAAACTTCCTAGAGGATTATTTGGCATCTTCCATTTAAAGTAGTCTTAAGTGGAATCTTTAGTCTTAGGAATCTACTCTACAGAAGGATCACCAAGGTACACAAAGATATACGTACAAAGATACAGCAGCCTTGTTTACGGTAACTAAAAATCAAATAACGTAAGTGCAATATAAACATCCTTGGACAAAGGAATGATTTTTATACATTCTGAATCCTCCTTACAATGGAGTATTACTAGAATATCTAAAAAGGATTAAGTAGGACCTACTACTAATATTTTTTAAATGTCCATAAGATCAGAAGTGGAAAGAGACAAGTTCATTTATTCAACAAGTATTTCTTGAGCACCTACAGGCACCGCTCTAGGTTATGAGAATGGAGCGATGAATACAATTAACAAGCTTATATTTTTGCAGGAGGAAACAGATGACAATAAATAATAAGATGTGGTATGTTGGTGATGAGTTCTACGGGGAAATACAATCAGGAAGGAGATGTGGGGGTGGGACACAGCCACCTAAAACTAGTCAGGGAAAGCTTGGCTGCAAAGCTGCTGCCTCACATATCAGAAACAAGGGCAGTGGGGCACAGTATGTTTAGTAGCTTGAGAACTGCAAGAGGTCAGTACAGCTAGACTTGGTTTACAAGTGATAACCTCATCTGACTTAGAACTGATAAAGTGTGACTGCACCCCTCCCCCCGCAAAGGAACAAATCTATATGTGGAAGGTGCATATGTATATATGAAGGTTATTAAGTACAATGGCACAGCAGGTAATTGCTCAGCTGCTAACAGAAAGGTTGATCATTCAAACCCAGTACTTCACAGGAGAAAAGACCCAGCAATCTGCTCTTGTAA
This sequence comes from Heterohyrax brucei, assembly GCA_028571685.1. NCBI lineage: Eukaryota > Metazoa > Chordata > Mammalia > Hyracoidea > Procaviidae > Heterohyrax > Heterohyrax brucei. Next base: position 81,889,210 of record CM053150.1, on the reverse strand, counting down.
AAATTACAGCCTCAGATATCCTACAGGACAGTTCCACCTTGTCATATAGGATCTATGAGTCAGGACTGACTCTACAGTACACAACAACAAAAATTCTGGATATTAGCATTAAATGTTAATAGTGGTTAACTGTAATAAATACAACTGAGAATGAACTTTTAAACAGGCTTTTACTATTCTTGTAATACAAAAGTTTTTAGGTCACCAAAAAGCAAAAAAATTACCTACTGTATACTAAATACTGTTTTACTTCTTCACATGCTTTATGAAAAGTAATTATAACTTGTGGTGGTCTATTTGTAACTCAATAACTATTGTTTGTTTCTATAAACTATAAAAGAAGTACTGTATAAAAAATATTTTCATGTAACTTCTGAATAAAATCTATGGCAGTTTTTAGGACTTATTTATTTTTAAAATTATAAATGACAACCACATTAGGGAGAACAGAATCAAAACAAAAAAAAAAATCATCCCTTGTGTCACCATCTTGTAAAAATCATTTGGAATTTTGAGATTTTCCTCTAATCGCCTATGTTTTATTTATATCATCTGTTTGTTCTCTGACTCGACGGCACTTGGCTGGCTTGTTCTGAAGTATAAAACTTACTCATGCTCACTGGGCACATCTTTTTAAAAATACAGAAAAGTAGCTGGAACCTTTATCATCTAGGAATAACTGGTAGTAACAGCTACCTAGTGAAAACAGTGTGATGTCTTCCTTTCACAACTAAGATACTTAAAACACTTCTAGTCATCATTGTTCTCAAGTCGTTCTAAGTAAACAAACTATCTTATCAGCTAGGAAAGTATAACTAACTATAATTTATCATTTTAAGTACAACTAACTATAATTTATGATTTTTTCTATTTGAAGATCTCAATAGCAACATCAGCTTTGTAATGAGCAGCTGCATCAGAAGCTATGCCCAACCCACAACCCAGGTGCAGAGAATTTCTATTTTTATTAAAACAAAACAACAACAAAAAAACCCAAACCCAACCCACTGCTACTGAGTTGATTCCAACTTTTAGTGACCCCACAGGCAGACCTCCTCCATAGAGTTTTCAAGAAGCGCCTAGTGGATGTGAACTGGTGACTTTTTGGTTAGGAGCCACAGCACTTAACCACTATGCCACCACAGCAGTAATACTTTTTCCAGTACTAAGTGTTTAAGAAAACCAGAAAACAGGAATGCATTCATTCCCTCATTCAGCATACTATTACTGAATTCCCACTATGTGTCAGGCACTGTGCAATCAATGGTCAGTAAGAACAAGTGTGGCCCCTGCTCTCAAGAGGCTTACAATCTAGGAGAAAAGCAAACAGCATCTGATTTTAAAAAACGTTTTTTTTAAATTGTAGAAAAGAAAATAGGGTACAAATAAACACCTGCTGAACCACAATCCAGTGTTATCAGATATCTGTATTTATTGCAGTTGCTTCAGATCTGTAAGAAAGAACCCAAACCAAACCCACCACCGTCGAGTCAATTCCAACTCGTAGCAACCCTACACAGAGTAGAACTGCTCCACAGAGTTTCCAAGGAGTGCCTGCCAGGTTTGAACTGACAGCATTTTGGTTAGCAGTCACACTATTTAACCGTTATGACACCAAAGTTTCCAAACCCACTGCTATCAAGTCTGCAACAACATTAAGCGCCTATGTATTTCCGCTGAATCCTATTTCCTTCACCAACTCTCCCCACTCTCCTAAACTGGTTCATCTGTAATACACACATTTACTACACACATGCCAGAGAACCCACTGCTGTCAAGTCAATTCTAACTCACTGTAACCTTACAGGACAGTGAAGAACTACCCACTGAGTTTCCAAAGCTCTAAACCTTGTACAAAAGCAACCTGCTGGCACCCCTTTCTCCCACAGAGCAGTTGGTGGGTTCAAACTTCAGATCCTTTGGTTAGCAGCCAAGTGTTGTGCAAGGAAGGGACATCCATAAACTTAACACGGTATCATTCTTACCTTTTAAAATTGGGATAAAGAGTATCACAATGTATGTACTTGTGTAACGTACATTTTCAGTCAAACTGTACTCTCTGAGGACTCAATACTGACACATTAAATGCTCCAGTTCAGTCATCTTATGTACATGTATTGCTATACGTTCATCATAATTTATCCACTTCTCTATGTATGTGTATTAAAGTTATCCGCAAATCTTTTGCTGTAACAATGCCGCTATGACCATTTCCATATGTATTTTCTTATACACACATGTTGATTTCTAGGATATACAACTAGATGTGAAATTTTCAATTTTATCAGAAATTGCCAAATTAATCTCTGAAGTATCTCAGAGTTTCCATTCTCCACCTTCTCATCCACTTTGGTGTTGTCAGACTTTTCATTTTTCCAAATCTTGGGGTGTATCAACATTGACAGTGACTTGATACAGGAGCCCTGGTGGCATAGCGGTTAAGAGATTGGCTGCTGAATCCACCAGCTGCATCTTGAAAACCCTTTGTCACATTTCTACTTTGTCCTATACAGTTGCTACAATTCAGAACTGACTTGACAGCAATGAGTTTTAGTTTGGGATACTTTGTAAGCTTGAATATCTCATCTGTATTTATTAGTCACTGGAGTTTCAGTTCTATGAACTGTCTCTTTTATATCCCATGGCCATTTTTCCACTGGATTATTATTTGTAAAATTTATATATATATATGTTATATATATATACATTCTGGCTACATATCTTTGATTTTTTTCTGTTCAGGTATCTTCTCCAAGTCTACAGTTCTGGTGTTTTCTTTTACTCTATTGATGTCTTTTGTTACATAAGTCTTGAAATTTTGAAGGAGACAAACACTATCAATCATTATTTCTGATAGTGTGGGTTTTTTGTTTTAATTTTTTTTATTATGATTAAGTGAAAGTTTATAATCCAAGTCAATTTTCCATATAAAACCCTGAGCACCTGACTCTACTCAACTCTATCTCCTCTCCTCACCCTGTGACAGTACACTCTTCCTTTCTACTCTTCCAGTATCCACTCAACCAACATTTGTCCCCTCTTCTCCCCCCTCCTCTTACCTCTAAAAGGAAACCCTTGGACAGACTCATGTATGTACTAAACCATAAAGTATACATACCACCTGCATCACTCTGTGTCCCTCAATCCAGTCCAATCTTTGTCTGAAATGTTTGCATCAGTACTGATTTCTGCTCTGGGCTAGCAGCCAAGTCCAAGGGCCATATTTTCAGGAGACCTTCCAGGTTGTCAAACCATCAAGTTTGGTCTTTTAATAGAATTCTAGATCTGCAGACCCCATTTTCTTGTGCTCCATCAGGGACTTGACACAGTGTTCCCTGACAACACTGTCTTTGGTGGTAGCAGGTACCATCTAGTTCTTCTGGTCACATGCTGATTTAGTCTCCCAATCATAGGTACCCTCATGTCTCCTGGGCCCACATTTTTGTCATGTCTTTGATATTCTCAGTTTTCACCTGCTCCAGGTGCGTTGGGACCAACTGATATTCCTTAGATGGCAGCTTGCTGTTAAGAGAGTGTGGGGTTTTTAAATGTCTTTTTAAAGAAACCCTTCTCTAGTGGTGATTATACAAATTATTAAAGTAACTGTCACTGAACTGCAAAATTAAAAACAGTAAATTTTATGTTGTATCTATTTGTGATAACAACTACATGTCCAATTGGTTAGGTCATGATTCTCAGTAGTTTAGCAGTTACGTCATGATGCAGTCACCCTCCATGATGTGATCTGATGTGATCCATCAATCAGTTGTAAGACGAGTTTCCTCAGTGATGTGGCCTGTATGAAATATATACATATACACATGTATGTGTATATGTATACATATATATAAAACCCACTGCTGTGGAGTCGATTCTGACTCATAGCAACTCTATACGACAGAGAAGAAGTGCTCCGTAGAGTTTCCAGGGAGTGCCTGGTGAATTAGAACTGCCAACCTTTGGTTAGCAGCCACAGCACTTAACCACAATGCTACCAGGGTTTACAAGCGCACACACAGATACCTTATCAAAGTCATTTGCTTCCTCTCGATCCTGCATTTGGCTCATCATCATCTAACCTCCAGCTCTTTGCAATTTGAGCCAGTGGCCTGCCATCTTACCTGCCAGTTTTGGGATTCTTAACTTCCCACAACCTGTGAGCTAGCAGCTAACCTTGGGTTTATCAACCTTGTAACTACATGAGTCAGGAAAAGCCTTCAACCTGACACCAGACCCACACACCTGGGACTTTGAAACCTGACAGTCTCTATAATCATGTGAGCCATTTCTTTGAGATAAATCTCTCTCTCTCTCTCTCTGTAAATATATGCTTCACTGGTTTTGTTTCGCTAGAGGACCTAGCTAATATAATGTTTTACCATAATGAATTTTTCTAAAAAGATATCTGTCTCTATCTCAAGATCATTATTTACTGATATTTTGGAAGTTTTAGAGTTCTACTTTCATATTTGGGTCTTTAATGTATCTGTAAACAAAGAGGGAGGAAAAAAATGAAAAGGTTGTAAAGAAAGAAGCAGTAGCTGGAAAACACGTTGACAACAGAAACAACATCCGAGATTGTGTGACAGAATTCTGCAAGACCAATTCATTGGAAATATTTTTATGCATCAATATAAATGATGACTACACACATGGAACCAGAGCCCTGGTGGCAACAGGCTTGCCTACTTGGTTGTGAACCAAAAAGGTCAGTGGTTTGAACCCAACAGCCACTTCCAGGGAGAAAGATGTGGCAGCTTGCTTCCATAAAGCTTCTATCCAAAGTTGAGATGAGAAGGTGGAGGGGGACAGGAGATTGCTGAAGGGAGACAGGAGATTGTTGAAGGGACACAGGAAGTACAAGGCTGAAAGGAGGAGTGTGATGTTACAGGGTGAGGACAGCAGCTAGAGTTGCACAGTGGTGTGTGTGCACAGGGCTTTATATGGCCAATTGACTTGGACTGTAAGCTTTCACTTAAAGCACAACAAAATATTCAAAACAATTTAGTCTTAGAAATCCTATGGTGCAGTTCTTTTCTATCCTACAGGGTCACTATGAGTCAGAATTGACTAGATAGCAGTGGATTTTTGGTTTTTATTATACACATGGACCTCACCAGATGGAATATACAGAAATGAAATTGACTATCTCTATTGAAACAGAAAATGAAGAAGGTCAATATTACCAGTCAGAACAAAGCCAGGGACCAACTGTGGAACATGTGTAAGTTCAAGCTGAAGCTGAAGAAAATTACAACAAATCCAAAAGAGCCAAAGTACAACCTTGGGTATACCCCACCTGAATTCAGAGACCATCTCAAGACCAGATCTGGCACACTGACCATGACCAAATGGGTTCTGAGATGACATCGATGGCATCATACATGAAGAAAGCAAGATGTCACTAAAGACAGGAAAGAAAGAAAATACCAAAATGGATGTAAGAAGAGACTCTGAAATTTCCTCTTGAATGTCAAGTACCTAAAGTGAATTCGTAATGTTCAAATTCTTGTCTCACTATATGTAGACAGCAATTAGTACAGAGAACAGGATCAAATGTACACATCAAACAAAAATCCAATAGCTATGCAAATGAGAAAGAAAAAGTATAAAAAGCTAAGTAAAACAAGCAGCTTTTCCACTGCATAAAATCTGGATTCTGAAGGACACCTAATTTTTTTTCCAGAAAAGACCAGAGTAGTATGGGGCAGTTCCATCTGTCTGTAAGTTCACTTTGAGTCAGAATTGACTCAATGGCAGTGGGTTTGTTTGGGTTTGTTAGTTGTCACTAGACCAGTGGTGTTAAACTGTTTTGCATATCTCAGGGGACATCAAGGCCAACTGGCATAACAAGCATTTTCTAAGAGAATCTTCTACACCCCAAACTGGTGAGTGGTGCCTGGGGTCTTAAAGCTGCCAAGCTGCCATTTGAGGTACACCAAATGGTCCCAACTCAGCAGGAACAGATGATCTCCAAGGACCAAAACAACATGGGGGAAAGAGAACCCAGAAGACAGAGAGACTCATGTGCGCAGGTGACTACATCGACATGTGACCAGAAGAACTGGATGGTGCCCAGCTACCATTAGTGATAGTCGTGATGAGGCTCACAAAGTTGAGTCTCACTGGCAACACAAAAATAAAAACGGGTTCACCCTGAGATCTCCACTAAAAGACTGCAACTGACGGTCCAGGGGCCTCGGGTTTCCCCTGGGAGCATGGCCCCTGGCCCTGATGCTGCCCCTGTCCATAAATCATAACAGAGGTCAACTCTTCAGACAGAAATGGACTGGACTTAGTAACACACAGCAACCACATCTGCACTTTATAGTTCTCTGCATCTATAGGATATCATCCTGCTGACCTCTTACTGGATGTGGGACAAACGGTGGAGGGGACAGGAGATTGTCAGGAGGATATGACATGTACAGAATGAAGAGGAGGAGTGTGCTGTCACTGGGCAGGGAGAGCAGTGGGAGCCACTCATTGGTGGGTATGCAAATTTATATGGGATGGTATATTTTCACTCAATCATAATAAAATAAAAGATAAGAAAAAGAAAAAGAAAAAAACTGTTTTGCATAGATAATACAGTCTCAAATATCACAAATTTTGGCAGCACACTCCATAGGGTTTAAAGATTCAAAACAACACTAGATATGCAAAAATACGAACCTCAACATCACCTCCCACTCGCTGTCCTAGTTATCTTCCCACTCTTGCCCTTCAGCTCTGAGTTGCCTTGGGTTAACAGCTGGCTCGGGACTGTGCCCTTTTCCAAAAGTTCAGCTTGACCCCAGAGTATAGTGACAGCAAAGCACACTTTTTCTACCCCACTCTTGTCAAGATGGTCAGTTCAATATTCTGGACAGACAAGGCCACCTGAGAAGTACTCAGGTGTAGCAAATACTAATTTCACATAAGAATCACAGTTTTGGAGACATGCCTAGGAAGGGCTTGAGGTCTGCCAGGATGGACCAGCTGAGAACCAATGGGCCTGGGATGGGACAAAGCAGGAGTGAGGAAGATCCTCTTTTAATTTCCTGAACTTTTCAGGTACTGTTTTTGAGAGGGTAGATAGATGCCTTTCTCCCTAATGCAAATCCACAAAGCAAGCTAAGGAGTTTAAGGAGTGCCCACCACTTAAGGCCTGTGTGGTCTTACGGATTCTGATTTACTAGCAGTCATTCACATCTACATAAAAGGACTTTGGGTTTATAAACTTATGAACAGCACTAAATTGCTAAAGATGTTCTCTAAAAGTTATTACTCAAAACCAAAGTAATAACATGTCGCTATGAAGGTAGAGCTTTGAAATGCAATTATTACACATTCATCCTCTTAAATATCTGTACTAAAGTGTTCTTGAGCTTAATTAAGTAGCTGGCCCTTATCTCATACCTATCATTCTGCAACTAAAGAGATGAAGGAAAAGAATACTGCCTAACCCCAACTTCTTTTTAACAGTTAAAAAGAAGAAGAAATCACACATGAAATTGTATGTAAAAAAAAAAAAAAAAAAGACCAAGCAGCAAAAAAATTGTAACAGCAGCTGCATTCTGGGACAAATACAAATGGGGGTGAGGAGAGACAAAAAAACTGCTGGAATTCTCAGAGCTGTTTTATGAAACCTCAGCAATCAAATACTTGATTATTGTATACTAGTGGTGGTACAAACTGCTAATGCTCCCAGCTGCTAACCAAAAGGTTGGAAGTTCTAGTGCACCCACAGGCATCTTGAAAGAAAGGCCTGACTACCTCCAAAAATCAGCCACTGGAAACCCTATTGAGCATAGCTTGACTCTGACACACGTGGGTTGCCATGAGTCAGTAACCGACTCTACAACAGGTTTTATTCTTAGAAGAAAGCAACCTGGGATACATGTTACCAAACACTAGTCACTAAAAAAAAGGTGTTATGTGGTCACATACATATGTATAAATATACATATCTATTTACATACACAGATACCCTGGTGGTGTAGTGGTTATGCACTACAGCTGCTCACCAAAATGTCAGCAATTCAAATCTGCCAGGCACTCTTTTAGAGACTATGCAAGCAGTTCTTCTGTGTCCCGTAGGGTCGCTATGAGTCAGATCTTGTTGACACTAAGCTTGGCTTTGTTTTGTAGTTACACACACACACACACACACACACACACACACACACACACACACACACGCACAGAGGTGCCAAAGAACAGACAGTTAACAAATATTTATAGCTAAAAGAGATGGAAACCCTGAAATGCCTTTAAGATACTGAAGTCTATACTAGGGCCTAGAGTCTTTCTAGCCCAGGAATTGGTGCTAAAATAATCTTCAAAGTACCATGGAATGCCTCACCTCAGTGCAAAAAGGTAGGTAGGAAAAAAAAAAGAAGAGCAATGCAGATTGATCCATATATTAACATTATCCAAGTCCAAACAAAACGAAACTGCAGCCCTTTGGCCATACAAACTAATTAAAGAGCAGCTTGTGCTCAAATCCAACTACAATGCCTTCTAGTGCTTGTTTAACAAGAGAAAAAGGAAAATTCAGTTCTGACGGCCTAGTGCTCACGAGCTATGGCTGCTAACCAAAAAGTCAGCAGCTCAAATCCACCAGGCACTCCTTGGAAACTGTGGGGCAGTTTTACGCTGTCCTGTAAGGTTGTTATGAGTTAGAATAGACTCAATGGCAGTGAGTTTTGTTTTGTTTTGTTTAATGAGTGATTATACAGAAACTGCCCTCCATATCTTGTAAAGCATGCCAGTTAGGTAGTCATGACCCCTAACTTAATCCTTCCACCAAGAATGTGAGCGGGAGGGTGGGAATATATGTTTACAATCTGAGGATAAACATGCATTCTTGCTGCTGTTCCCCTCCTGGCTATTAAATCACATTGGCAGCAATATCTCATCTTCCTCCTATTTCTGTCCTCCCGTAGGCTCTCTGTGAGATGGTGGCACAGCACCTCTGCTAGCAATCTAGATGTCACTTCCTCACTCAACCTCCACATCTACCCATCATTTACTCTCTTTAGCTACTAGATTTGCTCCCTCCACTCTTTCTCTCCCTCCCATCACTGCCCTACTTTAGGCCCAAACTTCGCACCCAGATTACCTAGATTATGCCAATAATCTGGCCAGTTCTTTGTTTTCAGTTTTACCAAACCCCCTCCAATCCAACACGGATATAGAAATCTTATCCTGTCACGCCCAGTCTAATATCACTTCAGCCACTCCCTAGTGGGGACAATAGAGATACATAGTATGCCTCCACATGTCATCAAGGCCTACTTCTAACACATTTCCTCTGCTCTATGCTTCACTCTTTATACACCAACACCACAAACAACAAACCATATTCTATCTTTTCCATGTTTCTGTTACCTAATTCCTTTTCCTAACAAGTAAACTTTCTTAAAGCTCAGCTCACATGTTACCTCCTACAGGAAATTTTTCTTGACTTAACCCTCTACAGAGCACAGTGCAGAACTCTCTCTATGTTCCCACAGTCCTTAGGCATCACTATTATCACAGCCACCATCCTAGTTTCTGGATCTTTCTCATATTTGTATCTTCAGTGCCTGACGTAAAAGAAGCCGTCAAGAAATATTGAATGAATTAATACATTACTATTTAGTTCATCCTAGAGCTCAGTGAAACAGTGTTACATAAACTGTAACTATGCCTGCCAACAACTCTGTGAGAAAGCTATTATCCGTCTGTAACAGGTAAAGGAACTGAGGATCAGAGTAGCACACACAATTGTGCTTTTTCTCATCTACTCTCACCCCAGCTTACCATGGTTTATTATTCATTCTTCAGGTCTCAGCTTTAGTATCACTTCTTCAGGAAATTGTTGCATTAAGCCTAGAACCAGGGCAAGTTTCTCTTCAATCAAAATAAAATCCACCCATCACCTCCTACCTAACACTCCCCAACAACATTGCTCTAGCCATACTGGCCTCCTTCTGGTTCCATAAACAAATGAAACTAAAGACTATTCCTCTTCAGGGCCTTTGTACCTCTTGTTTCCTCTCCCTACAGTGCTCTTCCTTACATCTTTAAATACTTGGCTCGTTCTTTCAGTCTCTGCTCAAATGTCTTCCTGTCAGTGAGGCTTTCGCCGGACAACCCTGCTAGAGCAGCACCTATAAGGGAAATCAATTCCAACCTCTTTCACTTATCTGAAACTAGACTGATGGAATTCAATTCCACTTCAAATCTGTTCAATTCAGTTTCGATTCAACTGCCCTTGCAGCTCTTCCTCCTCTGATCCTAACTACCTAGAGCTAGGTCTGCTCTCACAAGTTGAAAGCCATATTCTCTAGAATGCCAAGTCTATCCAAGACTTCACGTGCCAGTCACAAGTTTGCGGGCCCACAGGGAGCCCTCACTTCTGACCTGCTGGCTACAAACTGGGGGTCATCCCCTCAAGATACTAGCTATAACCTCTGGGTGCCCTCACTTCTGACCTTCTGGCTCCTACTACTCCCTTGAGTTCTAATAATTCACTAGAAAAGCCCACAAAACTCAGAAAGCACTGTACTTACGATTACAATTTTATTACAGCTAAAAAGATACAAGTAAGTTAAATAGAGATAAGTATGGAAGGGTTCCCAACTCAAGAGTTTCTATATCCCAAAAAGGAATGTGCTACACTCCTACATGCCTTAATGTCTATTACCAACCAGGAAGCCCAAGAAGCTTCCATTTCTAGAGCCTTTATTAGGAACATATTATGTAGTCACGACTGATTCAATCCTTCTGAGGTCTGCTGATATCAAGTAGTGGGTCTTCCCAACAGGTAAGCCTCCATCCAAGATGCACCTCATTAGCAAAAACCCTCAAATGTAGGCTGGAGGACTTATCAAAGATGCTTCAATCAATGGTAAAATACAAAGGTTTGAGAGATGATGGCTCAGGAACCAAGGGCAAAGACCAAATTCTTTGAATAAAGTTAAATTCTTTATCCCACAGCCTACAACTCCATTAACTTTTATCTCAATACTGTTTTATGTTCTTCTCATCAACTAATATCAGTCTTAAATTATTTTGTGCATTCCTGTGTTTGATAGCTTGCTGTTCATTATCACTAGAATGAAAGCTCCATATCCCTTAGGACTTGGGGTCCTGTTTGCTGCCACAGGCTGTGCCTACAATAGTGTCTACCTAGCATATTATAGATACCTAATGAATATTTAAAACCCGATGCCCATAGAGTCTGTTCTAATTTTGCAACCCTACAGAACACTGTAGAAATGCTCCCATACAGTTTCCAAGGCCGTAAATCTTTACAGAAGCACACTTCCACATCTTTCTCTTGAAAAGCAAATGGCTGGCTCAAACCACTGACCTTTTAGTTAGCAGCCAAGTGCTTAACCACTACACTCTAGGGCTCCTTAGTAGCCCCAATGGCACCGTGGTTAAAAGGTGCAGCTCCATACAGATCTAAAGGCCACAATCAACCAACTTCATCTCAAAGATATATGTATATTAAAGTGCTCCACCCAAAAGAACCAAAGTTTACAGGATGTACATAGAAAGTTCCTCTGAATAAAACCCCTTTTAGGCAACAACACAAACCTTCACAAAAACCAAAACAGAGATAATATAGAGTACTTTCTCTCACCACAATGCCACCAAAGCAGAAATTAGCAACAGGAAGAACAAGGGAGAAAAATCAAATACATGGAAACTGAGTAACACTCTGCTTAAATATCACTGGGTAATAGAAGAAATCAAAGATGGAATAAAAAAATTCCTAGAATCAAATGAAAAAATACCATACCAAAACCTTTGGGACACAGCAAAGGCAGTGCTCTGAGGTCAACTTATAACAATAGATGTACATATCGAAAAAGGGATAAAATCAAAACATCAGCTACTCAACTCAAAGAACAGCAAAAGAGGCACACAGCCACCAGAAGAAAGGAAATAATAAATACCACAGCAGAAATAAATAAAAAAACAGAAAAACAATAGAAAGAATCAACAAAACTGCAAGTTAGTTTTCCGAAAATATCAACAAAATCAAAACACTGGTCAAATTGACAAAAGAAAAACAGGAGAGGTGCAAACAATGTAAGTAACAAATGAAACTGGGGCAGGGGGAAGTTCAGGTATCACAGTAGACCCAGCTGAAATAAAAAGGATTTTACCGAATAAAGCCTAACACTTCGAGAGAGAGAGAGTGTAGCAGGAGCAAAGGTCAGAGGACCATGGTTTTAGGGGACACCTATGTCAACTGACATAACAAGCTTTAAGAAAATGTTCTGCATCCCACTTTGGTGAGTGACTTCTGGAGTCTCAAAAAGCTAGCAAACAGCCATCTAAGATACATCAACTGGTTCCAATTCGCCTACAGCAAAGGAGACTGAAGAAGACCAAAGATACAAGTACTAGTCCAAGAGACAAAATAGGCCACATAAACCAGAGACTCCATCAGCCTGAGACCAAAAGAACTAGATGGTGCATGGCTACCACCAATGACCATCTTGACAGGGAACCCAAGAGAGTCCTTGACAAAACAGGAGTATAGTGGAGTTCAGAACTCAAATTCCTTTTTTGTTTTTCCTTTTTTATTTAATACGACTGAGTGAAAATGTACATTCCCATATAAATTTACATGCCCACCTATATGCAGCTTCTACTGCTCTCCCTGTCCGGTGACAGCACACTATTCCTCTCTGCTCCATACATGTCTCATCCTCCCAACAGCCTCCTTTCCGCTCCTCTCTGTCCACTCCCCTTCCTCCAGCCAGAGGTCAGCAAGATGATATCCTACAGATGTACAGATCCATAAAGTGCTTCCAATATATGGTCACTCTGCATTGCCAAGTCCAATCCATTCCTGTCCAAAGAGTGGACCTTTGTTATAATTTATGGGTAAGGGCAGCATCAGGGCCAGGGGCCATGCTCTCTGGGGAACCCCGAAACCTCTGGACCATCAATTGAGGTCTTTTAGTGGAGATCTCAGGATGCACCCCTTTTTATTCTTGTGTTGCCAGTGAGACTCAACCTAGTGAGCTCCATCGTGGCTATCACTGGTGGTGGTCAAATCTAATAAAGAGACCAGACTGAGATTGAAGGAACCCCAGAAAACATGGTTCTCAGGCTCTGTGTTAACCCAGAACTAAAAGTATTCCCAAAACCAACTCATCAAAGAATAGACTGCACTGTAAGATATAAAACAACACTCATGAAGAGAACGCTCTTAATTAAAGCAGATACCTGAGACTAAATGGGCAGCTCCTGCCCAGAGGTGAGATGAGAAGGCTACAAGAGATAGGAGTGAGTTGAAAGGACACAGGAAATGCAGGATAGAAAGGAGGAATGTGCAGACACATTATAAAAGTAGAAACTAGGGTCACACAGAAATGTGTGTATAAATTTTTGTATGAGAAACTAATTAATTTCAGTTGCAAACTGTCACCCAAAGCACAATAAAAATAGCCAAGCTTAAATAAGCTCAAGAAAATTTCCTATCAACAGTGAGAGTTCTTCATAGTACTCAGAATATAGAAGACCATGTCTGTTTTCTTTGCTGGCCCAAAATCTCCATGAAGATTGGGTCCTTCCTAATGTACATGATCTAAATTATAAATGTTTCTTGAGCATGTGATACTCATTTACACTTTATACAATTTGCTTTTGTCTTAATACACCATATTTGAGAACTATAACAAGATCTACTATACACGTCGCTTTTATACAGTAAATACAGTTTAATCATGGCAACCTTATATTTTGATACCAAACAGCATAATTAAAGGTCAACATACCTAATAAGGAGCCCTGGTAGCTTAGTGGTCAAGAGTGGCTGCTAACCAAAAGGCTGGCAGCTCAAATCCATCAAGTGATCCTTAGAAAATCTACGAAGCAGTTCTACTTTGTCCTATAGGGTTACTATGAGTTGAAACCAACTCAATGGCAACAGATTTGGTTTTCTCCCCGACTCGACGGCACTTGGCTGGCTAATGAAGAAAGAAATTTAAGCACTGGACATCAGCTGCTGCCAACACCACAAAATGAGCGATAACCAGATGCTGTGTGCTTCTTAGTGAAAGAACAAAAGTATGAAGCAGTCTTGCTTCTGCTTTTTCAAACAAGCAAACCCAAACATTATCAAGCCTCTAGATCCAATTACCACCTTACAGAAAATACAAAGGATAAATAAGCATATTTAACTACATAACAAGAAAACAACGAGCAAAATCTAGCCACTCTTCCACTCCATGCCTAGTGATCTGCCAAGAGAAATGAAAATATATTTCCACATAGTAATTTGCATTTTAATGTTCATAGCAGCATTATCCATAATACCCAGAAAGTAGAACAACTCAAGAGTCCACTAGCTGGTGAATGGTTAAACAAAGTGTGGTATGTCCATACAATGAAATACTATTCAAATGGAATGCTATTCATCAATAAAAAGGAATGATACATGCTATAACACGAATGAAACTCAAAAATGTAACTGAAACTCAGACACAAAAGACCATATATCCCAAAAGAGCAAATCTATAGAGACAGAACATAGATTAGTGGTTGCCTGGTGCTAGAGAGAAGAGGCCCCAGTGGTGCACTTGGCTGCTAACCAACAGGTGGGTGATTCAAACCCACTGGCCACTCCAAGGCAGAAGGATGTAGCAGTCTGCTTCTATAAAGATCGACCCCAAACCAAACTAGTAAAGAGTAATCCCAAACTAAACCCACTGCCATCAAGTTGATTTTGATTCATAGCAACCCTCCAGACAAAGCAGACGTGTCCTGTAAGGTTTCCAAGGCTGTAATCTTTATGACAAACAGTCTGGTGGTACAGTGGTTAGGTACTTGGCGGCTAACTGAAAGGTTGGTGGTTCAAGCCCACCATGTGTTCTGCAGGAGAAAGATACAACAATCCACTTTTGTAAAGATTACAGGCTTGGAAACTCTACAGGGCACTTAAACTCTTTCTTATAGGGTCACTATGAGTCAGAATCAACTTGACAGCAGCCAGTTTGGTTTCTACTTTGGCGCTAGGAAAGAAAACTGGGTTTAACTAAGCCTGCACTAAGGAAATATTCTATTACTAGTTACTGATGATAGCTGCGTAACTAATTAAATTACCAACTATCATTGAGTTATACACTTAAAATGGGTGGATTTCACAGTATGTAAATTACAGCTCAATAAAGCTAACTTTAAAAGGTGAAACAACTAGATAAAGAAGGAATGTGAGGAGATTGGGAAAACCAGAAGGATAATAAAAACACACACAGGGTAAGAAAAGTGAGTTTAAAAAATGAAAGGACTAATGTCTAAGAGTTATAGATGAAAATGAGGCAGAATTTGCCACTGTCTGACAATGGTTACAGTTAGGTGACAAGAGGGGGCAAAGCACCTGTTATACTATTTTGTCTACTTTTTTGTACAAAATTCTTCATGATAAAAAGATCAATACAGGTATCTGGTACCCAGTGATCTCTTCATGTTATTCTTGCCAATCTGGATCTACAACCTGATCAAAAAAGAAAACCCACTGCCACTGAGGCCAATCTAACTCACAGCAGCCCTTACACAATGAGGTAGAATTGCCCTGTAAAGTTTCCAAGGAGCACCTGATAGATTCAAACTGCCACCCTTTTGGTTGAATAGTCTAGCCTTTAACCACTATACCACCAGGGTTTCCTGATCAAGTCTCCTATATTTCTCAGTCCCAGGTAAACAACACAATATAACATTGCTAACATTCCTGCTATGTACAAGGAACTCTCTTTAGGTGATTTCCATTTCCTTGGACAAGAAGCCAGCACATTAGAATATTTATTTTTAGAGAAAAGAAACAATTATAATATTGATTATGGAGTGAACATCACAGAACTTATAAAATAAACAGAAAGAAGAATTTAACACATCAGGGGAAAAAATAATCAATCACCAGAAGTGGATCAATTCCAGTATGGTCCACTGAAGTTAATATACTTTCCCACAGATGCCAATATTGCCATCGTTAACCTAATGATGCTGGCCACTTGGCATTTTAATTCTAGAAATACAGAAAGAGCCCCACTTGGGAGCCAGGAGACATGGTCTCAGTGTCCTACTACTAGGTTTATCTTTAATTTGTAAGATGTATGAACTCAGTCCATAATCTAAGATCCCAGATCCTAAACTATAAAAAAGTCAGCCAAGTGCCGTCGAGTTGGATCCGACTCACGGCGACCGTAGGCGCCAGGGTAAAACCGACCCCCAGAGTATTCAAAGTAAACTATAAAAGAAAAAATTTTAAAGACCAGTAATTTTTAACTGGAGGTCATAAAATTGGGGGCCAAGAAAGTTTTTCCTGCTTTTCTACATGAACTTCTCCAAGGAAAGAGGGTCTATGATTTCCAGTACATCACGAAAAAGATCCAGAATTCACCTACCCTCTGAGAGTTAAAAACCACTTTAACTACGACAGTTTTTTATTTACAAACAACAAGAGGTGATACCCATAACTATGATGTTCACTGGCCAGGATTTTTAATTCACCTTCTGTATTCCTTAAATTCCATGTTCACAAAATAACGGTGCTTCATGGTTTACGTAAGCCATGTGTTTTAAAACACAAATGTTCTAAAAGTTCTCAATTCAGTAAAAAATTCTATATTATTTTTAAAAATGTAGAATGCTTTGAGCTATAAAAGATTTAATTGTTATGACTCAGATATATTAACTTTCTGAACCGTCTGGAGGCACATTTTAGCCTTAAAAGAGTTTTAGCTGTGAAATGGGTCGAAGGAATCATTCTAAGTCTGTTCTTTTATCCAGATCCATTAACTAAGTCTTCTCTAGACAGAAAATCACCGGAGCGAGGAAGCAAAAGGCAGCCTCCCAATGAGAAACACATTTTTAAAGCCAGTTTTAAATTCGGTCATGTGTTTTCATCGAAATTTGAAACTGCTTGTGGAGATGCCCACTTTGCTTAGTCCGGAGACCGTCCTAAGCCCCGCCAAACAGAGGCCAAGGTTCCGAGTACCTTCAAACCGACAGGCACAGGGACGTGAGAGCAAAGAATGTGGACAAGCGAAGTCCGAGACAAAAGTTGGAAAACAACACAGGAAAAGAGCAGACTACTGTCACCAAGGAACTAGGGAAACCAAGAGAAATCCCAAACGCGTCTTCCCGAGTCCTGTGGGGTTACACCACAGTTCAGCCCACTCCCCTCCTTCAGCTCAAATCTTTCCGCCCTCTCCAGGCTGCTTCATGATACTGGCACAGCCCAACGCCGTCTAGTCCCTGGCATCCTAAAGCCCTTGTCAGCCTGCTTCGAGACAGAGAGGGGCGAGGCGGGGGGCAAGGGGATAGTCTAATTGTCCGGAGGCCCCAGACGAGCCAAAGTTGTCTCCAGCGAGAAGCAGCCGCTTCGACCTCCAGGCCCTGTCCCAGCAATACCTTGAGCGCCAAGTGGTGAACGCGGCCCAAGCCAGGCTCAGCCAGCAGCTGCAGCAGCCCCAGCAACGGGAGCAACCGGAGGCCGGCGGCTAGCCGAGAACAGCAGGAGCTCGACAACCCGACAGCCGCCGGGGTGGCCATGTTTGTTCCAGCATCACCAACTCCTTCCTCTCCCGCCCACTTCCGGGGTTAAAGGACGACGGCCGCCGGAAGAATCTGGGGAGGGGGCGCGGCGGCGTCGCTGATCCTATAACCACTATTCCTGGAGTTTGTCACCTGAGGAGTTGCCGGGAGGCAGAAGTTGGACACCTCTGGGGCGGTCAGCTGGACTCCCTATTCAGACTTCCGGGTTAGCCAGAAGAGGTGACGCCTTGTGTGATCACGCTGTAGCTGTCGTGGTGGCAGCGGTGGCTTGACGGGAGCAGCCCGGACCTCACCTCCACGTCGCGGAGCACTGAAAGCAGCCTTGGCCTGGAGGAACCCCCGACTTTCTTGACTCTCCAAGAGTGGAATATTTTACAGTGCGGCTGGGATGATTTCACGAGCAGCCTTGACTCGGTGGAAAGTATCTTAAATATCCCAGCTTGTCACAGGTCTCTTGCTTTTTTCCAAGCACATCACCCTAAAGTTGCAGGCGAAGCGGCTGCAGTAATACAATTTATTGAGCCCTATATGACACTTGCTAGGTCTTTTATATGCATTTTTGAATTTTATTATTGGAACAACTTGATGAGATAGGAGGTAGGTATTATCATTAACCCCACATTGTACAGGTAAGGAAACTTAGGCTGGGAGAAACAAGGTCATTTGCTCTAAGGTGAGCCTAGAATTACATGGAAACTCTTAACTACTGTGCTGTATTTCCTATACTGCTTCACCCGATCACTGGAGTTAGGAGTATTCCAAGTCTTAACGTTTTTCTCATTCTGTGTGAAAACTTGTTTGCTTCTAATCTTTGGAACATGTAAAGGAGATCTTGAATGGAAGGATTAAGTTAGTGGTCAGTTCCCTGCTACTCACTCATCTTTTTTTTTTGAACTGCTGACCTTTTGGTTACCAGCAATAGCATTTAACCACTGTACCACCAGGGTTTCCAAGGAGTTCATAGAATATACTTATTAAAATTGCAATTATACTAACCAAAAACTTTTTAAATTTTTTTTTTTGCTTGCCACATGCTGTTTGTGTTAAATAGATAAGTGGAAAAGGAGAAAATAAAAACCACCAAGAATCCCAATACTGACTATTGATGTACTGACTTGTTTTATGATAGATTCAAATTCTTTAAAAAGTTGTCTTTTTTTTTTTTTTCCAAACTGTAAACTAAGTACTGAAACTAACATAATATATGTAACAATTCGGTTTAGGGAAAACACAGAATAGGGGATGCTTTAAGTGTTGGGGGGCGCAATGGGGAATCTTAGATCTTTAGGTTGTAAGAAAGCTTAGTGAAAGTCATGGAGTGTATGAATTCTTCCTTTGAGTTAAAAACCAGTACAAATTCTGTCACTTCCTCTGCAAGGACAAAAGTAGGGCACTGAGGTGGAGCTAGGAAGGTGGTGGTTTATCTTAAAATGCTTGTGGTGATCACTCAAGAGAAAAGTGAAGTTGATGGAGATTATCAGCTTTCTTCTCCACCTATTGTGAATATTTAATCTTACATCTCTGAGCAGAATTTTTATCTGATCCTACTACCCAATTTTACAGATAAAGAAACTAACAAGGAGAAATTTTGTAATTATTTTGTCGAATTCACACAAAACCCAAACTCACTGCTGTTGAGTCAATTCCGACTCACAGCTACTCTATAGAACAGAGTAGAACTGCCCCATAGAGTTTCCAAGGAACATCTAGTGGATTTAAACTACCAGCCTTTTGGTCAGCAGACATAGCACCAGGGCTTCCTGAATCCACTAGGGAGATAATAATTAAATTTATTTATTGAATAATTTAAGTGAGTTAGATATTTTACTAAATTTTATATGCATGTGTCACTGTGTATATATATATATGCATCTATTTGTAGACACATATATGTAAAACATCAAGGTATATATCTTTGTTCACTCTTCTTAAACTAGATGACAGAGTCTTGGAGTAATTTAGTAATTTATTCAAGAGTACCCTGCTCATTTGTAATGACTCAGCTGACACTCTTAAAGCCAGCACTTAGTCCCTGTCCTACCTTTTTGTAAAATAAAAGCAACTCTAATATTAGCTGGAAGGGTCCTTGGATAATATACTGATCCATCTATTTAACAGATATGAAAATAAATCCAGGGAATTTAAATGACTTGCTTCAGATCACACAAATAAACAAAAAACTAAACCCCTTGCCATCAACTCAGTTTTGACTCATAGCACAGTGATCCTATAGGACAGAGAAGAACTGCCCCTTAGAGTTTCTAAGGAGCAGTTGGTGGTTTGAGCAGCCAAACCCTTAATCACTGTACCATAAGGGCTCTGATCTCGTAAACAGTTGGTTAATTTTCAGCAAGCACCTTTAGAACCAGAGTGAAGCCTTATCTAGTTCAGAATTGGATCTCTGCTTCTTGCACTGTACTGCATGGCTTTCTAATTTTCATAATTGTAATTTTTTTTTTAATGTAAAGTCTAGAGTCTGAGTAATCAGTGTGTTACCAAATGAAATGCTGGAGGAAATTTTCAGAAAGTGTTAAAAATATTAGCAATGTGAAAGAACCTAGTAGGAATGTAAAGTAAAGGGTCGTTTCTTTTAGGCAGCAAGAGGAAATACCAAATACAGTTGAGTTAACTGAATCTCACTTCAGTATGAAACTGATAAGTAAATGGAAGGGTGATTTTTAAGCAGAGTTTCAATTTTTAAAGGCAATTTGCAATGCTTGGAGTATTTTCATTTTCTACTTATTTAAGCTGGAGACAGTTTTGAGAATTGCTGGTTTTAAACTAGGCTTCTGAAAACAAGAAGTAAGCTGGAAGATTCTTAATTTCATTTAATGTAGTAGTGATAAGACATTAAAATCGTTTCCCAAATAGAAGATTTCTGTCCTCTAGATTCCAGAAAACAGTTTTATAATGTGTTTAACATTGGATACTTATGATTCATTGCTTCTTTCTATGTGGGAATTGCATAACCTTCACAAGACCACACCGATGGTATCTTTTCCAGGAATGTGTGAGAATTTTCTTCCTTCAGGTATTTGAGAGCTGTTTCGTGCCAGTTGTTATTTTGGCATTGAGAAGTATAAGAAGGAAAACTAGTTAGAAAAACCTAATATGGTGTGTTTTTTAGACAGTTTTCAAATTCTGTGAAAACTGCTATCTTGGCAGTTGTATTTAGGCACATGATTCCTGAGTTTCAAGGAAAGAGTGTTTGCATAATCAAGATACTGTAACTAGAAACAGACATGTTGAATAACAGGACAAGTTACGCCTGCCTCACCCTGGCAGTATTTCAAAGAGACATTAAACCTTAAGATATTGACTGAAAAAGCCTGGAGGAGATAGAGTAATCTTTCAACCTAGCTTTTAGCCTTACTCTCTTAGCCCAGCAAATTATATTGTATTACTCCTTCTGACTTCGTAGCGTCAAGTCAAGTTCTGGTAGCAGAATGTGTAGTTCAAACGTGGTGCTACTAACAATAATTGCCATCAGATTGGAAATTTCCAAAAATCTTTGAAGTAGTTAATGGGTGTATTCATCAGGTTAATAAAGTATAATTTTCATATGTTTTTCTTACTGAAAGACCAAAATAACTACATTACACAACTAGACGTTAAATTTGGGCCTGGTAGTGTACTCAGAAATCAGATGTCACTTTCATTCTTTGACTTCAGCCATCATTTTTACCAGGATTTCAGCTAAGGTTGCTGGGCATTTCTTAGAGCCTGGGGAAAGCCCCCAGAGGGGTGTATAAATGGCTTGGGGGAAGTATCTGAGTTCCTCTAACTTCACAAGGGGAAAGGAGACTCAAGATCAACAGCTCAGGGCTGATTCCTATAAGGCAGAGGTCAGACATGCCTCTATCCTCCAACCTTTTTACCAATTCTGACACCAACCATCCCTCTCAAGCACTCTGTAATTCACTGCTAGGTTTTATAATTCATTACAATGGCCACACAGAACTCACAGACATCATTCACAATTACGGGGTTTATGAGAGAAGTAGCAGATTACAACTTAGGACCAGAAACAATTTATAGTTCTTAGATCTGGGCAGCTTTTCCTGAGCCGTGCCTGCAGATAGGCCTCTCTGACCCTAGGCTCCTCAGCCTGCATTGGGCAATTGGTACAGAGCTGTTTTAGCTCTGCCAACAAGTGCCCAGAGGCACCCATTCTGCCAGTAATCCTTGGCCCTAAGGCACTCAGCTCTCGCACTCCGTGGGTCTGGAAGCCTACTGTGCTGTGTCCTGCTAATTTGCTGGTCTCTTCATACCACTGCCTCTGCTACTTCTGTTTCTCTGCCACTATGTGTCACCATCTTTGGTGTTGTAGCTCTCCCTCTCTGTCCTGGTTTTGCTGCCTCTCGCTGTGTGTCTCTTTTTAAGCCTAAAGGGAATAGCAAAACTCAATCCACTTGTGGTGCAGTGGATCACCTTTGTGTGACCTTCTTCATCTTGGCTTCTTACTCCACCCAAATGAGTGGGTGAGACCATGCTAATAGTGTATGGAACCCTAACAAAGGGATTGGTCAGTTATGTCTTCCCAGAGACAAGAGTACAGGATCTCACCACCACAAGGAAGAACCAAGGAGTGGAGTCAGTCCTTTGGACCTGAGATCCCTGTGCTGAGAAGCTACTGGAATCAAGAGACCCAAGAAAGAGAGAGAGAAGAGAGTTGTACCACTGAAGGTGGAGAGAAATGGTAGCAAAGAAGTGGTGGTAGGAGAGATTGGTAGGAGACAAAACAGTGGGCTTCCCATCCCACAGATCTAGAAAGCCGAGCACCTTTGGGCAGGAGGCTTGCTAGGGAAGTAGGTTGCCCTGAAACACTTGATGGAGCTAGGTTTGCCAACCTGGAGCTAGAGCCAAGTTCCCTTGGGCTGAGGCTTACTGGCAGAGTGGGGTGCCTTGAGGCACTTAATGGCAGAGCCGAAGAGCTTTGTAACCGTTGCTGGGACAAGGTTGTCCCGAAAGAAGGACTGTATCCTGAGCATTCCTCACCTTGAATTGTAACCTGTTACTTCCCTAATAAACCCCATAACTGTATAGTCTGTGAGTTCTGTGTGGCCATTGCAATGAACTACTAACCTCAGCAGAGAAGTAGGGAGTACCATGGAAGTGATGGTTGGTATTAGAACTGGTAAAGAAGACAGAGAAAGGAGGCCTGTCTGACATCTGCCTCATAGGAATTATCCTTGGGCTGTTGATCTTGAGTCTCTTGCCCTCTTGTAAAGTTAGAGGAGGTCAGATGCTGCTGCCACACCATTCTTACAACCTCTGTTAGGGCTCCATACTCCTTATTTGAATTATCCTATCTCCCACAAGGGTGCCAGGCACCTTATTTACATTATTAGCAAGCTTTCCAATTCCTTTGGTGGGCCACAAACACCTTATTTGCATCATCCCACCCAGTCACTTGGGGTGAGCTACAAAGACTATGGGCTGGAAGGGCCATATCAAGTAGTTCATGACACCACAGAGGACATTTTCTTAAAGAGAGTTATCTTCAGGGGAAAGCCAGGTTCTGACAGACAACGATATCAGTACAATGGCCCTGACATATCTGGACTCACTGTCTGAACTCCTCTAACTTCACAAGCGGGAAGGAGACTCAAGATCACTTTTCCTCAGTGTGATGGCACAGTTTATGACTTGGTCATCCACAGGAAGTGATTTTTCCTGATTTCATGTACATCTTTACAGAGATTCAGGAATTCAATCTGTTATATCACCAGATTATCAGGTAAAAAATTTGGTTGCACTTTTAAGATTCTACTTACCATGGAATTCCTAGTTTTATTCTACTCCAACTTCTACTCAATTCCTCCCTTAGGGCCTTAGCAAATAGTTTTTTAATACTTAGTAGATGGGACATTTTAAGGTAAAAACTGATGGAAGCTATTTTTAAAGAAAAAAGATTCTGAGTATTTCATTCAGGGTAGTATTTCACCAATAGAAAACCAATCACCTGTAGTGCAGGCATGCTGTCATGCTGCATCAGACAAGTGCTTCAAGGACTGCTTTCCTTGATGCAATGAGTAAAAATCCTCTGGAACAGAAGAGGAAAGAAAGGCAATCAATACTTATACCTTTATTATGTGCCAAGCATTATACATGTATTCTTTTAATCTTACCTATTACTTTGAAATAAGTATTATCGTTTTCATCTTATAGAGGAAACAGGCTTGCCAATGGAAAGTAATTCAGCCAAGCTCTCTAGTTGTCCGTGCAGAGCTATCTTAATCTGGTTAACCCCAAAATCCATGCTCACCCCCTACTCCCTTGTTTTGGTCTCCTAACAACCTATGAGGTTAGCATTAACATATGAGGTCCCTATTTTCAATAAGGAAGCTGAAGCTCAGAAAGATGATGTAACTTGCCTAAATCTACATACCTAGCAAGTGATGAAGCACTGGCATCACAATAACAATAAAACCCTAACCCCTTTGAAATCTGTTGTATTAAGCCTCTGAAGTAGATGTTTATTAATTGCAGGAAGGGTTAGAATTGCCAAGAATCCCTAATAGAGTTGTTTAGCTCTACAAAAACCCACATAGGGCCTCTATTTCTCCTATTCATTAATATATACATTTATTTAAAATATAACATTTGCTAGTAATCTCCATATGATCAGTCACTGGAACTTTATGAGTCATTCATCAAGATCATAACTTTGTGAACCAGAATTCTCTAGATATAATCGAGAGGTGAAACTAGTGTACATAATCCAGACTTCCTAGGTATTTCCAGCATTTACACAGACAGGGTTTATAATACCTGTTATAAAAATTAATTCCTAAGTAGGTCACCCCTATGCATCTGTCAGTTTGTCATATGGTAGGGTTTATATGTTGCTGTGATGCTGGAAGCTATGTTACTGATATTCAAACACCAGCAGGGTCACCCATGGATAGGTTTCCATAGAGATTCCAGACTGAAACTAAGAAGAAAGACCCAGCAGTCTGTCTACTTGTGAAAAGAATTATCCAGTAAAAACATTATAAAGAGCAGCAGGATCTTCATAATGACATCATGATGGTAGATGAACCCCTCATGTTGGAAAGCACTCAAAACATGACTGGGGAAGAGCTGCCTCCTTGTAGTAGAGTCGACCTTCCTGCTATGAAGTCAAATTTTCAGGACCTTCCTTTGCTGATGTGGCACAACTCAAAATGAGAAAAAATAGCTTTCAAGTATTATAATGTGCTTAATATTGGGTTCTTATGATTCCTTGCTTCTTTGTACCTGAGAATTATGTAACCTTGCCAGCAAACTTCCAGTAATAACTGGAAGTTGGAATGTAAGAAATATGAATCCAGGAAAATTGGAAATCATCAAAAATCAAGTAGAACACAAACATCAATTTCCTAGGCATTAGTGAGCTGAAAATGACTGGTATTAGCCACTTTGAATTGGACAATCCTATGGCCTGCTATACTAGAAATGACAACTTGAAGGAATAGCATTGCATTCACCATCAAAAAGAACATTTCAAGATCTATTCTGTAGTACAGTGCTGTCAGTGATAGGATAAAATCTATATGCTTACAACTATCATTCATATATACACGCCAACCACTGAGGCCATAGATGAAGAAACTGGAGTTTTTACTGACTCCTGCAGTCTGAAATTAATCAAACATGCAATTAGGATGTATTGATAATTACTGGTGATTGGAATTCAAAAGTTAGAAATGAAGTTTTGGTAGTTGGAAAACATGGCTTTGGTGATAAAAAACTGTGCAGGTGATAGCATGATAGAATTTTGCAAGACCAAAGACTTCTTTATTGCAATTACCTTTTTTTGACAATATAAACAATGACTATACATGTGAACCTCATCAAATGGAATACAAAAGAATCAAAATCAACTACATCTGTGGAGAAACTATGGAAAATTCAATATAAGTCAGGAGAAGGCTAGGGGCTGATTGTGAAACAGACCATCAGTTGCTCATATGCAAGTTCAAGTTGAAACTGAAGAAAATTAGAAAAAGTCTACAAGTGCCAAAGTATGACTTTGTGTGTATCCCACCAGAATTTAGAGACCATCTCAGTAGATTTAATGCATCGAACATTAAGGACCAAAGACTAGACAAGTTGTGAAATGACATCAGGGACATCATACATAAAGAAAGCAAGAGGTCATTAAAAAGACAAGAAAGAAATAAAAGACCAAAACGGGTATCAGAAGAGACTCTGAAACTTGGTCTTGAATGTAGAGTAGCTAAAGAAAATGGCAGAAATGATGAAGTAAAAGAGCTGAATAGAAACTTTCAAGGGGTGCTTGAGACAACAAAGTGAAGTATTATAATGACATGTGCAGAGACCTAGAGTAGAAAACCAAAAAGAAAGAACATGCTTGGCATTTCTCAAGCTGAAAGTATTGAAGGAAAAATTTAAGCTTTGAAGTATAATATTGAAATATTCAGTGGAGAAAATATTAAATGACTCTGGAAGCATGAAAAGAAAGTGGAAAGAATACACAGAGTAACTAATATCGAAAAGAGCTGTTTACATTCAGCCATTGCAGAAGGGAGCATATGATCAGAAACTGATGGTACCAAAGGAAGAAGTCCAAGTTTCCTTGAAAGCATTGGCCAAAAAACAAAAACAAAACAAAAAAAAACCCCTAAGATTCCAGAAATTGATGGAATACCAATTGAGATGTTTCAACAAATGGATACAGCATTAGAAGTGCTCACTTATCTATGCCAAAAAAATTGGAAGACAGCTACTCGGTCAACTGATTTTAAGAGATCCATATTTATACCTTTTCCTATGAAAGATGATCCAACTAAAGGTAGAATTATCAAATAATAACATGAATACTATCACATGCAAGTACAACTTTGCTGAGTATCATTCAAAAGTAACTGCAGCAGTATATTGACAGGGAAATGCTAAAAATTAAAGCCAGATTAGAAGATGTAGAACCAGAGATATCATTGACGGTATCAGATGGATCCTGGCTGAAAACAGAGAAATACAGGAAAGATGTTTATATGTGTTTTATTGACTATGCAAAGGCATTCTTTGACTATGTGGATTGTGACAAATTATGAGTAATATTGTGAAGAATGGGAATTCCAGAACACTTAATTGTGCTTATGGAGAACCTGCACATTTATCAAGAGGCAGTCATTCAAACAGAACAAGGGGATACTGTGTCGTTTAAAGTCAGGAAAGGTGTGGGTTAGGTTTTATCCTTTCACCATACTTATTCAATCTGTATACTGAACAAGTAATTCAGTAAGCTGCTTTGTATGTGAAGAAGAACAAGGCATTAGGATTGGAGGAAGACTCACTATAATGCAAAATATGCAGATAACACAACCCTCCATGCTGAAAGCAAAGAAGACTTGCAGTGCTTACTGATGGAGATCAAAGAGCACAGCCTTCTGTATGGATTATGTCTCAACATAAAGAAAACAAAAATCCTTGTTTTAGAA
The DNA here is from genome assembly GCA_028571685.1 of Heterohyrax brucei. NCBI lineage: Eukaryota > Metazoa > Chordata > Mammalia > Hyracoidea > Procaviidae > Heterohyrax > Heterohyrax brucei. Next base: position 81,862,211 of record CM053150.1, on the reverse strand, counting down.
TCACTCCTTGCTGTAAAGGAAACAAATTAATTCAATTCTTCTTAAAAAAAATACTGTGCTGTATTTATCTTTTTCTTGACTGGCTTATATCCCTTTATCATTAATCTTGTTTGTTTCCATTGGTTCAGGATTCAGCAGGGTCATAGTTATCTAGAGCTGCTATAACAAATGCCACAAGTGGATGGCTTTAATAGACAACAGTTCATTCTCTTATAGCTTGGTAGGCTAGAAGTCCAAATTCAGGGCATCAATTTCAGGGGAAGGCTTTCTCTGTCAGCTCTGAAGGAAGGTTCTTGTCATCAATCCTCCTTTGGGCTAGAAGCTTCTTCGGGCAGGAACCTTGAGTCCAGAGGACGTGCTTTCCACTGACTGCTGCTTTCTTGGTCGTATGAGGTCCCCAACTCTATTTGTTTCACTTCCCTTTTATCTTACGAGAGGTAAAAGGTGGTGCAGGCCACAACCCAGGGAAATGTGACCTTAGTAAGGATGTTACAGTCTCACCCTAATTCTCTTGAACATAAAATTATAATCACAAAATGGAGGACAACCATACAATTCTGGGCATAATTGTCCAGCCAAGTTGTACATGTTTTGAGGGGATACAATACAATTCAGGTCAGTGTTTTTTTTAGTTTTCTTTCCAGACTCTGGCACTTGCAAACATTTTTAATTACCGCCAAAACTTCAGTGAAGTCAAAGATATTTGCAGTTCCATATAGCTCTGCAGCAGCCATTAATTGGTTCCTATATCTTAACAACTTCTTGCTTACTCATCCCAAAAGTTTTCATCTTCATATGGTCTGTTTCTTTTGCTGTCCCTTCCTCTTTAAAACAGATTATTTTTCTTCCTGATTTAACATATTTTCAGTCACTCTATTTTTAAAAAGACAGTCTCCAAGAACTCAGTCAAAATTAGATCACTAATTTGACTGAAAAAAATATTCAAGAGTTGGCAGGAAGACAAGTTGAGGTGATTACCAACATAGGGTTTTATTAGGTAAGTTGGATTTCACTTAACATTTCCAGTTTTCACAGATGAAACAGTGAAGTGTTGGTTAAAATTCCAAACCCCCTAACTCAGCCTGACTCTTCATCTGCCCCAATAGGTGGCTGGCTGTTCTGATTGTTATATAGCTAATAGTCTCTGAAAGGAATTATGTACTCAGACCTGGTAATCGTGATAGTAAAATATTCTAAAAAAGAACACACACACACACATTCATGCACAAAAACGGCAGGGAAAGGGCAGGACTTGTAACTGAAAAAAGACAGATCAGTTTTGACAGTTTAGATTTATTGCAGCTCTGTCCCACAAAGGAAGTAGACTTGGAGGTTTATCTCTAAGGGTTTTTTCAGCCACACCCTTTCATGGGGGAGAATAAGCTGATTGGGGGCAATTGGAGAAATGCATCATTGTAAAATAGTTTTTAAATGGGGCCAATTTTTGGAGTCTACAGTTACTCAAAAGAGAAAAGAATGAGGGGAGAGGAAAATCAGTGAGTGTTTCACAGAAAAGAGTTGGAACTCTAAAAATTCTTCACACACTGCCAAGAATACCTTTAGAACATAGAGAAAGAGAGTCAGTATCTAGAGATAAAATTAGTTTTCAGGTAACAACCCTAGGCCAGGAAACAGGTGCTCGGTTCCTTGATCCTCACCACCACCACACACTGAGTGAGATGAATTAGTTTTTACAGAAGTTAGTCACACAGGGACTCATGGCTCAAAACTACTCAGCTAGTATGTGCTGGAGGTTGAATTTGAGCCAAACAAGTTATCTGTGGATCCAGAGCCTTGGCTGTTACTAAGCTTAACGTTATTTTTAAGTGTCTTGGCAAAGAAGTTAGAAATCACTGCTTTCAGAGATTACAAATCACTGGTTATAAGCCCTGACTCCTTCCCTAGCTACTCGGAGCAACTGGGTCAGTCTTAGCCTCTGTGTTCCTAGCTGCACAGCACGCAGACACCACCAGGCCCCACTCTCACCGCCCAAGGCAGCAGGGTTCCTCAGAGCAGCGCAATTGCTGGCTGGTGGGAAAGGAAGATCCCGAGCAGGAATGTCAGTCTCTCAAGAAAGTGTATCCTCCTTAAATCCAAAGCGGCGCTGGATTCAGTGGTGTAGTTTCAGGCCCCTGTAGAGCGCCGGCAATAGAAGGGGCCAGTTAAATTCAAAGGCGAGCGGTTGTGTAGTAAGCGCAGACAGCGTAGTTACCAATAAGTAATTCCATTTTCATTTAAAAACTGGTGAAGGGAATATTCCGGATCCCAGGTTCCAACCTCTACCTACGTCTACGTTCCCCCCAGATCTTCGAGGGCGGTTATCCTAAAGTGGTCGCATTAGGGAAGCCTGGGATGGGCGGGGCCAGGGGTCGGGGGCGGGGCGGGGCAGGGGCGGGGCAGGCGCGCGTGCGCGAGCTGTCAGGCCGGTCCCGCCCGCGGCGCGCCGCCCTGCCCTCCCCGTCCCTCCCCCCTCCAGCCCCTCCCCTCCCCTCCCCCTCCCCTCCGCTACCTCGCCTGCTGTGGGGCGGGCGGGCGCTGCGGCGGCCGCGGTTGCTGTTTCCTTGGGCCATTTTGCTGAGGAGCGAAGGGGAGGAGGAGCAGCCCCAAAGCCTCAAGGAGAGAAGCTGCGAGCCCAGGGAGGAGGCGGTCGCGCGGGCACCGGGCTTTCCTCGGTCGCGGGGATCTCGGGAGGCGAAGGGATCGTCGGGGAGGGGACTGAAGGAGCCGCGCCCGCCGCGCGTAGCGCCCCTTCCCGCCCCCTGCACCATGAGCTGGGGCATCGAGCTGTGGGTGAGTGAGGGGCTGGGCCCGCCGGGCTTTCGGGGAACGTGCAGGGCGCGCGGGCTGGGCCAGCCTGCTTGGTGAGGACGATGGCGCGGAGTCCGGTTCTCCGTGGCCTGGGGAGGGGGCGCGGGTCCAGTTCTGTGGGTCGGCCTTAGCCTGAGTAGGAGACGCGGGCCAGGCTGGCCTTTCGGAGGCAAGGGGGAGCTGGTGTGGGTCCCCCCAACGGCCTGAGGAGGGGGCGCAGTCGCGGGTCTGGATCGTCTCACCTACCGGGGGGGTACGGTTCTGAGCCCCCTCGCGGGTCAGTGAAGAAAATGGGGTCTAGGTTCCCCGCAGCCTGAGGAGCGGGTGCAGGTCTGAATCCACCCGCCTGTCTGCCTGCACGGGCGGCGCAGGTCTGAGCCTCACTACTGATCTGAGAAGGAGGCGAGAGTCTGGGTCCTTTCGCGGCCTGAAGAGGGGCGAGAGTCAGCCTCCCTCTTGCCGGCGCCCCCAGGCCATCCGTGTGTGTTGGAAAGAGGCTTAATCCTTCGAAGTGAGTGACCGAATGGATACCCTTTTGTGTCGGTGACGAATTACGATGAGGGCATGGAACGTCTTGGATTTCGGGGGCTGCGTTATTCGGGCGCCCCAGCCGCCTGTTCCTAGGGTTGCTTTTTCTCTGGAGGTGCCCGCGGACCGGGCGCACCTCCCGGAGGCGGGGCGGCTTTTGCGGGCGTCAGGTATAGGGTCTTTGGTTTTGGGGTGTCTTCGCTTTGCAAGTGAGGACTTTTGACCTGTGGCGGTTTGGGGAGCATTTGTATTTTTTGAGGGGCAGCTCAGATTTTGAATGTATTGTATGGGCCGCGGCGTTTGGCCCAGAGAGGAAAAGTAGTAAGTATTAGAGGGAGACATCGTGTTGTCCCAATTTCAGAGATTCTCAGGTATTCCTGGGTGCATAATTCTTCAACCGCTTAGGTGAAGCAGTTTGAAGAGGAAAGGTTAGTGGTAAGGGGTACCTCGCCTGGCCCTTTTGGATAGGACTGTCCTTATCTTGGGTGGGTGTGGATGGGTAAAAAAATAGCTTTGTGTTTAGAGGTTCCCTCTCTCCAGGGCCAAGTGTGAGCAGGGATTGTGAAGGCAGACCATAGGCCATCCCAGGGAAGGAGAAGCCGTTGCTGTGGAATGGAGTTGATTTCCCTGCCCTCCTCTGGATTCCTGGGGAAATCACTGGGCAAGGAATGGGCAGTGCAGTGTGCCCAGTAGGAGGGGTAAAGGAAATCTCAATTATTGCACTGAAATGCTCTCAGGATGAGCCATTTCCCATGATGAACTCCTAAGTGCCTCCTTTACTACCTTTTGGAATTCAATATGTACAGGGTGTGGAGGGGGAATGTGGGGTGGTGGTTACTGTCTGAGATACAGCCAAGAAATCTCATGTCAAAATAAAGCAAGGTTAGAGCACTTGTAAAAACAGAGAGCATCCTCCCTTAAATTTTTTTGGCTTTAACTCTTTTTACATAATCGTTTCTTAGGTTCTGAAGCAGCAATTCTGTACCAAAATCCTGAAGGCAACAGTTCTCTTGAATTATGAGTAGTCATTTTATAAACAGTCTCTGGATAAAGTATTCATGACAGATGTTGGTTGATATTAACAAATAGACAATTTTTAAATAAAAACAACTAAAATAGTTGCACACACCTGATCAGTTAAAGGAAACTGGTGGCGTAGTGGTTCAGTTCTACAGCTGCTAACCAAAAGGTCAGCAGTTCAAATCCACCAGGCACGTCTCAGAAACTATGAGGCAGCTCTACTCTGTCTATAAGGTTGCTATGAGTTGGAAGCGACTTGATGGCAGTGGTTTTGGTTTTTTGGTTTTAGTTAGTCAAAATGTACCATTTTAAGTGTTGTATTTCTTCTTATATTTTTCTTTCATTCCTTTTGGCTCTTTTTAGCTTATCTAGAGCAGGGGAACAAATAAGAAGTAATCTTTATCAAGAGACTAGAATTTTGGTGTGATTTATTTTCACTTGTTCAAACAGGAGAATGAGATTGTAGAGAAAAAAAGACATTTGTAAGTGGAGTAGATGTGGTTAAAGGGACTAAACACAGTGGTAGATATTTCACAATGTTGGTGAGTGTCGTAGAAGGTGACCCAACAGAGAGGAGGCAACAGAAGGGAACTGCTATAACAGTTCCAATTTTCTACATTGTTCTGTGCAGTTCTTTAGGAAGGATGGGGAGTGGGAAGGAAGGCAAGGATAGGGAGTTGCTGAAAATAAGTGGGACGTATAATGTCTCAAGTGAATTGATAGAAAGCCTTGGATTTGCTTTACATTAATTTGGGGTTGGTAGTGAATGGGGATAAAGGTGAAACAAAGTTGGTCGTGAGTTGATAATTCTTGAAGCTAGGGATGGGTACTGAAGAGTTCAAAATAGTATCTCCGCTATATGTTTGAAATTTTCTACAACAAAATAATCGGAAAATATTTTTTTAAGAAAGTGCATAGACTTTTTGAAAAATTATTTTGGTCAGTTTTGTGAGGAAGAATGAATCAGTTAGCCATTAAATATATGCAAAGCCCCCCCAAAACCCAAACCCGTTGCCAACGAGTCGATTCCGACTCATAAGCGACCCCATAGGAAAGAGTAGAACTGCCCCCATAGAGTTTTCAGGGAACACCTGGTGGATTTAAACTGCCAACCTTTTGGTTAGCAGTTGTACTACTTAACCACTACACCACCGGGATTTCCAAATATATGCATGTGTATGGCAGTGATGAGTGAAAGAAACACATGCCTATAGAGTATCAGTGTTTTCCCTTGAGTAGTTTATAGTCTAAAAAGGAGTGAACACATCTGCAGTAGTAAACTAAGTGCAGGAGGTGAATATTAAAGTAGAATGCAAAGAAGTATAAGGGCAGCAAAATGTGTATTTTCACTTGCTTTATTTTGTTTGTGGCATTTGAGGTTTTAAGAAAAACACAGCATAATGAAGGATTCTGAAATATAGACTCTTAGTTCTCTGGTGGTCAGAGACTCCACAGTGTGCTGTGCATTGGCAGGCTAGTGAAGGGCAGTGGTTGAGGGTTTTCCTTGAATGGTGGCTTTGGAATCATGCACATGTGTAATGAGATGATGATGGGGCTCATTTGGCTGAACTGTACTTCTAGATGGAGAGAGACCGAGTTATGGTTTGGATGGCCATGAATTATTTGTAGCAGGTGGTTGGTTGCAGCTTTTCATATACTTTCACAAAGGCTATCACATTTTACACATGTTTAGAACTTACTTCTTAAAGATTTTCTAAAAAACCGATGATTTCTAACATGTATTTTACATTAAAGGTCTACTCTTAAGCCACATCCTGCCTTGTAAAGGAAATTAAACCTACTTGTCTCTCTCCCTTACCCTCTTTCTTCTTCGTCTTTTAAACACCTCCATGGGAGTAAACTTGCATGTTCTAGAAAAACGGTTTGAGAAATCTTGAAATGTAAAGAAGTTATCATGTAACTAAAAAAATGAACTGACAGTTTAAAATTGCTAGTTATGCTTTTCATAACTGTTAGTTTACCCTGAAATCACAGTACTCTGTTTTTGTATCAGATCATCACAAAATGTGTAAGTGGCTGTTTTAAAGTGACTAGATTGATAAAATAATTTATGTAGAAATTTCTGCCTTTTAGTTACGTTTTAAAGGTTTTATTGAACAGGTACTCAGTGCAAGACATAGATCTGGGTCTGTTGTAAGTCTCATATGCAACTAAGTGTACTTATCTCAGTCAAAGTATATACAGATGCTCTATAAGAGCTTTATGTCTTTCTGTAAAAGGAGTGAAAATGTTACTCAAACTGTTAAAAAGATAATGTGTATCTAATAAACATGTTGCACTGACTTGTTGAAATCCTGACTGGCCTTGAGAGAAATCAGGAAGGCTGAGTTTGCTACATTTGAATGATTTTTCTTACCTACTTATTGACAGGAAGCGACAGATTATCAAAGTGTGGTTGGTTTAGCTTTTTATTAGTGTGCTCATGGAGCATGAATTGTGAATAAATCCATTGGAAATATAGCTTATTTAAAAATAATCATTCTTCTCCATGCAGCTAACCAGTTCCTCTGTGACGGAGCCTGGTTTTTGGTGTCTCGTAGTATCTGCTCTGCCTTCTTTGTTTTGGTGCTAATGAGGAAACCCTCATTAAGATCAGTGGTTCAAATCCACCAGGTGCTCCTTGGAAACTCTATAGGACAGTTCTACTCTGACCTATAGGGTCACTGTGGGTCAGAATTGAGTCAACAACAATTTTTTTTCCCCCAGTGCTAATGAGAAATGAAGTACCCCACCATATAAAAACAAAAAGCAGAGAAATACAAATAACATAATGAGTAGCTACCTCTTTATCCTCTAGGGCTGCTGTAACAGAAATACCACAAGTCGATGGCCTTAACAAGGAGATATTTATTCTCATCCAATTGAGGAACTACAAGTCCTTATTTAGGGTGTCAGCTCTAAGGCAAGGCCTTCTCTCTCTGTTGGCTCTTGGGGATGGTCCTTGTACTCAATCTTCGCCTTGACTAGGAGCTTTTCTGTCTAGGAACTCCAGGTTCAAAGGACACACTATGTTCCTGGTACTGCCTTTTTAGTGAGATGAGGTCCCCAACTGCCTACTTGATTTCTTTTCCTTTTATCTCTAATAAGATAAAAGGTGGTGCAGGACACACCCGGAGGAAACTCCTTCAACATTGATTCAGGGATGTTGTCTGAGAAAGGGTGTTACATCCCACCCTAATTCTCTTCAGCTAACCCATTAACCACAGGCAGAGATTAGGATTTACAGCACATAGGAAAATCACTTCAGTCACACAGTGGAGGACAACCACACAATACTGGGCATCATGGCCTAGCCAGATTGACACATATTTTGAGGGGGGACATAATTTAATCCATGACACTATCTATGTGGATATTATGTGTTTTTTTATATTATTATTATTTTATTATGATTGAGTGAAAATGTACATTCCCATATGAATTTGCATGCCCACCTGTATGCATCTCCCACTGCTCTTCCTGCCCAGTGACACTACACTCTTACTCTCCATTCTATACATGTCATATCCATCTAACAATTTCCTATCCCCTCCTCTGTACCCTCTCTCCTGCCTCTAGTAAGAGGTCAGCAGGATGACATCCTATAGATGCATAGAGCCATAAAGTGCACACACGATATGGTCACTCTGTGTCACCGTCCAATCCATTTGTGTCTGAAGAGTTGACCTACATTATGATTTATGGACAAGGGCAACATCAGGGTCAGGAGCCATGTTCCCAGGGAAGCCCCGAGGCCCCTGGACCATCAATTGTGGTCTTTTAGTGGAGATCTCAGGGTGTACCCCTTTTTATTCTCATGTTGCCAGTGAGAGTCAACTTTGTGAGCACTATCACAGCTATCGCTGGTGGTGGCCGGGCACTATCTGGTCACATGCCGATGTAGTGACCCACTCACGTGAGTCTCTGTCTTCTGGCTTCTCTTTCTCCCATGTCATTTTGGTCCTTGGTGATCATCCGTTCCTGCTGAGTTGGGACCATTTGGTGTACCTCAGATGGTAGCTTGGCAGCTTTTAAGACCCCAGATGTCACTCACCAATGTGGGGTGCAGAAGTCTCCCTTAGTAAAATGCTAGTTTTGCCAATTGGCCTTGATTTCCCCTGAGAGCATGGTCCCTGGCCCCCGGGCAGCCCCACCTACTCTGTCCTTGCAGTATTGGGCTAAGATGGGAGGAGTAAACATGTTTTGTTGAAGTCCAGTTAAAATCGAGGATAGTATGTGTTTTTTAAAAAAGAAAATTGTTAACCAGAGTTTTGAGGAGAGTTATAAGCATATGATGTGCAGTCAGCAGTATGTTAAATATGTTGACGTTGATTGTGGTATGCACTTTTAAGAGCGAACAGTGTAAGTTATTTACAAACTTGACTGAATAATGTGTTCATAATAGCTCAATAAATATTTATTGAATGAACAAACTCATTTTTTTCTCTTATTGGTAAATTTACTATTTAAAAGGAATGCACAGGTAATAACAATGTCTTTTTACAGTTTGGCAGTTGTAAAAAATTTTTATAATCCTAAATACCTTCTTACCTTTGGAGTTATTATTAGACTCATAGCAGCCCTGTGTGTGTAGGGAGCTGCTTCATAAGGTCTTCAAGGCTGTAACTTTTCAAAAATAGATTGCCAGGCTTGTCTTCTAAGGTGCTTCTAGGTGGGTGTGAACTATCAGCCTTTTTTAGTAGTTGAGTGCCTAACTGTGCCACCCAGGGATTTATTTCTTTTCTGTTGTTCTTGCAACTTATACCTGGTACATATATGTGTGTTCATGTAAGAACACCTTGCAGTGTGTTAAAATTTTAAGTTATGCAATACTGATTTGTACTTTAATCTTGAAATAATTGACTGTTAATTGCACTAAGTTTTGTAGAATTGTCACCTCTTTTTGACCTTTAAATACTAAATTGAATACAGTATTAGTAAAAGTTTATAGCTCTTTTGCTGCTGTTTGTAGTCCTTCAGAGGTTTCTAATTAGCATAGCAAGCCTATCAGGGCCAATATACTCCTCAAACTATGGTGAGTGGAGTAGAATTAACAAAATCAAGTTTAATTCTTTTATTCCTACCTTGCCGTAAGAACAGACTTTGCACATTATCTTTTTGGTTGCTGGATATTAGACAAAACGTAACATGGGAGGTCCGGCGATTTTGTAGTTGATATTTTCTTATCAGCTGGTTGCTTTCACTTTGCACATTAGACATGTGCCTGAATGTGTGTAAGTTGCATTTCTGTTTAGTACAACTGTATTTAAAGCATCACAGGAGAGTTTTGTAGGTGCCTATGCTTGTGGTATAAACACGTTACAGCTGGTGCTTTACGTTGGCGCAACATGGAAAGTGCTTCTTTGAAGGAGTATTCAAGTATCACCCACCTTCCAGCTAAAGCTAATAGTATGTTTCCTGCAAGTATTACTCATACTTGTTTCATCAACACCACCCACAGTTAAAAATAAGGCTTTATTTTGACACTTAAAAATTGCAAGCTACCAAGAATACATGGATGCCCTGGGAAATTAATCTAATTAGATTTTAGAATGTGGGTGTGAAGTCTTCTGGAATTAGCATTTATTATGAATATTTGTTTCCTCTTTTGGTAATGTACAATCATACTAGGTTAAGCCTAGTGATTTGCTTAAAACAGCAACAAAAAATTCAAACCTGATTGCTGTGAAGTCTGTTTCAACTCATGGCGACCTTTATAGGATGAGAACTGCCCCATAGGGGTTCCAAGGTTCCAAGGTGGTAAATCTTTCAAAAGCAGGCTGCCACATCTTTCTCTTACAGAGTAGCTGAGCTCAAACCTCCAGCCCTTTTGGTAGTAGCCAAGTGCTTTAACAGCTGTGCCACCAGGGCTTCTTAGTGATTTGTCTAGTTAAAAAGAAAAAAAATTAATTGCAAGTAGTATTTATGTGTGTGTGTATGTCCATGTGTGTGTATATATATATATGTAAGTTAGGGTATTAACTAGGTAAATACAAATATTTAATATTACTTGATCATCATCTGATTGGGACCAGTATAACTTGTAACTCTCATTCTATGTGTAAAATTCTATGTTAAATTTATGTAAAGCTTACCAATCTCAATTGTCTAAAAGTAGACATAGAGTCTTACCAGCAATATGTAGATATATATGAAGCTTTAATCATTGCAAAAGTTATAATATCTGTTAACATTTAAATTGTAATATCACATGAGTTATGTGGTAGAAATTTTTACTTATTTAGAATGCATCATTAGAGTAGTTGGAATTCAGTTTTTAGTAAGAATTAGGTCTTAAATAACATTTGTGGTTTCAGTGTATACAGTTCAGCAGCAACAGTTTCCATTCCTACTTCTCTACACTGTCTGCATAGGTTCTAAAAATAGAAATAGCTTGTAAGTGCATGAGCTGTATAATTCTTGTAATATTTTCACATGCACCAGGCCCTATTGCCTTAAACACTGTTGAATTATCACCATTTATTGGTTACTTGTGCTGTCCCACGGGCTGTGTGAGGTATTTTATGTCTATCATCTCATTTATTTTTCACAAGAATCCAGTGAGAGAAGTATCACTGGTGCCAACATTCAGGAAGAAGAATTAGAAGTACAAAAGATTCATCAGGTTGAATCACCTGTGCAAGGACAAGGGAGGGCTCAGCGCTGGGCAGAGGGAGTCATCAGGCACATACACAAATCTGAGAAAAGGCCTCCAGGCCAGTGATCACCAACTCAGGGAGTATCGTGTTGGACACAAATGGCTAGATCCTTTTATCTCTTCTGTCTTGTTCATTCATTGGCCAGGCCTCCACAAGAAGACTGTGACCTTGACTACTGTCTTACCTAATGATTGACCAAGAGCTGCAATGTGAGTGACATGATCTGGGCTTGAAAATATGAGGCAGATCCTGAAGAAGGCTGCCTGCCATCCGTACTTCCTCCAGCTGGGCAATGAGTCCTTTCTTGGAGGGAGATCCCTGAGGCAGCCATACCTTACTGTCCTATTTTGTAAAAGAAGAAACCGAAGCACAGAAATGTAAAATAACATGTCTCTCACCCAAGTTCAGAGTAGAAAGCAGTGGGATTCAATCTGAGGTCTCTGGCACTCCATAGACTGCCCCCTCCAATTTTTTAAAGTTGGTACCTTTTAAAATTCTTACTGTTTGAACTTTTTACTGTAGAAATTTTCAAATATACTTAAAGTAGAGAAAACAGTGGTATAATTCTCGTATTTTGCCATTCTTGTTTTGTCTGTTTGCACCCACACCCTTGTTTGGGGCCCTCAGCCTTTACCACATGTTGTCATGCTACTCTCCTTTCTCATTTTCATGAAAAATTGTACATAGAACATTCTCCCCCATCTTTTAAAATAGAATAATTGAAAAGAACTAATATTTGTTAAGTGCCTGATGTACCTTCTTTTAGGTGACTTAAATACATCCTTTCATAATATAACACGGACTCTGAATTTAATAGTCATCTCCATTTACAAATGAGTGTCGGAGAGATGAAGCTACTTAACAAAGGCTCACCCAAAGAGGCAGTGTAAATTTAGGATTTAAATACAATCCACCCCTCCCCACACACCAAAGCCCATGGTAGTTAAAAACTGCATATTCTATCCAAGCCACGTGCCGTTGAGTTGGATCCGACTCATGGTGACCCTAGGGGCCAGGGTAGAACTGACTCCCAGAGTATTCAAGGAGCGCCAGCTCCATAAAACCAAACCCACTGCCGAGGAGTCTATTCTAGCTCATAGCAACCTCACAACCCTCTTAATCCTGGTGTTTCCCCCATCAGTGGTACTTCCCATCACTAATGTAGCTTTTTGCTTCTTATTGATGTTGTTCTTGTTGAGAATCAGTGACTTACTCCAGACTACTCAGGGAGAAGACAGTCATGAATGAAACTTGCATTCTAGCAGGTGATGCACACGCATTTAGTGATCCCCTCATTCTTAGAAAATTTTTTTCTTTCTGAGTTTATAAAAAATTTATTTGTAAGAGTGTTTTTTAATGAGATTAGTATTAAGCTCCTGATTTGTCCCAACAAAATTATGCCTCAGTTAATAATATCTTAATTAAATTGAGAAAGAGGAAGGAGGGAATAGATATTCATTACTTTGGGGATGCTCTGGATATCATAGGCAAGGCTTTTAAAGTTTTTGGTCTCTAGGAACAAGAAGCCAAATACTTCTTCTCATATCTGTGGCAAAAGAAAATTTGACACCTTTAAAGGAAGCTATTCCTCTTGTATTTACACAACCAGAACTATGTAAATTTTAGTTCCTGAAGGCTAAGTTCCTGAAATGTGTTATAATACCAGACAGGCTCTTGGGAGAAATGGTATGGGATTCCCACTGAGTGAGACAGCACTGGAAGGCACAGTGTGGGTTACATTGCTTGCCTAATCTAACATTTATTAGTGTTGGGCAAGCACTTAGATTTCTGTTCCCCATTTTCCTGATCTATAAAGTGTGGTATGATAATGCTTGCCTTTCTCTTCACAAGAAGGCATGAGAACAAGTGTTTATAAAGTGCTTTGAGGTTGGTGGATGAGAGGTGATTGGTGAATATGAAGTATTATTAGTAATACTTTAGAGTTAGGTTAAGGAAAAAGCAAACAAACTCTGTTTTTGTGAGCAAATTGTAGAATTGTCCTGCTGCAAGCGAGACTCATGAAAAAAATAAGTAATTCACTGTCCTAACCCTCCAGTGTTCACAGTGAAGTCTTTGTCCTTTGATTAAAATTCTGTTTACATGCTAACAATAGATAACCAAATATTAGGGAAATGCTTGGAAATCTTTGCTTTAGAAAAGGAAATCTAGATTTCAGATGTCTATATCAAATGCGGAAATCCTGGTGGCATAGTGGTTAAGCACCATGACTACTGACCAAAAGGTCAGATCTACCAAGTGCCCCTTGGAAACCCTATGGGAGCAGTTCTCCTCTGTGTTACAGGGTTGCTGTGAGTCAGAATTGGCTTGACAGCAATGGTTTTGATTTTTTTTTAATATCAAATACACGTTTATCTCTTTTTTTCTTTCAAAGACACTCTAAAGTGCTAACCATGTTCATTTTTAGCAATGTATTTCAGTACACTTAAGATATAATTTTAATATTATCTCTTCAGGGTAGAAATAGTGCTAACTCTTCCTTGGCTGTTATAACTATACTTTTCAAAAGTTCCACTGAAGTCACATGATTTCCCCCCAAAAAGCTGAATATTTGCCACTCAAGATATCTAATACATTATTCTACATAGAGCTTGGTTTGCAATTGATTTCTTGTCAAAGAAAGCCAAGAGGTTTAAAAATATTCACATTAGGACAGCTGTATGCGGAAGTGCCTGGAACTCTGTCTGGGAAATGGATTTTAGGAATGGGTATGTATGTATATTTAAAAAACATTTTTCACTATTTCTCTGAATTTGTTTTTAAATTAAATTTTATTTACCTTTAAAAATACATTATTTGTTTTTATGGTTCAAATTTCAAAAGGTATTAAGGTACACATGTAAACTTCCTGTCATCCTAGGATAAATTTAATTCCTAAGTGTCGTTACTACTTTTGGCAAGAGGTGTAGTGCTGTTGGTGATTAGTAATTATGACTTTAGTTTATAAAAGAAGAAACCAAATAAAATTATGAAAGTTGTACAGATAAGAGATACAGACATGAGGAGTATTACTGGAACTTAATATTTTCTCCACGTACCTACTTATTGCCAAGACCTATGTCTTACCTTCATGTAGCTTAGAGTCTAGTATGGTTACAGAAATGTAAAGAAGGAATCCCAGTACAGTGTGATAAAAACTATGGGTGGAGTGGACACATAGACGCATGTAGACAGGAATACAACCGAGTCGGAGGAGAAGTGGGATCTACGAAGGACATCTGGAAGGACAAGTAAGTTACATAGGTAAATGGGACAGAAGAGTATGGTGCAGTGAATGACTTAATATGGCTCTTTCAGCCACAGTCCTTGTAACATCAACAAAATGGTTGTGAGACTATGCAAGTGAGGTGTCTGTGGCCCATCCAGGGTTGGAAGTCTGTGAGTAGTACAGAAAGGGTGCATGGAGCCTTTGAGTGGGATCCAACTCAACGGCACTTGGCTGGCTGGTGCCTTTGTGGGGGTGGGTCCATGCAAATAAGGTATATGGAACGCTAACAAAGGGATTGGTCATCTTTGTCGTCGTACTAGACTTAAAATGAGCTCATCCCAGAACTTGTTGTGGGGAGTATTTACTACCTTTAAGAAAGAAGAACCAGGAATGGAGCGCATCCAAGGTCCCTGTGCCGAGAACCTCCTAGACCCAAGAAACAGAGGAGGGGAGCTGTAACACTGGAGATGGTATGAAATGGTGAGAAGAGGTGGCAGCAGAACCAGGAGTCTGGTGTGAGATGGCTCTGTAGGCTTTTTGGCCCAAGGAGCAAGGCAGCTACAGGTGGGTGTGCCAATCCATGGAAGGAGAGAACTGAGCTACTTCAGGCAGGTGTGTTCCTGTCAGAGTGGGGCTCCTCTAGGTACTTCTTGATGAAGGAAAAGAGCTTTGTAACACCTGCAGGAGCAGGGCAGAAGCCAGGCCTAGGTGGAGCCAGGGGATGAGGGCTTAGAGAGGAGGCTTGTGCTGAGGGGACTGAAAGGAGCCTGCATGGCCAGGAGAAGCTCAGAGAGCTCTCTTGCACTAAAAAAGGGAGATTTTGCTTACTTGCTTCCTGAATCTGATCCTGATCCCAAGTTGTAACCTATTAAAATACAAACAAACTCATTACTGTCAAGTGATTTTTGACTGATAGTGATCCTGTAAGACTGGGTAGAACTGCTGCAGAGGATTTCCAAGGAGCGGAGGTGGAATTGAACTGCCGACCTTTTAGTTAATAGCTGAGCTCTTAACCATTGTATCACTGGGGTTCCTGTAACCTTTTACCTCTCCCTGCCACAGTGAAAAAACAAACCAACCTATAGTTGTCATGTTGAATTCTGACTTGCAGCAACCTTATAGGACACAGTAGAGCTGCCCTGTAGTGTTTTCCAGGCAGTAATCCTTGTAGAAGCAGACTACCATATCTTTCATGGAGCATCTGGTGAGTTTGAACCTCTAGACTTTCAATTAGCCTCCAAGTACTTAACCACTGTGTTACCAAGACTCCCTCATAACCTGTTGAGACCTAAATAAGCCCTGTAATTGTGAGTATTATGTGTGAGCTCTGTATGGACACTGAAATGAATTAACAAACTCAGCAGAGGAGTAGAGAAGGAAGGAAGGAAGAGCTGGTATCAGACTAAAACCAAACCCACTGCCATCGAGTCAGTTCCAACAGCGACCCTATAGACAGAATAGAACCACCCCATAGAGTTTCCAGGGAGCACCTGATGAATTTGAATTGCCAACCTTTTGGCTAGCAGCTGTCACCACCAGGTTTGAGGGTGGAGCTATGTTTGACCTCTACTTCAAAGGTATTAGCCTTGTGCTAATATTGATCTTGATTATCATCCCTGCACTTTGTGAAGTTAGAAGTCTGATGATGCCCCTATGCCATTTTTTACTGAGAACTGATCTAGATAGAGCTTTCTAGGAAGGAGTGAATGGTGTGTCCAGAAGCTTGTAAGTGTAGGAGAAGAAGGATTTCCAGAGTGAACAGAGTTATGTGACAGGGTTCTAAGAGGACCTTGAAAAGGTAGACTCCAGCTGTAAACCATGTGAGAACTTACCTCATCTTGAGAGCAAGCGAAATGCCTTGAACTGCTGAAATAGGAGCCTCATGACCAGATTTTCAGTCTCCTATGGCAGTGTTGGAAAGGAGCTAAACAGATGGAGCCTGAGGTAGACTACTTGGCTGTCTGGATTAATGGTGGGGGCTGAATAGATAACCTTTTTGTGATGTGTTTCACTTCCCTATTTTTTTTTCTGTGGGTTGAATTAGGTTAAAAAAGCCTTGAATGGCTACAGAAGACCTAATGTGTATACCTTGAGAGGTGAGCCAAAGAGGGTAAACATGAGGCAGCTCCTTGCTTTGGTCTGTGAGTTAAGTAGTGTATTAGCCTCAGGTCTTTTTTTTTTTTTTTTTTTTTTTTGACTAGCTGGACACAAAACAAAAATGAAATCACTTATTTTTTGCCCTGTTTATGATTAGGTGGCGTGACCGTGATAATGTTGGCAGGATCTGCTCCTCAACTCTTAAACTAAGAGATTTTGTATTTTAAGTGGTGCTAAAGGTCGCTTATGGCAACCAAGTTCCCAAAACTGATGAATAAGCCAGAATGGAAATTTTAAATTTGTAGCAAGAAGTACATTCCTAAGTACATACTTACGGAGACGGGACATTTGCTGATCTGTACATTCTCTCCCTGTAGGCTAATCTCTGTGGAAAGCTGCATACTATAGAAAGCTTCCTGGAGAGCATAAAATCAGAATAGAACTAGATGATTTTAATGGCTAGTGGTAGAAGCCAAAGGCAACTATCTCCTCTAGATGGACAGATATGCTTTAGGGTACAATAGAAGCTATTTTATAGATGCTATGTAGAATAATTCCTTTTCTGTTAACCCATTCCTTCTTTAGACAGACTATACGATGATTAGTTGTTTAAACTTCTTAGTTCTGATTTCTGTCTTATCTTGAATCCTGAGATTCAAGATTGCTTGTTGGATGTTCATTATCTTGTCACTTAGCAGCATTTTCCAGACTGGTAAGTCTGAGAATCTATTAGTGTTAAAAACCGTCCGAGGGAATTCTAATATGGCTTAGGTAGCTGTATTTAGCTCTTTTTTTGTATTTTCAGTTTTTGCTAAGTTTTCTTTTTCTTTGTAACAAATTTAAAGTCTAGTGATAGTTTAGAGGTACTTCTTTATGCTGTCAACCATGTACAAACATCTTCGCCATTTTAAGGTTAGTTATTTGTTTCTTTTAGTTCCCTAGCTGTGATTCAGTTACATGCCCAGATAAATCATCATTAATTAATTCAACAAATATTATTGACCACCTACTATGTGCCACATATTGTTGTGAGCAAATAGAAAGTGGCAGTGAACCAAACAGCAAAAATAAATAAATGCCTTTAAATGTGATCTCTATAAACAATGTATCAGATAGAAATAAAGGAGTGAAAAACGCAGAAAGGTAAGATTAGGGTGGGGAGGAGAAGGATAGAAGTTTAGTGTTGGACATTTTATTAGATGCCTGGTGGATATTTAAGTGAAAAATTAATAGATAGCTAAATATGTATATCTGAAGTTCAGAGAAGTCCAAGCTAGAGATAGAAATTTGGGTAATCTGATGAACTAGAATTTAAATGGTAAAATTCTAATCTCTTATCATAGTTGCATTATGTATAACTATAGTTGTATATTATATTCTTCCAGGTACTATTATTTTACTTTAGACCTCTGTTACTATGTAGTAAAACTGTCATAGTATGTTGACCTTTTGGACGGTAGCTATACTCTGCTGAAATGTTTACCTTACTGAGAATCATTATGCAAAATTTCTTTTAGATTGGGAGGGATGTAGACTGCTGAAAGTTGATTGATTTTGTAAATTGTAAGCACATAATAAATAAATCTGGAAATGTTGATATGCTTAGAAATAAAGCTAATGTACCATTTCGTAAGTGGAAAAAATAAAAATAAATGACCATTGATGAGCATTCACTCTTTGATAGTAATCGGAAATTAATGTCACACATGCATCATTTTAATAGGCTTTTGTAGACAGACTAGTAGTATAGGCTCAGACTTTGAAAGCTGTGTGCTTATTCTGACATTTAAAGATGAATAGAGAGAATTCAGAAGTATTCCATCCATAACCTTATTGACTACTTGAGATTGCTGTTGTTTCTGCTTTTGTTTAATTTTCCCTTTTTATATTTCTCAGAGATAATTTAAAATTGGTAATATTAGCTTAACAAATAAATCAGATTTGGGAATTCTGCGTTATATATATGACAGATTCTATTTTGCAAAGATGATCACAACAGTATCGTCCATCTCAGTGCACTTCTTACCTTAAAAATCTTCCCATTGAGTGGTGAGGTTTATGTCTCTTCTCTGGTAGTGTAGTCGTTAAGTGCTATGTCTGGTAACCAAAAGGTTGGCAGCTCAAGGCCGCCAGGCACTTTTTGGAGATGCTGTAAAGCAGTTTTCCTCTGTAATATAGAGTTGCTATGAGTTGACGTCAACTTGACAGCACAGTGTGTGTTTTGGTCTCTGAACCTAGGCAGACCTTTGTGAATGCCTTGGCCAGTGCAGTGTGGTGAATATGACACCGTATGATTCCCCAAGCAGGATTATAGATACTCTGTGTGCTTTTGCCTTCATCTTTTGATAACATGGAAAAGACAACTCTGTGTTCCAACTGACAGCCCAGTCAAGACCCCAACCAGTAGTCATCGTCAGCTGTGAGACATGTGAGTGAAGGTGTCTGCAGATGATTGTAGCAGTTGAGTCATTCTAGCCTTCAAGTCTTCCCTGCTAAGGTCCCAGGCACAGTGGAGCAGAGACAGAGACAAGCCATCATTGTGGCTTGTCCAAATTTCTGACCCACAATAAAATTGTTCATCACCAGTTTGTTTTTGGGGATGAT
This sequence comes from Heterohyrax brucei, assembly GCA_028571685.1. NCBI lineage: Eukaryota > Metazoa > Chordata > Mammalia > Hyracoidea > Procaviidae > Heterohyrax > Heterohyrax brucei. Next base: position 81,843,269 of record CM053150.1, on the reverse strand, counting down.
GTATTTACACAGTAATAGTAACTACAACAATATATTTGAATATGGTAGAAGATAGTAACAATACTACTCCTTCACTTACTAAAGGACAGGGTTGTAGTCTAGAAATAAAATAAGATTATATTCTCTTTGAAAGAATCCCTTAGGATATGAAATCAAAGATTTTTTTTTAATTTATTATGACTGAGTGAAATTGTACAATACAGTGTAAATTCACATGCCTGCCTATGTGCAGCCCCAACTGCTCTTCTTGCCCGGTGACAGCACACTCCTCCTTTCTGTTCTATACATGTCATATTCTCTCTCCTGTTCCCTCTTCTCTATCCTCTCCACTCCCCTCTAGCAGGAGGCTAGTAGGACAACATCCTATTCCTGCATAGAACCATAAATTGCACACACGATATGGTCACTCTGTGTCACTGAGTCCAATCCATTCCTGTTCAGGGAGTTTACCTCAGTAATGATTTATGAACAGGGGCAGCATCAGGTCTAGGGGCAATGCTCCCAGGGGAACCCCCAGGCCTTCGGACCATCAATTGTGGTCTTTCAGTGGAGTTCTCAGGGTGCACCTCTTTTTAATCCTGGGTTGCCACTGGGACTCAACTTTGTGAGCCCCATCACAGCTGTCACTGGTGGTACCCAGGCACCATCTGGTTCTTCTGGTCGTGTGTTGATACAGTCACCCATTCATGTGGGTCTTTCTGTCTTCTGGGTTCTCTTTCCTTCATGTCATTTTTGTCCTTGGTGATCATCTGTTCCTATGGAATTGGGACCATTTGTTGTACGTCAGATGGCAGTATGCTAGCTTTTAAGACTCCAGATGCCACTCACCAATAAGGGGTGGAGAAGACTCTCTTAGCAATAGGCTAATTATGCCAGTTAGCCTCGATGTCCCCTGAGAGCATGGCCCCCAGACCCCCGCCCCTGCTACTCTGTCCTTGTAATATTGGGTTAAGATTGGAAGAGTTTTCAGGTTATGTTGTAAGTCCAGTTAAATTGATCTTCTTTCTAATGTGTGCTGTTACTGATTTCACCCAACCAAATTTCTGTCAACTACCTAGTCTGTAACCAGTTGTCTCCCTCCCGTCCTTCCTTCCCTCCCTTGCAGCCGTCAAAACTCTTCTCTTCTATACATGAATCTGTTTTTAAGTCCTTATAGTAGGGGTCTCATACAGTATTTGCTCTTGTGCCTATTTTTTTTTTTTCTGTTCCTCTTACTATTCTGTTCTGGGACATTCTTCTTTATGGGTTGAATTTTCACCATTTTCAGTGTTGGTTTTTTGCTTGTTGGACTCTTGTATTGTGTTTCTTGTTTTGATATGTTGTATCTTTATTGTGTTTTGTGGCTACTGTTAGGATCCCCCTTAATAATTTATGTTTAAACCCAGTTTTAACTTCTACATATCTTATTAACTTCCTCTCCCTCTGGAAGGGCTGTAACTACTATAGTATATCCCTCTTTTTAATGTGATGGTATCATAGTTTTCATGATATGATCACTGGATCACTTCTTTTAATATTACAGCTTTGGTTGAGTTTTGTGCCTTCCCTGAGTAGGTTTCTAGATGATGTGTCCTGTATTGTCTCCTAAAATATAGAGTTAATGGTTTTATTCTAATCCAAGAGCTTCTTTCAGTATTTCTTGTAGCTTTGGTTTGGTTTTTACAAGGTCTCTGAGTTTCTGTTTATCTGTGAAGGTCTTAATTTCATTTTCATATTTGAAAGACAGTTTTGCAGGGTATATAATTCTTGGTTGGAAGTTTTTCTCCTTCGAGGCTTTGAATGTGCCATCCTACTGCCTCCCTGCCAGCATGGTTTCTGCCAAGAAATCAGATGAAAACCTACAGGGCTTCCCTATGAATGTTAGCTTTGCTTTGAGTCTCACTGCCTTTAAGAGTTTCTGCTTATATTTCATTTTATTAAGCCTGATCATAATATGTCTTGGTATCTTTTGGGGGGGGTCTGTATTGTGTGACATTTGATTGCAGTTTGGGTATCTATGTTCTCTTCTTTTATGATTTCAGCAAAGTTTTCTGTTAGCAAGTCAACAACAATACTCTCTGTTTTCAGGTGTCCTTTCCTGTTCAGGAACTTCAGTTAAATCATAGATTAGTCCTCTTGATAGAGTCCCACATGTTTCTTAATGCTTCTTCGTTTTTCTTGTTTCCTTTCTCTGATTTTGTGTCGTAAATGCTTGTATCAGTAGCTCTGTCTTCCAAGTCAGAAAGTCTATTTTCCGTTTGTTCAATTTGGTTCTCTTGGCTTTGAATTCTGTTTTCTAATTGTTTAATTTTGTTATTGATCTGTCAGATTTCAGAATGCTGGTGTTCCATTAGTTCAGATAGCTTGCTTAATTTTTCATTTTGCTCTGGTAAATTTTGTATAATGTCTAAGAGGGCTCTGTATGTAATTCTTTTATACTCAACCTCTGGAAGTTTCAGAAAGGCTTCTTCGTGTGGGAAGTTCTTTGGTTCTTTCTTTTGGAAGCTTTCTGGAGCCATGGGTGGATTTTTCTTTAAGTGTCCGGCCAAGGTTTGTGGCTTTTAGGGCATCTCTAGAGGTTGTTTAGTTTCACTGGTGTTGGCTTAACAGGAGCTGAGGCACAGTATGAAAAGAGAGTTGATCCCAAGTCACCTCTGTGTGCGCCAGTGACTGAGCCCAGTGGAATCTTTGGGGTCGCAGGCTCCACGTCCTGGCTGGCAAAGCCGTGGCCCTACTTATGGAGTCACTGGGGGGCCATCAGCTAACCCTATGCTATGGGTCAGTAAAGGCTGGAAGAGGTGCCATCAGGCTGCACCACAGTTATTTTTCTAGGTAGTCTTATTTTGAAAGATAAAAGCTATCTGACAGCTTCCAAAAACAGTCAGGCTGTCAGGTGTGCAAGCACTTCTTTCCAGCTGGCAATGGAAGCACTTCTGTATCCATCCCCAGATGCTGCGATCTAGTTCAAAGTATGGAAAGGCTACTGTCCTGCTGTCATATGCTGCTGGGCCCCGCCCATAAAGCTGCACTGTGCTAAACACAGCTTTTCTGCTGGGAAAGTGCTCCCTGGGCTGGCATTGCCTCCCAGCCTGGGCATTAGCCTCTGCTGATGCCTCTGTTTTGGTAACTCTGCCTCTCAGTTGAACAAGATGGTGTCCCACACAAGCTGCCAGCCTGTTGCAAAACAGCTGAATCGATGATCAAGTTTCGGAAGGAGAGGGTGGAGGGGCCACAGTGCTTTAAGTCCAGAGGCTGGGCTCTCAAAAGTGTAGCTATTCCACCCACTGATCCCATCAGTAGTGCAGCTGAGCTTTGCTGCCAGTTAAGCTCTATTACTGCCAACGACTAATAAAAAGAAAAAAAGAAATAAAAACGGCAGTTACCTTTAATCCATGACACCCAGCCATTCAACAAGGGCAGGGGTCAGTGAAAGAGAAGAAGTTTCGTGTTCAGTGGCACGTAGTCCAAATTGACAGTCCTATACCATGTCCTAGGGCTCACTGGGTATCCAGAAGACTCTGTTTAATTATCAATCCAGGCCTTAGTTTTCAAAGGGAATTAAGGAGACATGTGTCTAGTCTGCCATCTTGACTCTGCCCAAAATCAAAGGCCTTAGAAACATCCAAGAAGTTGTTTTTTTTTTTTACTTGTTTCCTACAAACATGACAAGAAGAGGAAGCAGACAGGCTCTGGCATGAAGACGTTAAGGCTTACTAGAGGAGGAAGAAAAAGAGTCCTTAAAGTTTGTTATAGGTTCTCCTAAGTTCCTGTCACAAGACTGTATACTGTGAATGTGGCAATTCTAAGTCATTCTTTATGAAATGTCAGGCTTTTTGTGTTTACTGCCATAACCATTGGCTTACAGAAAAGAGAACATTTCATTGCAATTCCTTTTGTTAAGAAGTTTTACCAGTTTTCCTCCTAGGTTTCATCTGCTCTTTGAATTGTAAGCCATGCATTGTGTGCTTCAAAAATGTTGTTCTTAGGAATACCTAATAAAATGCACAATTCTCTATAGCTTTAGTTGTGAAATAGAGTTGGTATTCTGTTGGCCATGAATCTGCTGGGCTGGAGTTAGGCATATCGATCTGTTTCTCTCCTTCACTCATTTTACTGTGTTTGCACCAACAGAAAGACTAGGAGATATTTTTTTAAAAACTTTTTTCTCATTATGTAAGATTTTACACATTAGGCAGTATGTCATAATGTTCAAGAGCAGGCTGCTTTATTCATATCCTGATATTAACTAGATGTGTAATTTGGGGCAAGTCTTTTGACATCAGTTCCTTCATCTGTGAAATGGGAATGATAATGGTCCCTTCTTTATAGGATCATTGAGAATATTAAGGGAGTTAATGAGTACTTAGAACAGTGAATGTCTGACACAATAAGCTATGTTACTGTTGGTTGTCATTATTTGGTTCCAGAAACAGAGCTGCTTTCCCATGTTGCCGGTTGTGGTAGTATTTTGTTTATGTCATTGTTTCTATGTTAAGAAGAAATTGAATGACAACTTCCTTGTTGGAGATATTATAAAGGTGATCAAGGAATTGTATGTAAACAATACGTCGTGACCTGAAGTCCCTTCAATTCCAGTGTTCTAAGGTAATCTGAATTCTGAGATCAATTGGCACTGAAATAGTTGTCTTAGGTGTACTGATTGACAATAAACAGAGAACACGTCAGTTATCAATTATAGTCGAGTAACTACTACAAGCTCTATTTAGAACTTTTATGTTTAGTTCCCACACTAGAGCTCAAAGAAATTCTAACAGTGTTAAGAGGAGATTTGTTAAGTGTTCAACAGTCTAAAAAATAGCACATAACTAGAATCATTAGGCACATTCCTTAAGTTGTTGAGCACTCTGTACATAGATTGAATGTCTTGGGTATGACTCCATAGGGGAAAGTATCAGGCACTCTTGCCAGACAAAAAATTTTTGTCTGAGAAACCTGATAGCCTTATTGTTCAGTGTATTTCATCTCCTTGGTAGATCAACAAGTAAATATAAGTAGGTAAATTACAACAGTCCAGGAAAATTTGGACAGGTGTTTTATTTCTAGGTGTAAATGTTCTGTATAAATGTGATGGAAATGACAAGCAGGATGAGGGCTTCTTGTCTTTATTTTATGGATTTTCTTGCATGATGAAATTTCAGGTTATCTGAGAAAACAAGTAAACAGTCAATAAGATTAAGAAGAAAGCCTGGAGGGAAGTTGGAAATGGTTCAGAGGGATAAAGAATGTTCCTGAAAACTTGAAGCAAATCTAGAAATTCTCATTTGATTATTAAAGAAAGATTGCAAATTTTAGGAATTAATTGCACAAGTGGGCAAAGAGTAGTCTCCACCAACAGTGGCGTCACTAGTGTATGGTAGTCTGTAAACACATGTGTTTATTTAAAAATGAATAATATTTATTTGAGTTATGGGCCACATACTTGAAGTGAGGAGATCGCTAAGTGATCGCAAACTAAGGCCAAGCTAAAGATTATACTTTACTTGGATTCTTCAGCATGGCAGAAACCAGGGTAGTTTGAAGGGAACTTATAAAGGAGACTGTCTTACATACTGAAGGCAGTGGTGATTGAGTGATAGAATTCCTGCCTGTCGTGTAGGAGACACAAGTTCAGTTTTTAGCACCTCAAGTGCACCACCGTCTGTTGGTAGAGGCTTGTAGACTGCTGTGATGCTGAATAGGTTTCAGAGGAGCTTCTAGACCAAGACTAGGAAAAAGCTCTGGTGGTCTACTTGGAAAATACCCCCATGAAAACCCTGGGTGATCACAGGGGTCAGATTCCATTGTACATGGCATTGCTGTGAGTCAGGGGACATCTCAACAGCTTGGTAGAATTCTCACCTTCTGTGCAGGAGACCTGGGTTCAATTTTTGGCCATTTGACCTCATATGTAGCCACTAGCTCACTGTCAGTGGAGGATTGCGTGTTATAATGCTGAACAGGTCTCAGCATTGCTTCTGGACATCCTATCTCAGAGTAAAAGCTCATTAATCACCCTCCCCACCCCCAAAAAGTGCCATCGTGTTGTTTCTGACTCATAGCACTGACAGTGACCCTGTAGGGCAAAGTAGAACTACTCCATAGAGTTTCAAAGGAACACCTCTTGAATTTGAACTGCCAACCTTGTGGTTAGCAGATGTACCACTTAACCACTATGCCACCGTGTTTCCATAAAAGCTCATTTAGACAACTCCTTTTTCTTACTGGTCTTTTTCACTCCTATGCCACATATGCCTTCTCATTCTTCAAACACACCTGCTTGTTTCCATCTCAGGGCTTTGTACTCCTTTGTAGCAGCTTTGCCCTCTGCCTTGGCATCCACCAGGAGTGCTAAAGTGGGCTTCTACCTCTGCTTGGAAGTAGTTTTCGTACTTCCACTAGCCCTTTACTGCAGTTACACATTTAGATGAAACTCTGGTAATTCAGCCATAATAGAAAGAGACTGTTACAGAGATACAAAATTGGGAAACTGTTCTTATTTCAAAATTGTAATGTATTATTTCTATGCTTATGTATTTCTGAATAAGCAAAATATTCTCATGATGCATATTTCCCGAGTCAGTTTTCTTCTCTAGAGATGACTACTCTTCTTAGTTTATTGTGAATTCTTCCAGGGATCTGTCAAACTTTCCCCAAAGCAAAATGATTGCCATTATTTTGACGCAGAGTGACCTTATAGGACAGAGTAGAAACTGTCCCATAGGGTTTCCAAGCCTGTAAATCTTCGTGGAAGCAGGCTGCTGCATCTTTCTCACATGGGGCAACTGGTGGGTTCATACCCAGGTCAGCAGTTCAAATCCACCACCAGCCGCTCCTTGGAAACCCTGTGGAGGAGTTCTGCTCTGTCCTATAGGTCACTATGAGTTGGAATCAACTGAATGATAATGAGATTTTTGTTGCTTTGGTGTTTATTTTCTTTTGTTGTTGTTGTTGTTAGGTTCCATCTCTTTTAGTACTATAGTATTCTGAATTAGGTTGACTGCTTTGTGTCCTTTTTGTCATATGCTTACTGAAAAAGCACCTTTTAAAAAGTAATTTATAACCATATAACTTGGTATAAAATTTTTCTTAAAATTCATTTTATTCTTCATATGACAAGAAGAGTGATGCTGTTTGTCTGATACTTTTATTCTTGAGGACACTAAAGCAAAGTAAGCCCTGTGTATTTGGACTCAAGGTTTATAAGTTTGTGTTAAAAATTATGAATTTTCTAATTGTAATTATGTAAAATATGCCAAGCTGTACTCTTAACAGTAAAAGTAATCTATTTCTTCATTGTTATTTAATCTCTGTACAGAAGAGCCCTAATCACCTTGAGTGCTGTATTTTAAACTATTCTTTTGAAAATAACAAGTTCACCCTTTTTCCTGTGTCAGTTTTCTAGGTTAATAGATAAGTAAGTATTTATCTTTCTTTGGATGGTGAGCTCCATGAGGGCAAGGGTTTTTATTTGTTCACTGTGGCATCCCTAGAATAGCACCTAGCACGTAGTAGGTGCTCAGTAAATTAGACAGTTAGCTACCTAAAAGCATTGGAATTTTGCTCTTTTTAACAATATATGGATTCTGGCTTTTAGCCAGTCTACGTAATTTCCAAATACTCATTTAAAAAGTAGGGGAGGGAGTCACTTTTTAAAGAAGTGATGGTAAAGAATAAGATTGTTTTTATTTATTGTCACAGAAGTGGGGACTAGATTGCTACTAGGCATCTTAGTTATCTCTAAATGGCATAGAGATGGTTTGCAAAACTTTTTGATCTTTGGAAATTTAAAAGCTAATATAAATGCTGTATAAAACAATTGATCTTTAACTCTTCAGAAAAGTTCTATAAATTTTATCCCAAGTAATTAAAAGATTACTGTGTTATGTTTGAAGTCTCCTTAATGGTTGTGTAAGTATACTAGTTGCAAAACAGGTTATCATTATATGTTAGGTGCTATTTTAAAATACACTCACAACATTAAACGAAACTCAAAGAATTGGAAATTGTTCACTCTGCAAATTAATTGTCTATTAAATCAGTTGTTACTCTAAACCAGTCTTTAGAGACTCTGTATCAAGTTGGCTAATCATAGTCTCCGAGTGTGTGGGAGACATGAGCTGAAGTAGGATAAAATGGTTTTCTCAGTGAACTTCTAAGTAGTTTTGATTTTTTTACACCTTACTGTAATTATAGTCTGTGCCTGACAATAACTATTTAGTTCCTTTTTAAACCACTATAGTTAGAGTGACATTATTAAATTCACCTGGGTTGTAATTCATGTTCACAAACACATATTGTGCCAGACAGTGTAGTGTCTCTGACAATAGGTACAAAATGAGACAAAGTCACCATCCTTGCTTATAAGGAGCATTTTGGCTATACTTCTTCTAAGACAGACTTGTTCATTCTTCTGGCCCAAAACCCAACTGTCTAATTCACTGAGCACCTACTAGGTGCCACAGTGAACAAATAAAAACCCTTGCCCTCATGGAGCTTACCTTCCAAAGAAAGTTAGATAAATACCTAGTAAATCTATTAACCTAGAAAACTGACATAGGAAAAAGGGTTAACTTGCTATTTTCAAAGAAATCATTTAAAATATGGTGTATTTTAAATATTTTAAAATATGGGATAGATATGAATTAATGACAGCTCTTAAGTTTGATAGGGGCAAAGTTGATGAAGAATATTAAGTATACCGTGAATTTACAGAACAGAAACCCTGGTGGTGTAGTAGTTAATAGCTATGGCTGCTAACCAAAAGGTTGGCAGTTCAAATCCACCAGGCATTCCTTTGAAATCCTATGGGGGCAGTTATGTCCTGTCCTGCAGGATCACTGTGAGTCAGAAATGACCTGATGGTAGTGGGTTTGGGGCCAGAAGAACCAACAAGTCTGTCTTGAAAGAAGTAGAGCCAGAATGCTCCTTAGGAGCAAGGATGGTAGGACTTTGTCTCATTTTGTACCTATTATCAGAGAGACCAGTCCTTGGAGAAGGACATCATGCGTGGTTCAGGGTCATTGAAAAAGAGGAATACCCTCAGTGAGATGGATTAGCAGCGGCTACAACAGTGGGCTCAAATGTAGCAGTGATTGTGAGATTGTACAAGGACAGGGCATTGTTTCATTCTGTTCTATGTAGCATTGCTAAATTAATTGGAACTGACTCAACGGCACCTAGTAACAACAAGGTTTCTAGAAATTACTGTAATAATTTTAATTATTTAATTACCTAAAGTCCACATGGAAACCCTGGTGATGTAGTGGTTAAGTGCTACAGCTGCTAACCTAAAGATCGGCAGTTTTAATGTACCCAGGTGCTCCTTAGAAACTCGGTGGGGCTGGTCTGCCCTGTCCTGTAGGCTCACTGTGAGTTGGAGTCAATTCAATAGCAGAGGGTTTGGATTTTTTTTTTCTTATAACTGAGTGAAAATGTACATTCCCGTATAAATTTACATGCCCACCTACATGCAACTTCCACTGGTCTCCCTGCCCGGTTATTCCTCTCTGCTCCATACATGTCTCATCCTCCCAACAGTCTCCTTTCCCCTTCTCTCCACTCTCTCTCCTTCCTCCAGCCAGAGGTCAGCAGGATGATATCCTATAGATGCGTAGAACCATAAAGTGTATCCAATATATGGTCACTCTGCATCGCCAAGTCCAATCCATTCGTGTCCGAAGAGTGGACCTTCATTATGATTTATGGGCAAGGGCAGCATCAGGGCCAGGGGCCCTGCTCCCAGGGGAACCCCGAAACCACTGGACCATCAATTGAGGTCTTTTAGTGGAGATCTCAGAGTGCACCCCTTTTTATTCTGTGTTGCCAGTGAGACTCAACTTAGTGAGCTCCATTGCAGCTATCACTGGTGGTGGCCGGGCACCATCTGGTTCTTCTGGTCCCAAGTCGATGTAGGCACCCACTCATGTGGGTCTCTCTATCTTCTGGGTTGTCTTTACCCCATGTAATTTTGGTCCTCGGTGAGCGTCCGAGGGTTTGGATTTTTAAAGCCCGTCTATTTTGATTATATGTCATCCTGTATAAGAATCACTTTGAAAAAATAACTAGCAGTTTGGCATCGTCTTGCACAAGTTTTGTTTTTTGTTTTTAGCAACTATGGAAATGGATGTGTGTCTAACAGTGATTTTAATTAGAGGACGTTGTAGCCAAATCTGACGATGTGCTTACGCACTGACGAATCCCATTTTATGTTCCCCCTTGTTCCTGTGTTGGGGGATGAAGGGCTGAAAGCTGCCAGCACTTGAAAACATGGCAGCCTTTCAAAGTTCTTGAGGGCTAATCTCCTTTGAATCTGTTAAGGCATTCAGAACAGAGTACAACAAGCTTAAGATTTGAATTAGACTGTATCTCTGCTGAGTTGGCTTAGCATGTTAATTCTCCATTCCTACTGGTAACCTTTGATGTTATTACTAAATTTTTAGTACCTTTTAGTTTTTCAGCGATATGAGGTAGTTTAAGTGCTACAGAGGCAGCTTTAAAATAACTATTATATTATTGTTCTCAAATAGATAGCAAGAAAAAACCAGAAAAGGGGGAAAAAAAAAAAGCCTAGTTGTAGAGTCTTCTGCTTAAACGAGAAGATGCATATTCAGTTATATTGTAAATACAAACAAACATCTAAGGCATTGTCTCCCGGGCAGGCCCCACAGTTGATGCCATTTGTATCATGCTGGGTTGTTGATAGGCAACAAGAATTTCCCACTTAGTATTCACACTGAGAATTGTGATTAAAAACATAGTCTGTTGCCTAAAAGGGAAATCTCAAAAACAGCTTTAGAGGGAACTATAGCAGTTACTCTCAAATTGTGTAGCCTTTTTTGTTTTGTTTTTAGTCTAGTGGGGTCCTGTGAAAATAGTGATGTATATTTATAGATAAAGTCAGCATTGTGCAGTTGACCAGTAGAAAACCTTGAGGTTTGTCTCCAGCCAGCCTTCATTACAAAGACTGAAAGAGACAACAAGGCAAGCAGGGGTAGTGGTGTTTTTTTCTTTCCAATTCATTATTGCCAAATTTGAATTTCTGTGGCAGATTTTGGTTCCAGATTGAGAAGTCATTATGATCTGTTTTAGAACTTTACTGAATGATTTTTGTAAACATCAGAGCAAATTACAAAATTGATCTTCCAAAATATTTTGTTAAACCATTTCATGGATGTGTCTTTTATCTGAAACCACTATTAAACCCATACATCTATGGGTTTTTATGAAACCAATGCATCGAATAGTTTAATTTAAAAAAAAAATCATCATGGCTGGTTTATGTTGGCTTTTGTCTGGCACAAAATATGATGATTGATTATATTTTTTGACATATTATTTTACTGTTTCTAGCTAGCAAAAGATGATTCTTTTTTGTTTGAAAAGAAGACCCTCATTTCAGGGTTTGAGGGGACAGGATTTTCAGTTTGTAGAAAATTCTAGTACAGTGTAGCTCCATTGCCCCTCAGGGTTTCCAAGGACCATCTGGATGATTCAAACTGCCAGCCTTTCAGTTACTGACATAGCTATTAATCCTTGCACTATCTGGATTCCATTCTTATTTTTATTAAGTAGTAACTATGTATGTAAAAGTAAACTGTTCTGACTATATTAAAAATAATCCATATATTTATATGCCATATGTCAAGTTTAAGAATAAAATTTTGAGATCGGAAAAACTATAATGAACCCTAGTAATTCTTTTATTTTCTTGCCATAAAAATTTTAACTGAAACCCACTGCCATCGAGTTAATTCCAACTCTTTAATGACCCTAGAGACAAAGTAGAGCTGCCCCATAGATTTTCCAAGGAGCACCTGGTGGATTTGAATTGTCAGTCTTCTGGTTAGCAGCTATAACATTTAAGTACTATGCAGCCAGGGTTTCCAGTTTTTAACTAGCAGTGTATAAACTGTTATTTGAATCTTCCAAAAACTATAAGTATATTTATAATGCTAAGAAATTTGTCACTAACACTGGCTCTAGAGATATTAGTAAACTAGTCTTTTGCTAAAATATTTATTTTTTTCTCTTATGTATTGGGAGAATATAGTGGAGAACACAGATGTGTTGTCTACCCTCATAGTGCTTACAGTCTGATGGTAAGGACAGACACTGATTAAATAATTACACAGACAAATGTCGGTTTATACTCTTACCAGTGCCACCAAAAAAAAGAAAAGAAAAAAACTAAACCTCAGTCATCTAGAGGGTTCTGACTGGTAGTGACCCCTGCAGGACAGAGTAAAACTGCTACATAGTTTCCAAGGAATACCTGGTGGATTCCAAATGCTGACCTTTTGGTTAATAGCCATAGCACTTAATCACTAGCCACCAGTGTGTCCACGAAAGGAAGGTACTTACGTAATATTATAAGATCATAGACAGGAGACCCAAATTAATCCAAAGGAATTCCCAAAAGTTTCCCTGAAGAAGTAAATATTTCATACTAGTTTATGCTATGTTAATATACTACTAAAAAAAAAAAAATTACATGACGTGCCCATAATTCACCACATCTTAAATTATTCACTGTTGTTAAACAAAGGCACCACATCCTTTTCTTTATATAAACGCTTGATAGCATTGAGAGAACTATCCAAGAGGTTCTCTCTTATCCAAAAATTCAGTTTTTTCTTAATTTGAAGATACCTGACTTCTGTGGGGTCAGTGTACTTTTAAAATAGTACTATAATATTATTAGCATTTATTTTTAAACAAAACAGAGACTAGGCCTCTGTAATAAAAAACAAATTGCTGTGTTTTTTAAAAATCAAAATATAGATGAGGTAAACTAAGATTTAAGGTAGCATATACTTGGACTTGTTGTTAGTGTAGTAAGCTATTATAAAGGAAAAAAATTACTGTCTACAGATTTTAATTTTAAACTTAAAAAAGAATTTACATTAGTTCTTTTCCTGCCATTTAGAAAAATACAGTTTTTTTCCCAGAGGATAATGTTTTATCAAAGTATAATGATTTAATAAAATAGCCTCTTTCTGAAGATACTGTTGATAAGTAAATACTTTGTATTTTTAGAAAAGAAAAAAATAAGGTCTTTTTAGAAATAGTAAAAAAAATCTGAATTCATGGTGGTGTTATATTGTAGTAATGAGGCCATGGTTTGTTCACTTGATTGGTCTCTATTTTTAGTTAGACTTATTTTTAGATAATTCATTCATTTGTTTATTAAGTAAATAAAGTTTAGAAACAAAATTCTACGTTGGAAGTGCTTTGAAGGGTTGAGATGAGACCAACAAGTTTGATAGCTGTCTGTTTTAAATTTTTCTTGAGGCAAAATTTAAACTTTACTATTGTTTTAATTACTGTTTATCCATGAGTTGGATCCGACTGGAAGGCACTTGACTTGGCTGGCTATAGTAACGTTTATCATGATGATTATAAGATGACTTCTTGCTGTGTTGTTGAAATTTATTTCCTTTACCTGGAATAAAATTAGGTTTAAAATGAGATAGAAATGTGTATTATACTACCTGAAAAACATGCAAATATGTATTCTTGTTTCTATTTTTATAAGTTAACAGCTACTTTTGATACTTAAAATTTTTACACTTTGATATCCTAGAGAAATAAGGGCTGTCACACGAACAGATACACGTACACAAATGTTGATTGCAGTACTGTCCACTATAGCAAAAAGATGGAATCAACCTCAGTGACCATCAACAAATGAATGCATAAACGAACTATGGTGTATATACACGATGGAATGCTCTGCAATGATAAAGAACAATGATGATTTTATGAAACATCTCATAACCTGCAATCATCTGGAAGATGTTAAACCCAACCACTGCCGTTGATTCCGACTCATAGTGACCCTGGAGGACGGAGTAAAAGTGTCCCATAGAGTTTTCAAGTGTGTGGCAGATTTGAACTGCCAGCCTTTTGGTTAGCAGCCATAGCACTTAACCACTATGCCACCAGGGCTTCCTTGGAATACGTTATGTGGGGTGAAATCAGTTAGCTACAAAAGGACAAATGCTGTATGAAACCACTATCATAAGGCCGTAAGAAAAGGCTTGTGTATAGAAGAAAATAGTTTGTGGCAGCTACTAGGGTGGGGAGGGAAGGAGAGGGTTATTCACAGATTAGATAGTTGATAGGAATAAAGTTAGGTGAAAGGAGCGGCAGTGCACAGTAGAAGGGAGGTCAGCATAACGGGACTACACCATAGGCTAAAAGGTTTTCTAAACTCAACCCAACATTTCAGAGGATGGAGTAGCAGGGACAGGGGTCAAGGGACCATAGTTTCAGGGGATACTTCGGTCAACTGGCATAACTAGTTTTTTTTTCTAAGAAATTGTTCTGCATCCCATATTGGTGAGTGGCACCTGGGGTCTTAAACAGCCAGCAAGCTGCTATCTACAGAACGTCAATTGATACTAAACCATGAACATCAAAGATATGAGGAAAATATGAGCCCAGGAGACAGAAGGGTCCATGTGATTGGGAGACTACATCAGCAGGAGACCAGAAGATCTAAATGGTGTGTGGACATCACTAAAGACTGCCCTGACAGGGAACACAGTGTAGAGTCCCTGATGAAGCAGAAGAAAAAGGGAAGTGCAGATCTATTAAAAAACCAGACTTGACAGTCTGCTATCCTGGAGGGTCCCCTGAGAACAAGATCCCTGGACTTGTTGCTGGCCCAGATCGGAAACCAGTACTTAAGCCAGCTCTCCAAACAAAGATTGGACTGGACTGTGAGACATAGCATGATGCAGGTGGTGTGTGTTCCTCTTGGCTTAATATATATATGAGGCTGCCCAACTTTAGAAGGGAGAGGGCACGGTAGAGAGGAGGGGACAGGTATTGGTTGAGTGGATACTGGAAGTAAAGTATGGAAAGGAAGAGGGTGTTCTTACGGTGAGGAGAGCAGATAGAGTTTGTACAGGGGTTTGTGTTTGGGGTTTTGTATGGCAGATTGGCTTGGATTGTAAACTTTCACTTGATCATAATAAAAATAAAATAATTGTTTTTTTATATTTTGCATTAAACTTTACAGTTGAATATTTGAAGTATTACTGTTATCCATATGATTGGGTGGGACACTCAGTTCTTTTCTCTCCTTTTAAAAATTTCAAAACACCCACTCAACTCACAATGGTTAACACATTTTTATACCAGGTGATGATCCCAGAATATCCTCCAAACCCCAACTTTCTTCATGAATTTTTTCTTTTTTTTTTTTTCCATTCGTGAGTGGAATCATACTTGAGTTCAAATTCTGATTCTGCTGCTTACACTTCACCTTATGACTTATGTTAAAAAGGGGGGGCATAATACTATCTGTGGGGTTGTTGAAGGAATGAAAAGCTACAAGGTTCATAAAGGACCTGGCACAGTACCGGCAACAGACTAGAAGAAACCAAAAGCAAGGATCATCCTAAGCAAAGTCTCTAGGGTAGTGGTTAAGTGCACAGACTGAAAATCTCAGCTCTTCCAGTTTCTTGCTCTGGAATGTTGGGTAAGTGTTTCAACCTTTCAGTCCCTCATTTTCCTGTGTCACAGATGCACTCAAGAGACTGAGAACCAGGGTAGATGACATCTGACTCAAACAAATCTTACCAGATCTCTATTGATATTTACAAAAAAAGAAAAAGGACTAAGCTAATTGATTACAAAATAAGATACATTGGCATTAACGCCCCTGCCAAAAGCTCTGGGCAGCTAAATTGAGCACATAGATGATTTTGAATTGCCAGCACCTTTGCAGACTGATAAAAGTCCTTGCATTTGAATAATGCTTTTATGAATTCCTGAAATATGGGCATTTCCATCTCAGAGGTTTCTTTTGGTCCTACCAACAATCCTGTAGCACGGGGAGTTCTGCTCCTGGAATCAGGGCCTGACCATAACCATCAACACCGTGTGGGATTCCTTCTTGTCATGCTAGGACTGATTGATGTGCTGAGGGGGGACGTGCAGTCTAACTTTAAAGAGCTGCCACTTATTCCTTCACAACACAAATGTTAATCATGTAACCTGTGTTATGATACTGCTCTTAACGTTTAATTTGTCAGTAATAATAGCTACTTGGTTACTTAGTACCAGTTTTAAGCCCTTTACATATACTAACTTACGTGTCGACATATCTGTCAGGCTGGAAGAATTATTATTTTCACTTTACAGATGAAGAAACTGTAACAGCGAAAGTTACATGGTTTCACACAGCTAGTTAGGTGGGAGCATTGAGACCGGGGCATAGGTTGTAGTAGCCCTGCACTGAGTCTTGGTTTTGAGAGCCTCATGCTGCAGAGCATGCACACATCCCCCTGTCCTGAAATAAAATAGCATAATAGCAGGGCTGTAAGGGTGTAATTTATTCATTTTAGCTTTTTAGAAAAAAGTGTTTTAGATGTATTATAAATTGGATTTTGTCCCCCCCCCCAAATAATGTGTTGTAAATCCTAACCTCTATGCATGTGTCTATAATCCCGTTTGGAAATGGATATTCTGTGTTATGTTAATAAGACAAGATTAATGTAAGGATGTGTCTTGAGTCAGTCTCTTTTGAAATATAAAAGATTGAACAGGGAGCCAAGGAGAGAAGGGGGAAGAGAGATGCCAAAGCTTATGATGACTGCCCAGGAGCAGAACTCAGAAGAGACCAGAACCTTCCAGAGCTACAGAGAATGAAAGCCTTCCACCTCTCAGTCTTAAATTTGCACTTCTAGTCTCCTAAACTGTTGGAAAATAAATTTTTACTTGTTAAAGCCACCCACCTGTGGTATTTCTGTTGTAGCAGTACTAGGTAACTAAGCCAAGGTACAAGTTACACGGCAAATTAGGTTCCCATTCAACAATTCATAACAGAAATTGTTCTGTTACATTGGTTACAATCACCACAGTGTGTCAGCACTCTTCACTTGTTTTTAAAGTATGATATTAGTTTATTAGCATTCGTAATACAAAATGGAAGTTCAAAACATTAAAATAAGATGAAGCCAGGACTAAAATTTGTAACCACAAAAAACAGAGCCAAATATGGTAGTTTTTCTTTGAAGTAGCTGTTAATGTTTATTCTGGAAACTCATTAGTTTTCAGTTGTTACACAGAACTGACTACCTGTATATAATTAAAAGAAAACACTTGTCCTAGGATTATAGGTCTACAAACATTTAGATAGTGCACGTTCTGTGGCAACAGACTATGCAAAGCAGCCATGTACTAGAGGTTTTTGTTTTCTTTTTTACTTTTTTGCACCTGATCCCAGGGACTTGGAGAGCTTCTGGTGGCATGTGTGAAGTTTATATATATATATATATATATATATATATATATATATATATTTATGATATATGCATCATTTTCATAAACGGTATCTTAACCTATGAGTGGTTAGGTGTCTTAGTTTCTTAGGGCTCACATGACAAAAAACAAAAACCAAACCCCTTGCCATTGAGTTGGTTCCGACTCATGGTGACACTATGGGACAGAATAGTGTCCCCAGAGAGTTTCCAAGGAGTGCCTGGTGGATTTGAACTGCTGACTCTTTGGTTAGCCTCTGTAGCACTTTATCACTGTGCCACCACGGGTTCCATGGGCTGCTGTGGCACAAAGTAGGTGACTTTAGAGAACAGAAATGTATTGCTTCACCATTCCAGAGATTAGAATACAAATCAGTGTGTTGGCCAGACCGTGTTCTGTCTGTGCTGACTCTGTCACTTCCAGCTTCTGGTAACCCCAAGAATTTTTTGGTGGTCTGTGGCTCATAGATGCATCTTCACATGTCTTCCTGTCCTCTCTCTGTGTCCTCTTTTATAAGGATGGTAATCATATGGAATTCAGGCCTATACTACCTTGATAGGACCTCATGTTAACTGATAATGTCCTCAAAGAACTGATCTGCAAACAGGGTGGCAGTCACAGGCACACTGAAGTAGGACTTCACCATATCTTTTAGGGGATGCGATTCAGTTCACAGAGGAACTGTATTCTGCTGCTTTTGTTTAATCACAGTTGCATCCCCAGTGCCTTGCACAAAACCAGCCCAAAACCAAATCCAGTTGACTCTGACGCATAGGGACCCTTTATGACAGAGTAGAAGTGCTCCGCAGAGTTTCCAAGAAGCACCTGGTGGATTCAAACTGCTGACCTTTTGGTTAGCAGACATAGCACTTAACCACTATGCCACCAGAGTTTCCAGTAGAAATGTCCCTGGAGTTTGCCAGGAGCACTTGGCAGATTCCAATTGCCAACCTTGTGGTTACAAGCTGAAGCACTTAGCCACTAGGCCAGCAGGATTTCTATTAGTGGGTGGCATGTATCATTCTGAAATCCAGGATTATTAGCTATGTAGGTGAACAAAACTGATTCTGACCATTTACGGACTAGGAAAAATTAAACCTAGTGGCTGTCAAGTCAGTTCCAACTCACAACAACTGTATGTGTGGCAAAGTAGAGCTGTGCTCTGTGGAGTTTTCAGTAGCTGATTTTTTTTTAAAGTAGATTACCAGGTCTCTCTTCTCAGGTACTTCTGAGTGGACTCAAACCTCCAACATTTCAGTTAGTAAGTGAATGCCACTCAGGGAGAAACGGAATTAGACAGCAATGGTTGAAAAGGTTTCCGTTACTCATTCATTCAGCAGCTATTTCTCAAACAGTATCTAGGTGATGTATACAGCATTAGTTTTGAAGGATGGTGGTGGGATGTGATGGGTAAGGTGCCAGTGAGGCTGTGCTGATGGAGAAAGATAACTAATGTTAGGTGTACCTGTGACCAGCAGTGTTGAGTGTGCTTTGTGGTTAACAGTCAGGCTGGATGCTATGAACATAGCAGCAATTGGCAACAGATTTAGAAAAATAGAGGAAATCACAGTGAAAGTGAATCATGAGTTTTGATTTAATGTTAAATGACTTGTCAGTAAAGACATGTTTTCTATTAGTAAAAATATCAAATGTAATGAAATGGCAATATTTATGTTGTTTCATCATTATGAATTACTGCCTAGAAGGAAATGGTAACACTGTAAAGTGAAGGTAGAAAGTATTTCCATAAGAGGTATTTCCTGAGGTAGTTTCCTTCGATGTTTTTAAACACTTAATTTTATTATTTAAATTACTATTGTAAATTGATAATCAAGAAAAAATGTTAAATGAAGAAAATTTGAAACACACAAGGAAATGTAAAATGGGGGCTGGCAGGACCCTTGTAATTCTAACCCTGGTGTTGTAGCAGTTAAGAGTTTGGGTGCTAACCAAAAGGTTGGGACTTCAAAACCACCAGCTATGGTAGTTCTGCTGTGTCCTGTAGGGTTGCTATAAGTTGGAATTGACTCCACGGCAATGAGTTGGATTTTTTTGGTTTTAAGGTAACCATGGTTGATCACATATTTATGTATATATGTATCAAAAAGTATAAAAAAATTTTAAAGAAAACTAGGAAAATCATACTAAATGTAACAGTTACCCTTAATATACAAAGAGCTCATGCAAAATACTGAAGTAAGTACAAAGTTCTAAGTAGATAGATGAACAAAGCATCAAAGGCTAATGAACATGTCTAAAAAGTTTAATTTCATAAATAAAGAAATGCATCATAATATAATTTGCTTACCAAAGAAGCAACAGTTTTTTTCTTTTTAAACGAGTGATAATTTGTTCTGGTCAGAGTTCAGCAAGATAAGGACACTTACATACTGTTAGTGAGGATACAGTTAGTTTACCTTTTCTGGAAGAAGGAGCCATGGTGACTTAGTGGTTAAAACACTTGGCTGAAAGGTCGGATTTTCAAACCCACCAGCTGTTCTGTGGGAGAAAGATGTGATATTCTGCTTCTGTAGAGGTTACAGCTTTGGAAACCCTTTGGGACAGTTCTACTCTGTCCTGTAGGGTTGCTGTGAGTCATAATTGACTTTGGCAATGGGTCTTTTGGTTTCTGGGAAAGACTTGGTGGTGGGCAAGACTGGGTTACAGCCAGGATTCCCAGCACAGCAGGTCTCTGTTCTGATTGATTAAGGAGTCTGTGCCAAATGTCTGTTTAAGTATTTTGACTGTCATCTCTACTAATAGCTATACAAAAAAAAAAAAACCCTATTGCTGTCAATTTGATTCCAACTCATAGTGACCCTGCAGGCAGAGTGGAACTGCTCCATAGAGTTTCCAAGGAGTACCTAGTGGATTTGAACTGCTAACCCTTTGATTAGCAGATGTAGCGCTTAACCACTACACCGCTAGAGTTTCCAAATAGATATAAGGAAGCTTTAAAATGTTCCTTTCCTGAGGCCCAGTAAATTGTTCTCAAGGGAACCTAAGCTAATGATGAGCTAATCTTTCTGAGGTTTCTTTTTAGCTTTGTACAAGTGAAGGTAGACCAGTCTGTTAACTCCAGGAGGATATAGTATTTGGCAGTTAGTAAGAGGTTCTCAATAAATGTTTGTTGGATGAATGACTGGATGAATACATTTTTTATGTAGAATACAGTATATGTTGCCTGATACAATATTGTGCTTTCTTAACCCTCATGAAGATTTGATTTGAGGAAAATGACTCCTAATATTCCTGTGGTGGTGATATGTGAAAAATATCTTTGGCTTCTAGACAATCATCCTGGATATATTAAAAAGAAAAAAAACTCTTTCCCCAAGTGTGAAGTACTAATCAGTCCATACTTAGGTATTAAATGATGCCTGTTTTCTAAACAACTTTTAATGTTTTTTTATAGGAACAAAATAGGAAGCACATCAATTAAGGAAAAAGTGGTAGTTCAATACTTTATGTAATAGATTTTTTCTATTGACTTAAGTTTTTATTTCATAGATATTTTATCTTTATTTTTGATATCTAGTTGGCAGAGGCTCAAGTGATCTTTAAGTTTCTCGTACTGAAGATTTTTTCATCAATTCAGTTGTAAACTAACATAACTAAATGCTAGTTATGAAATGAATGACATGCACACAAATAGCAGCAAAATAAACATCTGTGTACGTTTCACCCAGACAAAAAAATAGAATATATTCTACCCCAGAAGGTTGCTGTGTCCCCTCTCTAAATTCATTCAATAAAAATTCATCACCCCATTTCCCCACTGTGAGTATTATCCAGGATTTTGTATTAGAAAGTATCCCCTTGCTTTTCTTTTTTTAAAATTTTTTATTTAATATAACTGAGTGAAAATGTACATTCCCATATAAATTTACATACCCACCTATGTGCAGCTTCCACTGCTGTCCCTGCCCAGTGACAGCACACTATTCCTCTCTGCTCCATACATGTCTCGTTCTCCCAACAGTCTCTTTTTTCCCTCCTCTTCACCCACTCTCCTTCCTCCAGCCAGAGGTCAGCAGGATGACATCCCATAGATGTATAGAACCATAAAGTGCATCCAATATATGGTCACTGCATCACCAAGTCTAATCCATTCCTGTCCGAAGCGTGGACCTTCGTTATGATTTATGGTCAAGGGTAGCATCAGGGCGAGGGGCCATGCTCCCAGGGGAACCCTGAAACCACTGGACCATCAATTGAGGTCTTTTAGTGGGGATCTCAGGGTGTACCCCTTTTTATTCTTGTGTTGCCAGTGAGGCTCAACTTAGTGAGCTCCATCGTGGCTGTCACTGGTGGTGGCCAGGCACCATCTGGTTCTTCCGGTCCCAAGTCGATGTAGGCACCTACTGCTGTGGGTCTCTTTGTCTTCTGGGTTGTCTTTCCCTCATGTGATTTTGGTCCTCGGTGAGCATCCGTTCCTGCTGAGTTGGGACCATTTGCTGTGCCCTCGGATGGCAGCTTGGCAGCTTTTAAGACCCCAGAGGCCACTCACCAACGTGGGGTGCAGAGAGCCCTCTTAGCAAAATACCAGTTGTGCCAATTGGCCTCGCTTTCACCTGAGAGCATGGTCCCCCGCCTCCTGCCCCAGCTACTCTATCCTTGCAATATTGGGTTAAGATGGAAGGAGTACTCATGTTATCTTTAAGTCCACTTAATATTGTTCTTGTTTCTAATGTGTGCTATCACCGATTTCACCCAACCAGATACCTAGCAACTATCTAATCTAAACCATCCCTCCCCTCCCTTACAGCTGTCAAAGAGTCTTCTCTTCTATACACAAGTCTGTTTTTGAGATCTTATCATAGAAGTCTTATACAATATTTGTTCTTTTCCTTGCTTTTCTTTATACTTTTTTAAAAATCACTGATGAATGTATCTCTAAACTATACATTGTTTGATTTACCTGTTTAAGAACCCTATATAAATGGAATCAGTTGATGTGTACTTGAGTTGTTTCCAGTATTTTGTTGTTATGAATTAGGTTGCTATAAACATTGTGTTCCTGTCTGTTGGTACACATGAACAAGTTTGTTGTCTTAGTTCTGCGCTCTTTATATACGCAATAGAGAAACTGTCATAAGAGAAGCACATTCTCACCTTTTCTAGGCAAAACTATGTTTTTCAAGGTTCTCAGAAGTGTATGAGTGTTTCTGCTACGCTACATCCTTGTTAACATTTTGTGTTTTCTAACTTAAATTTTTGCCAGACTAGTGAGTGTGAAATAGTATCTCATTGAAGTCACAATATGCATTTCCCGGATTTCTAAGGAGGCTACTAAGTACCATTTCATGCTTAACATTTTTATTCAATATTTTTTCCATTTTCCTTTGGATTATTTGATTTAAAAAAAATTGGTATGAAGTTTTCTCTGTAGTCTAGATAATCAATCCCTGTTAATTACATGTTTTAAATAACTTCTAGTTTATTCTTTGTATTTTCACATTCCTTATGGTAGTTGTAAAAATTATTTTTTTCTTGTTGAGAATATGCACAGCAAAAACATACACCAATTCAACAGTTTCTAAATGTACAATTCAGTGACCTTGATTACATTCTTTGAGTTGTAGGACTATCTTG
Organism: Heterohyrax brucei; assembly: GCA_028571685.1. Taxonomy (NCBI): domain Eukaryota; kingdom Metazoa; phylum Chordata; class Mammalia; order Hyracoidea; family Procaviidae; genus Heterohyrax; species Heterohyrax brucei. Next base: position 81,820,424 of record CM053150.1, on the reverse strand, counting down.
ACTCTCCTTTTCTGAGTTGCTCCTCCCACATTGATATAAAGTCATTGTTCCCTGAAGTTCCAGTCTGAGCCTTCAGGTTGCTGTGGTCAGTATGATCCCTCATGGGCACTTCTTAAAGGAGCATTAGGCTTGAGGCAGACATTCATTACTAGTTAAGCTAAACTACTGTTTGGTTATAAGAAGACTTTAGGAAATGCTTTTGGTTTGAGGGTTTAAAGATTATCATAGGGAAATAGTTTCAGGAGCCTTATGGTACTTTTCATAAAGAGAAGTTTTTAGTTTTTATATCGTCCAGTTTATAATTTTTTCTTTTTGATGCATGCTTTTTTTGTGTCTTGTTTAGAAATCCACCCTTACCCCAAGATCAGAGAGACATTTATATCTGTATCTGTCTTTCTAGTTTTGTCTTTTACGTCTTTTAGATCTTTCATCTACCTGCAGTTGGGTTTTATATACTGTAAGAAGTGTGAGCCCTGGTAGTGTAGTGGTTAGACACTGTGCTACTGACTTGAAAGACGGGTGGTTCAAACCCACCAGTGCCTCGGTGAGGGAAAGATGAGGCAATCTGTTTCTGCAGAGCCTATATGGGAAAATTCTACTTTGTCCTATAGGGTTCCCATGAGTCAGAATCAACTCTGTGGGTTTGGTTTTGGTTTTAAAAAGTGGAAGTATGATTTAATTTTTTCCGATGCATGTGCAGTTATTCCAGCATCTTTAATTGAACAGTCTATATTTTTCTTCTCTTGTTATATGATGATGATGATGATAGCATTGACACTTACTGAGGCCTTACTATGTACCAGGCAGTGTTCTAAGCATGAGATAGCTTATAGCTTATAGATCCCGCTTTATGACCACTTTTTAGATGTGAAATCGAAGACACAGAGAGGTTAAATAATTTATTCCATGTGACATAGCTGGTGTACCAAAGAGTGGGAATTAAACCAGTCGTTCTATATCCAGAGCCCAGGCCCTTAGTTATCAGGCTCTGTGTCTTTTCTGCATGGTCCCCTCTAGTCTGTATCAAGGATCTTTTGACACTAGAGCCTGTTCCTGGTCTTTTTGTTGTGTCGCATTTATTTATTTTCCTGTCTCTGGACCTTCACCTTTTAATTAACTTAAAAATGACGTGGCATCTTGTATGGTGACCACACCTACCGTGTTCTTCCTTGAGAGTGTTTTAGCTGTTAACTGACTTTGGCAAATGCATTTAAATTTTAGAACTTTATTGTTAAAAAAAACTTGTCAGGATATTAATTAGAACTTCCCTGAATTTGTAAGTAGTCTGGGGGAGGAATGACGTGAACATAGTATATTTCTCAATTTATCACAGTTTTCTTTGGTGTCTTTAATAAAGTTTTATCATTTCCTCCATGAAGATCTTGCATATCTTTTATTAAATTTGCCTCTGCCTTTTGTTTTTCATTTTATTATAAGTACTGTAATTTTAAAACTTCACATTCTGTTTGTTGCTGGTATATAGAAAACAATTGAGTTTTATATACCTATTTTATATCTAGCTATCTTGTTAAACTTTTATTTATGATAATTTATTAGTGGATTCTTTTGGATCCGACTCGACGGCACTTGGCTTGGCTTGGCCTGGCATAGAGGTCATTCATTATATCTGAATAATGACCATAATTTCTTTCCTTCTACTCCATAAACCTTTTATTTTCCTGTCTTGCTTTGTGGAGTAACTTATTTCCCCACATTAGTTCCATTGTCTGTTATCTAAAACTTGGGGTCAAAATATGTTTTGGAATTAAAAACATTTTTTAAAGTTTAGAAAAGAACTACAATTAATATATCATATATGTGTAACATTAATATTTCTATCATGAAAGGTATTAATAATTATACTAAGTGAGATAAATATAGACAATAAATAGTGTCATGGAAGGTTTAACACCAGATGTTTTACTGAGCCAGTGCTGCTTTAACGGAGATACCACAAAGTGGATGGGTTCAACAAAGGAAAGTTTATTCTTACACAGTCCAGCAGGTTACAAGTCCAAATTCAGTGTGTCCGGTCTAGGGGAGGACTTTTCCTCTGTTGGCTCACAGAGAAGGTCTTTGTGTAGCATCAGTCTTTGGTCAGGGAGCATATTGGCACAGGAACCTCAGTTCTAAAGGGCACACTCATCTCCTCGTGCTGCTTGCTCCATGGTGTAAGGTTTCCAATTCTCTACTTGCTTCTCTCTGTATCTCCAGTAGGATGAAAAGATAAAGGGTGGTACAAGCTACACTACTGGGAAACTCCCTTAGCAAGGGTGTGGCAGTCCCACCCTCATCCTTTTTTAGCATAATCATCCTATCTGTTAGCCACAGGCAGAGATTAGAATTTACAGCATCAGAAAAATCACAAAATGTAGGGCAGTCACAGAATACAAGTAATCCTGGCCCAGCCACATATTTTTGGGGAGACATAATTCAGTCTATGACATCCCACTCCTGGTATCAAATTGTCTTAGGCTGAGTTTTTCAGGGAAGAAAACCAGTAACATATACGTAAAGGAAAGAGCTCACGCAGTTGTAGAAGTGGAATGTCCCAAGTCTTGGCACAAGCTTCATGCGGCCGCTGGTCAGAAACCAGAGTTCTAAATCACCGAATGTGTGATCGGCAGATCCCATGCTGGCAGCAAGACTGTGAGGTCTCTTTGCTGACTCACACAGCTGCGGGGGCTGGTGAACCCAAGGATCGGCAGGTCAGGGAACAGGACCCTCACTCGCCGGCTGTGAGGGTTGATGAATCCAGCAGCTGCTAGTTTAGGTCCAGGAGGCAGATGCAAAAGAGAAGAGGAGCTGCTGGCCATGTGGCAAAAGAGAAGAGGAGCTGCTGGCCATGTGGGCAGACAGAAAGTAGGTGGTGGAAGGCAGCAAGATAAGAGCCGAGGGGAGGGAAGCCACCACAGACCCCGCCCCTGCAACTTGATACAGTTGCCAAACTGACACCATCTTGACCACCACAGTCCACCCCTGTCAAGTTGGCATCAATTTTAGTCGTCCAGTGCTGCTCTGGCAAATACCGTAAAGTGGATGGCTTTAATACCCGATGAATTAAGAAAAAGCTTTGAGTTGCTAGATTTTTTTGATTTGGGATTTTCAAGTAAGGACTTACAGGCTTGCACTAATAATTGAAACAACTCTGTCATGGATTGAATTGTGTCCCCCCAAAAATATGTGTAGCCATGTGGCTGGACCATGATTCCCAGTATCTTGTGACTGTCCTTCACTTTGTAGTTTTCGTATGCTGTATGTTAAAGGATTAAGGTGGGGCTGTAAATCCCTTCATAGGATCACCTCCCTGCTTCACTGTAAAGGAACTTTCCGTGGAGTTTGGCTTGCCCCACCCTTAATCCTTTCATCCTGCAAGAGATAAAAGGAAAGAGAAGCAAGCAGAGGTTTGGTGCCATCAAGAAAGCAGCACAGGGAGAAGAGCACGTCCTTCTGACCCGAGATTCCTGCGCCAAGATGCTCCCTGGACAAAGACTGATGCAATTGCAATACCGGACTTTCCTCCAGAGCTGGCAAGAGGGAAAGCCTGCCCCTGGAGTGGACACCCTGAATTTGGACTTGTAGCCTACCGGACTGTGTAAGAATAAACCTTCCTTTGTTAAAGCCATCCACTCTCTGGTATTTCTGTTAGAGCAGCCTTAGCTGGCTAAAACACTCTTCTTCTAATATTCTCAATAAATTATTTTAAAATCTAGACTTTGTCGCTGATTGTTCTTCCTGTTGAGCCAGTTTGCTCAGTTTAATTCTACTTCTGAAAGTGTCAATGCCAAGACAGCAACAGTTTTCAGGATACAAAATGAAAATAAATTATATTTTACAATATTAACAGCTTGTCATAGTTCACTAGTGCTGTTAGTGGCTTCAACAAAGGTAAGTTTTGTTTCTGTAAGAGAAGTCTCACCGTTTGGGAGGCTAGAAAGCTGACTTCAGGGTGTGAGCTCCAGGAAACGGCTTCAGCTCTGGGGTATGGTCCTTGTCATTGATCTCCTTCTGGTCCAGGAGTTTCTTAGTGCAGGGACCCCAGGTCCAAAGGATGCACTTCCCTTCTGGTTCTTCATTCTGTGGTGGTTTGAGGTCCCTATCCTTTCTGCTCTGTTCTCTTTCTTATGTCTCAAAAGAGATTGAGTCAAGATACAACCCAATCCTATAGATTGAGTCCTTCCTTATTAACATAACAGTCTCATACCTTGCCTTAATAACATTATAGAGGTTACAGTTTATAACACATAGGATAATCACATCAGATCACAGAATGGTGGACAACCACACAACACTGGGGATCATGGCATAGCCAAGCTGACACACGTTTTGGGGGAACACAATTTAATCCATAACAAAGCTGAAATAGCAATCTTATATTTATTGTGCTTGTAGATGTTGTTATTTGATTTTTTAAAGAACCTCTACAAGGCAGGAGGACGCTGGCTTCCCACTGTGTAGATGAGGAAATTTACACTTAAGAGGGAAAGGATCTTGCCCAGAGTAACACAATTTATAATTATTAAAGTTGGAATTTGAACCCAGGTGTCCAGGTTCCTCAAGTCCGAAGCTCTTATGTTATACTCTCCTACTTAGAAATGTTCCGTCAGGTGGAATTTAGAACTTCAGGTAGTTGTGGATTAGTGGTGGATATGGATTGGGGTGGATGTGGATTGGGGTGGATGTGGATTGGGGTGGATGTGGATTGGGGTGGATGTGGATTGGGGTGGATGTGGATTGGGGTGGATGTGGATTACTGGCTCAAGTAAAAGAAAATACTGGTCAGTAAAGTTTGATTTTTCTGAGAAATTAGGCTTTTGTGGCTTTGTATAGTAAACACCCATTTCCCAAACTATAAGTTATGTCCCTAATTGTCACTAAATAATTTTAAAGCACAGTGTAAATCACAAAAAAAGATTTATATTGGTTGGCAAGTACTCATCACCAATGCTGAACAGAAAATCATCCTGGAAAATCCTGGCAGTGGTCAGTGGCCACCCGGATCCTGCCTGGTCTGGCCCCTGCCTGTGACCCTATCGCATTACCCTTCCTGTTTCTCTTGAGCTTCCAGGCCCACAAAGTGTCTTTTACTTCCTTCAGTTTGCCATGTTTTTCTCCTGCTCAGACCTTGACACATTCATTTCCCTCTGCGTGGGACATTCCTCCCTTTCCTGCCCTGTATTCTGTCTTCTGTCTGCTTTGCCTGGCTGATTTCACTTACTCTTCTTGTCTCAGCTTAAAATCACTTCCTCTGAAAGGTTTTTCCTCATCCTGTAGCTAGGTTAGGTCCCACAATTATATGCTTCTACTGCCCTCATGGAGCCCCAGTGGTAAAGTGGTTAAGAGTTCAGGCCGCTAACCAGTCAGCAGTTTGAATCCACTGCCATTCCTTGGTAGTGCTACAGGGAAATTCTCCTCTGTCCTGTAGGGTCGCTGTGAGATAGAATTGACTCAGTGGTACTCAACAACTGCCCTTTTGGAGACATGATGGCACGGTGTTAAAGAGCGCAGCTGCTAACCAGAAGGTCAGCAGTTTGAATTTACCAACTATTCCTTGGAAGTCCTATGAGGCAGTTCTGCTCTGTTCTGTAGGGTCACTATAAGTTGGAATCAATGCAGTGGTAGCGGATTTGACTGCCCTTTTATTTTAACCTCCATCAAACCTCTGCTGTTCTCCATTGTGGAAACCCTGATGACATAGTGGTTAAGTGCTATATGTGCTCACCAAAAGGCTGGCAGTTTGAATCTGCCAGGTGCTTCTCGAAAACTGTTTGGGACAGTTCTGCTCTGTCTGTGGGGTTGCTGTGAGTTGGAATTGATGGCAGTGAGGTTTTATTTGTTGTTTTTGGTATTTTCCACTGTAATTCAAGTGCCTGCCACGGATCTGGGCTTATGATCAGCTCTTGTGGTGCAGTGAGTTCCTTTTTGTGGCCTTTTGCCTTAGTTCTTTGGAAAAACGGCTTGGATATTTTCCCCCTAAGCCCTGAGGAGCTACCTTTGTGTTAGTTTTCGACCCTAGAAGATGTGTTACTCTTGCCCAGGTTGACTGACATTTTGTAGGTAAACCCCTAAACAACTTGATAGTTTGATACTTTTTGTTGGGCTCTAGGCTGCAGCCTGCCCAGTAATTGGGTTTGCATCTTGCAGAAATTGGTTAATAGACTGTGCGGATGGGGTGACTTTAGCCTGCTATGCAAATGAAGTGTCTGAAGCCTATTCAGAGGGACTGATCATTTTATGACCTCCTCTCTGGGAGAGGACATGCCATGAAATTGGTCAGGAGTTGTGTTATATAAACAGCCAACCTCACAAAGGTTTTTAGACATAGAAGAGAGAAGAATCAGGGAGAGATAGAGGCATGGAGCCTCCTAAAATGTGTAGCACAGGTCAAGGGCTGTAATATTGAAGGTAAGGAAAGGCTCTGAAGGACCCAGTAGCAGAGCTGGCAGCAGTAACCCTGAAAGGGGCCTTCTGGCAGAGTCAGTGATGACTGTTGGCAGAGACCAGAGGAGCTTGTCCTCAGGAGGCCCAGAGAGGAGCTGAAAGAGCTGTTCTGCACTGAAGAAGGAAAACTGCTCACATGCTTCCTGATCCTGAGATGTCCCCTGCTGATCCTGATCCTGAGTTGTCTCCTGTGACTTCCTTAATAAATCATTTAAGTGTAAATATGGCCTGTGAGTTCTGTGTGGCCATTGTAACATTTTATCAAACCTGGAAGAGAAGTAAGAGTGCCCTGCGAGAGACAAATGGCATCAGAATCGGTAAAAAGATTGGACAGAGAAGGTATCTGATCTCCACCTCCCTTAGATCAGCGTGGGCCATTTTTTTGTTTGTTTGTTTTTTTGAAGTTAGGTTCTGATGGTACTACTACTATTACTACTGTTACCATTTCATAGCTCTCAGTAAGAAGTGCAGAGGCATAATTGTTAAAAGGGAAGTAGGACTTGTACCCTGGGTGCTGCTTGAGGAGGGGTACTAACAAGCAGTTACTGGTGTCCATCACACTTCCCATTATTAGCTATGGAAGATCATTCGGCAATTTAAAACTAATTTCCATACGTACTATTTTTAGTAGATAGGCCCCTGAAGAGGTTTACTGGAAAGACCGGGGTATAGTGCTAGGATGTTTTAGGCTGCAAGTTATAAAACACCCAAAGGAAAGTGACTTAGACTATAGGGCAATAAAATGAAAAACCTGTTGCTATCAAGTAGATTCCAAATCATACTTTACAGGACAGAGTAGAACTGCCCCAGAAGATTTCCATGGAGCAGCTGGTGAATTAACTGTGGTAACCTTTTGGTTAGCAGCCAGATGCTTAATCACTGTGCCACTAAGGCCCTGTAAGGCAATAGGGACGCTTATTATCTCACATTACAAGGTGTTCAGAGGAGAAGAGGTTCAGGGCTCAAACCCGTTCATTCTGGTATGGACCCCTGCTAACAATTTTATTTCTGCCTTAGATATACTGAATCAGAATCTACATTTTAACAAGATCCTCAGGTGATTCTTGTGTATAATACATTTTGGAAATCACTACTGGTTCTCGTTGGTTCCTAACCAGCAGCATTAGCATTGCCTGGGAACTTGGTAGAAATGCAGATTCTCAGCAGGAGTTTGTATTGGAACTGGTTAAAGCCCTGGGTAGATGACAGGGTTAACATGTCAGTGAAGTGATAGCCTCATCGAAGAGCCATTCCCCAGAATATTGGCAGTGTTTCTCCCTCATAGTCGCAAGGTAGTTGCAGTATTGTTGCAGTGGTGTCAAGCATTACAGACCGTACAACCATGTCAGGTAAAGAAGGGAACAACTTATTAGGAAAGAAAACCTTTATAGGCAGCTGCTGAGTAAACATACCCTACGGCTCATCCGTTTTTTAACCTATATCTGGTTAGCCACTGTGATGTTGTAGTTGCAAGGGAAACCAGGAAAGTGATCTCGTAATAGGAAAGGTGCCCTGCCAAAAGGAAGATGGTTTGGGATGGCAGATAGCTGCTGGATTGGTAGCCATACAGACCTAGGGACTGGAGGAACAAGCCAAGCCAGTGTTATAAACGACTTCAGTTGACTAGTGGAAGACACACAGCTACACCAATTTTAAATACCCAGTGTAGTGTTGTGTTGCATCCTCTGGTTTATACTTCGTCTCTCCCGACTGGTATTTTTCCTAATTTGCTATGTACATGAAACAAAAATTACGTTTCAGCAATTTTTACCTTTTAGCTCCAGCAGTCAGTCCTGGAGAGTTTTTGTTGTTAGGTGCCATCGAGTCAGTTCCAACTTACAGTGACCCTGTGCACAACAGAATGAAACATTACCCAGTCTTGCGCCATGTCCACAGTTGTTTTATGCGTAAGCCCATTGTTGCAGCCACTGTGTCAGTCCATCTCATTGAGGGTCTTCCTCTTTCTCGCTGACCCTCCACTCTGCCAAGCAAGGTGTCCTTCTCCAGGGACTGATCCTTCTTGACATGTGCAAAGTATGTAAGATGCAGTCTCACCGTCTCTGCTTCCAAGAAGCACTCTGGTTGTACTTCACCCAGAACAGATGTTTGTTCTTTTAGCGGTCCATGGTACATTCATTTTTGGTTGGTCTACTCCAGCATGTTGTGTAGTCCTGTGGGTCAGATGCTCAACTGTGGCAGTATAGTTGTGAATTAGGATTCCTCTGTTAGAAAGAGATGTCATGTATTTGTTTGCTTAATCTTCTTCAAATTGGAAGTGAGTTAATGGATACATGTTGGTGGGATGTCTTTTTATTGGTGTTTACTGAGTTTCAGTGCCAGGGCCTTTAGAAATATTTTCTCTGATGTTTTGTAACATTCTGCACTGTCTCTCAATCTGTAACTATTTGGAAATAAATCAGGACTTTCCTCTTCTTGAGTCTTTGAAATGTCTTCATAGTTCTTGGTGTTTAGAGAGTGGTTTCTCCTTTTCTCTGGTGCCTTGTTCTTCCTCCCTGAGTTATTCTTGGGCTTGTGCTTTGGGGAGAGATCACCTGTGGAGAACCCTGTAGAATGTGTGAGAGAGAGTTCACCAGTGCTTAAAGAAAGTCAGGACCATGTGAGGAGGGGAAGGAGGCTGAATCTTTGTATCTGCTGATGGAGCAGGCCCAGGAAAGAGACCAATTTATATTTAGACAGCCTCGACGGCACTTGGCTTGGCTTCATTGTTTATGTTGATGCAGAAGCGGAAATGAACAAGTAACTTCCATTTCCAGGTGAAGTCAGACAGTGATGATACTGAACGTTTGTTTTATAGACTGCATCTTAGAATCACAGTTTGACTAAGCCTTCCTTGAATTCTGTCACAAAGAAACAGTATTTTTTTTATTACAAAGAGCAAGGTTTTGTCTTCTGCAACAAGTTTCTGTGTTTCATTGGAACTAATCCAGTCTACCACAATCACAAGTTAGACCTATCTGTCTAGGCTTACTTTTAGAGCTTCATCATCCTTCATGCTTTTCTTCTGTATACTTGCCCATCCAAACAATAATTTTTTAAAATACCACTGTTAAATTAAGTAGCTAAAAAAATTAAGCACATCTTAAAGTATTTTCTTCCTTGAAAACCTTAGTTTTCATACTGCCTTTGACCCAGCTTGTTTGGGACAGTTACAGATGTCTGTTGCTATTTCTTGCCTTACTGTATTTAAACAAACAGGGGAATTGAAAGTGACTAAGGTGTTCGAAGAATGTTGAAATAGGTCAGAAGTTTATTGTTGCCTCTTAAAGGAATACATTCCATAGCAATTACCCCTCCAAAGCTTATCCTGTCAGACTGCAGTGTAGTTAACAATTCTGGTGCTTTCTCTACAAGTGATAACATTTTCCCCACTTTTCATTCCAGGATTTACATTGCATTTAGTTTGGGCATCCTTGCATTCATTAGCCCTGACTTTTCTTTCTGTGCCTCCTTGTTTGTTGGACATCCAGAAACAGCTTCCTTACTGCCCTTTACACAATGTAATTATTATTATAAAAGGACACCAAATGTAGCTTTGCATATTCGATGTGACTTTCCACATTTTTTTTGCATCACTAACTTTATACATACGCCTCTTAAACTTCAGCTAAAGGTACACACACACACGCACACACACACACACACACACATTTTTAACCCATTTATAGATTTTTTAACCCATACATGTATTTTTATCTTGTATTTGCTTACATTCTTACCTCTTGTGTGTAGAATGTACTTGCTAGGAAGAGCTATTAATGTAAAATAATTCCTTTGTGCTTGGGTTTTCAAGATAGTAACACACTTGTTGCCAGTCACAGAAAAGTAACATAAGGTTGTACCTGCTTTAAGGCAAGCTTAGAAATTCTGAATTGGTAAAACTTGTGTGTGCCTTCTCTTGCTAATGAAAATCTGTTGTAACCTCATTGTCCCACTATAGGACTGTGATGTACCTCCTGTTTTGCCTGTTACATCACAGGTTCCTATGTTGGTAGGCTTTTTTTGGTTCTCTTTTTATTATGATTAAGTGAAAGTATACAATCCAAGTCAGTTTTGTGTGCCTGCCTCTCTGCAACTTATCTGCTGTCCTCACCCTGTGACAACACACTTCTTGTCACTCTTTACTTCTGGTATCTTCTTAATTGGTAAGCATTTTTAACCTAGGAAAAACTCAACCCTAATTCAAAGACTCTCAGTTTCCAGAGACAGCAGATAAATGTGTGGTTTGATGAAATTTGCATCTACTTGTATTATTAAAGTACAGGGTATGTTTTGTACTCCTTGCAATAAATTCTCTAATTCTTTCCTTTACACTCTGTTTCTTCTTTGTGTGGTAAACAAATGCATTTTCTCTTTTGTCAATGGTGTCACTTTGGGTAATGCTATTTTCATTACCTCACGGTTCAAACCTTTTATGTTAAAAAACTGTTGATGTGGTTTTGCTATTAATAGATGAAAATGAATCCTAATTTGTCCATGGAAGCTAATTGAGGTCTTCCTTAAAAGCTGAGGAAATTCGTTTTCAAGTGGTATTTGTGATGATACATTTTTGTCTGTAAAGTTTTATAAAACTCTGTTTCTGTATATACAGCTCCTTTAATGTTCAGAACCAAATTGAGTTTTTGAAACATTTAAAACGAAGGCTTTGTTGCAGTTACACTTTAGGAAAATCTGTACCTTCTTCAACTTTTCTCTCAATGATAAAAGGAAATGATTACCAGCAATGTCATCCCAGAGGATTCCTTTTGAATAGAGCCATTTAATGTCTGGTTCTCAAAGTGCTTAAGTCTTTAGGAAAGTGCATTTATCAAAGTGTAGAGTATCCTAAAATAACATTATAGATAGCACAGATGGAAGTAGCCCTGGTAATGTGGAAAGCGTACTTCCCTGCATTCAGAGAAAACTTTGCTGTCTTGGGAGGGATTTGTTCCTGGAGAGGACTGGCCTCAGAATCCTCTTTTCTTGAGTCTGAGTCATTTCCATGGAAATGAGCAATTTAGTTCCTTGCTAGATTGGCTTATTCCAGGGATTTTGAACCATTTTGCTTTTGTACACATTTTGATTACATAAACTATAGTATTAAAAGTTGAAGGTGTCTACTTTGGAGATAAACTCCCTGGTGAATGACATGAGTTCTAACCCAGAAAACCAAGCCTTTTGCCATTGTGTTAATTCCAAGTCACAGTGCTCCTCATCGTAGTACTGCCTAAAGGGTTTCCTGGCTGAAGCCTTTACTGAAGCCAGCTCCTTTATCTTTCTCCTGCGGAGGAGGAACTGAGAAGTTTGAACCACCAGCTTTTTGGTTAGTGGTCGAGCGCTTAAACACTGTGCCACCAGGGCTTTTTGACTTGGGAGTTCTACCCATCCTGAAAGGAAATGCCCTTCTGAATGTAGTTACTGTGACAGCTCTTCTGCATAATTTGGAGAAAAAAATTGGATTTCAGAAATATTTCATGAATAACCAACAGGATTATCCTGGTGGTGCAGTCGTTAAGTGCTATGGCTGCTGACCAGAAGGTCAGCAGTTCAGATCCACCAGATGCTCCTCGGAAACTCTGTGGGGCAGTTCTGTTTTGTCCTATAGGGTCGCTATGAGTCAGAATCAACTCTACAGCAATGGTTTTCGGCGGGGGGTGGTGTTATCATTGTATACTGACCTAGAGAGGCCAGTCTTAACTGACTGACAGATTTTAAATAGGTGTAAGAAGGCAGAATTTGTAGTTGAACATGATTCTAGAGGAAATCCTGAAGATACAATGGACCAAACAAATGCCGTAGTTTATACTTGCTCTGATTTAATGTCCAAAGTATAAAAAAGCTTAATTTCTTCACGATATAGTATATAACACCAAACCTGAAAATAGTTGTAAAATACAACCACTGTACATTAATTCAGTTGCACTCTCCTCTGTCTTTTCAGCCTGTTCAGCCTCTCATAGCTGAAAGCTCCTGGCATGAACTCTGGATTTGTTTGAATTCAAGGGGCTGGGTGAGGTCAAGAGAGGGCTTTAGGGACCCTTCAGGTTGTAACTAGTGACTTGGGAATATCCATTTGCAGTCCTCTGCGCAGTTTTGGAGCTAATAGTTGAGTATATGTAGTATGCACTTACAAATTAAACATTATTTTCCATTAGATTATATATTACCTAACTTTTTAATCTTTGTAAATAAGCAGTTTTCAAAATGAGAATTTTAGTTTGTGTGTCCTGTGCTAGTAGTTCTTAGCATGTGGTCCCCCAGAGCTTGGGAGCTTTCTGAGACCTTTCCAGGGGGGTTGTAAGGCCAAAATTATTTTCGTAATGATACTAAAGGCATTGTCTTTTTCACTGTATTGATATTTGTACTGATGGTGCAAAATCAGTGGTGAGTAAAACTGCTAGTGCTCTGGCTGTGGCATCTGGGGTCTTAAAAGGTAGCAGGCTGCCATCTGAGGAACATCAAATGGTCCCAACTCAGCTGAAACTGATGATCACCAAGGACAACAACATGAGGGAAAAAGAGCCTAGAAGACAGAAAGACCCACCTGAATGGGTGACTATATCAACATGTGACCAGAAGAAACAGATGATGCCTAGCCACCACCAATGACAGCTGTGATGGTGCTCATAATATTGAGTCCCAGTGGCAACATGAGAAAAAACAGGTGCACTCTCTAAGAACTCCACTAAAAGACCACAATTGATGGTCGAAGGCCTAAGAGTTCTCCTGGGAGCATGGCCTCCCTAGACCCGATGCTGTACCTGATCATAGATCATTACTGAGGTCAACTCTTCAGGTAGGAGTGGAATGGACTCGGGGACGCAGAATACCCATATTGTGTGCACTTGATGGTTCTGTGTGTCTATAGGATGTCGTTCTACTGGCCTCTTTACTAGAGGTGAGTGGGGCAGGGGGACAGGAGATTGTTAAGAGGATATGAGAGGATATGACAGGATATGACACGTATAGAACGGAAAGGAGGAGTGTGCTCTCCGGGCAAGGAGAGCAGTAGGAGCTGCACATAGGCAGGCAGGCAAATTTGAATTGTATTGTAAACTTTCACTCAATCACAATTAAAAAAAAAAAAAAGTCCTGGATAAAACAGTAAAGATCATTAACACTGTTAAATCTTGACCTTGACCCTTTTAGCAGTATATATGATAAAATGGGAGATAAGTGTAAAGCACTTTAATAAATGCCAAAACACTTGGGTGACTGTTTGAGATGTGAATGGAACTAGGTGCTTTTTCATAGGCTAATTTTACTTCAATGAATTACTGACACACTCCTAGCTATTTGGCAGACATTTTCTTGAAATAAGTGAAATGAGCCTGTCACTTCCAGAAAAAACTGACAATGTTAGTTACCAAAGAGATAATTACAGGTTTTAAATGAAAATTAGAACTTTAGAAAAAGTTCATCACTGTGAACTTGACAGTTTCCAAATATTTACAGACTTTTCTGATGAAATAGCTAATGACATAAACAAATGTGATTTTTTTATGTTTTGTAATGAATGTGTCAATATTTAGAAGATCTACATAAATCAGTGAAATAATGTTTTCTAAATTGAGCAGTGCATGATGTTACACAATTATGCACAAATAAAAGATCCTTTCAAAGTGCAAGAGGGACCAGGGAATTTTAGTGCAACCAAGAACAAAAAGTTCATTGCTATGGTTTCAGATTTCACAGTGCAACTAACCTTTAAGAAACTATTTGGCTAGTGTTGGTGTGGTATCAAAGGAGAATATCCACAATTAACTGAAAAGGCTATTGAAATACTCCCTTTTCTAACTACATGACCATATGTACTCTAATTTTTTCATGTACTTTTTACTAAAGTAATGAAATACAATGAGTGCAGAAACATCTATGAAAATCCAACTGTCTTTTACTCAGCCAGACATTAAAGAGGTTTGCAAAAAATATAAAACAATGCCACTCTTCCCACTATTTTTTGTAAAAATAAAGCTTAATAAAATGTGAAATCCATTCACATGTAAAGGATTCATTATCTTTTTTAATGAATTAATATTTAAAAATTTCTCAGGTTTAATTTCTGAGAGAGTAAGTATTGAAAGATATAACTTAAACAGTTCTTTGAGGTCTTCAGTAATTTTGAAGAGGGCAAAGGGGTCTTGAGAACTGGTGTCATGTGGCGTCAAACAGGAAGGAATGCATTTTTTATAATGGCATCATCCCCAGAGTAGCAAAGCCCCCTTTTTTTTTCTTTAAAGGACCGTTTATAATGTTTGCGCTCACAAAGGAGTCTTTTTAAGATTAGGAGTTTTTTTCCATGAAGTTTTCCACATTTTAGTCAAGAATGTAAGTGGGTTGATTAGTTTTTCATCTGTTTTGGATTTTCTTTTCCCCCACTGTCAGAAAAATCCATGCCGAAGTGATTCATATGATAGCAGCAGTAGAATGTGGCATCATCAGAGATATTTTAATATTACATAAAAAGAATTATGCTATATTCACTGACAGCCAAGTATTTCTTTGTTACTGGGGAAGAGTTTTATTATTGAGATCTTCTATTTTTAGATCTTGTTGTTTAAGTGCTTTATTATAACTTGCAGAATGTTCTTTAATACAGACAACCTGATTGAAAACACATTGTTGGTCTGAAGCCAGTAACTGTTAAGGTGGACTCAGTTCAGATTCGACTTGACAGCAGTTAGCTTGGCTCAGTTCAAATGGAGATTTTTAAGAAGAGTTTTGTTATCAAAAACTGTTTCCTTACATTGTACATTTTCGTTAGCTGCTGTCAAGTTGGCCCCGATTCATGGCAACCCCGTGTACAATGAAACTGGATTCTTGTGATCCATAGGGCTTTCACTGGCTGATTTTCAGAGGTAGATTGCCAGACCTTTCGTCCTAATCTGTCTGAATCTGTAAGCACCACTGAAACCTGTTCAGAATCAAAGCAGCATGAAGACTGCATGACAGATGGCTGGTGAGTGAGCATGAAGTGCGTTCACTGGGACTTGAACCCAGGTCTCCCACACAAAAGATAAATTCTACCTCTGAACCACCACTGCCCACTTACCTTGTATACATCAACACAAAAAAATTGCAAACAAATATGTTAGAGAAAAATATGTAGGTCAAGAGTGAAATCTCAGCAGCTTTTCATCAGTGTCTGACTTTGTCTGCAAATGGTAGTTGTTCATTTGGAAATGATGGCGGTTGATAGAGAGTTCTCGAATGGAGGGAGAGTTGTGGAAAGGAGTTTTTAAATAAATATGGTTGCCGTGAAACTGATCAGCAAAGGGTAAGCAGTTAGCGGAAGGCTTTAGAGAAGCCTTGCTCTATACAGATAAGAATAATTTGTAATCATTACATGAATTGTTTGTATATTTTTTTCTTAAATAGTTTAAAGAGATGTAGTCTTGTTTAGAGGCCTTGAGTGGTTCCGTGACATCTCACCTTCCGTGCCGTAGACCTTGCACCGAAGGTGAGAATTCTGTCCCTGTAGTTTTCATGTGCAGTCACCACCCGCCTGTCAGGGAAGCTTTTGTGTGGCTGTGATGCTGGACAGGTTTCAGAGGAGTTTCCAGGCTAAGATAGACTAGAAAGAAAGGCCTAGTGATCTGCATCTAAAAATCAGCAGATGAAAGCATCTGGACCACGGCCAGTTGATCATGGGGGTGCTGCAGGCTTGGGCCACCTTTTGTTCTGTTGTGCATGGGGTCGCCAGGAGCCTGGGGCCAATTCCACAGTCCCCCAACAGCAGTCTTGTTTACGCTTAGTTTGCTTGACAACTCTTTTCTTTATAGGTAGCATAAATAGCCTTCCTGACCAATATTTCTTGAAATGGAATCAAGGAATTTATAGAATACACTATCTGAAGAACTGAGAATCAATGAGAACTTAAAATTTTTGTCCTTTATTTTCATAATTGTTAGTTACAAAGGCAGAGTTTTTAGAGTAATTATTTTCAATTCAGAAACATTTTAATAAAGTAAGACCTTAATTTCTTAAGTTCAGTGTTTCTCAAATTGTTTTCTGTGGACTTGAGGGGAAGGAACTGAGTAAATTATTTTTCTTCAAAAGAGGGCTTCTTAAGTTTAAGAAACAAGTGGTTTTGACTCTACCACCTGCCTCACCCAAGTTTGGCTTATGTGGAAAAATTTCTTCTTTTACTGTTTGTGCTACTGTGAATGAAAACTAGAATCAAAGCGTAATGATAGACCCAAAACCGAGGGTGCCAGATTTAAAAAACAAGCTGGAAAGTGACCTTGAATGGCTGTTGTTGGACTGCACATGCATGTGGTAAAATTAATTTGTAATTTTGTATTTTTATCTTTGGTTTGGCACTGTCTCATTTTACATGATCTTTTGAGTATACATTATGTTTACATTTTATAGGCAAATGGCTAAAACTTTGAGATGCCCAGTGGCCTCTCTCTATACTGTGCCAGATCTGGGGATGGGGGGGTGGTCAATCATGTCTCATCTTTCAGCTCGAATCCTTTTATTTGTTACTTTTCAGAATGCAGTGGACTTGCTACTCTTGCCTCACTTGAAATTGTCTTTACTGCAATAATGTACTAAAGCCCAGCTCAGTTCTCCAGTCCTGTCTGTCCTCTCTTCTGTGGGTCACTCCCTCTTTACTAATTCTGTGCAGAATTGCGGTGATAGACTTGGGCCTTCTCATCCTTGATAGCTTCAGTTTCACCAACTCTGTGCCCTCCAGCTCTAGCCTCTCTCTGTTTTTGTCATCTGATGCTGCCCTGACAGAAATTCCAGAGTGGATGACTTTAACAAAGAAGAGTTTATTCTTATACAATCCACTAGGTTACAAGTCCTCATTCAGGGTGTCCTCTCTAGGGGAAAGGCTTTCCCAATGTCAGCTCTGGAGGAAAGTCGTTGCATTACATCAGTCTTGGGTCAGGGAGCATCTTGTTGTAGGAACTTGAGGTCTGAAGGACATGATCTTCTCCCAGTGCTGCTTTCTTGATGGAGTGTGGTTCCCAACTCTCTGCTTGCTTCCCTTTCCTTTTATCTCTTGTAGCATCTCTTGTAGGATGAAAGGATAAAGTGTATAGTACAAGCCACATTCCAGGGAAACTCCCTTTACAGTGGACCAGGGTGGTGACCTTATGAAGGGATGAAAGGATTTACAGTCCCACACTAATCCCTTTAACGTCCACTGTAAGGAAATCACAAAATGGAGGGCAGTCAGAAAATATTAGGAATGATAGTTCAGCCGAGTGACTACACACCTTCAATCTATGACACTCTCCTTGACCACTGAATACACTTTTGTTCCCAACTCACTTCTAGAGAAGTCAGTCCCTTTATTTAGTATGTCAAAACTACATTTAATTTTTACCCCAAACTTCTGTATCACCTTATCCATGTGGTCACAGAAGGCAGAAACGGGGAAAATCCTAGAATCCTCACGTTCCTCCAGCATATGGCCTCCCCTGTATCTGATCAGTTACCAAGAGCAAGTGGTTCTGTGTGTTAAAGTGTCTATAAAATCTTTCCTTTCTCTGCCCCATTTTCTCTCATTTGGACTCTTGGAACAATCTCCTGACTTCCACATCCTGATGACTTTAAACCTAACTGTAATCATGCCACTTCCTTTATAAGCAGGATATCGAACTGTTTCTTCTCAGTTTACTCATGGCTGATGAAGGGAATCTGGAGTAGACCAGATATTTTACAGTTTAGGTAATTTGGAATCGTCCCTGGAATGGAAAGATAAAGAATGGAAGCCCCGGAATGGGAGACTTGCAAGAGGTATAGTAAGCCCTTTCAGGAGCCTGAGTGTGAGACTGGATTACTGGCAGAACTGTGGAGAGGGACCCATATTCAAAGCATCAAGGTCAACTGCCAACTTGGAACTGGGTACCTGTTTCTCACTGCTCAGAATCTAAAGGCATGGGATTTGATTACTATGCAACAAATACACTACTCTTGTTTTCTAAGAAGATTAGGTTTCTAGCAGAGCTTCCACTTGTAATTTTTCCCTTTCTGATTACTGTTGTTGCTCACTCGAATCTTTAAAATATAGATCTGTTCTGGTTTTGCTTCCTTGGCCATGACTAAACTGATTCAAAGCTCTGCTTACCCGTCAGTCCATCAGTGGTTTGTGTGCGTCTATAGGAGAGTCTGCGCTCCGTGGGTTGGCATTGGAGTCCTTGGGTGGTCTGCCTCATGACTGTCTCCGGTCTGCCCACTCACCACCATCCCTCCCTTGTACCTTGCCGTGGCTACCACTTTGTACTCCAGCAGGATGTGTCCTCCTGATTCCTGGACGTCGCCATGTCTTGGTCTTCCCTGTTGCTGGAATACTTACCGCTCTTTCTTCCAGACAAGGCAACTCAAGGCACTCTGCAGGTTTCTGTTCATTTTAGTTCCCAAGTTTCAAGCACAATTCCTGGCATGTAGTGTAGGTTCAACTAATTTGAAGGAATAAAGTCCGTGTAAGTTCTTTTACTCACTTGTTTGAAGAAATTGAGGAATTTGTAGCTCTTCCCTGTCCTGCTACTTTGTCCTGAGTTTCAGTCAGCTGTTTTGAATGGTTTCCCAGCTGTAGCAGTTACCACGCTCATAGTGTAAGTTTGTTTCACCTGTTTGTGCTTCAGTTGTCAGTATCTGGTATCTGGGAAGACTTTTTTTTTTGCCGTAGGACGTTAATTATATCTGAAACCATCTTCCTAGTAGGAATACAGAACATGAACTAATGGGTCAGAGTTCAATACTACAAGCAGTTTTCAAACCAAATTTGGTAATGTTGATTTAAAACTGCTCAAGAAAAAAGCAACCAAGTACAATCATGGAAAATATTAGTGCTGCCTTTTACGTAGAAATATATTGTTGAGAGAATTGTCAATTGAAATCACTTTAGTCATAGAGAAAGACTGTAAACTTTCTCTTTATATTTTTAACAGGATCAGTTTGACAACTTAGAAAAACATACACAGTGGGGAATTGATATTCTTGAGAAATACATCAAATTTGTAAAGGAAAGGACAGAGATTGAACTCAGCTATGCAAAGCAACTCAGGTAAGTTGATATATTAAAAAAAGATTTGTTAACTGCATTGTGGATGTAAAGATAACTTACGTTCTTATTTCATAGAATGAGTGTATATTTAAATCTTTCTTTTCCCCTATATATAAGATAGTGCTATTATTTAATACAAAATTAATTTCATAGTATAGTAAAAACAGATTATTTGCTGAATTTTGTAACAGCCTGTTTTTTCAGGAAACTTTTTATTAAAACATATACAGGGAAATGAACAAATCACAAGTATACAACTCCATAAATTTTCACAGTGAACATATAGTATAAATAGCATCCAGGTCAAGAAACAAAGAATTTCTAGCTTGACTGCCCTTCTTGACCGTTCTAGCTCACTGCCTTCTTCCTCCTTCCCCAGCTTCTGCCTGCATGGACTTCTTTCCTCTTTTTGAACTTCCTGTGACCGTAATTAGGTAGTATGAATTCTTTTGTGTCTGACTTATTTTTTTTTATTTAATTTTGTTATTGTTGAGAATAAACACAGCAAAATGTATACCAATCAGCAGTTTCTACGTGTACAATTCAGTTATGCTGGTTACATTCTTTGAAGTGTGCAGCCATTCTCACCCTTTTCTGAGTTGTCCTCCACCATCAACACAAACTCACTGCTTCCTGGGGTTCCTATCTAATCTTTTGAGTTGCTGTTGTCACTTATCTCTTGTAGGTAGTTCTTAAAAGGACATAATGCTCAAAGCAGATGTTTCTTAACTAGTTAAGCTAAACTGTTTGGTTTTAAGAAGACTTCAAGGGATAATTTTGGTTTAAGGTTTAAAGATTACCGCAGGGCACTGATAGGAAATACAACAAAGAGTCCCTGACAGTGGGGTGCAGAACTCAAACCCTATTTTAAAAAGGCCACAATTGATGGTCCAGCAGACCGGAGGGTCTTCAGGAAACGTGACCCCCAACTCACTGTTAGCCCGAGGTTGAAACCATTCCTAAAGCCAGCTATACAAAGATTGCACTAAAGTATAAGACATAAAATGATACTGGCAGAGTCTGTTTCTTGGCTTAAGTTGATTTATGAGATTAATCAGGCAGCTCCTGCTAGATGTGAGATGAGAGGACAGGAGCTACTTCAATGGACATGGGAAATACAGGGTAGAAAGTCGAAGTCTGCTGTCACTGTGGGGAAAGCAGCTAGGGTTACATAGTAATATTTGTATAAGCTTTTGTATGACAGACAGATTGACTTGGATTGTAAATAAAGCACAATGAAATACTTAAAAAAAAAAGATTATCTCAGGGCAATAGTTTAAGGGGTTCATGCAGCTTCCTTGACTCCTGAAAGTCTGAAGTCTATGAGAAGAATTTGACATTCTATTCTGTGTTTTATCCGTTTTGACAAAAATCTTCTATGAAATCTTTGATCAAAACATTCAGTGATAGAGGTCAGGCATGATCTAGTTCTGATCTCAGAAAAGGAGACAGTTGTCATGGAAACAGCTATATGTTACATTTCCTCCTCTTATTCCTGACTCTCCTTCTTCCTCTCTTGCTAAAGGTGGATAGAGACCAACTGTTGGGCCTTCAACCTACCTAGCTTCTGTTCTGCATTATGCTCATAAGATTTATCCATGTTGTTGCAGGTTGCGGTGTTTGTTTGCATTGCTGTTCAGTATTTTAATGTACTGATGTGCTACAGTGTTCCACTGCTAACCAAAACTTTGGCAGTTCAAATCCACTAGGCACTCCTTGGAGACTCTGTGGGGTGGTTCTGCTCTGTCCTATAGGGTTGCTATGAGTTGAAATTGACTGGGCGGCAGTGGGTTTGGTTTTTCTTGACTATGCCACAGTTTATCCATTCTGCTGTCACTGGGCAGTTGGTTCTTTCCAGTTTGGAGATATAGCATTCCTGCAAGCATTTTATACAAGGCTTTTGGTTCATATCTGTATACATTCCTAAACTTATACCTGGAGTAGAGTTGTTGAGTCATTGGCTATGTGAGCATAAATCTACTTTAGTAGACAAGGTCAGTTTTCCACAGTGCAGTAGCCCCACTAACAGTGTGAGAGTTGCTGTGGAGCAGCATTTTAAGTGTTATTTCGGACCTCTTAAGCCTTCAAGAAATTTGTGTTTTTATATAAATGTTAAAAAAGTTGTTGATGGAACTGATCTTGAGTTTTGAAGTGATGTGTAAAATCGTTATTTCTTGTATAGCTGAACTGGTTTGTACACATCATTTTAATACTTGCTAAAACTCTGGTGGTGTTTGGTGTAGAAACATTTTAATACAGAGAACACCTGTCTTTAGGGATATATAATGTGTCATTGAAACAGTGTAGGTTCTCATTCAGGTTTATTTTTTAAAGTAAGTACCTAAGTGGTATATGTAAAATAATTTTAGGAATGACAAATTTTCTTTCCATTAAGTGAATAAAATGCAAAAAAAAAAAAAAAAATTGCTGCATGAAAAAAGGTAACTCTGAATCCAGATCAATTTCTGGTACCCTGTATGCATGTCAGCCTCATTCATACTCTAAAGCTTTTAGAACTGAAACAACAAATACTTAAATAACCAATACAAAGCAGCCCATCCTCTATTGTAGTGTTATTCAAAATGTTGTCTTTCGTGTGGAAACAGGTTGCATAACAGCTTTAGTGAAAATAACATGAAATATCTGCATTGGTCTTCCCGTGTGGACTTATCTTTGTTCCCTTCCTTCCCTTCCTGTTAGTGTAAACTTTTCTTTCCCGGTGCCTTAGTCCTTTATCGTGTTTTGCCCTGAGAGGTGTGTTGGTGTTGCTGTCAGGTGGTGTTATCAGTTGGTTCCAAGTACTGCTCCACCCTGCACCATCCTCATGGTGGTTGGGACGTTTGTGCCCTTTCCTGCAGCCACCGCATCAATCCATTTTATTGAGGATCTTCCTCCGTTTTGCTGACCCTCTTCTTTACTGAGCGTAGTGTCCCCCTCCAGCGATAGTCCTTCTTGATAACATATCCAAAGTTTGTGAGATGAAACCTTGCCATCCTCACTAGTGGGGAGAATTCTGACTGTAATTCTTCCAAGACAGTTCTGTTCGTTCTTCTGGCAGCTCTCTGGTATATTTGATATTCTTTGCTAATACCTGTAAAAAGGGCATAGAGTGGGGGCAGACATCTGACCCCCTCAGACTTTATGAGGGTGAAAGAGAGTCAAGCTTGACAGCCTAAGGCTGATTTCTAAGAGGCTGAGATGAGACTTACCTCCTCCATCTGCCATTTTTACCCATTCTGACACCAGCTGTCCCTCCCGTCGCACTCTCTGCTTCTCTGCTGAGCTCAGTACTGCATTGCAGTGGCTATACAGAACCTTGAGGCTATATTAGCAATTTGTGGATTTATTAAGGAAGTGGCAGGTTATAATTCAGGTTCAGGAACACTGAGGATAAAGTTCTTCCATCCAGACTGCCTCTTCTCGGATTTGCCTGCAGGCACACTTCTCCGTCGCCTGCTGGGCAAGTGTTACAAAGCTCTTCTAGCTCTGCCGCTAAGCATCCTGAGCACATCCCAGTCTGCCTGAAAGCCTAGGCCTGAAGGCACTCAGCTTTAGCTCTTGTAGATCAATAAATCTAGCTCCACCAAGGGCCTGGAGACACCTTACTCTGCCAGCAAGCCTCCTGCCTGAAGGCACTCAGCGTTCTCTGTCATCTTTGCCTTCTTCAGTGTTAAGCATTCTCTGTCAGTCCCTTGGTTCCAGGAGCTTCTCAGTGCAGATCCAAAGGAAGTGCTCCACTCCCAGCTCTTCTTTCTCTGTAGTATTGATATCCTTCTCTTCCTCATCTGGGATGGATGGTTTTAAGCCTAGCTGGACAGCTGAGCTGACCAATACTCTTATTACAGTTCTACATACCTATTATCATGGTCCTACCCAGTCATTTGGTAAGAGTTGAGAGAGTGTGGCTAGAAGGGTTATATTAAGGAACTCATTGCACCACAACCATAATTCAAATGCACCAGTTCTTCTGTCCTCCATCCAGCTTGCAGGAGTATAAAGCTAATAAAAATACCTTGGCTTGTGTCAGGTGCATCTTAGTCTTCAAGGTGACACGTTTGCTTTTTAACGCTTTAAAGAAGTCTTTTTAAGCACATTTGTCCATTACAGTACATTGTTTAATTTCTTGACTGCTGCTTCCGTAAGTGTTGGTTGTGGATCCAAGTAAAATGATGCCATTGACAGCTTCAATATTTTCTCTGCTTATCATGATGTTTGTTGGTCTAGTTGTGAGGATTTTTATTTTCTTTACATTGAGGTAGAATCCGTACTGGAGGCTGTAGTCTTTGGTCTTCATAGTAAGTACTTCAGGCCCTCTTCACTTTCAGCAGATAAGCTTATGTCATCTTCATATCATACTTTTTTAATGAGTCTTCCTTCAATCCTAATGCTGCATTCTTCTTCATATAATCCAGCTTCTTGGATTACTTGCTCAGAATGAGTAAGTATGGTGAAAAAATACAACCCTGACACATACCTTTCCTGATTTTAAACCATGCAATACCTGCTCGTTCTGTTTGAACAATTGCATCTTGATCTATATACAGGTTTCACATGAGCGCAATGAAGTGTTCTGGAATTCCTGTTCTGGCTCGTAGTGACCGTGTGTAGGACAGAGTGGAACTACCCCATAGGGTTTCCTAGCCTGTAATCTTTATGAGAGCATATTGCCAGATCTTTGCTTCTATGGGTCTGTTAGGTGGGTTTAAACTGCTGACTTCCTGGCTGGCAGCTGATCATTACTGACCATTGCACCACCAGGGCTCTTGGACCATGTTACCTGATTGTGAATCATGCTTTGTAACTTGTATTACAGTGTTCCTGATAGGAGACTAATCTCTTGGGAAATACTTTTCTTGAGATTTGAATGTTAACATTTGTTTTGCTAGGTCTCTGAGAAATCTAAATTTGTATTTGTTGGGAGAGTTTCATTAAAATACTTATGAGGTACTGAAAATGCTTTCAAGACAATTACTAGTTGGCTGTATGAATCTGCTAACCTTTTATACATCTCAGCTGGACCCTTAATCATACTATACATTCTTTAGTGATTCACTTTTCTGTTCTTCTCAGTGATTATTTATAGCTTCTCTTTTAACACCCTAACACTTGCTTTCCCATCCTTACCCTTTTCTGAAGACCTTGCCTCCTACTTCACTGAAAAAATGGAAGTAGTCGGAAGAAAACGTGCTCAGACTCCAAGACCACCCTTCCCGCCTGCCAGCATCTCACCCACGTCCCCACTTTCACAAAGATGCTTATATCTGAATCCAAGCCTTCCTCTTGTGTGCTAGCGCTTACCTCCTGTCACCTAATTTAAAGAATTCTGCTCCAGAGGTTCTCCCTTCTCTCTGATAACATCAACTCTTCCCTATCTGTACACACAAACGTGCTGTTATTTCTCCCCATCGTTTAAAGGCACACACCAAACTTCCCATGAGCTCAATTTCCCTATCAACTACTCTGCTACCATTTCTTTGTTTTCCTGTGTAGCAAGACTTTTCAGAAGTTGTGTCCAATTCCCCTCCTCCTGCTTACCTTCACCACTCCCCAGAACTTCTTTTGTCAGCATCGCCAGTGACCATCTGTTCTCTGTCCTCATCACACTTGACCTGTCAGCAACTTTAGCAGGATGGCTGCCTGCCCCTCTCTTCATTTGGCTTCTGAAATCCCACAGTCTCCTGATTTTCTTTGTACCTCATTGGCAGCTCCTTCTCAGTCTCCTGCAATGGTTCCTCCTCTTTGCTGGTCCCTCTTAACACTGATTTGCCCAGTACTCTGTTGTTGATCATTATTGCTTTCCAGTCTACACTCTCATCTCATCTGTCTCATTACTTTAAGTATGATCTGTATGGCAGCAACTCACAGATGTATATCTCTAGCTCAGACCTCACTTCTGAATTCCAGAAACAGATTACTTGATATCACCACATGAAAGTCTAAAAAAATTCTGAAATGTTAGAAACTGAACCAGTCCCTCTACTCAAAGTCACTGGAGGGCAGTTACAGCCTCCCTTGCTTAGGCCAAGCTCTGGAATCTCCTTTGGCCTGCCTCTTTCTCATGCTCAGCCCCTCCAAGTCATCAAGAAATCCTGGCAGCTGTGCCTTTGAGAGAATCCAGCATCCAGTGACTTCTTATCCCTTTGCTGTTACCACTGGGTCTAGGTAACCATCATCTTTTGCCTGGATCATTTAACCCCATCCCAAAACTATTGCTGCCTAGTCGGTTCTGCCTTACAGATTCCCTACGGGACAGAATAAAACTGCCCCACAAGGTTTCCAAGGCTGTCATCTTTATGGGAGCAGACTGCCTCATCTTTTTCCACGGAGCAGCTGGTGGTCTCGAACTCCCAACCTTTTGGTTAGCCACCAAATGCTTAACCACTGTCCTTAACACTAGGACTCCGTGGATCATTTAGAGAGTCTTCTAATTGGTTTCTGGATCATTTAGAGTCTTCTAATTGGTTTCTGTTATTCTATCCTCTCCCCTACTGTCTGTTTTCCACAAAGCAGCCAGATCACAGTAGACATCTGTTCAAAACTCCCCATTTCAGTCAGTCTAAAAGCCAGAGTCGTTACAGTGAATATCCTGCAGAGCCTTACATGATCGAGTCCCCATTACTTCTCTGATATCTCTTTCATCTCTGTCTTCTTTCTGCTCCAGTAGTACAGGCCTCTTGCTGTTTCTTATATGTAACAGGAATACTTCCACCCCAGGACCTTTGAACTGGCCCTTCCATATCTGTTTCTCACCTATGTACTCTTCCCCCAGGATTCAAGTGGCTAACTCTTTCCCACTTTAAGTCTCTGCTTAAATGTTCTCTGTTTAGTGCCCTTACCCTGCTGTATAGTTTTCAATTTTGGTTTTTCCGTAGCACTCACAGCTTTCTGGTATTCTGTATACTTTTCTTACATATTGTATTTATTGTTCATTGTCTCCCACTTGTCCCTGCTAGAATGTAATTCCCTAAAGAGCAGGATGTGTGTGTTTTGTTCTCTAATGTATCTCAATAGCATTTGAACAGATGAATCAGAAGGGTACAAGTCTAATCTATCTGGTTGGCATTGCTTCAAGGGAAATGACGTGTGTGTAGGAAACTGTGAGAGTTTCTGAGGCTGTAACAACAAACAGTGAAACAGTGTGCCAGCAGAGTTCCAGTCACTGGGGATGTTCTAATGCAGAAGACACAGGAAGTACCCATGCCTGGGGAGTTCACCTTCTCGCTGGAAAACAAACTGAGTACAAATAAACAAATAATTAAATTGTTTCAAAATACACGGAATAAAACCAGTAAGCTGACTGAGAATGATTGGGAGAGGGGATTACTTGGTTAGACTGGTTAGGGAAAACCCCTCCTTCAAGTACCGAAGGACAAGAAGAAACGAAGCGCACAATGATTTGGGGAGTATTTTTCCAGCAAGTGCAAAGATCCCAAAGTGAAAATATGTTCAAGGAATGAAAAAATCAGTATGGCTGGAGCATATTTACAAGTACTTGCTTGAAATATCAGTGTGATATGGGCAGATCTACAACACTTATTTATTGGTGGAGACTTGTATTATTAAGTAGCTTTCATTTTCTCTGTATTGAAGGGGAAAATGCTAACTTATTTTAAATGTATTGTTGTTAGTTGCCATCGAATCAGTTCTAACTCATGGTGATTCCATGTGTGCAGAGTAGAATTGCAGCATGGCATTTTGAAAGCTGTGACCTTTCAGAAGCAGATCACCAGACCTGTCTTCCAAGGGACCTCTGGGTGGGTGGGAACTGTCAACCATTCCACTAGTAGTTAAGTGCTTAATTGTTTATGCCACTCAGGAACTCCTATTTTAAGTATAGAAGAGAATGAAATAGGATTTAGTTTCTGTAGGTCAGTGCTTGGCAAAATATGGCCACAGGCCAAATTCGCTCACTGCTTGGTTTTATAAATAAAATTTTATTAGTACACAGTCACACCAATTCATTTACATATGAGACATGGCTGTACTGCCAGAGTTAAGTAGTTGCAACAAAAATTCTGTAGCATCCATGTATGAATATTTACTGCCTGACCCCTTCGAAAAGGTTTTCTGACCCCTGCTTTAGGTTACTATCTGTTTAAGGCATTGTAGGTACAAATTCCTGGTACAGTTTTAAAATAAATATATTACCAGGTTTAGGAGAATCCATTGTCTATTGCTCTTATCAACTATGTTTTTAAAAAAGTATATACTCATTATGAATATGTGATGAATTCATGATCGAAAATTCCAAAGGTACGAAATGGTAGATAGTGCAAAGTCTCCCTCCTCCTACCTCTGTCCCAGCTATTTTTTCCCCTCAGGGACAATCAGTTTCTTATGTATCCTTTCTTGTAGATTTTATGCATATATAGGCAAAGGTGTATGTGTTCTCTTTCTCACCTCCACACTGGTACAGTATGTGCCTTGCATGTCTACATCCTGAAGATTGTTTCAGTTCATTTTTTTCTTTTTTACAGTATTGCACTGAATTGATGGACATTTTGATTGTTATTGTTTGCAGCTATGAAGAAAGTTGCAGTGAATAACCTTGGATAATACACAATAGCAAGAGTGTCTAGAGGATAAGTCCCTAAAAGTAGTGCTACCAGGTCCGATGGGTAGGGCCAAGTTGCCCTCGGTGGAGGCTGTGCTATTTGATGTCCCTACCGGCACTGTGTGGCAGGGCCTATCACTCATGCCCTCACTAGTGCCACCTGAGGTCAGACTTCTTGATCTCTGACACTTTGACATGCAAAAATTGTTAACTCTAACAGTGTTAATTTGCATTTCTTGTAGTATGAATGAGGTTGAGCATCTTTTTATACATATGAGCATTTGTACTTTCCTTTTTTGTGAACTGTTTTTATACAAGTATAGCTTTCCCCTGGAATTCATCGTATATAAAAGATAACTAGAGAGAAATCATCATTAAATATATTATACATGTTATTTTTGTTAAATAAAATTTAAAAATAAATTTTTTTATTTTAAAAATGGCATATACAAGATAATCTGACAGAATGATTTCTGCCTAGTTATCTGTCATGTATTAGTTTCTATTAAGAAGAATTGATGCATTTAAATTGGCAAACAACAAGTAAGTCTGCTTTGGAAGAAATTATAGCTAGAATGTTCCTTCAAAGTAAGGGTGACAAGTCACAGTCTCAGACACTTTGGCCATGTTAGCAGGAGGAACAGTTCCTAGCAAAGGACATCATGCATGGTACAGTAGAAGGTCCGAGAAAAGAGGAAGACTTTCAGTGAGATGGATTGACACAGTGGCTGTACCAGTGGGTTCAAACATGATAATTACGAGGATGACACAGGCCTGGGTAGTGTTTCCTTATGTTGTATTTAGGGTCACTATGAGTTGGAACTGACTTGCCAGCACCTAACAGTAAAATAACATTTTTATTTTTAAAAAGAAAGGATTGTTTTAAATTCACTTGACTGTTATAGTAAAAGGAAACCCTGGAGGTGTGGTGGTTAAGTGTTATGTCTACTAACCGAAAGGTCAGCAGTTCAAATCCACCAGGCACTCCTCGGAAACTCTATGGGGCAGTTCTCCTCTGACCTATAAGGCCACACTATGAGTTGGAACTGACTTGATAGCAGTGGGTATCACAGTAAAAAGAAAAAAAACCTTAAAGAAAAACTGAAGAATTTGTTGACCTGAATTTTTTTTGTTGTAAGTTACTAGTTTCTCAAAATTTCTGTAAGACTTAGGAAACTGATTATGAAAAACTGTGTGATGTAGGTACCTTTTTTTTTTTAAACTCCTTGTTGCAGGTTTAAACAGAATCAGCTGAACACAACTGTGAAACATAAGGAAAATAATATTTACATGTTCTGCTTCTTCTAATTGAGTTATGTTGTTTGGTTCTGTAACATGAGCTCCACAGTTAATTTGTTTTAATTCTACATTTAAATGTAGATTTATGCTCAGCATCATTACTTGTATCACAGCCTCTCTGCTTGTTTCTTGGGATGGAGAATAATAAGAGCTCATACTCCTTATGGTCTCTCTTGTGTAAGATGGCCATTATTCTTGAATATCTTGGCTTGGTTGTCCTCTGGTCTGTTTTTCTGTCTCCCAACTTCAGTGTTGCTGCATTGTTTTCTTTTTCTTTTTTCTTTACTTTGGCATTAAAGAACAGAAATTTCTTTTCCCACATTTCTGGAGACTAAAAGCCTGAGTTCAGGATATCGGCTTTAGAGTTTGCTTGTTTGTTTTTAATTTGTGGTAAATATATATACTTATAAAACATTTACAATTTCACATTTTCTTCATTGTTTTTTGACATAGGCTATTTCTGTGGAGAACTGTGAGGCCAGCAGATTTTTTTTTTTTTCTTTGTAGGTGGCTTGCATTTTCTGAATAAATATGTAAAGATTTTTTTTGTTCAGTTTAATACCAACCAAGATATGCCTTGGTGTTTCATCATTCTTTACCAGCTTTTCTTAAAACATGACCTACCCTTTTATATGCAGATTCAATTCTTCATTTATTTCCTGGGGACTCTATTCAGTTGTGTTTTTTGTTTGTTAGTTTCTGTTCTGCTTATTGAGTGACGTACTTCAAAGATGCCAGTTAATCCTTGTGTTATATCGTCTTTTAACTGGTTATTTTAGTTGCTTTGCATATGCTGTGGTTATCTCAAACATTTTTTTCTGTTAATAATTTTACATTGAGCCTAATTCATTGATCAGTTCTGTAATGGTGTGTTTTTGTTCTTTAGTCCTTAGTTCGTTTCCTTAGCTTTGCCATCTTCCTTTTCATCCTATTCTGTTTTATCCTGTAATCTTTGGATTCTTACTTTATTGGCTTTGTGTTTTTATTGTTTTATTCAATTTACCTATAGTATAAAATACTCTTGGGACTTTGCTTCTGTAGGATAATAAGTGGTGTAAATCCGAATCTCCACTTTTTATTTTCTCTCTTGAATTCTGATACCAGCTGCTTATGTGGCACTTCTTCCTCTGACCCATACCAACCTAGAGCTAGGTCACATCGCCAAGCCAGCCAGGTGCCATCGAGTCACATCGCACAAGTTAAAAATACATTGTCCTTCAGATTGCTAAATAGATAATCTGCCAGCTGCAAGCCTCTGCTTCTCCTTTGGATACAGTAACTCATTGAAACAACTCAAAGAACTCATGTGAAGAGCTATGTTTATGATTACATTTTTATTGTAGGAGAAAAAGGATACTAATGAAGAGACAGATAAGGCAAGGTCTGAGAGAGTTTTGGACACAGGACTTTGTGTCCCAAAAAGAAGCGCACTTAGCCTCATGTGACTGGATATCTCTCATCAACTGGGAGGCCTGTGGAATTTTTATGTTCAGAGCTTTTGTTGGGGGTCTCATTATATGTGACACAAACTCCAGCTCCTGTCCCTTGAGATCCACTGGTATCAGAAGGTAGTCTTTCTGGCCTGATTAGCCCCTCTAGCCTGAGGTGATTTGGTGACACGTGATGATTTTGAGATATGACGGTTAGTCTTTCTGACCTGTCCAGCCCTCACCCCAGAGTTACCACCTCATCATCTTACCTAAACTGTTAGCTATGTGTGGTCTGAAGTTCTTACTGAAGACATTTGATTTCTAAGGTTTTGTTGTTATTTTTTAGGGAACAAAATTTCATAGAACTTTATGTACATCACACAGCTTTTCCTTGTGTGTCTTCCAGACTGTTTTTTGTTGTTGTTTTCTTTCTTTCTTTTCTTTAGTAGCTGCCTGTCATTTCACCTTGCTTGTATTTAATAAGGGCGGTTTCGTGAAGTAGTGGAGGGACCCTGGGTGGTGCAATTTACCCGTAACTACTAACTGGAAGGTTGGTAGTTTGGATCCACTAAGTGGTCTTGTGGAAGAAAGGCCTGGTGATATGTTTTTGTAAAGATGATGGTGACGAAGTCCCTATGGAGCAGTTTTACTCTGTGTGGAGTCTCCTTAAGCTGGAATTGACTCGGTGGCCATGAGTTTTTGTGTTTTAGTGAAGCAGTTAATAGGAGTTCACACAAAATTTCAGCTGCGTAGTATGAAATCCTGATTCTACCACTTGCTAGGAGTGTAATTATGGGAAAGTTACTCTCTGTGCTTATTTATTTATTTATTTAAAAGAAATACGTATGGTTTGAATAACATTAGTAATTGCCACTTCTCAGTGTTACTGAGAGGTAAAACCAAACTTTGCTTGGTCTGTTCAGGTTTGAACCCCTGCTGAGAATTTGCATTTCTTACAAGTTCCCAGGGGATGCTAATGCTGCTGGTTAGGAATGAGTTCTGAGAAGTGACTAGCAGAGCGTGGTTCTCTAGATTTGTTATGTACAAGAATCACCTAGGGTCTCTGGTGGTGCAGTGGTGAAGAGTTTGGCTGTTAACCAAAAAGGTCAGCGGTTTGAATCTACTAGCTGCTCGTTAGAAACCTCATGGGACGATTCTACTCTGTTTTACGGAGTTGCTGTGAGTCTGAATCAACTGGATGGCAAGAGGGTTGGTTTTTTATTTTAAAATTACCTGGAGATCTTGTTAAAATTACCTGGAGATCTTGATTCAGTATATCTGGGATAGAAGTGCAGATTGTCAACAGGACCTGAAACCAGAGTGAACCAGTTCAGAGTCCTGGATAAAACACGAAACGTTCTGAGGCTGATGCCTTGGTGTATTTTTCCTAATAAATGTAAGAAACACAAGTGCTGCTGTGCACTCCAATTGAGTGGCAGTGATTTTTCCCTCCTACAGCTTCTTTTCTAGTACCTGCCGGTCTTTCCTCTGAGCTCCATGGGAAGCTGGAGTAGTGTATGTTCCACACCGTTTGCTGCAGTCTGAGGACAGGTGGTATGGGGTGAGGGTGGGAAGGGGCCTCCTGTGTGTATGTTATCTTTGAGACTGTAAGCGTTGTTCTGAAACTTTGTTAGGCGCTCTCCAGTAGGTCAGAGGTGTATCCTGTTCCTGGTTTGGGGTGAGATTCCTCACTTGTACTCAGCTTGGAGCCCTGGAAAGAAGAGGGATGGGGGGCAGCCCCTGCTCCCTACGAAGTCCTGGGAATCTGGCATAGATGTTTTCTGCTACTGTTTCTTGAGTGCTTACTTGTCCTTCCACTTGTATCTAAATCGATTTTCAGGGTACTCCAGATTTACTTCCCTCCTGTGGTGGTGAGGGTGGGGTTAGCATCCATTCTATGCTGTGGCAGAATCTTCTTTCTGTCTCTTACCCCAGCACCACTTTCCAAGTTTGTAACCTGAGGCTTTGTGCCTTTTTCTTCATTTGTTTTTCTCTTCTGCTGTTGAAAACTGTAGTTATTGGGAAAGCCCAGTTCTCTGATGCAGTATTTTTCTGTCACCTGTATCTCGAAATCTTGCAGTGAGCTTTTAACAAACAAAAAGAAAAAAAAGATTCCTGGGCCCAACCCAGAGCCTTCTGTTTCCAAAGTATCTGGAATGACGCCCAAGTGTCCAGTGTTCAAATGTTCTCCTGTGGTTCTTAGGATCAACCGAATCTTAACTCAGCATCCTCATTATGGGATGTATCTTTTTCTCTTATCTTTTTAATTAGTCTATCTGAAGAGACAGTTAAGCATGTAAAACATCAATAATTTCTCAGAGATCCGCTACTTTTGAAGATTTTTTTGTATGGCTTCTTTGCTTGTTTGTTTGTTTTAAATAACTTTATACAAATAAGGGCAGGAAAGTCTGTCATCTCCAGAGTGGAAATGGCAAGTTAATCTTAGACCGAAATTCACTTCTAGACCTCTTAGGCTGTTAGTTTTCAGCTGTTATTTATAGAGTAAATTATTCATTAGGGCTCTTAAAGAACATTTTGAATGCTGTATATGGTAATAGTATCAAAGTGATATCCATTCTTCACAATTTGAAGGTCTTAACAGAATATCACCCACAACAGTTCTTACTGCTGTTTAAAATTGGGCTGATGATGAAAAGGGACTCTGAAATGTTCTGGTTTTACCTGAACTAGTTCACACTGTTTCTTTGAGCTAGATGTAACATTTAGATTATGTTTATGGCTGATGAAAATTTTTCTTTTTAATGATTGAATGAACGTGTACATTCCCATATAAGTTGTATGCCCACCTCTGTGCAGCTGCTCTCCCTGCCCAGTGAGAGCACACTCTTCCTCTGCTCCATACGTGTCTTATCTTCCCAACAACCTCTTATCCCCTCCTCTCTACCCACTCTTCTTCCTCCAGTAAGAGGTCAGCAGGACAACAGCCTATAGATGCATAGAACCATAAAGTGCACACGTGACATGGTCACTCTGTGTTGCCAAGTCCAATCCATTCCTGTCCGAGAGTTGACCTCTGTTACGATTTATGGACAGGGGCAACATCAGGGGCCGTGCTCCCAGGGGAGCTCCGAGGCCAGTGGACCATCAATTGTGGTCTTTTAATGGAGCTCTCAGAGTGCACCCCTTTTTATTCTTGTGTTGCCAATGAGACTCAACTTTGTGAGCTCCATCGCGGCTATCACTGGTGGTAGCCAGGCACTATCTGGTTCTTCCGGTCACAAGTCAATGTAGTCACCTACTCAACATGGGTCTCATTGTCTTCTGGGTTCTCTTTCCCCCATGTTGCTTTGGTCCTTGGTGATTGTCCATTTATGCTAAGTTGGGACCGTTTGCTGTACCCTCAGATGGCAGCTTGGCAGTTTTAAGAACCCAGATGCCACTCACCAATGTGGGATGCAGAGGGCTGTCTTAGCAAAATGCTAGTTGTGCCAGCTGGCCTTAGAGGACGGGAAACTTTAAAAAAAACAAAAGTGAATAAAGTGGAATTTTAAAGTAACAATTTTGAAAGACTTTAAGATGTGAATGTAGAAGTATTTTCAATTTGTAATTTTTAGTTATTAAAAGAAATGGTTAATATTTTAAACTGTGTGCTAAAAAC
This sequence comes from Heterohyrax brucei, assembly GCA_028571685.1. Classification (NCBI taxonomy): domain Eukaryota; kingdom Metazoa; phylum Chordata; class Mammalia; order Hyracoidea; family Procaviidae; genus Heterohyrax; species Heterohyrax brucei. The sequence continues at coordinate 81,786,060 of CM053150.1, read as the reverse complement.
ATCTCACATGCAGCCATTGATCTTTTGTAATCCTCCTAACCCTGTCTGTGCTCATCTAAATATATTTGGAAAAGAATATTGATTATATGGTCATCTGGTTTTCATCTACTCCTCTTCATTCCTGATACTTGATGTGCTATTTTTACTCAGTCTACCTTGAAAGAAATGGTTGTGGTAAACCAACTCAAAGGACTGTGTGTATTTTCACCATGAATATTTCTCTTTTGAATTGGTTTTTATATAAGGGACATGCTGTAAGAAAATAGTCCTGTTACACACTTTCTTTTGGATCTAGCATTAGATAAACCTCGCTGTGTGTCCACAATATCAGTGGAAAAAATATGCTGTTTTTTATGAGAAACAACAGCAACAAAAAAAAAACACTGCCGTCAAGTCAATTCCTATAGGACAGAGTAGAACTGCCCCATAGTTTCCAGGGAGCGTCTGGTGGATTTGAGCTGCTGACCTTTTGGTTAGCAGCTGTAGCACTTAACCACTATGGCACCAGGGTTTCCATGGTTTATATATTGGTTGAAATGTATACTTATATGATAGCAACCTTGAAGTAGGTATACAAGGACTGCCAGTTAAGTTCATGAACTTACCCTAGAAAAAGTGTTTCATACCACATTGCTGAATATCACTACAGTCACCTGTGTAGTACTCACCTTGGGAAGCTATGCACCAGCACCAGCGCCTAGTCGATTCTTCAAAGGAATTTTGGAACTCTTTTTCTGGAATGGCCATTGGAGCTGTTGTCATATTACCCTTGATGCCCTGAAGGTCGTCAAAATGTCTTCTTTCCAATCTTTCCTTTATCTTCAGGTAAAGAAAAAAGTCATTGAGGGTCAGATCAGGTGATTAGGTAGATTGTTCCAATACAGTTATTTGTTTACTGGCTAAAATCTCCCTCACAGACAACTAAACAATTAAGTTCACGAACTTACCACCTTGCCACTGTGTGCAATGGCCATTCCAGAAAGAGTCCCAAGATTGCCTTGAAGGATGGACTAGGCGCTGTCATCGGTGCCTGGCTTCCCAAGGGGAGTACTTTGAAGGTGACCATAGTGATACTCAGCTGTGAGGTATGCAGCACCTAGAACAATTAAGCTCATGAACTTAATTGTCAGACCGCGTATTCTTTCATATTTGGTGTAATTATGATATTTCAATTCTTTATATACTCACTTGTCATTTTATGAATAATCATATATTCCTTCAGAATTACAAAACTAGAAGAGAAATAAAGGTCCTTTTGTCTAACCCCCTCCAACTTACAGATGAGGAAATGAAAGCACACTCTTGTTCACCTGTTTGTCAGAGGTTATGCCATCCAGGGTAACGTCTCTTCTCTAGATTACTGGAGCAGTGTCCTTTTTCCAAACATGTTTCTCATGTCATCTAATAAAGGTTGTTAGGGAATTTCACCTCTTTGTAAAATGTACTGTGGTCAAAACGATGAATTTACTTTTGCATATTTTTTCTAGGCAAATCTGTAACTTTAGGGATAATGGAAGAAATAAAAGTGAAATGTGAAATGTAAAGATAGCTGATATAAAAGAGGAAGTAGCAACATGGAGTAAACAAGGAAGTGACTACTGAGATGCTGACAGGTGACAGTCCACTATGGAACATTAGTCACCATCTTTTGGCCTTCTCTAACTACAGGTGGCTTCAAGTCAGGATCTGCAAGAAGTCAGCTAGTAGAACCAATGGTAGTGAGTTTTCCTTTTTCGAAATCACCTCTTAGTTTTTGTGTAAATGTAAGTGTGCTTAATTTAGCAATAATTGACCTGGAGACAGGATTAGGAGGAAGAAAGTGATTTTGGTTAATCTGAGTGCATTCTGTGCAAACCTGCTAGGCAGGTCGCAAGTTTTCTTAAAGTGCTTTAGCACAAAATACAGCCTCAATCTCTTTTGAGAAGAACTTACTCATAAATAGTTTTCTTTAGCTCCCTGTGGGGTGCATGCAGCCATACAGCCTTGAAATGATACCGTAGCACTTGATTTTTAATCTAAACATTTGGGCAACAGTCTATTTTTTTTATTTGGGGACAGTAATGCCAGACTGAGGGTGGCCATGAGGGTGTGGTGACCCAGCAGGAAATGCTGCCCCAAGCTCAGCACTGCCAGTGAGAGCCACTGAGTGTTTGTAGGTGCTCTGTACTCACCAGTCAAATAGTCACGTCTTCACATCCGGTCAGTTGATGAGCTGGCAAGCTTTCGTATTTTTATTTTCTCTACCTTTGAGGTAAAAGGTTAAACACAGTCTACATCCTTGATGACAGAGCTGTGCCACATGTGTCGAGAGATCCTAGGAAATAATGGGCTTCAGATGTGGACAGTTTATGACTAAAACTTGTAAACAAAAGCAGTAACTTCATGTTTCATCCCTGGCTTCCCAATTATCTTCCTATATAAAGTGACATCTGCATTTTTGTTTTAGGAATCTATCAAAGAAATACCAACCTAAAAAGAACTCGAAGGAAGAAGAAGAATACAAGTACGTTTATCATTGATACTTAGAGTGTAGTATCTGCATGCCACTGGTAGTGATTATGAAGGCAAAGTAGAAATATCTGTCTTGTTAAGTTGCACTCTTTGTATTTAGGTCAGCTTTTGAGTCGGGGAGGCGGTGAGAATGAATGATAAAAGTGTTCTCAATTATGTGGAGCCATCAGTCCTACTCCAGATGGTTTCGATTAAACTAATTAGGAAAAATGTACAATGTAAACTGAACAAATACAGGAAGTGTGGCTTGTGTATTGTAGAGACTTGATTTGGTTTTCTGTTATGTCAAAACCTATCACATTACCATTCATCCAAGATATATGTCAGTTTCACTGAACAGTTAAGTCATCTTAACAGGGACAGCCTAAAATTGTTATGTCTGTAATAGAAATCTAAATATCCATTACATTAGTACAAATGATATATGTGTATATTTTGGATCACATTTAGACTAAGAACAACAAAGCCAAATATTGCATGACATTGAACGAGTCAGTTTCACAAAATGCGAAGTGTTTCAGTTTTAATTAATCCTGAGCCATTTTGATGAGAAACACTATATGTGTAATGAATTGTCAGAATCCTGTGGGAGGTCAAGGCAGATTAACTTGATTTTAATTACTATTTCATCTGAGTAAAGCAATGAATGGATGTGGCCTTGTGTGTTCTGTGTCACAGGTATACATCGTGTAAGGCTTTCCTTTCCACCCTGAACGAGATGAACGACTATGCCGGGCAGCATGAAGTCATCTCTGAGAACATGACCTCACAAATCACTGTGGAGTTAGCACGTTATGTACAAGAACTGAAGCAGGAGAGGAAATCGGTAACAAGCATTCATCTTTCCTTCCTAAGAGATGGGCCTAAAACAATGGGGCCATCCCTAAAACCAAATGAAAGCTGTTCCCATTGACTTGATTCTGACTCATAGTGACCTTATAGGACAGACTAGAGCTGCCCCATAGTGTTTCCAAGGAGCGGCTGGTAGATTCTCTTTTTCGACCTTTGGTCGGCAGCTGAGCTCTTACCCAGTGTGCCCCCAGGACTCCAGGACTCTTCTAGAAGGGATAAAATTAAAGATTGTTTGGTCTTAAACCAATGGCTTTGCAAATTGTGTAAAAGCTCTGAACCCTGTTCCTAGAGTATTCCCAGATCTTTACATACAATTTGAAGGGTCCCTCAGAGAGATGGCACAAATAGTGTGCACTTGCCTACTAACCTGAAGGTTGGTGCTTCACATCCTCCCAGTGGCCCTGAGGAGAAAAGACTTGATGATCTATTAGCAAAAAATCAGCCCCTGAAAACCTTACCTGACACAGGGTCTGAATGAGTTGGAACTGACTCAGCAGCAACACGTTTGAGGTTTGGTTTTAAGGACTCATGCTCGTCTGTGGACCCCAGAACGTGAATCACTTTGAGGAGTTAGAGTATTTGAGGATGTTAGACATAAAAAGAGTAAGCAGTATAATACACTATATAAAGTATAGAATAAGTAGTATTAAAATAAGAAGCTTAGGGGTAAAATAAGCAGAAACATCCATTTTGCCCTCTGGCTCATTCCTTATAATCTAATGATTATTCCTTTTATATATGCTTTATATATTCCTTTCTATATGTACTATATTATTCTTTTTGCCACCATGACAGTCTTTCATAATTTTTATTGTTAACAAAAGGTACAAAGGAATACTTGAAATATTCACTGTCAAGATTTTGCCTTAAGGGCTGGCTTTATGTTTAAGTCATGGTCTGTATCATTATACTTTGATTGTGATGTGCATAATAACTTGCTGTTAGTGATAAAGTGCCATGGTCAACCAATGATGTGCTTTTTATGTAAATTTGAGTTCACAGTCATTCTTTTACTGCCCTGGGGATATATGAGTCGACAAGATAAGTATGGTTCCTGTTGAAATGGAGGGCACAGCAACAATGATGCCAAAAATAATGACTTAATTACAATTGTGGTGGTTGCTACACAGTAATAGTACAGTGCTGTGGAAGTGTGTAATGAGATTATGTTACGTCCTGGCAGTCAGAGAAAGGCATCCCAGGGCTTTACACTGAAGCCAGGAGGAGCAGAAAATAGGGTAGTAGCTGGAGTTTTAAGGTTAAGACGCCTTTTTAAAATAACTCTTCGGCGAAAGAAGACAATGGAGTTACAGGTAGAACTGAGAGTTTCATGTAACTTTTTATATGAGTAGGCCATACGTGATTGTTGGTCAACTTGTATGTCAGTAGGAAATAATTGGGTGCACATATAAGAGTGTTTGTGCACTGCATGCTTTTTGAAATCAGAGACTGTTCTGGTTGTTGCTGTGCGACAAATCACCCCAACTCTTAAAAACCAAACCCATAGCCACAGAGTTGGTTCTGTTTCCTAGTGACCCTACAGGGCAGGCTGTTCCTACAGAATGGCTCATAGGGTTTCCAAGCAGCAGTTGATGGATTCAGACTGCTGACCTCTTGTGTAGCAGCCAAACTTTTAACCCCTGTGCCACCAGGGCTCCTGCCTAACCCTTAGTAGCTTAACACAAGTGTACTAGTCTCTCCTGTGATTCTTTTGATTGGACTAAACTGAATGGTTCTTGCTTGATATTTGTCAGACAGCTATAGTTCAAAATCAGCTGGAGTCATCTGAAGGTTCTGCTGGGCTGAGTGTCCAAGGTGGTCTCTTTGGTCACATGATTAGCACTTCAGGTGGAGCTCTGGGACACAGTGGTCAGGAGCCGTGGTGAGCTACAGCTGCTAACTGAAAAGGTCGGCAATTTGAATCCGGCAGCTCCTTAGAAACGCTGTAGGACAGTTGTGCTCTGTTCTATATGGTCTCTGTGAATCAGAATCGACTTGTTGCCATTGGGTTTTGGTACTTCACATACTCTTTTCAGCAAAGTAGCGTGGACTTGTAATGTGGCAGCCCAGGACTCTGAGAAACAGATGAAGCTGCCATGCCACTTAAGGGCTGCCCCTGGACCCAGCTAAGCATCATTTCCTGCTGCTATATTGTGTTAGCCAGAGCAGTTACAGCACTTGCCCAGATTCAGGAGGATAGAGAAATGGACTCAGTCTCTTGATGGGGGCGTTGGCAAGGTCACATTGAGGAAGACCATGTGAGATGGCACGTAGTTTTGTGTCCATCATATTAGAGTGTGCCCTTCCACAGGGCCTTGTGTCTCTGTCTAGAACAGTGTTCTTTCTTTTGGAGGAAAAATATGTACGAGTCTGAAAAAGTGGATTAATGAAAGAAGGAATGAACAAACATCTAGCCGAACAGTGGAAATCATTTGTAAATGTTTGTGAATGAGATAAAGATAATGGACTAAGCACACACTCTTCAGACAGCTGCTTTTTCCCCGTTCCTTCTCCAGTTTTGTTCTTTGTAGAGTATTAGTATGTGGCATTTGGCTTTGTGTGTGTTTCGAAGGTAGGAAGGGTTATGTGCTTTAAGATTATCCCATCAGTTAAACAAACAAAAAGAAGCCAATGTGTTAATAAATGAAGATAAGGAAATTTTCTCTTTTCACATCAGAACAGTGATTCTCAACTGGGTGCAATTTTGTTTGCCCCACTCACCCCCGTGGCAACATTTGGCAATGTCTGGAGACATTTTCCGTGGTAACTCAGAGGGAAGGAGTGCTACTGACACGTAGTAGGTAGAGGCCAGAGATCTGCTCAGCATGCTGCAATGCATGGGACACTCCCACGTGAAAGAGTTACCGAGCCCACAGAGAAACCCTGCAGTAGAGCCTCTGATTGGATGACAGCCTTTGATAGACCGTTCTCTGAAACCCTTTTTATTTTATATAGTGGAAAGGAAAGAGGAAGATTCAGAAAATACAGCGCAAATACCTAATAGCATTATAGAATAAATAAAATATGAACATCATGTTGGACTGCTTCCCTTATTCCTGAACATCCCTCAACCTTCAAAGATTTATTATACTTCCTGTTTGTTTTTCTGGCTGGTGATTTGTGTCTCTTGACTAACCTCCCTCCACCCTCCACCCATATAGTTTGGCATCTCAGCTGACTCACTAAAGAAAAGATCTATATGTTGACTTTACTACAAAATATAAACTCTATTTCTGGAGTGAATTATGAGATGTGAAGCTCCCATAACTTGGTCCTTTGCTACCTGTCCGAATTTCTCTACTCCAACAACGTGGCTTCCTTCGTGCTCCTCAGCCTTCTTTGGTATGTTCCTACCTCAGGACCTTTACACTGTCTTTTCTGTCTTGGGAATACCTTTTCCCAGATATCCACTGGTTCTCTCCCAGACTTCTTTCTCAAGAATGTTGTCTTCTCATTGAGATCTTTTCCTGTGCACCTTACTTAAAATTGTAAAGTCCCTCCCTGCATCGCCTACTCCATTCGTGACTCTTCCCTGCTTTGTTTTCCATTTTATTGGCGTCTGCCTTTTTGTATTTACTTCTTCATTTGCCTTTCATCAGGATTTTGGTTTCACACCTTCGCATCCCAAGCCCCGGGAGCAGTGCCTGATGTGGCACAGAGCAAGCTCTCAGCAAATTCTTGTGAAGCGAAAGAAGTAACTGAGAAGCGTGAGGAGCACTCTCAGACACAGCTCGATTCTTAGTGAGGCTTGGTCTTAATAGTTGAGGAACCTTGTGTTTCTTTGCTGTGTTATGATTGGGGCCGTTTTTTCTTTACTTGCTGTTACTCACATGTTGTTATTGAGAGGACACACAGCAAAGCATGCACCAATTCAACCTGTCTACACACACAGTTCAGACTGTGGTTTCTCCTCGGATTGCCACATCTTTCACTTTTTATACATAAAGGTCAGTGACACTGATGGCATTATTTGAGTTGTGCAAGTGTTCTCACTCACCTTTTCTTTTTTTTTTATTTAACATAACTGAGTGAAAATGTACATTCACGTATAAATTTACATGCCCACCTATATGCAGCTTCCACTGCTGTCCCTGTCCGGTGACAGCACACTATTCCTCTCTGCTCCATACATGTCTCATCCTCCCAACACTCTCCTTTCCCCTCCTCTCCACCCACTCTCCTTCCTCCAGCCAAAGGTCAGCAGGATGATATCCTGTAGATGTTTATAACCACAAAGTGCTTCCAATATGTGGTCACTCTGCATTGCCAAGTCCAATCCATTCCTGTCCAAAGAGTGGACCTTTGTTATAATTTATGGGAAAGGGCAGCATCAGGGCCGGGGGCCATGCTCTCAGAGGAACCCCAAAACCGCTGGACCATCAATTGAGGTCTTAGTGGAGATCTCATGATGCACCCCTTTTTATTCTTGTGTTGCCAGTGAGACTCCTCTCTGTGAGCTCCATCGTGGCTATCACTGGTGGTGGCTGGGCACCATCCGGTTCTTCCGGTCCCAAGTCGATGTAGGCACCCACTCTTGTGGGTCTCTCTGTCTTCTCGGTTGTCTTTACCGCATGTCATTTTGGTCCTTGGTGAGCATCCGTTCCTGCTGAGTTGGGACCATTTGCTGTGTCCTCAGATGGCAGCTTGGCAGCTTTTAAGACACCAGACGCCACTCACCAATGTGGGGTGCAGAGAGCTCTCTTAGCAAAACGCAAGTTGTGCCAATTGGCCTGGAATTCGCCTAAGAGCATGGTCCCCCGCCGCCTGCCCCAGCTACTCTGTCCTTGCAGTATTGAGTCAAGATGGAAGGAGCACTCAAGTTATACTGAAGTCCACTTAATGTTGTTCTTGTTTCTAATGTGTGCTATCACCGCTTTCTCCCAACTAGATTTCTAGTAACTATCTAAACTAAACCCTTCCCCCCCCTCCCTCCCCTCCCTTGCAGCTGTCAAAGAGTCTTTTCTTCTATACACAAGTCTGTTTTTGAGGTCTTATCGTAGAGGTCTCATACAGTATTTGTCCCTTTGTCACTGACTACTTTCACTCAACATAATGTCTTCCAGTTGAAACCAGGTTAGGAGATGTTTCCTGGAATCATTGTTATTCTTTATCATTGCGTAGTGCTCCATTGAGTATATATACCATAGTTTACCTATCCATTCTTCTATTGTTGGGCATCTGGGTTGATTCCATCTTTTTGCTGTCGTGGACTGTGCTGCGGTAAACATTCTGGTGCATGTGTCCGTTGGTGTGAAAGGCCTTGAATCTGTAGGATATATTCCAAGTAGTGGAATTACTGGGTCAAATGGTATATTGATATCCATTTTTTTAACGAAGCGCCAGATTGCCTTCCAAAGAGGCTGGACCATTTTGCAACCCCACCAACAGTGTAGGAGGGTTCCACGTTCTCCACAGCCTCTCCAGCATTTGTTGTTTTGTGTTTTCTGGATCATGGCCAATCTTGTTGGGGTCACTCACCTTTTCTGAGCTGTTCCCCCTGAATTAATATAAATTCACTGCTCCTTAATGTTCCTGTCTAATCTTTCATGTTGCTCTTGTCATTTTGATCTCATGTAGATCTTAAAAGAATATAATGCTCAAGACAGGCATTTTTTTACTAGTACATATCTTTTTTTAGCAGTCATACCTGTGTTCTGAGTTATGTTCTTTTTTTTAATTAGAAATGATAGTAATTTATGGAATGAATTATAGGTACATTGCGTTAGGTAATATCTTGCAATACATAACATTCCTTTCATTGTAAGGAAAGTTACAGTTACACAGCTCTGAGTCAATGGTTCCCTTGGGCAGAGCTGTAAACACTGTGTACTCTTGATGCATTTTGCAATTATGTTAAAATAAAACAATAGAAAATGGTGAAACCTCTGGAAATTCTAGAGAGAATATCAGTTGGCAAATGTGTATTGGTGACAATAGTGGACATTGATATAATTGATTATATTGGTATGTTAATATATTAACAATTCATGATAAATATCATTATTTTGAATGACTCCATCTTTTTGGCCATAAGGTGACATTCTGTTGTGTACTCACATGGCCATTTTTTAAATTATTCTGAAAATATTGGATATTATTTACTCGCAAATGTTTTTGTGTAGATTTAATAGCTAAGCTCTGCTACACCTTACCATCAGTCCTCACAGTGTCCTTTTAGGATGGAGACCAGTATTTTACGTAAGATAAAGAATCTGGAGCACAAGGATTCAGAGCTGGTCACACAACCGGTGGAATGGGAATTCAAACCCAGGCATCCTGTCTCTCAGGATACAGCATGTTTGTGTGTATGTTGTTGTTTAATAAGTATTATAAACATCTTCATCCGTAATTAGCTTTAGAAAAGGAAGCACTCGAGATTGTCTCAGACTAACACATCTCCTTTAGCGCTTTTACTTTTGGCTCCTCTGACTTTTCTTAAACACTCTAATTTTCCTAAGGATGACTCTCAAAACAACTGGAGAATGTTAAAATTCCCCTTCTGGTGACGTTCGTAATTGGCAGAAATGGCGCAATGAAGCCCAAACTCAAATCTAGGTTTCCTGATGCCAGATTCAGTCGTCTTTTTGCAGTGCTGCAATAAAGGGCTGAAAACATGCTTCATCTCTCTCTTGAAGAGGAGAAGAGCCAAGGTCATTATTGTGTCTGTGGAGCTCTGACTTCCTGCTAGGCTGTGGGACAGGGAGAGGAAATGGGTCAGAGCCATGGCACCCCTATCAGCTGTGTAACCTTAGGCAGGTTACATAACCTCTATGACCTCCTAGTTCTGAATCTGTAAACCGAGGACTGGCAATAACTACCTTGCAGAGGATTGCAAGAATGCAGGTACAAACCACGTAACAACAGTGCTTGAATACATTGATATAAACACAGAACATCTGGAAACTCTGTGGTCATTCCGTTTCTCAACACAGATCCTTAATCCAGATTTTTTACAGACAATGGAAGTATGTACAGGCGTCCTTGTGACAATGTCATACCAGCAGTTTTCTGGGTGAATTTAAAATGACCTTTCTAAAATTACTTAATTTGAAGTTCGTATTGAAAATATGCTGCCTTTTAAAAGGTTTAGACCTACTGTCTTAGTCAGCTAATGCAGCTTTAACAGAAATACCACAAGTGGATGGTTTTAAAAAGATAAATTTTATTTGTCACAGTCCAGTAAGCTAAAAGTCCATATTCAGGGTGTCAGCTCCAGGGGAAGGCTTTCTCTGCTTATCTTGGAGGAGGGTCCTTGTCATCAGTCTTCCCCTGGACTGGAAACTTCTGAGGCACAGGGACCCAGGTCCCTCTGCTCCCAGCACTGCTTCTTTCTGGTGGTACAAGGTCCCCTACTCTGCTTGCTGTCCTTTCCTTTATATCCCAAAAGATTGCACAGTACAGCTCCACACATTGAATATTGCCCACCAAATCAACTGCTGTCCATCTTCCCTCATAAACGTAATAGAGGCAGAGTTTACAACATAAAGAGACATCACACAATACAGGGAATCAAGGCTCAGCCAAACGCTACACACTTTTGGGGGGAAACACAATTCAATCCATGACACCTACTGTTTCTGTTTGTTGAATAGAAATAATGTCTTGTGTAAGTACCATTCTCAACCATCAGTACATATATGTTGGGCCATTTGATGCTGTGGCACAATCTTTTCTGCCCAAAAGTACTACTGCTTAGAATGTACACAATTACTGCTAGATCTCGTTGCTGCATATAGAAAATATTTCTAAGCTCAGTTGAGAATCTGGTAGGAAATTAGTTTTCATTTAGATATTGTTATGCTTAAATAGATGAATTTCTGGGCGGTGTCTGCATAGTGAAAAACAACCTACTATGCCAATGACGAGATTTCCTTCCATCTTTATATGGATTTGCAAGGAAATAGATGAAAGCAAAGTAGAGGGAGTGATTGATAGTTTTCTTGATTTAGGGACCCATATCATGATAGTGAGTGCACTGTTTGATCTTTAAGTCTTTGGATCTCCAATTGTAAAATGGATAGTACTTGCTGTTTTTAGTAGAAAAGATCATTTTATGCAGTAATTTTTCACATATGCTATATTCTCATATCATAGTGCAGTTTACTAACATAACTGTGAATGATCAGTATTTGTGCTGACACATAAGACTACAGGATTATTTTGAAAAAATATGTTGAATTTTTAAAAGCAGATTCTTTAAAAAGACCACCTTGACTTGCCATCTACAAGAGCCTGGCAGTATCAAGTCTTCATTGCTGATTCTGAGTGTCTTAGTCATCTAGTGCCACTATAACAGAAATGCTCCACGTGGGTGGCTTTAACAAAGAAAAGTTTCTTCTCCCACAGTCCAGTAGACTAGAAATCCAAATTCAAGGTGGCAGCTGCAGGTGAAGGCTCTTTCTGTTGGGTCTGGAGGAAGGTCTTTGTATTGCATTAGTCTTCCTTTGGTCTGGGAGCATTTCAGTGCAGGCATCTCAGGTCCGAAGGATGAAGTCTGCTTGCGGCACTGTTTTCGTGATGGTGTGAGGTCCTCAAGTATCTTGGCTTGCTTCTCTCTTTTATATCTCAAAAGAGATTGGCTTAAGATACTATCCAAACTTCTAGACCATAGCAATATAACTGCTGCTAATCCATCTTATTAAATCAGTGATAGAATTTACAGTAGAGGAAAATCTCATCAAATGACACAGTGATGGACAAGCACATAATATTGGGAATCATGGCCCAGCCAAGTTGATACACACATTTTTAGGGGGTGGGGAAAACATAGTGTATAACACTGAGTCAGCGTTGATTTTCTTTAGAAAACATGACCACTCTTAGAAATCCATGATGAGAAGATCTTAATTTCTTTGCATAATAGACTCTACTTAAGACAGTTATGTTTCTGGTGTAGTGTTCAGCTTCTCTTGGAGATAATGGTATCAGTGACTGGTGTTTGGGAGGTGAAATGTAAATAAAAGTATATAATGATAGTTCTCTTACTTTGTCTTCTACCTCTTATTCAGAAACAAATTATCAACAAATCTGAGCTCTGTGACAATGGGTATAATAACAATGGGTAGAAATAACTGAGAATCAAAAGTTCCTTATAAGGTAACATTGTTATTTTAGTGTAGTAAAACCTGGAAATTTGACACTTACTTGAGTTTTCCAGATTTTTACAAATTTACAGTGAATGCTTTATACGCTGTTTCCCCCTTTTAGTTTAATTTTCTCCTCTTTTGGGGAAAATTTATTTTAATAAATTAGTAAGTTACAGAAACCTTAAAAGAATATTGCTGAAACTCTGAGTTAGGGAACAAAAGCTTATAGCCGCTTATAAATCAAAGTCCTCATTTTTCCAAGTTTTCTTTTGAATGTCTTGTGTGTGTGTGTGTGTGTGTGTGTGTGTGTGTGTGTGTGTAATTGAAGCATGTAAGTTCTGTAGATATAATTTTGTGCTTTATTTTATCTCCTATTTAGGATTATAAGTATTTACTATGTTTCTACATATGAAAATGTATAGTTTTAATGATTGGAATTTATAATGGCTGTATATTATTCTAATACTATTTTAATTCACTTAACAAATTATTGTTTGATCTATAGGCTATTTCTAATTTTTCATTTTATTTACTGATTTACATAAATAATGCCCTATACTTTCATAGCTATTTCATTTTCAGGGAAATTATTTCCCCAAGTTAAGTTCCCAGAAGTAAGGATAATGTGAAGTTAAAGGATACATGATTAAACATATATGATTTATGATTCTTGATTAAGGTCTGATCATTTATAAAGTTGATGACTTTTGACAGAATTATAGAGGAGACTCCCAAATGTCACTGAAATTATCAATTTGGATATGAATTGACCAATGAGTGATGTGGGTAATTCAGTTGATATTTCTCCATAATAACTGCTGAAAAATACATACTTATTAGCTGTGCATGTTCAATCAAGTTTTTAAAGAATTTTAGAGGCTGTTTGGTTCAGCTCCAACAGCTGGGCAATTTATGGTGATTTGCAGCTCCAGAAGGGGAACCAATAAGCTCTAACTAACATTTGCCAGAACCTCCAAGAAAACTCCTCCTACAGGTGGAAAAGATGGTTCATTACTTAAAAATATTGGCCCAAAGCAGAATCATTTTTAGCAATAGTTACCTGAAGCATTCTAGGGAAACAATTACATAATACCCTCAGTGACTCCCTAAAATTTTTATAAACATCAGATTATGCGTCCAGACCCCACATTTCTCAGAACTGACCATTTCAATTTTTTTCCCAAGGTTTCCAAAATGTTGAAAATTGATACTGTGCTAAAAGCCATAGTATTTTTTAAAATTAGGTATTAGATAGGTCCTATTTGTGGACTTGATGAAGGAGTTTAATTCCTATAAGGCAGTTCTGTGATATGGGCTGTCTCCACCATATTTAAAAAGTGTTCTTATAAGAAATTACAGCAAATATGTAATACTTAGCATGAAGAAAAGCAAAAATAAGAGGGTTTTATGTACATGATTAAGTTCATTAAAAATCCATTTCTGATCTGTTCAGTCCCCATGATATCTAACTGTGGGTACTCAGTGATAAATTTAGGACCTGTAAAAAGAAAATGCATGAAACCAAGATTGATTCAAGATTTCATACTCTGAAAAAGGAGCAGTGAGTTTTCATAGCAGTTACTCTGTTCTGCTGTCATTGCCTTTGTTTACGTGTGTCAGCCTTTTAGTTGGTCTTTTGTTTGCTCCATCCTTATACAGTGGCTAGCCCAGAGAATTAAGAATTGTCTTTATGATACTGCTACTAGTTATTTTAAAATTTTATTTATGGTTAAGGTTCAGGACCTCTCCCAAACACACACAGATTTAACGTACATCTAGATGGCATATTTTGTTTATGTCTTCTTTGTTTTAAAAGAATATGTGAAACTGCCATTCTGTTAATTACACATGGATTTTTTTCGCCTACAGTTGGTTTTGTGAACCCAAGAAATTTAATTGTCATTCATAGGATACCATGTTTGGTTATCAGCACACTTAAATTCTGGGTTTGAAATACAACTTTGAGTTTTGTGTTTCTCCCTTAGAAGCTAGAATCATACCTCCTTTTTCTCCTAAGTGTGAGAATTGTCTCCCTGCTTCTGCAGTTGCCCATCTCTGTCTCTGAGCGGCCACCAGCTTTCTCTTAAACAAGTGCAGCAGCCCGTTTCTTGGTCTCCCTGCTCTTCTGCCCCAACTCTTCAGCGGGCTGTCCCCACAACAGACAGTTCAAGCTAGAAAATGCAAATCAGGCTAGTAGCTCTCGTCTAGGACTTGGAAGGCCTTCCTTGGTGTAGCCCTGCCTACCTTTCCTGCCAAGCCCCACCTTCCACCAAGCTCCGCCTTCCTGTCAGTCTAGTTACGCTGGCATCTTGCTGTTCCTCACTCACCCTTCACTCAACTCCCATCCCTCTGTATTCCCTTACCTTTTTCTCTTTCTACTGCATCACCTTGAATTTCATGAGGACAGGGACTTGTTGTATTCATGCTTCTGTCCTTGTACTTAGAGCAGCACTGTGCACACGGTAGGCCTGCAGTTAACACTTGTTGAATGAATGATTGAATTCGACTTTAAGATCTGTCAACCCAGAGGAGGATTATGGCCTCAAAAGTGGTTCACTCCTCAGCCCGGCACTCTCCCTGAGACTCTCATTAGTGGAGATTCCCCTTGTTTGGATTTGGAAGTAGTAGCTTTATACCCTCAGAGAGGATTAAGGGAGGAACCTCAGTCATTTGCTTGTTAATGTTGACCATTTTTAATCGATCCATTCATCTTAAGAGTTAATCCAAATTCCTCAGGGGAATTAGAATTTTAAGAAATGTGAAAAGAGGGATTATTTTGAAGAACAGAAAAACACTACTGAAGTCTAGGTAAACTGTTGTATGTAGAGAGATCTGGGTAGTGAAACCAGCCTGAGAGTAACAGGAACTGTGTAGAAAAGAGCCACCTGGAACAGGAATGAGAGTGAAAGTGGTGGAGCCTCAGCAGTGAGGCCCGAGTCTCCTGCACAGTGTCCAGGCTGCCAGAGTTGGGGTGACGTTAAACAACTGAGCATGACCCCGGGAGACAGGCGTCTTAGGAGATGTTAAACAAGTTCATTGAGGAGGAATTTTTATTGTAAATGACTTTGAGAAAATCACCCTTACTGAATAAAAGCACCAGTAAATGCCACTAATGTTTCTGTGTTTGTGGTTTGGGGTTTAAGAGAGGATAAGAAGTGCTCACTTGAGTAGAACTGAAGGTGACACAGAACTTTCCCATGTGGTCCATGTAAATATCTATACCATATAGATTATTTATAGTTAAATTTAAATCTAGGAATTCAGAGTGAGGCTTAGAAGGGTATCTAAACTGAGCACACTGTGTTTCGAAAAAATTACATTTGTCTCAAAACATGTTTTCTGGAAGTTCCCTTTTTTCTTTGATTTTTGTAAGTCTTCATGTTTCTCTGTTTTCAGCTGTGGAATCAGAGTTTATTTAAAAATTCCAGATGGTAGATTGTTCATAGTTGAGTCTTGTATTTGTGTATTTTTTTCTTGTCTCTCTTTTTAAGCAGTTCTTCTCACATTGCTGTATTTTGCTTTGTTACATAATTTTGACCGCTACTGATTTAAGTATAAATGTATAATAAAAATGAGCAGCTGTTGTACCAAACCATAGAAAGTGAATAATAAGTGTTCTTACAGTTGGTTTATTCAGTCTAAGTTACAATTTCTAACAGTGCAGCAAAATCTTCTTAGAATTTTGTTGTGTAATTTTTCTTTAATGCTTGCCTGTTTCAGTTTTCTTTGATTTTTATCTGAACTACTCCTGATCACTGGGAAATTTTTTTTCATCTTTTTTTTGAAAGATACTTTCATTTATATAGCTGAAAGCCTGACTAAAAGTTGAAATGAAAATAAGTTTAGCTATCACCCCAGATACCGTTAGTCAGTTTTTAGTCTATTACTATGTTTTAAAAGTAACTAAAACCATATTATTACAGAGAAACCTAAGGCGCATTCTCTGGGCCTCTAGAGATGGCATTTCCTGTCTCTTCTCTGACAAGAGAAATGGATGTGATGACTTCACTCCATGGCTCCCAAAGGAGTGCTTATTATCTTTTTCCAGAGAACAATCCCTCTTTATTTAAATCTTGGAGGCACACTTTTTGGATACACACTTGCTCACTGTACAGAGAAGAAATGTTTTGCCATTGTTTGTTAATAAATATATCTGACAAGTTGTTTATTTAACTTTGTAACTGTGAAAATAGCTGTTCTCTGTGGCCCCCAGATACCCTGCTAACTCAGGACTAATGCCACTCTAAGTCCACCTTTTAGCCAAAGATTAGACCAAAAAAAAAAAAAAAGATAAAACCCCCAAATCCATTGCTGTTTAGATGTTGTGACTCATAGCAACCCTACAGAACAGAGTAGAACTGTCCCATAAGGTTTCCAAGAAGCACGTGGTATATTAGAACTGTTGACATTTGGTTAGCAGCCAAGCTCTTAACCCACTGCACCATCAGTATTTCTCAAGGGTCAGACAGGCATATAAAACAGATAATGAGGAACATGCTTCGTAGTTCAGTCAAGTATATGAGACCAAATGGGCAATACTTGCCCCAAAGCAAAAATGAGAAGGCAGGAAGACAGGAGAACTAGACTGGCGGCTGGACACGGGGAATCCCAGAGTAGAGAGACACAGCAGGTGAGGGCTGACACATTGCAGGAATTGTAACAAATGTCACAAACAATTGTGTATGAATTTTTGAGTGAGAAATTAGTTTGCGCTGTAAACTTGCACCTGGAGCATAATAACTTTTTTAAAATAGCTTTTCCATTTGAAAAAGGAGAGAGGAGAGCATGACAGCTGCTATTCAGGTCATAAGGTATACATACTGTTTAGGGGCCTTTCATTCCATCCACTAATTTCTTAAGGGATCATCTAGCACAGAAAGTTTTGTTTGTGTGTGTGTGTGGATGTTGTATCCTAATACGTTTTGGAAGGACATATACTGTGAAAGAAAGACTAGAAGGAAAATCACTATTACCGAGACTTTTTTCTGAAGCCATGTGAAGTGTTCCCATCCTAAGCATGGGTTATAGGTAACTTTTAATCTGACAAGATTTGTGGCGTAATGGGAGAGAGTGTATGACTGATGAGTCCTTTCCAGGAAACAGTTAACCGTTAAAGTCAAGAAACACAACATGCTTTAAAAGTAAGTTCATATTTATTAAACATTTAAATTATGGAATGGCAAAAGAATATGCTGTATGGGTTTTCAATCAAAATCATCCCTCAAACTCACTGCTGTAAAATCAATTCCAACTCATAGTGACCCTAAAGGGCGGACTAGAACTGCCCCACAGAGTGCCCAAGGCTGTAAATATTTACAGAAGCAGACTGCCACATCTTTCTCACTCAGAGCCACTGGTGGGTACAAACCACAGAATGTTCCGTTAGCAGCTAGGTGCTTTAACTGCTACACCACCAGGGCTCTTTAAATCATGCATCCCTGGGACTTTCAAAATTTGCCTTTGAGTGTCTGTTGTTTTCAGACTTTTTGGATTATGAGGCCTGTTCTGTCTGCTGTGTGTCTACCACAATCTGCATATCCTCCAGTAGGCATTTCCTTTCTCTTCTCAGTACTACCGCAGGCTGTGGGGGAGTTTTCCTTTTGTTTAAACATTAAGAGTTGCTGTAGAGACAGCCGGTAAGCTTAGAGCACAGCTTTGAATTTGGTGGCAGGCAGCCTTTTATTTCTTTTTGTGTCTGGCTTTGAATCGGAAAGCAGAACTTTGGGGAATAGTGATATCTTTTCAGCAACACAGGACTGAACATGTGGTCCTGTTTGGGAAACAGGGATGCTTCTCTTGACAATTAAGCAGAGTTACATTTCTGAACAGGACAAGGGATGTTTGAGGAGCCCTGGTGGCACAGCAGTTGAGTGCTTTCCAGGTAACCAGAAGACCAGTGATTGAAAGCCACCAGCTGCTCCAAGAGAGACAGAGGTAGCTATCTGCTCACATAGAGACTGTAGCCCAGAACCCTATGGTGCAATTTTCCTCTGTCCTTCAGGGTCACCATGAGCTGGAATTGACTGGAGGGCAATGAGTTATGTGTACCTCACTAAAAGGACACAGGTTAGCATTCCTCTGGAATCCTCCCTAGTCTGACTTCGTGCCTCCTGGTCCTCTACCTGTCTTTTCCCCGAGAACGTCTCTCTTGCCTTCGCTTTCATCTTTTTAAAAGCTGTGCTTACAACTTTTAGTAAACCTGTTTGCATTTTGTATTTCCTCCAAGATTCAGTGTTTTCTTGACCCTGCCCTCAGCTGTACTTATTATTTCTTCTGCAGCCACAGTCCTTTCTTGCTTTTCATTCCTACAGACAGACTCTGTCTCTTTTCTGTTTTATGCCAGTAAAAACAAAGCTCCAAACAGCCCCTCTTGAGTTCCTAGATATAAAAAAAAAAAAATGTCAAATGGATAAAACTTGCTGCAAAGAGGTGTTTAAAACAGAGTGAAACGTGACCTCAAAGGAGAAGCAAAAGAACATTCCCTTATAAAGGAATACTGTTCTTTAAAAAACACAAAATATGATTTTGTCTTCTCCTCTGGTCTTCCCACCCCCACCCCAGTAATCAGCTATGGCTGGTGACTTAGCTAAATCATAGGTTCTAACTAGATGAGACAAAACCTCTGAGACTGCACTTAAGGGACCTCTTCATCTCAGTCATTCTTTTATTCCCCTTCTTCGTAGCACACGCCACTAACCACCAGTGCATACCTTGTCAGGCAGAAATCAGACAGCACATTCAAACTGAGGAACTGGAGGAAGCTGCTGTATTTAAAGGAGCATTTACGTGGATAGGGTTCAGGGAAAGCAGTAAGACATGGTGCAGTACCCCAGCGCTGGTAAGGCTTGAAGGGCAAGTGGTGGTAGAGGGGAGGTACATGATAGGGACTTCATGATTAGCTGTATGGAGAGAACTTTCTAACCAGAGAGAGCTGCGGCCTTCGGTCTAGAGTCAGTCATGGCATCTTAGCCAGGGAATGCCACAGGTGTAAATTCCGACCCTTCTCCGTGGCAACTCTGATCAGAACCAGAGAGCAAGGGAGCCCATCCATGTGATCACTGCAGGTCAGTCAGTCTCTTAGGGGACCACACAGGGTGTAGAATGGATATTATGGGAAATACACAGCATGTCTTCTGATTGTCACAGACTAAGTCAGTGATGTCAGAGTTGAAGTATATTAAAAGATTTAGGAAACATTTGTGACTTTAACTCACTGAAAAAAAAGACATTATTTTCTTAATATTTCTTTATCTTTCATGGTGATCTCATCCAGTCTCATGGCTGTAACTACCCACTTTATGATGATGACAGAATATCGCCTTGCACTGTCTCCTCCCCAGACTCAGGCTCATATAGCTGCCTACCTGTTAGGCCCTCTGATTAGGTGAAAGGTGTCTCATAGAAATGCCGTAGAGATAGCAGCCTTAACACATCTAACCCTAAGCACCTGCTCTTCTTTCCTTTCAGTCTTCTCTCTCCTTCTAAAGCTGAGGCCAGCAACCTTGGACCCATTGAACGTTTTGTTCACAACCCACATCTGAGCCCATCTGCTTGCAAATTCTGGTGGCTTCACTGATGAGAATACATCCGGAATCTGACCCCTTCTCGCTGCCTAACCCAAGTCACTGTCATCTACAAGGCTGTTTCAACAGCCTGTTTTTGCCAGGAATCTTCCTTCCACCACATGGCACTCACTCGAAGTCCCCAGCTCATTTAGACAAAAAGGCTATACATGATCCTACACAACTTCCCCCTTTCTTCTCTCACCTCATTTCCTGTACTCACCTTGGTCAGCCCACTGGGGTCTTTGCTGTTCAACATCTGCTGGTGCTTGCCTTGGCACCTTTGCAGATAGTGGGCAGGTATATTATTTTTAAGTAATAAAGACCTAAGTAATGAAAACATACATTCATACAAAACTTTTATACACATGTTTATAGTAAAAAACTGTAAATTCCACATCCCAGATGTCTGTCAACTAATGGATGAATAAACAAAATAATGATACAGTGGAATATTTAGAGATATAAAGGAATGAAGTGTTGATACATGCTACAAGCAGATGAACCTTGAAACATTATGTTTAGTGAAAAGAAACCCGTTGCAAAAGACCATGTGTTGTATGATCCTATTTATATGAAGTGTCCAGAATAGGCAAATTTATAAAGACAGAAAGTAGATTAGTAGAAAGAGGGACAGGTGGATGTTAAGAGGATGAGGCTAAAGTTTTTTGGAGTGATTAAGGTATTCTGAAACTGGGGTGTTGGTTGCATAGCCGTGAATGTACTAAAAACTCTTGAGCTGTATACGTTATGTGAGTAAATTGTGTGGTATATGAATTATATTTGAGCAAAGCTGTTCAGGAAACCCTGGCGGAATAGTGGTTTAAGTGCTACATCTGCTGACCAAAATGTCAGCAGTTCAAATCTGCCAGGCATTCTTTGGAAACTCTATGGGGCAGTTCTACTCTGACCTATAGCATCACTGTGAGTTAGAATTGATTCGACAGTGGCAGCTTTTTCTGGTGGTGAAAAGCTGTTTTAAAAAACAAACCAACATATTGCTATCTTAATAAAGCAGCCCTGTAGTTTTTACATGCCGGTATATATAAGCTATTTAATTCAGTGTTACTGTACCAAATTTTAAAGGGAACCTTGTGACAGTTGTTGTTTTCATATCCATTTTAATTTATTTTTTAACTCTTACATTTCTTTGGAGTACATGATATTTAAACATTTAAGTGAATGAAAAATTTTTTCTCATACATTAGTATGAGAAGGAGAGAGTGCTGAATCACAGCTGTGCTTTCTCTTCTCTAGCATTTTCATGAGGGGCGTAAGGCACAGCAGCACATAGAGACTTGCTGGAAGCAACTTGAATCCGTAAGTGAAAAGCAAACAGTTTCAGAAATGTCTTTATAGCACTAAGTTGAATTTAATTGAAATTGTGGTCAGTCATTGAATAAAAAACAATAAAAAAAATGAAGAAATAAATGTCTTTGTAGATTTTGTTTTGATTTCAATTTATTTAATTTTATTTCAAAAGCCATTATCTAAAGTAAAATGTTGTGATGAGCCAAGAGAGATCAAGTAGAATATTTTTCTGAAGTCATATGGAAAGAACAAAGGTTTAGACTGTCTAGATGAAAAGTGCCAGTTTTTAAATAACTGCCTGAAAATATGACATATAGCAAATCAGTTTACAGAAGAATGCTGGATTTTTTTTTAAGTAAAATTGTATCTTCTCATATGAATCTCATAATTGTGTCACTAATCACTTTCCTTGCCACTGTTTTCCCTGGCTTTTAGAGTAAAAGGCGATTTGAGCGGGATTGCAAAGAGGCTGACCGAGCACAACAGTATTTTGAGAAAATGGATGCTGACATAAATGTTACAAAAGCAGATGTTGAAAAGGTAAGGCGAAAGCGAGAGGCTTTCTTTCATTTCCCTTAATGTTTGTCACAGATCCTCCCAGGCTACTTGGTCCCCCAGTTCTCCTTTCTGATGTAGCCGCAAAAAAGGGACAATCAATTTTGTCATCTCTGTCATTTTGTGTAGCAGTCGTGGGGGACCAGAAGCTTCAGTCTCCCGGGGGAGGTTCCTGGGAATCTTTTGTGCCAGCTCTGTCATCAGGGTAAGGACAGGGAGATTTCGACCACGACCACAGTCTAGGCTAGGAGAGTAGTTTCTGAAGATTGTGGCTGTGTCTAACACCTTTTCAAAGACAAAGTCTACTTCTTGAAAGCTGACACAGCCATTCCTCACCGTCTAGAAGACTTTTGCCGCTTATAGTGCTGCCTGCCTGACTTCTAATGACTTCATTTAGGTTGATAACAGCCAGGCTATAGCTGAGGGCTTGTATTTTTAAGTCCTCTCAAAAGCTTTTCTCTAAATGGACTTGTATTGCCAATGAGGAATATGATAAAGGTTGTACTGTATCTTCTTGTGGCTAAATGCATATTTTTTCACTGTAAGCTGAATTTTCTTTTTATAAAAGTCATCAGTACAGTGTAAATAAAATTAAGCTGATAAGTAACAGTATTCATTGGTAACTGCCCCAAACTATTTTGGCCTTCTCAGCCTCATGCTTTACACGGGAAAGCCCTGTGTTTTCATAGATTTCTTTCTCTTTTGCCAGACTCATTGGAGATGAATTCAGTTGGGAAATAGTGTGACTTTGTTATTTGCCTAGTTCTGCCATTCCTTGCTGCCAGACTAGGTATATATTAGTAGGCTTTTCCTCTAAAATTATCTGATATATTAAAATGTATATTCTCGGTATCAAATTTGATTTTGGGTGGAGATATTTAGCAAAAGATATATTAAGGTATATTGATTTGCTGATAAAATTACCGTAAATCCACAAGTTTGCATGAATAACCAACCCCTCTATGGAGCAGTTCTAGTCTGTCTTATAGGGTCGCTATGAGTCATAATCAACTCAGCAGCAATAGGTTTGGTTTTTAATATAAATTAAACTGCCATGAAGTTTTTCAAAAAAACAATCAATATATATGCCCCAGAGATAGACCTAGCACAAATGTATGCATTCATTATCAAATACTTTATTATTCTTAGTGTAGAATTGGAATGTTTTATATTCATTCAAAGATTGTAAAAAATAAATTACTTTTATGGACTTCCTTATTATAAAAGCTCATTCTGAAAATATAAATAGTCCCTCTCACCACCCAAAAAACCCCATGAAAGTCACCTAACTATTTTAATGCCTTGGTATTTAAACTTTCAGAACATTGTCTTTTAAAAAAAAAAGAGAGAGAGTGTATATGTGTCTATATACACCATAGATGTGTAGTAACAAAAGGAGCACCTGGTTATTCACACCTGTCTTAAGCAATATAATCACAATCATGCCCTTGAAGTCTCTCTCATTCTTCCCATCCCAGAAGTAATTTGGTGTTAGTAATCTCTTGTCTATTCTTTTATGTCTCCCAAGAGCATATAGTAGTATAGCTTTGCCTCTTTTTTATATAAATATTTGTATTTTTATGTATTTTATTAATATTATGCTTTATAGTATAGAGCTTTTTTACCTTTATATGTTACTATACCTTGCTAAATTACTCTTCTTTCTATTTGTAGTGTTTCATATTGTAATGTCACTCATCAACTTGACAGAATTGGGTTTGGTTTTCTTTGTGTTATTTTTTTAGGGGCGAATTTTCCTTTTTTCTTTTGATTCTTCGGGCTCGTGGAATCCAAAATTTTGTGCCTTCTATGTTTTGCCTACCCTCCATGCTCTCCATTATTTCTTCTGGAACTCTGATTATAAGTTAGAATTTGTCACTCACTATGTTTCATGCCCACTAATCGTTATTTCTTGTCTCTCTGCCTTTTTCTGCTGTGTTTGTTGTGGCTGTTTCAAACCTTACTTTCATCTCACTAATTTTCTCTATGCACTGACTTTCTAGTTTCTGTTGTTACATTTCATTTCTAAAAGTTTACTTTCGTTCTTTTTAAAGTTTATGTTGTCGTTTTGTTCTTGTTACCGTATCACACTCTTGTATCTACTTTTAAACATATTAAAAATACTAATTCTTATTCTATTTGGTTAATTTCATTATCTGCAATCTTTGTGAGACGATTTCTCAGTTGCTTCTGCTGACTTCTTCATAGTGACTTGTGTAATTTTGTGATAAAAACATTTCTGCTATAGTGGTATAAGTACATTGCTGAGAAAATGTTATGTTTTGCAAAAATGCTACCAAAAAATAGCAAATAGGGCTTAGTGAAAACCTATAGAAATTTGTAAACAGTGCTAACAAAAGAACAACAATTTTAGTAAAACTGTCACAGTTGAACCTCCACTAGTATTTGCATGGAAACTCTAGTGATACAGTGGTTAAGAGCTAACTAAAAGGCTGGCAGTTCAAATCCACCAGGCACTCCTCAGAAACAATAGGGGGCAGTTCTGCTCAGTCCAGTGGGGTCCCTGTGAGTCAGAATCAACTCTGTGGAAGTGGGTTTGATTTATTACGTAATATTTATAGTGAACATCCTTGTACAGTCAGTCCTTGCCATACCTCCTTAGAGATGTAGGCCTTTGAGAGTATTTACTTCTTATAGACTGCTTTTATCAAAATTAAAAATCTAATCCAGGATATAGCTTTCTGCACTTATCCATTGTTTTAACACAGGAGGAAATACCTTCCCAGTTTTTGCGTTTGTACTTCAGCTTCACCAGATAACCTGACATAATAGAGACTGGAGCAGTTCTTGAAACTACTAAACCAGTCACTTTTTAGGCTTTTGGCCTTTTTCTTCAGATATTCATGAAATTGCTAGAATTTGCTCTTAATTGTGAGAAGACTTACCCTTAATTCCTTCCAAATATTAACTTGCTGTGAAAACTTGTATAAGACCAGCAAGACTTCTATGTTATATCTACATTATTCCCCTATTTTTCAGACACGTAAGGATACCATAGAATCACAGCAGAAAAAAACATGTTGAAATACAGATCACACTGTATATGCATATGAATGACTGGAATTTTATCTATGGTGATTCTTAGAGACCTAGGTTTAAAGGGGGCTTTGTCTAGGAAACAGGCAGTACCTAGGGCACTACAAAGCTGGGAGTGCATTTGCAGGCCACACTTCCGTGCATGAGTTCTTACCACAGCCGTGCTTGAGGGTAAATTTGTGGTTTAAAATTTTCCAAGAAGGCTATTTTCTTTGTTTCCCTCCTTCAGGTCAGATTCATTGTAGATAAGTTATTAGAAGGGCGGTTGCTGGATCTAGGACTTTTGATGATGTGCTGTAAAATTGAATTGCTATCCTAAAATATTTGAACAGTTCTCAAAAACATAGTTTTGTCTTTTTTTTTTTCGCATGCTGAGAACACCATTTCATTATCATTATGAAACTACTACTTACCTCCTCTGGAAGGACGTGCTAAATTACCCAATTTGGGCGTCATAAAGATGGGAGATGACAGAGCAGTCACTAAAGATCGAAATTCTTGTTATTTTGCTTTTGAGTGTGACTTCAAACTGTCATTTTCCAAAACAAATAGTAGTTTAACTGCTATATTAGTTTTTCACTTTATTGACAGTGAAGCTTTATTTGTATCAAGTCAGAAAGATGCTATTGAATATCAGTGTTTTGTTTCTTACCATTATTTTATGTAGTTTCCTATTTTGACTTCAAACAGTTTGAATCAGATATAAGTGCCTTTTCCTTAGTTTCCAAAAAAAATTAAATTCCCTGCTCATGTTTGAAATAATTCATCTTCTTTTTACTAGCAGTCAGCCACATAATACTTGTCATGATCCGAGTATTATAATTTGTGGTACAAACATGTTGTAAGTGCCTCTACTATAAGTAGCATGGAGTTTCTGAATTCCTTTTAGCACTTGGTAATGCAGTTGATTTAAATTGTAAACATGCATTCATTTTCTAGACTATTTAAGACCTGGGTGTGAACCTGATTTTTCTTCTTTTCTTTTGAAAAGTTAAATGTCCTACATATGGATTGAAACTTTCTTAATAAGCACTGTGTTCAGATTGCCTAAATCTATCCAAGTCCACTTAGGACACCAGCAGATTTTTGCTTTTTGTATTAGCTGTCAGAGTGTGGCCGCATGTTTAGTAATTCCCTGACAGCCCGTTGTCATCGAGTTGATTCCAGCTCATAGCAATTCCACAGGACAGAGTAGAACTACTCCAGGGGTTTCTGAGGAGTGGCTGGTGGATTCTGACTGCTGACCGTTTGGTGAGCAGCTGTGCTTGTAACACTGGGCCATCACAGCTCCATTTCGCTTACAAAGGGGTCTGTATTGTCCCTCTGTTGTTAGCTACAACTGAGTCAGCCCCCAGCTCCTGGCTCTGCAATCTCTGATAAATGGAACTCAGTGCTGCCAGGGCTGGTGCCATCCCCATGACTGGTTGCAGATCAGACCACTGTGATCGGCAGCATTTTCATTGGCTGGTTTTTGGAATTAGAGCTCCAGGCCTTTCTTCCTAGTGTATCTTGGTCTGGAAGCTCTGCTGAAACATGTTGAACATCATAGCAGCACATGAGCCTGCAGTGACAGACAGGTAGTAGCTGCACGTGAAGTGTATTGGCGGGGAATTGAACCCTGGTCTCCCATATGAAAAAACTAAGCCAAACCCCTTGCTGTCAAGTTGATTCTGACTCATAGCAACCATGTAAGACAAAGTAGAACTACTCCATAGAGTTTCCAAGGAGCACCTGGCAGATTCGAACTGCTCACCTTTTCGTTAGCAGAGATAGTATTTAACCACTCTGCCACCAGGGTTTCCAGTCTCCCCCATATGAAAGCTGAGAATTCTACCTGAGCTATAGAAAATCTTTACCTATCCCAATAAACCCTTTTGGTATGACTTTAATTGATATGTGAGTAGTCTTTTATTTTAAAAATTTCATTGTTGCTATTAAAATATTTGTATGCAATTAGAAAAGGCCTAGAGCACTAGAATGCGAGAATTTCTAAATTACATGTTTTATGGGTCATACCTAGTGGTACAGGGAGTCAAGCCTCTCTGTCTCTCAGAAGCTTATCACTGTCAGAGTTGACATGGTGCCACAGAACCATTGTCACTTGAAGCAACTAAACTATTTTTTTTCTTTTGTAATTATTTTGATGTATAATGTGTATTTACTTGTGAAGTGGACAGAAGACTATATTTTTAGCAGATTCAACATTTCAAGCTTTATATAGTTTGGGAACTGTTTCTGAAGACTCAGAATTAAAGTAACCCTTAATTTTTTTAATAAAAGTGTTTCTAGCACTGTAATTTGCTTGCAGTTATAAAGATCGGTACTGTTCTATATCCAGTTAAATTCTGATTTTGTTTATTTCTGTTTTCACGTGACCCCCCAAATTATTTACCCCTCAGTTCTTTTAAATCAAGTGAACTCTAATGAGAGCATGACCTCATAGTTTTATTCTCATTTTATTTTTTTTTTAACTTCCTAAGTTGTGAGGTGTCCTCATTCTTTCGTTAATCGGTGAGTCCCCTGACTGTTGCGTATCCGTGGCAAGTTGTGCGGTTAGCACTGACACCCAAGTATAATAATGCGGTCCTGGACTTGAAGGAACTTGGCCTTTTGTTTTCTTCCTACTACATGGCTTAATGTATTACGGATTTTCACATTTGTTCTCTAAACAACTCTTAAAGGGCATTTTAGCAACAAAGACTGCAAAAGCACAGTTTAATCTGTCACTCTGCTTAGGAATAATAACATAGTAGACAAATGTCGATAAAAGGCAGTACCTAATCTTTGTGTTTTGGTGGTACTGCTGTTGGTCAGCCGGGTGCTGGGGTGGAAACAGAAAAGGTTATCAAAATCAATGGAATGTGAACTAATATTTCTAAACAGAGAGAGCAGTGTTTTCTAAATGCATGCATTAAACTGAGTTCATCCATGTCAGGCAATGAATAATTCCCTTTCTCTAATTCACCCTTGCCTTGTGACTGTTGGCTCTTACATAATTTCTAAATGCAAAATAGGATATTGTTTCACAGAAACTGCAGTTAGTGGTTACAGATCGCTGCAGAAGTTGTTAGTTAAGTTCAAGTGAGCTTTATAAATTATCTCCAGGATCAGTTTCTTCTGTTTCTTGCAAGCATAGTTGCATTTAACTTACTTTCACTGTGAGAAACTCACTTTTATGAGCAGGTGTTTGCCAGAAAACAGTTAACTGGGCTTCTTCATTCAAATTCATTGCAGTTCTGAGTGGTGACTAGCCAGTCAGTGTTGAGTTCTCCGTGTAATATAACAAGTTTCCTTATTTCTGGTGTAATCATGAATTTTATTATATGACCCAGTTTGAAGGAAAGTTTACAAAGTTATTTTAAAATTCTGAATGTGAGCACTTAGAACATTGTATTACTTTCTTAGGGAGTTTGCATACGATCTTTGTGTAAAATTATGACTTCTAAAAGTATTTGGCTTTTAATATTCACTTTTAAGTATACATAGATGTTCCCATTATGAAGTAGACTAGGAAACCCTGAATCATTTGGAATTAAGGTTGAATCCTAAGAAGAGTGTGATAAAAGATGAAATATCTTGTTTTATAACTGCAGTAAAAAGTATGTGTACTCTTTTATATGTGTTTACATATTATATTATTACATAATTGGATATTTTAAAGAGAAATATAAAATTGTAGTAAAGAACCCATGCCAGAATGAAGGCATTTAATTTAAGCAATTATCAGTGTGATAATTCCATCAAGAAAACAAATGAAATTTAGTAGTTTAGAAAGTTTTATATAGTTGTAATCAGTGGTGCTGACTCTAAAGCACAGGCAGGATTGGTTCTTTCTAACTGAAGCCAGTTAAGTAGCAGAGTGTTAAATTTTTTTACCATTTGGGGAAACAGTCTCTAGCAGGATGACTGCTTTTATTACCATATGTGTAAGGAATTGTACTGTTACATTTTTTGTTTGCCCTGGCTGTAACTACTAAGTTCATGTCTTTATTAAACATGTTAATATCTTTAGTGTTTCCTCCAGATTTCTATTGCATATAAAATGTCTGACTAGTTATCTGAAGAAATTGTTCACTGTAACAATTTGGAGATACAGTATTTTTCTACAAAAGAGGAAGTGGTTAGTGTGAATGCAGGAAATAAAAGTTGCAACTTCAGCTTGATTTTTCAGTTTAAAATGCTTTTCATTTAAAATGAGAGGAAAACACCGTAGAGTAAAATAGTGAATACAAGAAGTAGATGTTGTTATTAAAAACATTTTAAGTGGATCAGTGTTCAAATCAAAGATTCTCAAAAAGAAACTTAGGTTATTCTTTGGTTTCTGTCTCTCTGTGAGCATCCTATCTTGAGGTTTGCCTCTTGTTTACTTCTCCGTGTGACCATATTAAATGAACATCCTGTCAGTATATAGATGGTTCAGTTCTTGACATTTGTCCTGAGCGGTAATGGATATGATTTATTCCTTAATGCTTCACATGGTAAATTAAATTTAATGGAACATTTATCCAGTTACTAGATGTGTAGGCAGTGTATTTATATTTGGAAATAGGATATAACATTGACCTGTGTTATAAATGGGTATTACTAGGATGAGATACAGTGAGGGGATATGGCTTGACACTCAGTTTTAGTTGTACCATTAAAAATAAATTTGTGATAGGAATGTGGAAACATAAAATTATTTATTATGGTTAAATTTTTCACATGAAAATGCTCTTAAATTGACATTCAGCATCAAGTTTTAGCTCATTTTCTGGCAGTTGCTGCTGTCTATATTGTTACTCCTTAATTTTCACTAATTCATTTTTGAAACAAATAATTTTTTTTACTAAAAATGGAGTTTGCTTTAATGGATACCTAAAAAGAAAGAGGAAAGACAAGATGACAAAATCTCAATAATATTTAGTATTAGAAATGTTGAGGTACTAACAAAAATTAGTTAATATAAAGGCCGTTACTTTTAAGAACTCTTTTTGAAGAAATATTTCTACTATACATTATTTTATTTTCATTAAAATGTTGACATGAGAATATTTTCTTGGCTTTGCTTTAATACTCCTAGTGGTATAATTATTAACAGACCTGTAAATTAATGTATAAAATAGCAATAGAACAAAGCAGAAGGACAACTCATCCTTATCCTAAATCTGAAGATAAAGATGAGTAACCTAGGCACATCATGTTGTGTTTATTTGTGTGTCTTCAAAACTTAATACTTACTGTATGCATACTGTTTCAGACGTTCTCCTCTGGTAACTCACTTAATAAATATTTTAATTTTCACTCAGAGTAAATGGTCTAGCTTGACTAAGAGCTTTTTCTTAATCTTGATCGCAGATAGAAATGGGTTCACATCTTATTTCCGCTGCTTACTCGTGGTATGACATGAGGGAGTTTATTTCTTCTCTGAGTGTACTTATTGTTTTGTAAAATACAGATAGTCCACATAGCTCAGGGGTAGTTGTAAAGATTTAGTGGCACATGCTGTATGTAAAGTGTTGGCCTGCTTTGGCATGGCAGTTAATTAGTCAGCAGTGTAGTTACTGCCGTGTATATTTTGCGTATTTCCTTTTCCTTGTGTTGCCTCGGGCGTCTTCCTCTCAGTTCTTACTGTCTTCTTTAATCAACCCAGTATTCTTTGCACATTCTAGACGTCTAGTTGTATTCATAGAATATTAATTGATAAAAAGTTAGAAATACTGTAGAATCTGGTGATCCGGCTCATAGGACTATATCCCAGACAAAGAAGAGGCGCCACACGAATAGACACGTGAATCCCCATGTTCATTGCAGCAGTACTCATGACAGCACGGAGGTGGAAGCAGTGTAAGTGCCCATCAGCAGGTGAATGGATAAAACAACTATGGTACATACACACAATGGAACTGTATGCAACAATAAACAAAAATGGTGAGTCCGTGAAATATCTCACAACATGGATGAATCTGGAGAGTGTTATGCTAAGTGAATTAAGTCAGTCACAAAATAACAACTATTGAAAGAAACTGCTATTATAGAAGCCCAAAAAAAGGTTTACACACAGAAAAAAAAAACATTCTTCGATGGCTATGAGGATGGGAAGGAGAAATCACTAGAAAACAGAGAAGCATCAACTTTGGTGAAGGAAGAGACAAAATGTAACAAAGGGGAAGTCAGTACCTTTACCAAGGCAAAGTCATACAAGTTTCCTAGACACATCGAGAAACACCTTGAAGGACCAAATTACTGGGGCTGAGAGCTGGGGATCATAGTCTTGGGGGACATCTAGGTCAATTGACGTAACAGTTCATAAAGAAAATACTGTACATCTTACTTTGATGAGTAGTATTTGGGTCTTAAAAGCTTATGAGCAGCCATGTAAAATACATCTATTAGTCCTGTTCCATATGGAGCAGAGGAGAATGAAGAAAAACAAAGACACGAGGAAAATATGAGCCCAAAGGTCCAAAGGACCATGTGAACCACATTCTCCACAGCCTGAGTGCACAAAAATTAGATCGTGCCTGTTACCATCACTGACCGCTATGACAGGGATCATAATAGAGGGTCCTGGAGAGAGGGGAAGAAAAGTGAAGAACAAAATTAAAATTCACATACACAAAATTGAGACACACAAATAACCAGACTTAAACTGGTCTGACAGAGACTGGAAGAGCCCCTGAAAAGTGTGTTATATACATTTTCCTGAGTGTTTTTAATCCTTTCTATAACTGTTTAATACTTTTATAGATAAAAAAGATGAAACTATAACATTACTGTTAGCGTGAAGTCTCCCTAGTGGCTATGTGCATCCAAGACTGATGTACCTTTCTAGGCCGCACGTTTAGGATTCTTGCCATTGTACTCTGTGGCCTGTAACCGCATTTTATTAAATAAGCTCTTAACCCTTAGCCACTCATCTTGCCTAGAGATCTAGGCAGTGAATACACATTAGTGAAACTGGTGGATTGATGAGAGATGGCAAATAGCAACTGGTGTGAGGCTTCATTGTCAGGGACCCAGTAAGGAGAGGTGGGAGCTGTATGGGGCTAGGGAACACAGGCCCAGTTTAAAGAGGACAGCCATTATTCACCATCCATCCACGGAGCTGTTTGCCATATGATAATGCTGGCTTGTTATGAACCAGTATCATTACTTGTTGTATATTACTCCTTTCCGGATTACATTTTCGTGTTCCTGCCTGACAGGTGTTTTTTTTCTCATTGGAAATCTGTTAGTGAATTTTCTGAAATGTCCTCACCCTAATGTAGTAGTTTAGCTAGGTATGAATTCTAGGCTGACAATAATTTTCTCTAAATATTTCAAAAATATCATTCTATAGTTTTCCGTTGTCAGTTGTTCCTTTTGGAAAGTTGACTGTGTATCTAATTGCATTTCTGTATAGATATTTGACCTTCCCCCCCAGCTGTTAAGATCTTATCTTGACTGTGTTGTTTTGTGGCTTCGCTATGATATTTTGAAGTACAGGCTTTTTATTTTCAATTTCTTTTGATATTCCTTTGATGTTCCTTGTGATTCTCAAATCTTAGCTACTTCATGAATTCTCTCCAGTTACTCTAGTTCGTTATTTAACTTATCTGTCCAGTTTCTGGAGCCCTGCTGGCATTGTGGTTAAGAGCTCCTCTGCTAATCGGAAGTCCGCAGTTTGAATCCACTAGCAGTTTTTGAAAACCCTCGGGGGCAATTCTCTCCTGTCTAGCAGGGTTACTGTGAGCTGGAATTGACTCCACAGCAATGAGTTTGGTTATTGAGTTTTTAAATTTCAGTGATTGTATTTTTACTTCTGGAAGTTCTCTTTGGTTCTTTATCACATCTGCCTAATCTGTATTTATAATGTCTTATTATTGTCATTTCTATTGCTTCTTTTATGTCTTTAATAATTTTATAAGTTTTTGTCTCAAATTTTCTTTCAAATTGGTTAGCTCGCTTTCTTATGGTGATGATTTCTCTGTTGTGTCTCATGGTGGTTAATTTCCTTGTGCATTTTATAATTATCATTACTTTTTGTGTGAGCTCATCTTCAACGGAGACTTTTTTCTTCAAGAACCTGTAAGCAGGCTTTTGGAAGTGTTTCCTAGCAAGCTGTTATATTTACCTCTGCCAGACAGCCAGGGACCAATTTTTGTTGTTGTTGTTAATTTCTTAGCTTGAGGATTCCTGTACCATGTATATAGTAGGCTTACGGTTTTGTTTCTCAGTGGAGACTCTTCAAATGTTCCATGCTGTAACCTGAGACCTCAACAAGCTTACTTGTCATCTTTTCAGGTTGTTAGAAGGTTTGCTAGGCATGTCCAGCTTAAAGACAGCAGAAGAAACTAACACTGAGATTAAAGTGGAAGAAGGGCCTCTAATCTTATACCTCGACCTCATTAAACTAAAAAAACCAAGCCAATTGCTGCTGAGTCAATTCTGACTCACAGTGACTCTACAGACAGAGTAGAACTGCCCGATAGCATTTCCAAGGAGCACCTGGCAGATTTGAACTGCTGACCTTTTGGTTAGCAGCTGTGGCACTTAACCACTATGCCACCAGGGTTTCCTTAACCTCATTAGTAGTATATTAGTTACTGAATAGCATGTGCAGGAGTTTTAGTATTAAACATTCCTCCTTAGATATCTGTGGTTGACTTGGATGCCACCAAACACACCAGACCTCTTCAAAAATGAAAGTGTGGCATTTTAGTTCTTTTCCTGGAGTATTTTACTTGACAAGGAAACGTATCTTTTTTTAGAACTACATTTATAAAGTGCTTTACATCTTCTGTTCCACTGCAGTAGAAATGGTGATAATATGGGCATTAACTTCTAGCCAGAACACAGGCTGTTAGCTTCATCATCACATAGGTAAATCCACCGAGGTTATTAAAGAGAGAAATGAATGGGAAAAAGAAAATAATCCATTGCAGACCTACTGTTGCTGAAAATTCTCTTGCCATTAACCATGCATTAGAACCCAGGGAGGAAGACAGGACCAAGAGACCAGGATTTGTACCTTACCAGGATAATCTGAGCTCATACTTAATTTGTTGTCACCAGTCTGCCCGGGAGGTGTGCCAACATTAGGATGAACAATATCAGCTTTGGCCTCTTCTCTTTTAGCAGAAATTGTAACTTACCTTGAGTAAGCAGATATTTCAAATTCTGCTTTTCAAATACGGAAACCAGGGTATAAGGAAACAGAAGGGCTTTTCTTAAAACTGTTTAGCAAGTGAATGGCCCGTGTGGGTTTGGGATGCTGGTCTCATTTGCTTTCTTTCTGTATTCTCTCCTTCTATTTCAGTGAGTGTGCACCAAATTAACCTCGTGAGCTGCAGCTAGAAAATTGTAAGGGTGTTGTAAAAAGAAAAAAATCCAGGAAATGGCTGAAATATTTTAAGCATATTTCTTTGGTTAACTTATTTTGAAGCTTTTCTCTGTTCCGTATTTTAGCCTGCCCTAATAATTTATCAAAGACAGACTCATTGTTCCAGCAAGTGGAAGTCTCCAACAAAAACTCACAGCACTCTGAATGGGAATTTTTAAAGGCGTTCTTAGTCTTCAACTTGAAAATGTATTCTAGATGCAACAGTTCACTGGAAAATTTAAGCAATGCTGTTTATCATACAACAATGTTGCTTTAGACAAAGAGCTTTTTCTTTCTTTTTTTTTTGGTTAGTATCCCTCGTACTGTATTCAGTTTTTAGAGCTTCTTCCCCTTCTCTCAGGCCTGAAGTATAACCCTACCTCTTAAATCTTTCACTGTTTCAGGAATTCAGTGTTAAAATTGGTTTCTTTTACTTATTTTGGGGGGTTAAAAAAAGATTCCTTAATCTTTTCAGAAGTGATTATAATTATGTCTTATTTTCAGAAGTGATTATAATTATGTACTGAGATTATGCTGTAACTACTGTTTTGGAACCTTTTAAAACTTATTTATTGTGATTGAATGAAAGTGTACAATCCATTTTAAATTTGCATGCCTGCCTATGTGCAGCTCCTACTGCTTTCCTTGCCTGGTGACAGCACACTCCTCTTTTCTGTTCTATACGTGTCACATCCTCCTAACCATCTCCTGTCCCCTCTTCACCCTCTCCACTCCCCTCTAGTAAGAGGCCAGTAGGACAACATCCTATAGAAGCTTAGAACCATAAAGTGCACACACAATATTGTCACTCTGTGTCACTGAGTCCAATCCATTGCTGTCCGAGGAGTTGAACTCAGTAATGATTTATGAACAGAGGCAGCATCAGATCTAGGGGCCATGCTTGCAGGGGAACCCCCAGGCCTTCGGACCATCAGTTGCTGTCTTTTAATGGAGTTTTCATGATGACCCCTTTTTATTCTCGTGTTGCCACTAGGACTCAACTTGTGGGTCCCATCACAGCTGTCACTGGTGGTAGCCGGGCACCATCTAATTCTTCTGGTCATGTGTTGATGTAGTCACCTTTCCACGTGGGTCTTTCTGTCTTCTGGGTTCTCTTTCCCCATGTCATTTTTGTCCTTGGTGATCATGTGTTCCTGCTGATTTGGGACCATTTGGTGTACCTCAGATGGCAGCTTGCTAGCTTTTAAGACTCCACACACCACTCACCAATATAGGGTAGAGAAGACTCTCTTAGCAATAGGCTAGTTATGCCAGTTGGTGTCAATGTCGCCTGAGAGCATGGTCCCCGGACCCCCACCCCAGCTATTCAATCCATGCAATATTGGGTTAAGATTGGAAGAGTTTTCAGGTTATGTTGAAGTCCAGTTAAATTGATCTTCTGTCTAATGTGTGCTGTCACTGATTTCACCCAACCAAATTTCTATCAACTATCTAATTTATAACTAACCTTCTCCCTCCCTCCTTCCCCTCCTTTGCAGCTATCAAAGAGTCTTTTCTACTGTACATGAGTCTGTTTTTAAGTCCTTACAGTAGGGGTTTCATACAATATTTGTCCTTGTGTCGCTGACTAATTTCATTCAGTGTAATGTCTTCCAATTGATGCTTCCTAAAATCATCATTTTTCCTTATCATTGCTTAGTGTTCCGTTGTGTATGTATACCATAGTTTATTTATCTATTCATCTGTTGTTGGGCATCTGGGTTGATTCCATCTTTTTGCTATTGTGAACTGTGCTGCAGTAAACATTCATGTGCATGTATCTGTTCACGTGACTACCCTTGATTCTGTAGGATATATTCCAAGCAGTGGGATTACTGGGCAAATGGTATATGTATTTCTAGCTTTTTAAGGAAGCACCAGATTGTTTTCCCAAGAGGTGGTGACCTTTTGCAGTCCCACCAGCAGTATAGGAGAGTTCCAATTTCTCCACAAAAACCTTTAAAAATTTTTTAAAATGGTGTGTAGTGCCCACTTTCCCATGTCAGTCTCTGGTTGTGCAAATAGTTAATGTACCTAGCGCTACCAAAAGATTGATGGTTCAAGTCCCAGAGGCACTTTAGAAGGAAGGCCTGAAAATCTTCTTCCCCAGAATCAGCCATTGAAAACCCAGTAGAACACAATTCTATTCTGACATGCATTGGGGTTACCATGAGTCACAGGAGCCTTGATGGCGGCTGGTTTTGGTGACTGGTTTCCTGTGTCACTAGGTAGGCTTACATTATTTTTTTCCATAGGCTGCACATTGGTCCATCGAAGATAAGACATAATAAGTAACCAACTATGCTACTTGGCATTTAATTTGTCTCAGGTTATTAGTTGTTATAAACATTACTGTTGGATAGCTTTTGTGAATTTTTAAAATTTTTCTTTTCGGATTGTAACAATAGCATGGGGGTGGTGTCTCAACTCCTGTAACTTCACCAGGGGAAAGGAGAAGTAAGATCAACAGCTCTAGACTGATTCATGAGCTGGGGATAGACATGCTGCCACTCTCTACCTTTCTATTGGGTTCGATAATTCATTGCAATGGCCAGACAGAACTCGCAGACCATGCTGTGAGTTACAGTTATTGGATTTATCAGGGAAGTAACAGATTACAGTTCACGTTCAGGAACACTCAAGATATAGTTCTTCCATCAAGACAACTGCTTCCCAATGATACTCACAGGCACACCTCTCCGTGGCCCTAGACCTCCCCCGACAGGCACTCTGCTTTCTCTCTGAATGGAACTAGAAGCTCACTACTCTGTCTGCAGTACTCCATCTCCTCTTTCTTTCTCTGTCTTTCTCTCTTATACTGTCTGCTCTTCCTTGGTGGTGGTAGGATCCTCCTCTCTTCTCTGGAATTGGCCCTCTTTTAAGACAAAACTGATCAGTCCTCTTGGTGCACTGTAGTTGCTCTATTAAAACAGCTCTGCCCAAGCATCTGGAGAGGAGTTCCCAGACCATGGCTAGAAAGGTCTCACAAAAGTAAGCAACTACACTGTGAAGATAAATTCACAGAAGTGGAATCACTGGGTCAAGAGCTAGGGTAAACCAGTTTTAATGGTAAATGTGGACAAATTCTACAGAAGTCTAAATTTTTTCAGGGATTTTGGACACTTTGCTGCTTTTTTGTTTTTAAATATCAAATATACACATAGAAAACTGGATAGTAAATGGCCTCTGCCTCATGTAGAGGAGGCATGGCCCATTCTCGTTGTTGTCAAGTTAATTCCAGTTCACAGTGACCTTATAGGACATATAGAACTGCCCTGTAGGGTTTCCAGAAAGTGGCTGGTGGACTTGAACTGCGAAGTTTTGGGTTACCAGACAAGCTCTTAACCACTGTGTCACCAGGATTCCAGTATGAATTTCTTGTTTGTCTGGCCACTTCCTACTAGAGTGGCTGGGGCTCTTTGGTGAGTCCCAGCCTGACCAGTTTGCCAGTGGTTGACTGGGGATGATGGTAATATTGTAGTGTGGTGCAGCTGCATTTCAGAAACTTCTGAGGCACCTGTTTGTCTGTCCAGTGAACTGTCCAGGCTGCTGTGTCTTATCACTGTGTTCTCAGCTTCCGCCTTACAAATTAAAAACTCAAGGTTGACACTGTTACAGTGATCATCAGGGAGGAGAATTTGCAAGAGCTCTTCCTTTCTGTGGAAATCCTGGTTGCCGGGAGGCCAGCCTTGGCAGGGTCTGGGATCACAAAGAGATGGGTGGCATCAGTGAAGAAATGATGAGACTGAGACAATCAGGAATCTGGAGATCAGCAGCCTGCTAGGGCCTGTCTTTCTTTATTTTTTATACAATCAGTGACATGATTTCACCGTACCCCTTGACCACATAAGCTGTTGGCTAACAAGGAACTGATACCTTGTGGCCTTTTTTCATGTTGATTATTGGGGCCTACTGGATAATGGCCTGGGACAAATGGTCTCTTTACATGTTAATCATTAGGGCCTTCTAGGTAATAGCCCGAGACAAGTATATTGTGATTATAGTCAACAGTGAAAATAAGGTTATGCCTTGAGCTTAATCAGTTCTATCTATGCTTCAAGGTCAAGAGGTGCAGGGAGTGCGATGTCTATATCTAAAGGCTGTGTGGGGGGTTGTCCCTGGGGAGCTTCCCAGGGCCTTGCTGCAGTCTTGTATTTCACAGGTGGAGGGGATGTGCAGTTGGGGGAAGCTAGTGGGGCTGGGCCGACCTTGGCATTCCCGGGCTGGGTGTACTCAGGCTGGGCGTTCCCGGGCTGGGCGTTCTTAGAAGGCATCTTCCTTAATCCTTGTGTCAGGAGATGAGAGGGTATTTTTGAGGAAGATTTAATTAGGATGCAAAATATCATCAGGGAGAGCACAGCCAAAAATATGTCAAGGGTGAGATGCGTCTGCTCGTCATCACATAGGCATGTAGCTTTGCTCACAGAGGCCTTTGTGGGTGATGGGCCTCAGCACCTGGTGGCATAGTGCTGAGTGCCATAGCTGGTAACCAGGAGGTTGGCAGTTCAAAACCACCAGGCACTCCTTGGAAACTCTGGCGCAGTTCTACTCAGGCCTATAGGGTCACTGTGAATCAGAATTGACTCAGTGGCAGTGGGTTTGGTTTTGTTGGTTTTTCTTTCTGAGGAATCCCTGGTGCTACAGATAGTTAAAGATTGGTTTTTGGAACCTACCCAGAGGCCTCCACAGAAAGGCCTGGGGATTTGATGCTAAAAGATCATAGCA
Organism: Heterohyrax brucei; assembly: GCA_028571685.1. Classification (NCBI taxonomy): domain Eukaryota; kingdom Metazoa; phylum Chordata; class Mammalia; order Hyracoidea; family Procaviidae; genus Heterohyrax; species Heterohyrax brucei. Next base: position 81,747,058 of record CM053150.1, on the reverse strand, counting down.
TGAAAACCCTAAAGAGCAATCTCAACTCTGTAATACATGGAAATACTATGAATCAGCATTGACAGCAGCTGGTTTGGTGTTGATGTTTTACTGTGGATTTCTGTAAGTTTAAATTTAAATGGCTTTGGCAGTGGTAGAGGTGGAGTACTAAAGATGGAGAGAGGTAGCTAGATAACCCAGGTTACTAAATTAGTTTAACTTTATCCACAATATGAAGTCAGCAGCTCAGATAGTCTGAAGAGGGGTGAACCGAGGCTTGATTCTCATAGTACCTCCAGCCCTGTCCCTAGACTTCTGCTGCCTGGATTCCCACAGTAGCCATCAGGCCTATCTGCTAGCTGAAGAGAGCTTCCCCAGGTTGTCAGGAATCACATAATAATTACAGGGATCCTATCTCTAGTGCAAAAAAGAGCAGATTTGGGGAGGAAAAGAGGTAAGTCTCGATTTAATCCCCTTTTTCATCCAGCCTTAGATAAGGTTGGTCTCTTCTTAAGATAATGCTGTCTTAGGAGAATGGTGAAATAAGATCTTGAAAGCACAGCTACTCCAAAGAACACAGACTGTTATTTGGGCTATTCTAGTAGCTGTAATATATCCCTCATTGTACTCCCCGAAGTTTTGGTCATAAAGGAAGAGCCTTTGTAATGTGTTATATCTTAGTAAGAAAAGGTAAGATTTAAAAAAAAAAAAAATCCCTCTGAAAGCTCCTGTAATAAATAGCTTATCATTTAAGAAACAGTAGTGGACAAAATGTTGATGGGTCTTAGGTCATGTTAAAAATAAATTAATAAAATTCATTATCTATTTGCTAAATATATAAGTGGAATCATCCATAATTGTTCATTCTGTTATAAGATCAAAACCATAAGCAGCCTTGAAAATAGATGGGAAGGTATCTTGGTAAGCAGACCTACCATGGTCTCCACATGAAAGTGAACAGGTTTCTCAGCACACTCTGTGTTCTCTACTTAGGACAGTGAAAATTTAGCCAGCAGAGTTATTTCCTCCTTGATGTTTTGAAATAATAAGAAAAAAATATATATTGAATTAAATTGGAAATAGCTGAACATTCTGACCGTGCTAATGTCTAAATTTAGTTAACTAAATGGATTACAGTATTTCTGCCCTTAAACTCACTGGGATTTAGAAGTAGTGGCCTGCCTTTCTAAAATACTGTTTTCTTTCTTTAGAAACGGTAACTGACCTTTCAGGCTCTGCAGCTTTTCCTTCCACAAGGACAGTGAGGTAGACTGTGTTAAAAAACGGCAAGCAGTGAAGTCATGTGTAAGCAGTACATGCGTAGGCCTGTTCAAATTTCTTTGGGGAGATTCCCCAACAATTGTCAAAAACTTCTAAAATTTAAATTCAGTCTTTCTGATTGACAAGGAAAATGGTCTAGATCTTATTCAAAGATGGTCTATGACTTATAGCTTCAGACAGCTGTGGTTGTTTTGGACTTTTTGGAATGTTTAAAATCTGTGACTGACTCATTTAAAAAAAAAAAATCCTCTGGCCATAACTACCACAGCTTCCACCAGACTGAGTCCAGTACAACTAGATGCTGCGTGCTGCCAGCACCGACTGCTCGTATCATGATAGAGGACATGGCACAGAGCTGGAGAAAAAAGCAGAACAAAACTCTAACTCAATAAAAGACTAGACTCTGACAGGCATTGGAGAAACCCTGAGAGTAGGGCCCCCAGATGCCTTTTTAACTAAAGTCACTTTGAAGGTTCACCCTTCAGCCAAATATTAAACAGGCCCATAAAGCAAAACAAGACTAAATGGGCACATCAATCTGGGGACAAAGATGAGAAGGCAGGAGGGGACAGGCAACCTGCTAATGGGGAGCCCATGGTCAAGAAGGGGAGAATGTTTTCATGTCCTGGGGTTGGCAAGGCAGTGTCACAGAGCAATGTGTGTATTGTTAAATGAGAAACTAATTTGCTGTGTTTACCATCTAAAGCACAGTTTTTAAAAAAAAAAAAATCCCTGAACATCTTTCTGTTCCACAGAAATGTTGTTGTAAGATGCAGAGTTTTTTATATTTAGAATAGCAAATTTAATAAAAAGAAATAGCTGATGGTTTGGTTTAGAATGGAAATACTGTACCTCTTTGAGATAATAGTTAATAGTTGCTATTTTTAGATATACTTAAAAAGACATGAGGAATAGTGATGATTATAATCTTCATTAGAAGATAATTGCTCGTGAAATCCCTAGTTACTGATTATTCCAGGTAAGTTTTTGAAAATTCTTTTGAAGATATTTGAAAGTATACATTTACAGTAATGACTGACTCAACACTAGTTTTCAAGGACTCTTATTATGCTCTATTATAAAATAAACACAACAGTTTATGAAATAAAAATAAACTTTCCGTAGTAAAACTCAGAACAAAGGCACATTCCTAGGACGGGAATTCAAAAGTGGATATGAATTCAAAACAGCTGAATGTTGAGACTCCAAGAGGAGACAGTCCTGTCTTCCCGCTGTGGCCTTCAGGATCTGAGGAATGACAGTACTGTGCTGCTTCTCACTATTTCTGTATTCCTTGTATGGAATAAGTGAAACAGAGAGACTGACAGCTGTAGAAATGGATAGGTGTTTGTAATCTTATGTCTCAGCTTTTGTATTCAGGAGAAATTCCCAGAAAGATAATGCCTCTTTAATGTAAAAGGTGGACTCGGTCCATCTGCGTTCTGTTTATGTGGATTATTTTCTTCAACTCAGCTGACTTACCGGCTGGATTGTTTTAGCTATCACTCCTTGTTTCACTTTCTTCCACAGTTCACATTTAGTGGTCCCCAGTTATATTTCTAAATTATGTGTCATGGAACCATTATGAGTTAACATTTTATGAAAGCATTTACAGAACAAAAACTCAAAAATGATTAACCATTCTAGGGAGCTGAGAGGAAGGAGATCACAGCTGCTTCTATCCAAAAGGTACTCGGGGCGCCTCCAGGCAGTGCTCCCTCCAGCTCTTATTAGTAACAGTTCCACGGTTGGTTGGTGTGAGTGGGTTTATTGTCCAAAAGCTTTTATCTGCTCCGTACACACGTAATGATGACATTCTGTCTCAGAACTTAAGCTATTTTAAAAATTCATTAACTTAAAATCATTCTTCCAAAATATAAATAAGGGAATTTCTTTTTTTTTTATTTTGATTGAATGAAAATCTACATTCCCATATAAATTCGCATGTTCATCGATATGCCGCTCCCACTGCTCTTCCTGCCCGGTGACAGCACACCCCTCCTCTCTGCTCCATACATGTCCTATCCTCCCAGCAGTCTCCTATCCCCTCCTTTCCACCCACTCCCCTTCCTCCAGCAAGAAGGTCAGCAGGATGACATCCTATAGATGTGTAGAACCATAAAATTCCCACAAGATACTGTCACTCTGTGTCGCCAAGTCCAATTCATTGCTGTCAGAAAAGTTGATCTTCATTATGATTTATGGACAGGGGCAGCATAAGGGTCAGGAGCCATGCTCCCAGGGGAACTCTGAAGCATCTGGACCATCAATTGCAGTCTTTTATTGAAGATCTCTTGTTGCCAGTGAGACTCCACTTTGTGAGCTCCATTGTGGCTATCACTGGTGGTGGCGGAGCACCATCTGGTTCTTTTGATCACGAGTTGATGTAGACACCCACTCATGTGGGTCACTCTGTCTTGTGGGTTCTGTTTTCCCCATGTTGTTCTTGTCTTCGGTGATCATCCGTTCCTGTCGAGTTGGGACTGTTTGCCGTACCCTCAGATGGCAGCTTGGCAGCTTTTAAGACCCCAGATGCCACTCACCAATGAGGGGTGCAGAGAGTCCTCATTAGCAAAACGCTAGCTCTGCCACTTGGCCTCAGTTTTACCTGAGAGCATGGTCCCTGGCCCCCCGCCCCAGCTACTCTGTCCTTGCAATATTTGGTTAAGAGGAGTACTCAACTTGTGTTGAAGTCCAGTTATTATTGATCTTCTTTCTATTGTGTGCTGTCACCGATTTCACCCAACCAAATTTCTATTAACTATCTAAACCTTTCCCCACTCACTCTCCTTCCTTCCCCACCCTTGCAGCCTTCAGAGTCTTTTCTTCTATACATGAGTCTGTTTTTAAGTTCTTATCATAGGGGCCTTGTACAATATTTGTCAGTAAGGGAATTTCTTGATCTGCGTGCTTGTTACTATTCTTGACAAAGGAGACAAAGAAACTCCCCAGGATTTTGAGTGAGACTGTTTCTGAGAAAGGTTTTTGTGAGTAAATTAGAGAATATTTTAGAAATTTAACATTTCGTGTTAGAAGAATTTCCTTGTTTTGTTTTTCCTACTCCTAAGCAGGTGACAAATGATAAAACTATAGGTGACTGAAAGAGTTAAAAGGACTTCTGTGTTGGATGAATTAGGGTAACAGATGGAAAGCATGAAGGTGGGAAAGCTATTATTTAAACAGAGAAGGGCTGCTGTCTGTTGGAAAGGGATGGAGTTTTGAGGGTAGCAGGGGTTTGACGCTTAGCTTTTGGGGCACTAAATTAATATATTTACTAGTGGACACAGTGAGAAGAGGGAACCAAAGCATATGGTCAGGAAGGGAATAAACAGGCCACCAAGAAAGACGGAGAATGTGATAGCTAAAATAAACTGAGGGCAGATGAGAAGCTAATAACATGGTGTTGAGATATCCAACGGCCTTTAGAAACTAGAAAACTTCAAATAATAGAGAAATGACCTTGGAAATAGTGATATTGTTACCTTCATTTGGGAAGTGTCTTTGTATGAATAGGGAAGAAAATGAAGGAAGCGACTATGAATTACCGCCTTGTGCTCTCACCAGAATGCATGTCAGTAACATGTGGCAAGGAAGTGAGAATCAGGTTAAGCTGTCAAGTCACAGAGGCAGGAAACCAGCAAAGAATGTAGAGATGCTAGATATTCAGTGTTACCAATCATCAGACAGAAAGTGAGACAGACTCCTCCACCTTTCTTCCTTGTTTTTATATTTGAATATTTCAGTGTACATTCTTTTTTAAACAAATGTATTAGGTCTCAATTTTCATTAGCGTTGGTTCAGTGAAAAAGCCCCCCAAAACAAGCAGACACACAAAAAGTTGCCTTGGTTATGTTGGAACAAGGCCCTTTTCCTGTTGTGCTTTTGGCCCAGTGTAGTAGGTTTGCCAAGTCACCTGAGGGCCAGTGCATGTTTTCATCTGATAGGGGATGTGTACCCTCAGATTGTGTTAGAGATTTATGAGATAATATTCATGAAGACATCTCCAACGTGTTAGATGAATCCATAGTGGTATGGTATTACCATTATGATAATCCCTTGTATTTGTAGGTGACTTGAGAGTTTACATACATTCTTGTTTGAGCTTTAAAATAGATTCTGCAACTTCTCAACTTGGTCTTTTTCTTCTAGGTATGTGATTAATCAAAATATTAATTAAAAGAGAAAAAAATTACAAATTTTTATTATTTAAGAAGACAAGCAATGTAGTAAAACACAAAATAGAATTACAGAAAGCAGTGAGGGCATCATAATTACTGTTTTTTTGAAGTAAATTTATATCCTAAAACTAAATGTAGAGTTTTAGAAAGTTCCATTTTGATTAGTGGCCCATATGGCTTATTAGAGTCCTAGTGGTACAGTGATTAAGAGTCCAGTCTGCTAGCCAGAAGGTCAGCAGTTCGAATCTGCCGGCCATTTCTTGGAAACCCTATGGGGCAGTTCTACTCTGTCCTTTAGGGTTGTTATAAATTGGAATTGACCTGACACCAACAGATTCAGTTTTGGTTTTGGTTTTTTTTCTGGCCTTTTACTTGATGAAACCCATTGAGAATTGTGTACCAGATTGAGTTCTCTTTCTCCCTCTCTCTCTCTCTCTTTCTCTCTGTACATATGTATACATGAGTCTTCCAGGTAACATGAATATGTTAAGTGGGCTAAATAAAGTACAATACAGAATGGTGACACTTGTGCAAGAAGTGTCAGAAAGTGTGTGCCAAGTTAAGACAATAGACAATATGGGGCTTGTGACAAATTAGAGTATGTGTATTCCTTACCGTTCACATCTAAAATGTTGTTTTTGTTTTTTGTAATAATGTCTGCAGGTACAACTCATTCTCAGTAAATGTGGTTCCTAGCGCCCTCTTCCCTGAGTTTGGAGTTCCTCTGCTCAAGCCTTTCATAAACGTGGAAATATTTTTGTTTTTTCCCTAAGGCACGACAACAGGCTCAAATACGTCACCAAATGGCAGAAGACAGCAAAGCAGATTACTCATCAGTTCTCCAGAAGTTCAACCATGAGCAGCATGAATATTATCATACACACATACCCAACATCTTTCAGGTAAGTGATTCAAATCTCTCGGATTTCATGTTTTGAACCATGATTGTTGGGTTTATATTTTAAGTGTTTATATAATTTTAAATTTCTGCTAACTGAAATCATTTTGCAAACCACTTAGGTCAAGCACTGACTTACTAAAAGAACTAAATACAATATTAATCTCAAGATTATCCAGTAGCCTTTGCGGATTTCCAATTCTGTGAAGATAATCCTTGGGTTTGCACCTGCAACCATTCTTTCGCCAGTTCTAGAACTGGTTCTTAGATTAGCACTCTCTTTCCTAAAAGGAAGGAATCCTGATGATACGAAAGCACTCAACTGGCCAACGAAAAGGTTGGTGGTTCAAACCCAGCAGCCACTCCTCATCAAGAGGAAGAAGGGACAGTCTGGTTCCATAAAGTTCACACCCTTGGAAACTCTATGGGGCAGTTCTGCTCTGTCCTGCAGGGTCACTCTGAGTAGGAATCAACAGCAGTGAGTTGAGGCTTTTGGGTTCCTAAAAGGTCCATTGTCTTTACAAAAATACCAACTTAACTTGAGTAGTTAAAGCAATATTCATAAATCTGTAGGATCTGAACAACTTTCAGACAGTTCTTTCCCTTTGTTTTTCTTCAGAGTGTTTGAAGTCATTACAAATGTATGAGAAAAGATATGTAAATATTCTCCCACTTGGGCATCATCTTTAATGTTGTTGTTAAAGCAAAAACAAAGTTTTATTCAGCTTATATTCAAAAGGACCAAAGTGAGAAGCAGACAGACATGCTGCCAGTCATGTCTGCCCAAGTCTAGAGAACATTACAGCATAGGCGGTGGGGGGACATGGACGAGCATGCTGCCACAGCCATGGCTGCTTCAGTCCAGAGACGACTGCAGAATAGACGTGACTGGGAAACAGACAAGCTTGCTGTCACAGTCGTGTCTGCCTGAGGCCAAAGAACGTTACAGAACCGTCAGTATCCACTCCCAGTACAACTGGGCAAAACCACTGAAAGCTTCACCTTTTTACAAATTCGCTAGAAAATGTGAACCTACAGTTTGAATCATTGTTCGTAGCAATCACTGGTACGAGTTTCTGTAATGGCAATCAAGAGGGTCTTCATTGGTCCAACGAATTTTCTATCTACTAAATGCTTTTAGAAAAAGATAAAGAGTAGAAAGTCTTCAGCGTTCTGGTTTATGGGAAAGGTTCCCTAAAAGATACTTTCTAGGATTTTCGTATCTCCTGTCTTTGTACCTCAGTGCCCAATTGATGTGTCCTTGTGAGTCCTTGTGGGCCCAGCTCCAGGACCTGGAACAACGATTTCAATGTTGTTTTCTAAATCATTCCTTCCTTTTAATTAGATACCAGAGATAACATATAAGTGATCAATATGTGGACTTAGTTGAACTTCCGTATGGTGACCATGGCAGGTTCCTTAAACTCACAGTGCTGGCTTTCCCCCATCTGCTTCTTCACTACCTTATTAACAGCAGTGTTCTCTAACTGCAGTGTCAGAGTGAGCAACTCTATACATCAGCACTTTAACCCAAGGCCTTTTTTTTTGCCCTTTAGGTGTGTAAGACAATAGAAATAAATTTTATTATCCCTAATATGATCAGGATGCTGACTAAGAATATTACTGTCCCTTGCAGTAGTGATCTAGCCCATGTACTTATTATATTATCCCTGATGATTAACCACACATATCTGCTGTTTGTAAGCATGTTGCAACGTACACCTAAGTAGATTGGTGTCCAGTTGTATGTGTTTCTTTTCTACAGCACAGACTACTCTTTCCTAGGCTAATAAAAAATCTTAAGGCCATTGTTATCTCATGTCAGCTTGGTTTATGAGATCAGAGATCCCTGTTGTGTTTCCATCCCACTGGCAACTTCATCTGTTATTTGTCCCTCAGTAACTGATCAGTTTCTTAAAGATTTCTCCAATTCAACTGTATCACAAGTAAGAATTAAAGCTACCAACCACACCCTGAGTTTTGGACCAGTGAGATTTCTTCTCATTCTCATTTTACAATGGATAGCAAATTAGCGTTACCTTTCCAGTATTTACTAGCATCATCACTATGAATAGCTAAAGGTAACCTTAAAGTTCTCAGAGAACAGTGCCCACACATTCTCCAGAAATCTAAACACGTATATTCAGTGTCAGCAGGAAAGGGATTATCTGAATAATTGTCTTTGGATCTGCCGCACAAAAATGTACGTCCACACACAGCACACAAGTTTAGGTAGAAAAAACAGAAGGTATAGAAAAACTTGCATGTGACAAACAAGTTTCCATTAGAGAATTCATAATTAGCAAGACAATACAGGATAGACCTCCTGAAGGTCCTCAGTTAATCTCTTTAAAATATACGAAGTATTCTTCCCGATGGCCACTGCCCCTCCTTGGTTTACCAATTAACAGTCATGGGTCACTGTTTCAGAAGCAGAAGTGGAAGCTAAGAGAAAATGAGTCTCAGCCGTGAGGTCCATCTCTTCTGAGAACTTGTTTTCTTTGAGTTCCATATTTTTTTTGTATAATAAGGGAGTAAGAGTCTGACTACGAACATTAGACAAGTATGCCATACAACATTGTCATGAGGAACTGATAGAACCATTTACTGATTTATCTTAAACATAGCTCTCATTCTGGTCTTTGAATTCAGTTTCACAAAACAGACAATTCTGTAAAAACAAAAAAGCACCCAGAGCAAAATGGTCTTACTAGTTTTCTGGGACATTGTTTGACTCAGTGGCTTCAGAAACCAGTTTTTTCCCCTCAAAGCTCAAAATTTGAAAGGATACACAAAGGCAATAGTCCATGTGGGTTACTTTCTCTGTAAAAACCAGAAACCTGGATTCCAGGAGAATTATAACACTTTCATGGTTTTTCTCTTTGGATCATGATCTTGCTATAGAATCTTTGATTACAATGTTCAAGAATGGTAATTAACACCACCTGATTTTTAAGAACCCAGGCACCAGTGACAGAAGTACAAATATTGTGTGAGACCTCTACGATAAGATCTCAAAAACAGACTTATGTATACAACAAAAGACTCTTTGACGGCTGCAAGGGAGGGAAGGGAAGGAGGGTGTGGGGGGAGGGTTTAGACTAGATAGTTGCTAGAAATCTGCTTGGGTGAAATCGGTGATAGCACACATTAGAAACAAGAACAATATTAAGTGGACTTCAGCGTAACTTGACTGCTCCTTCCCTCTTAACCCAGTATTGCAAGGACAGAGTAGCTGGGGCAAGGGGTGGGAGACCATGCTCTCAGGTGAAACCGAGGCCAGTTGGCACAACTAGCGTTTTGCTAAGAGAACTCTCTGCACCCTACATTGGTGAGTGGCATCTGGGGCCTTAAAAGCTGCCAAGCTGCCATCTGAGGGCACAGCAAATGGTCCCAACTCAGCAGGAACGGATGCTCACCGAGGACCAAAATGACATGGGGTAAAAACAACCCAGAAGATAGAGAGACCCACGTGAATGCGTGCCTACATCGACTTGGGACCAGAAGAACCGGATGGTGCCCGGCCACCACCAGTGATAGCCGTGAGGGAGCTCACTAAGTTGAGTCTCACTGGCAACACTAGAGTAAAAAGGGGTGCACCCTGAGATCTCCACTAAAAGACCACAGTTTATGGTCCAGTGGCTTCAGTGTTCCCCTGGGAGCATGGCCCCTGGTCCTGATGCTGCCCTTGCCCATACATCATAACGAAGGTCCACTCTTCGGACAGGAATGGATTGGACTTGGCAATGCAGAGTGACCATATATTGGATGCACTTTATGGTTTTATGCATCTATAGGATATCATCCTGCTCACCTCTGTCTGGAGGATGGAGGGGAAAGGAGACTGTTGGGAGGATGAGACATGTATGGAGCAGAGAGGAATAGTGTGTTGTCCCCAGGCAGGGAGAGCAGTGGAAGGTGCATATAGGTGGGCATGTAAATTTATATGGGAATGTACATTTTCACTCAGTCATAATAAAAAAAAAAGAACCCAGGCACCATACAGCAAATTAGGAAGTAGAATAGAAACACTAACAGTAGCATTAGGCCAATTGTCTGAAATGATAAATGAAACCATGGTTCTGAGATCTTTGAAAGAAGGAAACAAATCTCATGCAGTGTTTGTTTATGCATACGCAGCGTCAGTAACTGGTTTTCATGTGCCTCAGCAACAACTACATAGTGCAGAACCTCGGAGTACATATTCCTATAAATATAGCAACATTTATCTATTAAGTTGCAAAATGTTTCTTGATAGAACTAATAGGAAATCTAATGCTGTTCTGTTTTGTAAAATCATAGCTCAAACTCTAGACACTTTTGCAGTTATATTTATAACTTCGCTAAGTTTACCAACAAGAACTAATTTGAGAGTTAGAATATTTAAACTTACTAGTTAAATAATTTAGGAGAAAGGAGAATGGTTTCCTATATCTAGAAAGTAGGACTTTAAAAATAAAACCCATAGTTTCCTTTAGTTTACTCAGTGTTATGAGATACAACAATTAAGTCTACAGACTTCATCGTTCTAAGTGCTACACACCTCATTACTGAATATCACAATGGTCACCTTCAAAGTACTCCCCTTGGAAAGCTATGCACCAATGCCAGCCCCTAGTCCACTCTTCAAAGCAGTTTTAAAACTGTTTCTGGAATGGCCGTTGTGCATGGTGACAGGGTGGCAAGTTTGCAAACTTAATTATATAGTTGTTTGTGAGGGAGTTCTTAGCCATTAAACAAATAACTATTGGAACACCCTCCCTACTCACCTGATCTGGCCCCCAGTGACTCTTTTCTTTACCCTAAGACAAAGGAAATATTGAAAGAAAACATTTTGATGACATTCAGGACATCAAGGGTAATACTTCGACAGTTGTGATGGCCATTCAGGATAGGAGTTCCAACAATGCTTTGAAGGGTGGGCTAGTAGGCACTGGTATTGGTATATAGCTTCCCAAGGGAAGTACTTCGAAGGTGACCATAGTGATATTCAGCAATGAGGCACATACCACTTAGAACAATATAAGTTCGCAGACTTAATTGTCAAACCTCGTATGTTGTTATTTTCTGTTCCTTGTGATTCTCGATCTGCTGTAGTCTGTGAACCCATCAGATTTTGCGTAGAAGTTCCAGAAGTCTTGATTGAGCCACTGGGATTCTTTTAAACTTTGAGTGAAGCTAAGCAGAAGTAACAGTATTTTCCTTTTGGTGTCTACACACACAGCAAATTAGGAGCTTCCAAATGTAAAAGAAAAATACACTGATTATATCTCAGCAACCAAGTCAGTGGTGGGTTGAGACGGTTAACCAAATACTGCCCTTTTGATGAAGGATAAAATAGTAGATCAAAGATGGAGAAAATATTTGAAAAATATTATCAAGTGGTGTTAGTAATAAAGCTAGTTGAGACTGGGGCTTTTACTGACACTGGGCTAGAATTGTGCAAATGGTATATTCATAAAATGTGTCTGCAGCTGACTAACGTGAAAGCATGGTAAATGTACTGTTGCTCTTTAATCCTCTTGTACTGGCTCATTTCTTTCCTGGAGAACTGATTAGACTTAAAGAATGCTGTGCAAAAACAACTTCTTTAAATAATAGTAGAGTCATTTAAATTATGTACAAAATCTGATGTTGCAGAAAATACAAGAGATGGAGGAAAGGAGGATAGTGAGACTTGGAGAGTCAATGAAGGCATATGCAGAGCTTGATAGGAAAGTGATACCAATCATTGGCCAGTGCTTGGATGGAATAGTAAAGGCGGCTGAATCAATTGATCAGAAAAATGTAAGTATTGTATTTTGAGCTTATTTGACAGCTGTTGGTGTTCCCGTTATTTCAAGAGAACAGATAAATTTCTAAGAATTATCGAAGTTATTTAGACATGGCAAGATCTTCTCCTTCCTCCCCATTCCACGATGTCCTCATTTAATCATCTCCTGGTAGGCTGTTACTTTTAATGATCCGAAGTACTTTTCATCAGTAATAGCAATACCACTTGAGAATTCTTTTATTCAACACTCTGTGTTTTAGATTATGAAAAACACATGTCAGTAGTACAATTCTGAGACACTGCAGATTTAAATAGAAGATGTTTTGTTTTGGTTTTTGTCAGCTGGATGACCTGCCAACTTGGGATCTGATTGCTTTCTGGAAAACACAAGCCTTTGTTTCTTTTAGGGTAGGGTTTTGATTCAGATAAGTTTTTTGTCCGGGGGGCATCCTGTTCTGTGCATTGTAGAATGTTTAACAATATCGCTGGTCTCTACCCACTGGATGCCTAGAGCACTCTCAAAGTGTCAGGTGTGACAGTCAAAAGTCGTCTCCAGACATTGCTGAATGTTCCCTGAGAAGCAAAATTGATTCCTGATTGAAAACCACTGCTTTAAGACCGTTTCTGTTAATTTGTATTCGTTTGCTAGAAGCCTGTCTCCTTTAACAAAAATATTGACTGGAACACCAACACTGACTTTTACAAACATTTATTCATGTGTGAAACCAAATATTGAACATATATGCCATAAGTATACCATGTCATCAGGGCTTCTTAAACTATTGAGACTAGGGAAGGAACTGAAGCAGTCTTCTCCTTGTGAATAGGTCACCTATTAGAAGACAGATTGTGAAAAGGCATTGATTCAGACCTGCCAGCTGCTCAGCACAGGGTGGATTAACCAGTAAGCCGAGTTTGCACGGGCTCACAGTAACCAGGGTACATAGGGGCTTATTTGTGTTTACGTGCTACTCTGTAGAACACAATTTCATGGGACTTTCACCAAATCTTTGATGTCATTAAAAAAGGAGATGAAATGTGCACTACAGATTATTAAGTAACACTGGTAAGCCTGTGTGTACCTCATTTATTAGGTAATCCATTCCTGGCATGAGGGAAAGACATAGCAGTCTGCTTCCATAGAGATTTACAGACTTGGAAACCCTTTGAAGCAGTTCTCTGTGTCCTGTAGAGTCACTGTGAGTTAAAATCAACAGCAGTGGGATTTAGAGATATATGAGTTCTTGATCACTGGCTGGACACTCATTAAGTCAGATTTTTCCATGTCATGGGTCTTCCTGTTCCATTTTCGTATCACTGTTGATTAGTTACTTCTATGCATCTTTGACATCAGTTAAAGTTTTTTGGTAGCTGTAAATGCCTTCATCATAGTAGGAAATAACGAAGTAGTGAGACATTCCTTGATCACCCTATGGACACAAATAAATTAAATATGAAGGTCTTTTAAAGAGATATAGTGATACTGGGGTTTATAAGTGAAGCCTTCAGAAATCAGGTCACCTACATGTGAATTTTGAATTTTCTTTTAGCTTCATTGACTTCTGGTATTGACTAAATGCTGAAACTGTCCTGATATTAATTGCTTGTATTAGAAGCTTGGAAATGTCTTTTTCATTGACCTGTCACAATTTCAGACTATTGTCTGAATGATAGTTTTCCTCTGTCAGTTTTATCGGGGAAGCTGTAAACCCTTTAGACTAACAGAAATTTTTCCCCATTACAGGAACTATATATATTTCCATTATGTCACTCGTAGTTCTGTTTCACAAATGACCTCCATGTTGCTAAATCAAAGAGGCACTTATAAATAAGTCTTCCTCTTATTTAAACTGTTAGCAACACTGGCCCTCACTTAACCATCCTCTTACCTTCTCCTTCACTTTGCTCCCAGGAGGTCCCTCTGTAGTGGCTTTTATCCTCTTCACTGGTCTCTGTCTCTTTGCTGCTGCTTCTAACCGGTTCACTTTCAGGTGCTCCATGGCATAGTACTTCGGCCTCCTTACTATCCACAGTCACTCCTAAGTGATCTGCAGACTCTCAGTGTCATGTTTCATCTCATTGCTGACTTCCAGATTTTGTGTTTGTGCCCTGGACCTCTCCCCTAAACTACAGCCTCTCCACTTGCATGTTCAGATACCTGTCACTAACTTGTGACATCAACTCTAAATGACTCCTCTGATACCAACTGCACATGCAGTTCTTTTTCTGACCCTGGCCACCTGGAGCTAGGTCATGTCCCAAGTTGTAAAGGGCACAGTCCTCCAGACTGCCACGTCTGCCCCAGACTTCAGATACCAGCTACATGTTTGGTGGTCCCAGCAACATCCTCACTTCTGACCTGCTGGCTGAAAATGTGGGTATTCCCTCTTCTCCCTTGATACACCAGCTGCAAGCTCAGAGACCACAAGGACTCCTTAATTTCTGAGTTTCTACTAATTTTAGGATCCCCATTACACCCCTTGTGTTTGATAATTTGCTAGAAGGATTCACAGTACTTGGGAAAGCATTATGCTTAAAATTAACGTTTTATTATAGTAAAAGGGATACAGATTGAAGAGACACATAGAATGAAGTCTAGGAAGATCCCCAACACAGAGCTTCTGTGTTCCAAGGGATGTATCACCCTCGCATGCATTGATGTCTGTCACCAGCCAGGACAGTCACCTGGGCTTCACTGTCCTGAGTTTGTATTAGTGTTTCATTAGACTTTGTTGAGTGAATCACTGCCTATGTGTATGAACTCAATTTATAGTGACCTTGCCCTTTCCAAAGGTCCGACTGATATCAGATGGTGAGTCTTTCTGGGTTTGGCTAGCCACGTCCAACATGTGCCACCTAAATAGCGTAGACTCCCGGTTGTGATCTGGAACCCCTCTGTGAATAATAAAGATGCTAGTCACTGAGGAAGTTCCAGGGGTTTAGAGACTACCTCTCAGGAACTGGGGACAAAGCCCAAAATCTCTGGGTAGTTTTCATTGTATACCACGCAGATGTCTAATAGGCACTTAACATTTTCAGAAGGGAGCTCTTTTCTTTTTTCTAATTATGATTGAATGAAAATGTGCGTCCCCATATAAATTTGCATGCTCTCCTATATGGACCGTACACTGCTCTCCCTGCACGGTGACAGCACACTTCCTATCTGCTCAGAATGGATCTCTTGACCTTCCTTGCCAAACTGGCTCTTATCATAGTCTTCGCCACCTTGGTTAATGATGATTCCATCTTCCCAGGTGCTTGGATCTTGGAGTCAGCCATCCTTGGTACTTTCCTTTTCTCAAATCTGTGTCAGTTTATCAGCCAATTCTGTTGACTGCACCTTAAATATATGTTCATATCCCAACCAGCTCTAAACCACATCCACTGTTACTCTTCTGATCCAGAGCTCCAGCATCTTTTGTCTGGATTACTGTAGAAGGCATGTAACTAGTGTCAGTACTTCTGCCTTTGTCCTTGGCAGTCTGTTCTTAACAAAGAAGCCAGAAGATACTTTTAAAATAGTGTATGAGCCTCCTCTGCTCAGAACCCTCTAGGGCCTTCTAGCTCACTGAGAGGAAAAGCCAAAGTAATGTATGGCTGTGAAGTCCTAAACTGTCAGGAACACCTCTTTTTTCCATTTATCTGTCTGATGTCATCTATTCTGTTGTCCTCAGTGCTGTAGCCACAGTGGTCTCTAGGGTATTCCTTGGAAACTCCAAGTTGTTCTTGCTGCTAGGAGTGTTCTTCCCCAGATACCTGCAGGGTTCACTCCCTTTCCTCTTTTGGGTCTTTACTTCAATAAATGAATGTTTCGCTTTGCCCTGTTTTTTCTGAGAGTTCAAAAGTTAAATCTTCCTTTATCAATATAAGTCAAGTTTCCATTTCCTTGTACCCTCTTTGTGCTTGTTTATGTATAATTCATATTATATCCTTTTTTAAAAATCTCATCTTGAGAAAAACTGCTGGTACTTTTATGAGATCTTTACTGAACATGTGCTTCTTTCCAGGCCTGTGGTTGTCACTTGCTAAGGGGAACCCTGAGCTCAGAAAGGTTACAGTATTGCTGAGGGGTCACCCAGTAAATTGTTCTGTCTGGCTCCGAAGCCTGTGTTCTTTCTTCTAAGTCATACCACCCTCTTCTGTTTAATTTTTTTAAAAAACTTTTTTATTTAATATGACTGAGTGAAAATGTACATTCCCGTATAAATTTACATGCCCACCTAAATGCAGGTTCCACTGCTCTCCCTGTCCGCTTCTGTTTACTTTTAAAACTAGTATCTGGCACATGTTTGAGTCTATCCACTCATTCAGAAGTGCAAGGCACTGTTCTGAAGGAGATAGACGGTGAAGAAAATAAAAGAGAACATTATTTAGAGTATTCAAACATGTTTAGCATTTGGAAAAAATGAGATAGGAAAGAGTGTTAGGATGCACCTGGGTGATGATACTAGACTAGGGAGGTATGTACATTTCAGTGAAGACTTGGACGAGGTGATTTGGTAAGTATGCAAATGAGATAGAAAGACCACTGTCTAGCCCGGCAACTCACCAGCCCACTGAATGCCCTTGTCCTCCGTTCGGGCAGGTTTAAAATACATTGCTATCTAAAAGTTCAAACTAGTTTATTTCCAAGAGGTTAGTTTTTATTTAAGGAGTGTTGGCAGTGCAAGGGTTAATTGCTGAGTACATAAGGTTGGCACTTAAAATCCATGGACAGGTTGGTGGCTTGAAGTCACTCAGCAGCTCCACAGGAGAAAGTTGTGGCAATCTGCTCTCGTAAAGATTACAGCCTAGAAAATCCTATGAGGCAGTCCTGTTCTGTCGCATGGGGTCACTGTGAGTTGAAATTGACTTGACAGCACCTAACCATAGCAGCAGTTTCCTATATCAGATGATCGTGTTTTTACTGTAATATAATAGATCAGTGTAGTTGTTTGCACGCATGTCCTGACTGGAGCTGAATCTGCCAGTATGGGTTTAGCTTCTTGTATCAGAAACAAGATGGTGTACTTTTTTTGTTCCTGTAAAAGATGTTTAGAAGTAGAAGGTCCAGCATTGGCATGGATGGATGGTCTGTAGAATCCTCATGGACCCAAGCTCCTTCCAGTTCACAGCTTTTGACTGTGTGACCTTCAGTCTTGTCACCTGGCTCCTGGAACTCCAACTGCCACATCCAGGTTGCAAAAAGCAGATTATGGAGAGGGACTCATGCCATCCCCTTGAAGAGACTTCCTAAAATTGTACAGTATACTTCTGCCTGCATCTTAGAGGTCAAAACTCACTCATGTGGCCATGTCCTGCTATACCAAAGTCTAGGGAGAAAAATCTTTTAGGTGGCTGGCAGTGTGCCCCACGTAAAATCAGCCTTCTGGTTTTGAAGAAGGAAGGGCAATTGTCTATTGGAAGGCAGTTGGCAGTCCCTGGCACAGTTGCAAACTAAATATTAATGTAGCTAATATTAATTAGTAAGTACAAATTAAATATTAGCTGAAAGACCTACAATTAATTAAATGTCGAGGTATGGTGGTGGAATTCTCACCTTCCATGCAGGAGACTCAGGTTGGATTCTCAGCCAGTGCTGCTTCTGTGCAGCCACTGCCCATCTGTCCCTGGAGGCAAGTGTGTTGCTATCAGACTGAACAGGTTTCATCGGAGCTTTCAGGTTAAGATGGATTAGGACAGAATGCCTGGCACTCCACTTCTGAAAATCAGTGAAAACTGTGTATCACAACACTTCAGTCCACCGCTGATCACAGGGATGGCACAGGACCAGGCGGGGTTTCAGCCCTTTCTGTTTGGAGCTACCGTGAGCTAAAGCAGACATCACAGCATCTGACAGTTAAAATGTTAGCTCCTGTTATGAAAAACCAGCCCTGTTGCCGTTCAGTCGATTCCAGCTCATCAGGAACCTCTAAGACAGAATAGAACTGCCCACAGAGCACGTGGTGGAATTGAACTGCCGACCATTTGGTTAGCAGCTGTGGCAGTTAACCACTATGCCCCAAGGGTTTCACATGGCTCATAATAGGGACTTAGAATATTTGCAGATTGCCTTCTTCAGTAATTTTTTAAACAACTGTTGAGATGGATGGCTATTTCAAGTCACGTGTGTTGTCTGTACATCTGTCTCTCCACCTCTCTTGTCTGTCATACCTGGAGCTGCAGCTGTCGCACATGCGTCCGCCTCCACACCTGCCTCTGAGCTCCCTGAGGTACCACGGACCCCAAATTCCTAGCAGAGTTCACAGCATCCATTTCATTAATTTATTCAACTAACATTTATTGGACACCATTATCACCTGGCACCATCTAGGTGTTAGGTATAGAGTAAAAAGAGAGGAAGTCTACCTTCTAGTAGGGGAGATAAACTGTGAAGAAATACTTAAAGAAAAATGAAGCAATAAATTAATACCCCTGAACTGCAGTAATCCCAGAAATTAGACAGATTTAACTTCTCTTTGCTTTGACCTTGTATATACTAAATTGTATGAAGAATAACAAAGTTTTTGTATTACTGTAATTTTTATTGTGCTTTTAGATGAAAATGTATAGCCAAGTTAATTTCTCATTCAAAAATGTATACACATTATTTTGTGACATTGGTTGCAGTGCCCACAGTGTGACGGCACACTCCACCTTTCCACTCTAGGCTCCCTGTGTCCTTTCAGCCAATTCTTGTTCCTTCGTGCCGCCTTCTACCATCAGACAGCAGCTGGCCATTTGGTCTCGTATATTTGAGTGAACTAAGAAGCATGTTCCTCATGTGTATTGTTCTTTTGTTTTATGTGCCTGTCTAATCTTTGCTATTACTGTATATTCCAAGGGAATTAGCTACTAATAGTCTGTTGATTTGTCTACTTCCAACGAAGTATCTTTTAATTAGTATTTGTTTCTCCAAATGTAGAAAAATAGTTATCAAAAAGTATCTTCAATCTCAGCTAGGTATGTAGTTTACAAATCACACTTAAATGATAAAACTATTAACTAGGAAAAATCTATTATTAATCAACAAAGCTTTCTTCATGTACACACATACAAGCTTGTATGCTAATTTGTTATGTGTGAAAAGTACCTATTTGAATATATCTGTGTATGGGGGCTTGTCGTTTCAGGACTCACAGCTGGTGATAGAAGCTTATAAGTCAGGGTTTGAGCCTCCTGGAGACATTGAATTTGAGGATTACACTCAGCCAATGAAGCGCACTGTGTCAGATAACAGCCTTTCCAATTCCAGAGGAGAAGGCAAACAAGAACACAAACCTGGTGGCAAATCCAAAGGAAAGTTATGGCCATTCATCAAAAAAAATAAGGTACTGGTGGTGGACCCAGTGTAAAATGAGTGTCACTTACAGCGCTGTGCTTTTTGCTTTCTCGGTCTTAAAGATGTAAGATTTTAAATCTTCAGTTTCAGAGCCAAAAAAGCTAGTGTGCTGTTTTGTTTTAGATGGTGTTTCTCTTTGATGGTGGTATCCTTGCCATGGCCATTTGTCTTATTTCAGATGCATTGTCACTTGTACCATGTCACGCACACTAACAGATTAATGACCCTCCCGGCTGCTTCTCATCCGTCCTTACGCTCCTAAGTCTCCTAGACTGCTGGTTACTGTGGCTGGGAAAAGGGACATTGTGCGGAATTTTAATAACACTTTTTCAGCACATCTGATTGAGTTGCTACCATGTGGTTAATAACTTGGTTTTGAATTCATGTTAACATGTATATCCATGAACATTTTCATTTTCTTTTTATAGTGTGATACATAGGTGCATGACAACATTAACCTGGGGACATAAAATAGGATCAAGACGACACTACTGCATTAACCTTAGAATATAGTAGTATTTAATTTGAAAAGACTATCTTGCTGTTTTCACCTTAGCATTTCAGGTCTTTCATTTCCTCCCATCAAGCTGTGTTAGTTTAGGTAGTTTAGAAATATGTTTTTATCCTTCTGGCTTAAACTGATTTAAAATAACTGAAACTGTAGTTTGCATGTGAAAGTCTGCATGAGCTTCTCAAATGTGTCTTGCTATTCTTCTGTTGCATTACTTACTAAAATTCCCACTTTCATTCCATTCTTCATTTAACATATTCTACGTGTTTTCTTTTGGACCATGGCCTAAATATTTGATTGTGTTTTACTTGCTTTGGATTTCAAATATTATTTGATGCTTATTTTTGTTTTGTGTCTTCTTGTTTCTGGTTTTGACTCTGTCACTGCTCCATCTCTCACATGTAGCTTATGTCCCTTTTAACATCCCCCCATCAGCCTCCCCCTCCTCCCCCTGCCTCTGCCTCACCCTCTGCTGTTCCCAACGGCCCCCAGTCTCCCAAGCAGCAAAAGGAACCCCTCTCCCATCGCTTCAACGAGTTCATGACCTCCAAACCCAAAATCCACTGCTTCAGGAGCCTAAAGCGTGGGGTAAGTGCTGCACTAGAATCCTGTCTCTCTTGCGCACTTTTGTTGCATGTTTTGTTCTGCATAACTTATTTTGTTTGTGAATGAATCCATTGTTTTCTCATAACATTTAAAAAACAAAAACCTAAGATTCATTATAGCTAAAAAGAAAGAAAAAATGAGGAGGAAAGAAAGAAGCAAGGAGGATCAATGGATGGAAGGAAAAGGAGAGAAAGCAAGCCAGCCCAGAGTTCTTTGTCTCTGGTACAGTTTTAGAAAGACTTTTTCCTACTTCCCCTTTATAACATCTAAGTCATTAATATTTTACCAAAAACCGAAACTGAGATTCAGTTTCTAAAACTAGTAACAAATGAGGAATTGGAAGCCACTGTATAATTATTTGCTTAGTACTAAAACATTGTTGAGTGTAATCAAGATACTTCTTTCTGAACTATGCCTCAGGGCTTTAAGGGGAAGTGTCATAAGTCACAGTGCTTTCACCATCTATTTTGGTAAAATTCTTAAGATGCTATTAAAATATCTGGTGAAATAACAATAATAGCTGACATTTACTGAGTGCTTATTATGTGCCAAACTCTGTTCTACCTGTTTACTTTTTTTGACCATCTTATAAAGCGTACATACTGATCGTTCCTTATTTTACTAATAAGGACATTGTGGGACAGAAGAGTTAGGATGTGTCTAAGATCAAGCTAGGAAGATGCAGAACCGGGATTTGAATCCAGGGAGTCTGCTTGCAGAGTTTGAGATTTCTGTGACATCCAGAGGGAAAGTTTGTTAAAAATGATTGACCCACAGTAGATGTTCTTTAAAACTCAAGTGTGCAATTCTCATTAAGATTTGATGCACTGAAGTCACAGGGTTTGATGGAATTGATCCAGCAATGCAATTAGATGCCATTCTGGCTTGCCAGAAAAAAAAAAAAATTGAAATAAAATAATTTACAGCATCCTGAATAAATCTGAATGGTCAGTGTAGTCTAAGCTTTCCCCCAAATACTGGTTTTTATAGTGAGTAATAAATGTGGCAATTCAGTAATAAATGTAGTGCATAACACATTGAGAACGGTCTCTGTCTTTTCCTATGGGAGTTGCAAGGCAGCTGCAGTGGGATGCTTTCTTGTAGGAACAAGTTGCTTCTTTCCATATACTGCCTGATGGTTAACACTAAAATCAGAGCTAGTTGCCAGCCTTTAGGTTCATAAGCAGCATGAGCAGGTAAAGTCAAGTGCAGTATTAGTCCTAAACTAAAACTTCCTAAGTTTTGTTTTCTCAGGTGTCAGCTGGCACATTGTCATGGCAAGAGATTTCAGGCCATTACTTACTAAACTACATGGGAAGTGCCCTCAGCTTTGGCGTCAGCAGCCGGTTACCAAGAGGTGACTAACAGTAGTCACTATTGAGCTGACAGTGATGGTTTTTCAAGCCTACAAAAAAAAATGCTCTGTATAAAAAAAAAATAATAAATATATAATTGACATAACTTCACATGCAGCAGTCCTTTAATAAGAAAATCTCAGTTTTGTGCAGAGAATACAGTTAGCAGACAGTGATTGATGAAGTTATCTTATTTTAGGTTATCCAGCATATCAGGATAAGAATTAGAAATTTAATCTTCTAAATATTTTAAGAGAGCCATTGTTAAAAGTCAGAGTATGACTTCAGACTTGGGTGATGGATTGCACTGGGCTCTATTATTAGGTCTTGCTGAGGAATCGGCCACTTTCTGGTTCAGTGATGCTGGCTGTTAGAACTCCCCATCCATCTCCACTCCAGTTCATCAAAAATCTTCTAATGTAAGACCAGGGGGGTTTTGCTAGACCTTAAAGTTTTCTATTAACTATAAATCAGTTACCCTACCTCAGCCACCTCTGAAACCTTTACTAAGCATTCACTTATTATTTTTATAATGGACATCTCAGTATTTGTCTTTTGGAATCTCATCTTGAAGTATAATGACTACTCATGATTGTTTACCATTTGTGTATGTATCTAGTCCATTCATCATCACATTGCAAAGTCTCTTGGTTGCACATGTTTCTGAATCTGTGTTTCATGGTGTTCTCTAAATGTTTAAGAAAAGACCAAACAATGTCAGTATGAATAAGTGTAAGACAGAGATGACTGGAAAAACCAGTAAAATGGAAAGCTGCTTAATTTTGATGATTGAAGGGAAAACTCTTTTCACCATAATTAGCAAAATGAATTTCATTTCTTAGTCCTTACATCCATATTTTGCAAACCTGTTTCAGGTTTCCTAAATGGTGAGTATGTTTGCTGAGGGTGAACACACACGTAAACATACTGGAAGGATTAGTAAATAGAAAAATGTTTTGCTTCCATCATTTTTGGTCAATCTGTTCTTCTTTAGGGTCAAATGCAGTGTTCCTTTCTTCAGGAAGTAGCAGTGAAAAAAGAGAGAAAAAAGGGGGAAATGAACATAGATGTAAAATTAGGAAGTTCTAAAAACAAACCTGAAGTTTGGGGAAATAAATTTTAAAGCAGTCTCAACATAGGAGGTATGTGCTTTATAAGATCCATGACTAAAATGATAGTCAGCACTACCATTTGGTTAATTTATCTACATTTAAGACTATTGTGCCAAAGATAATTTAACTAGGAAAGCATCCTAGGAGAAGAACAAATCTGTTATTTTACTATGTCTTTTATCATGGTTTGCAGCTTTCCAGTCCAGATTTCAGTAAGTCATTCTGCCATCGAGTTTTATAAATGCTGCACAGAAACACTTCAGCATGACTAAATGCTTGAAAGGATAAAATGTTTTGTCATTGGAAGCCATTGATACTTGTAAAAAAAGATTTTATTTCATCAAATGTATTTAATGATTAGTATTCCACTTGAGCATTAGTTACTGTTTCATCCTTCTATAAATCAAAGAAAAATGAAGCTGGATTGTATGTTCTTAATTTGCAGTCTGCAAACTGTAATTTTGTTGCCTTAAATAACATTTCTTTTTCTGGTGTGAGCAAGGGGCTTCTAAATCTAAAATACAGGCATATTTTTTCCCATATTTTAGAAGAGTTAATTAAATGGAAAAATGCCACCAAGGTTGATGAAGAGATCTTGAAAATTCTTACCAACTGTCTGTCAAATGTTACAATCTTATGGTTAATTTAATATTATTTATTTTATCTTGTTTTCTTGCTGATTACTAGCAGACTCAGTCTTTCTGTTTTCACAAAGAACTCATGAAGAGGACAATAGGGAAACCCACGTATGCCTTTGAGGCTAGGGACTATGTTGTAAGTTAACCTGTGACTGCCAGGTCATACAGTCACAGCACAGCCACTAACCCCATTGACCACCAAGACTGGGGACCCAGACACACCCTGCTGTGCTTCCGCACAAGAAATAAAATTCTCAACTGAAAGGACTGGACACGGGAAAAAGTTTGAGTATATAAATTTAACCCTAGATTCCTTCATCTGAAAAACTGACATGAGGAAGGAACCATACTACCTGATAATGTCAGTAAACCAAGCTTGAGTTTTTTTCCTCTTTCCATTCTAGTTGTGGTAAAATCTTTAAAGGGATGGTGACTGCCATCTGAGGAGATGTCACTGGGTCTGGGCTTGATTTTGTGGCAGAATTTCACCCATAAAACACAACTGCAGTGTGTGGTCACAGAATAACCCTTTTACAAACCACTGTTGTGTAATAATCTATATCCACTTTTAGAACAAATGGATCCATAAGGATCTGTCTGCATAAAGCTTGGCGAACAAAACCATGAATGAAGCATGAGCAAGTTCATAAAAATGACATTGCACAGACTTTAAGTAGACGTGCTTATGTACGTGTTGTCCCCTTTCTTTGTGCTTGAGGTTAGTGCCTGTGACTGTCCAGTAACACATGGACTTGCTGGCTCTGTGTTCCTTCATGTGCTATTGACGCTTGTGGCTCCCAAGGCTCTTCTTAATTGTCGCCTGAAACTGACAGCTTTTTAGTTCAAGTGTCTAGCAGTGCACTTAATGAAGCCTTTAAAATGATTGTTTTAGCACATGATTAGGTTTCTAATTTTAAACCATCTAATTGGCTGGCTTACAACTGAAAACTGAAAACCAGTTTATAAAGGTTAAAAAGAATATATATACCATGATGGTGCTTCCTGTCAGATCTCAGCCACTGCCCACTTTAGAAAATGGAATTTGTCTTAGAATTCACGACTCCCCATTTCTATTGCAGTCTTACTCTCAATCCTGATGACTCGTTTTTACTGTGAAGTGGTGGTATTCCTATGCTGTAGCATGATGTTAGAATTCTGGTTTTGAGAATGTTCAAGAAAGAATATATGATCTCAGGTAGCTGCAGTAGCAGAGTAGAGCAAACAGTGTATCTAGTTCAGATGTTGACTCTTTGAATCAACCATATGTAGACAGTAGTATGGGAGGAAACACTTATGTAGGTCCTGTGCTTGGTAGGAAGATACTGGGAGGTTTTCTCTGCTGTGCACCATGTGTTGTCTGTATGTACAAAGAACTCAAATTGCGATCAATAGATCTCTGCTAAAGTTCACAGGAAGGCTCCCGTTATCAGTGCAGACTGCCCGTGTCTGAGCAGTCACAGGTGTGACTGTGTGTGCCTTTCTTTCTAAAGTCTTATCCTGCCATTTCTTTCCTGAAAAGTCTTTACTTTCTACACAAGGAAAATTTGTTTTAAAACTTAATGGCTGTTTACAGCAAAGTGCTAACTTTGATTTAGTCTTCAATTAAGAATTTGATTTTTTAGCCTGACTAAAGAATATCAAGGAGGCTTCATGGTACAGTGGTTGAAATGTTTGGCTGCTAACCAAAAGGTCTGTGGTTCGAAGCCACCAGCCACTCAAGAGAAAGTTGTGGTAGTTTGCTTCCCTAAAGATTTATAGCCTCTGAGACCCTATAGGGCGGTTCTACTCTGTCTTGTAGGAGCACTGGGAATTGGAATTGACTTGACAGCAGTGGGTTTGTTTGTGTTTATGGCAGTGTCATCTCCCCACCCCCACCTCTGTTTAAAGTAGTGAGTACTTTCTTTGGTACTGTGTCTCAAAAATATTTTTTAAATGGATCCTGCCTGCAGTTACCTTACCTTAAAACAGCTAAGCTGTCGCACTGAGCTCTTAAAATACTGCATTATGATTATATAGAGCAGCCATCGTAGCCAAGTTAATGATGAACTGAATGTTTCTTTTACCAATTTTTTGATCTCCTCTAAGCTTCAGTTTTGAATCCAGTAATCACTGTAGTTCTGCTAATTTCTAGGCCCAGGATGCTTCCAGCTGCTGAGGCCTACTAGTTATCAGGCAGTCCATAGTGAGGAGTTGTTAAGAGTTGGCTGCTCATTTCCTTGAGATCACTTTCAAGAGCAGCAACTCCTGTCACTTCCCCCAGATATCTCTAACCCCTGTGGATATGGCTCAGTGTGGAATGGAAAACCTCGGAAGACTTCCGCAGAGAAGGACATAGCTGGGGTTGCTGTGAGCCCACAGGTGGGACGGAGCGTGGTCCTTCCCCCTCCAGCCCGATGTCAAGAGATTTTCTCAGCAGAGACATTTCTTAGTGCAGCTGCTGAGCCTTGGTTACCCATTTGCCAAACTGGAGAGTTGCATTTATGCCTTTGTGAAATGTTCATGTTTAATAAATTTAATTATTATGTGTCATGGACAAAATTGGTGTTTAGACTTTTTCAGTCTGTGTAAAACTTTCCTTGAGAAATTTGGTGAACAAAAAAAGGTCTCTGATAATTTTTGTCATTTATACTCATTTTATGCCACCAGCTACAAACTTAACTTCAGTTTACACCCAGGCTGATGTGACCCATGCAAAAACTGGAAACAAAAAGTCTTCTTTTCTGTCTTTGTCTTTGCTCGGGCAATGTGGCAGCGAAAGGAAGCTTTCAGTAGGGACCAGCCTCTCTTGTGAACTTGTGCACAGATTCGCTGCAAGCCATTTTCATGAATTGACAGGTGAATTTATGTGTTATGTTAATACAGTGGAACTGATGAAGTTCCTTTTCTTCTGATGTGCTGTTGTTTTTCTCTTTTTTCCCTGTCACCCCTTCAATTTTTACATGAAGCTTTCTCTCAAGTTGGTAAGCACAATTATTTCATGCATGTCCTGAATCTAATCAGGTTTTTCTGTGTATGTTTTGTGGGTGCTGTGCCGGTGACTGTATCTTCAAAATTAACTGTTGCTTTCTGTTTCTTTTGCGTGTGCTTTTATTGGCATTTCCTTATTAAACGTTTTGAATACAGAGGTTGAGAATTTAATAGACGTGATTGTTATCTTTTAAAGCAGCTAAGAAAATTAACACTTAACATCATTTTCATTTTCTTTATTATCAGGGCTTTAAGAGGATGGCAAATATTCATACAGTGTGTCTATAAATGTAAACATAAATATTAAATGTTGTAGAGTTTCTGTATTTTATCATTTTGAATAAAAATGAATTTTATAATTGAAAGCTACTGCTCAAGGGCCGTGACTAGATGAACAAAGCAGGAACTCTGAGGGGAGTTCAGAGGAATGATGCCAGCCTGTGGTGGCCACTCCACTCTAAGGTGGCCTTCGAGAACTGAAAAACCATCAGGTTTCTCGGGGGCCACTTAAACATGTGTCTTCTGGTTGATGATTTTTAAGAGGCCACAAGATGACTTTATGAACAGTGAAAGCCTCCTAAGCCTTTCAGGATTATTTACTTAGTGTCCTGTGTTGTTTTATTTAACTTTATTGCCATAGTGAATATTCAAACTAATAATTAAACTTATTAAAAGAAACTCTTAACCAACATAACCATAACAATACTTCAGATGTGTGTAAATCACATAATATTCTCAGATTCTACAGCCAATATCCAAAGATAATGGACAATGATAAACTGTGACAATTTAACCAGGAATAAGATAAGCTCTTCATGCACTGTTGCTGATAACTTAGGCCAGTATCTGATGGTTATCCTTACATATACGTTTATATGTACATACATTTACATAAAATATATATGCATACATGGGCAGGTATATGTAATATATACCTTTTCAACCTATTCAATGTTTGGCAACTTGCACAGTCCTAAAGAAAAGGGTATTTTATTAAACTAAACATTTCGTAGACTGAAATAAAATCCTGAGCTGAATCCTTGACTAAAGTCTCTAGATAAAGGAAAGACATCGAGACACTTAAATGAATTTAGTTCACTGGTAGTATTAATTTGGGAGAAATTGGCTCAGTTAACTTGAGAGTTTTCCCCAAATACCAGGGTTTCTTTCTTGCCCTCTGTTCTTTTGCTGGAGTGCTAACAGCAAGAAGTGATATGGTTAGAGTCCTTCTGTTTGAAAAACATTTTACCAACGTGGTATTGAATTGTTGTATACCATTACTTTGGAACAAAGATGTGCTTTGAAACAAACAAAAATAGCTTGGGTATAAAAAAAATAAATCACAAGAGGCATTTATGCTGTTTGGTCAGCCGTGTTGCCCAGGAACAAGTTTTTGACTCCATTAGCGTGTCAAGTAAGATCCTTTCACATAGCTGAGCCATTTGAAATACATGTGGAGATGCCTTCTGGGAGCATTGCCACCTGGTATAACTGCTGGTCTTATTGTAAACTGGGCAGCTCCAGAGATTTCAGAAAATGTTTTGACTCAAAACTAGGAATAAAAGTTCCTTCATAGGCTAGAGTATTGTTTAAAAGCATTTAAGCGTCCAAAAGACTGATTGGATACAATAACCTTTCAGGATCCCTCTCTGGAAACCTGAAGTTTCTTTGGCTTGAGAAGAAGCTGTTGACCTGAATCTCCCAAGGGGGTGTGGAGTTTTGTTTTGAGGGGGCTAGTGACTGAATAACAACACAAAGACAGACGTCTATTAAAAGAAACCTAATTGTTTGAAACCCTGGTGGTGTGGTGGTGAAGTGCTAGGGCTGCTCACCACCTTGAATCCGGGGAAACCCTATGGGGCAGTGCTGCTCTGTCTGGGGGGTTCCTGTGAGTCAGAGGTGACTCAGTGCCAGCAGTTGGCTTTAGCTTTTGCACGTCGTCAGTGTGATATTTGTGTTCTTGTTGTTGATCTATTCATAGGTCATAAATAAAGAGTGTTTTACTTACAGATTTCTCGACAGTTACTTACATGACCTGTACACTTCTTCACAGTCTCGGCCTGCGCTGCCCGACACGGTAGCCACCAGCTATGTGTCTGTTTACATTTTGATTTAGTAAAACTTAAATAAATTTTAAAAGTCAGCTCCACAGTTGCACTAGTCACATTTTAGGTGCTCAGGGGTCACAGGTGGCTGATGGCTGATGGCTACTGTGTTGGACAGCACAGAGGCTGAACATTTCTGTCACTAAACCAGTTAGAGGAAAGCTGAGAACGCTTCTGGTCCAGCCCCACGCCTCGGGACAAAGCACGGAAGAAGGGGAGGCTGCCAGCTCTGTGGTCTCGGAGCTCCGTAGCCTCTCCCCGGCCTCTGTGCGTAGGAAGCTCCTGGACCATTTATTTACTAGGTTTCCTGACTTCTGAAGCAGCGTTTCTTACTGCTTTGTTGCATTCCAACTTCAAACAAACAAACAAAAAGATCACGCAATTCTAGAAAATGTGCTGATCCACCATAAGTAAATTCAGCATGAGAACAAATTATTTTTTTCTAAGTGCAGTGATTGAATTGAGGACAAGCAACTAAGTTTTCAACTATTTTAACACTTTTGTACATGTATAAGAAAAAAGTCCTATTTATTTTTATACTGATGATTAGTTACTTTCAGAGTCTGAACTTCGGTGGTTGAGCATTAAACTTCCTTGGGTCGAGCATGGAAACCCTGGTAGCATACTGGCTCAGTGCTACAGATGCTAACCGTGAGGTCAGCAGTTCTCTTGGACACTCTATGGGGCAGTTCTGTTCTGTCTACAGGGTCACTGTGAGTGGGAACCCACGACGGCAGTGAGCTTGCAGCTGGTTTAGCATTAGGGAAAAGTCACTTCCATTCTGGCTCACCCACATCTTCCCACTCATCACACACACACACACAAAACGTGAGAGTCAGAGGCACTCAGTCAGTGCATCTTATGGGAGAGGCTGTGAGAACACTGATGGAAAGGTCTCTGGATGGCCTCTGTGGTCAGCTGTTTGCTGAATCACACATGTAAGCACAGCCGCCTGGCATTTGAACATAATCCCCCAAGGAACTTCAGTCACAAGCCCTCCTGTAAGCTACTTCGCAAACTCGATTTGGGCGTTACATTATCCCAGCCTCTTGCTGTGTACCCACTCCCAAGCCAATCTTGCATTTGTTTGAAAACAATTGAGGCTTCAAAATCTTTTGTAAATTCCCTGGCTTATCCATGGTTATTGAATACATTTATCTTTCTCTGTGAAAATAGCCTCCCTTTAGTAAAAGCGCTTGGTACCACAGCTTAGCCACAGCTTTCTAACAAGGAAGCACGTATGTAAGCCTGGGAACTGTTGATATTTTTTCTACTGAAATCACATGCACAGAGGAAAGACAGCAGTTGTTTTGGGAAGGGAATCAAGATACCACTGCGTAGCTAAGGTTGCCGTCATGCACTGTGGGAAGTTGATTTTTGAAGGCAGGGGCAGCGTTCTCTATGAATTCTTAAGGCTACCCCAATGCTGATGAGCTACCCAAGTGTCAAAAAGTGCATGGGAGAGAAGGATACATCTGTATTTTAAATCCTTTCCACCCAAGCTCCCTGAGGAATGTAATGTCCCATCTGTCAGCTTACGGGTCTGGAAACCTTTGGCCTCAGTGTTGTGTCAGGAGATGAGAAGGAATACTCAGACCAGGGAACAACACACTGCCTAGCCATGGCATAGTTGTGGGGGACGTATCCCTGGTTTACATTAAAGAAACATAAACTTCCTTAGATTAAGGAGTCCGAAAACGTCAGTGTTACCACAGACACTAAGGTAACACTTAAAAGTAACATGAAGACTCTGTCTCAAAATGTGTTTCTAATTGATTGTCACTGGAGTCAGTAGTATTTCTTCCTCTCTGTCCTTCCTGTAGCATTGCTTGTTGCCTTTTCAGAGGCATTTTTGGCTCGCATCAGTGGAATATGAAATGGTTTGTGGGACTTCTATAGTTTGCATGCATTAGTTTTGCATTTCACCTGGGTGTAGTGGGAAAAGCTTTTTTTCCCCCCTATGAAAACTTGTACAGACTTCTGCATCCACCTGGTATCAGGGAAATCTTTCCTGCAGGCTGTACTCAGTATTTTTTTCTTTATTTTAATTTTTTTTTTGAAGGAGTTCATTAGGGCTCTCTGGCTTCTCATTTATATTTGCATTTGCAGGGTGCAACCCCAGAGGATTTCAGCAACCTGCCACCAGAACAGAGAAGGAAAAAGCTACAGCAGAAGGTCGATGAATTAAATAAAGAAATCCAGAAGGAGATGGATCAAAGGTAGGGTGGATCAATATGACTTACTAAGAAATTCAGTTCACAGTGGAAATATGGCAAATCATAAATCCTAAAATAGATTGTAAAGTGATTATTTAGGCAGGGTGTTTTGTCACAGATACTCTGCTGGATTGCTTTGTTATAGATTGACAAATTCCCTTTTAATTTAATTAGATTTTATTCTGAGTTTGGGGAGCAAAATACATAATGGTTATTTATTACATGAGTATTCCCATACAAAAAAGAAAAGTGGCATGACTCCCACCCTCACCATTGCCCCATATCATAACTTTGGGTTCACAATCTTTTGGTCTTCCTGTTTGGATAGAAATTAAAAAAAAAAAAAACAGCCTTCAAATAGGCTCTTAAGTCTTACTTTTTTTCATACAGTGTTGATGGTATCTGGGACACAAATGACAGCACGTCCTAACATACACACCACCAGCTGGCAGAGGTATAAATGTGTGCTTGCTCTCAAGAAGAGGCGGTACCAGACTCTCCAACCTCTTGGGCTCCCAGTTGTCTGAGCTGGGGTTGTAGACTGGTCCAAGTACAGAAATAAAAGTGAAAAGGGATTTCATATCTGTTCTCATTTGGACTTTTCTTCTCCACATTTAGAACTTGTCATGCTTCTACGGAAACCCTAGTGGCATACTGTTAAGTCTGCCAACCCAAAAGATGAGCAGTTTGAATCTACCAGGCACTCCTTGGAAATTCATGGGGCAGTTCTGCTCAGTCCCATAGGGTCGCTGTGAGTGAGAATTGACTCGACAGCAGTGGGTTTTGACAATGCTTTAACATCATTTAGGGGATATTTGCTAACAATCCTAATTGAAAAGCTGCTCTATTTATGGCATCTCACCTTGTGTGTTCTTATTGAGTGAAATTGGTGAATCATTCCTTTAGTTGAGATTTGAATTTTTTGCTCTATAAATAAGCCCAGCAGTCATCTTGTGCACAGTACAGTGTTGGAACTGGGGTAAAAACTTGGTTATATGGTTTGGTTTAAATACCAAAGAAAAGGTATGCTTGATTCCCCACACCTGGTGGAGCGGTTACAAACAGGTCATTTTCCAACATGGTTATAGTGCGAAAAAACAGGAACATGGTGACTAACGTTGCCGTAGTTTTGCATTAGAAAAAGGCTTTGTGAAGTGAGCATTTTATCTTTGTGCTTTTTATTCCCTAGATGACCAAATATAACCCATCCAATGCCATCAAGTCAGGTCCACCTCGTGGCAACCCTAGAAGGCAGAGTAGAACTTACTCCCTAGAGTTTCCAAGGAGCACCTGGCAGATTTGAACTGCCAACCATATAGAGTTAATATATTGTAGAGAGTATATTGTATTATGTATATGACTATATTATAGAGTTAATATAAACCTCATGTTATGTATATTATATACATATATATACAATATATATTATAAACCTCATATTGTTTAACATGATACCAGTTAATTTCCTATAATTTCAAGTAACGATGACTGAAGTATATGAGATGGTGTTTTATATGTTGTTGACAAACTTACAACCTCCTCTGTTTCTCTCTGATTGTCCACTTGGGTCAAAGCCATGGAGCCTGGTTAACCTTTGAACCTCTGTGATGAGCTGTTGTAGAGCCAGATCAGGGGGCTGGGAGTCCAGGTGGAGCCAGGACCCAGCTGGAGAGGTGGCCTCAGGGAGACTGAGGGTTCATCGGTGTTAACAGAGAGGAGACGTGCACACTGTCAGATACAGTGAGGGGTGGAGGCATGGGGAGAATTTGTAGAAATTCTCTTCTTGTTATTTCCATCTTTTTAGTTAAACCCAGTTTAAAGTGACTGAAAATGTATTTTTTGATTTGTTGACTTTGTGTTATGTGATTAGATTTTCTTTTGCTGGAGCTTATTAAAATTGGTTCCTTACCCTGACAGAGTTATTCATTATAACCCTTAAACAATTCTAACTGTCGTAAGTATCTTTAAGCATGGGTTAAAGCTATCTCCTAGAGATAGCCTCCAAACATGTCTGCAATGTTTTTCTGGGAATTCCTCCCTCTGGCCACTGTGGGCTAGCTTCCAAAACAGCATTTCAGGAAGGGCATGTGATCATGCAAGATGTAGCTTTAAGGCTCCGTTGCCCGCCTGTCATGGATACCAGCTGTGAATTTAGTTTTACTCTTAATAGTTGGAATGCCGTGTAATGAAATTTCCAAAGCAATTAGCTCTGTGCTTCTTCATGAGGTAAACATACTGCCACCCACGCTACCAAAAATGTCAGTTGTAGCTTTGGTTTTTATGAAGAATGTGGACATGGAAATATTTGAAGAATGTGCACATGGAAATATTTGGCTTTTATTTGTATTTTATTGTTTCGAGCATAGGGAAAGGTAAGCTCAACTTGTTTCTCACTTGTTGGAGACAGTAGAAGATACCAGGCAAGAGAAATTTAAAAACCAGTTTCTGAGTGGCAGAATTCACATAGAGAATTTTTAGAATGAAAGCTGGCTCCAATATTTCCTTCAAATCTACACGCAGATACAATCCTCCTACACTCCCATTCACATGGTTTCAGAGTGGCGGCAGTGTCTGGCTGACAGCGGGGACTGTTTACCATGTCCTGCTCCTTCTCCTTTTCAGGGATGCCATAACAAAAATGAAAGATGTCTACCTAAAGAATCCGCAAATGGGAGACCCAGCCAGTTTGGATCACAAATTAACAGAAGTTGGCCAAAATATAGAAAAGCTGCGACTAGAAGTCCAGAAATTTGAGGTATGAAGAAGCTGTTCTTGAAAAGTTTTTGTTGGGGAAGAAAAAGAAACCAATGCAGTCAAGTGCCCACTGCTGTAGAATATCACCACCGTTTCTCTCTCTGGGAAGGAGCCATCTTGGAATGTCAGACTGTTTCATGAGCTGTGATGAGAGGAGCACTACTGTCACCCATTGAGTCTTCTCCTTCCCAGCATGTCCCAGCTTAGTTGTGCCCCTGGAAACTGACACTGTTTGAAGCTGTGTTTCTATGCAATGTTTTGCTTTTTAAATGGAAGTGTTTCACTTAAGTTTGCTCTGCTTTCTTTCATGTTAATACAAATACAGTCAGAAGCATATCATCCTGTCATCACAATGAATCAAAAAAGGAGTTTTAAAAAAATCCATCGTAGTATGTTACTGTCTTTGCAGAACACTCATTATGAAAACTTGCAAGTGAGAGAGCGGGGCAGTTAGAAGCTACAAAAAGCCTCTTTTTTTCTCCTTTGAATGTAAAGATTGCAGAGCATGGAAAAAATAAACCAGTAACTAATTCTAATCATAAACCAGTAACTAATTCTAATCAGAATTGATTATTTGTAGCAATGAAGAGTCAAACGTGGCTGTGTCCATTCTTTTGAAAATCCATTAGTGTTCCTTCTACTGCACTGCAAACAATTGCATAAAAATAAATCTGCTTCTACTTCTCCACCTTTGGCTGAGTTGAAATGTTGCCTTTGAATGGGTTTCTGTGATCAAGCACAGATAAACTGGAGACTCTGTCCTCATATAGTCTTTCCACACCAGTTTAAACGCCCTTGAGTTTGGTGCCCTGAGCTCTATGGTCAGGCCCTTGGCTGAGTCCAGGCAGCATCGCACATTGTTTTTCGTTTCAGGCCTGGCTGGCTGAGGTTGAAGGCAGGCTCCCAGCGCGAAGCGAACAGGCCCGCCGACAGAGTGGAATGTACGATGCCCACAACCCACCGTCAGTCAATAACTGTGCTCAGGACCGCGAGAGGTACAGTATCTGTATGGTCCCATTTGTTTTGTCAGCCTGCCGTCTGCAGAAGAGTAATTTTGTTTTGTACTTATCCCCAAATTGTGGAATCTGGATATGTACGTAAGGCATTTCTTCGATACCAAAGTACCTGCTAATAGTTGATTTGTGATTTTTTTTTCCCATGATATAAATCTAAAATTCAGTATAGATTGGGATCTACATATACGGTATCACTTAGGGTGATCTTCATTACAGCACTTGGGGTAACAAGCACTTGGCTGTTATGTCAACTGAAGTCAGTCCTCACTGAAGCCAGTTGCTATAGTTGCTGTGTGTTTTTCTTTCTTGAGCAGCCCAGATGGCAGTTACACAGAGGAGCAGAGTCAGGAGAGTGAGATGAAGGTGCTGGCCACAGATTTCGATGACGAATTTGATGATGAGGAGCCTCTTCCGGCCATAGGGACTTGTAAAGCTCTCTACACGTTTGAAGGTGACTCTTCATGTCAGCCTAATTTCCTTTTTCTTTTTTCAAAAAAATGGTATTTGAGTCATTCTTTAGTTTTCATTATCTGAACTTTCTTTGGAAGCTTTTCAAATCTTACTCTTTTGTACTACTCCTGGCACTCTTAATATTTGGTTGATGACCATATCTTCTGACTTGCAATCCATACAGTTTAACAGCTATCAATGAGCTGCAGTGGAGAGTATGGAATGAGGATTATTTTATCTGTCTGTGCAGTGTTAGTAGGGCTCCTGTCTTGTAAAGACATCTGAAAGCAGAGGACACAGGTGGTATGGTGTGGCACTCACCCGTACAGAAATGAAGCAGATACACAGTATCTGCCTGCAGTAGTTACCAGAGAAGGGGTACAGAGTGAGGGGTGAGTTTATAGGAGAACTCCTTAAAGGGTTCAAAGAATGCTTTGTATTGTGGTCTGTCCGCGGGGTTGACATTGCCACCACGGCAGTAAGGAGAGCATAGGGTTGTTTGTGCAGCTGAGGTATGTTGGGGGACAGTAGCAGCAGAGCAGAAGACTAGAGAGCGGGAGGCATCACTTGGGGGCTAGGTAGGAGAAACATTTCTGTTTTGTTTAACAAATAGTGAGGAAAGGAAGATGTTGACATAATCAGAACTATACCGTAGGAGATTTACTGTGACATATGTAGGGTAGATTAGAAAACAGTCCTAATAGAAAGACAAGGCTAATATTTCTCAAACTGATGACTGTTGAAGCAACGTCCTGTAAAATGTTAATAAGGATGCTGGAGACAAAGAAAAAAAAAGTTTCAGAACTCGGATAAGTTTGGGAAGTCCTGAGATAAATTCCTTTTACAGATTTCCTTCCTACAGGACCCTTCAGAGCCTTTTGTGGACTCAGTGTGCTTGGTGACAAAACCAAAAAGAGAAATGTCAGTTTAAAAGTCACCTAATTTTATTCCACATCCAGGCTTTCCCCACTCCCCACCGTACCCCTGTTGTCAGCTCTGTAAACAGTTTGCCTTTCAGAATACTAGTTTAGGGAGTGGTGGGTACTTATATGAAATTATTTTCACGACTGGCCTTGGGGTCTTGATTAAGGAACAGACACAAGAGAAGCTGCAGGTGGCAGACTGCTCAGGCCTGCAGCTGACTGGAGCCGGCCAAAGATGATTACCCCAGTGGCATTCCTGGAAGACTCGCGCTGTCCACTGAGACAGGAAATGGAAAGGGGGTCTAGTTTGGGAGAAAAAGTGACTTTTTTTTAATCCATGTTGAATTTCAGGGGACAGGGAAGCATCTAGTGGAAATGTGCTGCAGCCAGTAGGGAAAGAATCAGAGTTATGAGAAAGAGATTCAGGATTAGTGTTTTAAAAAGTATAATTGAAAGCATGGGAGTGCTTTCACCCCAAGAAAGAAATCCAGGGGGATAGAGTAAGACTAGAAGAGGACCAAAAACTTACCCTTTCTTTTGCGACCAAAGAGGGCTCATTGGATAAGTTACAGAAAGATCTTTAGAGAGACAGAAGGTAAGAACTAGAAGGTTCTGTGTAGGATGAGAAAGTTTGGGTGCAGTAGATACAGGTTCAGTGACGGTAACTGCCTGCAGGAAGTCAAAGTGGGGGTGAATTTTGCACAGATCTGCTCTGTGGCCATACCAGTTGCCTTGCATAGGTCCCTGTTTGTTCTTTACCTGAATTTAACAGGAAAATACTAAAACCTAAAATTTAACAGGAAAATACTAAACCTAAAATACTCCAATAATTGTTTTTTCAGGTCAGAATGAAGGAACTATTTCAGTCATTGAAGGTGAAACATTGTATGTTATAGAGGAAGACAAAGGTGATGGGTGGACCCGCATTCGGAGAAACGAAGATGAAGAAGGTTATGTGCCCACTTCATACGTCGAAGTCTATTTGGACAAAAATGCCAAAGGTGCTAAGACTTATATTTAATACCACTTTAAAAAAAAAAAAAAAAAACTTTTTATAAAAAATACCTTGGAGTTGTTTCTCCCCACAACTATGACTGTTATAGGCAGTTCTTCAGAAGACTGGATGGAACCCCTTGCAGTCCATATTCCACATAGCCGCACAGAGGATGTTAGGGATGGCACGCCGAATTCCCTTGGCTCATTTTGATCATAATCAAGTTTCACTTGCTAAGATAAAGTTTTATGTGGAAATCTGCCAACTGCCAATTTACAACTGTGTCATTTGAAATATGATAAACATTTCTTCTTTTGGCAGTGTCTGTAGATTTAAAAAAAAAAGTTGCATTCTAGCTTCGAATCAGTTTTCTGAATTTCAGAGTCCACACGTCACGGAGTGCAGAAGACTTCAGCTCTCTTATTTATGTCTGGTATCCAACAGGAATAGGACAACATCAGAGTGTTCAAGTGTGCAACCCAACAAACCAAACTGTGCTAGTTTGTTAAATTTTACATTCACTTGAAAGGCCATCGTCAATCAAATAAAATCTCCCCTTTCTTGAGTAAAGACAAAACCTAACTGTGTGTGTCAGAGTGAAACTGCTCCATAGGGCTTTCAAAAGGCTGGCTTTTCAGAGGCGGTTCACCAGGCCTTCTTCTGAGGCACCTCTGGGAGGCCTTGACCCTCCAGCCTTTTAGGTTAACAGCTGCGCATAGGAACCATTTGCACCACCTAGAGCCTCCTCAATAAAGAAGAAAATTCTTAGAGTAGCACTAAAAATGTTTTACTTAACATGGTTAAAATCATTTATTTCAGGATACCCTCTTCTGTGTAGGATCCCAAACAACCAATGGAAATCTGAAAAAGTATGGTCAGTTAATCAGTTGATGTTTTCCGTGACACTATCATCCCTCCACCAAACTGATCCAGTTGATCAGATGTGTCAGTGCTATTTAGATAGATTTATTCAAAAGCAGTGCATGTCCACACCTCACTTCCCTTTCTTTGTCCTCACACTGGGGTGTCTTTCTATTGGAGGTTTGTGGCAAGTGGGCTATATTCAGTTCAGGTGTCCCCAGGAGGTCTGTGGGTAGAACCAAGTTGGGGAGCCAGTACTTGCAGACATAGACAGTGATCTCAGCACATTACTTTCAGAGTCAGGAGTGGAGTTCAGTGACTGGCATCTTGAAGACTCCAGGTTTGAAGGCACTGGAAATTGTTTTAAGTAGCAAACCTAATGGCTCATTTTGGAAAATTATGTGATTAACTTTAACCAGAACAAAATAAAATTTCTCATCATCTTTTAAAGAAATCTGGGCCACATGGAAATTTGCATTCTCAAACTGGCACTGAAGCAGAAGGACGAGTAGTGAACTTGGTCAAACGCACAGGTACCCAGCCCAGCGTTACTTTCTGCCCAGTGTGCAGACTATGTCCAGGTCACAGAAAACTGGTGATAAATGGGTCAGGAGGAAGGCACTGGGGGTAGACTTTATTTGATTTTGAAAATTATTTATTCATACCCTTTCTACTTTTAAATAGGAAAATTGCCTTCTTGCCTTTACAATACTGGCTCATTTTATAAGCAAAAGTCAGTTGAATCACATCGGGGGACACAAACTAGCGGGAGTTTATAGCTGCTTGTTGCTGTGGTGGCCTGTGTTCCAAGAGCAGCAGCGGGGTGTCTTAAATTCCACAGGGGACAGCAGAATGGAACTTACTGATGCTTACTTAACGACAGCCTGACTGAAAACAAAAAACATACGAAAGATCTTTTGATTTTGAAATAACTAATGGGTTTTCTGTTGTAAAGATAGAGATCCCACAAACCCTTCACCTTCACTTTGCCCGACGGTTAAGAGCTACATCTCACACGATTACAGTACACTGTCAAAACCAAGAAATGGATGCTAGTCAGCCTGACTTTTTCAAATGTACCTATCTATGTAAGTAATTAAAAGTAAAACTTTTATATTATTTTGAATTACTATGCCTCTACTGACATAATAAAAGTACTTATCCTGACCTCTTCAGGGCAGTTGCTTTAGTTCTCCTTTTTAAGTATTAAAGAAGGAAAAAAACCCAGCCGACCACAGCAACCTGTTTTTATGAGCAGTATGCGAGGTTACCAAGGAGTCCAGGTGGCACAGTGGTTAAAGCAGTCGGCTGCTAACTAAAAGGCCTGCAGTTTGTACCCACCAGCGGTTCAGCAGGAGAAGGATGTGGTAGTCGGCTTCCATAAAAGATTTACAGCCTTGGAAATCCTGTGGGGCAGTTCTACTTCAGGCATGTAACCAAGTGCATGGGAAACTTAAAATGTTAAAATCTATCTGACAATGAACTAATTTCTAGACTGTTAGCTATTGAAGGAAGCAAGCTAAATTCTGAACAAGCCTAAAATAGGGCAAGACCAGGTTCGTCTTTAAAAGCCTGCCTTTGAAAAGTGGGACGTTTTGTGAAGGTGGTGTTTTATTTCCTTGGCATCGTACAAATCTGGTTCAGAAAAGAGCTCCAGTGGTTTGCAGAGGGCGGGGGGAGGGGAAGTATTTGTGTATATAAATTTATGATCATTATTTTAAGATATGTACCTTAGCACCTGTAACAAATGAATATATGTGATCCTGACTGAAGAGATATTTTGTGGGTTTAGTACCTCTGGTCATGTGTCAAGTGTTAGGAAAAGCACTGAAACAATTTCCAAACCATTAGAAGTTAATATTTCCACCCAAAGCAGTTTGTTTTCTGATGACAGTTCTCTGGAGAAAGAAAAGAATCAAAAGCTCAGGTGGTTTATAAAGCTTTCTCTTTTCATTTAGAGATGCGCGTACAGGTTGATAACGTGTGTGTGGAAGCCTTTCCCACCCATCTTCTTTATCAGTCGGCTTGCCATCACCCCAAGTATGCTACTTTGGGTGAGGCTGCTGCCGTCTGGTGCCCCAAACTCAAAGCATTTTGTTTTATTTTAAATAATGCCAGTGCACTTTTTTGGTGTGGCGTCATAAGATACGGTTGTTTAATAATTGCCAAAATGTTTAGACCAGAGTAATTTTCAGTCATTCAGTCAGATTGTGACTTCTTTTCTTGTGGTCTTGTTTTTGTGTTTTCAATTGTTTTAAATATATCCGTAGCTCCCTCTCCGAATATATTTGTATATACTGCAAATTAAAAACTAAAAGGATGACTTGACTTGATGTAGCTGTTTTAACGTTTTTACTCTTTTTTTCTGTTTGTTTGGTTGGTTATTCTGCTGCCTGCTGACCTTTTTGTTTTTGTAACGGCCGGGGAGGCTGCCAGAGTGTCACCCTGGTAGCTAGGGTCCCTGCTGCCTGCTCCACACTTGACTTTATTAGACACTTGGGTTCCGAGTAAGTTTTGTTTGAATACAGCCAACATGACTATTTCTTTCTCTTCTTACTCTACAAGAAAAGAATCTGTCTGGCACCTTTTAGTTGTACCCTCTCGTCTGCCTCTCTAATAAAAGTTATATTTTTTCTCAGTGTTGTGTATTTAAATGATTTTCAACCTTGCCAAGAAAAGTAGTCTGTGTCCTACGAATATTTCACTCTTTCGTCTTTAATAATGGGGAATTTCCTGGCCAAATGCTTTTTTAAAATTCTATTTCCCTCCTTGAATGATACCAGTCTCCTTGTTTCTTACCCCGTATGTATACTGAAGGGCTGAAAAAAGTCTCTTTCTCCTGTTTCTCTTCTATCTCCTCAAGATGATGAACTTTCACTGTTTATTGCTGACGAAACACTGAATGAGATGCTTTCCTTTTCACCAAAGATTTTATACTTGACTGCTAGAGAACCAGGAGTTTCACACCAAGACAATCAGGCCTTAATTTTCCTTGCATCCTTCTGGGAAGCTAATCACAATCTCACTCTTCCTTTCAAAATTACATTTATTAAAAAGATTCGTCAGGATGGTTCGCCTGGAGATGAAACTGTGAAAGTTCCTTATCTCAGAATGAGCTTGCAGTGACCAATTGCTCTAAAAATACCCGTCCCCTCCCCCTGCTTCCTTCCTCCTCCTCCTCCCCCTCCACTCCCCACAGTGGGCATTAGCTGCCTTCTTCTCTAACCGAAAGTTTTTCTTTCTCTTTTTGTGTTGTAGATTCCTAAAGGTGGTGTTACCGGGACCCAGAGCCTTGGGGTGAGCCTTCCCAGGAGCAACCACTTGGTCTGCTTGTCTCCACAGGCCTCCAGCGCACCGTGCAAACAGACTCCTGGTCTGGTCTGGAGTGTAACACTTGAAATCTCAACCTGACATGACACCCCACACCATTCAGCTGCTGGCCTTTTTATTTCTTTTCTTTCTGCAGCATGCTTCTCTTCCGGCTCGGCTATTCCCATGGCCCAGTCTGGCCGCCTCTTTGGAATTGTTCTCTCCCCGCTCTGCACAGGCAAGAGAAGACCACCAGACAGTCCCCGCCCTTTCGCTGGCTGTTCAGCTCTCAGTCCACCCGGGGTTGGCCCTAACCGATCCTCATTTCACACCGTGCCTTCTGTGAAAACTTTGCCACTAGTCTCTTGAAGAGACTAACAGAATCTGGATAAGGTCCGACTTCCAGGTGGACTGAGGGCCCTTCCGTCATGTATGTATTCCCGTCTCATTTACACGAGTGACTGCACCATCTTTCTGAAGTCCATTAAGTAGTCAGTAGTCCTTTTCTGATTGAGCCCCCTGCTCATGCTAAACTTGGCCCTCTCAACATTTTCTCAGCCCCAGAGCCTCTGTAGTGGGGGCCAGGGTAGGCGTACACACATAGGTTTTTGTTTTGAGCCCTGTCTTCAGTGGCCTAGAGAGTCCAAACTGGAAGTCAGATTCTGGCCTGCGTGCTAGCCCCGCTCCTGCCTGTGTCCACCGTCCACAAGGTCAGCAGTCCTGGCTGTCTCTCCTGTTGTCTCCCCACTAATGAAAACTGCAGCTGGGGGTGCTTTGTGAATTCG
This sequence comes from Heterohyrax brucei, assembly GCA_028571685.1. Classification (NCBI taxonomy): domain Eukaryota; kingdom Metazoa; phylum Chordata; class Mammalia; order Hyracoidea; family Procaviidae; genus Heterohyrax; species Heterohyrax brucei. Next base: position 81,705,026 of record CM053150.1, on the reverse strand, counting down.
TGTCTCACCTCTGCACTAGCTCACTGCTAATTCTCTTCTTTCCATGAATTCCAAGATGTGCATCTTAGGATTCGAGTGCTTTCCTCGCCAAGGACCCTGTGCCTCTGTGGTCCTTCACGTGGTCCTGTGGTTCTGGCTTCAGCATTTTATCACATGGTCTCCAGGCCACCCTGAGTTAACTGACTTTGTTTTTTGAGCTTAGTTTCCTGCCCTCTATGGATCTTTGAGGAAAAACTAAGGTCATGTAACCTGTGGCCACTACGCCTTAGAGCAGCATAGCTTCTCTTCTCATTTGGTGCGGAAAAGTGGAGAGCAATTGGCTGTGAGCTTCTGTGAACCAAGAACCCCACCTGAAGCCTTTTGTTTGACATTTTCAAGTCTTCATGTTTACGGATGTAAGACAAGGAATTCTTAACAGGAGCTAAAGGGACAGGGACTACAAATACAGATCCTAAGTGTTGGCCCACCTTTGTTCAGCGGTTTGTTGCATGTGTGGAAATTAGGAAGATAACTGCTCTCAGCAAAACAGGGTTGCCCACACACCACGCTTCAGCAGCAGCCCAGTCAGGCCTCAGTGACCAGAAACCACAGGCTGGGCAATGCCAAGGCTGGGCCGTTGAAGAGGAAATGACTGCAAGTTTAACAAGAGAGGGAGCATGAGCCTTCTGTCACTCTTTTGTCCCCAGAATGGAGGCTGGGGAGGCAAAGTGGGCACCGAGAACTGGACCTTTCCGCAAGTCACGGAAGCTCCTGGGCTGCTGCCTTAGCGCAACAGGTGTCCCTTCCCTACTGTGGACGACCGTACCGTGGTGTACTTGTCAGTCATGCAAGAGGGCTGGTTTGGCAGATTACATCAGTGATGCTAAAGAGAGGGTCAGGAACACCGCACTGCCTCTGCAAACCAGTAGGTGTGTGGTTAACAATGTCCCAGCAGCTCCAGGAAGGGCTCTCTGTCACCGCGGCAGCCAGGGATCTCTAGCAACTTCTGAACATCACCACATTAAGCTAACCACTCTGCAAGGATGCTAAATGGTGTTTTTGTCTATTTTCACTCTGTTTTTAGAGCCTCGGTAATGCATGTACATGGCATTTCTCATATTCTGGGTCAGGATAGATTAATTTCTTGCAACTTAGGGAAAAAAGTATAAGCTGCTGTAATTTGTTCTTCTGATGTCTGGTAAACCCAGTATATGCTTGTACCCCACCCCCTGTAGTTCCTGGGCCTTTTCGTTTCCTTCTGTACCACCTGGGTCCAAAAAAGAATGAAAAATGAGTGCTTTTAAATGCTGAACCTTGGTGTTTGCTTTTTTGCCTGTCTGTGTAGCTGTGTGGAAAGAGCAATGCTGTACCAGCTGGGCTTATTAAAGGAAATAAGTTATTACCTGATGATAGCTGAGATGTATCACTTACTCTGGGAACCTTGCTGTGAACCATCTGTGTATTATTACAAGCACCTCACGTATCATAGAAATTGCTTCTCATTCCTCTGCCGTCCACTGCCTGTCCCTTTGCCACCAGTGCTAGACTATTGTTGTAAGAACGAATATTTTTAAAGACCCTGCCCTGCAAGTGACTTAAAAACAAAATGAAAGAGAGGAACTCGTCATTTACCCTGGTCGTCCTTTTTAGGATAGGAAAAAAAAAAGGCATGGAAAGCTGTAGTGGGATTTTCCTTTGAGTCTTTATCACTCTCATCTTGAAGCTTTTGGGTTGTTAGGCACAGTCGAGATAAACCTGTAGCTTGCCTCACCAGCAGTAACACAAAGGCCTCTTAGCGCCTTTCGGTAACATCCGTAATTGCAGAAGTTTATTGAACATGAGAAAGATAAGTTAGTGCTAAGTATTTTTCTGGAAATTTTGGTTTCATGCTGTTTATTGTCTCTGCCTTCTGTGCTTACATCATCAAACAACTTTTTTAGAAAATAATCCAAGATTCTATTTTAACATGACACACTTTTTTTGTTTTTCGTTTGTGTGTGTGTGTTGCACTAATTCTAAACTTTGGAGGCATTTCAGTGTTGTAAGGGTCCATTGCCATTGCGAAGGTCTTGGAACTGCCCATTCGTCTCTGAAGATGGAATTAAACCAAATAAAGTGCTTCCATTGGAAGGCTTATATCGACCTTGTAACTATATGTTAATCCTCTAAATGTTAAATAAAAGTATAACTTCTAGCACAGTATCATGGGATTGTTTTGTTTCAAGAAGAACCGACCCAAGTCACTGGTGGTGGTAAGAGCCAACTGGGCTGAGAGGGAAGGTGCTGGGCTCTGGTCTGCACCCTGTCTAATTGACTGGTCAACCTAGATCTAGGCTCTATAGGCTGCAGGAAGGGCTTGGGGCTTAGATAGCTCTAATTACCACGCCCCACCCCCACGAAGGAGATGTGGTAGTGCAGTGCTTAAGCTCTCTCACCTGCTAAGCAAAAAGCTGACAGTTGGAACCCACCAGCTACACCATAGGACCAAGATGTGACAGTTGGTGTTGGTCAAGATTACAGCCTGGGAAACCCTATAGGGCAGTTTGGCTCAGTCCTAAAAGGTTGCTGTGAATCAAAATCAACTTGAAGGGAGGGGGGTTGGTTTTGTTGTTTTAAGTACCATCCCATCTCTGTCTCCCAGTCAGAGACATCAGTGGTAGGAGATCCAAACCTGAGGCAGTCTAAGAGAGTCAGTTTTTCAGCAGACAGCTAGCTAATCCAGCTTTTCAGAGACCCTGGTGGAAAAAGGAAATCAGAACACATTTGCATTTCCCTGGTAGTCTGGTGTCACGGTGCTCTAACAGACTCTTGGTAGCTTGGCTGGCCTTGGTAATTGTGCATGAAGCTCTGAGCTCGATACCATGGGATGTGTGCTGTGGGGGTGAGGAGGGAGAGGTAGGGAGCACTGTTTTCATGTCCTCTGAAAATATCACTCAGCCTTTTATGGAAAGATTCAGTTGGTTTGTGCCCATATTGCTGTTTCCCGACGTTCTTTAGAGCTGTTTAGAACAGTTGTCCGGGGAATGGAATCTTGCCAGCTGCACGCAGCGTGGGCAGGGCAGCCCCAATGCCAGTTGTCGGTTAACTTGCTGTGGAGTGGTGTGTGAGGTCATCAAGAAGAGAAAGTGCCCAGTGACAGCCACACCTCACAATAGCTTTAGCTTCCTCCCACAAATTGCTGGAACTGGCTTTTAAAGCCAGATCTTCTTCAGCTCCTCTGTTGTCATTAGTGCCCAGGAAATCTGGTCGATAAAGGTGTTGGCTAGCCAAAGCTTCCAAACAAGAACTGACATACACACCACTGACTTGGAAAGGTGCCAGTTTAACCCATCCAGAGATGCCTTAGAAGATCAGGCAACGTGCCTTGAGAAGCATGTGAAGTGTCGTTCTGCTCTGTAGTCTACAGGGTTGCCATGAGTTGGAGTCCACTTGAGGGCAACTAGTTGGGTTTTAGTGTAAACCTCTGCGCCGCAAAGAAACAAGGAAAAATCAACTGTCTTAACTGAAGCCCTTCTTGTCTAGGTTGCCAGCGAAATACTAATTTTGGAAGAATCTTAACAGCGTGTCCTTTACAGCCTCTGTGTGAGTGTAAGAGGCAGGGTATCTCCACCTGTCTCCGTTGTGGACCTCACGCCCTGAAGAACCCTGCCAGTTCTTGAGGAAGCTGGATGGTGTTTGCAGGTGTAGGGCACGGGCTCCACCTCAGTTTCCTTAGTTGTAGGGTGAGGATCTCAGGATATCTGCTAACTGGAGTGCTCAGAAAGCACTTGGTGATAAAACTCCGCAGCCGTGATTCAGAGCGTATTTCCGGATTCTCCTGAGAGGGTTTTGGCCTGACATGGGACCCCATTTGCCACTCCCAGCTCTCAGCTCCTTGGTGTTTGAAGCACAAATAACGTAGCCCAGTTTGTCACATGTTCATCTGCCCACTCGACAGAAGTGTTTGGGGGAGTTGGCTCCCCAACCCGTGGCCATCCAGTCATCTGTGCCCACCCCGTGGGGTTGGAAACCATAGAGTCGGTGATCTGCGGCTGCGCTGCCACACCACTCGGGTGTGCGGGTGCACCGGGGAAGCTGCTGCTTTCGTGCAACTTTTGAGTCGGGAAGTACCAGTGAGGCAGTAGGCCTGTCAGTAGACACGTCCCTAACTCACAGGTCAGGCTCCTCAGGTCAGTCTGGAAATACCACCCACCCTGGGCATCCTCACCAAGCCTGTCTTGGCCGCCCAAGGCTCTTTGGTGCCCCACCCCTCCCGCCCACACCACACCCCCAAGGGCTGTGGCCAGACCTGCAGCAGCTTGTCCGCGTGGTGACGGTGGGGTCCCTAGCGGAGGCCAAAGTTAGAGTGTGTGGGAGGATGGAACCACCACGGTCCCTAACTGACAGGGTGACAAGGAATGAAGTGGAAGTGGGCAGGGCTATTAGGCAGGGGCGTCGGAGGGGTGGCATTCAGGCCTGCCCCTCCTCCTTTGTTAAAGGAAAAGTGATCTTCTCCAGTTGTGAAATCCATGGGACAGTCTGGGACTCAGAACTTGAACTCCTGCAGCAGAAAGGATGAAGAGTGCTGACCTCCAATGAGGAACGGAGCAGGAGGGGGCATACTGTGAAAAGCTGCAAACCCAGCTCTGGCGACACGCCAGGGTTGTGCCCTGCCTCTGCCCAGCTGTCTGGGTGAGATGAGCCGCCTCCCTCCTCCTAGGCTCTGCGTCCCTCCAAGAGGCAGCCATCACCAGCGTTGCCAGCCCCCCTGAAAGACTGAAGGCTGCAACTGGTACTAAGCAGCCACTTTGTGTCAAGAACTTTCTCCAGAGGTGGGTGGAGGGCCCATTTCCTGATTCAAACACTTCTCTGTCCCAGTGGTATAGTGAGTGACATTTACTTAAATTACCTCCAATTAGCTGGGATGTCTCTGGGCCATAAAAGGCACAGAAGCAGCTAAGAAAGGCCTTCAGGTGCCTCTGTCCTCAGAGCTGAAGGACCAGAAGCTACAGGCAGCAACACAGGAATTAACTGTTCTCAGTTAGGTCCAGGAAGTCACTGTGGGGTGGGGAAGAATCCTCTCAGTGCCCCCTGGCCTCCTAGCCAGGACAGGTTCCTGCACCTGCGAGCCCACACAGTGTGCACATCCCTTGCTAAACTAGGGGGAGCCTGAGCCAAATCCTGCCCTGCCCCGTCCAAGTACCAGTCCACCAAATGCCCAGTTACCTGGGCTGGTGGTTGATGTCAAACAGAACGATGACACTCCATCACTGGAACAGCTTTCCAAAACCTTGTCCAAAACGTTTGTCCCACTCTTTCATATGCCAAAAAAACCAAACCCACTGCCATCAATTGCCCCTCACAGTGACCCTATAGCTTTTCCTGGAAGCATTAATTCTTTCTGAGCAACAGCTCACTTTGTTCTAACAATTTCTCTCTGACATAGGAAAAGGTGGTGTAGGAAAAAGAGCTATAGGGATTAAGATTCCCAAACACCAGTACTTCACAAAAACTCTGGGGAGCAAAACTAGTGTCAAGAATTGAATTGTGTTCCCCCTCAAAAATGTTTAGCATTTTGACAGGCTACGATTCCCAGAACTTTGTGATGTCCCTTTGTGTTGTAAACCCCACCTCCACGATGCCAATGAAGGAGAATGGCCAGCAGTTGTGTTGCTGGCGCAGGACTCTGTGTAAGACTGTATGTGCCTTGGAGCAATCTTTGGGGATACAGAGAAGCTAGTAAAGAGATTTGGGGACCTCATACCATCAAGGAAGAAAGTAGTGTTGGGAGCCGAGCAAGTCTCTTGGAATGGATGGGAACCCTGTGCCTCAGAAGCTGTCCAGGGGAAGACAGATGACAAGAACCTTCCTCCAAAGCCAGCAGAGAAAGCCTTCCCCTGGAGCTGACACCCTGGATTTGGACTTTTACCCTGCTGGACTATGACAAAATTTCTTTTCTAAAGCCATCCACTTGTGGTATTTCTGTTAAAGTGGCACTAGGTAGTAGGACTCTCATTTTATGTTTGCACTGAATTGAAAAGAGAACAAAAGTAGGAAACTAAGCATGTTGGATAGCCGCATCTTACAAATGTGTTTTCTGATTTGAGTTTGTCAGCAAAAGCACAGGCAGGTGGAAAGGCCTGCAGACACAGGTAGCTGTTGGCCTAGAGACAGCTGCAGGCAGCCAGGGGTGGTTTCTGGCTCCTTTACAGAAGCGTGTTGCTGGAGCAACATCCACACTCAACCTAGAGAGTCTGATGTGGGGACAGCAGGCAGAGAAAGACCCTGGCCTCTGCCTGCCGCTGAGCATTTCCTGTCCACAGCTGGGTCTGTGAGGTAAACCACCACAGACTTGTGTTTTGCCTCCTGATGCCTGGATCCAAGTGTGAATGAGTCCCTTAAAGGCCTAGTACTTAAGAGAAAAAGATACAGGAAACCTTTTAAACATGTCCCTCTCCCCTTCCTTTAGCACAAGAGATGCAAGAGATGATCACCTACCTTCCTGACTCCAAAATAAAGAAAACCTCAAAATGTTTTTATGAACCTTCCATGTTCAACAAGAGCAAATCACAAAGTAACAGACCACTGGTCTCCACATATAACATCCGAATGTGAGATATAATGTCCGAACGTCCGAATGTGAAATATAACATCCAAACGTGAGCAGAAGTAAATACCCTGCCTAGAGATGTATCCTTCTGTGGTAAAACTATAAAAAAAAAAGCGGGTGAATGAGATCCTGGTGGGGAGTCCCCCCCCCCCGGGGGTGGGTAAGGTGGCAGAGGGCAGGCACTGAGAGCCCCGGGGTGTTACCATGGGCCCGGAGATACTACATATGGGGGCTGGAGGCACTGCCACTGTTCCTTTGTTCTCACACTGAATATGTTTCTGTACACTCACGAATGATGTATTCCATGAGTAAATTTTCTTTAAAATCACACATAAAATTCTTCTTACCTCCAATGAGTAAGCAGAAAACGCTAGGGATTACTGTTGTTAGCAACTGTTGCCAGTTGCTAGTGGTCACCTGTGCACAACAGAGTGAAACGATGCCTGGTGGACTGGTATGTCTGAGCCACTGCTGTGGCAATGAAACATCAGCATCACTAAACGGCAGGAAGTTCCCCCACACTAAACCCCTAAACTAAGATGCTGGGAGAGCGACCCTCACTCAGCACTGGAAAGCCTGTTCCAGGTAGCAGGGCACGGCACTCCCTGGATCTCGAGGATCCCCAGCTTCTGCCCTTGAGCATGTCTGAAGGAGGGTAACATCCTGCTTAGCAGGCACTCTCAGTGGTCCTTGCAGCACCAAGTCTACCAGTAACTGGGCACTTTCTGCAGGTACCCATTAACCACAGAGGACATCTGACCCTACCTCTTTGTGGCTGGAGCTGGGGCTGGTTCCAGGACAGCAACCACTGATGGGTGTTTATTAGAGTGGCTCCAGCCTCCTCTTTCGCTCTTTCAGCATCCAGATGGTCTCCAGTTTCAGAAAGCCAAGCAAAAGCCCCTTTCTGGGGATGACCATTTGTAATGTTAAGTGCAGTCACTAAGGGTGGGACCTGGCCCCTCCTCCAGGCGGCCGCTTCCACTTTCCCTCCAGTCACAGAGTTAATGGCAGTGAAGTCACAGGCACCCGAGGGAGGTGTGGGGAATGCATATGTATTTATTGTAACATGGTGAACACAAACCAGACCACTCCGACAGACGTGGGGCGAGGTTACAGTCTGTAAGTCTGTACAGCAGGATGGCTACATCACGGACAGCGCAGCATGCAACCACAGAGGCTCTGGGGACGTGGCCCCTCGCTGCAGCAACATCAGGAAGTCCCAGCACTGCGCTGTTCTCTGATCAACATGCTGCCCCGGCGGGGAAGGCACAGGCTCCAGGGAGAACCGCGTGACAGAGTGAGCGGATGACATGGCACAGGAGGTGGCAGGGGCCCTGGCTACAACTGCCTGTACCATTTCCACTGACATCTGCTTCTGTGGAGACTGAAGGCCGCAGCAGTTTGGGTGTTTGGTCCCACAACCCTTTCCCCACCCCCACTTCCTATGAACCTTAGGGGCAAGCGCCGCGCCCTGAGCTGTCTCTTCGGAAGGCTTTAGAATCACCAGGAACAAGACTGAGTTCAAGGTGTGCTTGGTCTTGCTCAGCAGCCAGAAGAGACACTTCTAGAGGCCTGTTTGTGAGAGCTGCCCTTGGTGCCACACCCGGTGGGGTGACAGCTCTGTGCGGGTCAGCAGTGTTGGGGAGAAGGAGAAAGTAGTTTCCGTAGCATCAGCCCCCAGAGAAGCTGCGTTACCAGCAAATGACAGCAGTGTGAGGTATGTCTGTTTTATCATCCTGTTCCCTGGTGGCCGTGCGGCCAATGTCCCATAATGATGAACCACCAAGCTGTGAGGCAATCAATCCCCAGGGCACACTGAGCAGGCCAGGAGAGAGGGACCAGCTGCTCCAGTAACGCACCCGTGTCAGAATCTGGCCCTCTCCTCGTGTCTCAGCCATCAGTGAGTCCAGAGTCTGAGAGAAGCCAGGGCTTCAGCAGCTTTTTGGGTCACACCGAAGAGACAGGGCGGGGAGAGTGAAGTGGGACTGCCAGGGAAGAGGGGGCCCTGGTGCCCTCACTGTGAGGTCTGCACTCCACTGTCTGCCCACTTCCACATCCACCACGTGAGTCTTCTGGGTGCCTTACACAGCGCACAAAGCACAGCCCCTGTGAAGCAGCCTCTGACAGACACGGGGCAGCATCAGGCTCCACGCCCAGGTGACCACAGGCCTCGGGCTCCAGCAACAAAAGTCAGGCCCAAGCGAGCAAGAGCGCAGGTTTGGGGACACAATGATAACAGTAACTCACCTGCTCATGGTCAGGACAAAGACTCAAAATAATGTCACAGAGTCTTGGTCATTGAAACAACCCTGAAGTTAATGTATTTCCTAGTTACAAATTACTCACTGTGAACCAAAAAACATTTCTGCCTCTTCCAAAGGGCTGGCCTCTCTTCTGAGGCATCACCACCTCAACCTCCACAGACAGGAGGGCCAACGTGGGGGCCTGTGGGAACACTCAGCTGTGGGCTCAGCAGGACCAGTACTCACACAGGGTTCTCTGGGAACAGCCTCCAGGAAGGGGTGCTCAAGGGTGCACTCTTCCGACACTCAAAGGGACACGAGAGGGTCTCTGGAGAGGGATGAGGGGACCTGAGTCCTCTGGAGAGACGCAGCCAGGGAGACTCACAGACTGACCCACCAAGTCACAAAGCCCGGGTCTCCGCTTCAATCTTTTGCTCCCCGTGTAGGCTCTCAGGGTCTGGAAGCTGTGCCACACTCTGTCGGATGGCAATCTCGGGGCCACCTCCATACAGGGTGTTCAGGTAGCCCCAGGTCTCCTCAGAAATCTGGCCATAGTCAGCGCCTAGGGTACACAGCAGACATGTTCACAGGGGCTCCAAGCAGAGCAAGGCCCCAGGAGGAAGGCAAGGCAACCATCAGCGTCTCATGCCAAGTCGTCACACATGAATCTCAGGATTTTCCAGAGACACATCTACTCTGCTAAGGACCCCAGAGGACATCTCTGGCTACTGTCCCTCAATTCTCTGGAGGTGGGTTAACGTAAGGACAGGGAAGGCAGAGATGGGTGAGGGTGTGCAGCAGGGGCTGAGGACCCACGCAAAAGACAAGCGCCCGAGTCCATCTACTCAGCCCCCTAGGCCTCAACCTGGGTGGGATGTCTCAGCTCGACTCTAAGACATGCTGCAGACATTCCTGGGAGGACCGTGACTGAGTAATAGCCAGGGAAGTCACAGGGGCGGCTGGCTCAGCCAGGGAGGCCAGGGCTCCAGACAGGAAAGACTTACCCTGCTTTAGCTGGATATGGCCACTTCCTTTGACCTGAGCAATCTTGCTATTGTCAATGGGCCCAGGGGGCTCTGGAACAGACATGGCTCAAGTTTAGTGCCACTGGGCCCCTCTAGCACTGGGACGACACCCCATCCCCAACCTCTGCCACAACTCCCCACAGGTAACAGAGCCATTCTCAAAGCACATCTCTATCACCTGAGGTCCCAAAGAGGCTCTCTTGCACCCACAGAGCCCAAGCCAGGGATCAGTCTTGAACACAGTGAGGTGTCTGGGTACCAAGTCCTCATCTACTGAAGTCTGACAGCCAGGAGGAACTCAACAGCATTCTGCCAGCCAGCAGAGGGCATTTCTGTTAATTCCTGCACTAATCTCAGACTCCAGCTACTATCAGCAGGAGCCACGGCCAGGCGGACAACGGCCCAGCCTCTCACGGCAGGTGACCTTGCCAGGTGCCCTTCCTGTGTGCTGGCCCTGTGCATGGCATGGTGCACACACCTTGTCTACCGTTGACAGCTGCATGGAATGTGACGTGTTCACAGAGGCACAGACAGAGGCCAAGACAGGTTAGGTGACCTGCTCAGGTCAGACCTGACAGCCGGCAAAAACAGGATTAGGCGAGAGCTGCAGCTCTTGGGCCACATCTCCTGGGCTACATCCTTGACCACAGTGTAACTAAATGTGCTGACCCCCACCAGGGGCTGCTGGATGTCCCAGCACTGTGGGCCAGTGGGCTTGGGGGCAGTGGGCACTTCTCTAGTGCTGGCTGGTGCTTACGCAACAAGTGACAAACACCTGTGGCACAGAACCACTGGTCTGCCGACCTGAGACTCGGGAGCATCCAAAAACCTCCTTTATAATACAGCCTATCTCCTCAGCCCATCAAAAGGACCGGAAGAATATTACCCAAAGTCCTTCCTGAAAGTCTGAAACCCTCCAGCAGCTATAATTTATTACTGAGGACAACAAACGCCTCCAAGGGAAGGCTCTTGCAGGTGACAAAGAACAGTCTCCTGGGGGCTGCCCAGCCTCGGCAAGGGGCCCTGGGGCAGCCCAGGCTCTGCAGGAAGGCTGTGACTGGGCTGCCAACAGTGATCCCGACTCTGGGACCCAGAAGAGCAGCTGTGTCTTCCGCTTATGCCAGGAAGGTGCACTCCAGGAGGGTGAGCACCAGAGACCTGCCAGGAGGCCATGGACGGCTTCATAGGCCCTCACCTCCCAGCATCCTCCCTACAGTCTTCCTCCCAGAGGCCATTGCCCTTCCCAAGGATGGCAGCCCAGAGGCCCTCCATGGCAAGGGAGGAGGGTAAGTGCCAGGCCCTGGGAAGAGTTCTTGTGCTACTCACCACTGTCCTTCCCCTTGACAAAGGCCTCCCACTCTCGGAACCACTGCATGCTGATGCAGTAGATGACGCTGGGTGACTCTTCGGCCTGGAAGGCCTTGTTCAGCTGGGGACGGAAGGGAGAAGGGGACGGTGGGGGAAGGTCGGCTTCCAAACCAATCAGCCTCTTCTTTACACCCTCATCTCAGCTTTTATAAACATACTTTTAAAAACAACTCATAGTAAACTCCCAAACAATCTTAAAGTAACTATCTCCCTCAATCCCACTGCTCAGCGGCAACCGTTGGTCACCACTACCGTCACGTTCTGGTGTATCTCTTCTCGGTGCCTTTTATTCAGCCCTTTTCAAATCACACGGTACACACTGTTGTCTCCCCCTCACCTCACAGAGGATGTCTCTCTGCTCACGGCTTTCACTGCTCTTCCGACAGCCATTCTTCAATGGCCATGAAGCCCGGTGACCTGCAGTACCTACACCTGCCCTCTCCATGCCGGAGGCTGGTGTCCTCGGTCCCTCACAGGAGTGCCCTTTTCTAAGAGGGGTCATGTTGGGAGGCCTTCTGTGACTTGCTTTTCTCATGACTGCTCTGTCTCAGGCATCCCTCCACCTCAGTGTGTATAACCACACAGTTCTCAACCAAGGGTGAGTCTGTCCCTGTGGGACCCTTGGCAATGTCCGGAGGTAATTTTGGATGTAACCTGCATCTAGTGGGGAGTTGCCAGGATGCTGCTACGCACCCTACAACACACGGGACAGTTCCCCACCACAAAGAGGTATCTGGACCAAGGTGTCAAGAGAGCCAAGGCTGAATACCCTGGTTGATTCCTGCCTTCTTTTTACCACTGCTTCATAGCCCATCAGCAGATGGACCTTAATTCACTCAACCCAGCAACTCCTGCTAGTAAAAATTCTCTCAGATGCCTGGCCAGGCCTCCAGTCACTCTGCTCTTCCACAGAACATTTCTTCAAATAGATGGCTGACTGCACACAGCTCCTTCGTCCCCGAGGTCTAGCCTATCCTGAGCACAGGCAGGAGAGGCTGATACCCCACGCTACCCCAACCTGCATGCACCTTGATAAAGGTGTCGATCTCGATCCTCCTGCGCTTGGCCAGAGCCTCAATCTCCACCTGGCAGATGGAGCACACATACAGATGGTTCACGGCGGGGCCGCCCCCAAACCTACACCCGGTGGGAGGACAGAAACACAACCCTGAGGGGAGGAGCCTCGCTGAAAGCAATTCCCACCCTCCATGGGGCCAGTTACCCTGGCTCCTCCTCAGGGTCTCAGAGGAGGTGAGGTTCCCCTGGAGGCTCTCTCTGGCACTGCCCTTCTCTTCAGCTCCCTCATGGTGCCCTGTCCCATGCCTTCCTCACTAGATTGAACCCCATGAGCTGGCACAGGCACTTGCGCGCCAGCATGTCCACAGCACCCAGCAGAGCACCTGCCATAGAGCAGGTGTGTCACAGGCACCAGGCAGCCTCAGGAGGAAGGCCAGGAGTAGCACTCTAGCAACCCCTCCTGTCTGCCAGGCAGGGAAGTGGGCAGTAGCTTTGGTGTCTGAAAGCTCCACTGGCCAGACCCTGAGGACAATGTCAAAGGGAGGCTGCAGGTGGTAGGGAATATGTGGCCCAAGCCTGGGAGTATCCCCACAGGATGTAAGGATGTATCCCCCTGTGAGGTCCTGATCCACCAAAAGGCAGGGAGAAAGTCTGCTCATAATTCTATAGCTACACCCAGTCAGTCTAATAAAGAGACAAACGTGGAACAAGAACTTTCTGGCCTTTTTCCTGACTTGTATGACTACTCCCTCAGCTGTGGCAGATCCCACCCATCAGCCAAATGATGATGGGGCTGGGATGGGCCCATGAGGGGCAGGCCCAGCTGGTCTGCGGCATGACAGCTATGTGCTCTTGGCCTTGATGGATCTGAAACTGGAAGTTCACAGGCTGGAGCAGCCCAAGCTCCAGCCAACATGAACAGGGCCCATGGGGCAGGAAAGCACTGGTCTAAAGGCCTCAGTGCCTACACAGCAGTCCCACCCCAAAGATCTTCAGTGAGATGAGCCAATATGCTCACTTCTGCCTGAGCTGGATTCCTGTCCCACGTGATTGAAACGGCACAAGAGGATTCACACAAATGACATGGGTCTTTTTCATGGCAGGCACAACTGTGTGTATTTCTGGAAAGCTACCAGAGGGAAACGCTCTGAGAGTAGGGCCTGCTTCTGGGCTGTTCTGCTTCCTGAGGGAGGGCATGTTAGGGGTTCGTGGATGTCAGTCCTGTTTGGCTCCCTTCTCTGCCCCGCGGAGTCCCTAACCAGTGCAGAGGCAGGCCAGCCTCTGCAGAAAGGCGGACCGGGGCTCATTACCTGTTGTAGAGGTGCTCCCAGACATTCTGGGGCAGGATCACCACCAGGTCATCGATGTAGTGGTATTTATTGGGCGGGATGCCTATGGAGAAGGCACAAGGAGGGAGAGCCAGGCACTGAGGCAGCTCCTCAGCCCGCCCACGCCAGCAAGGCCATCAGATGCCCTCACCTCCGTGGGAGCAGAGGAAGGAATGGTTGGTGATGGGCCCTGGCTCAGCAAAGGTGTTGAACTTGTTGAGCCATTCGCGGGACACATAGAAGCGCAAGAGGCCGGGTTCCCGCATGGCGGCCAGCGACACCACTTGCTGTCGCTCCCTCACGGCCTCCTCACTGCTCTTCCTGGAGCAGAGGTGGGACAAGGGAGATGCAGCCAGGCCTGGTCTGCTGCCACAGCCAGGCCCTGTCAGCTCCACCCCGAGCCCCTCTGTGGTCTGTCCATATCTCAACAGCCCCACTGCCCAAACCCTCGTTATGGCCACTGTCACCTTCCCAGGACCACTGCAGAGGTCTCTTAACTTGGCTACTAGCCATCAGGCTTTTCCACTATCCCTAAAGCAGCCCAAGGGCCCTCTCTTAAAGATCCCAGTCCTTACCATTTTCCCCTTCCCAGGCTCCTCTCTACCACATCCCCAGAGAGAAGTCCTGTGCAGCTGTGGCAGGACGTATGGGGCCCAGTCCCTGTTCTTCAGCCGGCCCGGCCCCACAGAACCACCTGCACCCAGCACCCCACACCTGTAGAAGAGGACATAGGCCTCAGCGTTCTGCACCACTGTCTCATGGACCTCGGTGACATACTGGTCGTCAAACTCATACCACTGCCCGTTGATGACATTTTGACAGTAGGCAATGTAGTGTCCACCTGTGGTAGGAGAGGAAGTTAGGTTACAGGGACCCTGGGGCAGGGGGCAGGGGTGCTAGAAGCAAGCAGGCGGTCAGACTTACTGCCTGCTGTGCCATGGTGGCAGATGACTGAGAGGAGGTCATAGGTGGTGATCTGGGACATGCACTCCTTGGCAAGGAAGGGGCACATGTCGAGTCCCTCCAAGGGGAAGGAGACGTGGCTGTTGATTTTGAATGAATACATCACCTCATGCCGAAAGCGCTTCAGGTGAATGCAGAGGATCTGAGGGGGCAGGGGAGGGCAGTGGTCACCGCAGAGCTGGCTAGGGCCTTGGGACTTCAGCATTCTGGCAGGCACCATGGCCCCTTGCCTCCCACAGGGCAACTTTGAGACCTGCGGCTCCAGGCAGCCTACAGGACACTGTTGATCCATGCCTTGTCATCAGGGTCTTGTCATCAACACAAAACATGATCAGAAACCTTGAAGCGAAAACCACCCCCAGGTGTACAGGCTACCTGATGGGGTGGCACTCACTTGCACGACCTGAAGAGATAGAGAGTTCTATGGGCAAGCTGACTTAGACCTTTTAGCACACAGCTAGAGGCAGGTGTCCAGACCTGATGTTGGGGCTGAGCCACACATGTGGGATCTGCTGCCAAGGCAGGCTGTCCCTAAGAAGGGCTGGGCTATTGGCCTCAGAACACTGACCCCTGTCTGTCAGTGGCCATGAAAAGAACTGTGACAACCAGTTTCGTTGGTGCCTCTTCTTAGAATCCCTCTGCACAAAGGCTGTCCCAACCAGTTCAGCATCATCGTTAAGTATGGAGCTCCCACCTTGGGTCACTCCCTGCTTAGCTCACCCACAGTGGCCTTCACAGGTTCCAGCTTGTTCTGCTCTCCCTCCTCAAGTCCAATGCCACTTTCAGGTCCCACTTACAGGTCACTCCCTCAGGCAGGCCTTCCCCAGGAGCCCTGAGCCAGGACTGCTACTATTTTCCACAGTCTACTACTGATGGAACCACATCTTTGTCACTTGCTGTGGTACCCTCAGTGGCCCCATGCCAGACTCACAAATATGCTGAAAGAAGACTGAGACCACAAAGAGAGAGGACTCTAAGTAACCAAGGGAACAGTATGTCCTCCCCTTCTCATGAGGACTCCCAGCCAAACTCATAAGACTCTCCACGGATCTCTCTGGCTTGGGGAGGGGCTGCTTCTGCTCAGTGAGGATCAGCCTCCACACAGTCCTGCTAGCCTGCTGCATGGCAGGCTGGGAGCCTGGAGAAGCAGCCTAAAGAGGCAGAGAGTGTGGGGAAGCCACCACTCACCTCGGGCAGCCGCAGCACTTTACAGTACTTCACTCCATTCCGCAACCTGGGGAGCACAGGGTGGGGGGAGAGGCTGAGGGAACTGCTGGCCTCGGTGCAGAGGCACAGAGGAAGTAGGTGGGCCCCTCGCAACCTGGGCACTTTCTGTGGGGACAGGATAGGGCTCTCCAGCTAAAGGAGACACTGGGGCATCCCAGGGGAAATCTGTGGAGCACAGACAGGCTTCAGAGGTTGGGCCTGGGAAAGGAGGTATGGAGAAGGGCCCCCAAAATGCACACACTCACTTCTTACACCGCTCACAGCTGTACATGTTGTCACCTGGAGCATTAAACAGAGGGACCAGGGTTAGCAAGGGTGGGAAATTGGAGCACAGCTGAGATCAGAAGGGGTGAACAGGCCTGAGAAATAAAACCTGGCTACCCGCCTAAGGCTGGATCCACAACCAGGAAACAAGGGACATATCTGACCCTGGGGATGTCAGACCCCTGGTATGAACACCACCATCAATAAAGCTAAAAGGCAAAATGGATAGGAAACATAACAAAGACAGAATGTGTACTAACATCTTCAACATAGAGTCTTCCCAAAGGTTAACAAGACACCAAGTACTCGAAAAAAAACAGGAAAAGGTCAGGAATAGGAAATTTCAAAATAAGAAATACAAAGAGCCAGGGCATTTGGGAAAAACATGTTCAACCCCATCCATAATAAAGAAATATAAAATGTTAGATATCATTCTGGCTATTATAAGTGGCAAAACATAAAATCTGGCCACCACACCAAAGCTAGATGGTCGTGACCAGCGCAGAGGAACAACAGCCTCAGGCCCACATGCAGGTGGCAGGGTGGGACACTAACGTGTCTACTTTTGAAGTAAAAGCTGGTGGTTTGTCCTACAAACCTCACACTGTACATTTTCCTGTGCAGTGGACTGCGTTTGCATGAAGATCCAGACAAAAACCATCAGGGGTTCACCCCAGCCCAGCCTGCCAGGTCCACTCACCCTTCAGCTCATCAGCAGCAAAAAAGGCAGCAAGGCAGTCCTCCAGGGTGACAACAGGCCCCCAAAACCAGCTGGGAGTACAGGATACCACAAAACTATGGAGATAGAAAGGAGGTTCCAGTGGTGCTGCCAGGTCAAGAAGACTAGGGCAACTTGAGTTTGCTCTAGTCCTGAGCTCGAGAGAGACCCTGAAGAACCAGAGCCCATCTGGCGTAACGGATGGAAGCAGCACAGGTGTGCAGCCAGACTCCTGGTTTCAAACCCTGGTGCTACCAGCTATATGTCCTTGGGCAAGTGACTTCCACCTCTCCCCAGCTCTCCATCCTCACCTGTCAGGACTGATGATCATGGTGCCCCCTGCCCTGGGTGGCTGCATAGGCCACTAACATCATGCAGCTAAAACTCCCATCACGGCCCACAGTGAGGACTCAGCAGGGCTCCTGTGCACTCCAGCTGCTGCCCTCCTTCTACTGCCTCTCGGTCACTCTTCCTGTTCCTGTCCTACCATTCCACAAGCCCATCCTTTGGTTCTGAAACAGGATGATCTATGCGGTCCCAACGTGGCCAAGAAACCACTTGTTAACACTAACTCAATGCATGCCTTTAGCTTCCAGCTCCCTTCCAGAATCTCCCTGTCCCTGAGAAGCCTGTACGTTGCCGAAGGTCTGTCTGCTGTCTAGACTGTGCATGCTGGGAAGGCCAGGCCAGAGCCCATCCTATTTTCCCACTGGGTGGGAAGGTGGATGTACCGTCGGATATATTCCACAATGAAGGCAAGCCAACCCTGAGCAGCATAGCTGTCCCCACAGGAGCCTGGCTTAGCTGGCACATTCTGATAGATGGCCGAGTGGAGTTTGGCCAGGTCCTCCTTTCCAGGAATGGGCAGTGAAAGGTCCTGAAATGTCTCCACGGTGGTGGACACCTATAGGGTAGAAGGTCAGCCTGTATCTCCAGATTCCACGGTGGTGCCACAGCAACCACACCACAAATTCCAGCCACCAGATGGCAGTGTAGGGGAGAAGCGTGCACTTGAAGCCCTGGGAGTCCACTACGAGGTCCTCCCCCTGCAGACAGGTGGACACAGCCAAGTGGAGAACCTCTCCCACCACCTCCAGGCAGCCAGAGTACCACTGAGACTGCCCACGGTCCTTCCTTCTCCCCAAAACACTTACTCGGTCACAGGTGAGGCACTGCACGAGGCTGAGGATAGAGCCATCAAAGATGTCTGAGATTACACTGCGGTAGCTCTGCTCCTTCCGCCTCCGGCTGCTGGCGGTCAGGACCTGGGCTGGGGGCACAGCATGGGACTAGGCCCAAGCTCCATCTGTCTGCCCTGGGCAAGGGATGGGCACTGGGGCTTCCTTTGCCAGGACAAAGGGTCAAATCTTTATGAGTCATGTAACCTTTGATGCCTCAGTGTCACCATCTGTAACATGGGGCAACGCACATGTCTTTGTGGTGCTGTGAGCATTCAGAGATGCTGTGGGACAAGCACACAGCCCGGCCCCCAGCAACCCCGCCTGACAACGGCCACTGGCACTATTTCCATTCCTGCCCCAGAGTGCGCGTGCAGACAGTATGCTGGGATACCCCTGTCCCACTCCTCCGAACCTTTCTTGAGCACGTATGATGGTCCCATTCTCACAGGACTTGCACGAGGAGGTGTGCTGGACAGTTTATGGACAGGGCTGCAGGGGCGAGAGGAGCTGCGCATGTGGGCATCGTTGTCAGGCTCTGGGGACAGAAAGGGGACTGTGTTGGAACCAGGGCAGCCAGGCCAGGGTCCCCATGCCAGCTCCAAAGCCTGATCAGGAAGAGGACCTGCCAGCAGCTTTTAACAGGACTAAAGCCTAAACCCATGTGGCTCCCATATTCTGTGTCCAGCCCCGGACAGAAACTTGTCAGAACAGAGTTGTCCACACACTTCACTTTTCTAGCTGAGGGCTCAGGGCTACAGGTGTGGCTCTGCTTCACAGCTAAATGAAATCTCAGTGAAATCCCTGAGGCTGGCTTCTCACCTGGAAGCTGGGCTAGCGGTAGGCTCTGTCTCCCAGGTGGCTGGGATGTCTGAGTGGCACGTCTGAGTGGGCTACTGGGTGGTGGTGCCTGGCACAGTTGCTGAGCCAGCGGGGCTGCTGGCCCAGTGCTGTGTTTCCTCCCAGCAGTCCCAGAGCGGCCCATGGCTATCTGATACCTGGCGTCCGGCAGGGGCTGGTGGAATGCGGCGACGGTGGCTGAGTCTCTGCAGGCTGGTCATCAAGGGTGGCCACAGCAGTGTCCACATCAGCGTCCTCGTCCACTTGTTCGGAGTTTGTGCGCTGCTGGCCCCAGGAGAACTTGCGGTCTTTCATCCGCTCCTTCTCGGATATGGCGCGGCCTGCCTCATCTGTGATCAGCAGCTCTGTCTCGGCCTGGGAGCCGGCCCCACCATGACCTTGCCCATCACCCTCACCCCGGTCACTGCTTGAGTCACAGGACAGGAACTCATCCTCTGATGGGCTCCGGTCGCCCTCCCGCTTCTCGTCTGTGTCACTTGAGTCAGAGTCCCGAGCCTCTGTCACTGCTGCAGTGGCCGTGGCTGCCACCTCTGGCTCCTTGAGCTCTTCATGCAGCTGATCCATCAAGCAGCGCAGGAACTCCTGGGTGTCCTGGAACCAGGCGCTGCGTCAACAGGAGGTGCCAGCCACAAGCAGACCACTGTTTCTGCTTACAAGGACACCAGCTGCACCTGTCTAGTGCCTGCCTCATGGGCACCCTCTGCAAATCACCTAATCAACTCCTTACAGCAGACTCTCTAGGCAGTACAGTCCTAATCCCCATTTTACTGGGGAGGACACTGAGACTCACAGAAGTTGAGGGACTTCTCCCAGGTCTCTCAGCTACAGGGCAATCAAGATCTGACTCACAGCTCAAGCTCTTAGCCACCCGCAACTTTACTGCAAATTCCATGTGGATGGTGAGGAAGGATGGAAGACACTGGTCACTAATAAAGTATAGGTGTTTACTTCAGGCCAAGTCAGAGGGTGTGGACAGGGAGTGCCCTAGGGCATGAGGAAGTGACACTGAAGGGCCATGCACAGAGAGGGCACAGCTCAGTTCCACACCAGCAGGTGTCCCCAGCAGGGCCAGGCCACCCACATCATCAGCACTCCCTCTGGCTCTCCCTGCTCTCCCTCTCTGCCAGCATCCAAGCCCCCTCACTTGTCTGTGGCCTATGCCTCCCCTCACTATCACGACACTGAAGTTCACACAGGATGGATGAGGCAGGGGGTGTCTACCACCCCAGCTTCCTGCACACCTGTGCAAGGCTGACCACACTGATCACAGGCTGGCTGGGTGCCCAAGTCACAGCCACTTTGACTTTATTCTTACTGTTCTACAGCCATGTGTCCATCCCAGCCAGATCTCTGGACAGCCTGCTCACTGAGCCCAGCCCAGAGCTATGCACGCAACATGGGAAGTGCTTTGTACAGTGCTTTGTGCAGCTGCCACCCACTGGCAGCTAGTGACACTCAGACTAGAGCTCTATTAGCCTGGAACTGAAAGCATTCCCGAAGCAGACTCTACAGGAAGGCTGTAAGACATAAAATGATGCTGGCAAAGAGTGGGTTTCTTGACTCAAATAGCTACATGAGGCTGACCAGACAGCCCTTGTCTGCAGGCGAGATGAGAAGGCAGAGGAGGACATGAGCTGGTTGAATGGATGTGGGGAATGCAGGGCAGAAAGGAGGAATGTGTTGTCACAATACAGGGACAACAGCTAGAATTACATACCAAGGTATATATAAGTTTTTGGATGACAAATTGACTTAAATTGTAAACTTTCACACAAAGCAATAAAACATTTTTTAAAAAAGAAAGAGATCTTCCTTATGCCATCTGTTCTCCTGCTGGCTCCTCCTTTTAACAAACTACGTGTTCATTGCCAAAATCTCAGTCCATGCAGAACCATGACAGCATCACCTGGCCATTAAGAAGGACCCCCTATTGAGTCTGTATTTCAGATTCAGAGACGGTCCCTGCATTTCATCTGAGAACCAGGAGAAAGTGAGGCTTGTCCTGGAGCCCAGATGGATGTCACACAGCAGCCAAGCATTCCCACTTGGTGTCCTCACCAATGGACTAAGAACCAGCCGGGGACACTGCATACAGAAAGAGTGGTGCTGTGGGCAGAGCAGAGCTTAGTGAAGTTTATGTCACAACTCTGCTGCTATGTGCTGTGTGACCTGGTCAAGCAGCAGAACCTCTCTGAAGGTCCTTTCTTACTATCGCATGTGGTAAAGACCATGCCTGCATCATGAGAGCTTTGGAAGGACTAGCCAGGGCCATACTTACTATGTGGCACTTACACAGTGACTGCTTAATATATGGCAGGTGGTAGAATCACAATCCCTCTGGCTGTTAGCACTTTCCAAGAAGGGTGGTGTTCAGGCACTGTTGGGCTTCTCAGGCAGGAGCCTGGTGTTCAGGCTAGACAGGCCCAACTCAGGAGTGGGCAGAAAAATGCCCAGGAAGGGGTAAGAGATAGGATAGGGGCAGACAGAGAGCGCCACGCTATCCCTCGAATAGCTACTGCCCTATCCCTGGCCCCACATTCCATCAGCACAGAAGACAACCCGGCAGGTCCAGCCCCACCCCATGCTCCCAGGTGAAAGCCTAGGCTGTGTGCCGGCCATGTGCAGTCTGGGGGCAAGAACCTAGACCGTGTCAACTATCAGCTTAGGCTAAGGCACAGACGTGGATGCATTCTGCTTCATCTTGATGCCATGATCTTAATAAAACAGAAAGACATGGCTGGTTTCAAAGAGGTTCTCTAGATTAAAAATATTTAATAAAAGTGAAATAAATTATACCTGTAGTTTAAGGAGCAAGAAAGCTGTGCGCATTCTGACTGCAGTGCTGAAGGGAATACACTTTGGAGTTAAGACTGCCTGAGTTCAAATTTCTCTCCTGCCATTTATCAGCTATGTGACCCACGCAAGTGACTTGGCCCCGAGTCTCACTTTCCCGTATCCGTAAATACCAGGGTACTCTCAGAAGGTTGCTGGGGGGCTTCAATGTCCTCACGCACACACAGTGCCCTGTCTGGGCCAGTGAGGGCCTGATATTTACGACATTCCTAAGAAGGTCATCTGTTGTTACTATTTTCCACTCTGGTTTTGCCTTCAAAGTCAGGCCTGGTAGGTAACGGCCCTTAATATCCCTTGGGTGGCTCGGATGGCCTACCTGCTGGGCATAGCCTCGGAACATCGGGTTGACCAACTTGATCCCATGAGACAGGCTGGTGGGAACCACATAGCTTGGGCTGTTGGAAGACCAAACCCATTAGTTCAGGTAGCCTGCCCTAAGCTACTCAATCCTGTGAAAGACGAGCAGGCAGCCAGTAAGGATGGGTGAGACTCAGTGGAGTTTCCCTGAAATTGGGAAGTACCTACCTTGTGAGGAGTACAAGCATGCTCACCCATCTCTATACTCAAGAAGGAAAATCCTGGTCATGGCTGCCTCAACCAGAGAGAGCACAATTTCCAGCTAGTCCACAACCAACCCATTTTAAAAATCATTAGCTTTCATTGAAAAAGTATAGTTACAGCAGTTTTTCTAATTTCAAAAGAAATATGTATTTTCTAATATATATACAGATATCCACTACTGAACAACTCAAAATTTCAGAAAAGCATAATACAGAAATATCATCACTAATCCCACTACCTAGAGATAAGTACTATTAAAATCTCCAGATTTTTATGTGGAAATACAGACACATATACAAAAGCATATGCCAGTATAGGCTTAAACAGTTTCTTACAAAACTGAAATTACATTGCATCATACTATTTTCCAATCTGCTCTTATATTTAATATATTTCTCTACAACTCATTGTAAATCATTTCCAGCTGTGAATTTTCCTGGAGGAACAGATCTAATCCAAGTCTCTGGGCTTCACACTTATTTCACACTGAGCTAGGAGGCCCTGATCAATCTGTACCACCCTTGCCTTCTGAGTAGCCTTCAGGGACAGCCAAAAGCTGGGACTGGTTATGACACGTCTCTGGGGCAGGATGAACACCAAGTTCAAATTCTAGCTGCACCTTTCATGATCTGTATGACCACAAGCAAGCTGTTTAAATCTCTCTGAAGCTCAGTTTCTCATTTGTAACACAAGGTTGGATATGACTTGTACCTCATGCGGAGCTATATCACACAGCATAAAGTATGTCAAGTGCTTGGCTCAAGACCAAGTCCACAGGAAGTACTCAGTGAGTGGGTGGGTTGGGGTCTGGTCTGATAAAACTCCCCATCCCATGCCTCTCTCTGAGGTTAGGGATTCACTCACCGTTTCTTGTGCCAGACCTCAGAGACCAGCTTCTGGTAACTTTTGCACAGGGCTGGCTTCTTGTCAGTACGCACCAGGCCTCCACACTCCAAGAAGAACTGGGTCAACGGAGGGCTGGGGGAAGAGGCAATGTGCAAGGTTAGAAAACAAGGGGAAGATAGCACCCTTCAGAAAGAGCTAGGCAAACAGCAAAAGTCCTGGGTGCTCATGTGGAGACACTCAGTGGCTCCGCGACCCAGGAATGGCTAAAAGGACACCACCCTTTCCTCTGTAAAGTCAGATGTGAGCACTACTAAGAGGGAGGAGCCGCAAGGCCAGGAAGCTCTGCTGTACGGGCCAGCCCATTCCTAGACACCCTTTCTGGACCTGAAGAAGACTCCCTTGCTCGCCACTTCCTTATGCTTTTAAAATTGTCTTACTATACAAGAAAAACACACTTAATGTAAAGAAGTTAGAAAATATGGGTAAGCAAAAAATAATAATTGCCATAATCCTACTACCTGAGAAGAGCCACTCTGAACATTCTGGGGCATATCCTTGCAGAACTTTCTGTGCATATATATCCAGTCCTTCCTTTCTTCACACATATACTGAATCTCCACCAAGTGGGAGACCCTATGCCAGCCACAGCAGGTGTTCTGGCCCATGGAGTTGATAGCCTATTCTAGATGGAAGTTAGTATTTTCTCCAAAACATGGGATTGCACCAAGCAAAATACACAACCTCCTATTTTTCCCACTTACCATATTGTGAACCCCTTCCCACGTCTATTAAGTGCTTCCCTGAATTAATTTTCTTTATACATCAGTGTTTAGTGATTTACATTTTTATTTCACTGTAGGCTGGGCTACAACGAACCTACAATCCTAGTTTCCAATAAGGAGCCTCAGTGGTGTAGGGGTTAAAGCACTCGACTCCTAACCAAAAGGTTGGCATTTGAACCCAGCAGTCAGTTCACAGGATAAAGATGTAGCAGTCTGTTTACAAGGTATATAGCCTTGGAAACCCGAGAGGGCAGTTCTACTCTGTCTTACAGGGTCACTATGAGTCAGAATTGACTAGATGCAGTAGGTCTGCTTTTTTTGTTTTTCGTTTCCAATAAACAACAAAATGATAAGCATCTCTGCACATAAAACTTTCTCAATCTCTCTTAGGATAAATTACAGTAGGAAAGACTGCTGGGTCAAAAGGCATGTGTATTTTGGGGATTCTAAACTGCATACAACTGCTTACCACCACAGGCAATCTGAGCAACACAGCCCAGGGCTGCTGCTGCTGCTGTTTCCAGGGCTCCCCCAGAGACGACTCCCAGCCACCCCACCCTTTCCTCACAGGGTGACAACCTACCAATTGGACAGGGCCTGCAGAGCAGCATTCATATAGCAGGAGTTTCCAAGGTTCTTCATGCCTGTGAGACCTAGGGAACAACACAGAGGGGGTGGGAACAGGGCATGAGAATACTGTCCTGTCCTGGCAAGGAAACCTCTAAATTCACACTCAGAGAGGGGCTGTGGCTCGCAATTCTCAGGGCCCAACCAGAGCAGGACATGGGTGGCTGGTGTTTCATTTCAGAAATCTTTCCAGCATTTTAATGTTCTTGTCCACAAAAACTATGGCTGAGTCTATTACATATATGGATTCCTCACCCCTTGGCCTAGACTAGCCCCATATCTACACCATGTAGACGATGAGGCCAAGGTGCAGAGGGCTGGTTAGCTCAAGCTGACATGGCTGGGAGTGGAGACGACGACTGCCAGGCCTCCAGGATTCAGCGGGGTAGCCTCAGCTTGGATGCAGACTAGTCCTTGTGGCACTCAAGGGGGAGCCACTGCACCTGTACGTGTTGTCATCCTGCCCTTCTCTATCCATGGTGGCACAGTGGGTGCGGAAACAAATAACCCCAGCACTTCCCAGTCCCCAGCCATGGCCACAATAGCTTCCTTCATTCTGCGGGCTATTACCACGAGGTTTTAGGTCATCATCCTCTGACTCAGACTCTCCTTCATCAGCCACAGCGATAGGGACAGCCTTCAGAGGGCGAGAGAGTGGTGGCGAGTCCTGCATTAAAGACCCAGAGTAAGGAAAAATAAGGGGGTGGTCACGGAGGGTTTGGGGTCAGAGACTCACATCCTTCCCAGAGGAAGGAAGCCCAGCCCCACAACCCCACAGCCCTGACATTAGCTGGTGGCTTCACTTGGTAATTCTCTAACTTGTATTTCATTAATATCAATGAATAATAATCATATATTCTATTTATAATAAATTTAGAAAAACACAAAAAACATGCAACCCAATTTTCTTAAGATAACCACCATTAACAATTAACATCGTATACTGCTGTTAATATACATTAAGTATGCACCACGCTGAGGCCTTCACATGTGTGAGCTCACTACGCCCTCGACTCTGACAGCTCCACCCATTCTACTGCTCTAAGAGAAAATTATCTAGTTGATGTAACATCTGATGGTTTCCATGTGCTCCCCGCAGAGAAGCAGGTTACAGTGGCTACCGGCTGGCTAGTTATTCCCTTGAAATACATTTCTAGATTGGCAATTGCCAGTGGCCCTGTGACCTCATGAAGCCCCTTTCTGTAAGTTTGGAAGTTGTCTGTATTCTCACCAAAGCCTGTAGTAAATGCCACTCCACAGTTCCCAGTTGCACCCTAGCAAATGCACTTTGCCACACTGACTTGTAATTCATGTTTCAGGTCTGCCTCCCCTGATCTGTGAGCTCTTTGAAAGGAAGTCTACCCTTAGTTACCTTTCATATTTATCAGCTCACACAGGCCTTGGCCCATAATTGGGGCTCAGCAAGTACCTGCAGACACGAACACCTCAAAGTCGCCTAAGGACATTGGTGACCCTGGAACAGACTACCCGGTAATCCACTGATACATGAGTTACACTAACCCCTGGTGGCTCCAAGAAGAGGAGACCAACAGTTCTTGACAAAGTCTCACAATCTACTGACCCTGATGTACCCCACTTACCTGCTCTGAAAACTTGGGTGAGGAGCAGGGTGTGGGGGCCACTAGCCGCTGCTCCAGGAACACCTCCTTCTCACAGGCATAGCACCATACCCGGAACGTGGTCAGGTTCACTGTCAGGTTGTGCTTTTTTACCTAAAGGTAAGATCCACCCAGAGACATCTTGGAAGACAGGCCTGGTAATCTGTTTCTGAAAGGTCACAGTCTTGAAAACTCTAAGGAGCTATTCTACTCTGCAGATATGGGGTTGACATGAGCTGGAAATGATAGCAACAAACAACAAAAAGATATAAAACAAAGTTAAGGATACACAGGCCTAGCAGGAGCCCTGGGCCCACAAAAGGGCTCTCTGGGTCTCACTAAGAGACTCTGTCAAGATGGTGGTCCAGAAGCTCTGTATTTGCTTACCTTTCTATCAGGAAGACCAACAGCTGCCATTTCTCGTGCAAGTACAATGTGCTAAGTGTTTGTACCCAAACTATCTCTTGCTTCTTTAGAGCAACTATGCACTGAATACGTCCCATTTTATAGACTGAGGCCCAGAGTAGGAATATGGAGATAGTAGGTGGCTGGATCTGGGGTTTCAGCCTATGACTGTCTGACAACAGAGCCCATGCTCTCGGCTACCACACTCACCTGTGCATGGATGGTGCTGTGGTCATCAAAGGATTCTCCACAGCCAACATAAGGGCAGGCAATCTGGGAGAAGGAAGGAGAGTAGGGGAGTGGTGTGGCTAAGAGGATGGTGTCAGGACAATGAATCTCTGACTCTACATTCCCTATTTCTACACTACAAGACCCACAAGGGATTAAGGCTCTGCCACCCTCAAGTTCTCACTGGGCAGGGATGGTGAGCATCTTACACTGTCCCTGCCCTCTGACTGACACAGGCAGTTTGCCCTGGGCTGCTGATCTCCCATGTGAAGGTCAGGCAGAGGTTGTAGCTGGGACTCATCCAGAGCTGAGGCCACACCTGCCAGAGGTTGAGGCCCTCTCCCCTTCTCCCCAGCTGTTTCATATCAAACTATCTCCCAGACTCTCTGTCCCTTTCTGATGGGCCAGTTACTGGGGCTCATACTATTTGTGGGAGATCCCAAGCCTCACAGGCATTTTGTAATAGGGAACCAGGTATTCAAACAAGATGCAGAAGAGGCTGAAACCCAATGCTAGCCCAGTGCCCCACAATAAGTCCCATGTATTGCCCCTTCTTTGGACTTGCACTCTCTACTGCAAATCTACCCATCCTCTAAAGCAGAAGTGAAGTGCCTCCTCACAGCAGGCCTCCACTCCAGTCAGCAGACCATGCCTGCTTCTCCACAGGAATATATAGTGTCATTTCCACTGACTGGCACTGCCCGGGTCAGTGAGGGCCACATAAAAGATGTGTCATTTGCTGCATGAGTCTCCTGTCTGTCTCTCCAGAGGGGACAAGAGGGTCCCAAGAAGCAGGACCATATCCCACACAACTTGTAGTTCCCTTGGTGCCCAGAATAGTGTCTTGCACATAGTAAACATTCTGCTACTGTCCAAAGAGGCCAGAATCCCACTGGGGCCCCTGCGTCTTCTGCAAAGACTGATTTGGACTGTGATATCTACACCCCTAGTGCTGTCTTTTCTTTTTTCTTTTCTACTTGTGTTTTTCTTTTCAAGAAATTTTAAGTGATAAAACATTTAAGTAACAATCATGTTCACTATGACTATAAAACGTAATCTATTCTTGTAGAAACCCTGGAACAAATACCCCAAAGTCACAGAGGAAAAAAGAGAATTACTTGTAATTTCATGGCCCAAAGAAAAGTGTCTATCTATGTTTACTCTTTTTAATAAGCAATGATAATACAAAAACTTGACTAGATTTTACTGGATACTTTCTATGAGCCATGCACAACTATGCTAAGCATATCACAGCCTACCCTAACTCCACGAGGTGGGGACCATCATCAGCGTCAGGGCCCTATTTTATAGAGGAAACAAAGACCTGACAAAGGGCTGGCAGCTAGTAAGAGGGAATGCCAGGGAATTTTGTTTTGACTTTCTACAAAGACAGGACCACTCAGTCCATATTCTCTGACTGACTTAACTGTGTTGTTATTTTTCACAGCTGCCAGTGAGGCCAGCCCAGGGACTTGTTGACTCTGGTGCCCTCTTGGCTTGGACTTGGGAAGTGCACTTGCAATGTCAAAGTCTGGCCTTGCCCGGTATTTTCTGTCAGTAGCACCCAGGGCACATGCTCCCAGCCCAGACTCAGAAAATGCCCTGAAAGATACAAGGATACTTTACCTGGAGACAGGCCCACAGGTTCGGACCAGCAACACCACAGGACTGACAGGTTCCCTGCGTGGGTGAAGACAAGAGGAAAAGCAATGCAGCAGCTGATCAGAGGCTTTCTCACTAAATACAGGTGGTGCTCCTGCCAGAAGGCACCACACACCCGTTACACCCAACCAGTGCTCACACACCCTACAAGTGCCTCAGAAAGGCTCTCAGCAATCTACCAATCTAAATTACCTTCCCCATGGGGCAGGAGTAGAAGACATTACACTTGATCAAATTTTTTTTACCATGTATGTGTGAAAAGTTTCCAATACAATCATTTAAAACTTAAATAAACAGATCCTTTAATACATTCTCTCATCTCAACCTCTACTCTTGCCATCTACTAAGTCTTTTCTTCCCATCCAGACTGTATGCAGTTTCTGGTGCAAATTAGGTCTGTTGACCTCAGAAGTTACCTAAGCTTCTGGTGGCTTGGGTAACAGAAGCTGCTCCTTGCCCATCAACAACTTTCTCCTCTTCCTGCTTTAATAATAAATGCACAAATTTTAGTTGAGCCATGACTACCCAATTATAGGCTACATTTCCCAGCCTCCTTTTGGCTCACTGTGAACAACAGGTTCAACTGCACCCACATAACAGTGGCAGTGACAAATGCGACTTGTCAGTTGTAAATTATCCTTGCTCTTTCCCTTTCTTCCATTAGCTAATATGCACACATGACAGCAGGAGCTGAAGCCACTACCCTGTACCCAGAGAAGAAAACTACCTGTTGAGGATGGCAGTGCTACCCCATATTTTCTGTGAGAGAAAAATATACTTCTATCTTGTTTAAGCCTGTCTGTTGTTAACAGCGACTTAAGTTGTCCTAAGTAACCCTGTCTCTGCACATCTAGAGCAGCTGTTCTCAAGGGAGATCCTACATCATCCAGTGTACTGCACTATCAGTCACAGTTTAATTCTAAGTGAGCAATCTCAGATATTAAAAAAACAGAAACAAAACATTGCCATCAAGTTGATTCTGACTCCAAGCAACCCTACTGGACAGAGTAGAACTGTGCCACAGAATTTCCAAGGAGTGGTTGGTGGATTCAAACTGTTGACCTTTTGGTTAGCAGCAGAGCTCCTAACCACTGAACCAAGGCTCCCAATCTCTGATGACAGTTACAAAATCAAGTTCAATCAGAAAAGTGCTAAAACTGGAAAGCTATTATGTCAAGCTTCCACCTAAGTTCTTTACATGTTGTTCATGTAAGAATCACCATGGCCTGTGCAGCAGGACCCAGCTACATGGCCATTTTACAGATGAGAAACTGAGGCTCTGAAGTGGGGATGCCTGCCAAGTGACCAGCAGGGTCACAAGTTGAAGCCAAGGAGCCTAGAAAGTCAAAGTAATGCTGACGGTGATGTGTCACCTCACAGGGCACCCTGAGGATTTTTCATTCTCACTAAACCCAGACTCTGGCTGCATTTATAAAAGCCCTGAACGCTGAGCTGTCATTAGGGTTGAGGTGAAGTAGCCACCACACCAGAAAGCTGTGATGCTGCAGAGGTGGTAAGAGACCAGCCCACCTGCTTAGCCCCTGACCTTTCCCAACTTGTAATCTTTCATGATTTTCTAATTCCCTGATTCACCCAACCTTCTCAGGTTTTCTTCATTCCAATCATCTGAATTTTAAAAAGTACTGAATACTTGCTGTGGCAATTCAAGCAATACACACCACCTCGCAAACTTACTGTCATGTGCTTATGTTGGCAGCACTGTACAAACAACTCAGTAAGGTTTCATAACGTTGTTATATCAGTGTCTTGCAGCTGTGCTGTGTCAACATGTGGTGGTATCTTGCTGAGTGGCCTTCATTATTGTTGTTGCATGCTTTTGTGTGCCATTGCAAGAATGTGAGAACAACAAACAAGCATTAAATTTCCTGTTAAACTTGGCAACAGTGGTAGTGAAATCAGGGACATGTGAGTCCAAGTTTACGAGGATAATGCCATGAAGAAAATGGGAGTGAACAAATGGATTAAACATTTTTCTGAAGGGAGACCAAGCATTACTGATGAAGAGGTCAGGGTTGCCAGTAACAAGCAGAACTGACGAAAACATTGCAAAAATTCGTCAAATTGTGCATCAAAATCATTGGTTGACTGTGGGAAGCACAGCAGAACAAACATCAATAAAGAGGAAAATCTTAACTGAGTTATTTTTTCTTTACTGTAATTAAGTGAAAGTATACAAGCCAAATTAATTTGGCATGCCTGCCTATCTACAGCTCCTTCTGCTCTCCTTGCCTGGTGACAACACACTCTTCCTTTTCATTTGATACTTGAATCCTCTTAACCAGCTCCTGTCCCCTCCTCTTCACCCTCTTCTCTCCCATCTGACCAGTGGGACAGCATCCTATAAATGCACACAACCATAAAGGACACACACCACATGGCCTCACGGTGTCCCCCGAGTCCAACTGATTTTTGTCCAAAGAGTTGACCTCAGTAGCATCTTCTGGACAGAGGCAGCAGCAGGTCTAGGGGCCATGCTTCCAGGGGACCACCCTGGCCATTGGACTATCAATTGTGGTCTTTTAGTAGAGTTCTTGAGCTGCATTCCTCTTTTTCTCATGTTGTCACAGGGACTGAACATTGTGTGCCCCATAATGGCTGTCTTTGGTGGTGGCCAGGCACCAACTGGTTCTTCTGGTCACATGTTGACAGTCTCCCATTTACATGGATCCTTCTGTCTCCTGAGCTCTTTTGTCCCTTGTCTGTTTGTTGTTCTTAATGATCACCTCTTTCGGATGAGCTGGGACCATTTGGTATACCTCCGATGGCAGCTTATTAGCTTTTAAGACCCCAGATGCTACTCACCAACATGGGGTGCAGAAGACTCTCTTAGCAATAGGGTAGTTATGCCAACTGATTTTGATGTCCCCCAAGAGCATGCCCCCCAAACCCCACTTGCTACTCTACTCTTGCCACAGTGGGTTGAGACTAGAAGTGCTTTCAGTTTATGGTCAAGTCCAGTTAATTTGATCTGCTTTCTACTGTGTGCTGTCACTGCTTTCACCTAACCGAATTTCTATCAACTATTTAATCTGTGACCAACCCTCTCCCTCCTTCCCCACCCTTGTAGCCACCCAAGAGTCTTTCCCAAGAGTCTTTTCTTCTATACACAAGTTCATTTTTAAGCCCTTATAGCAGGGGCCTCATACATTATTTGTCCTTTTGCTGCTGACTGATTTCACTCAGCATAATGTCTTCCAATTGAAACCAGGTTATGAGACGCTCCCTAAAATTATCATTGCTCTTTATCATTGCTTAGTGTTCCACTGAGTACATGTACCATAGTTGGTTTACCCATTCATCTGTTGATGGGCATCTAGATTGATTCCATCTTTTTGTTATTGTGGACTGTGTTGCAATATACATTCGTGTGCATGTATCTGTTCATGTGACAGCCTTTGTTTCAGTAGGATATATTTCAAGCAGTGGGATTACTGGATCAAATGGTGAATCTATTTCCAGTTTTTTAAGGAGATGCCAAATTGCTTTCCCAAGACATTGTACCATTTAGCAATCCCATCAGCAGTACAGGAGAGTTCCAATCTCTACACAGTTTCTCCAGCATTTCTTATGTTTTTGGATCATGGCCAATCTTGCTGGGGTGAGATTGTATCTCATTGTAGTTTTTTTTTTTTTTTTTTAATTTAACATGACTGAGTATAAATTTACATGCCCACCTATATGCAGCTTCCACTGCTCTCCCTGTCCGGCAACAGCACACTATTCCTCTCTGCTCCATACATGTCTCATCCTCCCAACAGCCTCCTTTCTGCTCCTCTCCACCTACTCTCCTTCCTCCAGCCAGAGGTCAGCAGGATGATATCCTATAGATGTATAGAACCATAAAGTGCAACCAATATATGGTCACTCTGCTTTGCCAAGTCCAATCCATTCCTGTTCAAAGAGTGGACCTTCGTTATAATTTATGGGTAAGGGCAGCATCAGGGCTGGGGGCCATGCTCTCAGGGGAACCTCGAAACCGCTGGATCAGTTGAGGTCTTTTAGTGAAGATCTCAGGATGTATCCCTTTTTATTCTTGTGTTGCCAGTGAGACTCATCCTAGTGAGCTCCATCGTGGCTATCACTGGTGGTGGCCGGGCACCATCCGGTTCTTCCAGTCCCAAGTCGATGAAGGCATCCACTCTTGTGGGTCTCTCTGTCTTCTAGGTTGTCTTTACCCCATGTCATTTTGGTCCTCGGTGAGCATCCATTCCTGCTGAGTTGGGACCATTTGCTGTGTCCTCAGATGACAGCTCCGCAGCTTTTAAGACCCCAGACGCCACTTACCAATGTGGGGTGCAGAGAGCTCTTAGCAAAATGCTAGTTGTGCCAATTGGCCTCGATTTCACCTAAGAGCATAGTCCCCTGCCCCCTGCCCCAGCTACTCTATCTTTGCAATATTGGGTTAAGATGGAAGGAGTACTCAAGTTACGCTGAGATCCACTTAATGTTGTTCTTGTTTCTAATGTGTGCTATCACTGCTTTCTCCCAACCAGATTTCTAGCAACTATCTAAACTAAACCCTCCCCTCCTCACCCTCCCTTCCTCCCCTCCCTTGCAGCTGTCAAAGAGTCTTTTCTTCTATACACAAGTCTGTTTTTGAGATCTTATCGTAGAGGTCTCATACAGTATTTGTCCTTTTGTCGCTGACTACTTTCACTCAACATGTCTTCCACTTGAAACCAGGTTAGGAGATGTTTCCTGGAATTATCGTTATTCTTTATCATTGCGCAGTGCTCCATTGAGTATATGTACCATAGTTTACCTATCCATTCTTCTGTTGTTGGGCACCTGGGTTGATTCCATCTTTTTGCTATCGTGGACTGTGCTGCGATAAAGATTCTCGTGCATGTGTTCGTTAGTGTGAAAGGCCTTGATTCTGTAGGATATATTCCAAGTAGTGGAATTACTGGGTCAAATGGTACATTGATACCCATTTTTTTAAGGAAGCACCAGATTGCTTTCCAAAGAGGCTGGACCATTTTGTAACCCCACCAACAGTATAGGAGGGTTCCACTATCTCCACAGCCTTTCCAGCATTTGTTGTTTTGTGTTCATTGTAGTTTTGATTTGGATTTCTCTGATAGCTAATGATTGTGAATATTTCCTCACTGTCATTTGGCTGCCTGGATGTCCTCTTTACTGAAGTGTCTGTTCATCTCCTTTGCCCACTGCTTAATTGGGTTATTTACCTTATTCTTGTTGATGTTTTGCAGTACCTTGTAGATTATGGAGATCAGACTTGGTCCAACATGTAGCTGACAAATACTTTTTCCCATTCTATAGGTGGTCTTCTAGCTCTTTTGTCAGTCTTTGGATGAGTAAAGTATTTCTTAGTAGTTCCTATTTATCATTTTTCTCTTCTGCTGACTGAGCTTCGTCAGATTTTGAAGTCTGTCTAAGCTGTGAATTAGAACTTCCACTGTTGATTCTATTTTTTCTTGCATAAACTTTATCGTTTTAGGTTTGATATTTAGGTCTTTGATCCACTGAGTTAGTTTTTGTGTAAGGTGTGAGATACGGGTCTTGTTTCAGTTGTTTGCAGATGGATATCCAATTCTGCCAACACCATTTGTTAGAGAGACTATATTTACCCCAGTTTACAGTCTTAGGGCCTTTGTCAAATATCAGCTGTTCATAAGAGGATGGTGGTACCTCTGGGGTCTCAACTCTGTTCCACTGGTCTGTATGTCTCTTTTTGTACCAGCACCAGATTGTTTTGACTACTGTGGCAGTGTAATAGGTCCTAAGGTCAGCTACTGCAAGGCCTCCCAATCTGGGCTTTCTGCCCTTTCCAAACAAAGTTGGTGATTTATTTCTCCACCTAATTAAAAAACGACACTGAAATTTGTATTAGAATTGCATTGTATATGTAGATTGCTTTAGTTAAAACAGACATTTTCACAGTGCTAGGTTTTCCTATCCATGAGCAGGGTAGGTTTCTCCATTTCTGTAAGTCTCTTTTGGTTTCTTGCATTAAGGTCTTGTAGTTCTCCCTGTAAAGGGCTCATTTCTCCAGTTAGATTTATTCCTAGGTATTTTATCTTTGGGGGGCTATAGTAAATGGTATTGATTTGGTGATTTCTTCTTTGATGATCTCTTTGTTGATATAAAGCAATCCTACAAATTTACTTATGTTTATCTTATGTCCTGATATTTTGCTGAACTATTTGTCCCAGTCATTTATTTATGGATTCTTTACGATTCTCTGTATATACAATCACACAATCTGCAAATAGGGAGATTTTACTTTTTCTTTGTCAATGCAGATGCCCTTTCCCTATATTTCCTTGTCTTGTTTAACTGCTCTGGATAGAACTTCTAGTATAATGCTGAATAGAAGAGGTGAGAGTGGACATCCTTGTCTAGTTCTCGTTCTCAAGGGGAATTCTTTCAGTCTCTCTCCATTCAGGATGATGTTGGTGGTTGCCTTTGCATAGATGCCCCTTGTTGCATTGAGAAATTTCCTCTCTATTCCTATTCTGTTGAGTTTTTTAGCATGAATGGCTGTTAGACTTTGTCAAATACCTTTTCTGCATCAATTGACAAACTCAGATGATTCTTATCTTTGTGCTATTTATGTGACTGAGCGCATTAACTGTTTTCCTGATACTGACCAGATTTGCATCCCTGATATGAATCCAACCTGGTCATGATGAATTATTTTTTTTGATATGTTGTTGAATTCTACCAGCTAGGATTTTGTTGAAGATTTTTGCATCTAGATTCATGAATGATACTGGTCTGTAATTTTCTTTTCTTCTAGGATCTTTCCCCAACTTTGGTATACAGTTATGCTGACTTCATAGAATGAATCTGGGAGTATTCCATCCCTTTCTATGTTATGAAATAGTCTCAGTAGTACTGCAGTTAACTCCTCTCTAAAATTTTGGTAGAATTCTCTGGTGAAGTCATCTGAGCCAGCACTTTTGTTGGTTGGTAGTTTTTTTATTACTTTTTCAATCTCTTCCTTTGCGATGGGTTTATTAAGTTGTTCTGCTTCTCCTTGTGATAATTCTGATAGGTGATATGAATCTACACATTTGTCTATTTCCTCTAGGTTTTCAAATCTTTTAGAGTATAGTCTTTTGTACTATCCAGTTATGATACTTTTGATTTCAATTGGGTCTATTGTGACATCTTCCATCTCATTTCTTGTTCAGGTTATTTGTTTCCTCTCCTGTTTTTCTTTTGTAAGTTTAGCCAGTGGTTTATCAATTTTGTTGATCTTTTCAAAAAACCAGCTTTTAGTTTTGTTAATTTTTTCAAGTGTTCTATCTCTAACTCATTTGGTCCTGTTCTAGTCTTTATTATCTGTTTTTTTCTGGTGCTTGAGTGGTTCCTTTGTTGTTCTCTTTTTACTTGTTCAAGCTTGGTTTGGGTCATTTCTTCCTTCTGGATGTGTGCATTTATAATGATAGGCTTACCTCTGAGCACAGCTTTTACTGTATCCCATAGGTTCTGGTAGGACGTGTTTTCATTCTCATTTGATTCCACAGATTTCTTTATTTGGTCCTTGATTTCTTCTATAACCCATGGCTTTTTGACCAAGGTGTTCAGTTTCCATGAGTTCAAATTTCAACCTATGTTTTTTCTGCTATTTATTTCAACTTCTATGGCTTTATGGTCTGAGAAGACGCTTTGCAATAATTCAACAGTTTGGATTTTGTTGAGACTTGCTTTATGTCCTAACACATGGTCTATTCCGGGAACTGTTCCATGTGCATTGGAGAAGGTGTACTTATCTGCTGATGTGTAAAAAGTTCTGTATGTCGATGAGGTCTAGTTGGTTAACTGTCACAATAAAATCTTCTGTATCTTTACTGAGCTTTTTTCTGGATGATCTGTCCACTACTGAAAATTGAGCACTGAAGTCTCCAATTTTTATTAGATTGATCGATCTAATTTTGCAGTGTTGTGAGTGTTTGTTTAATGTATGCAGTTGTTCTCATTTTGGTTGCATAAATATTTAATATTGTTATGTCCTACTTATATACTGAAACTTTCAGCAGTAAACAGTGACCATTTTTGTCCACGATGGTGGATTTTACATTAAAGTCTATTTTATCTGAGATTAGTATCACCACTCCTGTTCTTCTTTGTATGCTTGTTGGCATGGTATGTATTTTGCCATCTTTGATTTTCAGTTTTTTCATGTCTTTGAGTCTAAGGTGTTTATTTCTTGTAAACAGCATATAGACAGATTGTGTCTTTTGATCCAGGATGTCACTCACTATCCCTTTATTGGAGCAATCAGTCCTGTTTACATTCAGTGTACTGTTGATAGGTATGTCTTAGTGCTGTCATTTTTATGTATTTATTTTTGTGTTACTGATATTTTCTATGTTGCTCTTAATATTCTGTTCCAGTTCATTCTTCTTTATGGGTTGACTTTTCATCTTTTTCAGTGTTGGTTTTGTGTTTGTATCATGTTCCTTGTTTTGATATGTCACACTGTTATTTTGCTTTGTGGCTATCGCTATAATCCCCCTTACTATTCTAAGTTTAGATCAGACTAACTTCTGCATATCTTTTTAATTCCCTCTCCGTCTGAAAGGGTTATAACTACTGTAATATATCCCTCTTTTTAGTGTGATGATGTCATAGCTTTTGTGTTATGATCACTGGTTCCCTTCTTTTAATACTGTAGTTTTAACTGAGCTTTATGATTTCCCTAACTGAGTAGGATTCTGGATGCTGTGTCCTGGATTTCCTCCTTACATACACATTTGATTTTTTTTTTTTTTAAGAAAAGAGCTTCTTTCAGTATTTCTTGTAGTTTTGGTATGGTTCTTACAAAGTCTCTAAGCTTCTGTTTATCTGCAAATGTCTTAATTTCACCTTCATGTTTGAGAGACAATTTTGCAGGATATATAATTCTTAGTCGGAAGCTTTTCTCCTTCAAGGTTTTAAACGTGTCATCCCACTGCCTTTGTGCCAACATCTTTTCTGCCAGGAAGCCAGACAAAAGCCCACCGGGCTTCTCTGTGTATGTTAGCTTTGCTTTAAGCTTCACTACCTATAACAGGCTCTATTTATGTTTCATTTTATTAAGCTTAATTATAGTATGTCTTGGTGTCTTTCTTTTGGGACTTGATACACATCTTGGATATCTATGTTCTCTTCTTTCATAATTTCAGGGAAGTTTTATGTCAGCAACTCTACAACAATACTCTGTATTTTTGGCTATCACTCCCCCCTGTTCAGGAACTCCAATTATTCATAGATAATTCCTCTTAATAGCACCCCACATGTTTCTTAATGCTTTTATTTCTTTTCTCTAATTTCTCCTCATAAATGCTGGTGTCAGTTTCTCTATCCTCAAGCTCACTTACACTGGCTTCCATCTCCTCAATTCTGCTCTTTTGGCTTTGGACTGAATTGTCTAAGTCTGTAATTTTATTATTGATCTGCTGGATTTCAGATTGTTGATTTCCATCAGTTCAAACAGCTTGCTTAATTTTTCATTTTGTTCTGCTGCATTTTGTTTAGTCTCTAGGAGGACTCTATACATAATTCTTTCATACTCAACCTCCAATAGTTTCAGAAAGGCTTCTTCATCTGGGAAGCTTTTTAGTCTTTATTTTGGGAGTTTTCTGGAGCCATGGTGGACTGCTTCTTTAAATGGTAAGCTACTGACTGTTGACTGTTGTCTTCAAGCCATCTAGAAGCTCTTCAGTTTCTCTGGTGTTACTTCCATAGAAGCTAAGACATAGTTCTAAGAGGGGAGTTGGTCACCAACCGCCTCTGTGTACTCCAGTGACTGGCCCCAGGTGGACCGTATGGGGTTACCACCTCCTGGCTGGCAAAGATGGCACGCTACTTATGGAGTCAAAGGGGGGCAATCAACTGACACTGCAATGTGGATCAGTGAAGGGTAGAGAAGATGTAGCTGGGCTGCTCAGCAGTTAGTCCTCCAGGTGGTTTTATTTTTTTAAAAAAGGTACTTTACCACTAAGCAAGGAGCTGTCCAACAGCAGCCGAAATCAGTCAGGTCCTCAGGTGTGGCAGGCCCTGCATTCCAGCTGACAACAAAAGCACCTCATAGGCTGTCCCCAGATGCTACGATGTGGCTCAAAGTAGGGTGGGGTTACAGTCTTGCTACCATCCACTGCCAGGTCCCACCTGTGACTCGAAGCATCACCATCCTAAACACAGCTTTTCTGCTGGAGTCACCTACCCAGACAGGGGCTGTGGCTCCACGTGAAAATTAGCCCCAGCCAAGACCTCTGGGTAGGTGGCTCCTCCTCCCAACTGACCAAGATGGTGTCTCACGTGAACTGCCCCTCCTGCCATGAAAGAGCAGAATCTGTGATGCAGCTCAGAAAAGAGAGGGTGGAGGGGCAATGGTGCCCTCATTCAGCAGCTGGGCTCTTAATATGTGGACATCCCAAGCACAATCTCTCAGCTGCGCTACATGCTATTTACTTAAGCACTGAAGTTCAGTGTATTTGCCAGCTCATGCCCAGTTGCCACTCCCAGATAACAAAGAAGGCATCAGTACCTGCAGTCCTACCAAACAGGGAGTCAGCAGAAGCAGGGCTCAGCATGCTGCTGCCTTGTATTAGAGAGAGGTAGTTTCCCCCTTACTGGCACCTAGTCCAATCTGACAACCCTATGCCAGATCCCAGGGCTCCCGACATGTCCACCCTGGTCCATTCAATCATCATTCCAGGCCTTAGTTCTCAGAGGGAATCAAGATGTGCATCTAGTCTGCCACTTTGGCCCTGCCCCCCCACCTGAAAATCTTGGCATAAGAAAAGTGTGCAAAAATGGTCCTGAAGGAGTTCACCAATAAACAAATGCAAAGGAGAGTCAAAGTTTATCAAGACCTTTTCGAGGGGCAAGACAATGTTTTGGGCTGTGTTATCACTGGTGATGAAACACGGGTGTGCCAGTATGACCTTGAAGCAAAGCATCACAGGACACAATGGAAGTCAGCCAGTTCTCCATGGCCAGAAAAGTTCCCTCAGTCCAAATCAAGAGGCACAATGATATTGCTGAACTTTTCTGACACTAGAAGGACTGTTCATTATGAATTTGTACCAAGTGGACAAAGAGTTAAGCAAGTTTACTATTTGGAAGCATTAAAAAGGCTGCACAAAAAAGTTAGATGAAAACAACCTGAACTTTTTGCCAATAAATCATGGCTCTTGCATCATGACAATGCACCAGCTCACATGGCACCGTCTGTGAGGGAGTTTTTAGCATGTGAACAAATAACTGTATTGAACACCCTTCCTACTCATCTGATCTAGACTCCAGTGACTTCTTTTGTTACCCAAAGATAAAGGAAATATTGAACAGAAGACCTTTTGAAGGCATCTAGGATGTCAAGGATAATGTGATAATAGCTGTGATAGCTATTCCAGAAAGAGTTCCAAATCACTCTGAAGGGTGGACTAGTGCCAGTGTCAGTGCATAGCTTCCCAAGGGGACTACTTGGAAGGTGACTGTAGTGATATTTGGCAATGAGGTACACAGCACTTTTTCTAGGATGAACTTATTTGTCAGACCTGTATATGCTGTTTATAATTTGGGGCTATCCCTCTATATTTTCTTCTTATACAAACATACATGTGTAGGTTTGGGGGATGATTTTTAAAGAGACTGTACTATATATATGTTTCTCTGCAAAATCCTTTTTTTACCTATTAAGGGCACCCTTCTATGTCTGTACACAAAGACTGTATTTCCTTCTTCTCAGTAACTGCACGGCACCCCACAATATGGACACATCATAATTTATTCACCTTTTTCCTTCTGTTTAAATTTCAGGATGCCATCATTTGTTTTCCTTTTATATACAGTGCTCAATAAATAATACTGTATTTGGACCTTTCTTTAACTGGTAATTACAATGTATCAGATAAACTCCTGGAAGTGGAACTGCCTTCTTAGAGGTTATGGTAATTCTCAGGCCCTCCCCCACTCTCAGCCCTGAATGTGATCAGTCTCCACTTCTGCTCATTTGAAAAATGGTATCATCTTGTTTTCATTAGCAATACCCTTGACCACTAGTGAAAGTGAGCATCTTTTTTCAAAAGTTTCTTGCCCGTTGGCATTTCCTCCATTGTGAACTACCTGCTCATATCCTTGTCCCTTCTGGGCATTTTAAAATACTATTCATTTTATTTCGTAAATTTTGTATTTTTGAGTAGCTCCAGACATGCACAATCTTTGAAATGATGGCCCCGAGACACCTCTAATCATTCTTGACCTTTCTGCTCCAGAAGGACCAACAAACTTCCAGAAAGCTGTCTGTTCTGCCCTAGTCTTCCTATATACTGCCTGTCTCCTCCACATTGTTCCCCTCCTCCTTGCTCTCAGATGCCTCTACTTCCTGCCTCCTCCTCTACAGAAAATCCTTTCAGTTTACCCACTTCTTCCTTTGTGCAGACTCAGAAAGAAACCCAGTGTCAGGCAGTGCAAATCCACCAGAGTCTCACTGTCCCCTTCTCTCAGGCCACACAAGAATTGAAGTCCTCGCAAAAGAAGCTTACAGGTACTTAGAAGAACCAGATCCCTTACCCAGGCCTGGGATAAACCAACTCAGGGCAAGCAAGGCTCATCAAAAATCCCCTAGTACATTGAGGCTAAATGACCGGTGCTTGGAAAGAATACCAGGTAATATCTCTAGGAATGTAACACAATCACCTCACTGCTGGCCCCCACAAAACTACACACACAAAAAAATGACATCTCTACAAGGCTACCCACTGCAGCATCATTTGTACTGGTAAGAAGCTACAAAGAGCTCAACTGTCTATTCATGCAATGAAATATGATGCAACTTAAAGACAAAGAAAAGAATGAAAATACTGTATATATTTATGTCAAAAGAGCACCAACATATATTGTTATATGAATAAAGCAAATTATGGAACAGTGTCCATGTATGCTACCTACCTTTTATGTAAGAAAGATGAAAATTAAAAATTAAGAGTATTTGCCCATATTTGCATAAAGAAACCCTGAAGAGATACCTAAAAGCCAATGAAGTGGTTACCTGAGGGGAGGGAGGGAGGGTCAGCATAAGAGTATGCGTGGGTCTTTTTACCATCTGTCTTCTTATACTGTTTCATTTCTAAATAATTTAAAAAATTAATTTAACAAAAAGCCTCCCTAACCCAGACAAGGTCCACCTCCTCAACTCCAAGAGCCCCCAAGCCCTCCTCAGGTCACGCTGTAAACGTCCATGGACTCAAAACGCATGATTCATTCCCTGCCTCAGAAAAGCTCTATGTACCCACTCCAGCAGCTAATGGACAGAAAGCATTAGTGGTTCCCAAATGGACTACTCTAAATGATAATTAATGGCTATTCAGACACAGCCCCAGGAAGAGGGCCTCCCAAACAGATGCCAGCTTTTCCATTTATAGAAAAGACTGAGCCAAGAATGCTGGGGAGTCAGTTCTTCCACTGCCTAAAAACACTGCACCTCAGGAACAGAGGCTTGGTGTGTACCTCGTCCCCTTTACCTTAGATTTGAGCAGCAAATCCTCTTTGGTCACCTCCCCTATCGAGTCAAGGTGAGGACACAGGTCCCTGGAGTCACCCATTCTGGCCTAGGCTTACCTGTGAGAAGATACAAGGTATCCAGGATTAACAGCAGCTCTTGCTGGCAGGAGGCAGGATAGTTAGTGGTTAGATGCAGACTTTGGTCTTGAATCTCAGTTCTGCCACATTTAGCCTCTTGGAGCCTCACTCTCCTTGTTTGAGAAATGGGAATGATGACAACACTTACCTAATTGGTTGCTTCAGTGATTCACAGAAATAATTCACAGTAAAAGGCTCAACATAAGCCTGGCACTGACAGCATGCATGATAAACATTAGGTGATTACTACAATTAACTAGCAGGAAAAAGAGAGTCCTGCCTACATTCAGAGAGCTGCAGGCCACAGAATCCAAACCATGAACGCTTTCTTAGGAAAAGCCCAAATCCATGACCTAGAGACCACAGTCCAGACTGAAAGGGAAGCAGAAGGGTGGCACTGAGGAGAGGTGTGGTTGGAAAACCAAGCAGAGAGGTAAGAGGCAGATACTGACCTAGGTCTTCTCTGAACAAGCAAGACCCCTTTCTTCTCAAAAGCCTCTCAGAGGCCAAGTGCCCACAAGGCCACTTCTCTGCTCTCCTTTCAGAGCCTCACCTCCAGAAGACTTTCACATCACAAAACACAAAGAAGGCAGTCAAAGCTATGCTCCCTCCAGTAAACGTCTTCTGAGAAAACAAGGAGAAGGTCAGGGACAAGAGCAGGCAAAGCAACCTAGAAAAAGTCGGGAAAGACGTTTCACCAAAATGTCAACAATAATGTATCTGGGTGGTAGATTTTACGTGATGAAAAATAAATGACTAGCTTTAGGTTTTTGTTTACATGGTATATGCTCGTTGTATAAACATGAATCAGATAATGTGAAAAAGTACAATGCACTGAAATAAAATCAATCAAGGTTGATACTGTGGCAAACACACTTCCTGACACTCTTCTGCATAAAAATTCTTTCTTTTTGTAATCACTTTTTTTTTCCTTTAAAGCCTACTTCTGTTTTGAAAAAATAAGATTTCCACTAAAGGATTTCCTTGTTAGTGACAGAAAAGTCTGGATCTTAACTGTGGTGGTGTCACATGAATTTACACATCGGATAAAACTCCACAGAATTAAACCCACACAAATAAGTGCATGTAAAACTGGAGAAATCTGAATAAGCTCTGTGCATTGTACCAATCTCATTTTACTGTCTGTGACACCATACTGCCAGCCAGCCAAAGCCAAGTGCCGTCGAGTTGGATCCGACTCATGGCAACCATGTAGTGAAAACACTAACATGGGGAGAAACGAGGTAAAGGGTGTATAAAGCCCCTGGTACATTTTTTGCGACTTCCTATGAGTCTATAATTATCTCCAAAGGTTACTATTGTTGTTGGGTTCTGTCAAGTCAGTTTCAAGTGGAACTGCGCCACATGATTTTTAAGGCCGGAATCTTTACAGAGCAGACTTACAGGTGTGTCTCCTACACAGGCCCTGGCTGGCCTCAAACTACCAACCTTTCCATTGCCACTAGGGCTCCTTATCAAAAAGTTGAGAAATAAGTAAGTAAACGAATGCTTTGGCTACCTGGTATTTCAGCAGCAATCACACCCAGGAATCTGACTACTGATTATAGCTCCAACTGCTGCCAAGGAAGATCCCGATCAACGGACATTTTGAATAGAATTAAGAGCAGTTAAAATAAAGGCAGAAGTTTGTGTACACTGTATTTGGGAAGTGGACCCCCAGTTCCCTCCTGGTTGCTCACTCCCTACCTCAGTTCCCCCTCAGCCCAGGGTTGTCTGGTGCAGACTCTCAGCTGAAACATGAGTTATTGGTGATCAGGTGCCAGACACCAGGCTAAGTGCTTCACATGCATTATTTCATTAAAAACTCCCCTAGCAATCTTTGCAGCAGATTCAATTAGCCCTATTTTACAGATGTGAAAACAAGACTCCTTTTCTAAGGTGTCAGGTAAGAGTAGTAGAGCTAAAACTGAAACTTCATTTGCTTTGAACCAAAGGTACTATGTATTTGTCTGTGTGTGCACTCCTGCTTTCTTTTTAATTTACAGAAATGGCTAAACAAAAAGACAGAATTATATGATAAACTTCCCCTGTTGCCTAGCTCAACAATTAACAACTCATGGCCAATCGTACTTCATCTCAACTTCCCATTTCCTCCCCATATTATTTTGAAGTAAATCTCAGACATCACATCATTTCATTTATATTTCAGTATGCGTTTCAAAAAGTTTTTTTTTAAAAAACCAACACAGCCACAATTCCATTATTTCACCTCAAAAGAAAAATCTAGACTTCCTCTTCAGTCCATACCTGAGGGGGAGGCAGCTGTGGGCCTACCTTCGGATAAAGTGACTCCCCCAGGAAGCAGCCTGTATTCACATTCTGAGCTGACAGCTGATGGTGCAGATCTAGAGTTAAGTGGAGGCCTCTGGCAAGGAACCTGGGAGGGAGGGGAGGAGCAAACCAGCATACTTCCTTATTTT
Organism: Heterohyrax brucei; assembly: GCA_028571685.1. Classification (NCBI taxonomy): domain Eukaryota; kingdom Metazoa; phylum Chordata; class Mammalia; order Hyracoidea; family Procaviidae; genus Heterohyrax; species Heterohyrax brucei. The sequence goes on along the minus strand of CM053150.1, from coordinate 81,660,625 downwards.
ATAAATCTTTTAGTACCAACTAAAAAATCCATTACCATTGAGTTAATTTCAACTCACAGCAACCCTACAGGTCAGGCTAGAACTGCCCTGTCGTTTCCAAACAGCACCTGGTGGATCTGAATCGCCAACCTTTCAGTTAGCAGTCATGGCACTTAACCACACTACCAGGGTTTCCTAACCAAGCCAATTCCTAGTACCAGCTAAAACCAAAACTAGCCCCACGTTCCTCCTAGGAAGGGCAAGTGAGTACCTGGATATTTGGGACACCCAAAGGCTATACACACTCCCCAGACCACAGTGGCAGTAAAAATGCACAACTCCCTTAACTGCTGAAGGCGGTGTGGGCAGGGCATTACCTCCATGATCCCCCAAGAAGGAAGTCTTTAAGGGTCTGCAGGAGGGGGCTGCCGGGCCTCTCCTCCTGTTGCTCCTTCTGTCTTCCTGGCCCCTCAAACACATACTGCTGGTCCCTCCTTGATCATGGCTAGACCTAAGAGGTCAATTCTCTGAGCCTCCCAAAGAATCTGTCCTGCTCGGAATCCTCAGCCTGCACGTCTTCAGCAGCTGCAGTCTACAGGCAAAACAGCCTTCATTCACATCACCACTGCCCCTGATTCCTTCATGGACCACAGTTTCCCAGCTGTGGGCAGTTTAAAGAGGGAGGGGCAGTTAGAAGCTAACATTTAAAATGGTCACATGAGAACACAGAGTTCAAGGTTCTAAATTCTAAACCTCCTCACTTGGAGCCAGGTCTTGTGTGGTTTTTTTTGTCCTTTTTTTAGTGTTTCCACAAAGACCAAGTGTACTGGGTTAGTGCTAGCCTTATGCCATTTTAAGCTGTGGTACGTGGTTTGTTTTTTGGTTCTTTGGTATGTGTCCCATCTCCTCAACTAGATGGCTGGGGAAGGTGGGAGCCAGGTTGACCTTCGTGCCCTGTGGTCAACAATGGTGCTGAGACAAGGGAGGATGGCAATAGTTAAAGTCACTCTTGTTTAACATGTCCGAGTAGACTTTTTTTTTATTATGACTGAGTGAAAATGTACATTCCCGTATAAATTTACATGCCCACCTATCTGCAGCTTCCACTGCTCTCCCTGCCCAGCGACAGCACACTATTCCTCTCTGCTCCATACATGTCTCATCCTCCCAACAGCCTCCTTTCCCCTCCTCTCTACCCACTCTCCTTCCTCCAGCTAGAGGTCAGCAGGATGATATCCTATAGATGCACAGAACCATAAAGTACATCCAATATATGGTCACTCTGCATCGCCAAATCCAACCTGTGTCCGAAGAGTGGACCGTCGTTATGATTTATGGGCAAGGGCAGCATCAGGGCCGGGGGCCATGCTCCCAGGAGAAGCTGCTGGACCATCAACTGTGGTCTTTTAGTGGAGATTTCAGGGTGCACCCCTTTTTATTCTTGTGTTGCCAGTGAGACTCAACTTAGTGAGCTCCATAGTGGCTATCACTGGTGGTGATGAATAGACAAATTCCAGCAACTTCAGATAAAAGAAAAGCAATACCCTGTGGGTAACAATCCTACATATACTGTCACTACTCCCATTTTGTGACAAGGAAGCAGAATCAGAGCTTAAGTAATTAAGAAACTTGGCTGCCATCAACTGACAGAAGGGTAGAGTGAAGGAAGAGAGACCTGTTTGGTGCAGGGTCACACTGTAAATCAGGGCTGATCCAATTTTTCTGCAAAAGGTCAAATAGTATTTTAGGCTTCACATGCCACATCTGATCTTTGTCTCAAATTCTTCTTTGCATTTCTTGTTGTTTACAATCCTTCAAGAATGTAAATCAAGGAGTCAAATCTATTATTGCAATGGACTCTAAATTCAGGTGGGATATACTCAAGGTCACACTTTGGCTCTCATGGACTTGTTTCAGTTTTCCTCATCTTTTGCTTGAACTTGCATACAAGGTCTAACAATTAAGTTCATGAATTTAATTATTCTAAGTACTGCATACCTCATTGCTGAGTATCACTATGGTCACCTTTGAAGTACTCCCCTTGGGAAACTAGGCACCAATGCCAGTGCCTAGTTCGCCCTTCAAAGCAATTTTGGAAGTCTTTCTGGTCACTGCACACAGTGGTAATGTGGCAAGTTCGCAAACTTAACTGTATAGTTGTCTGTGAGGGACTTTTTAGCCAGTAAGCAAATAGCTGTATTGGAACACCCACCCTACCCACCTGGTCTGGCCCCTGATGACTTTTTTCTTTACCTGAAGATAAAGGAGATATTTAAAGGAAGACATTTTGATGACATTCAGGATATCAAACGTAATACAGTGATAAGCTCTGATGGCCATTCTGGAAAAAAGAGTTCCAAAATTGCTTTGAAGGTGGACTAGGTGCTGGTGTTGGTGGCTAACCTCCCAAGGGGAGTACTCTGAAGGTGATCACAGTGATACAAGGTATGCAGCACCTTTTCTAGGATGAGTTCACAGACTTAACTGTCGCATCTCATAGGTAAAAGAATTCTTAAAACTCAAAAAAGGCTCAGCAACTCAATTTTTCGAAGTGAACAAAAGGAATGAACAGATACTTCACCAAATAAGTAAACAAAAACATGCTCAACAGCATTAGTCATCTGAGAAATGCAAATTAAAACCTTAAGAAAACATGTCACACTCTTACAGTATCTAAAATTAAAAAGATCGAAAATACCAACTGTTGCTGAAGATGTTCAAGGATGCGAAAGAATTCTCATACACTACTGATGAGAATGTAAAGTGGTATAAAATGTCTTGGAAAACAGCTTGGCAGTTTCCTACAAGCTGAACATACACAACCCAAATGTCCATCAACAGGAGACAGACTAGGAAAACCACTGTATATTCATATAATGAAATATAGTAGGAGGCTCTTGATGGCCAATAATAAAGCACTATTGATGTGCACAACATGGATAAATTCCAGAAACATTAAACTGAGCAAAAGAAGATATACGGTATGATTCTACTCATATGAAACTTCAAAACAGGCAATACTATATAAGGTGATGGAAATGGGGCCACTGGTTGCCTAGGGCAGAGGGGGGAGCTACAAAACAAAGAGGCATAGGGGAACTGTTTGTAATTTTGGAATGTCTTAGATCTTTACTGGGGTAGGTTTAACCACATGTATTTATCTGCTAAGTCTCATGAACTGTATCTTTAAAGGACATGCATTTTACTGTGTGTAAATTATACTTCAATAAAGTTAATTAAAAGCATTTTGAATCACTATATGTAAAAACTAGAAACTACCCAAATGTCCTCAACCGGTGAATAGGTAAACAAACTGCGGCATATCCATACTACGGAAAATTACTCAGCAATCCAAAGGTAAAAACAACTGACACCAGCAACACGGATGAATCTCAAAATGATCACGTGGAATGAAAGCAAAGTAAAAAATAAATAATACATAATTTTTGACTTCATTTATATGATGCTTTAGAAAATACAAACAAATGTCTAGTAACAGAAAGCAGCTCAGAGCTTACCTGGGTTGGCGTATAGCAGAGGACCGAAAAAGAGGCACCATTCGACAAAATTCACTTTAAAGGGGTGAATTTTATTTACACCTCAGTAAAGCTAATTTAAAACCTTAGGGGGAAGGGGGCCACACGTGAAATAAATGTTTCAGACTTATTTTACCAAGAGATAAATTTCAGAACAATGTCGAATAACAAGTAGCAGAAAAATAAAAGTGGCAGAGGGACACATGATGCGTGCAGTATGACATCATGAAAAAATTAACAGTATTAACAATTTACAAATGGATACAAAGATATATATTCCAAGAGGTGAGTGAGGGTGTAAGGTAGCAAACTAACCTGCAGATACAGGTATGGTGGTGAATATTTGTACATACATGACTATAGACGTCTCATACATATTAAAAGAGACAACAGAGTACACAGGAGGCAAGTCAGGGAGACTTCTGAGACATAACCAAAGACGTCACGGGATCAAATTCCTAGGCTTGAAGAGAACGGATTATAGACTCAGGCAAGACCTACGTCAACTGACACACAGTTCATAATCACAGTGTTCAGCATCCTACTTTGGTGAGTAGTGTCTGGAGTCTGGAATCTTTGAATGGACTGAAACTGCAGAAAGTTATAAAACACTATTACAGTAAAACTCCACTTTTATAAAATAATTTTGTTTCATGCCCAGAGAAGGGATGCTGCCATCTCTGGGACAATGGAGTCAAGTGATTTTTATTTCCTTTTTTTCTTATCTGCATTTCCTACAATAAATACTGCTTTTGAAATAAATAACCTCATAGGTTGCTTTTAATTGTTTTTAAAGTGTTTAAAATAAGAAAATCAGAAGAACGTGTGTCTAGCTTCCTCAGTATATAAGGTTTCCCTCCCTGGAACTTTTTCCCTAGACTCTCAAGTGTCCTCTGGGTAACAGAACGTCCATCCCATGGAGGCTCACACACCACACAGGCCTGTCCCCTATCTAATACAACAGTCGTTCTGTGCCAGACACTGTCCCAGGACCAAAGAGAGTGAGCATAACACTCAAGGCCCATTCCCTGGTGGAACCTATTTTCAGAGAACGTAGGGCAGCAGTAATAGTGGTGCCAGAGGCCCCAAAGGTGGGCTTCTAAGCTGCTACTTGAATAGCTTAACAGTATAGCTTTCCACATGACTTGTCCAGTTGAAGACTTGCTCCTAACAACTCGGTTTTTGCCTCATTTATATCTCCGTCTGAATAAAACTTTTCATTTTCTCCTACATCATTCTGGCTTTAATATACATCTTTATAGGAGCTACAGAACATACATTAGTATAAAATGGTATTTAGTATAAAATTAGTATAAAATGGCTAGAAAATCACCTATAATCCTTCTATACAGAAAAATATGGTTGCCATTTTGTCTTCTTTATACACACACATACACATACAATTTTTAAAACTGGAATATAACTGACACAGCTTCTACACAGGTTTTTTTGTTTACACTGTATATTCTCTATGTCACTAAATTTCAACAATTGTGTCTGGGCTGTGCAAACCCTGAACATTGTACGGCTCTTCAGAACTGGCCCTTGATAGTGTCTTTGTATACCTGGGGCATCAGACCATGCCTGCTGGTCTATAACGATGTGATTTATGGTGAACACCTGTTTTTGTTTGCCTAGAACCCTGGGCCACACTAGAGAAGTTTGACCTCCAGAGAGCACAGGAGACTGAGCAGCTAAGGTCAGTCAATTAAGTGCTCCCTGCCTACATGACGGACCAGCAGTGACAAACCCTGTATACCAACAATTCCAGGTGAGCTCCCAAGTTGGCAATACTTCCTTGTGTTGCCACACATTCTTAAGTCTTTTTTTTTTTTTTAACATGACTGAGTGAAAATGTACATTCCCGTATAAATTTACACGCACACCTATATGCAGCTTCCACTGCTCTCACACATTCTTGCTGGGAAAATTAAGTGCTGTTAATGAAACTTCACCGGGAGAAGACAGCTGGGAGATGGCGTCTGTTTTCTCCTGGACTCTATCCTATGTACCTTTCTTTCCTGATCCTTTCACTGTAAAGTATAACCAAAAGTCTAACAACTTTTCTCAGTTCTGTGAGTCCTTCCAGCAAATCATTCAACCTGAGGATAGTCTTGGGGACTCTCAATACAAACTTTATTTTTAATGGATAAACAATATTTATTGCATGGCTATACAGTAACTCAATCACATTCCTACTGCTGAACACTGGGAATATTTTTTGTCAGTGTGTATTTTGCTACTATAAATAATGTCAATCTTTGACTACATCTTTGACAAAAAGAAAAAGACTATGTATCCTGTAAGCATGACAGATCCAGATATATACTGACCAAATAAGTCTACCTGCCCACTAACAGTATGAGTATGCCAAAAGAGGAAGCTTAATATTTTAAAAACTTAAATATTTAAAAAATCAGCTTATATGAAGGAAAAAGCTGAATGATATTTCTGAACTTTGAGTGCTTAGTAGTCCAAGTACAGTACCTCAAAGATCAGGAGTAGATGCATCTACAAGAGCTGTATTCTCTCAGCTGTCCGACAGCCACTTTATCTTGATACCCAACCAATACTATCTACTGTCAGTGCCAGGTGCTGATCTGGGGCCCCAGGAAACAAGTCAAACATGGGCCCCGCCTGCATGGGACACCGAGTCCATTTCTCACCATGACAGTACCTGCATACAGTCACTGGGGATGTTATAATCACCAACCACAGCCACTTTTCATTGTGCTCTTGCTATAGGTCAACTGCTTCACATGTTACCTTGGGCAGTGTTACAATTACAGAGGGCAGTAATGGAGACAGCAGGTCCTGTGTTCAGCTCTTGACTCTCTCATCTGCAAGCTATATGATCTTACACAAATCAATTACTCAATTCTCAGTTTTCCCCCATCCATAAAATGGGGCAACACAGCAATTAGGATTACTGTAAAGATGAAGTGAAACAATGCATAGTTTGTTTGCATTTTGTGTAAAGACTTATGATCATATGGACTTTCAGGGTGGCTCAGATTCTCTATTCCTCTGCAAGGAAATGCTCAAAAGTTCTTAGTACTATAACTTGTGTTACTGGTCATGATTTATAGACTTGGAAACTGAGATTTGTAGGAATGTAAATCACACGCCCATGGTCTCACAGAATCAGAATCTTCACTCAGGTTTCTACTGCCCAGGACAGCACAAGCCCATTGGCCTAGCCAGCAAAAGCAGCAACATAGGTCAAATCAGGCCCATGGCAGTGCTATATTTTAAGATCCAAGCTCACTTTCTGAAGATGTGACATAAAAACGCCAGGAAAGATGACCCCATGGACCGCAGCAAATCCTCAAACACTTTTCCTGTTGTCTCAAGGCAGTGAACATCTTTGAGCCCTAATTCTGGCCAAGAGCCTCTGCTTTTTTCCTCCAACTTGAAGATTCCGTTTCTCAACTAAGAAAGGCTGAGAAACAGTTTGACTAAAGAGATGTGACAAAAGTAGATCCTGAATGGGGAGGGGGATGCCACAAAACAGCATTGTTCAAATATCTGGCAAATTTGAATGTGGTCTACATACGGATAACAGTACGAGTAACAGTGTTAAAGTTTCTGTAGGTGAAAATGATTCTCTAAATATGTATGATAATGTCTTTGTTCTTATGATATACTCCTTGATATTTTTAAGAGCAGAGTCACAATGCCAGCAGTTTACTCTCTCATATGGATCAGCAATAACAGTGATGACGATGATAAATACAGAGTCACTGGGTGGTATAAACAGTTAGTGGCTGCTAACTGAAACACTGGAGGTTCAAGTTCCACCCAGAGGTGTCTTGGAAGAAAGGTCTAATGATCTACTTTTGAAAAACCAGCCAATGAAAACCTTATGGAGCTGAGTTCTACCCTGACACACAGGGTTACCATATGTTGGAGCTGATTTCACAGCAACTGGTTTTTGGTACATGCACATACAAGAACTGCCAATTAAGTCTGCAAACTCATCCTAGAAGAAGTGCCACAAACCTCACTGCTGAGTATCACTACAGTCACCTTCCAAGTACTCCCCTTGGGAAGCTACACACCAACAACATCACCTAGTCCTCTCCTCAATGCAATTTTAGAACTCCGCTTCTGGAATGACCATCAGAGCTGTTGTTATATTACCTTTGATGTCCTGAATGTTATCAAAATGTCTTCCTTTCAGTATTTCCATTATCTTTGGGTAAAGAAAAAAGCCATTGGGGGCCAGATTAGATGAGTAGAAAGGGTGTTCTAATAATTTGTTTACTGGTTAAAAAGTCCCTTACAGACAACTATACAATTAAGTTCATAAACTTGCCACCGTGTCACTGTGTGCAATGACCATTCCAGAAAGAATTCCAAAATTGTTCTGAAGAGTAGACTAGGTACCGGTGTCACCGCATAGCTTCGCAAGGGGAGTACTTCAAAGGTGACTATAGTGATATTCAGCAATGAGGTATGTAGCACTTGGAACAATTAACTTCACAGACTTAACTGTCAGACCTCATATATACATACACATTCATATACATATACATACATGCAAACACATGAAAAATATATACAAGTACATACATAGATAAGGAGCTGTGGTGGTGTAATGGTTAAGAGCTCAGCTGCTAACCAAAGGGTTGGAGGTTCAAGCCCACCTGGTAGCTCTGCAGTAGAAGGACCTGGCTATCTACTTCAATCAATATTGTGTGATGGATCACTTTTACATGGCCTTTCTTGTATGTATCACAACCTGACTGTGTGGGACTATTCAAATAAGGTGCTCACCCAGGGGGTTGGACAGCTTGCTAGTAGTGCAAATAAGGTATATGGTCCCCCCTTATAGGGGTGGGACCATGCAGATGAGGGGTATGAAACCCTAATGAGGGTACTGGTCAGTTTGGCCATCATGCTAGATTTAAAGGGAGACACACAAAGAAAGAAGGAAGAGCTGTAACACGGCAGACAGTGAGACACAGTAGCACATTAGCAGCAATAGTAATGGTGTGAGATAGCAAGAACAGGACTCCAGCAAGTCAGCTACTGTGGGGCCTGTTGACTCAGGAAGCCAAGAATTGTAAAAACCAACAAGGCTCTGAGCAGATGCCACCAGCAGAGAGCGAGAAGCAGCTGTCTTGATCAGTTAACTGTATCTTGAGTTGTTCCTTTACTTCTGAGTCATTCCTTAGCCTGAGTTGTGCCCTGTTACTTACTTGACAAACCACTACACTGTAAGTACAGTTTATGAATTCTATGAGATGTAGGAACCCAAAGACTGGAGGGACAGTACTAAGGTGAGAAGTTGATGCTAGAGATGATCAAGTGGTATAGCAGTTTGGAAAAGTTGGGCATTTGGGGCATTTTTAACTTCTGCCTCATAGGAACCAGCTTTGTGCTATGCCTTATAAATTATTAATGCAGCCAGGCAGCAGGGCTGTGCCTCAATCACATCAATCACAGAGTGTCTTTCCCTCCTGATCCACCACAACTGTATTGCTTTGCTGGATCCCAAACCCACCTGGATTTAATGTTCACTGAACCCCGAAATGAGCCAGCATTTCACCTAGCCCAAACCTAAGTCAAACCTCTACATTTCCTTAAACAACCAAACTCATAAATAAGACTAAAACTTAATACTCAGCTCTGAACGAAAGAGAATTCAAATTTCCCGCAGGCTGTCTCTGAGGAGCAATCTCATCCCACTCCCCGAAAGGTTCAGCTGCATTGAAGGGTCTGCAACCCTCAGCCCAGCCATCACCAGATTCACAGCTGCTGTTTCTGAATAAATATCCAGGCACTGGGCTGCACATGCCTCAGTTAGATCTACCAGGTGGTATCACCCTGCACTCCTGCCCCGCCTAGCGAGGGCAACTCCACTGAAACAAATGTTTCTCCCAGGAACTTCAGATATGGAGGATCTAGAAATGTTCCTGGTCTTCTGGCCCTTCCAGAAACTGCCTGTGAAGCTGGTATTGTGCAATAAGGGGGCTGCCAAGTGAGCAAATTCAGAGCCACGTGGAGAGAGCCACAGCTGAAGCCAGCAGACTCCCACTAGGGATTAACTCGCTGGGTTCCTGCACAAATACTCACGAGACAGCCTTTCCTTCAGTTGACACAGACCCGCTGTCCCATGATTCTTAGGGCCATCTGGTTTTGACTGAAGCAGATTGCAGAAAATAAGGCTTCTGGACTTTTAAATATACGGCTTTTGATCAATCCAAAGGCTGTGCCAAGAACTCTTTAGTCTACTATTTATTCCAATCCAAGAAAAAGAGCAACAACCTCAGAGACTGTTCTAGTGAAAGACATTCCAGAACGGTGCACTGATTTAGAATGGATTCCAGAAGAGGGAAGCCAAAAGACTCTTGACCAGCCCTTCCCCCAGTCAGTGAAACAAAGTAACAGCAACTGCAGCAAACATTTACTGAACTCTTACTGTGCCTAGGTACGGTGCAAAATGTGCCATTTATCCCCGTTCCACCTTCTAGCTGTTTTTAAGTACATAGTGCCTCTCTGAGCCTCAGAATCATCATTTGTAAAATGTAAAATAATAATCGAGTCTACCTCACAAGTCTGGTGGAAGAATTTGATGAAATAATGTTTCTCTGCCGTAAAGTAATCGCTTAATAAGAAATAGTTGTTTCCAAGGAAAGTAACTGTTACTTAAAGTGCTTCCTTAAACTCCCACAAGTCATTAGTTATGCATTTGGCTGGTTATTTCCTAAGCATCTGAAGCCCGTTTTTCAGATAAACTTAATCCTCACAGCACCCTATAGGTGAAAGGAGCAGAGGACAGAGCGACTGTCCTGACAAGGAGGAAAGCAAGACCCCCGGCAAGCGCACAACGCAATAAAGAGCCCTCTGGCCTTAAACCCTCCGAGAAGCTTCGACACCTCAGACGCTCCCCTCTTCTGGGAGGTGTGGCCGGAGGCCATTATTCGCGGGGCCAGTCGGCACTGAGACTTTAATTCACCAGAGTTAAGAAGAGGTGATCACCTTTTGTCCCTACAGAAAAAAAACGCATCAGGGCCCAAAACCACGGGGAAAGAAAAGTAAGCGCCCTGAGACGCCGCACGTATGCTTTCAACGCTGTGTCAGGCCCTACACAGAAATCAAAGAGATGGACGGCCCCTGTTCCGGAGAAACAACAAGTTCTCGGAAAGGGGGTTACGAAGTGGGGCGCCGGGGCCCCAAAGCACCCTCCGGGCGCCGGCCGGAGGAGAGGAGGGGGCGGCGGCGGCAGCGACCGAGGAATCCCGGGCTCCGCTCACCTAGCCGCGAAGGCTGGCGCACCTCTCAGGGTCAAGACCCCCCAGCCGCGACCGGGACTAGAGTCGCCCCTTCTCCGAGAGGCCCAGCCCCCTGAAGTAGCTAGCTGCGGCCCGGAACTCACCTGCTGTCGTAACCGCGCCGCCGCCGCCTGTCAGTCAAGCGCACCCTCAGAGGCGCCGTACTGGATCTTGGGGACCAGCCGACCGCACCCCGCCTGCTCGCCCTCAACAGTCCAATCCAGAGAGGCTGACGCAATGGACGAGGGCGAGGCCAGGCGAGAGTCACGGGGTGGGGGCGGAGCCAGACAGAGCTAACGCTCTGACCTCACTGCAGCGCGCCGGAAACGCCCTGGGCTTCGGCACAGAGGGGCGGTAACCGGACGGCGGGACCGCTAACATCATGCCGGCCCCGGGGAAGACCTTCCGCCGGCGCCGGGCAGACTCGGAGTCAGAAGAAGATGAACAGAATTCAGAGGAGGTTCGGTGCGTGCGAGACGGGGCTTCCCCGGGACAGGAAGAGTGAGCCCGACTTGGGACGCTACTGCTAACCAAGCTGGGATTGCTGTACCTTTCTGCGGACGAAGTTGAGCTTCGGATGGTTGAGGCCATGTAGTTGGGAGAGGTGGTTGTTCTCACGATGCGCTGTGGGTCTGACTCCCAAGAGTTGAAGGCTCAGAGTCGATCTCTGTACTACTGTGAAATCGGCTTATCAGCGGGGCGGGGATGCTAGCTGGACCTGTCTCTTGGCTCTGGGTTCTGGGTAGTATCTCTTAGTTCGTGCATTGCTGTTCTTCAGGTTAAAACTGGAAGAAACCCGAGAGGTGCAGAACTTGAGGAAGAGGCCCAATGGGGTGAGGTGAGTACCGTGGAGGGCCCCTGAGGAGGAGGAGGAGGAGGAGGAGGCCGGGCGGGGATGACAGGGCCCCGCCCCCATCCGGTTGTTATAAATATTCACATTCTTGACACTGTACTCTTTACCCTGCTTGAACAAGGGACCAGTGTTTTCTGAAAACGTTTAGCCAGGACCTACCACGGGTCGTGTGGTCTTGAGGTTTACCCCCCGACCCCGCCCAGGCACAGAAACAGGTTACTAACTTGTTTTTTGTTATGTCCAGTTAATTGCAAAATCCCCATTGGTTGATAAGAGCTGAATAGTTACAAAAGTATAATCAAGAAAATAAACTGCAACAAGTTTACCAAATGAGGAAACTAGTGTTAACATTTAAATGCTTTTCTCCAATTTCTGTCTCCTCTCATTTTTTTTAAGAGACTGTTGTCAGTAATTGATGGGCCGGGGCCTCAGAGTTCCCCTGGGAGCATGGCCTCTGGCCCTGATGCTGCCCCTGTCCATAAATATAATGGAAGTCAACTGTTCGGACAGGAATGGATTGGACTTGGCGACACAGAGTGACCATATCATGTGTGCACTTTATAGTTCTGTGCATCTATAGGATGTTGTCCTGCTGACCTCTTTGCTGGAGGAAGGGGAGTGGGTAGAGAGGGGGGGCTACAAAGTTGTTGGGAGGATAAGATATGTATGGAGCAGAGAGGAAGAGTGTGCTGTCACCAGGCAGGGAGAGCAGTGGGAGCTGCATCTAGGTGGGCATGCAAATTTACGTGGCAGTGTACATTTTCATTCAGTCATAATAAAAAAAATGTGGTGAATATTGGATACATTTTTATTCTCTGAGATCTTCAACTCGGCATAACAGTGTAAGCTTTTACCCATGTGGTCAAATATTTTTCATTAACTTTTTAATGGCTGCATAATATTCCACAAGCGGTATATACCATAATTTGTTAGCTAATCCCCTATTTGGAGACATATAGGTAATTAAGTTTTCCTCATCAAATAAAGCTGCAGTAAATCATCTCTTGCATTTGTCTTTAGCTGCATTTTTCCGGAAAACAAAAATCTTAAAAATGAGATTACCAGGCTTAGGGAATACCAAGTGGTTATATAGGAAAGTGTGCCACTTCATTGTTACCTCTGGCCTCCTCCACAAGCTAGAATGTTTGAGCTCTGCTTAATTGTAAGCTTTTCCAGCTGGCTTAAGTATCCACCCTACAAATCTCATCCTCTCACTCATGTAACATACCGATCTCTTGAGTATTCCTCCTGATCTCTGAAATGTTCTCTCTCACTTTTTGGCTTTGCTCAGTGCTGTGGCCCTGCTGGTTGGGGAGAAAGTACAGGAGGAGACTACTCTAGTGGTAAGTTGTGGAGCCCTCCCTGGGCTGTAGGAAGATGTGGCTGCTCTTGACTAGGTAGTGGTTCATTTTGTTTATTTTTCTTTTCTTTAAAGAGAGATTCCACTACCAATTATATAGATGCTCCTTCTATACTTCATTTGTTTTCTACAGGATGATCCCTTTCAGATGAAGACGGGTGGTATGGTGGACATGAAGAAACTGAAGGAGAAGGGCAAAGATAAGTGAGTACAGGGCATGTTGGGGTGGAAACTCATTTTGCCCCTTTCTGGGCCCTTGTAAGCTTTAGAGGGCAGTGGCTAAAGTCCTTAGGTAGAGATTTGTTTGCAAAGGTAAAAGTTATTATTGTTATTATTTTCTTTAACAAAAAGTTATATTCAGTCAATACAAAAGTTTAAAAATAAATGGATCTGTAATTTCCCAGGGGTCAACAGTTGGCTTGCATATATATCTCCAGTTTTTTCTATTTACATGCCCTGCATATTTTCACTGAAATATAAATAAGATCATACTGTCTTTTTTTTCTGTCATGTGCTGGTTTTGTTGAGTTGGCTGGAAAGATCATCTTCATTGTTCTTTCCCTTTAGGATCAGTGAAGAAGAAGACCTCCATTTGGGGACATCGTTCTCTGCAGAAACCAACCGAAGGGATGAGGATGCAGACATGTAGGTCCACAACCTTCAACAGTCAGGGTTGGGCTCCAGCCAGATGAGTGCTAAGATGTTTCATCACAGAGGACATTTCTATACTTTTTCAGAGATATCAAAGGTGGTCTCCCTCTCCTTATCTCCCAGGCTGGAGAACTACGAAGACTTCCTAAAATTCTGTAAAAATTTTATCTTGGGATTTTACATTGTAGGGATAAATGTGAACTTGCCCACTTTTTATTTTGCCAACAAATATATTAAGCAGATAATTACCGTCTACCGTTGTCTTTCCATCTTCAAAGAACCTTGCGTGCCATAACACTGTAGGATGTAATCTTGTGATATAGGGTAATATTGTAAATAGAAAAACCTTAACGTGATGAAAAAATTCAAGTTATTTTTTCATTTCTCCAGGGGCTGGAGAAAGCTTTATCATGGATCAACACTGGTCTGTTTGACAGTGGTGGTGTTTTGTGCTGCTGAGTAAATTCAGACTTGTGGCAAACCTTGTAGGACAGAGTAAAACTGCCCCATAGGGTTTCCTAGGCTGTAGTCTTGACAGGAGCATATCACCAGGTCTTTCCTCCCTGGGAGCCACATGGGTTCAAACCACCAACCCTTCAGTTGCAGCCGAGCGCTTACCATTGTACCACCAGGGCTCTTTTTTTGTTAGTGTCAGGGATCACTGATTTAGGAAACACATGTTCTGAGCTTTCAGCTCTTCCCTGAGGCCTGTGTGTTTCTAATTTCAGGATGAAATACATTGAGACAGAGCTGAAGAAGAGGAAAGGGATTGTGGAACACGAGGAACAGAAAGTAAAGCCAAAGAATGCAGAGGACTGTCTTTATGAACTTCCAGAAAACATCCGTGTTTCCTCAGCAAAGAAAACTGAGGAGATGCTTTCCAACCAGATGTTGAGCGGCATCCCTGAGGTGGACCTTGGCATTGAGTGCGTTTCAGGCCCATGGTCTTGCCTCTCCTCTGGCCCTAGACAAAAGGAAAAGTACTCTGCTTCCCAGTTAGAATTAAAGGGGGCTGTTTCTCACCTGTCTTCTTGGGACCCCACAGATCATAGATTATTACAGTTCTGTCTGTCAGGCAGGAGATGGTTGTCGCCACGAGTTTCAGGGTTGCAAGGCTTGGTCAGTAGTTAAAGAGACGTAAGGGACCCTGACTGCTAAAAGCAAAAGTTTTTAACCTTTGTCACAGTTCTTCAACTGTTCTAACCAGGACCTTTTATTCTTCTATTATAGGCTGGCAAGAGCAATGTTAAAGGTTTAGCCAATTCGTCCCCCTGCAATCCTCCTTTTGTTTTCTTTTGTTGTTGTTTTTCTTGTGATTAAGTGAAAGTTTACAATCCAACTCAATTTTCCTTATAAAACCCCAAGTACCCGCCTCTTTGCAACTCTGTCTGCTCTCCTCACTCTGTGACACCACATTCTTGTTTTACACTCTTTATTTCCAGTATCCATTCAACCAACACTTGTCTCCTCTCTACCCTCTCCTCTCTCCTCTCTCCTCTAAAAAGGAAACAGTAGGACAGCCTCATACATATATTAAACCATGAAGTGCACACACCACATGCATTGCTCCGTTCCTAAGTCCAGTCCATTTTTTGTCTGAAGCCCTCCTTTCATTTTAACTGGAAAATATTTGCCTTAAAGGAGGATTGCCATGGAGGAGATACAGTGGTCAGAATCATCTTTGGGTGCAGTAGAGAGTTGAGAGACTCCTAGGTTCTCAGATCTTTTCTGGCCTTAGTAGCCCTGAGCCTTAGTTCACTTCACTGCTCTGAAAGTTAACATCTTGTTGACCAGAAGAGGAGAGTTACTCCTGCTCTCCCATGGCAGTGAGACCTCCATGAGAATGTGATGATTTCCTTGTGTGATGGTGGGCTGCCCACCCTACCAGTCATTCCTGTCTGAACACCAAAGGTGCTGTGAGCTAATCCATGGTCTGGCTCCTTTCTCCCTGTAGTGCTAAAATAAAAAACATCATTTCCACGGAGGATGCCAAGGCCCGACTGCTAGCAGAGCAGCAGAACAAGAAGAAGGACAGTGAGACGTCCTTTGTGCCCACTAACATGGCTGTGAATTATGTGCAGCACAACCGATGTAAGCATCTCTGGGACAGCACCCCACCCCCGCCCCATCCACCAGGAACCCCTCACACATTCTAACATGTTCCTTTCATTCTTGGTGTAGTTTATCACGAGGAACTCAATGCCCCCATACGGAGAAACAAGGAAGAACCAAAAACCCGGCCCTTGAGAGTGGGTGACACGGAGAAGCCAGAGCCTGAGCGTGAGTACAGCTAAAGCTTTAGGGCTGCCTGTGGTGGTTAGTGCTCTGGGGTCGGCACTCGGGCCCACAGAGGCAGGGCTGCCTGCAGCAATTAGGCATCTGGGGTCAGCAGTCAGGGGCCCACAGAGGCAAAGCGGGCTGCACAGGGACATCTGGGTTCCTGTCCATGCTCAGAACTACAAGCACATGCCTTCACCTCTCCAAGACTCAGTTTCCTCATCTGTAAAATGGAAATGGTGACAGACCCTCTTGAGCTGTCTGAGGATTTAGTGGACTATCAATATAGTAGAGATTCGAAAAGTAAGAAAATTTCAGTAAGCAAAAGTGAATGAAAGCTACGCAAATCAGTGGATAAGCAAAATGGTGCATACATACAGTGGAGTATTACTCAACTGTAAGAAGGAATGAGGTTCTGATACATGTTGAAACATGCTGATGAAGAGTTACTCCTTAATGAGTGCCGAGTTTCTGTTTGGGATGATGAAAAAGTTTTTGAAATAGATAGTGGTGTTGCTGCACAACATTTAAATACACTTAATGCCACTGAATTGTACAGTTTAAATGGTTAAAATGGCAACTTCTGTATTGTACATAAAGTTTTTAAAAACTCATACTGACCCACAGTTAACTCATAATTCCACCACCCAAAGAGAACTATTGTTAACATTTTTGTGTATAACCTTTCAGTACTAATGCTTTGCATGTCTTTCCATGACAGTAAATGGTGTTTTTGTTTTGGTGAAAATATCCACAGCAAAACATACACGAATTTAACAATGTTTTTGTTTTATTGGTAGTGTCGTATTCCTTTGTGGAGACAGATGTACTGTAGTTTAACCATTCCCTTCTTTTTGGACACCCATGTTTTTTTTCCAGTCTTCCTATTTCAAACAGTGGCTTTTCTGAGCATTCTTAAACATACCATGTCCTTAAGCCATTTTCTGAGATTTTGCCAAGTCATCCTCCGGAAATGTAATGCTAACTTGTTTCTTCCATTGCCAGCATCTAACAGTGTCTTTTCCCCACACCTTCACCAGCCCCAGGTGGTATCATCTGTTTTGTCAGCAATGACATGATGCTAAAGAAGTGCTAAACTTGCTCAGGTTTCCGAAAATTAAGTCTGGTGATGTGTTTTCTTACTTTCTCCCTAGGAAATTATTTCTTGTGATACTTTGCTTGTGTGTTCTTTGATTCCAGAACAGCTTCATGTTGTTAACATGTAGTCGAGTCTCCAGATATGCATTCAGACCTCAGCTTGCAAGTCACTTAACCTCTCTGAGCAGAGATGGCCATATCCCTCAGCTAGGGTGGTTGTGAGGATTAAAGAAAATAATGCCTACTGTTGTTCACCCCGGAGGCATAGTGGTTAAGTGCTCTGTGGCTGCTAATGAGACGGTTGGCTGTTCAAATCCACCAGGTACTCCTTAGAAACCCTCTGAGGCAGTTCTGCTCATCCTATAGAGTCCCTGTGAGTCAGAATCAACTCAGCAGCAGGTGGTTCGGTTTTTTGTTGTTGTTGTTTTGGTTGTTGAACCTAGAGGTCCTTGTAGTGCAGTGGGTAGGCACTCAGCTGCCAAACAAAATGCCAGTGGTTGGAACCTACCAGCTTCTCCACAGGAGAAAGATGTGGCAATTTCTTCTGTAAAGATCTACAGCCTTGGAAACCATGCGGGGCAGCTCTCCTCAGCCCTGTAGGGTCATTGAGTTGGAATTGACTTAGTAGCAGTTGGTTATTATTCACTTACTCAATGCTGATGTCAGCATGGTTTGGCTGGCACTTGAGTCTATGTTTATTACTTTCATTCATTCAGTAACAGGTATTTACTGGCCCTATTGTGGTCCTGTTCACTGGGTCAGACCATGGGGTATTCTGGATAATGCAGCAGGCATGGACCATGCCTGTGTGGAGCTCAAGTCTAGCAAGTGGGTTCCAGCCTGGCAAACAGCCTTTCCCATTTCTTTTCCTTCTCAGGGTCTCCTCCTAACCGCAAGCGTCCCTCTAATGAGAAGGCCACTGACGACTATCACTATGAGAAGTTCAAGAAGATGAACAGACGGTACTGAGGGTGGCTAACGGAGGGAGATGCAGCCTGGGGAGTAAAAAGCACCTCCTCCACCCACAAAATCAAGTCTCATGGACAAAGCCTGATGATTTCTTGGTGGACAGTTCCAAAACCAGACTTAGGCCTGCTGCCTACCTACTGGATTTTCCAAGCACTGAATTTGTAATCTTTTGAAACAAAATGTATAATTCCATATTTTGGGACAAACTTATTCTTGTGAGCATTATTAAATCTTGTTTGTAAGTATGTTGACTTCATATTTGTTCTGCATCAGGAGAAAACAACTGTATGTTCAGGGTGAGATAATTCCCTGTATATTGTGCTTTTATGATACATGCAGTCATACCCTCTCAATACCTAGCATGGGATTCAGAATTGCATACTTCTTTGAAACCTGTCTAGGGTGAATCCAGTTGGCAGTGGAAGATCTAGGATGGGACCAAAGGGACATTCATACTTTCTGACTTTTACAAAGTTATCTGTGTCTTTTCATTTAACAAAAAAAAGAAAATCCATTTCTAGCACTTTTAGAACTTAATTATTAAATATGAAATGAATCCAACTTTGTTGCTTGTAATGTGTTTCTTTAACCACTGTTAGATAATTTTTTCAAATCCCAGTGGATGGGTATCTCAAATGAAAAACTGAATTACTGAGAAAGACTCTCAGTTCAAAAGACATGGACATGTTCCCACCAGTGTCCATTCACTGTCACAAGTACATGGCCACTTGTGCTGTCCTTTTTCCTGAGCACTTAACAGGTCAGGATGAGGAAGGAACTATGGACTGCTTTAGAGTGAATGTTGCCCTTAGGCAGGTTTAGCTCTGGAGTCAGATCTGAGCCCTGCTCACAGCTTACTAACTGTGCCCTTGAACAGATAATTTTCCCTCAGCCTCAGTTTCTTCATCTGTAAAATGACTATTTTGTTTTCTGCAGTAGAATGTAAGGTCAATGAGGACAGAAAACATGTATGCTTCATTTTACCTTTAACTCCTTGGAACCTAACCCACTGCCTAATAGGCAGGTGGCCCTCAGAAATATGAAAGAATGCATGCGTGATAATCCTTACCTCCAGCATTGTGAGGGTTAAAGGTGATAGGTAAAGGGTTTGGCTAATAATAGATGGTCAATACCATTTGTTGTTTTTAATAGGATGTATAGTACAGTGAATTACTTAATATGGCCCTTCTAATCGCAGTTTTTGTGATTCCCACACAGTGCTTGAGTGGGACTATGTAAATAAGGTGCTTATGGTTGGACAGCTTGCTGCTAATGCAAATAAGGTGTAGGGAAGCTGTGATGGTTCTCTGTCACATCTGGACCATGTTTCTCAGTGGTTTGGCAGTTAAGTAATGATAAAATTCAGTAGTCATGTAATGATACAGCAGTCCTTCATTTTTGTGGTGTGATGTCATCATCCTCCATTTTGCAGTAAGTTGTAAACCTTAGCCTCTATGTCTGTGGTTATGATCCTGTTTAGGAGTGAGTTGTCTGTTAGTGAAGCAGGATTAGGATGGTATATATTCAGTCACCACCTTGCTATAAGGTGTGACAAGTCACCACCCTTAGTACCCTTACTCCAGTCATACCCTTGCATTGCCTTCTTCAAGTAAGTGTAGTTTCCTTGTACAGTCTATCTAATACATGAATGCTCTGGTAGAGTTCCTTCTCTTGCTCTGGATCCTGCATCAGGCTTGTCATCATCTGACCTCCAATTCTTAGAACTTGAACCAGCATCTTACCTCACCTGATTTGCCAGCTTCTGCAGCCTTGTGAGCCAACAGCCTGTTGTCTGACCTGCTGAGCTAGGTTCGTCAGCCCTTGCAAAGCATGTGAGTCAGGAGACTCCTCTAGCCTGATAACTGACCCACAGATTTGGGAACTGTCAGCCCCAACAGCCATATGAGTCATTTTCCTGACCGTGAGTTCTGTGAGATGTTTGGAGATGTATGGAAGAGTTGAGATGTTTCTCCGAGATGTTTGGTTGAGGTTGTTAACCTCCAATTCATAGGAACCAGCTTTGTGCCAATCCTTAGGAAAGAAATGGTTTATTCACGATGTCAAAAAGAAGCAGCCAAAAAATAATTCAACAAATGTTTGTCAAATCCCTATGGTATTCAGGAGTAACAAAGATGAATACTCAGGACCTAGCATACTCCCTGGCACACAACAAATAGTGATGGAATCAATGGATGAGTAAGTGAATGACACACTGCTTACCAGAGTTTCCTTTGCAAGATTTCCGTGTAGCCTTTTGCTTGTCTTAGAAGTGGCAACCAGGTAGTAGAAGCCAGGTTTCTCACTGTTGGAATGGAAAGATACAGACAGCAGAGAGAGAACGCTCCTGTGTTCCATGTAGTGATGGACTAGAGTTAGAAATATCAGTACATGCTCATGTTTTGCATAATATACAATAATTACATATAGAAGTATTTATAGGTGTGTGTGGGTACATGGGTTAGCATACACACACATTGCTTTGCTTTGCCAGCTGAGAGGGCCTAAAATAAAGGACACCCTGGTAGCAGGTAGCATGACTAGCACCCAGACCTTTGTTTTGAACAACCAGTCCTATTGCTATCTAGGCAGTTGTGACTCACAGGGACCCCACAGGACAAAGCAGAACTGTCCCATAGGGCTTATTTCATTCTTCTTAATATTCTACTGTATTTTAAGTGGAAGTTTACAATCCAGGTCAATTTGTCACCCAAAACCTTACACACACACTTCTGTGTACCTCTAGCTGTTCTCCCCACTGACAGTACACTCCTCCTTTCCACCTTGTATTTCCTGTGTCCATTCAACTAGTTCCTGTCCCCACTCTACCCTTCAATCTTACCTCTGAAAAGGAGCTGCCCAGTTAGCCTCATGTATCTACTTAAGTCAGGAGGCACACTCTTTGCCAGTATCATTTTATGTCTTATACTCCAGTCCAGTTTTTGTCTAAAGAGTTGACTTTGGAAATAGTTTCAGTTCTGAAGTAACAGAGGATTCAGGGACCATGTCTCTGGGGACCTTTCAGTCTGTTGGACCATCAAGTCTGGTCTTTTTAATAGGTCTAAAGTTCTGTACCCTGTTCTTGTCCTACAGTGTCAGGGACTCAGCTTTGTATTCCCTGACAAGGCAATCATTTGTGGTGGCTGGACACCGCACCATCTAGTTCTTCCAGTCTTATACTGATGTGGACTCTGGATTATGTGGCCATTTCTGTCTCATAGGCTCCTATTTCCTTATGTCTTTGATGTTCTTCATTCTCCTCTGTTCCAGGTAGAGTTGGACAAACTGATGGTTCTTAGAAGGTCACTTGCTAGCTTTTAAGACCCCAGATGCTACTCACCAAAGTAGGATGCATAACATTTTTTTTAAAAATTATGATCAAGTGAAAATACAAAATCCCATATAAATTTGCCTACCCAGCAACAAGCGGCTCCCACTGCTCTCCCTGCCCAGTGACAGCACACTCCTCCTCTCCATTCTGTACATGTCATACCCTCCTAACAATCTCCTGTCCCCTCCTTTCTCCCCCCTCCCCTCCAGTAAGTCAGCTGTATGACATCCTATAGATGCAGAGAACCACAAAATACACACATGATACTGTTGCTCTGTGTCACCAAGTCTAATCCATTTCTGTCCAAAGAGTTAACCTCCATTATGATGTATGGACAGGGACAGCATCAGGGCCAGGGGCCATACTCCCAGGGGAACCCTGAAGCCACTGGACCATCAACTGCAGTCTTTTAGTGGAGATCTCAGGGTGCACCCCTTTTTGTTTTTGTGTTACCAGTGAGTCTCAACTTTGTGAGCCCCATCACAGCTATCACGGGTGGTAGCCAGGCACTATCTGGTTCTTCCAATCACATGTCAATGTAGTCACCCACTCACGTGGGTCTCTCTGTCTTCTGGGTTCTCTTCTCCCATGTTGTTTTGGTCTTTGGAGATCTGTTCCTGCTGAGTTAGGACCATTTGGTGGACCTCAGATGGTAGCCTGGCAGCTTTTAAGACCCCACTCACCAATTTGGGATGCAGAAGATTCTCTTAGCAAAATGCTAGTATGCCAGTTGGCCTCAGTGTCCTCTGAGAGCATGGTCCCCAGATCCCCACCCCAGCTATTCCATCTTTGCAATATTGGGTTAAGATGGCAGGAGTAATCATGTTATGTTGAAGTCCAGCTAAACATTTTCTTAATAAACTTTGTTATGCCAGTTAACCAAGATGTCCCCTGAAACCATGCCCTCTAGGACCCTGCCCCTGATATTCTATCCTTTAAAGTGTTTGGTTATACTTAGAAAACTTCTTACCTCTTGGTTTAGTCCTACTGTGCTGATTTCTCTACTGTGTGTTGTCCCTTCCTTTACCTAACTTAATTCTCATACACTATCTAATTAATGAATACCTCTCTTCTTTCCTCACCACACTTGTAACCATCAAAGACTATTTTCTCCTGTGTTTAAACCATGTGCTGAGTCCTTATAGTGGCTTCATACAGCATCTGTCCTTCTGTAACTAACCAATTTCATTCACCATCATGTCCTCCAGATTCTTCCATGTTATACTTCCCAAATTCTTCGTTGTTGTTGTCACTGCATGGTATTCCATTGTGTGAATATACAATAGTTTGTTTATCCATTCGTCTGGTAAAGGGCATCTAGGTTGATTCCATTTTTTTGCTATTATGGACAGAGCTGCAGTAAACATTGGTGTGCATGTATCTGTTCGTGTGACAGCTCTTATTTTTGTAGGACATATTCCAAGCAGTGGGATTGCTGTATTACATGGTATTTCTATTTGTAGCTTTTTGAGAAAGTGCCAAATTGACTTTTAAAGTGGTTGTACCATTTTACATTGCCACCAGCAGTATGTAAGCATTGCCATCTCTCCACAGCCTCTCCAAAATTTATTATTTTGTGGTTTTTGGTTTAATGCCATCCTTGTTGCAGTAAGATGGTATTTCATTGTAGTTTTGATTTGCATTTCTCTCATGACTAATGGTCATGAGCATGTCTTCATGTATCTGTTAGCCACTTGAATGCCTTTTTTGGTGACATGCCTGTTCATATCCTTTGCCCATTTTTTAATTGGGTTATTTGTCTTTTTGTTGTTGAGTTTTTGCAATATCTTGTCAATTTTGAAGATTAAACACTGATCAGATTTGTCATGGCAAAAATTTTTCCCAGTTTGTAGGTTGCCATTTTAATCTTTTGGTGAAGTCTTTAGATGACCATAAGTGTTTGATTTTTGGGAGTTCCCAGTTACCTGTTTTCTCTTCTGGTATATGTGCATTGTTAATGATGTTTTATATTTGTTTATGCTGTGTATTAGGGCTCCCAGTGTTGTCCCTATTTTTTTCTTCCATCATCTTTATTTAGGTCTTTGATGCATTTTGAGCTAGTTTTTGGCCCCATAGAGTTTCTAAAGAGCAGATAGGAGATTCAAACTACTGACAGTTTGTTGTGCAGGCACAGCTCTTAACTACTGTGTCACCACAGCTCTTTTCTAACATTGTTCTCCAGTAAATGGAACAGAGTTCCTTGAAGAAATAGCTGTTTCTAAGCCTCAGGTAGGACATATACAGGATGATCCTGGAGCAAGTCGTGGTGCCAAAAAGCAAAGCAGTGCTTAGAAACAAAACAAAACAAGTGAACAACAAAAGCCAAACATACCTAATTGATAGAGGTAGGTTAAAGGGGCACAGGAGTCAACTAAAAGAACTGTCAATAGCCAAAGCTGAAACAATTTGAGATTTGAGCAACAAATGAAGTAGAATTAGGTTATAACCCAAAGTATAAATATCCATAAGTCCATACTGATATAAATAATTGAACAAATAAATAAATGGAAGAAATGAGATAAATCTTCTATGCAGAATTCCAAATAATTTATGTGGATTGTCCACCCACAAGGAGGAGAAGCATAACTCCCTACTCGTTAAGTGTGGGCTGAGCATAGGAACTTCTTCCAAAGAGGACAGTATTGAAGGGAGGTGGCTAACATCACAGTAGAGAAATCTAGAAAACCCTACCTCAGCAAGGTGGTCAAGATCAACATTAACAGTTGATAAATCACACTGAGATTATCTACCTTTTGAATAATACTTTACTTTTTTTATTTTCACCAAAACTTATAATCTTTGTTGAGAAAATGAGACCAACCTCAATTTAGGGGCATTCTATAAAATATCCGACCAGTACTCTTCAAAACTGTTTTAAGGTCATCAAAAACAAGAAAAGTCTGAGATTGTGAGGGACCCTATTACTGGGCTAGGGCTGGGGACCATGATCTCAGGGAACATCCAGCTTAACTGGCATAACATAGTTTATAAAGAAAATGTTCTACATCCAACTTCAGTGAGTAGAATCTGAGGTCTTAAAAGCTTGTCACCAGCCATCTAAGATATTCCACTGGACCCACTGTGTCTTGAGCAAGAGAGAATGAAGAAAACCAAAGACACAAGGAAAAGAGTAATCCAAAGAACTACCAGTCTCCACCAGACTGAGAGTCCAACATAACCACCACCACCACCAACCGCTCTGACAGTGATCACTATAGACGGTCCTGGACACAGCTGGTGGTGTGGTGGTTAAGTGCTACAGCTGCTAACCAAGAAATTAGCAGTTTGAATTTACTGGGTGCTCCCCGGAAATTCTATGGGGCAGTTCTACCTGTTCTATAGGGTTGCTGTGAGTTGGAATGGACTCAGTGGCAATGAGGTTTTCTTTTTTTGGACAGAGCTAGAGAAAAAGATAGAAAGAAATTCTCAATAAAAAAAAAATCTGACTTATTGGTTTGACAGAGTGGAGAAATCCAGAGAATGTGTCTGCTGACACCTTTTTCACTTAGTACTGAAATCATCGCTGAGGTTCACCCTTCATCCAAAGATTAGACAGGCCCCCAAAAGTAAAAATAAAGTAGCTCAACCACATATACAAGACTGAATGGGTACATTACCAGCCCAGGGCAAGGACAGGAAGGCAGGTGGGGAAAGGAAAGCTGGACCAATGGAACAGAAAGTCTAGGAGAGTGCTGACACGCCATGGGTGGGGTTGGAGACCAGTGTCACAAAATGAGATGTGTATTGTTTAAGGAGAAACTAATTTGCTCTGTAAACCTTCAGGTAAAGCGCGATTAAAAACGAACAATAAATCTGAGAAACCGGACAAAACAAAAAGAGCCTCAAGAGACACAAGAACTAAATGTCAGGTGGCATCCTACATGGCATCCTGGAACAGAAAAGGACATTAGGTAAAGACCAAAGAAATCTTTATCAAGTATGGACTTGAAACAAAACGAAAATCAAAGCCATTGCATCTACAGGACAGAGTAAAACTGCACTATTGGGTTTCTACGGAGTCCCTGGTGAAATTCAAACCTTTTGGTTAGCAGTCGTAACTCTTAACAGCTATGCCACTAGGATTTTCAGTAGGGGCTTTAGTTGTTACTGAACCATGATGGATAGTGTCTAAAAGATTTCGTTTGCTAACCGGAAGGTCGGCAGCTCATATCCGCCAGGCGCTGCTTGGAAACCCTATGGGGCAGTTCTACCCGGTGCCATAGAGTCATTGTGAATTGGAATCAACTCCATGAGTGAGTTCCGTTTAATGTATCAATACTGGTTCAGCAATTTCAAATATGGCATACTAATGTAAAATGTTAATACTAGAGATACGTGGGAACTCTTGTATCATTTCAGTTTTTCTGTAAATCGAAAACATCTAACTATATTATTTAAAAAAGAAAAAAAGCTGTCGCTAGCGACTTATCAGCCTGGACTTCCGGAAGCAGGAACGGGCTCTGCCCCTCACAAGCATGGCGGCCGTCAGAGTTGGGCGGAGACTTGCCCCACTCAAAGATGGAGGCCTAGGCAGGGAAGAACCGGAAGCGGCGGTAGGTGGCAGCGCTTTACGGCGGTAAACCAAAGAACTGGCAGGGCGGCGTGCGTCCCGGCATGAAGCTGGGCCGGGCTGCGTTGGGCCTGCTGCTCCTGGCACCGTTGGCGGTGCAGGCGGTAGAGCCCATCAGCCTGGGGCTGGCCTTGGCCGGCGTCCTCACGGGCTACATCTCCTACCCGCGCCTCTACTGCCTCTTCGCCGAGTGCTGCGGTCAGAAGCGGAGCCTCAGCAGGGAAGGTAGGGCCGAGGCAGATGCTGGGGGTTGGCTATCGGCTGGGGTGCCACAGGCGAGGGTAGGTGCTCTAGGGGCGTCAGAAGCCCGGGCAGAACTGGGGTTGGTCTGAGTAGGGGCCGGAGGCCGGCTGGGGCACGGACCCAGGAATCTGAGTGGCCCAGGTGTTCCTTGGGTCTTGGCATCTTCACCACGATGACAGGCTGGACTTTGGCCCGTGAGATTGGAACCGGAACTTGGGCTGCTTCACGCAGAACCTGGGGGTGTGGACCCTGTTTCACGCTTCCTCTAGTGAGAGTTTTACTTCCATCCTAACTGGGGACAGGAGGGATAGTGGGGACTCTTCCAGAGCCTATCAAAACAAATTGTCTACGTCGAATCGATTCTGACTCATAGCGACCCTACAGGACAGAGTAGAACTGCACCCACAGAGTTTTCAAGGAGCTCCTGGTGGATTTGAACTGCCAGCCTGTGTTTAGCAGATGTAGGTAGCACTTTTAACCACTAGGCAACCATAGTTTCCGGAACAGATCAGTGGTTAAACTGCAGCCCTTTTCCTGCCCTGTCTTGGGGTGGGAGGAGCAGAGCATGGGTTAGGATTTCAAGCAGATTGCAAAGGCGGTAAAACCAAGGAGCCTTTCAGCATCCCAGTAAGAGGGTTCCTGGCTCACAGGCCAAGGTGTTAGAATAGGCATGACTAGTGAAGAAAGAGCTTCCCAGACCTACAGTTCACCTTAGGGACAAGTACTTACAGTTCACACTACTTAGACGCATTTCACAAGATGCTTGAAGAGCTCTTTGCTGGCTTTCATGTGGGCCTATAAACTGTGCTCCATTTTACCAGCTGTTTCTTCCCTTACACCTTACTGGCTTTGTTTTTTCCCAGCGCTGCAGAAGGATCTGGACAACAAGCTCTTTGGACAACATCTTGCAAAGAAAATCATCTTAAAGGCAGTGTTTGGCTTCATAAACAACCCAAAGCCCAAGAAACCACTCACCCTCTCTCTACATGGATGGACTGGCACTGGCAAAAATTTTGTCAGCAAAATCATTGCAGAGAATATTTACGAGAGTGGTCTGAACAGTGACTATGTTCACCTGTTTGTGGCCACACTGCACTTTCCACACGTCTCGAACATTACCCTGTATAAGGCAAGGACAGAATTTTGGAATCTTTCCTGGACAGTGCTGGGTTTGGGGTTTCTTTGTTGTGGAATGGTTATTTGGGTATGCCAAAGCCAAGTGCCGTATTTGGGTTGAAATTAGTTGAACATTGAAAATGGCTAAATGTGTCAGTTTCTGTTGGAAAGATCTAGAACTTAGTGTGTTGAGATGCTTGGCATGATTAAACTATCATACCTTTGTGGTAGTTTCTGAAAACAAGCCCAGGGATACCCAGTTTAGTAAGTAGGATCTTAGAATTTTAGATAAGGACATAAGCAGATCCATCTTAAAGATGCTCACTCCAGACTCATTTTATGAAATGAAGAAATGTTTTTAGATACCTACGTTTGTTTTAACTTACTATTGCAGTGTGGTTTTAGAGTTTAATTCACATATTAACAGCCTGGGCTGTGGAGGCAGACACACCTGTGTTTGTATCCTAATTCTGCACCACCAGTGTGTAGTCTTGGCAAGGTGATCTTCCCAGGCTCTTCTGTAAAATGGTAGTTGTATGAATTCAGTTAGTGCGTAATGGGTTGCCTGGCATATTAGCATTGAAATAAATGTTAACTATTGCCTTTTTAAGGCTCTCTGATGGCATAGGGAAACCCTGGTGGCCTAGCGGTTAAGTCTTACATCTGCCAACCAAGGGGTCGGCAATTCTAATCCATGAGGCACTCCTTGGAAACTCTTTATGGGACAGTTCTACTCTGACCTATAGGGTCGCTATGAGTTGGAAGCGACTCCATGTCAGTGGTTTTGGTTTGGTTTGGTTTTTGATGGTACAGTGGAAACCCTGATGATGTAGTGGTTACGTGCTGTGTCTGCTAACCCGAAGATCAGCAGTTCAGATCCTCCAGGTGCTCCTTGGAAATTCTACGGGGCAGTTCTACTCTGACCTGTAGAGTTGCTATGAGTGGAAATCGACTAAACAACAGTGCTTTTGCTTATGGTGGTATAGTGGTTAAGAGCTGCTGGCTGCTAACCAAAAGGTCAGCAGTTCGAATCCACCAGGCACTCCCTGGAAACACTATGGGACAGTTTTGTTCCCTCCCCCACCTCTGTAGGGTTGCTATGAGTTGACTTGGCAATGGGTTGGTGGTGCTGGCTGCTAAGCAAAAAAGCCAGCAGTGTGAATCCACCTGCTTCTTTGGAACTCTATGGGGCAGTTCTGTCCTATAGAATCTGTATGAGTCAGACTCTGTGACAGCATCTCTTTGGTGCAGAAAATGCTTAAGCTGACTGATTAGGTGCTTGGCTGCCAGTGGTTGATACCTATCAGCAAATGTACAGAAGAAAGATCTGGCAGCCTGCTTCCATAAAGACTACAGCTGAGAAAACCCTATGGGGAAGTTCTGCTGTGTGAAATGGGAGTCAACAAGGAGTCAGAATTGACTGGACTGCCCACAACATTGCCATTTTTATCCCATGTGACAAAATGGGAGAGCCAGTATTTAAGCAATGACCTGCTGAAACACATTTTTCTGTTCTGCCTGGGTTAACATTAGGGTCATCCATCATCCAGGATTCCCAGGATGCAGAACTTTCACTGCTAAAAGAGGGTTAAATCCCAAATAAAGTTAGCATTCAGGCCCCACTAAATAGCTGTGTGACTTTGGGCAAGTTACCTAACCTCTCTGCCTCAATTTCCTCATCTATAAAATGAGAAACAATTCCTTGGGGGACACAAGTGAACATTAAATGCTTAACTACTAGCCTAATCTGGCAGTTCAAACCTACGCAGAGGTGCCTTGGAAGACAGTCCTGGTGCTCTGCTTTTGAAAGGTTACAGCATTGAAAACCCTATGGAGCAGTTCTGCTCTCTACACATGGGGTCACCTCAACTTGACTGTAGCTAACAACAAAATAAGAAATACAGTGGTAACAATGGGTTTGGGGAAGTCATAGAATACCTCGTGAACAGTGCTTAGAAAGCATCTAATCCACAGTGCTTAATATAGGTTCTCTGTCATTGTTTTAAGTCTGGGTAGCGGCATAGGAAAGCCTTGGCTGTTGAAACCTATCTGAGAGTGAATTTCTAGTTCAGATAGTTTACTTATTTTGTGACCTCAGGCAAGCTACTTCAGCTCTCCTAAGATTCCTTTCTATAAACAGCTTATTCCACACCTACAGAGGAGAATTAACTGTTTAGATTACATACACACATGATCATAGTAGCCAAGTAAAAACCTAGGTAATAATAGGTCACAACCTACAATGTCACTTTCATAGTTTTCCTTAGAAAACAAATAGCTAATTTTCCACTTAACCAGTAAGAGAAAATAACCTAGGAAAGCATTACACAGAACCACAGCTCAACTTTCTGATTAAATGGCTTAAAAGGCCTCATACTTTTGTTGTTTAGTATTATAAAACCACCTAAACACGTTTCTGTTTAGGTGAATGTATTTCAGAAACTTGATTGCTACCTCACCAAACTTAACTATCCTTGAGCACTTGTGCTCTGAAAGTCAATTGCTGCTATACTGAAGTGAGCCTGAATACCATTACTGTCCCCATCGGACAGGCAGAGCACCATCTCCATGCTCTACTTAGGACTGAAGGAGGGAATAGGTCACTTGGTCTTTGCTTTCTTCCAAGAAGGCTCGTGTACATGGAATATAAATTAATGTCACCCTTTTGATGTTAAGGACCAGCAGCTGACAAACAGCATCAGGGTGACATCTCACAACATAGCAATTATAATAAAAGTGGGAGGCTTTGGAATCAGGCAGAGCAGAGTCCAGATCCCAGCTCTGCCACATACTAATTATATGATCTTGGATGGGCATGACATGGCCCAGCACACGGGACTATTGTGAGAAGTGAGAACTCAGGTTTATAAAATTCTGAGCAGTATAGAGTGTACAGTAAGCACTCCATAGGTGTAGCCATTGTTCTTAGTGGTAAAAAAAGGAGTTATAGTTAACAGTGCTTATGATTATTATTTGATTTTGCTTGATAAAAACTTGGTATTGGCTTTTTCCCCTTATAATTCAGGATCAGTTACAACAGTGGATTCGAGGCAATGTGAGTGCCTGCGCACGCTCCATCTTCATATTTGACGAAATGGATAAAATGCACGCAGGCCTCATAGATGCGATCAAGCCCTTCCTAGATTATTATGACCTGGTGGATGGGGTCTCGTATCAGAAAGCCATCTTCATATTTCTCAGGTAAGATCAGGCCTGGAATGTGATTAAAGAGCTGGCAGTGTGAACGTGTGGGTTTCAGGAGAAAACCTGAACTTATTTTGCAGTAATGCCGGTGCAGAGAGAATCACAGACGTGGCTTTAGACTTCTGGAGAAGTGGAAAGCAGAGGGAAGAAATTAAGCTCAAAGACATGGAGCATGCCTTGTCTGTGTCAGTCTTCAATAACAAGAACAGTAAGTAGGCCCATCCAGTGTCCTTAAGTCTTAAAGCATCAGTGGGAGCTAGATAGAATGCAAAGTGTTCGTCTTATCTCACCTGCTGAATCCGAATTATGGGGGGATTTGTGTTAAGCTTCAGATAACTTTTATACACACTACAGTTTAGAAGTACTATATTAAAGAAAGGGCAATGTTTGGCCATTGCGAGCTTAGATGACTATTAGTGCTCCCGTTTTCTTCAGCTAAATCATTTTCTTTTGTAGAAGAAAAGGTGACTAAATGTGGAAGATTGCTGTGGGTGCCTCTGGGGGAGGAGATGACCTATTAGATCCCTTCCTTTGTTTGTGGTACCCTAAAACTCTGAAGTTCTGGGCCTTAGAATAACAGCCAGACAGTGATTGGGCCTGATTCTGTCCCAGGTACCATGTGAAGCCCTTTACCTGCATGTTTCATTTAATCCTCACAATAATGTCCTGAGGTAGAAAATCTTGCCATCCCCATTTTATAGATGAGGAAACCGAGGCTTTGAGATGTAGTAGCCACACTATAGTGGGTAGCTGGTTCCAGAGCCTGAGCTTTTTAACTGCCTCTCCAGTGACCCTCACCTGTACCTTTGATTGAGAACACCGGGATGGGAAAACCGTCATCTCTCTGCTCTGTTCCTGGGGCCCAGGGCATTGTCACTCATCACTGCTTTTTATTGGTTAATTCTTTTCTCTGCCAGATTCTACCCCTGAATACTTACTGAGCACCAACTATGTGCAAAGCACTGTTGGGAAAGAAATAAACCCTAGTCTTTGAGTTAATGTTAGGGACCTGCATCACAAGAATGAAACAAGACAGTAAGGAAATAGTTCACAGGAAGAAGTGCCGTGGACTGCTGGGTGTCCTGTGGGTGCTATGCAGTGTCAGAGAAGGCAGAGGGGCTCTAGGTCAAGAGGCTGTAGGAACCAGGTGAGGGGATGTGACAGGGTAGGTGCAGTGCAGGTTCTCACCCAGGGGACAAGACGCATGTGGCAAAGGCCAGGTGCTCATGGCAGTAAAAGAGCTTAGTCTTCACACATTTTTACTCCGGATTCTAGGTTTTGGTACCCAAAATGCTCTGTACAGTTTGGATGCACTGGTTCTGGTGGTGGTTTTTTTTCCCAGCTGCTGAAACTCCAGTGAGGTTTGCAAGTTTATCGTCTCAAAATAAAGGCAGATGACTAATGAGAGTCTTTCCTTGGAGCTTGTTCTCCCTATTCACTTTCTTTGAAATTTTGTCAACTTGGTTCTCTTCCCAGCCTGCCTGTCTGCTTATTCCTGGCCTCATGCACACTGAGGTTGTAAACCTCTTTCTGCCTCAAATCTTTACATCTTGAGAGGTGTTCCTGGAGTTGCAGTGTAGGTAAGGTGTCCCACTTTCCAGCCTGGCAGGTCACTGTGCCCTTTGCCTTCACAAGACCTGTCACAACCTGTAATTGCTAAACAGTGAGGTCACTGTTGAATGATCTGTCCTCCTTACTGCTGACAAGATCCAGAGCCTGGCCCAGAGCCTGGCCGCTAGTCAATACCCAGTAGATACATGTTGGATGGGTGGGTGGATGGACAGATGGATGAACACTGTCTTTTTCTTTTTCCCAGGTGGCTTCTGGCACAGCAGCTTAATTGACCGAAATCTCATCGATTATTTTGTTCCCTTCCTCCCCCTGGAATACAAACACCTGAAAATGTGCATTCGAGTTGAAATGCAGTCCCGAGGCTATGAAATTGATGAGGACATTGTGACCAGAGTGGCTGAGGAGATGACATTTTTCCCCAAAGAGGAGAGAGTTTTCTCTGATAAAGGCTGCAAAACTGTGTTCACCAAGTTAGATTACTATTACGATGACTGAACCCACAGGAATCTTCACATCACATTGGAGAAAAATGAAGTCAAAACTTACCTCCTTCCCCACTCTTTCCCTGGAAGAGGACTAAAATGCATCTTCCTTGTTTGACATGACAGGAACTCTTCCGGGTGCTGTCTTCACTCAGCTGAGTGCAGGCCTTTGGAACCTTCCAGCCATTGACACTGGAGCTGCCTCCAGAGGAGGAAGTAGCTGGTTCCCAGCCACCTCCTACCAGTGCTTATGATTTTTTTAAAAATCATGTTTTAATTACAAGTGTTTCTGTTTCAAGGAAGAGTAAGTTTTACTAAAAATGTGATCACTTTATTTAAAATAGTTTTTAACATTATGAGAAACTTTTCAGACTCTTTAGTTGTTGGCTTTGTGTTTCTTTTTTTTTAAGTTCCTATCACTGTAACATACAACATGAAGTGTCTTTACTGCAAAAAAGCCCAAGCACATGTCCTCGGTGTTTCTTCTGTGGGATGGTGTTGCTGGGGACAGAGGCTGGAGCAGTGACCAAATTTGTCAGAAAGCACTGCAAGGGACAGTGCAGCATTAGATAAAAGGACAAGTAATGCAGTGGGGAACAAAACTTGCCAGGGTGCACAGACTCATTACAAATACTTCTTTCTTTAACAAAAAAAAAAAAACCATTTATTTCTTGCTCATGTAAAGGTCCACAGCTTTTCCAGGATTAGGTAAACATGGAGCCCAGTAGGAGCTGAGCGGGAGGAAGGAGAGAGGTCAAGGCATTTATCCCCCAGTTTGTTCACTGTGAGGAAACCCTGGTGACATAGTGGTTAAGTGCTACAGCTGATAACCGAAAGGTTGACATTTTAAATCCACCAGGTGTTCCTTGGAAACTATGGGGTGGTTCTCCTCTGTACTGTAGGGTCACTATGAGTCAGAATTGACTCGATGGCTTATTTTGTTTACTGCGACGCTACCTCTGCTCTACCGGACTCTGTCCTTGAGAGTTCTGGTCACCTTTCCCCTCCCGGCCCCTGCAGGCCAGGGGACCTGCAAGCCCTGCTGCCACCCCCAATACCTGCACTCCTCTTTTTGATGCCCTATACCCTACTTTGTAATTAGTCCTTCTGAAAATAAACTGCCCACATTCTCCTAAGTAGAGTGTGCCATCATAGATTTGCTCTTAAATGTCCTTTGCAAGGGTTTTAATCTTAGCAATATTTGAAAAGTGGGAACGATCCTAGTCACTCTGTGAACAGGCTGAGAACCCGAGGCTCCTTGAAAGAAAAGTTTTTTTCACTTTGTCTCTTACCAGTCAAAGCTTCTCAAAGGCAGGCTCTTTTCTACCTTCCCTTCCTGAATGAACCACATGCTGTTTCCATCAGATCCTAAATTGTCTGTCAAGCTGTCTCTCTACTAGATTCTGAATTGCCTGTCAAGGTTTGCTATATTTTTAAAAAATCTTCCTCTTCTATCACTGTTTTATTGTTAAAACCTTCTAGTGGGAAAGCTTACCTGCCCCTCCTGAGCCTGCTAAGAATGTTTTTATTTATAAATGCTAATAGCTACCACTTTACAATAAAATTGTATTTTGTAATTTGTGAATACATCTTTAAGGGGAAAACAATAAACTCCTCCACTAAATAGCCTTGTGTGCATAAGCTATGAATGAAGACAACACGTGCAGTCCAGGCGGCAGTGAGATGAAGTGAGGCCAGGGCCCTCTGAGGCACCTAGGACACCACTGGCCCCTCGCTTACCTGCCTAGGGTACTGCCTCAGTCTAGAGACTGAGATGCAAGGCAAGAATGCTGACCACTGCAGGAGGTGAAGCCGGTGCTGGCTGCCGTCAAGTCGATTCTGACTCATGGCTCCCTGATGTGTGCAGGGAACTGAGCTCCACGAGGTTTTCGTGGTAGTGACCTTTTGGAAGCACATCGCCGGGCCTTTCTTCCAGGGCACCTCTGAGTGGGTTTCAACAACCATTTTGGTTAGGGGCTCTCAGAGTAGGAATCAACTCGGAGGCAACGGGCTGTGGGTTTTGGTTAGTAGTCAAAAGCTTAACTACTTGTGCCTACAGACTCCTGTAAGAGATGAAACACCTTGTTTTATGGGCACCTTCACCTAGAAATGGGCAGAGGTCCTACAGAGCGGGAGTCTGTTGACAGATCTCACAGGGATGCTGTTTAGCAGGCAGAAGATAGGTTGGCAGGGCTCTGAATCATCTGGTTGAGCAGGATCCTTCTGCCTTGCAGCTACCCAGCCTCTATCAGGGCTCCTCTTTAGAGCAGCATAGGCCTCCTAAGGATGGCTCTAAGTACTAGAAGGTTCCTGGTGCCTTAAACTTTGGGGAGCCACAGCTGGCCCCTTGGCTTGAACTCAGCCACCAGGCCTGGACCTGTTCATCAGTCACAGGTTAGGTCTGATCTTTTCATCTGAAGATGACAGTTCTGGCACCTGCAAGTTCCTAGTTAGTCAGCATATTTATCCCCTTATTTCTGTGAAGTTCCATTTTGGTAGATAAGGCAGTATGGAGTTGAGGACAAACTGCCTCAGGCTGGGAAACAGCCCGAGAACGTCTCACAGGCCTGGAGGACTTACACTTGAGAAAGGAGGGAACTGGGTGGGGTGATGGCAAAAAGGGATTAAACATTCTAGAAAATCGGTTAATCCTCAATCCTGTAAGGAGGGTGTTTGCAATCTACTACAGAGATAAGATGCCAGGTTAAGTGTGATTAAGCTGATACCTGATGAAGGTAACTAGGATTTGATACCAAACCCACTCACTTCAAGTCAGTTCTGACTCAGTGACCCTATAGGACAGAGCAGAACTGTCCCACAGAATTTCCAAGGAGCACCTGGCAAATTTGAACTGCTGACCTTTTGGTTAGCAGCCATAGCACTTAACCACTACACTACAAGGGTTTCCCAGATTTCAAATATTTACCCAATTCTGGTCAGAAAGACCCAGCAGAAAGACCTCCCTAGTTCTGAGCTGGGCCCTTGGAATGTCTAGTTCTGTTTTCCCAGTGCCTCAGTTTCCTTCCAAGTTTAATTTTAGGAGAATATATTTCTCATAAAGAAGTCCATCTGTTTCTTATGAAAACATCCATCATTTAATTTCAACTTTACAGTTGCTCAGGAATAACAGCCTTTAAAGTAAATACTGATTCTATGTGATACAAATACTGCCAACTGACATGTCCAAGGTTATGGTAAACCTAAGGATCTCTGAGCTCCAAAAGATGCATGTGAATGGGAGACTGCATCAGCATGAGACCAGGAGAACCAGATGGTGCCCAGCTACCACCAAAGTCAGCTGTGATGGACGACACAATGTTGAGTCCCTGAGGCAACACAAGAAAAAGAGGTGTGCAGTTCAAGAACTCTTCCAAAAGGCCAGAACTGATGGTCCGACAGCCTGAAGGGTTCCCTGGGAGCATGGTCCCCAGACCTGCTGCTGGCCCTGACTGGACACCAGTACTGAGGTCAACTCTTCAGACAGAATAGACTGGACTTGGGAACACAGTGGGACCATATGGTGTGTGTGCTTTATAGTCCTATACATTTATAGGAAGCTGTCCTACTGGTTTCTTTCTAGATGGGAGAGAAGAGGGTGGAGAGGTGACAGGTGCTTAAGAGGATACTAGAAGTATAGAGTGAAAAGGAGGAATGTGCTGGCATAGGGTGAGGAGAGCAGACAGAGTTGCAGATAGGCGAGTATGCAAACTGGATTTGGATTGTATACTTTGACTTAATTAAAAATTGTTACAATGTTACTTAAAAAGTATAAAATTGAGCAAGTTCCCCCTCACATGATACAACTTACTCTTTTATTCATACTCAAAAGGTCAATTCAAGCTCTTTTCTACATTTTATGTGAGGTCAAGGTGGCTGGGCTGGGATCAGCCATGGCCTTTTCAAGTATGAATCCCTAACAGTCCAAAGGTGGCCAGCACATTGAGTTTATTGCCTCACTGTAAACAGAAAACTGTCTCCTCCCAAAGGTTATAAAAGAAATGTAACTTAATTCCAATTTGAGAATATGAACCAAAACATTTCTTAACTCTCACTTCAGCATTTTTTTATGTTTAGTACCATGTAACACATTTCCATGCCGTAAAAATATTCTACCACATCTTACATATAAGAAAGGCCATACATTGTTCTGAATACCGTCTGCAGTCACACTGCGAGACAGAACTCATGCTGGCTACAATCTACATCTTACTTCCCAATGATCAGAGCAGCCCAGCCATGGAGGGTGCCGCCACAGAGGGTGTCCTTAATCAGATGACACCCAGGACCAGCGACAACTCCACAATGACCTGATCTACAAAATTCCATATATTACCATACATTTAACAATAAAAATTTGTACCACTTCATTTAAGAGTATCTGAGAAAGGAATAAACAATTATCCCGTATTATAGCACCTCCATATTTTAAAATAAGCATCATCCTGTACTCCCATAAGACTCAGAAGTAAAAAAATAAACATTTCCTTGAAAACCCTGGCATTTCTAACACACAATACTCCCACCTCTTTGGCAATGCAGAATCTGCAAGCTGAAGCTGAATGTTCAGTCGGCACGTCACCAGGAAGAACAAGCATGTCCCACATATATCAAACTCTTCTATGGAGTAAAGTGAGATCAACCCATGTACAAATGTAACAGCTGTTTCTAAGGCACTTCTGTCAGGCTTGGAACAGTTAAGTTTGGAGGGGATGTTAAAAGTTCATCTTCAACTGCAATCGACAGTTGGATTTCTGCCACATTGCAAAATGCTAAGTTCACAGATCAGTGTCTCTTCAAAACCAACTCTTAGAAACCTTCAGATTTTAAAAGTCCACAGGTGCAAATGTGCAAACCCCTGAAGAGGGAAGGCCAGGCCCCTGGTTTGTTGAGTCTCCCAGTCACCTTGTACTCAATTTGGATAAAAACTCAGTAAAAATCTAATCGTGACTGCACAGTCTTGCAGCCCTTGTCTGAGTAGATTTTCTCATCTTTGGGGAAATACGTCATTTCTTCTGCCACTCTTGTGACAATGTCTTCATCAATGGCAGCACCGCGGGCCTTCATTTCTGCCCTTACACACATTTTCACATGCCTGTACTCCAGGGGCAGGAAGGGGATAAAGTAGTCAATGAGGTTTCTGTCTATCAGTCCACTGTGCCACAGGCCACCTGCAAAATGAGGCACAGCTAGGTTTCTTGCCCGTCACCTGCCACGCTCACTGCTCTTGCAGAGGTCCCTGTACCCACAACCCACAGCACATTCCTTCAGAGAGATGTTCTTTTGTACCAAGTGTGATAGAGCCCGATGTAAGAATCAGTTGGACACCCTTTTGAACTGGCTTCTAGAATAGCATGAGAAAGTCACTCCTGTAGCAGAGCCATATATGCAAGCAGGATTATGTGGCTTTGTAAACTACTCAAAGGGAAGACAAGTGGTGACACGGTTAAGGGGCTGCTAATGCTGTGCAGACTTACTGTGCTTGTTATTGAAGACTCCGACAGACAGTACCGGTTCCATATCTTTCAGCTGAATGTCTTCCCTCCTCTTCCCCGCCCTCCAGAAGTCAAGAGCCATCTTAGTTATGAGGTCCCCACCTGCGTTGCTGAGTCGGACAAAGAAATACAGATGAAAATCATATTTTTATGAAGACTTCTATATCTAATTAGAAAGGAAAGGTACATACTCTGCAACCTATTCTCAATCAAAGAATACTTGCTAAATGCTACTAAATGAAGAAAAAAAGACTGTCTTCTCTCACGGAGCTTAAAGCTATTTCTTCAGAATTTGTCAGATATCACTTGTTATACTGCTCAGAAGTAACACTAAACATTTTAACTGCAGTTTCCGACATTGTGTGCCTGTTAGCAGCAATTATTTCTTTTGTTTGTTTTCTCCTGCCCACACTCTGTGCCATGAAGATACTAGCGAGCCAACAATAAGAGAAGTGACCAAGTCATTTTTGCCAGACTGGCAGTTTTGTCCTGGGTAACACAAGGCCAGGACCTCTTTCTAGCACTGGGAGAATGACGGGCTTATGTGTCAGCCTCCTTCTTAGCCCAAGAAACCACCTCCCGCTGACCTGAGAAAGATGAAGATGGCCTTCCGGTAAGACACGCCATCAACCTGCTCGTAGTAGTCGAGGAATGGCTTGATGGCATCGATGAGCCCAGGGTGCAATTTATCCATCTCGTCAAATATGAAAACAGAACTTGCACATGTACTCACGTTACCCCGAATCCAATTCTGCAACTGGTCCTAGACCAACCATAAAAGAAGAAATGGGGGCAAAGCTCAAAGGAAATGCTGGGGGGGAGACATGCCACCCCATTCCTCATGCTCTGCCAATATGAAAAATCACAGCTCTCTGGGGTTAAAAAGAATTCTGAGAGATTGCACCTTAACCTCCTTGCACAGTGAACAGCTCCTCTGAAATCTAGGCTGAGCACTGGGTACAAAGCGGGACCTGAGAGACCTGCCCCAGTGGGCACCATCAGAACCTGAGTTCAGTCTTTCAGCAGGCTACAGGCAAGGCCCCTTGTTTGATGCCAGGAAGACAGCACAGACAAACAAACCTGGGTCCCTAGACTGGGGGAGGGGGATAGCTAGGGGTACAAACTGGTACTGAAGGGTGGGAGAAAAAGGATCATGGAACAGGAAAGGCTTATGTCCAAACTGGGAACTAAAGGAGTCCACCAAGCCAAAGGTGAGGAGTAGAGAGTTCTACACAAAGGACAGGATGTACACAGGGTCAGTTTGGGGAACACCAATACTATTTCACATAGTGGAGGCTATGGAGAGATAAGGAAGGAGCGCTCGGCAGAGAACAGAAGGCAAAGGCCTAACAAGTGCTGTTAGGAGTTTGGCCTCTCTTTTACCAACTTCTGTAGTCTGCAGTTGACCAAACATGCAATCAGGATGCACTGACAACTACTGGTGATTTTAATGCAAAACCTTACCTATAAAAACCAGAAACTGGCAGAGAAATAGGCACTAAAATGCAAGGAAGTTTTTTCCAAAATCAGATGATATGCCATGTGTGGCTCATATTTATGGTCCATCATTAACCAATCCACAACCTTCATCTCACTGTGGAGTGAAATCTCTAGTTCATTTTACAACAGACTGAGGAACAGTCAACTAGACTGAGACCTGCACAGCACCTGAGACCAACGGCTTTCCTGGTGCCCTGAACAAGGCAGCTGGCCCAGACAACACTTCATGAAAAGCAGTCGTTCATGGGCTTTCTTGAAACAGACACTCAAGCACCAAGCCCTCGATCCCAAAACATGAAAGGCAGTGACCATGAAACCCCTACAGAGGCACCCTCACCTTACTCTAGGCTTTTATTTCTAGAGATCTCACAAAGACTTTGGAAAAAAAGCAAATTCTTCCTTCTTTTTGGCAGCCTTCCCTGTCTTAACAGTGGGCAGGGCAAACATACACTTTAACTTCCTTATTCAGTGAAGTTTGTTTCTTCTTTCAGTTCCCACCTAATAGGAGTATTAACCCTTACAAGGACAACACTCATTTAAATGATATTAACCCAACTAGACAACTTGATATGAATGAGAAAATATCTCAGAAAGGGAAAAGGTCTCCAAGTTCAGTTCTTGGAGGCCGTCTTCTGAAGAAAGGAAACAAAGCCAAAGAATTGAAAGACAGGAGAAACAAAGGGAATAAAAGCTACTTGAAAAATCAAACCAAATCTGTTGCCAGTCCATTGCAAGCCATGGCAACCCTATGCATGACAGAGCACAGCTGCTCCATAGGGTCTTCTTGGGGATAATCTTCATTGAAAAAGCTTGCAAGGCCTTTCTCCTGAGAGCTGCTAGGTGGGTTTCAACCACTAGCCTTTAGGTTATCAGCCCACCAACGACCACTTGCGCCAGCCTGTCTACACTGCTAAATGCAGAAGCAAAGCTGAGGCTGCAGCCTAGGTGCAGAACATTAAATGAAGCCATGGCCCAAGCAACTTCTTTTTGACCGCCTAACTTAACACCACGTGCTCTGATGTGAACACTTCCTGTGCCCATTTACTGCAGAATGTGTTAAGACATTTAGGTCTGCGTTTCTGCTCTACCACAAGCTCATCAGGATTGTAACAAATAAGTCACCTCACTTTTCATTGGCTCTACCTTTAATCATCTATCCCACCATATTATTTTGGATCAAGTAAGACAAAAGTTACAGGCAGGCTTTGTAAATGGCAAAGGGTTACCCAGGCATAAGCGTGTGCCTTAACCTAGTAGAACCTGGGGATACTGCACCGCAAAGGAGAAAAGCAGAGGCCTGAGTTAATATGCAGGTAGCCTGCCACTTTGAATGGCCTATGGACGAGATAAAGTAGTAGGTTATCTTGCCTGGTACAGTTTTATCTTCTGCTCATGAGGGAAGTGCAGAGTTGATACGAACAGGTGTACAAAGTTACTCTTCAAGCCTTTTGAGTAAAGATTTTCAGCCACAATTTGGCTTATGTAGTTCTTGCCTGTGCCAGCCCAGCCATGTAGAGAAAGGGTCAGTGCCTTCTTGGGATTTTTGTTGTTCTTGAAGCCAGTCAGTGCCTTCATAACCACCTCTGTGGCCAGATGCTGCCCAAACAGCTTTTCCTCCAAGTCCAGCTTGAGGGCTGCAGAAGCCCGTCCCAGAACAAAGACAAAAACATATGTTAAAATGCACCAGAAAAGCAGCACTTTCCCCAGCTGGCAAAAAGGAGAGCCAGGATTAGTGACCAATCCAACAGGGTTTCCACAAAACCGCAGGGCCAGTGGTAGACTGCAGAGTCAGATGCCACCTCTATGGAAATGCACTGTGTGGATGGTCTCCTTAACACTTGACAAGTAGTCTTATAAGCAGGCTATATATGTTTTTTCATTTAAGGATTAATTACATCTTGGATGAGCCGCATGGTATCTCCTTGGCCATCCCTGCTGCCCTGTAAGAAAACCAATGGCCAAATGTAGGGTTTCTGACCGATGCTGTTCGTCTGCAAACTACTCAAAGTAAGTTCACATGGTGCAGAAGGGCTGGTCACTACTTTCATTTCCTTTTTACCATAATTCCAAAGAATCTAGACACTTAGAAAGGCACTTGGGCAGAGCCTCCGTAACCTGGGGAAACTGTTTTGGAGGGCACTGCTTCCAGGGCTGGAGTGACGGCGCTGTCAACTCCTCTGTCCTTCCTACCTCCCTGCAATGTGCAGTGAAGTCTAGGTCGAGTTCCCGCCCTTCGGACCTGCCAACCTGGGATTCCAAGGTAGCCTGTTTGTCTGCCCTCGCACCCCAAATCGGTATCACTACAGTCTACGGAGTGCCCCCATTCGGTGCTTAGTGCCCGACACGCCTGCAGAGGCCCGCCCCTCCGCTTCCCTAGCGCCCGGCCCGGGGTGTCTCAGCCCCTCGCGCCCTGGGGTGGGGACTCAAAACCTGCTTGCCTTGCCACCGTACCCGAGGCGTTGAGCGGTTGCTCCGAGCGGCAGCACTCTGTGAAGTGGCAATAGAAGTCTGTGTAGGACAAGTAGCCAGTGAGCGCTGACGCTACCCCGATGGCGATGCCCACGCTGATAGGCTCAAAAGCCGAGACCACCTGGACAGCCACCAGCAGCCGCAGCACAGTCGTACCCCTGAGGCCTCCCGCCAGCTGCATCATTCAGCCTCGCAAGCAACCCGCCTCCGGTGCATTGGCGCCGGGGTAGCCTAGCGCCGACCGGACTTCCGGCCCGTGGCGTAATTTCCGCTCCTCAGTCCCGCCCACTAGAGCAGCCAAGAGGTGGAGCGCCAAAGAGGCGTGGCCTGCGCTACTGTCATTGTCATTCGTGCTATAGGCGTCTTGTAACTTTTAGGTTCACCTAAACCCTCATCTATCTTGTATGGTTTTGTCTTCTTAAGAACATCTTTGTTTGGTAAAGAAACAAGACTCCAAGAATTGAGATGTATCAACAAGCAGATGCAGGGCTGCAGGTAGTAATTTGTATATCTCAAGAAATTTAGAAGATAGGTACCTGGCCAACTGACTGGAAGAGAGCCATACTAATACTAACAAAGGTGACCCCACCGAATACAGAAATAATTGAACAATATCATTAATATCACACACAAGTAAAACTGCTGAAGATCATTCAAAAGCAGCTACAGCAGTATATCAGCAGGGAACTGCCAGAAAAAAAAGCCAGATTCAGAAGATGATGTGAAACCAGGGATACTATTGCTGATGCCAGATTAACCCTGGCTGAAATCAGGCAATACCCGAAAGATATTTACCTGTACTTTATTGCCTATGTAACGA
The DNA here is from genome assembly GCA_028571685.1 of Heterohyrax brucei. Taxonomy (NCBI): domain Eukaryota; kingdom Metazoa; phylum Chordata; class Mammalia; order Hyracoidea; family Procaviidae; genus Heterohyrax; species Heterohyrax brucei. The sequence goes on along the minus strand of CM053150.1, from coordinate 81,617,826 downwards.
CTGTGTGGATCATAACAATGTATGGATAACATTGTGAAGAATGGAATTCTTGCAAACATAGTTGTGCTCATGAGGAACTTGTACATAGATCAAAAGGAAGTCATTCGACAGCTGCAGAGGGAAGGGAGGGAGGGCGAGGGGGGAGGGTTTACATGAGATAGTTACTAGAAATCTGGTTGGGTGAAATCGGTGATAGCACATATTAGAAACAAGAACAATATTAAGTGGACTTCAGCATAACCTGAGTACTCCTTCCAGCTTAACCCAATATTGCAAGGACAGAGTAGCTGGGGCAGGGAGCAGGGCACCATGCTCTCAGGTGAAATCGAGACCAATTGGCACAACTAGTGTTTTGCTAAGAGGGCTCTCTGCACCCCACATTGGTGAGTGGTGTCTGGGCTCTTAAAAGCTGCCAAGCTGCCAAGCTGCCATCTGAGGGCACAGAAAATGGTCCTAACTCAGCAGGAACAGATGCTCACCGAGGACCAAAATGACATGGAGTAAAGACAACCCAGAAGATAGAGAGACCCACATGAGTGGGTGCCTACATCGACTTGGGACTGGAAGAACCAGATGGTGCCCGGCCACCACCAGTGATAGCCACGATGGAGCTCACCAAGTTGACTCTCACTGGCAACACAAGAATAAAAAGGGGTGCACCCTGAGATCTCCACTAAAAGGCCACAGTTGATGGTCCAACGGCTTCCCCTGGAAGCATGGCCTCTGGCCCTGATGCTGCCCTTGCCCATAAATCGTAATGAAAGTCCACTCTTTGGACACAAATGGATTTCACTTGGCGATGCAGAGTGACCATATATTGAATGCACTTTATGGTTCTGTGCATCTATAGGATATCATCCTGCTGACCTCTGGCTGGAGGAAGGAGAGTGGGTGGAGAGGAGGAGAAAGGAGACTGTTGGGAGGATGAGACATGTATGGAGCAGAGAGGAATAGTGTGCTGTCACCAGGCAGGGAGAGCAGTGGAAACTGCATATAGGTGGGCATGTAAATTTAAACGGGAATGTACATTTTCACTCAATCATATCAAAGAAAAAAAGAAAACATAAAAGCAAAAAAAAAAAGAGCTGCTGCTTATGTTTCATTTTGTTAAGCTTGATTATGTCTTGGAGTCTTTCTTTTGAGATCTATATTGGGTGGCATATTATATGCATCTGGGATATCTATATTCTCTTCCTTCATGATTTCTGGGAAGTTTTCTGTCAGCAGCTCAGCAATGATACTCTCTGTGTTCTCAGGTGTCTCATCCTGTTCAGGGACTCCAATTAATCGAAGGTTGTTCCTCTTAATAGAGTCCCACACGCTTCTTCATTTTTCTTGTTTCTTTTTTCTGATTTCTGTTTATAGACGCTGGCATCGTTAGCTCTGTCTTCCAAGTCAGAAATTCTTTTTTCCGTTTGTTCCATTCTGTTTTCTTGGCTTTGAATGGAAGTTTCTATGTCTTTGATTTTGTTCTTAATCTGTTGGATTTCAGAGTACTGGTGTTCCATCAGATCAAACAGCTTGCTTAATTTTTCCTTTTGTTCTGCTGCATTTTGTATAAGGTCTAAAAGAGCTCTGTATATAATCGTTTTGTATTCACCTTCTGATGATTTCACAAAAGTTTCTTCATCTGGAAAACTCCTTGGTTATTTTGTTTGTGAGCCTTCTGAAGCCATGGGTGATTTCTTGTATGCCACAAGTGTCTGTTGCTTTTTGGGTTTCATGTGAGTAAGTAAAGTTTGGGAGAGGTACTGTGAGGATGGACTGCAGATGTTTCTCTAGGCTGTCTTAAAATGTAAAACAAAAGATATCTGACCACTTCCCAAGTCAGTTAGGTTTCCAGGTGTAGAGGTCCCTCTTCCCAACTTACCAAGTAAGCACCTCTATATCCAACCCCAGATGATACAAACTAGTTCAAAATACAGCAATGCTACTGCCCTGTTGGCCTCTGCTGACAGGGCCCAGCCTTAGGTGACACTGTGTAAACTACTGCTTTCCTGGTAGAAAAGTACTTGCCTGTGGGCAGGCTCTGGCTCCCAAGCTAAGAAATAGGTCCAGCTGCGGACACTGTATCCAAGATGGCGCCCTCCACGTGGTCGGCAGATAGAGAGGCTAAAGGTGCTGAGAGGTAGTAAGTCCTCCGCCTCTGTTGCCAGGCCCCCACCATAGATGACACTATGTAAACTACTGCTTTTCTGTCAGAGAAGCACTGTCCTGTTTGCAGGCCCTGGCTGCCAGGCTAAGAATTAGGTCCCGGTAAAATCTCTGTATCCAACATGGTGTCCTGCACACAGGCACTGCAGTTCCATACAAACCCTGCTGTGGCAGAGATAAAAAGACAGGCCCAAAGTGACTAGATGAACAGAGTCCTAAGCCTGGCTCTCAAAATATGGCAATTTCGCCTGTGTGTCCCACCAGCAGTGTGTCTGAGTCTAGCTGCTAGGCAAGACCCAGCTCCGCCCGCTGGCCAAGACAGAGGGAAAAAAGTCAAAATGGTGCATTTACCTTCAGTGAGAGCCAGGGCTAGCCAGGAGCAGGAGTCAGAGAAAGAGAGAAGGTTTTTCACTCAGTGGTATGAAGTCCAAATTAACAGCCCTGTGCTGTGTCCTGGGGGCTCACTAGGTGACCAGAAGACTCCGTTTGATTATCAGTTCAGGTCTTGGTTTCCGGAAGGATATAAGGAGACATGTGCTTAGTCCGCCGTCTTGACTCCGCCTGGGTTTTTACATTTTTTTGGCTTGGCTTGGCAATGATTGGAAAAAAATAAAGAGTAGCACTTTTTGACAAGTGTAAATGACATAAAATTTGTGTTTTTAAATAAAGTTTTATTGGAACATAAGCATAATCATTTAATTACAGACTATCTACAAGATAGAATCTAAATGGTTTGCAAAGACCAACCTAATTACTGTCTGTCCCTGAACAGAAAAAGTTGGCAACCCTGATCTGGAAGACACTCAAAAGAGTTTGCTGCAGCACTGGGCAGCATCTCTGATGTGAAGCAAGATGCCTTTGTGAGGAAGGCGTGACCTCAGGAAACATACAAATCCCAGGTTGAGCACCAGCTTTGCTACTATATGGTTGTGTTACCTTAGAAAAGAGACACCACCTCTCTGAGCCTCAGTTTCTTCAATTGCAAAGTGTGGGAAATAGGAACATGTGCCTCTAGGACTGCTGGGAGGGCTCAGGGGAAGATGCATGTAACTGATTGATACCAACTGTGATGGCTGTTGAAGGAGAGCTGTAGGGAGCTGGGAAGATGTATGTGGGCTGGTGACCTGGTCTGGGAGGTCACAGAGGGTTCCTCTGAGCAAGTGGGGAGTGGAAGACTTCTTCCCAGGTGACAGGCAGGCAAAGGCAGAGTGATAGGGTGTTGCATCTGACAAGCTGTGTCAACTGGGGTAGAGCTTGCAGATCACTTTAGGAATTTTCATAGTTAATTTAAGAGCAAGGGGAAGCTGCAGGAAGCCTCAAAGCAAGGGAGTCACATGATCCAATTGCATCTATTTAAAGCTTTGCTCTGGAGTTAGTGTGTAAATTGTTAGGTAGGGGTGGGAGTGACTGAAGAAGACCTGTGAGGGAGCAGCCAAGGTGGTCTAGGCAGGAGATGGTGGTGGCTTGAATCAGGGTGGTTAAGTGGAATGATTCAAGAAATACTTTAGTAACCCCAATTTTCTCTTCTGTGAAATGGAATGTAAGTAGTACTCAAGGCATCAGGTGATTGTGAGAATTCCATGAAAACACGCAGGGAGAGGGTTTGGCTCTCTAAATGTTAGCTCTTATTGTTCGATTATTATTATTATTACTCTTACTACACCACTACTTGTTGGCCACAGAAGCCCAGGATGAGGTGAGCCATGGAAGCCTTGGTGTTACAGTTCAGAGCTCTCAGCCTCCTGGGCTGTCCCTTACTGATGGTGAGATAGGACCCCAGGGGCTCTCAGCCAGAGGCTGTTAGACATTGAGGCACTCAAACTTTAAGAACCTCTGCCATGTGGTGGGCTGTACTGAGGAGGATACTCAGTCTCAGGTGATGCTGGACATCACCCATATGCTTGTGGAATGTGCAGCATCTTGTGTTCAACTTTCCTAGGAGAATGACTCAGGGATCAGGGCTGGGGTAGGAACTGGAATTTTTAACAAGAATCTTCTGATGAATCTTATATACAGGGCAATCAATGCAGTGGCTATGCCCACCTATTCACCAGTTTTCCATGCCCCTACTTGGCTCCTCCTGGGATCCAAGAGTTCTTTGTTATTTTGACTGTGTCTCCTTCCACCCAACATGTCAACCCCACAGTATGCAGCCAGGAAGACATTTAAGAAAGATTAGCACCTCCCTTGCTAATGTCTAGATCATGACAAGGAAGAGGGAGTCTTGTGGGCCCTGGAGGAGGGTCTTATATAAGAGGTGAGTGGAATGGATGTACACGATAAAGTCAGCCATTGTCCTACTTCTCAAGTGTTTGCAAACTTTTGTCTAAGTTAATGGCCTTCCAGACTTTCTTTTTGTTTTCTGTACTGATTTGAATTGTGTCCCCTAAAAATATGTGCTTTAGATCGTAACCTCTATGCCTGTGATTATAATTGCATTTGGGAATGGGTTGTTTTTGTCACATGAATAAGACAGATTAGTGCAGGCTGTGTCTGAGTCAATCTCTTTTGAGATAGAAAAGAGACTAAACAAGCAAGTAAGGCAGAAATGGAGGAAGACAGGTGCCAAGCCACATAACAATTACCCAGAAACTCAAGAGACAAGGGTATCACTCCAGACATGACAAAGAAAGAAGGCATCCCTTTGAGCCAGTGCCTTGAATTTGAACCTTTAGCCCCTTAAATTGTGAGAATATAAACTTCTGTTTGTTGAAGAGTTTGCTTTAGACTGGATTCTCTATAGACGCAAAACCAGAAGATTAGCAGTTCAAATCCACCAGCCGCTCCTTGGAAACCCTATAGGACAGTTCTATGCTAGGCTGTAGGGTCACTATGAGTTAGAATCAACTCAGTGGCAATGAGTTTGGTTTTGTATATATGTACAGGTATATATGTGTGTGTGTGTATTATACATATATATGGATTTTATATACACACACATGTACATATATACATACATACACACACACTCATCTTAGTCATCTAGGGCTGCTTTAACATAAACACCTCAAGTGGATGGCTTTAAAAAGAAAAATTTTATTTGGTCATAGTCAAGTAGGCTAAAGGTCCAAATTCAGGGTCTCAGCTTCAGGGGAAGGCTTTCTTTGCTGGCTCTGGAGAAAGGTCCCTGTCATCAGTCTTCCCTTGGACTGGAAACTTCTGTGGTGCAGGAACCACTGTCTTTTCAAAAGGATGTGCTCAGCTCATGGCACTGCTTCTTGATGGTCTGAGGTCCCCAAATGTCTTTGCTAGCATCCTTCCTTTATATCTCAAGAGACTGTCTCAAGGCACAAAACAATCTTACACACTGAGTCTTGCCCCACCAACACAACTGCTGCCCGTCCACCTTCATTATCATTATATATACACACACACTCATATACATGTACGGAGAGAGAGAGATTTCTCTCAAAGAAATGACTTATGTGGTTGTACAGGCTGGCTAGTCTCAAGTCCGTGGGTCAAGTGTCAGGCTAGAGGCTTCTCTTGACTCACATGGTACTGAAGCTGATGAACCCAGATCAACAGGTCAGATGACAGGCTGCTGGCATGGGCTATGGAGGCTGACGAATCCAAGATTAGTAGGCAAGACAGCAGGCTGCTGGCTCACAGTTGGCAAAGACTGAAAAATCCCAAGATTGGCAGGCAATAAAGCATGCTTCTGGCTCAAGTCTCAAGAACTGGAGGTCAGATGATGATGACCTGGATGCAGAATCCACAACAAGCGAGCAGGCTTTGCCAGAACATCCATATATATTAGATGCAGGCCACATGCTCAGGGAAACGCCCCTTAAAACTGGTTGGTTGATCATATCAGATCACTTCGTGAAGGACAACTACATCATTACCTAACTGCCAAGCTACATCATTATCTAACTGCCAAATGACATCATTACATAAGTGCTAAACTACTGAGAATCATTGCCAAGTTGACACACAACCTTAATCATCACAGAGAGTAAGCCTGCGACAAATAGATTTAACCAGCTACCACAGATGAAAAGCCATCAGCTTAGACTGAATGGTATAGAGAAAGAACAAAAGGAAGGGACTTAAGTTTAGAATTCTACAAGCAAGAAACAGGTCAAAGAAGCTACACATGTTGTATTCTTCAAGAAAAGAAAGGAACAATCTACAGAGCAGCAACAGATAAGCAGAATTATTGGAAGAAGCACAGGACACAGGGCCTTCTCGGTTTCAAAATGTGCGGCCATGGGCTTCTGGATCTCAAAAGATGGTGCCACAATCTCTTAGGTTTCAAAGAGTTGGATCTTTGCCAGCTTGGTTCCAGAGTGTGGGGCTGCTCTTAACGTATGCTACGGGGATGGGGCCACCACCGAAAGCTGAGGAGCTGGAGCTGTGACACCCAATCAGCAGAAGGATGGAGCTGCTAGGAATGAGTGGATAAGTCACCCTTCAAATGGACTAAGAGACTGGGGCTGCCCAAAGCTGGGAGAATGGAATTTCCATCCCCACATTCCTGGAAGGTGGAGATGCTGACCAGGGCAAAGGGGCCTGCACTCAGAATCTCAGGAGCATGGCCCACATGCAGAAATCTGGAGGGCAGGGGCATTGCCTAGATGGTCTCAGAGAATATAGAATTATTTTCAAGTACAGACAGTTAACATAAGTTGTTCTGCTGGGTTTTCAACCTGCTCAGTGCTTGTTATCCTTTCTTGATGGGCAGAAATACTCAAACGACTGGATGCATTGTAGATGGAATGAGTAGATTATCCCTTACGTCTCTGTCATGGACTGAACTTGTGTGTGTCAGCTTGGTTAGGCCGTGATTCCCCGTGTTACGTGGTTGGCCTCCATTCTGTGATTGTAATTGTAAAAGAGGATCAGGGTGGGACTGTAACACTCCTACTAAGGTCATATCTCTGATCCAGTGTGAAGGGAGTTCCTCTGGGATGTGGCATGCACCACCTTTCGTCTTATGAGAGATAAAAGGAAAGGGAAGCAAACAGAGAGATGGGGAACTCATATTACCAAGAAAGAAACACCAGGAGTGGATGGAGGGTTCCTGCATAGAGAAGCTCGTAGTCTGGGGAAAGACTGAAGGGAGGGCTCTTCTTCCAGAGCTGACAGAGAGAGAAAGGCTTCCCCTGGAGCTGACACCCTAAATTTGAATTTCTAGCCTAGTAGACTGTGAGAAAAAGAATTCTCTTTGTTAAAGTCATGCATTTGAGGTATTTCTGCTACAGCAACACTAGATGACTAAGACAATATCCATGAAAACTAATCTTTGACACAACAAAACAATCTTTTCCTGATAGGATGCTGTCATATGTTATTTCAACAAAAATAGAAATACAAGTGCTGTCAATTAAGTTCATAAACTCATCCTAGAAAAAGCATTACACACTTCATCGCTGAATAGCACTTCAGTCATCATCAAAGTACTGCCCTTGGGAACTATGCACTGATGCCATAGCCTACTCTGCCCTTCAAAGCAATCTTGGAACTGTTTTTCTGGAATGGCCATCAGAGTTGGCATTGTATTACCCTTGATGTCCTGAATGTCATCAAAATGTCTTCCTTTCAATATTTCCTTTATCTTTGGGTAAAGAGAAAAGTTATTGGGGGCCAGATGAGGAGAGTAGGGAGGCTGTTACAATACATTTATTTGCTTACTGGCTAAAACCCACCTCACAGACAACCGTGCAATTAAGTTTGCTCACTTGCCACTGTGCCACTGTGTGCAATGGCCATTCCAGAAAGAGTTCCAAAATTGCTTTGAAGGGTAGACTAGGCGCTGGCATAGGTACATAGCTCCCAAGGGGAGTACTTTGAAGGTGACCATAGTGCTATTCAGCAATGAGGTATGTAGCACTTGGAACAATTAAGTTCGCAGACTTGTCAGACCACATATGTTATTTCAATAAGAGCAGAAATATATTTTAAAATTAGAAACATATAAAAAGTTTCTAGACCAAGTGAGTATTTAAAAAGGTCTTCTGAATTGAGTAATCTTGAAAAGTATTACTAGTCCACAGTTTGTTGAAATAGAGTATCTCTATTTTAAACATTGATATGTAATACATCTCTCAATAAAATGGTTCGTGGGGGGTAGTGAGTCAGGGTCTTTGTTGAAGGAGGCTTCAGTAAATCTTTCACTCACATTTCTCTTCTGGCCCCAGAGCTGGCATGTCTCAGTTCTTCTGTCAACTGAGGGATGGGTAGCTTGTAAAACAGGGAGAAGATCAATTTTTAGGAAACAGAACAGTGGAAGCTCAGGATCTGGAAACTGACAATTGATCCTGTATAAATTATTTATACCACGTACTCCTTTGGAAAGGATGCTTAGACCTCAAAGGTGGGCTTCTTGCAGTGTGAAGATCCTGCCCCATGTCACACTGAGAGCACTTTGGTGTCACATGGTAGTGTCTGCATTTGGTTCAGGTTTGCCTTAATCAAAAATGAAAACTATCTGACCCCCAGCTGCCTGACCCCCTAAGGTAATCTCTGCAGTGTTCCCTGTGTATGCCACCCCTCCCCAAAGTCCTCAGTTCCACCTGCCCTCCCTGGTCCTTCAAAATCTACAGGTCTCCCCCCTGTTGCCTATTTAGGTTTAGTAGATTCTTGCAGTTCCTACTGGAGGTAACTCCTCTTTCCTTCTCAGATCCTATGTTGTACCCACCACCAGAGCCATGCTGAGTCTGTGTCTGAGCTACAGATTAGCCATGGGGTAGAGGAGGCAGTGAACTTCTCTCCACAAGGAAAGGGTAGCTGACAAGGGTACATTTCTGGAGCTCTGGAGTCCAAATGTGATATATTCTTCAGATCCCCCTTATATCCTTCTTCCCGTTGTCTGTCTTCCACTTTTTCATCTATTAAGGAACCTTTTTTTTTATGTCAGAGACTCCCCCTGGAAGAGATGAAATTAAACCATGATGTAACTGACATCTATTGAAACAATCTCTGAAGTCATTTTCCACAGGCCTTGGTCCTTTGAATGCAGTGGGAGATTTTTTTCCAGACAATTCCTCACCGAAAGGCCTGGGCAACTCTCAGGAGATATGCTGAGATTCATAGGTAACCTTCCATTACTGTCACCTTTACATATTCTTTAGGAACAACTGTCCTAACCTGGTGATGGTGGAGGAGGGGTATTGACCTTTCTCATTTATTACATTGGCTGAGGCAGCAGTTCCCTAGGCCCACAGAGCCCACACCTCAGTAAGCAACTGTTCTGAGGGGAGTCCAGATTTCCTTGTTTCATCACTATGATGTCTGCTATTTTCCTTTCCTGAAAGTTAGACAGAGGGGACTATCTACCTGCCCATTTCTCTTATAGACCCTGTAATCAGTCTTAAATCCCTACATCTCCATAAGCATATGTTGCCTGTCTCTCATTTTCTCAATAATTAATTGTTCCGTCACTTGACATTCTTTGCTTACAAGAACCAGCATCTGATAGTGACTGACTCTGGCAGTAAAATCTTATCAGAGGAACACAAAGGTGGCTCACAGAAATGTAAAAACTGCTGAATGACCAAGTCTTGAAAGGGGCAGTTTCCGGGAGTAGGTGTGTAGTGCCGGGAGCCAGTCCCAACACTTTTCAGGGTCCCACACGGAGGGAGGGAGAGGCGTCGGCAAGAAAAGAATTAAGAGAGACAGGAAAGAGTTTTTTGGTTTAAAGGCAGCCTGACCAAGAGAGAGAGCTGTCTGTCTTTATTGTTTTTATAGTCAAAGTGACGTGAGTTTTACCCTGCCCACTGACCACACAATCTATTGGCTAATTTGAAACCCAAACCTCGTGACTGGCTAATTTGAAACCGAAACCTCGTGATCTTGAGGTGATGTGATTTTTACCCTGCCCCCCAACCACACGAGCTATTAGCTAACTTGAAACTGAAACCTCCTGATTTTGTTAATTGTCAAGGCTTTCTAGATAATGGCCCAAGGCAGGTGTGTAATTGACAGTAAAAACAAAGTTATGCTTCAAGCTCAATCAGCCCTACTTATACCTCAAGGTTAAAAGGTACAGGAGGAAGGGTCTAAAGGTTATAATCTCTATTTGTTCCTACTTTGCTCTTTATTTTATCTCCTCCTGTGGGGACAGTAAACACTTACCGTCCCCCACCCTATGCCTTTCTTAAACTGTTCTAAAAAGGATAATTTTTTTTATATGGGGGGAAGTGCAGTTGGGAGAAGTCAGCAGGGCTGGGTCGGCCCTGGCATTCCTGGGCTGGGTGTTTGTTCTTGTGCATGGAGGTGAGGGGGTATTTTGAAGAGAGTTTAATTATGATGAAAGATATACAGCCAGAAATATGTCAGGGGTGAGATGCGTCCGCCCACCATCACAAAGGCTTGTAGCTCTGCTCACAGAGGTCTTTGTGGGTGATGGGCTTCGACAGTGTAGGACTTTGGGACAGGAGTGCTAGGGCCTTGTTGCTCAGGCACCGCCATCAGGTGGATCAGATTTGGTGACTTTCCTGTATCTGTATAATGTCAGTCTAGGCTTCAAATTCCTGGCTGAGAGAATCTAATTGGCCCAACCTTTATCAGATGTATCGACCTTGGATGAGCTACCAGGGGTAGACAGACTGTTGTGTGCTGAGTAGTCTGTCCCTCAGTTTGTATTATTCTATACAATGACACAACATTTTGTTCCATTAAAAGTGTGAGTTGTCATTTGATTCATTTAACCGCTTATCTTAAAATTTGCTGCTGGCATCCATGGAGGGTGAAAGATGGGAACAAAGGTAAAGACTTCACAAAGAGCTCTACAGGAGACTCAGATACGTCTGAGACCCAAGGATGGGCACAATTGAACCTCAATAATGCTCCTCTATCAACGACACGGAGTCCTGGTGACATAGTGGTTAAAGCACTCAGCTGCTAACCAAACGGTCAGCCTTTGGAACCCACCGACGATTCCTAGAAAGGTGTGGTAGTTTGTTTACTTAAAAGTTTACAGCCTTGGAAATTCTATCTGGGAGTTCTACTCTGTCCTGTGTGGTTACCATGACTGAGAATCGACTGGACAACAGAGGTTTCCAGTAAATACTTAATGATTCTGAGGCTGCTTTGCACCCCAGGGCCTTTTTCATTATCGCGGATCCATTAGAGAATTGCCTACAGTGATTAAATTGTTCCTTAAAAATACTCAAAACGGCCAGCTTGACTTCTCAAGGCTTCGACAAATCGAAAGAGCAGCCAGGAAAGCCTTGGGGAGGGTAAGTTTGCCGCAGACGGGGCTCTTCACTTGGGTTTTGCGCCTGGCTGAAGTTTTCAGGACCAGAGACAGCGACCCTTCCTCAGCACCTGCATTTGTTGGAGCTGAAAACGGTGTTGGGAGGCGGTGTCCCTCGCTAAGACTGGGATGTACACGCGTCTGCGGAGACTCAAAGTGCTGCCGCCCAGGGAAGCACAGGTGGTACCGGTCAGCTGCCGGGTTGCAGACTCATCGATACGAGTGCTGAAATCCAAACTCTGTTACTTACTACCTCTGACCCTGGGAGAGTCACAAAAAAGGACTTCACAGAAAAAGTTCAAAAGCCTGCATTGTTTAAAACACTACATTAAGCCCTACTCTCATCCAAATCTTGTGGCTGGGTGCTGTTGAGTCCATTTTCAACTCATAATGACCCTACGCAACAGATTAGAATTGCCCTCTCAGGGTTTTTGAAGGCTGTAGTCTTTACAGAAGCAGATGGCTACATCTTTCTCCTGCTGAGCTGCTGGGTGGGTTTGAACAGCCAACTTTTCAGTTAGTAATCAGGCTCTTAACCGTTGTGCCAGCAGGACTCCTTTACCGAAAACTTACCGGCGTCCGTATTGTACAGGGAGTTCCTGGATGGCGCGAACAGTTAAGCGCTCAACTATGAATGGTAAAGGTTGGGTGTTTGAACCCATCTAGAGATGCCTTGGAGGGCTCACGTATGGTACGCCGTATTTGGCATCCTCTTAATTGTTTACTATTTAGTGTATCCAACTCGACGGCACTTGGCTGGCTTGGCTATTTAGTGTATGGCTATGCATCGTTTATTTCTGTAAAATCTCAATGGTACAGAATATTGTGTATGTTTTCTAACAGTTTTATTGAGATATACTGGACTTACAATAAACTTTACATATTTAAAGTGTACAGTTGGGTAAGTTTTGACATACGTATACACTGATAAAACCATCACTATAATCAAGATAGTGACCATATCATCACTCCCCAAAAGTTTCCTCGTGCCACTGTGTAACCCTTTCTCCCATCCTTCCACTCATCCTCTTTTCCCCTGGGAACCACTGATCTGCTTTCTATCACTATAAATTAATACACTTTTTGTAGAATATCACACATTTTTAAAAATAATATCATTATTATTTTATTTCTTAAGTGCTAAGTACTAGATTCTGGAATTCGTGCATGACAGTCATCATCATCTCATTTAACTTTAAAACAACTCTGGGAGGCAGCAGTGGAAAACGTCACTGTTTTGAGGAAGTTGAGATCCAGACAAGTTAAATAACTTGTCCAAGGAGCTTACTAATACTAGTTGTCGTCTAGTCAGTTCCAATATATGGTGACTCCATGTGTGTCCAAGTAGATTTGTGCTCCATGGGGTTTTCAATGGCTGATTTTTCAGAAGGAGATAGCCAGGCTTTCCTTTGGAGGTGCCTCTGAGTGGACTTGAACCTCCAACCTTTGAGTTAGTAGATGAGTGTTTAACCATTTTCACCACCCAGGGACTTTAGGAAATGACCGTCATTCACATCTCTTAGGGAACAAGAGCCCCTGATGTTGGGTTAAGAGTTAAGGTCTGCTCCATAGAGTTTCCAAGGAGTGCCTAGTGGATTTGAACTGCTGACCTTTTGGTTAGCGGACTTGACAATTAACCACTATGCCACCAGAGTTTCCAGGTAGAAGACTAGTTTAGCAATACCTGGTGAAGGTGAAAAAGATGTGTGTGCTCTGCAGCCCAGACATTACACTCTTAAAGAGTTTATCACATTATGGAACACATAGATAAGGAAAATACTGGTACACCTACTGAAGTTAGTAGTGGAGGCTGCTAGAGGCTGCCCTTCCTTGTTGCCTGCCTAGAAACCACTCATGGAAAGTGGTGTGCAAAACTCTGTCCTAGAGGAACACACACATGCACAAGGAGATACATTCAAGGAGGTTCAGTGCAACATTATTTGTAGTGTAAACAACTGGAATCAAATCTAATTTTCTAGTACTTAGGGAATAATAGGAACCCTGGTGGTATAGTGGTTAAGCACTCAGCGTTTAGCTGAAAGATTGTCAATTCAAACTCACCAGCTGCTCTGGGCGAGTAAGATGTGGCAGTCTGTCACCATGGAGATTATAACCCTGGGAGAACCAAAGGGCCACATAAACCAGTGACTCCATCTGCCTGAAACAAGAAAAACTAAACGGTGCTCAGCTACTGCTTATGACTGACCTGACAGAAAACACAACAGGGAGTCCCTGACAGAGTGGGAGAAAAGTGTGGTGCCTAAGGTAAAGAACTCAAGTTCATATAAAAAGACCAGACTTCATGGTCTAAATGAGACTGGAGGAACTCCCAAAGCCATAGCCCTTGGATGCTCTATTCACCCAGAACTAAAACCATTACCCAAACTCACTCTTCAGACAGAGATTAGATTGGACTATGAAACATAAAATAATGCTCATGAAGAGTGCGCTTCTTAGTTAATGTAGATACATGAGGCCAAATGGGCCTCTACTATACTGAGGCTGGACGAGAAGTCAGGAAGGGGTGGGAGCTGGCTGAACGGACACAGGAAAACCAGAGTGGAAGGAAGGGGTGTGCTGTCACATTATAGGAATTGCAACTAATGTGACACAACAATATGTATCTAATTTTTTTTTTAGAAATTAACTTGAACTATAAACTTGTACCTAAAGACAATTTAAAAAATATTACAGCCGTGGTCACTCTATAGGGCAGTGCTACTCTATCCTATGGACTCGCTATGAATCAGAATAGACTTGATGGCAACAGATTTGGTTTTAGTTTTTTGGTTGAGGAGAACAGTTAGTCATGGCATAGATATTACACAGACACTTAAAAAACACACCTGGACTATATGAACCAGTGTGTATAAGTCTCAGGAACCAGAGTTGAGTGAAAAATAAAAAGTAGCAAAAAGATACACACGGTACATCATTTATTTACATATTAAAAACTCACTACTGTTCGTGGACACACCTATATGTGTTTAAAGTGAAAACAAAATGAGTCAGAATTGAAATAGTCACTTCAAGATCGAGATGACTTTTTCTGAAGAAGGCAAAAGAGATGGGGCTTGGAGCTTTAGTTTTATTTTACTGAAAGTATAGAGAACTCAAGCAAATACAATACAGTGTAAAAATTGTTAAATGATGGGTGGAGGGTGTACGTGTATTTATTATTTCCTAATCTTTGAAATACAGTATAATTTAAAACAAATATAAGAGTTAAGGTAGCCTCCACAGGGCTGGCTTAAACTGACAAATGTTGATATTTCTCCAGGAGTGGGGTGGGAGCGAGGGCAGAAGGCATTGATTTCTCTAAGTTCTGCCTCACCGAACACCAGGTCCAAGGGAGGCTGGCGTACCTCCTCACTGTAACCACTAGATGGAGTCAGCGTTCAGGGTTAGAAATACGGGGACCGTGGGAGCGAAGCGGGGTCCAGGCTGCTGCCTGAAGGAAGAAACCATTTTTGCAGTAGAGGCGGAGGATGTCTCCGATGGCATGGAAGGCATGTAGAAGTAGGAGATCCAGCGACCAGGTAATAAAAGGACCCCTAGCAGAAGTAGCTAGGAATCCCTGGACGGCGCAAACGATTAAGTGCTTGACTACTAGCCAGAAGGGTGGTCGGAACACACCGGAGACGCCCCAGAAGAAAGGCCTGGTGATCTGCTTTCGAAAGATCACAGCCCTGAAAACCCCATGGAGCAGTTCTACTCAGCACACATGGGGTCACTGCGAGTCAGAATTGACAGAAACTAACAAGAGTTGAAGTAGAGCTACCATTCACAGGTGTTAACTGAAGCACCTGCCTTCTAGTCCTTAAACTGACCCAAGATACAGTTGTTAGGAGTTAGACGGATGCCAGCAAGGGATTCAGGGACATTCCAGATCCCGGCCCAACGTCTGACTGATGCCATTTCATTCCTGCCTGTCTCAGTTATCTAGTGTTGCTGTAATAGAAGTACCACAACTGGTTAACAAACAAATCTATTTTCTGACGGTTTAGGAGAACCAGAAGTCCAGATTCAGGGCACTGGTTCCAGAGGAAGATCCTATTCTCTTTTGAGCTGCTGCTCGTGGGAGATCTTTGTACCGCTTGGCACTGCTCTTCTCCATCTCTGCTTGCTCACTTGCTTGTTTAATCTCTTTTGTATCTCAAAAGGGATTGATTTAAAATATATCCTGTACTAGTATTGTCTCATTAACATAACCAAACCCATTCCCAAATGGGATTATAACCACAGATACAGAGGTTAAGATTTATAGCACATATTTTTAGAGGAACACAGTTCAACCCATAACTCTGCTCATTCAAAGACCTGAAATTCTGTGTACCCTCTGGAGGGTTAATAACTTCTGCTTAGTCTGAGGTGTCCAGACTTTGGCATGAAAACACTAAGTTGACATTCTGGCTGTGTTCCTGTATACAGCTGTGTGAACGTGGATGATTGTCTTAGCCTCCCTGGGCCTCATTTTCTGAGAAAACAATAGTAACAATACCTATTAGAAACCATGGTGGCGTAGTGGTTAAGTACTACTGCTGCTAACCAAAAAGGCTGGCAGTTCAAATCTGCCAGGAGCTCCTTGGAAACTCCATGGAACAGTCTTACTCTGTCCTATGGACTGCTGAGTCGGAAGACTTGACAATAGTGCTCTTGGTTTTTTTGGTCTGTTGATTCATTCTCTTCCTCGTTTTGAGCACTTTATTTTCTGCTTTGAATTTATTGTTGATAGCATATGTTTTCAGTAATGGAAGTATGCTGAATGGTTGAGGATTACTGAATTTTTGGTAGGTAGCATGGATTTTTTTTTTCTTGCCCCTTCCCACAAACCTACCCTCAGAGTCCAGAAGAACGTACTTTGTCTCATTAAGTCTGTCGTCAGAGTCCTCCTCCTCCAAGTGTACTGTTGTATGGGTCCCCAAAAACTTTTCAAAGTTTCTGTTTTTCCTACCAAAAATGCACACACGTCATACAACACCCTGTAAAAGCAGTGATGTGTGGCACACACCTATTTTTTTCCATGTCAAACAGTCATAAAGGCCCTCACTTTGTGGCAGCATGCACTGTTACTGCCGAACTAAAGCAAGTTCATTCCACCTGTCACTGGCAGCCGAAGCTCAGAGACGGGGAGAAAGGTTCAATGCTTTACTAGCAGACAAGCATGTCAGCTGGGAGTAGTGAGAATAACTTCTTAAAAACTGTCCCACTTGGGTTACATTTTTAGTGGTTTTTACAGCCAGAATTCAAGGGGGTTGCTGGTGCTGTGTTTGTCTATCTAAACTATCTGAACTAGTAAACTAGTGAACTATCTAAAATTTGTCACAGAATAATCCAAACAGTGTGAGCTGCCCAAAAGTTTGCAACAGGATAATTAAACAGAGTAAACTACTCAAAACTGGTTACAGGATAATCAAGCGGAGTAACTATCCCCAATTTTCTTTTTTAACCTATCTCTGAATTCTTAATTTTATTTCTTCAAAGATAGGGAGAGGAATGTAGGCCTGTTACCTGGTCTAGGGGTAAGAATTGGAGCAAGGGACAGAATGCAGCAAAACCTAAGTGACCTTTTTAGGTTCTTATATTCACTACCACTGTCAGTGGGAAAGTTGCTTCCCAATGAACCTGACAGCTGGAAAAAGCAAGCAGGTGACTGTAAATCCCAATGGTCAGGAAAGAGTTACTCATTAGACAAATATTGAGAGAGCAGCTGCTCTGAGGCAAGGAGCCCTGGGGGCAGCATGATTAAGTGTTACCAGCTAACTGAGAGAAAGGTCAGTGGTTCTCACCACCAGATGCTCCACAGGAAACAGGTGTGGCAGGTGGCCTCCAGGAAGGTTACAGCCTTGGAAACCCTAGGGGGCAGTTCTGTTCTATCCTACAGGGTCTGACTCAGCAGCAGTGGGTTTGGTTTTTTCTCTGTGTGGTAGGCCCTGTACAGGCCCCCCCTCGGGGATACTGTGGGTTTGGTTCCAGACCACTGCAATAAAGTGAGTATCACAACAGAGTAAGTCACACAAATATTTTGTTCTTCCAGTGCATGTAAAAGTTATGTTTACACTATACTGTAGCCTACACGGTCACTCTGAGTCAGAAATGATGAGAGAGAAAAGAGTTTTTACAGGTAGTGTATTAAGTGAACAATATTACTTTATGCTTAAAAAAGAAAACAAAAAAACAAGGTACACCTCTTAATTTAAAAATACATTATTGCTAGAAAAAAAAATTGCTAAGCATCATTGGAGCCATCAGCGAGCTGTAATTTTTCTGTCAGTGGAGTCTTGCCTCCTTGTTGATGGCTGCCGTCTGATTAGGGTGGTCTTTTCAGAAGGCTGGGGTGTCCGTGGCAGTTGCTTTAAATAAGCAGTGATGAAGTTTGCTGAACTGATCAGCTCTTCACTTCATGCAAGATTTCCTTGTAGCCTGTGATGCTGTTTGGTAGCATTATATCCACACTTAGAACCTGTCGAAATTCGAGTCAGTCCTCTCAGACCCTGCTGATGTTTTATCAACCTAAGTTTATGGAATATTCTCAATTTCAGCAGTATTCACAACATCTTGACCAGGAGTAGATTCCATCTCAAAAAGCCACTTTCTTCACTCAGTAAGAAATGACTCTTCGTCTATTGAAAGTTTCACCCAGAGCTTTCAGCGATTCGGTCACATCTTCAGGCTCCTCTTCTAATCTTAGTTCTCTTGCTATTTCTACCACATCTGCAGTTATTTCCTTCATCAAATAATTGAACTCCTCAAAGTCATCCATGATTCCTGGGAGGAGGTCAAAATATAAACATTATCAAGAGTTTCACTTTTTCACCAAGATTGTTTTACTTACTATCTTGGTAATTCACAGTTACAGAGACAAATAAGAAGAAGTGAATAGTTTCAATTAGACTTCACCTTTATTTTAAAAGCCAGCCAGCCAACAAGGGAACAGAATTAGAAACCATCTGTTCTAGCCCCTCTCAATGGACAAAATGTTACTGCAAAACTAAGCTGACATGCCACCTGCCATAAATAGCCAATCTTTGAGACAGGGGTGAGATGAGAAGCAAGACAACCCAGCATTTTGAAAGATCAGCATAGCAGGGACGAGTCTTGAGACCGCAGTTTCATGGGACGTCTAGGCTAACTGGCATAACTAAAATTTTTTTTAAGGAAATGTTCTGCGTACCACTTTACTAAGTGGTACCTGGAATCTTGAAAGATAGAAAGCTGCCATCTAAGTGGCATCCATTTGTCCCAGTCCACCCAGAGCAGAGGAGAACAAAGGACATCAAAGACAAGAGGAAAACGTAAGCCCAGCAGGCAGAGGGTGCTGTATGATCCAGACACTACTTCTGCTGGAGACCAGAAGAACTAGATGGTGCCTGACCACCATCAATGACTGCCCTGACAGAGCACGCAGCTTAAAATCCTTGATGTAGCAGAAGAAAAATGGGTGTGCAAAACTAGAACTCTACTGAAGGACCACACTTGATGTCTGTCAGACTGGAAGGTCACTTGAGGACATGGCCCCTGGACTCTCTTTTAGCCCAGAGCTGAAATCAGTACTGAAGCCAACTCTTCAAAGATTGGACTGGAGTATAAGATATAGAGTGATCGTGATGAAGAATGTGCTTCTTGGCTTAAATATGTACCAGTTCCAACAATTAAGTCCATGAATTTAATAGTTCTAAGTGCTACGTACTTCATTGCTGAATATCACTATGGTCATCTTTGATGTACTTCTCTTGGGAAACTATGCACTGATGCCAGTGCCTCGTCCACCCTTCAAAGCAAATTTGGAATTCTTTCTGGAATGACCATTGTGCATGGTGGCATGGTAGCTGTTAGGGAGAGGGTGGCATGAAACAGAGGCAGAGACACACCAGTCAAAGCATCCAGGGAAGTTTATTGGAAGAGAAGAGAAAGAGAGTGGGGTCTGAGCTGCGTGACTCAGCCCAGCTCCTCCCTAGTAAGGCAGGTTTTTTTTATAGTTTTCTAGTTTCAGTGAGGTAGTAGCGTGGGGTGAGGGGGTTTACGGTTTAAGGAAAAAAAGAGGAATAGCAAGAACTTCTGGTTGGGGGACTTCCGGTCTGAATAACAAAGAAGTATTGATTAGATGCGGAAGGGCTAAGGTTTATTATGGTCAAGATTTTGATAAAGGAAGAGCTTTCAGTTAGGAGGGTGGGGAAGATAGGCTTAAAGTTATTTATGGTTATACTAGGTGGGGCCTACCAGGCTGTTTTCAGCTGATGGCAGATCTGATCATTGGATAAGATGATCTTGCTGAATTTCAGGGACAGAGTTCCTCCAGAAGGGTAGTCTAGGCACTGGCATCAGGGCTTAGCTTCCCAAGGGGAGTACTTTGAAAGTGGCTGAACTGATATTCAGCAATGAGATATATAGCACTTTTTCTAGGATGAGTTTGCAAACTTGATTGTCAGACCTTGTACGTCAGGCTGTCTAAGCAGCTCCTGTTCAGAGGTGAGATGAGAGGGTAGAGGGGGACAGGAGTTGGTTCAAGGGACATGTGAAACACAGGGTAGGAGGGAGGAGTGTGCTGTCCAAGGTAGTGAGCGGGGAGAGCAGTTAGAGTTGCACAGTGGTGTGTGTTTGGGGTTTTATATGGCAAATTGATTTGGATTGTAAACTTTTACTTAAAGTGCAATAAAATAAAAAACAACCTTGGTGAGAAAAAGTATGTATGTTACAATTTGTGTAAATGAGACAGAACTTGCAGAATGCTATGTTCTTGGCTTCCTCCGCTAACATGTTGTGTTGGAAAACCATTTCCTTTGCTGATCTTCCCAGTCCCCGAAATCAGCTTGCCATTTGAATCCTGCCTTTGTTTGAAGGTGCATAAATCCTCTTGCAGTGTATATTATGATTAAGAATGTTGCTGATGTCACCGGTCCTAACCTTTTGGGAGCAAGGAAGAATGAAGAAAACTAAAAACACAGGGGAAAGATTAATCCTAAGGACTGTTGTTGGGGAAAAACATCACAAAATTTAGTAAAGCAGAAAGTTTTACTTAGCACTTATTCAAAATGCACAAAAGTAGGAAGCAGACAAGCATGCTGCTAAAACCATATCTACCTGAGCCCAAGGAATATTACAGACTAGACAAGAATGGGAAAACAGACAAGTATGCTACCTCAGCCGTGTCAGCCCAGGTTCCAGGAATGTTACAGAACCATCAGTATATATTAATATTATAGGTGGGCAAAACCATCCAAGGCTTTACCATTTCACAGATTGCCTAGAAACTGTGACCCTATATTTTGAATCATCATTCTTCACAAGAATGTGGATCCTCACTGGGCCAACGAGTTTCTGTTCGCCAGATGCTGGCAGAGGAGGATAGCGGTGGAAAAAGTCAAATTCCCAGAAGCTGTTTTTGAGAGAAAGAGTTTTTTGTAGGTTAGCAAGCAGGAACTCAGAAGTATCCAGAACAGGCAGAGTAATATAAGTGACCACTTTCTGAGCAAAACCTGCACCATTGTGTTTCTTAATTCTGTCTCTAAGCAGGAGTCCACTATCTCCTTCAGTTTCTCTCAAGGTTGAGGACTAATCTTTGGGTTCTCTTTAGGACTGTGGAAAAACAAGTGGTAATCTGAAAACCATAAAAGAAAAACAAAGTTATCTGCCTTGTAATTGGGAACTTACAGGATGACCAGATCACTTCTGGGCCCCAAATACCAATTGAGATATCACTACATCCGGGATGAGACCACTGTGACCACCCAAAAAAGAATTAACTCTCTACAGATTCCTAAAAACCCCCAAAAGCCCACTCCTGTTGAGTCGATTCTAACCCATACTGACGCTATAGGTCAGAGTAGAACCGCTCCGTGGAGTTTCCAAGGAGTACCTGGCAGAAGTGAACTGCTGTCCTTTTGGTTGGCAGACATAGCACTTAATTAGGACTCATAAAACTATATTACCCTTTTCTATGAAACCTCCGGCTAGTCTTCATTTTGGATGGGCAGACTTTGGAGAAATGGATCCCCTCTGTCTCCCTACTTAGTGGTGTACAACAAATGTCTCACTTCTCATCCCACCTATCTTAGGGATCGGTTGTTTGCAGCAGGTAGCATTAGTAGCTGGGACTTGATGAAGGTCATCTAGACTGCTAAACTAAATTTCATTCCCTGTCCAGCCTGATTTACAGACTTACATTTCTTCACCTGTCTCCAGGGTAGTAGATCAACCTTCAGAGAGGTAATGAATTTACATTATTCAAAAAGGCGTAAAGGAAGCTTGTGACTCCCTATTCTATCCTGTGATGAGGTTTGACATTTTCCAGGTGCAAATCCTTTGTAATCTGGCTGTCAAAGCTGCGGGAATTGTAACCCAGGAGGACAGTTTTCAGAGAAGTTATTCTTACTGTCTCCCAGGCCTGCATACTTGTCTGCTAATAAGCATTGAACCATTTTCCCTATCTCTGAATTTTGGCTGTCAGTGACAGGCAGGACAAACTTGCTTTAGTTCAGCAGAAGTGGCATGAACTCTGCTTAGGTTTGCAGTAACATATCAGTCTTAGAATGAGTTCCGTGATCTGCTTGAACAATTACAATTTTATACTTATACATATTTGTTTAGGGATGGAACAGTGGGCAGAATTAGAAAGTTTTAACTTTTCAGAGTTTCTACTCATTATTTATTACAAGGCAGGGCTAAGACTTGGCACGGAAGTGGTCAACATACCTTCGCATCTGAAATTTGTGGACTATAGCAGATGACATACATGTAGTGATTTTTGTTTGCTTGGCATGGGTCTTTTGATTTCTTGACATGAGTTCTCTTGCATTATTGAGCATGTGTAGTGGCCCAGGATCATTTGTAGGTCACACTGATCTACAAACTAGCACTAGCTAGTGGCGCTGCCAAACCAAAGCAAGTTCATTCTGCCTGTGACTGTAGCTGCAATTCAGAGATGGGGGAAAAGGTTCAAATATGCGTTATTAACAGATAAGCTAGCAAACCTAGTAGGCAGTGAGAATAGCTTCTACAAAAAAAAAAAAAACTGTCTCCATTGGGTTACAGTTCTAGAGGTTTTTATAGCCAGATTTGCACCTGGAAAATGTCAAAACTTGTCACAGGATAGAACAGGGAGTCACAGGATTCCTTTACATCTTATTGAGCACTGTAAATTCATTACCTCCCTGAAAGTTGATTTACTACCCAAGATACAGGTAAAGGAATGTAAGTCTGTAGATCCAGTTGGAACAGGGAATGGAATTTAGTTTAGCAGTCTAGAAGACCTAGGTCAAGTCCCAGCTGCTAACAGTAGATTATTACTTAAGTAGATGTCTTCAACTTACAGTGTCCTCTAACACTGAGTTGTTGTAGAGTTGTTAAGCAATCTTGTAAAAAATAGGTATACTGTTTAATGGAAGTTTTCTGTAAACCTCCGTCTAAAAACCAAACCCAAACCCACTGCTTTAGAGTTGATTCTGAATCATAGCTTCATCTAAAGTATGAGAATAACAGTGAAAAAGAACGCTCTTGACATAACTTGTGTGAACTCTTATAACTCTCTTTAAAAGTAACTTGTCTGCTGCTGTTGATGAGCAGTCTTGGTAGCAACAGCTCTGACTGCTCCATTTCCTTGTACAATGACATAAAGGTGCCTTTCTTATTCCCTCTCTCCCAAAAGAATAAACACATTTATGGATTAAATTAACCATTTTATATGGGCACAATCTGTGGTGCGCCCCCTCTCACAGTGGTAACGTCAAAGTCATTGATCACAAATCTCCATAACAGAAATAATAACAAAGCAAGGTTTGAAATATTGGGAAATGTACCACAACGTGACACAGAGATATGAGGTCAGCACATGCTGTTGGAAGAATAGTGCCAATTGACTTGTTACTGTAAAACACGCATCCATGCCACCTGCCACAAAGCCAGTACTGAGATGGGATGAGGTAGGTGATCAATAAATTTATTGTATGTCTATATACGAGAGACAGAAATCCTGGTGGTGTACTGTGTGAGAAGAATTTTGGCACGCAGGTCGAATAAAGTTAAGAACAGAAAGAGAGCTCAGTGGCAGGTTTGAGTTTTATTGGTGCACTCTTGGGCAAATTCTGAGACCTGCTCAGTGAGGGCCAGAGAAATTGTGCATTTGAGTTGAGGAAGGGGGTTTATATAGAGTGAATGGTCTCTGCCCCATGCAGACCCTGGTGGGGACTAAGGTAAAAAGATGGGAGCCAATAGGATTCAGGTACAAAGAAACCGTCTAATTAGCATGAAGGGTGGTGGTGCCTTTGTGGGGTGAGATGGGGTAAGAAGACGGGAGCCAATGGAAAGTGGATGGAGTGAGCAGCTTTGTTAGCATGTAAAACAACTAGGGACTTTCTGAGAAGCGAGGGACCTTTCCGGAAAGGGAAAGTTTGGGGAAGGGGGTCTGCCTGAGGGGACTGGCCTGACCTAGTGGTGTAGTGGTGAACTGCTATGGCTGTGAACCAAGAGGTCAGCAGTTCAAATCCACCATGTGCTCCTTGGAAACACTATGGGGCAGTTCTACACGCTGTCCAGAGGTTCGCTATGAGTCAGGACTGACTCAAAGGCACTTAACAACAACATACAAGACAGAAGGGGAATCAAGTCTCTCAAAGGCACCTTAACAACCATAACAACAACAAAATATAAGAGATAAGGGGAATCAAGTCCTCTGAACCCTATCTGACTTCTTCCGTCAAGCTGAAGGTTTTTATTGAGTAGCTAAGAGTAAATACTTCGGTATGGTGGATGGCAGAGTGTAGGCAGTTCTTGGAGGGAGTCTAGAGATGGGCCTCTAGATCCCGCAGGAGGTCTATCCAGAGATAGGGGTTGGATCCTGGAGTCCCTGGAGGTGGTTATCTGGATAGGGAGTCAGTGACTGGCACCTCCACCTGTTTGATGTTCTGGGGAGAACCCTCAAAAAGCCATCTGCAAAGACTTTATCTTGTGCCCGATGCGTCACCTGCCCTCATCATGGTCTCAGTGGGTTGCAGGTTAATGTGTAATCTCCCTGTGGCTAGGTAGTGCTAGGAAGCCAGGAATTTTAAGAAAAACAGGCACACATGGAAGGAAATGAAGTGAGTCCTGTTCAGTTCTTTATACCACCTACTTCAGATCTGCTTGACACAGGGTTGTCACAAACTTTCAATGTGTAAAAAATGCAGTATCTGCAAAGCACAATAAAATGAGGTATGTCCATACATACAGACAGATCACACAATGTGTGGTCTCTTGTGTCCGGTTGCTTTTACTGAGAGGAGTATCTTTGAGGTTCACCCATGTTGCAATGGGTATATCTGTAGTCTGTTCCTTTGTATTGCTAAATAGTATTGTTTATAAGTATATACCACATTTTCATTCCATTCATTTAATAGCTTATGGACATTTAGGTCATTTCTAATTTTGTCTAGCCCAACAAATTTTTATCTGGGGCCATTGACTGGATTCCCTTTGTTCTGTTAGCCCCTTAACATGGCATGTAAAATGCATGTGTATTTTTTGTGGGAGAAGTACTATAGTTTTAACAGAATCTCAAGGGTACTGTGGTTGTCATGCATTGAATTACACCCTACCCCAAATGTGAGTAGCAGTTTATCTGGGCCATGATTCCTAGTACTATGTGGTTGTCTTTTATTTTGTGATTGTGATTTTTCTATATATACCATAAATCTTCATCTCTGCCTGTGGTTGATGAAGCAAGTTTGGATATATTAAAGTGGATGAGAATGGGACTGTAGCACACTTACTAAGGTCATATCCTTGATCCAATGTAAAGTGAGTTTCCCTGAGGTCTGGCCTGTAGCACCCTTATCTTATAAGAGATAATAATAAAGTGAAGTAAGCAGAGAGTTGGGAACTTCATACCACCAACAGAACAGTGTTACCAGGAGTAGAGTATATCCTTTGGACCTGAGATTCCTGCACTGAGATGTTCCCAGACCAGGGGAAAACTGATGACAGGGACCTGCCCAAGAGCTGACAGGGGGAGAAGGCCTTCTCCTGGAGCTGGAACGCTCAATTCAGACTTCTAGCCTACTGTCTGTGAGAGAATGGACTTTGTTTTATTAAAGCCATTCATTTGTGGTATTTCTGCTATAGCAGCACCAGATGACCAAGACAGTAGCCATTCCTCAAAATGTTGAGAAGCATGACTCGAGACTAAAGTTAGGTTGGTTCAATGAAGTTAGTCCAAATTCAGTTGAGTTGTCTATTATTCTAGTGAAAGAATATGGGGACATTGCTTGGGGACGTTGCTCATCGGGTCTTGGAGTTGAAGGCTGGAGGGCAGTGGTCAGCAACAGCGAACTCTTGTGCTCCTGAACCAGCATCTGCACTGGCCCAGCTGCTGAAGGCAGGGAAGACGCAACTCTGCAAGTTTGCATGTGGCAGTTCTCTCTGAGAACAGCGTCACCAAGAGTGATGAGGTCCCCGGGCTGGCCCACTCCATCTGTGTAACACACAGCAGCAGGCCTTGTTTGGGGATCCTGAGAATGATGTAGAGGGAAGAGAAAGAAGGTGGGTAAGGTTCCTGCGCCCCCTCCTAATGCAACAGGAAGCTAGACTTCTCCTTTTCAGAGAATTGATAGCATTTTATCTGGGGAATAAAATTGAACCTATAGAAACTAGGAAGAACAGTGCTATGAACATTTACATATTCTTCATCTGGGTTCTCTAAGCAGCCCTAGTGACACAATAGCAAGGCACTTGGAAGCTAACCAACATAATCCATCAGCCTCTCCTTGGAAACCGTATGAAGTGGTTCTAGTCTTTCCTGTATGGTCGCTGAGTCTGTAGTGACTGGTTGGGAACGGACTTCCGGACTCACCAAATGTCATATTATCACAGACTGGTTTTTTTTTCTCTCTCTCTCTTTGTTTCACTGCGGTAAAAATATAAAACAAAACATTTGCCATTTCAGCATATTTTACTAGTACAGTTCAGTGACACTGATTATGTCCATCATGTTGTGCAAGTAATGTCTACTATTTCCAGGTTATTCCACCGCTAACAGTTATCTGAGTGTGCTGTCCTGTTGCCAGCATGCTCCAAACTGAGTCCGACATCTCTTCCCAACAAACTGGCTCCGCTGCAAAGTCAAGAATGGGAATCAGAGAACGCACCCCAGCTCCTGGATGTTCTGGGAATTCGTCAATTCCAACACCTTTGCTACTGGTGAATTCTCAGGCGTGCTAAGTTGGGAGGTTGGGAATGTCACAAGGTGGATGCGGGTGAGACGGCTTGGTGAACTAAGGGCACAAAGCGCAAACTGCGCTCACCGTCCCCTGACGGCGCCGCGGGGGCGAAACCAGCGTACACCACGAGGGGGCGCAAGACTTCCCAAGCGGCACCCTGCATGCGTGCTTATTTTCCCAGTCTGCATCTGTGCTCTTCCTAGGGAAGGGTCTTATAGAAGCGGGTGGGGTGCCTGGGACTCCATTCAGTTCTTTTGACTGGAGAATTAATAATAGTAATAATAAGGACACCCATAATGAATGTATACGTTATATATTATACACACATATGTATTATTTACAGCTACATTTTTAAATTGTGATTAAGTGGAAGTTTACTACCCAAGTCAACCAGCCATGTAAACCCCGAACACGCGCATCTGCTTCCCTCACTGTGTGACAGCACAAATCTCCTTTCCACCCTGAACTTCCCATATTCATTCCACCAACACCTGTCCCCTCCTCTCCACCCTTCCTTCTCACCTTTAGAGAGTTGCTGATCAGATAGCCTCATACATATAAATACATACATTTTTTAAGTACAGAAACAGTACATGTATCTGAAAAAAAACAGTAAATACAAACAAAAATAAAACCATCACATTTCTGCCCCCAGACAACACAGCTGTTCAGTTGCTAGTGTACACACACAGATGTTGGGGTTTGGGTTTGGCTTTCCAAATTGAGATAGCATATGGCCGTATCACTGGATGATAAAGGGCTGTGATTTTGTAGGAGAATGTCACTGTTCTGAGTAAATTCTGACGAAGCAAGCTCGATATGATTTAATTTTAGTAACAAAACAAAGCATTCTGTTTTATAACATTTTTTATCAGCTAGTGATTTCATCTTCCCATTCTGGTAAACTTTCTTCTTATTTAAAACAAGACTTTGTTAAGATTTTCCCAATTAACCCAAAATTGTCCTTCAGAACTGGTTTATGGAACCAGTGTTCAGTCCAATGCCATGAGTCACACTTGATTGTTATTGTCCTTGAGTCTCTTTTCATCTAAAACTCAAAACCATACCGTCAAGGCAATTCTGACTCATAGCAACCCGTATCAGACAGAGTAGAATTGCCTCCATAGGGTTCCCAAAAGAGGAACTGCTCCCACGGGGTTATCAAGGAGTACCTGGTGAATTCAAACTGCTGACCTCTTCATTAGCAGCTAAGCTTTTAACCACTTGATTTGACATGTCCTTTTTTTTTATGACAGTGGCCTGTTGAAGACTTGGGGTCAGGTGTCCTTCAGAAAGTTTCACCCTCTGGGTCTGTATCTTAATCTTGGCTGATGTCATCCAACACATGCCTCTGTCCCTGTATTTCCTGTAAGCTGGAAGTTAGAGCAGGGCTTGGTGGTGTGAAATGAATCTGTGAGGAAAACTGCCAAGAACACAGAAGTTTATAAAGTAAGATTTTCACTCAACCTTTCCCAAAACTTCTCTCCAGAGTTGGTTGGGTGTTCTTTCTTCTTTTTTTTCTCTGTTTGTACAAATGTATAGTCGTTCCTATGTGTGAATGCTTACTTTTCCTTTTACAAAAAAATGGACTGATACATTAGCTATTGTTCTGTTTTTGAATATATTATCAATGTATTTTGCCTCTCTCTGTCCCTAGATATGAGTCTCTCAGTCACAGGCCAAGTGTAGATAACAGACACACTCCAGATGGTCACAGGGCAGGGGGTAGAACACCCTGCTTTCACCCCAACGCTAAGACCATGGCATGGCTGAGGAGTAAAAGCTGTGAACTGGATGTAGTACAAAAAAATTTAGCTGTGATAACTTTAAATGACGTATTCACTATTCATATGATCTTGTGTGACAAGAAACAGGGGCTCACAGGGCATTCTGGACAGTTACTGGCTTGGTAACAGGTTTGATTTGATTTGGTTTGGTTTGGTTTTTAGTGCCCCAGAGCCTCATTTGCGGCTGCACTCCCTTAGTCCAAAACCCAAAAATCAAGCACACCGCCACTGAGTTGATTCCAACTGCTAGTGACCCGATAGGACAGACTGTTGGGGGAGAAGGCAGAGACACACAAGTCCAAGGGCCCAGCGGTGTTCATTGGAAGAGAAAGAGAGTGGGGTCTGAGCCTAAGTGGTTGTGGTTGTTGTTAGGTGCCGTCGAGTCGGTTCCAACTCATAGTGACCCTATGAACAAGAGAATGAAACACTGCCCGGTCTTGCGCCATGTCCACAATCACTTCTATGCTTAAGCCCATTGTTGCAGCCACTGTGTCGATCCATCTCGTCGAGGGTCTTCCTCTTTTTCACTGACCCTCCACTCTAGCAACCGTGACGTCCTTCTCCTCGGGCTGATCTTTCCTGACAACACGTCCAAAGTATGTGAGATGCAGTCTTGCCGTCTTGAGTGTTTCCAAGGAGCACTTTGGTTGGACTTCTTCCAGAACAAGTCTGTTTGTACTTTTTGTAAGGTGAGGTAGTGTAGGCACCAACTGTGAGGTGATGTAGGCTAAACATATCGGCGGCAGTTAGAAAGAGAGGGAGAGTCAGTAGTAGGACAGAATTTATTGGTGCACGCCTGGGTAAACTCTGCACGCTCCAACGTAGGAGTTGGAGAAGTCGGGCTTTCAAGTTGGGGAAGGGGGTTTACATAGAAGCGGCCAGTTCCGCCTAGCGGGGACCTTAGAGGGGACATGAGGAAAAAGGCAGGAGCCAATAGGATTTAGGTACAGCAAGCCGCCTCATTAGCATATGAGAAAAACAACTGGGGACTTTCCGGGAAGGGAGGGGTTGGTCACATTCTGATGATTTCCAAGAACTGAGGTGGGGGCTTTCCAGAAAGAGAGGGGCTTGCCCTGCTCTGATGACTTCCAGGAGCTGCATCCTGGTTGCATGTCCAGGTACAGCCCGGCCCACCTGACAGGTTTGAACTCCCAACTTATTTGGCTATCAGCATAGGTGGCTTAACCACTGAGCAATCAGGGTTCCTAGCACATAGAAAAGAAAAGCGTCATACTCATTATCACTGTGTCAATTCATAGTGATCCTTTAGGAACGGACAACTGCCCTGTAGGGTTCCCAAGAAGCACCTGATGGATTTGAATTACTGATTTTCTGGTTAGCAGCCATAGCATGTAACCACTATACTACCAGGCTTCCTGATGCTTGATGGAACTCACTGAATGTCTGTTGAATAGCACATGGCAACAGTTTGCAACTTGGCTCCCTCTTGCTGCTCTGTGTGTCTGTGTGTGTGTGTGGTTCTGAGGGGGAGGGGAACAGTAGCAGGAAAAACAGCTTCTATCCAAGGCTCTGGAGGCACATTCAGTGATGGGGACCTGCCTTCCTCTGTCCTAGAGCCTTCAAGTGGCTGGAGAACATTCTTTCCTGTGTTACTGGCACAGTGGTTAAGAATTTGATTGCTAACCAAAAGATCAGCAGTTCGAATCCGCCAGCCTCTCCTTGGAAACTCCACGCGGCAGTTCTGCTCTGTCCTATAGGCTTGCTATGAGTCAGAATTGACTTGTTGGAAACAGATTTGGGTTTTTTTGGTGGGAGGTTTTATTTGGATGCTCCCACCCCTGTGCCTGGCTCTACCCCCTCAGCTTGTAGAGCCTTCCAGTTGCCTTTGGAGACATTCTCATTCCTCTAGGAATTTACCTGATTTTATCTGAATGCAGGAAGATGTTCATCTCACCACTGTTTATACAGGGGAAAGCATTGGCATCCTTCAGATATTTTCCGCAAGGCAGGATTGGGATTCCTGCCACATGGCGCTCTCCTGGACACCCTCCTCAGCAGTGGGCTGCCTCTTTGAAAGCCGTCTGACAAAGTAGTGGGGGGCAGCTCATTCTATTGCTGGTTCTTGATGCTGAAACTCTGCTCATGTAACTTAAGGCCGCATTACCTTTTGCTGACTGAAAACTGTTTTGGTGCATAAACTGGATAATTGTGGAGTCTTAAATGCCAAGATTATATCTAATTTACTAAATGGAATTTCAACTCTTCATGTCTACCTCTGCCCTCCAACTCTTGCTTCCAAAACTTGTTCCCATTACAGTCAGAATAGTCTTTCAAAAACCGAAATCACTCAACTGTTTAAAATCATTCGGTGGTTTCCACTGCTACTGGAACTGGGAAGAAGCTCAAACCTCTTGCCTGACCCTGCTTGCTTGGCTCACCTTGGTGCCTGGTTCACCTGCCTTTCACTCCTGAAACGAGACCTTTTCTGGAATGCTCCACCTGTCCTTACAGCCCTTTTACTGTAGGGCTCTTTTGGCTTTCTAGTACATTTTTTCTCTGACTGTAAAAGAAAAGTCACTAAAAACAGTAGTCACTGGTTTCAGGTCAGGGTCGTGAGAAAGGATTTTCAGTCTGTGTGTTTCTTCCGGGGTTGAGGGATCTTTCTGAACAGGAGGGCCCCGGCTGCAGCAAGAATGGCACTAAACACAGCCAGAGACACACCAGTCCGAGGCTCCAAGAAGTTTACTCGAGGAGAAACAAAGTGGGGTCTGAACCAAGATGTGGCTCAGCCCGCCCCCCGGCCAGTAGGGCAAGTTTTCCTTCTTTTAAAGTTCCAGTGAGGTAGTGTGAGGTGAGGGGATTTATGGTCTAATAAGGAAAGAAAGAGAAGAGAGGTGGCAAGAAATTCTGGTAAGGAGATCTATGGTCTGATGAGGAAGAAGTGTTGATTAGAAGGGGGAGGGCATAAGGTTTGTTTATGGCCAAGTTTTGGTAAGGGAAGAGCTTTGATTAGGAAGGTGGGGGTGGCAGGCATAAAGTTATATATGGTTTTATGGTTATACCAGGTGGGGCATAACACACTGTTTTCAGCTAACAGTGAGGTCTGATCATTGGATAAGGCAACCTCCCTGAATTTCAGGGACAGAGTTCCCTCGGCCCTCTCTTCCCATACTACCTCCCCAGACCATGGGGGGCAGAAAGCTCACTAACTTACTTGCCACTGTGTCCCTAGTACCTAGCACAGTCTGTCTTAGTGAATAAATGAACAAATTGATGAATGCTGGTAGGAATGTAAATTGATAAAGCTTTGGCAAGAGGAATCAAAAGCATTATAGACACCTGTGTTAGGCTGGGTTCTCTGAGGAGCAAAACCAGTGAAGCATATATTTAAATATCTAGAGAGATTTATTTCAAGGAAATTCCTCATACGGTTGTGAAGGTTGGAAAGTCCCCAAATCCATGGGTTAGGTGTCATGCTGGGGGCTTCTTCTGACTTATGTGGTTTCAGGATCTGACAACCCAAAATCTGCAGGTCATGTGGCAGGCTACTGGCTCACATCCCAAGACCCGGAGGCCAGAGGATGACAAGTCAGATGCAAGGTCCAGAGAAAGAAAGCTTTGCCAGAAGATCCATATATATTTGATGTAGACCACTTCTCCAAGGAACCTCTTCTTTCAACTGATTGGTCATTCATCTCGGATCACAAAATGGAAAATGATTACATAATTATCTGTCACATCACTTAGACTCTTGGCCTAGCCAAATTGACATATAACCTTAACCATCACTGTTCACCCTTTGTGAACTTGGCATCTGTACACATCTCCTTAAATAATAAATATATTTAAATAAAGATAATTATGAAGTCATATTTGTGTCTGATATGATACAACTTCATGTGTACAACTGAAAACATACTAGGCCAATTTATGCCTTCTATTTTTATAATAAGTAATATAATAAAGGAGGAAAGAAAACAAAGATGTTCGTCATATGTATATCCCCAAATCTGTTGCCACTGAGTTGATTTCAACTCATAGTGACCCTATAGGACAGAGTAGAACTTCCCCATAGGGTTTCCAAAGAGCAGCTGGTAGATTTGAACTGCCAGCTTTTTGGTTAGCAGCCAAGCTCTTAACCATTGTGCTACCACATCTCCATATGTATATACACAGTCATGCCTCTCTTATCATCTGCCACATGTTCTGTGAAATATGATATTGTGTGATTAGGATGCTGTATGGACACCATATTATCAGCAGTTCACAGGTTACAAACATCAGACTTACAGACAACTCGTACATAAGAAATGGACTGCTAATAAAACCTATTATATTAAAAACTTGGTGGCACAATCATTTTGTATAGAAGAGACATGAGATACACATGTTGTATGCAGGAAGCTGTTGCGTTTGCTGCATCCAGTTATGTCAGCTGCATCTTATTCTCTGATTGGGATATATGAACTCTGTTATAACCTTTTTGGACTACAGATGTACATTTGGTCTGATGTTGCCTGAACGGACATTATGCAATGCATGACTGAATATAGCACATACCTGTATAACAAAACAAGGAAGAAATACTCAAGATAATTACAGTCTTCTTTTCTGAAACTGGTCACATGGTCATAGCCAGCATTTAGAACTACCTTCTTCTACTACCCATTCTGTTTTCCCTTTGCCCTCAGCAAGCACCTTAGCTGGTTGTGTTCTTTGGTGGGGTGACCTGAACTTTCATTCCTGAATAGTCTGGGCCATTAGTAGTCCTGTCAGAATTGGGTTGCTGTAGTTTTCCATCACCTTTAATCACAGGACACAGTAATACTATCAGATGTCCAGAGAGATACCCTGCATTCGACACCTTCTCTTCTTTGTTTTCATTATGTAAATCAATCCAGTTTCCCCTGGGTAATCAAGATCAATTACACCAGCTAATACAGTAACTCCCTTTGTCACCTGTTGATCCCGAGGCATAAGGAGCCCAAAGGAACCAGGTGGCATTCTTAACTTCCGGTTCAATAGTATCATTGTTGTGTCCCCTGGTGGGAGTATTCTTCCCTTCGGAATAAGAGTTCTAGACCAACAAACCTTAGGGTCATGGAGATAAGAAGTGAAAATGTTATGAATGAGTCACTAGGGGTAATAGTGAGTGGTGCCACTCTTATTTCCATCCCTTGATTCCTGGACCCATGAATCTTGGCTATGGGAACAACAGCACCATAGACTGGATGCTGGTTTAGAGCACATGTTAGTCATCTAGTACTGCCTTAGCAGAAATACTATATGTTGTGTCTTTAAAAAAGAGAAATTTTATTTTATCACAGTCCAGTAGGCTAAAAGTCCAAATTCATGGTGTCAGCTCCAGGGGACGGCTTTCTTTGCTTGTTCTGAAGGAAGGTCCTTGTCATCAATCTTCCCTTGGACTGGAAGCTTCTGAGGTGCAGTGACCCTGGTCGTTTCCAAAGGAGACACTCAGCTTCCAGCACAGCTTCTTGGTGGTATGAGGTTACCAAATCTCTACTAGCATCTTTCCTTTATTGCCGGGAGCCAGCCTTGGCAGGGTCTGGGATCATGGAGGGATGGGTGGCTTCAGTGAAGAAAGAAATGAGACTGAGACACCAGGAATCTGGAGATTGGCCTCTTGCCAAGGCCTGTCTGTCTTTGTTTTTTAAATATTCAGTGAGTGATGTGATTTCTTTGACCACATAAGCTGTTGGTTGATACCTTGTGGTCTTTTTTCATGTTAATCATTAGAGTTTTTTTAGGCAATGGCCTGAGGCAAGTATATTGTGGTTATAATCAACAATGAAAACAAAAGTTATGTGTTGAACTTAATCAGTTCTATCTATACCTCAAGGTTAAAAGGTGCAGGAGGAGGGGTAAACTCATCTAAAGGTTATAATCCTTCTTTGCTCTTTATTTTATCTCTTCCTGTGGGGACAGTAAACACCTACCGTCCCCCACCCTAAGCTGTTCTAAGAAGGGTATTTTTTTAGTATTTACTCATTTGCCATACCAAATATAATAGACTTGGGAGCCTATCCATCTTCCTGATGCAGGGAATGGGATGTCTATATCTAAGAGCTGTGTGGGGGGTCATTCCTGGGGAGTTTCCCAGGGCCTTCCTGCGATCTAGTTTTTCACATGTGGAGGGAGATGTGCAGTTGCGGGAAGCCAGTGGGGCTGGGCTGGCCTTGGCATTCCTGGGCTGGGTGTTCTGTGTTGGGATTCATTAAGCTGAGGGGGTTGTAAAACCCTTCTTAGAAGGCATCTTCTTTGATCTTTGTGCTGGGAAATAAAGGGGTATTTTTTAGGAAAGTTTAATTAGGATGCAAAATATCATCAGGGAGAGTACGGCCAGAAATACGTCAGGGGCGAGATGCGTTCACCCGCCATCACATAGGCTTGTAGCTTTGCTCACAGAGGCCTTTGTGGGTGATGGGCCTCAGCACTTTATATATCAAGAGACTGAATCAAGACACAAAGTCTTGCACGTTGAGTCTTACCCCACCAACACAACTGGTACCCATCTGCTCTCATTAACATCATAGAAGCAAGATTTACAACATGGAGGATGTCACATAATACCAGGAATCATGGCTTAGCCAAATTGTTACACAGATTTTTGGGGGGGAGAATAATTCAATCCATGACAGAGTATATGAGGTCTGACAATGAAGTCTGCGAACATAACTGTTGTAAGTGCTGCGTACCTCATTGCTGAATATCACTATGGTCACCTTCAAAGTACTCCTCTTGGGAAGCTATGCACTTACGCCATGGCCTACTTCACCCTTCACAGCAATTTTGGAACTCTTTCTGGAATGGCCATTGTACACAGTGGCATGATGGCAAGTTCACAAACTCCATGGGGGAGTATTTATCCAGTAAACAAATGACAGCATTGGAACACTCTCCCTATTCACCTGGTCTGGCCCCCCAATGGCTTTTTCTGTACCTGAAGGTAAAGGAAATATTGAAAGGAAGACATTTTGATACCCATCAGGGCATCAAGGGTAATATAACAACAGCTCTGATAGTCGTTCCAGAAAAAGAGTTCCAAAATTGCTTTGAAGGGTGAACTAGGAGCTGACATTGGTGCATAGCTTCTCAACGGGAATACTTCGAACGTGACTGTAGTGATACTCAGCAGTGAGGCATGTAGCACTTTTTCTAGGATGAGTTCACAAACTTGACAGTCCAAGTATGCAGGCTTTTTGAGAACATTTCTCTAAGCCTGCAAGGCATTGACACTTAACTGGAACCATAACTGTGTCTTTAGAAGGCCATTTCGACATTTTGTCAAACCAGCTGCTTCAGGATAATGGCAGAACATGGAGAGGCCAGTGAGTTCCATGAGCCTGGGCCCATTGCTGCACCTCATTTGCTGTGGAGTTTCTCTATCCAAGATAGTGCTGTGTGGGATACTATTACTGTGGGTAAGGCATTCTCTAAGTCCACAGATGGTGTTTTTGGAAGAAGCATTGCATGTAGGGAAGGCCAATCCATATCTAGGGTATGTGTTTATCCCAGTCAGAACAAAATACTTCCCTTTCCATGATGGAAGTAGTCCAATGTAATCAATCTGTGTCATGGATTGTATTTTGTCTCCCCAAAACATATGTCCATTTGGCTAGTCAACGATTTCCAATGTTATGCTGTTGTCTACCATTTTGCCATCTGAAGTGATTTTCCTGTGTTGTAAATCCTATCTCTATGATGTTAATGAGCTGGGATTTGTGGCAGCTACATTAATGAGGCAGAGTTCAATCTAGAAGATCACATTGTATGTTAAGTTGATCTCTTTTGAGACATAAAAGAAAAAAGTGTACAGAGGGACATCATACCACCAGGAAAGCGGTGCCAGGAGCAGAGCACAGCATTTGGACCCAGGGTTCCTGCATTAAGAATCTCCTAGACCAGGGGAAGATTGATGACAGCTTCCTCCAGAGCTGACAGAGAAAGCTTTCTTCCAGAGCTTGTACACTGGATTTGGACTTCTAACCCACTAGACTGTGAGAGAATGAACAATTGTTTGTTAAAGCCATCCACTTGTGGTATGTTTGTTATAGCAATACTAGATGCCTAAGACAGCCTGCCACTAGGTTGCTGGCCAATTGCCCATAGGAATGGTGCTATATCAAGGACTCAGTGTTAGTCTTTGTTGTTGGCAGATTGGGCACTCAGCAGCGGCTATAGCCAAGTCAGCCTTGGTGAGTGGAAGTCTGTGTTACTGAGCCCATGCATAGCCTCCATCCCTGCCACCAGGGCCATTTTGTTCATGAGTTCATTGATCAATCGTGGGGGTGACTAGGGAAAGACAATGACTAGTCTGCATTGACTGCATCTTCCTCTCCACTCAACTGTTAAAGTTCTCCCTTGCTGAGCTTTACCATTTGGAGATCATTCACATGGGACACAAATATCTTTACTTCTCTGACCCAGTCAGAGAGGCCTATCTGCATGCCTCTTCCCCATACTTCCTTGTCATCAGGTTTCTGATCATGTGCTTTCCATATCCCTGACCATTCAGCCAAACCATGGACCACAGCCCATGAATCAGTATACTGTCACACATCTGGCCGTCTCTCCTTCCAAGTAAAATGAACAACTAGGTGCTCTGTTCAGAGTTCTCCCATTGGGAGGATTTCCTTTCACCACTGCCTTTCAAGGAGATCCCAGGAAAAGGGATGCTCCGCTTCCACTTGCCTGCCTTGAAGCGATGACTACGTGTCATGCAGAACCATCTGTAAACCAAGCATGAGTTTTCTGTTCCTCAGTCAACTGATCATCAGGAACTCCCTATGAGGTCATAGGTACAGTCTGGGAAAAGGAAGATAATGTGACAGGAATGAAGACCGTGGGCATTTGGCTCATTTCTTCATATAACTTACTTGTGTGCTTAGATCCTACATTAGGCTGATCTGATGTATGCTACTTCCATTTAACAGTAGAGTGCTGCTGTGCACACTCAACTTCATGACTCTGTGGGTCAGCCAACATCCAGCTCATGATGAACAGCTGAGGCCACATGGTGATTTGGTAGCCTATGGTTAAGTATTCAGTCTCTACTAAGGCCCAGTAATAAGCCAGAGCTGTTTCCCAAAAGAAGGGTAGTTATCTTCAGAGGGTGACAGAGCTTTGCTCCAAAATCCTACGGGTCTGCTCTGTGATTCACCTATAGGAGTCCGCTAAAAAATCCAAAACAGAAACTCTATGTGTCACTGATACTTGAAGAACCATTGGGTCAGTCAAATCATATGGCCCAAGTGGCAGACTGGCTTGCAAGGTATTCTGAACCTGTTTTAGAGCCTTCTCTTATTCTGGGACCAACTCAAAACTAGCAGCTTTTTGAGTCAATTAATAAATAGGCTGGAGTAACACATCAAAATAAAGGCTATGTTGCCTCCCATATTGAAAGAGGCTCTATGGCATTATGCCTCCCTTTTAGTTTGGGGGAGCGCAGATGTAACAATTTATCCTTTGTCTTAAAGGAATGTCTTGACTTGCTCTACATCACTGGACCCCTAGAAAGTTCTCTGAGATGGAAAGTGCATGTATTTTTGTCAGATTAATTTCCTACCCTCTAGTATGCTCAAGTCTTACCAGTAAGTCTAGAGTCATTGATAACTTCTTCCTTACTAGGTCCAATCAGCATAATGTCATCAATGTAACGGACCAGTGTGACAACCTGTGGAAGGGAAAGATGATCAAGGTCCCTCAGACTAAATTATAACATAGAGCTGGAGAAATGATATACTTCTGAGGTAGGAGAATAAAAGTAGCTTACTGTCCTGCCAACTGAAGGCAAACTGCTTCTGCTGACCCTATACTATCAGAATCAAGAAAAAGGCATCAGCTGGGTCAATAGCTTCATACTAGATACCAGGCGATGTATTAATTTACTCAAGCAGTGAAAACACATCTGGAACATCAGCTGCAATTGAAGTCACCACTTGGTTAATTTTATGATAATCCTGTGCTCCTCCCCAACATCTGTCTGTGTTTTGCAGAGACCAAATAGGTGAGCTGAACAGTGATTGGTAGGAATTGCCATTCTGCATCCTTTAAATTCTTGATGGTGGCACTAATCTCTGTAATCTCTCCAGAAATGTGGTATCGCTTTTGGCTTACTATTTTCCCAGGTGGGGGGAGTTCTAAGAGCTTTCACTTGGGTTTTCCTACCATAACTGACCTTACTCCATGTATCAGAGATCTAGCGTTGGGGTTTTGCCAGTTGCTGATTATGTCTCTTCAAATTATGTATTCTGGAACTGGGGAAATCACTGTAGGATGGGCTCAGGGACACACTGGACTTATTATGAGACAGACATGAGCTAAGACTCTATTAATAACCTGACCTACATATGCCCCTACTCTGACTGGTGGGCCACAGTGATGTTTCCGGTCTCCTGAAATTAGTGTCAGTTCACACCAGTGTCCAGGAACGCCACAAAAGTGTAAGTATTTATGTTTTCCCTAATGAACAATAACTCTTGGAAAATACAAGAAATTCCTTTGGGAAAGACTAGGAGAAAGATTGAGAGTATGAATTTTTGGCAGTGCTCTAGGGTCCCTCCTCCAGGGATCCAGCCTATCTTCATTCAAGGGTTTTGTGGTCTGTAAACTGACTTAAGTCTGGGAAGTTACTGAGGAGCCCTGACTCCTTATTCTGGTGATTCAATTTAGACTGCTCTTTGCTTCCCATTTTCTTCCATTTTTGTATAGATCAAGTAAATGTTTAGTAGATTTCCCATCTATTTCATTCCTAGGAACACCATGACTAAGTAGCTAATCGCCTACATTTATACAAGTCAAGCTGTTCTGATTATTGCTTTGATTCTCTGTTTATTAAGGTAATCATGCCCACCTTGCCTTTGTTGATTAAGTGTCACCATTTGGCCCCTACCACCATGGGTTCCAAGCAGTCCCGTTGTAGGTAGGTGTCTTAGTTTGGTTAGGGGAGTTCCCAGCATCAAATACAACTTACATAAAATAGCAGTCACAGCAGTCCTCAAGGATGCTGGGCTACCTTCACAAATTTGCTCCTCACTATTGTGATAAAAGGTGTGTCCTCTGTGTACCCCATGTGTGGGACTGTGGGTCTAACTTGGTAAATCCACTCTAACATACCAATTTCCCTAAGCCTTTGAATAACTTCTGCTACAGTATACCAAGCTACATTTGCTACTTCAGTTTGACTTAGTGGGGGCCATGACTTAATCTGTGCTTCAGTGAACCAACCAAGTAAACTATTGGCTCCTCTTCTAATCATGTAGGCTGAAGCATTGATTGAAAATCTGTGCTAAGTGGGCTCATATCATAAACTCAGACTGATCCAGCTCTATGTTCCTTGCACCATCATCCCACACCATTAATATCTTTGTCCGTACATGTTCCCCAGGTTTCTGTTTGTATGTATTAGATGAAGCAAGAAGTTATTCTATAGCATACCACCTCTTGGGTGATGCTTGATACTTCACCTCCTCGGGCTCACTGGGACTTAAGTCTAATTCAAAGTCTAGAAGCAAAAATTGGTGGTGGAGGTGAGTCCTGAGGACAGTCAACAACATCTTGTAAGTCATCTCCCTCAGGTGATGCCCCAGCCAGTGACTCAGGTGCTGGGTTCATCTCCTGAGATGAGGGTTGAAGGGATAAGGGGCTTTACTTAGGAAGGGTGGTTTAGCAGACAAAGAGTAATCTTTTTTTTTAAATTTTTTATTTAATATAACTGAGTGAAAATGTACATTCCCGTATAAATTTACATACCCACCTATATGCAGCTTCCACTACTCTCCCTGTCTGGTGACAGCACACTATTCCTCTCTGCTCCATACATGTCTCGTTCTCCCAACAGTCTCTTTTTTCCCTCCTCTTTACCCACTCTCCTTCCTCCAGCCAGAGGTCAGCAGGATGACATCCCATAGATGTATAGAACCATAAAGTGCATCCAACATATGGTGACTCTGCATCGCCAAGTCCAATACATTCCTGTCCGAAGAGTGGACCTTCATTATGATTTATGGTCAAGGGCAGCATCAGGGCGAGGGGCCATGCTCCCAGGGGAACCCTGAAACCACTGGACCATCAATTGAGGTCTTTTAGTGGGGATCTCAGGATGCACCCCTTTTTATTCTTGTGTTGCCAATGAGACTACTTTGTGAGCTCCATCGTGGCTGTCACTGGTGGTGGCTGGGCACCATCCGGTTCTTCCGGTCCCAAGTCGATGTAGGCACCCACTCATGTGGGTCTCTTTGTATTCTAGGTTGTCTTTCCCCCATGTCATTTTGGTCCTCGGTGAGCATCCGTTCCTGCTGAGTTGGGACCATTTGCTGTGCCCTCGGATGGCAGCTTGGCAGCTTTCAAGACCCCAGATGCCACTCACCAACGTGGGGTGCAGAGAGCCCTCTTAGCAAAACACTAGTTGTGCCAATTGGCCTCACTTTCGCCTAAGAGTATGGTCCCCCGCCCCCTGCCCCAGCTACTCTATCCTTGCAATATTGGGTTAAGATGGAAGGAGTACTCATATTATGTTTAAGTCCACTTAATATTGTTCTTGTTTCTAATGTGTGCTATCACCGATTTCACCCAACCAGATACCTAGCAACTATCTAATCTAACCCCCCCCCTTGCAGCTGTCAAAGAGTCTTTTCTTCTATACACAAGTCTGTTTTTGAGATCTTATCGTAGAGGTCTCATACAATATTTGTCCTTTTGTCGCTGACTACTTTCACTCAACATAATGTCTTCCAGTTGAAACAAGGTCATGAGATGTTTCCTGGAGTCATCGTTGTTCTTTATCATTGCGTAGTGCTCCATTGAGTATATACACCATAGTTTACCTATCCATTCTTCTGTTGTTGGGCATCCGGGTTGATTCCATCTTTTTGCTATCATGGACTGTGCTGCGATAAACATTCTGGTGCATGTGTCCGTTGGTGTGAAAGGCCTTGATTCTGTGGGATATATTCCAAGTAGTGGAATTACTGGGTCAAATGGTATATCAATATCCATTTTTTTAAGGAAGCACCAGGTTGTTTTCCAAAGAGGCTGGACCATTTTGCAACCCCACCAACAGTGTAGGAGGGTTCCACTTTCTCCACAGCCTCTCCAGCATTTGTTGTTTTGTGTTTTTTGGATCATGGCCAACCTTGCTGGGGTGAGATGGTATCTCATTGTCGTCTTGATTTGAATTTCTTTAATAACTAAAGATCGCGAACATGTCCACATGTGTTTTTTGGCTGCCTGGATCTCTTTTTCAGTGAAATGTCTGTCCATCTCCTTTGCCTATCACTTAATTGGATGATTTGTCTTCTTCTTGTTGATATTTTGTAGTATCTTATAGATTATGGAGATCAGGCGTCAGTCTGATATAGAGTTGCCAAATATTTTTCCCATTCTGTGGGTGTTCTTTTAATGCTATTAATAAAGTCTTCAGATGAGCAAAATTGTTTGATTCTTAATAGTTCCCATTTATCTATTTTCTCTTCTGATGATTGTAGTTTGTTTGACAGATTTTGGAGTCTGTCCATATTGTATATTAAAACTTCCATTGTTGTTCCTACCTTTTCTTGGATGAGCTTTATCGTTTTAGGTTTGATATTTAGGTCTTTTATCTAGTTGGAGTTGGTTTTTGTATAAGGTGTAAGATATGGATCTTGTTTCAGTTTCTTGCAGATGGATATCCAATTTTGCCAGCACCATTTGTTGAAGATACTATTTTTACCCCAGTTTAATGTCTTAGGGCCTTTGTCGAATATCAGTTGTTCATAGGCAGATGGTGTCATCTCTGGGGTCTCAGTTCTGTTCCACTGATCGATCTGTTCTTATACCAGTGCCAGGCTGTTTTGACCACTGTGGCAGTGTAATATGTTCTAAAGTCGGGTAATGAGAGGCCTCCCAGTGTGTTCTTCTTCTTTAGTAGTACCTTGCTTAACCCGGGCTTCTTCCCTTTCCAAACAAAATTGGTGATTTGTTTCTCCATCTCATTAAAAAATGTTGCTGGAACTTGTATTGGGATTGCATTATATAAATAAATTGCTTTGTGTAAAATAGACATTTTCACAATGTTAAGTCTTCCTGTCCATGATTAGATTAATTCCTAGGTACTTATGATTAGATTAATTCCTAGGTACTTTATCTTCTTAGAGGCTATAGTAAATGGTATTGATTTGATAATTTCTTCCTTAACAGTCTCTTGTTGGTATAAAAGAGTAATCTCTTAAGAGGATGGGTTCTACTGGCAGCAGTGACTCAACAGAATATAGAGGCTAACTGTCCCCTGGTTCCTGATTACCTGCCCATATATCCCCATCTGAAGTTCAGAATCCAGTTTCTTCCCAGTCAGTGCTGTTACTTTCATTTCAGGCACCATTCAAGAGTGGAAACTCAATTGGCATTGTAATTCAGTCACTCTTACAGTAAAATGCTGGGTTTAGTTTTCAGCAATACTACCTCTATTACTACAAGAAATAAGGCTTTCACGACACAAGTTCTGACTTTTTGGTCTTGTGTACAGCATTTGAGATATGACTCTGAAGTTTTTAGCTCATCCTTTTCGTTCACCACTTTGTCTAGGTGAAAGCATAGCCGACCGAATGATCCTCTTATACTTCTCATTCTGACAAAATGTAGAAAAGTATTGTCATGCATTGAATTGTGTCCCCCCCCAAAATAGGTGTAGCCATGTGACCATGATTCCCTGTATCCTATGATTGTCCTCCACTTTGTGATTTTGCTGTGCTGTATGTTAAAGGATTAGGGTAGGGTGGGACTGTAAATCCCTTTATAAGATCACTTCCCTGTTCCACTGCAAAGGGAGTTTTCGTAGAGTATGGCTTGTGCCACCCTTAATCCTTTCATCCTGCAAGAGATAAAAGGAAAGGGAAGCAGGCAGGAAATTGAAAACTTCGCTCCATCAAGAAAGCTGCACCAGGAGAAAAGCGTGTCCTTCAGACCTGAGGTTCCTGTGCCA
Organism: Heterohyrax brucei; assembly: GCA_028571685.1. NCBI lineage: Eukaryota > Metazoa > Chordata > Mammalia > Hyracoidea > Procaviidae > Heterohyrax > Heterohyrax brucei. The sequence continues at coordinate 81,574,557 of CM053150.1, read as the reverse complement.
AGATGCTCCCTGGACAAAGACTGACACAACACCAGACTTTCCTCCAGAGCCAATAAGGGGGAAAGCCTTCTGCTGGAGCAGACATCCTGAATCTGGACTGGTAGACTACCAGACTGTGTAAGAATAAACCTTCTTTTGTTGAAGCCATCCACTCTGGTATTTCTGTTAGAGCAGCACTAGCTGACTAAAACAAATATCAAATATGCAGTCACTCAGAGCCTTTGCTCACAAATATGGGATGCATCGATGGTGATCTTTTGCAGATTTCTACTGCCACCTCACACCAGTGTTCTCTTTATTCTGGCAGCAGAGTCATCAGTGCCTTTACAACTAGACAGACTTGAGAATGAATTCAGAAAACTCTTTTTTATGATTTTAACCCTCTAGAAACACTCTTGGTATCAAATATCTTAGGCTGGATTCTCCAGAGGAACAAAACCAGTGAAGTCCATATATAAATACATACAACCAAAAGAAAAAAAAAAAAAACCCCAAACAAAACTCACTGCCGTTGAGTGGTTTCTAGCTCATAGCGACCCCATAGGACAGAGCAAAAATGGGCCATGGAGTTTCCAAGGACAACCTGGTGGATTCCAACTGCCATCCCTTTGGTTAGCAGCCATAGCACTTAACCACTACACCACCAGAGATTCCATAAATATATATAGAGAGATTTATATCAAGGAAATGGCTCATTCAGTTGTGGCTGGAAGTCCCAAATCCATGGGTCAGGCATCAGGCTAGAGGCTCCTCCTAACTTACATGGTTGCAGGGGCTGACCAACTCAAAATCGTCAGGTCGGCCAGTAGGCTGCTCGCTTATGTCCCAGGACCTGGAGGTCACAGGGTGATGAACTAAATACAAGACTGAGAGAGTGAGCTTTGTCAAAAGATCCACATATGTTGGATGCAGGCCACTCCCCCAAGGAAAGTCTTTTCAACTGATTGGCTTCTCGCATCAAATCACAAAATAGAAGATGGTTACACGTCACACCACTGAGAATTGTGACCTAGCCAGATTGACACGTAACCATCGCAACACACTTATACGGTGATTAGAAAAATCTATTCCTTAGAATTATTTCAGAATGCACAAAGATGTTAATCACAGCATTGCTGACAGTTGAGAATACACTGGGAACAGCTTAAATGTCTAGCAATTGATCATTTACTAAGCACAAAGTGGAATTTTTTATATTTTCTCATAAGTCAGCACTTCTTCCAGGCTCCCCACTATAGTAAATGGCACGCCTATCCACTCAAATGTTCGTCAGATGTCTGGACTTCTAAACAAATTTATGTACAGTTCACTTACAGTAAAAATGCACAGATCTCAAGCACACAGGGCAGTGAATTTTTACCTTTGTAGCTGTTAGACTGAAATCCAACCCCCCCCAACTATTCCCAGAATGGCCAGAGTTAAAACGTCTCATCCAGCTATTCCAGGAATTCCATTCAAATGAAGACTAGCTACCGCTTCTTCCCCATAGGCTCAACTAGACCGCTCCTCACCTCACTCCACTGAAAACAAACCCCCCTATGTTAATTAAGTGACTCTAATTGTCCACAATCCCATTGGCTACTTGCCACCCACAACCCCATTGGCTACTTGTCATGGGCACTGTCCCCAGTGCTGTCCTCGACAAGGTCCACCACCACCCTTTTATAAACCCTCAACCCCCGGACCAGAGTGCGGTTTTGCAGACTCCCTGCTGGGAGCTCTGTAAAGCCGCCCGGGATGCAGATAAACTTTTTCTTTCTCTTTCTCTCTTTCCCTGGTTTTCTTTTACTGCATAATTTAGACTAAACAAAACCTTTTACATCTAAAACCTCTAATAGTAGTTACCACCCAGGCAGAGACACAGAACTTTTTCTGCACAAGAAAATTCCACAAGTTTTGCCCAGTCAATGTCCCATCCTACAGACAGAACTATTCTGACTTCTGTTGGTGTTCTACGTTCTCTCTCCCTCTCTTTCTCATCCCCAGTAACCAGGCTCTCACCTGAGTCACAGCACCAGCCCCTCACTCACCCTCTTTCCGTCTCTGGCTACCCCTGCCTTCTTGGGAGCAGCCAGAGAACTCATCATGCCACTGGCTGGCCTGAGATTCTCCTGTTGCCTCAAGACTACGTGTCAGGTCCTAAGTGCACCCCCCCATGGCCAGTTACCACCTTGCTGTAGGCTGGGTCCTAACTGCACCAAGTATCACATGGATCATCTCACTGTGCCCTCACTACAGCCTAGAGGAGGGAACAACGTGCCCTGGTTAAGTCTCCACCCCCTAGTTGCAAAGTTAACAAGTTGGGAGCTGGGACACACCTGCTAGTTAGCTGACTCTCAAACATTTGCTTTTAACTGCTCTGCCTTTCCATGAATGAAGGAAGGATCTACTACCAGTTATTCTCGTCCAGAAATACAGCTACCCTTTGGAAAAATCATATATCCCATCATTGATCAGTTGAATACAGTTGTGAGGACATCCTCTTCCTGAGTGAGTGGACAGCAGGGAGCTCTTTGTGGAGAAAAAGGAAGAGAGGAAGGGGAGGAAGTACAGGGGAACAGGAAGAGGAAGGAGGGGAGGCTTTAAAGGACCCAAACAACGCAAGGCAGAGGGTACTTTCTGGAGGAAGCTTTTCCTGTTGCGGCAATTTTCCCAGGGTCCTTTTTTGGCCGTCATCTGAACCCTGATCATCACTAGGCTGAGAGGAAGGGGAGAGGCCTCCCTCAGCCCAAGCCTGGCTCATGGTTGGAGTACGGAAAGTGATTGCGTAAAAAAGGAGGGCCTCACACAGTCCAGGTCCCGTCTGTCTGAGTCATGCTGGAAAGACAGGGAGAAAAAGTGAAAAAAAAAAAAAAAGAAAACCCAAAGCCTCTCGATTTCAAGTCAGCGGAGGCCTCCATCCGGTGTGACGATGTTACTGAAATTAACACTTGACCCTGATGAGGCTTGAGGTCAGGCAGCATCTGGAAGTGCTTGGGGATAAGAGTAAAAGGCCAAAGGGCAGAGGCTGGCTCAGGTTGGAGAGAGGTCATAAGGTGCTGACTGCCATGAACAAAGCTCTAGACCACCATCCGTGTCAGGACACCTCTGATTTGTTGACCCAGGTGTTCTCGGCCTGGAGCACTCCAAGGGCTCAGGACTCAGGTGATTAATGAATAAATGGATTGAATGAATGAATGAATGAATGAATAAGTGAGACACCTTCTGCTGGGCCTTCTGACCTACTTCAATTCCGTGACCTTCAGAGATGATAGTTCTTGGGCCTCATGACTTCCCACATTCCCATGAGGACTTTCTGGACACACATCTGCTGCTTCATCTACTCAAGGCATGTGGGCCAGTCTGCACAGAGCTGGGGACTGACCAGGCACAAACTGGTCTTCAGCCACGGGGAAGAAGCATTATTCTGTAATTCAGAGGTCAAAAATCACGCTGTCCCCAGGAGGTGGTGGTTGCCGCTGAAGATGAGACAGGAGGGTGCGGGCCCCCTGGGGTTGTCAGTCCTGGACTCCTTGGGCCCCTGCAGTAGGCTTGTGCCTAGGAGGGTGGATGGTGGCAGGGGACTACCTGGTCTTTTCGAGGCTCCAACTTCAGGATTCTTCCAGAACATCATTTTGTGCTCAGGGCTGGGCAGTCAGTTTAAATGCTTATGCACTACTTTACTGAAGTGCTGAGACAGGCAGGCCAGATTGGAAGCCAGAGACCTGGGCAATGTCAAGAGCATCCTGCTGTGCCCAGGATAGAAGATCAACCCGATGAGTCTCCTCCATCCTGCTCTGGTTACGAGACCGTTCTCAGCCCTGATTGCCTCCACTGTGCTCTCTGAAGAACCATTTCTCACATACACCACCACCAACAAAAACCTGTTGCCCTTGGGTCAATTCCAACTCATGGCAGCCCCAAGTGTGTCCAAGTGGAACTATGCTCCGTAGAGCACAGATCTTTCGGAAGCAGATCACCAGGGCTTTCTTCTGAAGCCTTTCTCTGTGGGCTCAAAGGTCCAACCTTCCAGGTAGCTGTCGAGCATCTAACTGCTTGTGCCACCAAGGACTTAGTATATGTTTATGTATGGCACTGTGGTTTAGCACAGAAATTGGTCAGGTCATTTCACTTCTCTGTGCCTCAATTTCTCACCTCTAAGATAGGGATAATAATAGGCTTACCTTCTAGGACGTTACAAGGAGACAATGAGCTAATATATATAAAACACTTGGTAGAGTATTTGGCAGATCAAGGTAGTTATTATCATTAATCTTGCTACATCGTAATAAGAATTATAATTATTTTTATTGCTCAGCTTGTATTTCAGCTCTTGTCTTTCAGCTTCCCCAACCCAGAGGAAAGAGCCTGTTCTGTTTTGACAAGTCTTAACCTTGCTTTGAAGCAGAACTGGGCTTGTTCACCCCCTGGGGCCTGGCCCTGCTCCTGACAGTGCCTGATAGCCACTCCTCTTTGCTGATGCCCCCCACATGCTAAGAGGGAAACTCTCATGGTCTCAGCAGTAAATGGCAGAATGCCTAGCATCATGCCGAAGAATGGCTTGGCAGGGGATTTTCAGTAAGAGTTTACTGATCAGAAGGGAATCGCCTGTGCTCAGGACGGTGCTCAATACTGTGCTCAACTGTGCTAAGGGGGAGCCTGGCTCTCGTGGCCAGGGAGAGGGCAAGGAAGCATTCCGGGTGGAGGAGCAACAGGGAAGCACGAGGGGCTCACATAGACAATGTCCCATTACCCTGTGGCACCCAGAGAACCAGCAGGACTGTAAATCGCCTTTGGTGGGAGCCTTTGCTCCTGGATGACCCGACTGTCTAGCAGAGAAGAGGATGACCCGACTGTCTAGCAGAGAAGAGTAGGTGGCAACCTTAGTGGTGTCACTAGGGAGGCTGTGAGGGATGTGGACCTCACCAGATAACACTGTCAGAGGGTTTGACACCAAAATGACTGTCTAAACATTTTTTGTACGGTGTTTCAAAAGACAATTATTATTTTTAATTAAAATAATATGTAGAACAAAATCCTAGCTCACAAAAAAAGACCAGACATACTGGTCTGACAGAAACTGGAGAAACCCTAAAATGATGCCCCCTAGACAGCCTTTTAACTCAGTACTGAAGTCACTCCTAAGGGTTCATTTTACAGCCAAGTCAGACAGGCCTATACACAAACAATGACACACGCAGTTCAAGAATGTATATGAGACTGATCAGGCACATCAGCCCAGCAGCAAGGAGCAGAAGGCAGGAGGGGACAGGAAAGCTGGATACACGGAAACAGGCAACCCAAGGTAGAGAAGGGGAGAGTCTACGTTAGGTCAGACAATTAAGCTAGTGAACGCATCCTGGAAAAAAATGCTTTGAAGTGTGGACTCGGCTCTGGCATCAGTACCTAGCATCCTAAGTGGAGTACTTAGAAGGTGACTGTAGTGATATTCAGCAATGAGGTATTGTAGCACTTTTTCTAGAATGAGTTTGAGCACTTAATTGTCAGTCCTCCTATGTGTGTGTGTGTGTGTGTGTATCTCCCTGAAGTTCATTAGAACAAAAACACTTCATGAGCCAGGCTTACATGCATCAGTATGCCTATAATTCTATGCTAACTGACTTTTTGACCCTCCTATGCACCCCATTCAAAGCTGTCATTATTGCCCATTTACAATGGTGCTTTGAATCACATGGTGCCAAATGCAACCGCTACAAACACATGCTGCTTTTTTTTGTTGCTCCTGCTGTTTTAAAATTTGTCAAATTTTCTGGTGTAAAACTACAATATTGTGATAATTAGTATTTGTGACTCAACATTAGTAACATTTTTGAGAACAAAGTAATCAAAGGAAAAGAAGGAATGGTATACAGGAATTGTGAGTACCATTAGTTCAAAAACACTAGTAAGGATTCTGTATGCTCTGGGATGAGACTGGGTCCATGGGGAGGATGTGACCCCATGACTTAGGGTAATGGGGTGACACCAACCCTAGTGATGCAACTGTCTGCTGAGACCCTGATTGCATCCCAGTAGTCGTCATTTTGGACATCTGGACTCTAAAAGAGTGAGATAATACATTTCTGTTGTTTTAAGTAACAAAGTTTCTGGTAAGTTGCTAATAGCAGCCACAGGAAATAAATAAAATTATTAAAATGAATGTCACTTGTTTCTTAACTTCTTTTTTTTTAACCTATTAAAACCAAACACTAAACCTAGTAATTTAAAACAGCATATGAGGCTTGCATTTGTGGCTTGCATTGTATTTCTACTGGACAAGAGTCTAGAATAGCCTGGGACTTTGTTACTGTTCTCTAACCGTGACTGATCCCACGGGAGCCACCTCCCTGCACTGATCTCTGGCTCCTCTTTTGTAAACAAGATGTTTACACGATTTCCTAAACCAGGACTTCCTTGGGTCTGTGGAGTCCAGGAAATGGTTCTGCAGATTAATTTTCCAGCTAGCACTTAACTTGAAGATAATTCTTTCATCTTGGGCTGAATCACATGAACTGAGAACTCTCTGGAGATCCAGCCAGCAGTTACACACGTGGACACACAATCTCAAATACACAAGAAGGCACTGTACCAGTTACCTAACGCTGCTTTAACAAATCGCCACAAACTGCGTGGCTTAAGAAAATCCTGGTGGTGCAGTGGTTAAGTGCTACATCTGCTAACTAAGAGGTCAGCAGTTCAAATTCACCAGGTGCTCCTTGGGAACTCTGTGGGACAGTCCTATAGGGTCACTTTGAGTCAGAATCGACTTGACAGCAATGAGTTTGGTTTGGGTCAGTGCGGGGTGACTTTCAAGACCAGAGATTCATTCTCTTAAAGTTCTGAAGAGCCACCCACTACAGTTGAATTAATTCTGATTCATAACAACCCTATAAGACAGAGTAGAACTGCTCCATAGAGTTTCCAAGGACCACCTGGCAGACATGCACTGCTGACCTTATGGTTAGCACATGTAATACTTAACCACTACACCACCTGGTTTTCCTTCTGATGATCTGAAGTCCCAAATCAAGAAATTGGCAAGGTTGATTCCTTCTGGATCTGACAGGGAGTCAGTTCCCTGCCCCTTTCCTAGCTTCTGGTGGCTGCTGGCATTCCTTGGCTTGTGGCCCCATCCAGTCTCTGCCTTCAACTTCATGTGGTTTTCTTCTCTGTGTCTATGTCTTCCTCTCGTTTCTCTTATAGTGACATCGGTGGTCTCATCTTTCAAGTGGTAATACTAACAGTATCTACCTTATCTGGTTGTTAAGAACATTAAAGGAGTTTGTATTTGCCAGGCATGGGGTGAGCATCATGTAGTTGTTGTTCAAAAACATATTGAATGAGGCCTGGCTCAAGAGGGAAACCCTGCTGGTGTAGTGGGTGCTATTATCTGCTAACTAAAAGGTTGGCCTTTTGACCCTGCCAGGTTCTCCTTGGAAACTCTATGCAGCAGTTCTACTCTGCCCTACGGGGTTGCTGTGAGTTGAAATCAACTTGATGGCGGTGGGTTTGGGTTTGGTGGCTCAAGAAGAGGCACTCCAAAATGCTAGCTGCTACTATCCTTCATGTGATCACAGTAAAATGTTGGCATCCACTAGACCATGCAGCTTTGACTGGGTCTTTCTCTGACCCAGTTATTATGCTTTCTCTATGTCCTGGATTGAACTGTGTCCCACCAAAAATAGATGTAGCCATATGGCTGGACCATGATTCCCTGTATGCTATGATTGACCTCCACTTTGTGATTTTGCTGTGAAGTATGTTAAAGCATTAGGGTGGGACCATAAAACCCCTTCAGAAGATCCCATCTCCACTGTGAAGGGAGTTTCCCTGGAGTATGGCTTGCACCACCCTTAATCCTTTCATTCTGCAAGAGACAAAAGGAAAGGGAAGCAGGCAGAGAATTGGGAACCTCACACCATCAAGAAAGCAACACCGGGAGAAGAGCACATCCTGTAGACCTGAGTTTCCTGCACCAAGATGCTCCCTGGACAAAGACTGATACGACAACAAGGACTTTCCTCAAGAGCCAACAAGAGGGAAAGCCTTTCCTCGGAGCGGACACCCTGAATTGGGACTTGTAGCCTACTGGACTGTGTAAGAATAAACCTTCCTTTGTTGAAGCCATCCACTCTGGGGTATTTCTGTTAGAGCAGCCCTAGCTGACTAAAACACTCCAGTTTTGACTAGGACAAACTTTTCTTACTCACCTAGGGTGAGTGAATTTGAGCTTGGAGTCAGGACCAGCTTCAGGAGGCTGTGACCAGTGTGTTTGCACAGGGCCCCCACTCAGCAGGACCCTGCACTTAACTGAATGCTCTGTTGTCTCTGTCTTGACATTCTTAATCATTTTTCAACAAGGACACCCATGTTTTACTTTATACTGGACCCTCCAGACTATAGATAGCCAGGCCTGCTTGGAGTCACAAGTCTTCCAATAGCAGTGAGGGGTCCCCAGCAACAGGGTGGTGGTTCCCTTCTGATCTGAGCTAGGTCAATGGCATACCGGGTTATGGCTCCTCAGAGTGAGACCTTATACACCAGCAGATCCAGGGACTGGAAAACATGGGATTTGAAGATGAGGTGATGGGGCAGCAGCTGTTTTGCTTGGAAGGGTGGACCTCTTGGCGTTCTCCAGTTTCTGAAGAGCAATTTGGAGGAGAAAGGATCACGTGTGTCCTACATGGCCCCAAATGGCAGAGCCAGCTCATCATAAGGAAGCAATTTTGACCAAGAGCTGTTCCAGTAGAGGAGGGACTGGCTTGAATTCCAACTTCAGCTCTGCCCAGGGGGCGAGGATAGAGGCTCTGGATTTAGATACTCCACATCTGTACAGATCTGTGGCTTTGGATAAGGTCATCCACATTCCTGAGGTTATTTGCCCATCCATAAAATGGGCCGGATAATGTTCAAATTGTAGGGCAGGGCCACTTTGCTGAAGATAAAACAAGCGGGGTATATACCTAAAGCCTTTAAGGGAGGCCTGACCTGTAGGAGGTGCCTACTAAATCACCTCCATTGCTTTTGTTAGGTTGTGAGTTCCCCAAGCCTGGCAGAGTTGAAGCTCAGCTAGACCACCAGGGAGCTGCAGAGAAAATCTTCCAATCAGAAGTGAAAGAGAAAACAAACACTTTGCCCCTGGATGATTTAGGCATCTGGCATGTTTGCATGTTTAGTGAAAAACACTGTCATAATACACTGTCTGTGTGATACAGGCTCTGATGGAATGGGGGATGGGACTTGGAGGCTGCAGGAAAAGTGGAGAGGTTCCCATCCTCCCTGTGTTTGGAAACCCTGTCCAGCTGTCCTGACAGCCATTGCTGGCTGAAGGCCATCCTAGGAACGGGAAGCTTCCCCCTGACGGGCTGCCTAGGAAATGGCTTCCTGATGTGGCCGAGAGCTGGACATCAGAGTTGTCCATCTGAGCCGCAACCCCACGAAAACTGTGCCCACAGAAAGTGTGCATGCAAGCAGGAGACTGTGAGTGACCGGCTCAATGAATGGGCAGCCTGAGGACAGGGAGGGTCTTGCCTCTTCCTGAGCCCGGGCCTCTCTACCTAGAGCCACCACTCCAGATGACAGCAGCTTCTCTGGAAATGTGCTGGCAGAGGTTTGTGCTGAGACAATTTCTTCATTCTCTTTTCCCCGTTTGCCTCTTGTGTCATCTGTGTCCTGCCCACGAGTCACATCCCAGAAATGCTCCCCGCTTGACCACAGCTCTAGCTGTAGTAGTGGGATCTGGGACCCTGGGTCCAGGCTCAGCAGATGGGATCCATCAGTGGCTGTAACTGGAGGTGCGGAGGAGGCACAAGGTGCTTCTGCCCCTTGGACGGGAGAAGAGGGCAGCACCACAGCCGGCCACGGGATTAGCCAGCATTTCATCCCCATGCTGAAACACTCTGTTTCAACAAGTATTTGCTAAGTGCAGCTCTATGTAGGCACCTTGCTAGGTGCTGTGGATAACAGCCATGAGCAAGACAGAGGGCTCATTTTGTATTCTCCTTTTTAACATAAAATGAATCATTTTAAAGGCATAATTCAGTGGCGTTAAGTGCATTCAGAATATTGTGTAACCACCATTACTACCTAGTTCTTGAACTTTTCCATCACCACAGACAGAAATATTATGTCTGTTATTAGTCACTCCCCATTTCCCTCTGCCCCCATTCCCCAGCAACCACTGTTCTGTTCTCTCTCTCTCTTTGTGGATTTACCAATTCTGAACATTTCATATAAACAGATCCATACAATATTTCTCCTTTTGGGACTGGCTTCTTTTACTTAGCATCACATTATGGTGGCCCATCCACACTGTAGATTATCAGTTCTTTGTTCCATTTTATGGCTGAGTAATATTCCACTAGAGTTCCTGGGTGGTGCAAACTGTTAATACACACAGCTGCTAACCAAGAGATTGAAAGTTCAAGCTCACTCAGACACCTTTAAAGAAAGGTCTAGTGATCTAATTATGAAAAATCAACCATTGAAAAGTCTACAGAGCACAGTTCTACTCTGATACAAATGGGTCACTGTGAGTTCAAATCTACTCTGTAATAACTGGTTAATATTCCACCCTGTGGCAATCTGGACTTTACAACTGACAAGCCTAAGCTTTTCCCTACTCCCAAGAGGGAAAGAGCTTACTTAGGGCTTCTTGACTTGGGGAATCATGAAGCTAGACAGTGAAAGTAACCTTAAACTACATCTTTAAAGGCTTTCGTCTTTTGGGTGTTTAATAGGTAGCAGACCCTCTGGGCAAGAACCCACAACCCCACAGCCTGAGCAAAGGTCCACAGGCAGGCCTGTGCCTGGCAAGACAGAGGACCAGCAACAAGGTTAGTGTGGCTGGGGCTGAGTATGAGAGAGGTTGGGGAGTAAAAGAAGAGGTCAGAGAAGAAACGGGGACCAGATAGAGGTGGGCCTGTGGGTGATTGTCCTGAGGGAGAGAGGAATCAGTGTAGGATTTGGTGTGGAGAGCTGACCCTGGGGCTTTAGGATTCCTTTAGCTTATGAAATTATATTGGGAAAATCTGACCAGGAGTTTCTAGGGAAAAGAGATCAGAGGAATGGATTTTCAATACAGCATGCCTGAAAGTACTGAGGCCTGCCCAGCCTCGCTGACTTCCCCCTAATTGTGTCCCCCCTCCCTTTTCTCCACATACACAGGTTTACAAAGTAACCCTTGAAAGGCTTCCTAAGGACAATTCTCCACACAGCCATTAAAGCTACACAAGCATCTCACTCCTTACAGCAGAAAGATAGATAAACTTCCAAGTCCATTATAATTGGTATGGCAAATGAATTATCACTAAAGAAACATCTTTCTGGGCTGGATTAGGGGATGGCAGACACTTACTATCTGCACAGGAAGAGATAAATAAAAACTTAAAGAAACAAATGGAGACAGCCAAATGGTGAGGCTTTGAGGAGTCTACCCTTCTGTGCCTTCCACTTTGAGGTACGAATAAAACCATTAATTGTGTTCACTGACATTTACCACCATAAATACCTCTCTCAGACCATTATCCAAAAAGCCTTGGCAATTAACTAGAAAAAGAAGACCACGAGGGGTCAGTTTCTTGTTAGCCAGTAATGATGGGTCAGTTTCTTGTTAGCCAATAGTTTATATGATGAAGAAAATAGGGTGAAAATTATGTCACCTCATCTATAAAAATAAAGATGGACAGTCTCTTGTTCAGTCTGCCTCTCTCCAAAAACTCTTTCCTGTCTCTCTTAATTCATTTCCCGCCGATGCCTCTCCCTCCCTCCGTGCAGGACCCTGAAAAGTGTCGGGGCTGGCTCCCGGCAATTTGGGGTAGAGGAGGGACTTGATGAAACAGATGTTTAGGCTCCAAGACCAGGTGAGTCAGAGGCAGAGGCCTCATTCTCTCCACCTGAATGCAGACTCCCCCTGCATGAAGTGGGACATGGCTGCATGAAGCTCCAGGCCAACATTATCCTAGGGCACGGTCCTATAGCCAAGAGTCATCTCCCTACCAGTGTCATTCAGAATAGAAACTCCTGGGGAAGGTCTGTGTCCTCATTTGCATTACAGGCTCACCCTTTGGATCAGTTATCATGGATGACAGACAGAAACACATGGAAAACTGTGATTCGTCAACCTAGGTCATGTGGCTACCTGCCATGCAGTGAATGACATAATATGCCCCTTTCAGTCATTCATGCTTTTAGACCTCCCATGTAATGACCAGGTGAGACTATGCATGCAAGGCACTCGTGGCCAACCAAGAGGATTGGACAGCTTGCTAATAATGCAAATAAGGTGTACTGCATCCTTGTTAGGGTGGGATCTTGCAAATAAGGTATATATAACCCTAACAAAGGGATTGACCAGTTTTGCAATGCTATTGGGCTTAAAATGAGCCATCCCAGAGAAAGAAAGAGGGAACTTCATTACTGTCAAGAAACAAGAGCTGAGAGTGGAATGCATATTTTAGATCTAAGCATCCCGCACTGAGTACCTCCCAGACTCAAGAGACAGCTGTAAGACTGGAAATAAGATGGTACAAGCAGTGGCAGAAAAATGATGGCTGCAGAACTGGAAGACCAACATAAGAGCACACTGGGATTCCTGACCTCTGGAGCAAGGTGGCTGCTGTGGGCTTGCTGACCCACAGGGTGAGAGATCTGCCTGCCTTCAGGTAGCACGGGGTGGCTCTGACGTGTTACTGATAAGCTCTCACTTATCAGGAGAGCTGGAGCTTTGTAAGACTTGCCCAAGACAGGCAGAGGCCAGGCCTGAGAGGGGCTCAGGGCAGAAAGAGGAGGCCTGTCCTGAGAGGACTAAGAGAAGTCTGCCCTGAGGGACCCCAGAAGGAGCAGCTGTGCACAGCCTAGAGGAGCTGGGACAGTCATCCTGCACCAGCGAAGAGACTCTGCCTGCCTGCTTCCTATCCCGCTCCCGACTTGGAGCTGGCTGATCTTGGTTCTGAGGTGTAACATGTTACCTCCCTAATAAACTCCATAACTGTGAGTATTGTCTGTGAGTTCTGTGTGGCCATTGCAACAACTGACTGAGCCCAGCAGAAAAGTAGAGAGCGCCGTGGGAGGGAGGGACGGTGTCAGAATTGGTGAAAGGGTTGATTCTCTCTCCTCCCCATCATGGCTAGGAGATCTGATGCCACCACTGAGCCATTTTTTCATACTGACCCATACCAAGAGGAGACGGTGTTCTGATTGGCAGCCTTGTCAGAATGACAAGCAGTGGGGGTAGGGTACAGTTCCTGAAAGAAAAGGTACAAATTCTTGCAAGAAAGTAAGAGGGAGAGGTAAACAGGGCAGACAAAAGCAAGTCTCATGGAAGTGCTGCCCTGTCTTAGTTAATGAGTACTGCTGTAACAGAAATACAAGTGAATGACTTTAGCAAAGAATAGTTTCTTTCTTCATAGTACAGCAGGCTAAAAGTCCAGATGCAGGGCATCAGCTCCAGCAGAAGCCTTTGTCTCTCTGTTGTCCTTCTCATCAATGTTTCCCTGGACTAGGAGCTTCTCCTAGCAGGAACTCCAGGTCCAAAGGACTCACGGTGTTCCCAGCACTGCCTCTTTGGTGGTAGGAGGTCCCCCTGTCTCTCAGCTCACTTCTGGCCTGAAGACACAAGGCAATCTTAGAGGGAGTCCTGCCTTACTAACACAGTTGCCAGCCATCCTTCCTCCGGAGCATCACAGAGGCCAGATTTACAACATGTAGTGAAATCACACCATACTGGGAACTGTGGCCTCGCCAAACTGATGAAGACATTTCTGGGGGGACATAATCCATGACATTCTTCATGAGGGGAGCTCAGAAGTGGATACAGATGTGTTGGACAGTGGTCACTCACTTGCCTTTGCCCTGTGCTGTGTCTGTAGCCTGAGTGCTGGATTTCACAACAGCTCCTTACTGCTTCTTAAACAGGGGCTGATGCCACTGTGATGACTAAAATGCAAACTCAACCGAAAACGTCACTTTGGCAACGGTCATTTTCTTTTAGTGAAAATGTAGACAGTCAATTTCTTTTAATTATTGCACACTTTCCTCATCACTGGGTACAGAAATTCCAGCAGTAATCTCAGAGGTCAGGAACCAGCGGCCAAGGTGGGGCCACTTCCTCCTCCCTCCAAGGCCCCTCTGATGTCACAGACAATTGAACAACGTGAAGTGCTGGGGTTTCTGATCCTCAGGAAATGCCAAAGGGGGTGAGCTGGAATAAGCCACACTGCGGCTTCACACACAGCAGCTCCCTTGGCTCAGGATTTTAGAACTGCAATGAGGAAAGCTTACGTGTGTGTCATAGAGACACTGTAGGACAGAGTAAAACCACCCCATAGAGTTTCCAAGGAGCGTCTGATGGATCTGAACTGCCATTCTTTTGGTTAGTAGCCATAGCACTATGCCACCAGGGTTTCGTGTGTGTGTCTGTGTGTGCGTTTAATTCAGTAGGGAAACACATTTTTAAGATAGATCTCAGTGAGTTTTTACATGTGTATCCACCTGTGTAACCACCACCCAGGTCAAGACATAGAACTTTTCCGAGACACAGAAGCCTTCCTTGTGGGGTGCAGCCAGAGGCTTCCTTTGCCTTCAGTTCTGTGCACGACTGCTGCATTTCCCGTGGCCCTCGGGACCGGGTCCGTGAGGAACAGCCACCTCCCAGCGCTGTGCACACAACCTTCTCCTCTGTGTTATCTTCTCCAGCTTCCTACCCTTTCTCCCCCACCTGGACTCACACAAAGCAGGGGTCACCAATCCCATTTTACAGGAGAAGAACTGAAGCTCAGAGAGAAGTACTACCACTGTTAAACCACCCGTCGAAAAAACAAGAGCAGCAGCAGCTACCACAGGCGGACGTTGGTTTTAGAGGAATAGGTTTCCTTATCCTTGCTGGGTCCTGACTCAACTGGTTCTTTCCAGCAGGTAGTGAGGAAAAGATTCCTCACCAGGAATACAGACGTTAACCGTTTCCTTAGAAACTCCCTGTCATGTACAGCTCAAGGTCACAGTAGGTAGTCATCAACTGTTACCGCTGGTTTCCCCCGGCCTCTGCTGGTAAACTTTCTATCTGGTTCCGGAGCACCAAGAAGGGCCCAGGACTCGGGCAGTCTGGAGACTGTCCCACAAATACACACTCTCTCACTCACACACACTAACCGCCCCATCCCCTCCACAGCCTCCTTCCAGTTGTGTCTGATCCGTGACTGGGAGCAGTGTAACCAGCAGTGCCCAATTCCATAACTGAGTTTTCTGATAGACAGCCATGTCCTGTGGTTCCCTGGTGCTGGGGGCACAGACAGGCAGGCACCCTCCATTCTCAGATACAAGTACCAGCGAGGAGCAAGTCTGCACAGTTCTTCCTGACATAGAGACCAAGCTGGAACAAGCTTCAGGGCACCTTATACTTTGTATTTCCTGTTTTATCATAATCTCTGTTATCTTTTAGTGTTGGAACAGCCTGACCGGGCCACCCCATGCTCCAGGGTTCTGGGTGTGGGTTTCTCAAGGACATATTTTGTCTAAACAAAAGAGGCTTAGCACGTGACAAAGGGACAAGAAGCGGTTCCTCTGTCACTGCCCATTGCCTTGCCCCAGCAGCACAGGCAGGGTTTTCCAAGACTCTCCTTCCCTTCCTGGCAACTATGCTGTGTATAGGCTTATTGTTCCCACTCTGGGGAGGAGGAAACTGAGGCTCAGAGGCTCATATTGATGGGGGTGTTCAGGAATTTATCATTATAACTTGTAGACATGTCTCCTTTTAGTTTTTACATCTGTTGCGCAGAATACCTGGTGATTAGCTGTGTTTCACAGACAAGGAAACAGGTTCAGAAAGAGAAACTGTTTGTCCCTCTAAAGCCATGTAGCTGCTGAAGGATGGTTCTGGGACTCAAGGCCAGTTGAGTCTGGCTCCAGAGCTCATGGTCTATGTTTGCCTTCTGGCCATTTCTCCCCTTGGTCTCTGCTGCTTTAGGACACAGATGACACTGACACTCTTGTCCCTTTGGGCAGGCACTATATCTAAGGTCCTAAGGGAGGAAGAAATCCTGGTAGCACAGTGCTTAAGTGCTAATATTGCAAGCCAAAATGTCAGCAGTTCAAATCTCCCAGTTCTACTCTGACCTATGGAGTCACTGTGAGTCAGAATTGACTCGATGGCAGTGGGTTTGGCTTGAGTTAGAGGTAGCCTGCATTCCGTGGCTTGTGGCCCCTTCCTCCATCTTCAAAGCCAGCAAGGTAGCATCTTCTTTCTCTGACCTCTGCTAAGTTTCTTACATCTTTTCTCTCTCTGCCTCTACTAATTCCTTCTCATAATGACCTGGTAAATACCTTGGGCCCACTAGGATAATCTCCCCATTTCAAGATCTTAACTGAAACCTACCTGCAAAGTCTTTTTTGCCACGTAAGGTGACATCTTCACTGATTCCAGGGATTAGGACATGGACCTTTTTGAAGGTGGCCATTATTCAGCCGACTGTGAATCTCACTGGGTTTGGTTTCAGTCTGGTGAACCTCAAAGTCGAAAAGCTGTAGGTATGACTACCTTGAGGTATCCAGGCTGAGTGTGGGGCATGAAGTTTGCCTTTCATGTCCACCACTTGCTCTGAAGCTTGAGGAGGTCGGCACACATTCATGACGTGGGAAGTTCTCACCGGGTATCTGGCCTTATTGCACCCCAAGAAGGCAAAAGCTACCCTTATCCCCATTTCACAGAAGAGAAAGCAGATTTGAAACAGATTAAGAACATGACAGGGAGGCATGGTCCCGAGCCAGGGGCTGTGTCTGGGGACATATCCAAGCCCTGTGTTTCTTCCAGCATATGGGGATAGAAGCGCTTCATCCTCTGTAAGGACAGGCTTGGGCCCCTGAGCAGGAGGAGGGGGCTGGCGGACCGGCCGGCCTCCCTTCGGGAGTGGGCGGTGCTGCTCACCGAGCAGCTTCCTCCAGTCGCTGTCTCTCCGCCTACTCCCTGTTCTCCTGCAGGCGGGCGTGCTCCGAGCCACAGACGCACAGCTGCACGCGCGCTGCTCGCATCTGCTGCCCGCCCGAGATGCCTTCCTCGGGCCTCGCGTTGGTGAGCGGCCAGGCGCTGCCGGCCTTCCTGCTCTGCAGCACGCTGCTGGTCATCAAGATGTACGTGGTGGCCGTCATCACCGGCCAAGTAAGGCTGCGGAAGAAGGTACGGGACGCTCTCGGGACCAGGCAGGGAAACTTAGCAGAGGCGTTGTCGGAGTTGGATTGTGAGCTGGGCGCCCGCCGCTCCCTTCTGTTTCTCCTGGGCCCTTCCCCTCTGGTCCTTGGTTTCTGCCCAGTCCACCCCTTTTTGTCGTGTCTGCTTTAAGAGCATTTTACTCAGTTGCTGAACCCCCAGGTGAGCCCTTGGCACGCGACTCTACCGGCTGGCTTCGGAGGGCTGCCTGCTGCCGCCGGGCAGAGCAAGTCCAGGAAGGTGGAGCATCGGATGCGTGATAGCACATAGCCTTGATTCTTGGGTGGAGTGGGAACCCGTGAAATAGGAGCCGGAGACACTTTGAAGTGGAAATTCCCAATCCCCGATGAATGCTCGTTACAAACACAGGGCAGCCACCAGCCCCCAGGTCGCAGTCAGACTCCATGGGCGTTTGGGGGAGGAATTTCCTCACCAGTCCCAATCTGTTGACAACGGCGATAGTGAAGAGGCGAAGAGCAGAGGCAAGGCGGGCAGGCCAGAGGGACGATCGCTTCCGATGAGTTCCTGGAGCGACCGGAGAGCCATAGATCAGGACAATGGCGCGCGGTCGGGCTGCAGAATTAACACCGGTCCCTGAAATTGCAGACAGTGCCTGTTAGACAGGTCCTGTTAGAAGCTTACAGCTCCCCGGGGCCTCAGTAACTACTTTCTTCCCGCTCTGCATGTTGAGTACCCTCCCCAGTATTTAATAGAAGGATCATTTCCACAAGCTGTACCATTTTCTCCCCCTTCATCTATTTCAAAGGCTGGCTCCGCCATTCTGTAACGGGGGGACACTGGAGTGTAGGCACCGTGGATTCACCCCTGACACAGGTCCTAGCAGGATTAAAGGCTGCAGGGCGAAACGGTGCCCACCCATTGGCCAGACACTTTAACTGCTCCTGACCTTCCCCACCTTGGCCCACGCAGGCATCCAGGCACCCAACAGGGATCGCTGTATTCATTCACTGAGACCTTCCCAAGTGCCAGGCACAGAGCTGAGCATTTAATGGACCTCGATGGAGAGGAGACATCACTCTGGAAGGTCACGTGGCTGGACTTGAACCCAGAGCTCACTTCATGCCGCAGAGGGATGGGGCTTTGAGTAGCCCTATTGAGGGCCCAACAGCTTTCTTCTTAATGTGAATTCAAGGACTGTAGAAGTGAACTTCCCCAGGGCAGCTCGCCCTTCTGCTAGATAAGCAGGAAGCAGCAAGAGGAAAGCTCCTAGCCAGAGGGCCTTCTGCGCAGAGCACCTTCTCTGCAGAGCGCCTGCTCTTCTTATTCTGCTTCCTCGGTGCTGGGAGGCAACGCAAGGACCTGAGCAAGCAGCACAATGGAAAGTGACCGATGCAGGTTCTGGGTCCTCCACCTCCCACTCTATGACCTTGGACGAGTCTGGTTTCCTCATCTGTCAAATGGTGAACACACGTCTTTCCTCTGCTGGACTGCTGGGAGAATTTAATGCCTGACACTTAGCATATGCTCCACAAGCGGTCGTCCTTGTCCGTGCTGTGTGCCGTCAAGTTGATTCTGTTTCAGAGCAACTCCGTGTGACAGTAGAACTACCCCACTGTAATTTTTATAGACGCAGATTGCCAGGTCTTTTTCTTGGAGAGCCACATGGTGGGTTTGGGCTGCTGGGTGATTTGAGCTGCTGCTGGGTTTGTACTGCCCATCTTTCAGTTCGCAGCAGAAGGCTTAATCTCTGCACAATTAGGGCTCCTTTTGTTAGTCCTTACTGATAAAAAAAAATATAAAAGTGCCCAAACCCATTGCGGTTGAGTCAGTTCCGACCCATAGCAACCTTCCAGGACAGAGTAGAACTGCCCCATAGAGTTTCCGTGAAGTGGCTGGTGGATTGGAACTGCCAGCCATTTGATGAGCTGTCAGTTCTTAATCACTGCAATAAAGAGGGTCTGTTGTCCTTACTGCTTATTAATAATTACAAATAAAAACTGAATGAGCCATGATCCCTTCCTAGGAGGGCCTCACTGGCCTCAACTACAAGTTTCAGGGTTCTTCTGCCAGTGCTATGGCTGGCTGCTGGCTGGATTGAGTAATATTTGAGTTTTGTCTGCAGGGGTGAGCAAGCCTGCTCCATTGTGGACTCCAAAGCAGGTGCCCTGAATGCTGAGGCCCTTTAAAGGGTGTCATGGGCCCATGACTGTGCAGGGGGCCGTCAGGGTTGGTGCTTCACCAAGTCAGGTGCTGGCAGAGGTGTTTGGGGTGTCTGGGTTTTGATACTGACTGATACTGATTGTGTACAGCAACCAGTCCCAGGCTGCAGTCACATCTGGGGTGGGGCA
This sequence comes from Heterohyrax brucei, assembly GCA_028571685.1. Lineage (NCBI taxonomy): Eukaryota > Metazoa > Chordata > Mammalia > Hyracoidea > Procaviidae > Heterohyrax > Heterohyrax brucei. Next base: position 81,555,072 of record CM053150.1, on the reverse strand, counting down.
GGTCTGGGCCACCAGAAAAGACAAACCGGTGTGTGAGGCACAGATGACACACATGCCCACAGTCAGATGCAGCAGGGTTTGGCCATTGGATGAATAGCTGAAAGAAAAACCTACTGCTGAGATTCTGGTTCTGCGGTGGGGGATGGTGAGGTTGGCTTTGCCCGGATGCTAAAGGGTATGGTGGAGCATGAGAGGTGAGTATGGCTGTGGGTGCAGCTGTGACCTGAGTGTGACCTTATTCAGGTGTTATGTGAGGGCTTCTCCAATTTCCTCCTCTGTTCTTCCCATGGTAGAAGAGCTTCAATTATCCTGAGTTGGCAGATGAGGAAGTTGAAGCAGAGGGAAGTTTCAGAAACTTGCAGTTAGTCAGTGCAGAGCCTTCTCAGTGTTTTAGGGGCAAAGCCTAAATTCTTAAATTGCTTCTGAGATCCTTGTTGACCTCTGCAACTTCATCTTGGCCTCTGTCCTTTGCTGTCTATGATCCAGCCACACTAATTTTTCTAGTCTTCAAACACGTCCGGCTGCTTCTGGCCCCAGGGCCTTTGCATATGCTATTCCTTCTTCCTAGAATTCTGTGGCTCCAAGCCTTCTTTTGTCTAATTAACATCAACACATTCTTCAAGCTTCAGATTCAGTGTTACTGTCCCAGACAAAATGTCTGTGACCCCCAGACTCAATCAAATTCCCCATGAACATTCTCAAGGCTTATCCTGTCTTCTCCATCATAATACTCACCACCTGTGGACTTCCCTGGTTGATGGATCATTCTTCATCAGATCGTGAGCTTCACAAGGAGGGTCTTGCCCCAGCACTTGCAGATAGTTGGAACTTGTGGATAGCGGTTGAATGGATGTGTGTGTGACCCACCAATTGCCTTGCTGCTATAAAAGCTGTCCACAGATAAAACACTGACCCAGGTGACCAGCTGGCCATCTCGTAAACATTAACTCTCAGCTGATGTATTTCAGGCTTTTGCTAATCCCGAAGATGCTTTGAGACACGGAGGCCCCCAGTATTGCCGCAGTGACCCAGATGTGGAGCGCTGCCTCAGGTAAGTACCACTGATCTACCGGCAAGGCCACCTCCTATCCTTTTTAGCCCTGGTTCATAGGGAGCTGAGGTTTTCTGCATTCCTGATCCCCTCAGACTATGTTCATTGATTAATTTGTTTAATTTGAAGAAGAACAAAGTCAGGAAAGCATACCCATTGTAAAGTCTGCCTCACTCCCACCCCAACCTCCAACTATCACCTAGTTCTACACTCCTAGGGCAAACACAGCTACCAGCATCTTGTGTATCTTTTCACAGAGACTGTCTGCATTTACAAACACACATGCAACACTTTTTCCTTTTTACTCTCAAACTGTCAATTTGTACTGTGCTTTCTTTCTGTACATCATAATGAGACTCATAGAGGGGCCTCATTTGTTTAATCAGCGATGTAGTATTTATGGAACCCCTCGTGATGGTATTTATGGAGCCCTGGCAGCATAGTGCTGTTAAAGCTTGGCTGCTAACCATAAGGTCAGCAGTTTGAATCCACCAGCCACTTCTTGGAAACCCTAGAGGGCAGTTCTACTTTGTCCTAGAGTTCTACTTTGTCTTTGAGTGAGAATCGACTCAAAGACAATGGGTTTGGTTTTTTCTTATAGTATTGATGAATTACTTCACAGAATTGATGCCCCATAATTTAGCTGACCAATTAGAAGGGCATTTAGGGTCCTTCTAGTCTTTATCTGGAGTCTCTGAGTGGAGCAAATGGTTAATGTGCTCAGCTGCTAACTGAAAGGTTGTGCGTTTGAGTCCACCCAGTGGTGCCTCAGAAGAAAGGCCTGGCAATCTTCTTGTGAAAAATCAGCTGCTGAAAATGCAATGGAGCACAGTTCTACTCTGATGCACATGGGGCCGCTGTGAATCTGAATCAGTTCTGCAGGAACTGGTTAGTCTGTCTCTGTTAGGAACAGGACTGCTCCCAAACCTCTCACATTTGCCTCTCTGTGTGAGCAAAGCTGCAGACTGCAGTCAAATGGTATGAAATATTACCAGATGGTGTATAAATCTACATTCTCCCAGCTGGTATGTGAGATCCACTCCTCAGCCCCCTACCAGTTCTGCCCTCATCCATCACACAGTTGGATGGATTGTTGCCAATGTAGTGGGAGAAAGTTACGTTAGATTTTAGCTTTACTTTGCATTTCCTTTATTCTGAGAGAGGTTGAACGTTTTTTCATACATCTAACATCCTCCAGTCAATGAGATACAATTCTTCTTATCATAAAATTCAGAAATACCCATGGCAGACAACTTGGAGAACATTGAAACTACACAGAGGAAAAAAAGAAGCATGCACAGTCCTCATTACTGTTAATACCTCAGTTGATAGCTCTTTTTTCTTCTGTGTCTGAGTATTTTTCATAAAATTAGGCAGACATTGCATACTCAATGTGGAGTTTTGATAGATTTTTTTTTTCACTTAAGATTATTTCACACTTTCCATCCCAGTAAATATTCTTCAAAAAGGATTCTTAAAAAAATGGCTGCATGAAATTCCATCAGAGACTGGACAGGGTAGTTGGGAGCTGGGAAGGGGAAGGACATGGGACAAACCCTCACGTAGTTCTCAAGGCATTCCCCTGCATCACAGGAAGAAATGGGTGGAACCCTGCTGTTTAAACAGTAGACATTCTTCTCTGGAAAGAAAGTTTGTGTCTTTTTTCTTATGGTTTCTGTGGCTGTTGAAAATAATGTACACACTTGTGGTTTAAAAGGAAATCCTGGTGGGTGGTGGTTAAGAGCTACTATGGCTGCTAACCCCAAAGGTCAGCAGTTCAAAACCACCAGATACTCCTTGGAAACCCTATGGAGCAATTCTGCTCTGTCCTATAGGGTTGCTATGAGTCAAAAGTGATTCGACTGCAGTGAGTTTAGTTGGTTTAAAAATATTATAGAAATCTGATGTAGGGAGTGAAATTCCTCACTCTGCCACCCTTCTAATAGAATCACTGTTAGTATTAATGTGTAGTCCTTCATATGATGTTCCTTTGCTCATTCCTACTCTGTGCAAGGTACTGTCTTAAGCACTACTTGTACTACATTAGTGATCAGAATAGAAAAATCTTCCACATACTCTAACCATATTACTAAAAAAAAACAAATCCAACTCATAATGACCCTATAAGACAAAGTAGAATTGCCTCATAAAGTTTCCAAGAAGTGACTGGTGGGTTGCAACACTCAACCCCTATGCTACCAGGGTTCTCCTAAGTCATGTCGATGACCCCTTATCTTACCCACATCCTGGCCTGCTAGACTGTCCTTGGCAGCAGAGAAGGGTGTGATGATCAGTGCTGCCTGGCTGTAGCTAGCCTAAGGCAGCTCACACCAGCCACCAAGAGGATGCATTTTGCCTTCTCCTAGGCTGGGGGATCTGTGTAGCCGTGCTTGCTTGTGGCAGAAGAGGCCATGTGGGTTTACAAATACTTGGTTTACTGGCTGTAACCGGGCCTGTGAGAGAAAACAGACTGGAGTGGTGTGAGAATGTGTCCATGCATCCACAACCATAGTTTCTTAACAAAAGAACCCATTACTACAGATGTCATTGTTAGCTGTTGTTGGGTTAGCCCCTGACCCGAGCAGACCTCATACACAACAAGATCAAACTGTTGGTGCATTTTCATTGGCTGATTTTCCTCTGTAGATTGCCAGGCCTTTCTTCCTAAGTAAACAAAAAACGAACCCATTGTTGTCAGTGGGTTCTGACTGCTGGTGACCTCATGGGTTACAGAGAACTTTTCTATACGAGGTCTGACAATGAAGTTCATGAACTCATCCTAGAAAAAGTGCTCCATACCTCACTGCTGAATATCACTATGGTCACCTTCAAAGCACTGCTTTTGGGAAGCAAGGCACCGATGCCAGCACCTAGTCCACCCTTCAAAGCAGTGTTGGAACTCTTTTTCTGGAGTAGCCATCAGAGCTGTCGTCGTATTAATCTTGATGCCTGAATGTCATCCAAATGTCTTCCTTTCAATATTTTCCATATCTTTGGGTAAAGGAAAAAGTCACTGGGGGCCAGATCAAGGGAGTAGGAAGGGTGTTCCAATACAGTTATTTGTTTACTGGCTAAAATCTCCTTCACAGACAACTAAACAATTAAGTTCACAAACTTGCCACTGTGTGTAATGGCCATTCCAGAAAGGGTTCCAAAATTGCTTTGAAGTGTGAACTAGGTGCTTGTGTCAATGCATAGCTTCCCAAGTGGAATACTTCAGAGGTGACCCTAGTGGTGTTCAGCCATGAGGTATATAGCACTTAGAACAATAGACTTCATGGACTTAGTTATCAGACCTCGTACAGTTTTCTTGGCTGTCATCCTCACAGAAGCAGATCGCCAGGCCTTTCTTGTATGGTACTCCTGCATGGGGTCAAATCTCCACCCTGTAGGTTAATAATTGAGTGTAAGCCTTTTGTTCCAACCAGGGACCTTTTCCTCCTAGCACTAATGCTTAAATTGTGGAAATTTAATTCATTGCTTTTTGAGTACCTCTTATCTTGTAACTCTTTATATCTATTTGATAAGTATTTTTAGAGACCTACTGTGTACAGGCTGTGCCAGACCTGGGGGGTCCCGGGCCCCTGGGGGCTCCTGACCTGCTTGCATGGCTTCACAGAACCTCATAGAAACAGCAGTGCTGAATTAAGAGATTCAGGCTTCTAACTATCCACTGCTGGAGAACTAGCTGGAACCTGGAGGGAGATACTTGAAGTCAAAAATAAGTTAAATATTAGACCAGTGTTTATAGTCCAACCCCAGAGCCACTTTTCCATTCAAGCAGAAAACACTTAAGTCTGATTCTTGGAGCCGTAAGTCAACCTTGCAGATTAGCACAGGTCAAACCCTAAGTGTGAGCCCAGGCACCAAGTTGAAGGGCGAATGATGAGTCCTAGCTGCCCCCTTTCGTCACGTTTGTCCCATCCCCTGGCAGTGAGCATTGTGGCCAAATTCTGGGGTCATAAGTGTGAACTGGAGCAAGGTGGCAAACACTCAAGGCTAGCAGAGTATTTCTGATTATTTGGGCTAGGTCATCTCAATCTGAGTTCACCAGTTTGCTAGGAGACTTGAGTCCCAAGATAACAGCACCAGAAGCCCCTTGGACGTGACCCATTGGTTTGATTGGTAGTAAACCAGTCCCAGAGAGGGGAAGACACTTGCTCAAGGCCACAGAGTGGATTAAGATGCAACAACCACCCCGTGAGGTGGATGAAGAAGCAGGTCTGCCAAGGCCACACAGCTAATCAACATGAAGCTGTGACTAAGCCTAGGCCATCTGAGACTCCTGCTTTGTCTCTGCATGCACACAGTTTTACTGTATTTTACAATGTCTTTAAAACTGGGGAGTCATTACACTGCATCAAACCTGAATTGGAGAAAATCACCAAAGTATGTAACGAGCAGGGCCAAGCAACACTCCTGAGCTGCCAGGTGGGGAGGCCTTGGGAAGAGGTTCACTGCCTGCCGCTGTAGTTCAGAAAGGCTGGGAGTCACCGGCACTCCCCGTCTCCCCACTGCTGTGATGGGAAGCAGTAACAGCAGCTGGTGTGGCGATGTTGGTTGCTGGTGGACAGCAGGTCTGAGGTTGCAGGAGGCCATGAAAATCCAGTCGGGCGGGAATTTACTTTGGGTGACTTTCTAAAAAAGCAGTTGTTGGAATGACACGTTTTATGCAAACATCTTCCTGGTACATGACTCTCCCTGTGTCTCACTTCAGTCCTGGTGGGAGGGAGAGATGAGTTTTCTTTCATCATCCCTGGTTTCCCCTCTTCCTCCCCGTCCCTGGAACTACTTGTGGCTTCAGTGGGGCCTCACTGTGGTTTGGGATAGACCAAAGGGGGCGGGGAAGGCAGGGCCAGCTTCAGGGACTGAGGATCAGAGCCTCCAGTCTTTCTCAGCCCTGGCTCCCAGCCATCTCTCCTCTGGCACTGGTGACCTCTGAGTCACTGTTGGCTGCTGGGTTAGGGGCAGGTCTCAGCACCTGTGTCATGGTCTCCTGCAAGGGCAGCCTCTTCCCAGCTTATGACTCTGCCCTGGACGTCTGCCGTGAGCGTCTCTCAGCCTCACTCCTCCTCTCTACCGTGTGTTTCCCCAACTTCTGAGCTTTGGCTACATTTCTGCTCCACCTGTGTGAGGATTCTCTTACAGTTTTTTAAAAAATGGACTGACCCTGAGAACATACCTACACACGGTAGGAAAAATATCTGAATGAATCTGTTTCATGGCTTAGTTATGCTTTTTCAGAAACTTAAAATAAATATGTAAGTATATATAAAAAGAGAAAATCATCCAGTTAGCACCAAAAAGCGTCCTGTGTGTTCCCTGTGGCAGGCAGACCCTATTTGAAACACTCACTTTATCTAAAATAGTTTTTCCAAAAGACTCCCTTCATGCACAAGAGTGTCTATCGCAGCACAGTCCACAATAGCAAAAAGATGGAATCAACCTAGATGCCCAACAACAGAGGGATGGATAAATAAATTATATATAATGGATAAATAAACTATATATACTCAATGGAGCACTATGCAATGCTAAGAAATAATGATGAGTCCAGGAAATATCTCATGACCTGGTTTCAACTGGAAGACATTACGTTGAGTGAAAGTAGTCAGCGACAGCAACAAAAGGATCAATATTGTATGAGACCTCTACGATAAGATCTCAAAAACAGACTTATGCATAGAAGAAAAGGCTCTTTGATGACTGCAAGGGAAGGGAGGGAGAGAGGGCGAGGCAGGGAGGGTTTAGATTAGATAGTTGGTAGAAATTTGGTTGGGTGAAATCGGTGATAGCACACATTAGAAACAAGAACAATATTAAGTGGACTTCAACATAACTTGAATACTCCTTCCATCTTAACTCAATATTGCAAGGTCAGAGTAGCTGGGGCAGGGGGCAGGAGACCATGCTCTTAGGCAAAATCGAGGCCAATTGGCACAACTAGCATTTTGCTAAGAGGGCTCTCTGTACCCCACATTGCTGAGTGGTGCCTGGGGTCTGAAAAGCTGCCAAGCTGCCATCCGAGGGCATAGCAAATGGTCCCAGCTCAGCAGGAATGGATGCTCACCAGGACCAAAATGACAACCCAGAAGACAGAGCCACATGACTGGGTGCCTACATCGACTTGGGACCGGAAGAACCGGATGGTGCCCGGCCACCACCTGTGACAGCCGTGATGGAGCTCACTGAGTTGAATCTTACTAGCAACACAAGAATAAAAAGGGGTGCACCCTGAGATCTCCACTAAAAGACCGCAATTGATGGTCCAGAGGCTTCGGGGTTCCTCTGGGAGCATGGCCCCTGGCCCTGATGCTGCCCTTGCCCATAAATCATAATGAAGGTCCACTCTTCAGATACGAATGGATTGGACTTGATGATGCAGAGTGACCGTATGTACTGGATACACTTTATGGTTCTATGCATCTGTAGGATATCATCCTGCTGACCTCTGGCTGGAGGAAGGGAAGTGGGTGGAGAGGAGGGGAAAGGAGACTGGGGAGGATGAGACATGTATGGAGCAGAGAGGAATAGTATGCTGTCACCGGACAGGGAGAGCAATGGAAGCTCCGTATAGGTCGGCATGTAAATTTATATGGGAATGTACATTTTCACTCAGTCATAATGAAAAAAAAAAAAAGACTCCCTTCAGTCAATGTGGAGAGGATATATGAGGTCTGACAAGCCCATGAGCTTAATTGTTCTAAGTGTCACTGCTAAATGTCACTATGGTCACCTTTTAGGTACTTCCCTTGAGAAGTTATGCAGCAACACCGGTGCCTAGTGCCCCCTTCAGAGCAATTTTGGAACTCTTTCTGGAATGGCCATTGCACATGGTGGCATGGTGACAAGTTCTTGAGCTTAACTGTATAGTTGTCTGTGAGGGAATTTTTAGCCAGTAAACAAATAACTATTGGAATAGCCTCCCTACACACCTGATCTGGCCCCCAGTGACCTTTTTTCTTTACCTGAAGATAAAGGAAATATTGAAAGGAAGATATTTTGATGACATTCAGGACATCAAGGGTAATATGAAGACAGCTCTGATGGCCATTCCAGAAAAAGAGCTCCGAAATTACTTCGACGAGTGGACTAGGTGCTGGTGTTGGTGCATAGCTCCCCAAGGGGAGCACTTCGAAGGTGACTGTAGTGATACTCAGCCGTGAAGTGTGTAGCACATTTTTTAGGATGAGTTCGTGGACTTAATTGGTGGCCTTTGTTCCCACAGTTCTGTTGCTACAGAACAGAGTGATTTGGGAGCAACTCATGTTATCTCTCTCCTTCCCTACCTCCCATGTTGTCTTCCACGCAAAGGAGAGGGGTTTACTTGAATGGGGAATTGGAGTGGCTCTGGTAATCAGTCTCCTCCTCTCCTCCCTGTGGCCAGCGCCCCTGGGTCCAGCTAGGGCTGCCCCTCTCTGGTGTGGGCAGGGAATAGTCTTCCGCCACAGCAGTGTGGTCTCTGCTCCACTGCATGCTTGCCTGCTCAGTGGTTGGACCCTAAGGTCTAGATTCAGGGGGAAAGGAGAAGAAAGGCTCATGTTGGCCTCAGGATGTAGAGATAAAAGTACCGGCTACCTGTTCTAAGTTTGGCCTGAGAAAGACCCAGGCCCTGCTGGGTTCACAGGAGTTTTTTGTACATGGAAATTGAATTCTGACTCCTCATCCTGCTTTACAAAGCCCTTCTCTTACTCTTATCCTCCTGAACCCCGTTTGTGCACCACATTTCAGCCACATATGTGCCTTTAACATACTAAGTTCTTTCTCACCTCAGGACCTCAGGGCCTTTGCACATGCTGGTATCTCTTTCTGGAAAGTTCTTCCCTCTCGGTCAGCTTGTCAAAAGCTCAGATGGCTCTTTCCCTGACCACCCTCACCCTAGTCACACTACAGAGTCTGCTACAGAGTAGGATTACCAAGTGCTCCAGGTGCCCTCACTGGCCTGCCTGCTTTCTTTCGGTAAGACTGAACACCACTGCCTTTGGCCAAGACTTCTTGCAAATGAGAGGAAAGAGGGGCACTCTGCCACAGGTCACTGCGTAGAGGCTGCTAGACTGGGCCTGGCCATTTGGCCCGGCTTGGACAAAATGCCTTCCAGCTAGAAGGCCCAGAGAGGGGGCTTCTGTGTCCAGCAGTCCTCTCATCTTACACATGTGGCCTGTCCTTGCTGGAGGTCATAGCCAGGGCACTGAGTTCCTGTTTATTTGCACTTTCAACGTGGCCATCTCTGGCTTCAGTCACTTGCTCAGTCTCTAATTTACGGGACTCAACCTACCCACCCTCCACAAAGGAAGCTGACCATGACTAGGGATCATGGAAAATGTGAGCCAGCTCTGAGTGGGAGTGGGTACATTTTCTTTCTTGGTCATTTATTTACAGCAGGGCTAGACAGAGGCCCCTGCTCCCCATCACACACCCTCCATTATTTTAAACACACAAGAGAAGAAGCAGGATGGCATGAGTGAAACGAGCCTCGCTGGGGCCTGGCGGTTGGTCGGCTCCAATAAGTGGAAACTGTTCCTGTTCTTACTATCTCTGAAGCTATGCGGGGACTCGGGGGCTGATGTTTAGGGGCAGGACAGGACATGGACAGACATTCATTTCAAACAGGTGCTGTTAGATTCCAGCCTGTTTCACCTGGGAAGGGCCCCCCTCCCCAGGGTGGGAAAAAGGAGTTGGTGTTGAGTCCATTGCAACTCATAGCAACCTTACATGTTGCACTTAGAACTGTGCTCCATAGAGCTCCAAGGCTGTGACCTTTTGGAAGCAGACAGCCAGGCCTTTCTTCCGAGGTACCTCTGAGTGGGTTTAAACTATCAACCTTTCAGTTAGTCGAGCACTTGGCCGTTTGGGCCCCCCAAGGATTCCAGGGAAGGGCCCAGTTGCTTACATTTGCAAGAAGGGCAGCCTCAGGCCTGATTCAAAAAGACCCTGCTGTGGTGGTGAGGAGCAGACACAGGTGTCAGACCTGGGTTTAAATCCTAATTTTACCACTCACCAGCTCTGCAAAGTGTTTAACCCCTCTGAGGTTCACACCTGATGTCCAAAGGGCAAGATGGGGCACAGTGTGGCAGGGCCCAGGACCCAGGCAGTCCTAGGCTCTGGTAAAAGAATTCCAAACCAGCAGCTGTCTTGACTCCTAGCCCATTAGCCGGGGACTTTGTGTTCTCAACTGCTTGCAGGCTTAAAGCTTAGAATTACTGCTCTTCCCGTTCTCAGGGACCTCCTGCCCTGGCCATGTGTGGATTTGAGGGTCTGGCACCCCAGAATGATCCCCGGAGGTGTGTGCCCCTCTTGGGGCAGAGGTCCCAGCTTTCACGATAGTCTCAAAAGGGCTCATGGCCCCAAAGCTAACGCCTGGCTGACTGTACCCCCTTGCCTTCCCAGGGCCCACCGGAATGACATGGAGACCATCTACCCCTTCCTGTTCCTGGGCTTCGTGTACTCCTTCCTGGGACCCAGCCCCTTTGTTGCCCAGATGCACTTCCTCCTCGTCTTCGTGGGCCGCATGGTACACACTGTGGCCTACTTGGGGAAGCTGCGGGCGCCCACCCGCTCCTTGGCCTACACCCTGGCGCAGCTTCCCTGCGCCTCCATGGCTCTGCAGATCCTCTGGGAAGCAGCCCGCCACCTGTGAACAGCAGCACACACCTCCTCGATCCCCAGACCTCAGGTCAAGAGCTGTACCACGGCTGTATCTGGGGGACTTGGGCGTGCCTTCAAGACTGTGGTTTCCTGGCAACCTGCTGAGTGTGTAGACCTCTGGGCTCAGCACGCCTGCATGCGTGTGCCTGTGCCTGTGTGTGTGTGCACACACATATGTGTATATGTGTATTTCTTAGCTACTCAAATTCCTGGATAAAGTGGCCAATTGGAACCGTTTAAAGAAAGCTTATCAAGGTTGATAGAAAACACTTCAACTCAAATAACAAACTGTTGAAAACATCACTCCTCACCTTCCCTGAGGAGAAGAATGAGGGGAAACTCAAGTTTTCAGGATTCCCAAAGCATCATCATCACAGTCCAGGCCTAGCAATGGAGACCTCTCAGATCCACCCCCTGAGATTGTGGCTTAGATGGTCATGGGAAGAGGGGGAGTACTGGGCATTTGCATGCTAACAAGGCTTCCCAGATGAGCCCCAGCAATGGCCAGGCCTGGGAGCCCCTGCACTGTCCTCTCTAGAAGGAAGCCCAAGAATGAAGAGGATGTTATTTTGTGGTTTTCTTATGGGGAAAGTTTGATGGGACTGTATACCTTTGTTCCCTAGTGACATTGTCCTTGCTCATTGCTATGAATTCTTCCTCTCACTGGCTCAGGTGTGGATGGGAGGGTTCACAGTACAGTTAGTCTTCCCTTGGGGAGGCTTTGTTTGTTCCTACAGGCTGTCCATCGAGATCAGTGGGCTTTCAGTGACCCACTACTATAAGGAACTGTCTAGCTTCTTCAGTATCTGCAGGGTTTTCAAATTGCCATTGTCCACCCCTTTGGGGAACATATGTGTGTGTCTCTTCTAGACTCATTCTAAAACAGGGGTCATTTTAATCATTAAATGCAGGTGTCCAGACAGCTTAGCCACCGTCGTGCACCCTCTGACTGGTGCCCACCTGCCCAAGCGGGTCTGTGCCCCACTCTGGGGGCCCTTTCTGCTGATACACGTCTGGGGCCCAATTGGCAGGCTATGGTTTCTGGCAAACACACCTTGACTGGGGCATTTAGTCACATAACAAGCAGGCTGTTGCAAGACACCCTTCTTAATCCTCCCGGGATGGGGTAGAAAAGTATTTGGCTAGCGGGTCCAGGAATATCTGCCACCCCCCTTTGCATTGCCCCACCTCAGGGGGCTTTTACCAGCTCCATTTTTACAGATGACGACGCTGGGGCGCCAAGGGATGAGAGCCAGGGTGCGGAGGGTCAGTGTTCAAACCTGCTGTGAAGCCTTAGGCTGTACTGCCTCAGGCTCTCTCCACCTCATCCCCTAGCGCTACTCCATTCCTCCAGTATGAAGGAAGCCTTTCCTGGCTAGGCTTGTTCCCCTCTCTTCACCTTGCAGCTCTGACACTTCTGCCCCCGCTGACTCACGAACCTACAGGGTGGAGGGCTCCCTGGGAGCTCAGGCCACCCCCGCCTCCGAGAACTGCCTTGGTCTCCACGCCCCCCGCCAAGTCCTCTGCGCTGGGCATGGGTAACACTGCCCCCTTGTGGTGAGACGAAATGTTGGTTCTCGGACCAAAGCTGCCCATTTGGAGATAGACGAGAAAGGTGTCATCCAGTGTTCGCATCTACCGTTTGCTGAGCGGAACCCTGGTACTGCAGGAATTCAGAGTTCAGCTGCTAACTGAAGGATTGGCAGTTCGAGTCCACCAGCTGCTCCTTAGAAATCGTATGGGGCAGTTCTGCTCTGTCCTATAGGCTCTCTATGAATCAAGTTGATGGCAACGAGTCTGGTTTGTTTGCTAAGCAGTGGGTTGGGTGTGACACATGTTTCTGTCCCCCCCCTTAGTCCTTAAAACAGCCTTAGGCAGGAGGGACTTCTGCTGAGATTGGTGAAGTGACTTGGCTAACATCCTTGAGCTGGAATGTGGTAGAACCAGAAAGAGGAAATGTCCCCAGAGCAGGAATTGTCCCAGTTACCAGGCACATGGTGTGAATGGAATTTAGTGTTTTTGTATTTTCCCTTCCTGGGAAAAGGCTGTGAGAGTGGAGCATGTGAGACTTGTGTCAGAAAGGACACCTATGGGGACTTTGCAAACTTGGAACCTGACCCAGGGCCCCAAGGGAACAAGGACCCACCTGCCAGTTAGCAGCAGGGTGAGCACAGCAGGCCATATCCTACAGGTAGGGGACTGGTCTGTTAGATCCACTGACCTGGCTGGACTCAACAGGAGAGATGGACTCCACCATCTCCAGAGCCACATGACCTCTGGGTGCCAGTGAGGTTCTTCCTGTCTCATCCCCTCATCTATAGTACACATTGCCCCCAAATGCCACCCACTTTGGGGTACCCCCTTTAGGGCAGCCTCCTTATGGTAGCACATAGTCCATAACCTTCAGAATGGGGTGGTGGGAAATGCAGGCCTTGGGTATCTTGCAGTCTAGGAGATGAGGAGACTGAGTGACAAACTGAGGGTCCCAAAGCCACAGTCCAGGGAGGCTAGGAATGACTGACTTTTCTTGAGCAGCCCATGGGGCTGAGGCCTAGGCCTGGGAAGCTAGAGCTGTCCCTGGTTGGGGCCTGTGTCTGGGGCATCTCCTGAGCTCTAAACAGGGTTGGCCAGAACAAAGCTGAATCACACAGACCCAAGCATCAGGAAACTGGGATAGAATTTGGGAGGGCTCCCTTCAAAATGCTGCTATTCATTCCTACCCCCAGTTTACACACCTTAGGATAAAGCCCAAGACAGGTGATGCTGATGTGCCCAGCCCACCTGGGCAGCCAGTATTCCATGGTGGCCTCTCTGAGGATTCCCCAAGACTCCCTAGTCTAATGTTTTTTTTGTTTTAAGACTTCTGAGATTCCTCAATGTATAAGGGGCTTGAAGAAACAGCAAGGGTGACTGTTCTGGGTGGGGCCTGGTGTTCACAGTCCTGGATACCAGTGATGAGGAGGGGTAGAACCTGGGGACCCGTGGGAGGCAGAGGTCAGAACTGAGGGAATCCTGAGGCCTCTGTATGTGTGCCCAGGAGGCTGCTGCCCTGGGGGATGGGATTCCAGGCTGGCCAGGGGAAAGAACTTGACCCTGTCTAATTCCAAGCTGGGCTGGTGAATCCAGAACTTCCTGAGAGAAGTATCCTTTTGAAAGGCAGATGGGATTGTTTTTATTAAATGTTAATTATATATACTCACAAGCAATGGTCAGTCTCAAAGTCTTAGGAACTACAGAGAAACTCAGAGAAGGAAATGAAAACCTCTTCCTCTCGCTTGCTTTATCACCTATAGACCATCAGGAGTCAGGCTCGAAGCATTCCCGCTTGTTGCCTTGAGGGCCTGGGTCTCTGCAGTAGGTTCCCAGGTGAATTCCAGCATTCTCCGGTGTCTCCCACAATCCCTTCCCCACCAAGAGCCAGAGGGGGCAGTCACTCCTGTGTGCAAAGCCCTTGTGGTCTTCCTCCCCTAGCAGGATCAGGGCTCTTCAAAATCTTCTATGTGCTGAATGTAATCATTAGCGTCCCTTTCACCTTCTAGAATGTTCTCTTTGGGTGGGCAGATATTTGGATCTGTTTTAGGTTAATAAGTAAATGGCTGTGTCAAGTGTTATGTGTGTACATAAAGAGAGAGGTGGCTTTTTATCTAGAATGGAATTGTATAACAAGATGTGATTCTTCAGGCCTCTCAGCTCCAGGCTCTGTTTTAGCACCAGGGAATGTCACTGTGTCATGTCTGCTCAAGGCCTCAGGATCTTACAGTAATATCTTGGATTTGCTCTTTTGTTGTAGCTTGAGACTTTTCTTTTAAAAAAATGTATCTGCGCTTTGTCCCAAGGCTTCTGATGGTCAATACCGTGAGTGTTAACAGCTCTCTGGAATTCTGTCTTATTGAATACTCTCATTTGTTTAGTCAGCCCTTATTGTTGGGTAATTAATTTCCCAGGTCAGGTTTACATAAGCAATGCTTTTATGGATGTCTTTGTACCTAAATCTTTGTACATATCTGTCATGGATTGCATTATGTCCCCTCAAAAATGTGGAGCAATTTGATTGGGCCGTGATTCCCAGGGTAGTGTGGTGGTCTTTATTTTGTGATTCTCCTGTGCTGTAAATCTTAATCTCTGCCTGTGGTTAACAGGGCATGATATAATTACGGTAAAGATCCATATAAACGGGGTTTTCCTGGGGGTATGGTTTGCACCACTTTTTATCCTAGAAGAGATACAGGGAAAGGGAAGCAAGTGGAGAGTTGGGAACCTCAGAACACCAAGAAAGCAGAGCTGGAAGTTAGAGCGTGTCCTTTGGACCTGAGGTTCCTACACATGGATGCTCCCAGACGAAGGGAAGACTGATGCAATACAAGAAACTTCTCAAGGGCCGACAGATGGAGAGTTTTCCCTTGGAGCTGATACCTTGTGTTTGGATTTGTAGCCTGGTAGACTGTGAGACAATAGAATTTCTCTCCGTTGAAGTCATTCAGTTGTGATATTTCTGTTACAGCAGCACCAGATGACTAAGATAACATCTGTTTCTTTCAGTAAGATTTCTAGAAGTAAAATTGTTGGATCAAAATACAGATCTGTTTTTCAGGCTGGTAGTATATATTTCTCAATTGTCCTCCCAAAAGATGGTTCCAATTTGAATAGAATTTTAAAGAGTTTTGTCAGTTTTTTAGTATCCAAGTAGAGGAATTTACAAGTATGTATTTAAAGAGTAGAGACTACCCACAGTCCTACTTCTCTGAGAAAATGATTGCTAACATTTTGGTCTGTGACTTCCCAGATATTTTACCACGTGTATGAAAACACACACGCACACACACACACACACTCACTCACTCACACGCTCGCATAGCTATCCACCACCCATCTGTCAGCTTATCAAACTGTGGTGGCTTGCATGTTGCTGTGACGTTGGGCATTAGGGCAATTGTATTTCACATACCAGTAGGGACATACGCTGGGAACAAGTTTCAGCAGAGCTTCCACACTGGGGAGAAAGCTCTGCTCATCTACTTCTGAAAATTAGCCAAGGAAAACTTAATCTGCCATACTAGAACACTCATGGCTTTGAACATATCAGTAGAGATCAGTTATCAGAAGACGACACATGTTTAGTGAGAGAGCCAGTGGGGGGCCCTTGGCGACACTGATTGGCACAGCAATTGTGACGGACTGGAGTGTGCAAGTGACGGTAAGGATGAGGAAGGACTGGGAACACTTTGTTCTGCTGTACACAAGGTCACCATCAATTGGAATGGACTCAACAGCAGCTATTATCTATCCATCTGCACATACAAGTTCTGACAATTAAGTTTGCAAACTCATCCTAGAAAAAGCACTATGTACCTCACTGGTGAATATCACTGCTATCGCCTTTGAAGTGCTTACCGTTGGAACCTATGTTCCAATGCCAGTGCCTAGTTCACCCTTCAAAGCGATTTTGGAACTCTTTCTGGAACAGCTGTCACAGCTGTCGTCATACTACCTTTGATGGCTTGAATGTCATCAAAATGTCTTTCCTTCAATATTTCCTTTGTCTTCAAGTAAATAAAAAAGTCATTGGGGGCCAGATAAGGTGAGCAGAGAGGGTATTCTAATATAGTTATTTGTCTACTGGCTAAACAATTAAGTTCACGGACTTGCCACTGTGGCACCATGTGCAATGGCCATTCCAGACAGAGTTCTAAAATTGCTTTGAAGAGTGGACTAGGTGCTGGTGTTGGTGTATAGTTTTCAAGGGGAGTACTTCAAAGATGACTGTGGTGGTACCCAGCAATGAGGTATACAGCACTTAGAACAATTAAGTTCATGGACTTCTTAGACCTCGTATGTGTGCATGTGTGTGTATATATGCGTAAAAAAAAACAAAAGCCAATCCACTCCTGATCAATTGATGCTGACTAGTAGTGAATCTATAGGACAGTAAAACTGCCCCGTAGAGTTTCCAAGGAGCACCTGGCGGATTTGAACTGCCGACATTTTGGTTAGCAGCCATAGCACTTACCCACTAAGCCATCGGGGTTTCTGTATCTCTTAATACACACACACAAGAGAGAGACTGAGAGGTAGGCAGTGTTTGTAGACCTGTAGCCCTGCTTGCTTTTGAGACTTCCCAGAGAACCTGCTGGGTGGCTCCCCTGTGATGATGGATCTCTTCTCAGTATCTGTGCTTGTCAAGAAGACTTTGATTAGCTTCACTTTTTAAAATTTGAATTATGAAAATAACACATTTTCCCTTTTTCCCAAATAGAAAACTATAAGATTGAATTACACTTTTTCAGACTATGCTCATCTCCCTGAAGATGTTGATCCACCTGCTGACTGTCTTGAATTTAAGTTTTTAAAAAACTGGCACTATATTTTAACCATGATTGGAATGATTTTTAACTGGTGGAGGGGTTCTGCAGAAAGACATCACCACAGAGGAACAGTAGGAGGAGGAAATGGCATGGGGAGAGAAGATTGAGTAACTGGGCTTAGATAGGGAATTTGGGGGCAGAAGACAAGGGAGAGTTAAGGTTGAACATGTGGATCGGGGCTAGATGATGGAGCCTCAGACACCAGGCCCTGGAGACAGGGTGGGGTTGGGGGAAGCCTTGGGAAGCATTAAGCAGGAGAGGGACATGATCCAGGCTGTGTTTTAGGACAATTAACCTGTTGGCTTGTGCAGAAGAGAGTTGAAAGGGACAGGACAGGACAGCAGCAAATTTGAGCAGGGACCTCATTTTTGGTCTGCGATGGGCATGGGGGCTCCTTGAGTGTACCGTGTGTAACAAGTTGCCACAAAGTTAACAGCTTAAAACAACCTCTATTTATTATATCAGAGTTTCCATGGGTCAGGGATCCAAGCACGGTTAAGGCTGCCCTCAGGGTGTTGAGGGTGTATTCTGATCTGGAGCTCAATGTTCTCTTCTGAGCTAATTTAGATTGTTGGCAGGAGTGTGCTCCCTGTGGTTATAACACTGAGGCCCTAAGCTCCTCTCTGTAAGCAGTTCCCAGAATGGCTATCTGTTTCTTCAAGGCCAGAACATCACGTCTCCTGCTTTTAATAATTTCTTTCAGGGAAGACCTGAATTCTATTTTAAAGAGATCACCTGATTAGGTCAGGCCACCTGTAAAAAAAAAACTTTTGATTAAGTCAGAGTCAACTGATAAGGAACCTTAATTACATCTGCAAAATTCTTTCATCTTTGCCATATTCTGTTGGTTAGAAGCAAGTCACATATTCTGCTTGCACTCAAGGAAAGGAGATTATACAAAGGTGTGGGTACCAGGGACAGAAGTCACAGGGCTGGTCTTAGAATTCTGCCTACTATACCAATGCTGGACACCCTGGTGGCAAAGTGGTTAAGTGCTACGTCTGCTAACCAAAAGGCTGGCAGTTAGAATCTGCCAGATCCTCCATGGAAAATCTGTAATGCAGTTCTGTTCTGTCTCGTAGGCTTGCTATGAGTCTGAAAAGACTCTACAGGAACAGGTATACCAATGCTCTATTGAGTTCTCCTTTCGATTTCAAGATGCCTACTCTTGAACCCCTTCATATCCCAAGCCAGTCCATGTCTCATTTCTCCTAAGATATGAAGTTTCCCAATGCACTGTTTCCAGCACTCACAGTTTTATTATAAAAGATAACCAGACAGCTTCAAGATGTGAAAAACTAATGGAAGTAGGCTGCTGAACCAATAGGCATCAATAGTGCATCTTCATTTCTGTTCTAGGCACTAAAAACCTGTTGCTAATGAGTCAATTCTGACTCAGTGTAACCCCTATAGGATACAGTAGAATGATATCACAGGGTTTTCAAGGAGTGGCTGATGGATTCCAACTGCTGACCTTTTGGTTTGCAGTGAGCTCTTCACCTCTGTGCCAACACAGTTCCCAAACCAAGCCAAAACCGCTACTGTTGAGTTGATTCTGACTCATAGTGACCCTATAGGATGGAGCAGAACTGCCCCATAAAGTTTCCAAAAAGTGCCTGGTGGATTTGAACTGCTGAGCTTTTGGTTCACAGCTGAGCTCTTAACCACTGCGCCACCAGAGTTCCCTAGGGGAACATAAAAGACAATGTTTGCCTTCAAAGAGCTCATTATGTATTTGAGACTATTATAATGTCCTGCTTGGATTTTAAAAATACTGTTTGTTTTTTCTAAGTCAGTAGCCACATTGCAAAAAACATACAGACTAGTGGGTTGTGGGCCACCGTAAACTAAGTTATTTCCATTTTGGTTTGTGTCCTCCCAGGTTTTTTACATTGCACCCAGAAAGTAGGTGCTAAATATGTTTGTGAACGTTGCCTGTCCCCCTAGTTGTGGATTGCTTTCCAAAGTAAAGAAAAGCATTTAAACATTTTCATGGCTCTTGGTACAGGAATACTTGAGCTGTGTACCAGTGACAGGAATACTTGCGCTGGTGGTGGTTTGGGATTTGCTTGTTTCTTTAAGAGGAGGCCTGATCAGGAGCCCACTGCTGGCCTTGGTGATGAGTTGGTTGTTGGTTGTAGAAATATGGCCCTGTGCCTGACAGCGACTCCACAGCGCCTTCCAGGGGCAGGCAGCAGAAGTGCGGGAGCCAAGAATGCCGTTTTGAGTTTGGCCCCTGTGTGTCTTCTCCAGATCTCAGGCTCTGAGGGAGAGGGTGAGGGAAGAGTCCCTGAACCACCAGTTCCAGGGTCTCCTGGGCAGGGCAAGTGTCGTTTCAGCCCCTGTCTCCCAAAACAAAACTTGCCATCAAGTCTATTGCCAGGTCTTTCTTTCCGAGGAGCTTCTGCATGGACCCAAACCTCTGACCTTTCTTAGAATGAGTGGTTACCCATTTGTCTCAGGTATGGACACCCCAGAACAGAGTATTCTGGCTTCCTTACTTCACTCCATCCTTCACTCTGTGTTCCTTTAAAGTGCACATTTAAGGAGGGTTTACTCTGTGCAACCAACCCTATGGGGTGGGCTCTGTTGTTACTGTTCACTTAACAGAGGAAGAAACCAGAGCCCAGACAAGTGTCTTGTCCAAGACCACAGAGCCAGGAACTCTGATCTTTATTTTTTAGGTTTTCAATTTTTTGCAAAAGCCAGTCTACCTTTTTCTTTCTCTCTCAACTCAAATTTATTTCCAATAAAAGCAGACATGTGTACTACTGTTTCCCAGACCCAACTGGCCAAACGAGAGAGGAAGATTCCAAGCCTCCCTGCTCCAAGGCTGGGATAGGGCCTAGGGTACCTTGTCCTGTGGAAAAGCTGTATCCTGGGCTGGCTGCCCAGTAAGCTGCCCATGCAGCCCAGCAGTTAGTGCTACAATCGCGACAGCAACATTTGGGTATTTTTTCTTTTACAGGGAGGGCAGGAGTGCCTCCTTTCAGCTGCCTGGAGCAGCATGTGTAAACTATTAAGCCAACTTGTTTTTTGTAGAACACCCAGGGGACGTGACATTGACATCCTTGTGGTCCAGCAGCAGGGCCAGCGTGTCCGTGGGAATGGGGATCCCAGCTTTTTCTGAGGCTGGCACTCTGGGGAACTGCTTCCCAGGCCCCCAGCCCAAGCCCCCTTCCCAGTGTGAACCTGACTCCACAGTGGGCAGCCCTAGCCTGGAGATTCTTCATGCCTTATCCTTTCGGACTAAAAACCAAAAAGTGTGTGGCATGTACATACCTCATCTGAGCTCTAGAAGACTGGTGGGCACCCAGTCAGGTCCAGTCTACTCACTCACTCTGAATTTAGGGTTTCTGGAGAGGAAGAAGGCTGCTCTTCCCAGCTGCCCATGTGGACACTGCTCAGGGCCCCCTTTGCTGGTACAAACCTTCTCGGAGTGAAGGGGGCTCCCTGGCATGGAGACTACATAAGCCAGGACAGCCCCAGTGCTTGCCTGGTAGAGAGACATGCCACCATCTTCCAGAGGGACTCTTGCTGGGCAGATCCTGCATCCAGCAGGCTCTTCCTCCTGAGCACAGCCTCGTGCCTAAACCAGAACCTGCAACCTCCTCCTGTTTTCCCCCACCCCACCATCCAGCCAGTGACCAGTTCTCACTGCCTCCCAGACATCCCACAATTCCATCCACTTCTGCCCCATCTGGTGTAGGTGCTGGCCCCTCCTGCCTGGCATCTGTTCCAGCGTGGCCCCCATATGTGTCCCTCTGCTTCTTCTCTTAGCCCCATGGTGCCTCCTCCACACAGAGGCCAGGAGTCATGTGACTGCACCAAGCACAACTCTTTCATGGTTCCCCATGCCCTTGGGATGATGACCAGACTTCTAGACCTGGCTGACCAGCCCTGCTCAAGCCAGGCCCTGCTTCTCTCCACCTTTGTCCTCAGGAGATCTAGCTTGGGAATTGCTCCCATCACTCCAGTGACACAGGTTCTGTCTTACCTTCAAATATGCTGGTCCCTTAGCTGAAAACACTGTTCTTCTTCTCTGCCCCTTGTCTAACTCACCATTTTTCTAGTTACACACCTCCTCCAGGAAGCCTACCCAGATTCCTTAGATTAGATTTGAGGCCCTCCCTGTGTGTTTCTCTATTCCTCCACTACCCTAGTGGCCTTAATCATGTGATATCTTAATTACTCACTTAGTTCTGCTAATCTGTAAGATGTTTAGGTAGGGACCCTGCATCTGTTCTCTGCTCTCTCCCCAAGGGCCCAGACCCACAGCTAGTGTTTTTAACATTTGTCTAATGGATAAGTGACAAATGGAGGCCTAAACCAAGAAAAACCAAACCAAACCCACTGCGGAGTTGATTCCGACTCATAGTGATCTTGTAGGTCAAAGAATTGCCCCATGGAGTTTCCAAGGAGTGTCTGGCAGATTTGAACTGCCGACCTTCTGGTTAACAGCTGTAGCACTTAACCACCATGCCACCAGGGTTTCCAACGGAGGCCCCGAAGGCACTGAACCAAGGCAGAGGCCAAACGCAACTCTGGCTGCCCACCCACTCTAGACTACAGGCCTCTGCCTTGCTCTGGCCTGGACCTCCTTGTCAGGTCAGCCTGAAGGAGCAGAAGACGTCAGGAGAATATCCTCCTCCCCTTCCAACTGCCTGCATCTGGAATCTGTGCCTCCTCAGCCTACCATTGGCCCTCTCTGTTCCCCTGCTGGCCAGAGTCCCTGTTGCCAGGAGGAAACTTGAGGCTCCAGGGACCTCGGAAGTCACATGCAACCCATTGGTCACCCTTTCCCAGGTGTGTGTATACTTCTGAAGAGGGCAATGTTCAACCCACAAGAAAAGTGGCACTTCACAATGGCGTTTCAGGTGAAGTACTCTGGAAGAATATTTAGGGATGTACTGAGGAAATGGAGAGAGATGCTCCCTTCACTCATAGGTATTGTTACTATCCTATTAGGGACTGAATTGTGTCCCCCAAAAGATGGGCTGACATCCTAACCCTTGGTACTTGTGAACATGACCTTGTTTTGAAATAATGGTCCTTAAAGATGTTATTACTTAACATAAAGTCACAGCAGAGTCTAGTCCAGTATGACCAGTGTTCTCATAAGGAGAAGACCCAGAGACCCAGAAGGAAGACAGTCACGTGAAGATGGAGGCAGAAATTGGAATTACGAGGCCACAAACCGGGGAATGCCTGGGCCAATCAGAAACTGAGGAAGACAAGGAAGGACATGTCCCTAAGCCTTTGTAGAGATGATGGCCATGCTGACACCTTAATTCAGACCTCTAGCCGCCAGAACCATGACAATAAATTTCTGTTGCCTTAAGGCACCCAGTTTGTGTTTTGTTATGGCCTCCACAGGAAATGAATACACCTTCTAAAACAGGAACTGGGACCGTCTCTCATGTAAGATTTTTGTGTGGCTCTGACCTCTCTGAGGGAAACCTTCATACTAGTTAAGAGCTACATCTGCTAACCAAAAGGTTGGCAGTTTGAATTGGCCAGGTGCTCCTTGGAAACTCTAGGGAGCAGTTCTACTCTGCCCTATAGGGTCTCTATGAGTTGAAGTCAACTCAGTGGCACTGGGTTTGGATCCGTTTGAGGCCACCTACTAGCTGGGGCTGGAAACTCTGGCATTTGAGGGGCAGGGGTTGATGCAGTGTGGACAGGGCAGACTAGGGGAAAACTGGCCCATCCTACGGACTCCATAGAGGTGTGACTCATACCACCTGCCTCATCTTCCCGCACCACCAGGGCCAGGTTTTAACCTCCATTTCTAGGGGACAGATTATCTTTGTGACCTCTGGGTTGGGGGATTGCTGTTACCTTTCCTGGTGGGTGTGTACCTATCAGAAGGGGTGGCATGGGGCCAGGTCGAAGGGGCTGGCTTCAGACACCTCCAGGTCTCCCCCACTCCCAGCTCTCTGCAGACCACTTGTGGTGATATTATGGATGTCACTGGCTGGTGGCACCATCCTCTTGTGCACAAGTCCTCTTTCATCCTCAAATGGGATCATTCCTCTTTCATGTGAGCCCTGCTGGGCCCCCTGCTCCAAATCTCTCTTTTAATGGGCTGTTCCTCCAGGCACTTGCAAGGGTGCCTGCTCCTTCCATGTGCCCAGAAGCAAGGGATTTCATTCTAGCATCCACCCCCCCCGCCCCCAGTTTGGGTATTTCTTGCCACTCATCCTGCCTCTTCATAGGGCAAGAGAGACTGTCCCCTGCCCAGAGAGGGAAGGGATCCTTCCCCAAGTTATCCAGAAAGGCAGAAACAGAGCAGGGCCAGAGTCCTCCTCTGGGGACTGAGGCGGGTCACTCTCTTACCTCACTCGCCGTCCTCGGGGGCTCTGCAGAGTTTTCATTCAGAGACCATGAGCCAGGCCCAGTGCAGTCCCACTGCAGACCTGAAAGGGCTCCTGGAAGGCCGTCCAACCCCCACCCCATCTTGGCAGAGGTCTGGTTGGCACACCTACTCCCTTGTGGCTGTCACCTGCCCTCCCACAACCTTTTAGGATTTAAAAAATCATTTTATTTCTTAAAGACAAAAGCTTTTTGGTTTAATACACAAGCAAATGAAGTCCTTGGTGAGCTCCTGCTCTGCCTTGCGGCCCAACCCCTCCAAGGTCACAGGCCGAAGTCGTGGTAGTCCTGGGCGAAGGAGCAGAGCTGGGCTCCAGGGGCCTCAGCAGCCTCTCAGGGTCAGAAGTCCGGGCTGAAGAGAGGGGCCAGGACAGCCCAAATCAGCCTGCCCCAGGCACAGGAGACACGAGAAGGTCACGTTCCTGCGTGTCTGCCCTCTCTGCCGTTGTTGGACGAAAGAGGCAGCTGGGTCCCGGCAGGCTGGCCGTCAGTTCACTGTGGGCACCTGGCTGTGGTGCAGGCTGAACTCTTTGGCCTTGAGACGGAGGCTGGCGATGCTGTTGGCCATGTTGACCCCTGGGGTCGCTGGGCCGGAGCCTCCAGGGCTGTAGGGCGGCACTGTGCTGGGGTAACAGGGGATACAAGGATATGTTGGTGTGGCTGACGTGCTGACCACAGCTGACCCTAGTCTTTAGTTGTCTTGCCTCCCTCCCTCAGTTTGCTCTCCCAGGAAGCTTTTATGTGTGGTGGGGGAAGGGAGCTGGGAATGCAGGGCTTGGGCAGGAGTCAGAAGTACCCAAGGTCCCCAAAACCAAACCCCACCACTGACAAGTTGATTGCAACTCATAGTGACCCTATGGACAGAGTAGAACTGGCTCACAGAGTTTCCAAGGGACACCTGGCAGATCTGAACTGCCCGCCTTCCAGTTAGCAGACGCAGCACTTAACCACTACACCACATAGGTGCTGGGAAAACAGCTTCTTGTGTTTATGTGATGTCGCTCCTCACTGGATCATCAGCTTCCAGAGAGAAGGAACTGGGACCTGCTTCTCCTGTGCCTGCACACAGTGGGATGGATGCAACCTGAGCACACATCTGCATTTCATGATGTCTCTTGGTGTTCTCCTACCTCCAGATAAGGACTGGGCAGGGAGTGAAGTCAGAGCTGTGAGGCTAATGTGGGCATCACTTAGAATCCGTGCGTCAACCCACAAGACCCAGCTCCAGTGGTGCCATTCGCACAGACTAAAGGCATACTGCACCCCTGGAATTGTGGGGTATGGTGGTGGAGACTCGACTCCCTGAATACCTCTTCCTTCTTCCTCTGCCCTGCCACTCTGAAGCCTCTTACAGCTTTGACCTGGTCAAGAGCCACCCCAGAATTCGGCACTGGGCCCCATACCCCAGCAAGGACGACAGAAAGGACAGGCTATTCCTTCAGACTTTCCAGTCACAGTTTCTCACCTGGCTGCCTCTCCCAACCTGACAGGGTTCCCACTCTCACCTATAGGGAGACGGGGCTGTCCAGGAGAGATAATCTGGACTCAGGGCGGTGGGCCGGGGAGCCACCGGCTGCTCGATCGCAGCTTCCTGGCTGTAGGACTTGAGGAGCGAGGCCGAGCGGTTGGCCAGCATGGCTCGCTCATTCCGGCGGAATTTGGCGCGACGGTTCTGGAACCAGACCTGGGATAGGAGGGTGTAGTGAGCAGGGTGAAGTGGGCTGAGGAGACGACCACCCCACACAGGGGTTTCAGGGCTCTAGGAACCTTTTGGGTGTGTGTCTGCTCTGCCACCATCTCTGGGTCTCTGAACCTCAGTTTCCTTATCCGTAAAATGGAAATGATTCATGGCACTGGCAGATGGGTAAATTTGGGCTTAATAAGGAACAAATAATGAATGAAGGCACACTCTGCCCTTGCGAGGCTGTAAGGAGAGTCTGGATGCTGCGCACTCACTCAGGGTTTGCACAGAGTAAGCACACAACACTTGACAACAATGTCTGTTTATCAAAAGTCTTCGTGCCAGGCACTGTTTCTAATAAGCACTTTACAAAAATACAAACTCCTTTACTTATCCTAACGGCCCTATAAAATAGACCCACATCATCCTTCCCTTACGTGGTGGGGCACAGAGAGGTTAAGTAACTTGCTCAAGATCACACAGTGACCAGGGTTGGGATTTGAACGCAGACCATAGGTGCCGCAGAAGCTCTTAAGCACTGCATCACAGCAACTCCCTAACTTCTCGGTGGCCCACGGATAGGCGTCGCCCAGGACCCTGCTCACCTGGACACGCGCCTCACTGAGGTTGACCCGCCGGGCAAGCTCCTCGCGCACGAAGGCGTCAGGGTAGTGCGTGCGTTCGAACACTCGCTCCAGCGCCTGCAATTGGCTGCTGTTGAACGTGGTGCGATTTCGTCGCTGCTTCTTCTTCCGCTTGGCGGCGCCGCTGCGCCCCGGGCTGGGGCACTCACCTGCGGAGGGGCGTGGAGGGTTAGCGGTGGACAAGGCACGGTGCCTGCAGCGCCTGCAGCGCCTCCAGCGGCCAGGCCGCCCCTGCGTCCTCAGCTGCCGAAGCAATGAAGATTCGGCCACCAGCTCCGCTATTTACCTGTTATCTCCCTCTGAAGATGGTCCTTGCCCGAGGGCAGGATCATGTTCCTTTAATTCACTCCCTCATTCATTCACTCATTCTTCCACATATTCGTATTTACTGAGCACCTACTATGCAGTAGGCACAGTGCTGGGCCCGGGGGATACACCCAGTCACTGCCACCGTTCTGACTCATAGCCCCATAGGGCAGAGTAGGGCTGCCCCATAGGGCTTCCAAGCTGTACGTCTTTATGGAAGCAAACTGCCACAGCTTTGTTACACCGAGCTGCCTATGGGTTTGAACTGCCAACTCTTCGTTTGCCAGCCCAGCGCTTTAACCACTTGGCTACACTTCTTTGGGGATACAGTGGTGAACAAAAGCAGTCATATCTCTGCTCCAGGGAGCCCAGAGCCTGACAAAAGTAAGGTAGTGTCAAGAGCCCTGAGGACAGAGAGATACCTGCTGTCATGAGGAACAAGTGCCCAGCGAGGGCCCAGAAGACATCTAAGTATTCCTAGCTCCTGGTCCAGAGCAATGCTGTTGAATTATAGGAACATATAATTAAAAGCTGGAAAACCTGGGGGAAGCCCTGGTGGCATAGTGGGTTGAGTGCTACGTCTGCTCACCAAAAGGTCAGCAGTTCAAAGCTGCTGGGCTTTCCTTGGAAACTCTATGGGGCTGTTCTTCTGACCTCTAGGGTCGCTATGAGTCACATCCGACTCCATGGCACTGGCTTTGGTTTTTTGGTTTGGGAAACCCTGGTGGCATAGTGGTTAAGTGCTAGGTCTGCTAACCAAAAGGTTGGCAGTTCAAATCTGCCAGGCACTCCTTGGAAACTCTATGGGGTATTTCTACTCCGTCCTATACAGTTGCTATGAGTTGGAATCGACTCAATGGCAGTGGGTTTGGTTTTGGGGGTATAATTAAGAGCTGTGAGAACCATGACTCTGAGAGCCCACTGTACACTGGCTCTTTATCCATCCACAGACCACTGGATGCCCACAGGAACCCTGATGACAGGTGCTGTTATCCTCACCACTCCCAATTTACAGAGGGCACAGGGAGGCTCAGAGAGGCCAAGGAGCGCAGGGAGGCTCAGAGAGGTCAAGGTGTCTGGTCCAAGTTCAAGCACCTAGTATGCAATTGGTGGACGTGAGATTTGAATCCAACAGCCTGGTACCAGAGTCCTGGTTCTATTCACCAAGCCAAACTAAGCAGAAGGAGGCCTTCCAGAGGGCTCCTACCCTGCAAAAGGGCATCTTTCAGCATCCTGAACACCTGTATATGCCAGAGATTGCTAGGTGCCGGTGTGTGTGTGTGTGTGTGTGTGTGTGTGTGTGTGTGTGTGTGATGAATTGGATGGCTTTCTTACCTAGGCAGGTATGGCAGGTTCCAGAATAAGACACCACAAGGGCTATAACAGGGTGTGGGCCAGGGTACTAAAGGGTTCAGCTCTTGTGAGCAATGGGGAAATGGTCAGAGCAGTCCTCTTAGGAGACATAAAGCTTGAACTGGGCTTTGAAGGGTGTGTAAGAGTTCTCCCATCAGACCAGAGGGAGGGAGGGAAGACATTCAGGTAGGAGGAATGGTGTAAGAAAAGCCCAAGAGGGTGAGGTGGGAACTACTGGGGAGTGAACTCTATGGTGGAGCTGATCAAGGGTCTGTGCCACCTGTGGCGCAGATTTGGTAGCTCAGGTAACAATGATCTAATGTGGTGCTGGAGAAGGCATAGGAATCAGTGATTTTGTTGGAGACTGTCACCTTCTGGACCCTGTTCTGTCCCTTGAGGGTCCAGGTAAGGGGTGCTCAGCTACTATTTTCCACACTTAAATCTTATGCACAACCACTGGCCCTTCATCCCCCAAGACCCAATTCATTGCTTACTCCTCCAGGGAGCCCTCCCTGACTACCTGGGTCCACACAGACCCCCTCCCTCACTCTCTCCGAAGCACTCTGAACCAGTTCACTACTTCCTTGCACATCTGTTCCTTTTCTTCAAAAACTAACAAAGTAGTATCACTGCATGTCACATTAACAGATTCAAACAACACAGAAAAGTGTAAGCCAAGTGCCTGCAACCCTAGTCCCAGAGGGGACAGACTGTACACAGCTGGTGGTGTGATCCTGTATACGCTTTACAAGATTACAAACATACATTTAAAAATTCCCAAGTATGCTACACACACTGATGCTTCAACTTGAATATTTTAATTTAATAATATTTTGGACACCTTTCTATGTCAGTACAGAAGAACTTAACCCATTTTTATTGGCTGTCTAGATGAAAAATTTTTAAAAATTAGTCTATCAAATTGATATTTGGATTGTTTTCCCATAACAAGCTTTTCCTCTTGTCTCCTCCTTCCACCTGTAGGAACCCATTTTAAAAAATCAATTTGTGCTTTATTCTTCCAGCATTTCTTTTTTGCAAATGTAATAAAAAAATACAATACTTTCTCCCCCACCTCTGTCAAAAAGGTGGAGGAGAAAGTATTCTGTGTTTCATTTTTCTGCATTTAACAATGTATCTTGGGGATCCCTCCATAACACTGCATAGAAATCATTCACATTCCTTTTCAGGGCTGTGTAGTACTCATGTGACTGTATTGTGGTTTATTCATCCAGAGTACTATTGATGGGCATTGGGCATTTTTCTGATATTTTGCAGTTAAACGAATGCCACCATGAATGACCTTGTGCAGATGTGATTTCCTGTTTTTGCCACTGCACTTTTGGGACAGATTCCTAGAAGTGAGCAGCCAAATTCCCATGGGCTTGTCCACATTGCATCCCTGCCAGGAGCAGATGGATGGGCTGCTTTGCTCAGTTTCCCCAACAGGGCATACTGAGCATATTGTTCAAGTTTCGTCCATTCCCTGTATTTCTATTTCCCCACATATGCATTCCCTGTATACACCCTGCACATTCTTCACACTGAGCTGGGCATTGGCTCAGCGATTACTGAGTATCTAGAACACTCCAGGCCTAGGGACATGTAATACTCAAAGACTGCTTTTAAGCAGCTCCCGGGCTAGCCGGCTTTGTGATCCTTGAGCAACCATGTGATTTGCTTTATGGCTCTGCTGTTCCATGAGACTGAAAATGTGTGTGTGTTGCAGATGGGGTAGGGGGTGGTGATCAAGCAGGAATCTGGAAGGTACCTTGGAAAAGATGAACTTGGAGCTGGGTTTAGGCAAGTGTTTCTCAGTGGAGGGCAACTTTGCCTCTCAGGGACATTTGGCCGTAACTGGGGACATTTTTCATTGTTCTTACCTGGTGTGGTAAAGATGCTACTGGCATCCAGCATGCAGAGACCAGGGATGCTGCTAAACATCCTACAAAGCACAGGACAGCTCTTCTACATCTAAGAATTATCTGGTCCAAAATTTTCATAGTGCCCAGGTTGAGAAATCCTAGTTTAAAGGGATGACTAGGAGTTTATGTTCAGTATTTTTCCGTTTTGGGAAATACTTGCAAATTCTTGAGACAAATACTGGGGAGGGGAGGGCAGCAGGGAGAGGACATGACGTGGTCCCAAGCGAGCTCCTCTAGTTGCTTGGACTGGCTTCACCCTTCACTCCTCACCCCTTTCCTCCAAGAACAGGGTGAAGATGGATAAGAATGTCTCTTGCGCCTAGGAATGCCTCTCCACCCACCCGCATGCCCCGTGAGTGGAGAAGAAACCTTAAACCAAAACAACAAGGGCCTGCGTGCTGAAAGCCGGGTGCTGATCAATATCCCGGAAAGCGGGGGACAGAGGCCTCTGAAAGGGCAGCCATCTGACAGCCCGTCTCCCCCTGCAGGCAACGCTGGTTGGGCACACACCCAAGGCAGGAGGTATTTTAGCCAAAAAAGGAGATTTTTTTCGGGAATTTTCTGAGCAATTCGAAACTGGGGGTGTCTAAATGAAAACCATTTTGAAGCCTGCGTGACAGCTTGTGAGCACCGGAAGAAACAATTCCACTCTTGCGCCAGTGAAGCTGTGTGGTGATTTGGCGCTGAAATCCTAATGCAAAGGCATTTACCGTACCACCCCATCAGCTCTAAGCCCCTAAACTGGCACCAGACAGTCTTCACAGTGGGTCTGGAGTTAGCCCCTTCCTGGGAGAACCATGAGGGCTGCTAGGATGGGAAGCACTCTACAAATGTAGGTTCTTGCCAGGCATCGTGCCAAGTGCTCCACACATTTCCACCCACCGAATTCCCATGCCCATCCTATGAGGTGTTACCCCATTTTACACACAGGGAAACAGGCTCTGAGAATCCAAACCAAAAGCAAGCTCATTGCCATTGGGTTGATTCTGACTTATAGCAACCCTACAGGTTAGAGTCGGATCTGACTCAACGGCACTTGGCTTGGCATAGGTTAGAGTAGGACTGCCCCATGAGGTTTCCAGGTTCAGCTGATAGATTCAAACTGTTGACCTTTTTTGGTCAGCAGTCACGCAGTTGCAGTTCGAATCAATGGGGGCTGGAAGGCTCAGCCACCTTGTTTCTACAGACAGTGACATGTGGGCTCAGCTATAGTCTCAGCAGTTCTGAGATGGAATGGGGAGGGGTTTCCGTAGCCTTAACTCATTTCACCAATGCAGAAATGCTGCTGAGTCTCCATGCTAGGCTATTGGAAGTGCACTCCTGGCACCTCTTTGCCCTGAAGCAAAATGTCACCCCTGGAAGCTGTGAGAGAGAGGTCACAGCTGGTCAGTAAAGAACTGAGAGAAGCCTCAGTCTCCTGACTCCCAGGCCAGGTGGCGCGGCAGCTCATCTCGGTTGATGTTTCCTCCTTGTTCTTGGATTGGGCCGGCCATGTTTTTTGCTGCTGCCGTTGGAGGGGATGGAGCATCTGTCCCCATGTTAGCTCCTGGATGGGGTTTCCAATTCTTGCAAACAGGCCCTTCCATACCAGGCCACCCAATCTTCAGTACCCCTGCCATGTCTTTTCCCCACTGTACCATCCCCCTCTTCCTTCTCTTCCTCTTTCCCTGCATGACTCCCACTGTAGACTAAAGCTGTACACTGACCATAGGATCTGGAGTTTTTTGGGTCTGCATCCATGCTAGTTTTGCCATTCACTCCTTGTGTAGCCATAGCAAGGACTTTAAACCAACCTTCCTCATCTGCGAATGAGGTTAATGACAGTGCTCATCACATCAGGCTGTTGTGTGGAGTTTTTAGCCTGGTGTCAAGAGCACAGTCATGGCTCAATAAATGTTCACTCTACTTGCAACTAATTCAGCAGCAACTAACAACACCAGAGCATGACTGCTTTTTTGGCTACCAGCTTCAAGCCTAAACACAGCATCTTTTTCCCAGAACTTTGGCCCCTTCCTCTCAGCCCACAGTGGAAAGATGCATCAGCAGTCCTGGTTGAGGGTAAAGAGGATTCAGGCAGCATCTTCAACCTGGCCCAGGACTTGAACCCACAGCCTTGGATTCAGACAGAACCCTTGTACTGATTGTTGCTGCAGAGCAGATTTGCAGATACTTATTACCTAAAGTTGCCAAATCACCTCCTGAGAAATGGATTGTGGTGGACATGTGGATTCCTGCACACTCGGGCTTAAAGTATTTAGAAAGTAAATAAATACACTCTAAGTTCCAGGTCCTTGGCATTCCTTCTGTCCCTTTTCTCAGCACCCTTCTCATCAGCCTAGGGAGCCTTGGGTCTTGGTCTGGTCAAAAAGGGCTATGCCCAAAGTTTTCCTTTTTTTCCAATAAAAGCTCTGCTTTTCTTGAAAGGAACAATGTGATTGGATACATGTATACAATGTTTATTGCAAATAGCGAAAAAATGGAAACAACTGAAATGCCCATCAACAGAAGAATGGATACATACAATATGATATATACACACAGTGAAATACTACTGAGCCATAAAAAAAAATGAAGCGGTAACACAAGCCACGACACGAGTGAGCCTGGAAGACATTATGCTTCATGACTTAGCTAGCTGCCTAAGGAAAAATGCCATATTATTTCACGTGAAATCAGCAAAGACATAGAAACCAAAAATTATTAGTTCTTACCAGGGCAGGGGAAGCCCTGGGGGCATGGTGGTTTAAGTAACAGCTGCTAACCAAAAGGTTGGCAGTTCAAATCCACCAGGTGCTCCTTAGAAACTCTCTCTACAGGACAGTTCTATTGTGTCCTGTAGCGTTGCTAGGACTCAGAATCTACTGGATGGCAGTGGGTTTAGTTTTGGGTTTTTACTCTGGTAGGAGGGAGTGGGGGAGGGGGAGAGGAACAGTTTTTGCTTACAGAGGAGCTTGAGTTTATGTTAATGGAGGTGGAATAATTTGTAAAAAGATAGTGAGAAAGTTTGTACAACTTGAGGGATGTAATCAGTGTCTCTGAATTATACCCATAGAAACTGTTGACTTGGTGTTATGTTTTGTTGTGCACATTTCATCATAGTTAAAACACACACACGTGTACACGCACACATTCTGCTTTCTTTGGAGATTGCAAAGAGCACCAAACTGCCTCCACTTGAACGGGCCATTGTGAAGGTTTGCATCAGGCAAGAGATAAACATATTCAGATGCAGGAGGCCTTTCTGGTCCTCTGGTCCTCTGTCTCTCCCAAAACCGAAATTACATCGCCCTCAATTACATTACGATGAAAAAATGACTGGTGCACAGTTTTCTGCCATTAAATTATTTCACACATACCATTGATTTGCCTAACTTTGGGCCAAAGACATTTTAAAAACTCCGCTCGCCGCCAAATGATCAAGTGTT
Organism: Heterohyrax brucei; assembly: GCA_028571685.1. NCBI lineage: Eukaryota > Metazoa > Chordata > Mammalia > Hyracoidea > Procaviidae > Heterohyrax > Heterohyrax brucei. Next base: position 81,522,305 of record CM053150.1, on the reverse strand, counting down.
CCCAGCTCCCCTCCCCTGCGCCCAAGGTTATTCTGATTCCATGTAATTTAAGGGTCTAAACAGTCTGGAGGGAATTAACTGCAAATTCTTCCTAAGACAAATAAACCCAGCCTCTTCGTTTCTGCCTTTCTCAAGCTGTTGAGAGACACTCTCTGTTTGTTTTTGCTTGAAATAGTCCGTTTGCGCCTGACCCCGGGGCTGTGACATGTTCCAACCCAAATAAATAACTTTTATTAATTAGCATTTATTCAGACCAAATAAGCAGGTCCACCTCCCCAATGTGATCTCTGCCAACACATTCACAAAAATAAACAATGGATCCCCAGGACCTTGATGTGGATTTAACAAATTAACACCGGGCCCTCATCAGAGGAGTTTCGAAGTATTTACAGCCAGGAAAATCTCGGGAAGGAAGTGGAGGTGGGGTGGGGGTGGGGAGGCCAGGAAAGGCTCCGGCTTCCCCCAAAGGTTTCTTGGTTAGAGATCTGGACTCCTGTGAAGGACCCCTGGGAGAAGGGCTCAGCCAGGAATTCTGGAAACTGAACCTTCAGCCTGGACGGTATCTGTGAGACAGCAGTAGCCTGCATTTCTCTCCCTGATGCCACAGAAAGCAAAACCAAACTCACTGCCGGTGAGCCGATTCTGACTCAGGGTGACTGTGTTACAGAGTAGGACTGAGTTCTGCAGGGGTTTCTCAGCTGCAGTCTTTAAGGAAGCAGGTCACATCAAGTGCTGCCGTAACAGCAACATCCCGAGTGAAGACGTAGCCTTAACAAACAGAAATTTATTTTGTCCCAAAAATGTAAGCTAAAAGCACAAATTCAGGATGTCAGCTCCAGGGGAAATCTTTCTCTGTTGGCTCTGGAGGAAGGTCTTTGTCATCAGTCTTCCCCTGCACTGGGATTTTCTGAGGCGCAGGGACACTGGGTCCAAAGGATGAGCTGTCCTTCCCATACTGCTTTCTTGGTCATATTAGGCCCCCAGCTGTCTGCTTTTTTCTCTTCATGTCCCAAGAGATTGTCTCAAGGCATAGTACGCTTTTCGAGATTGACTCCCACCTCACTAACACAGCCACTGCCCACCCTCCCTCATTAACATCCTAGAGGCAAGATTTACAACCTACAGGAACATCACACAATATGGGGAATCATGACCTAGCCAAATTGCTACACACATTTTTGGGGGGACACAATTCAGTCCATGACCCGAGGCTTTCTTTGGCAGTGCCCCTGGGTAGGTTCCAACTATCAACCTTTTGGTTGGTGGGCAAGCAAAAGCTGTTTGAACCACCCAAGGGATACCTCAGAGAGAATTTTTTACCTCCTCAGGTACGAAGAGGTGAGGTGTAGCATTGTTATTCATAATAACCAAGAAGTGGGAACAACTCAAGTTTCCATTAACAGATGAACAAAAGGAACAGATACACAAAATGTGGCCTATCCCTTCAGTAGAGTATCATGCAGCCTTAAAAGAAGGAAGCTCTAGAACATTCTGTAACACGGCTAGACTTTGAAAACAATATGCTGGGTGAAGCAAGCCACACACATAAGGACAAATATTGTATGACCTTCTCCTACGAAGTATTTAGAACAGGTAATCTTACAGAGATAGAAAGTAGATTTGAGGTGCTTAGGGGCTGGGGGACAAGAGGATGGGGAGTCACTCCTTAATGGGTGCAGAGTTTGTGTCTGGGGTGATGAAAAATTTCTGGAAATAGTGACAGTTACACAACATTGTAGATGTAATTAACACCACTGAATTACACTCTTAAAAATTGTTAAATTGATAGGCAGGCACGCAAATTTAAACTGGATTGTGCACTTTTACTTAATCACAATAAATAAAATATAAAAAAGGAAATGTAACAAAAATATTAATAACAAGAAATAAAGCCATTTGACTATTTAAAAAAATTGTTAAAATGGTTGATTTCATGTTATGTATATTTTACCAAAAAAAAAAAGGCAGACGCAATAAGAAATGGTACAGCCTCATGGTTTCAGAAATGCAAGCACCCAGATTAGATTTCCAGTGGGCTGGGGGCAAACTTTTGAATGGCTCTCAGTCTCAGGAATCTCACCTGAGAATAGGAGTAGTGGTAGCTACCTCATTAACCCTGGTGGCATAGTAGTTACAGGCTGTATTGCTAACCAAAAAGTCAGCAGTTGGAATTCACCAGGCACTCCTTGGAAACTCTATGAGACAGTTCTACTCACACCTATATGGTCACTATGAGTTGGAGTCGACTCAATGGCACTGGGTTTGGGATTTTTTGAATCAACTCTACATAGCTGGCTCTTAGCCCCATTTCACAGACAAGGGAACTGAGACCCAGAGCTCTCAGCAACATACCCAAAGGCAGATGGCTAGTAAATGCTAGAACTAGGATTTGAACCTGTAGTTCAGTGCCAGAATCCAGGCTCTTGACCACCTCCCCATGAGTAGAGTAGTCCTCCAGGCGCTTGCATGGGGGATTCTGAGAGTCTCAGCAATGGCCTAAGAGTGTATGGAACAGCCAAGAAGAAGGAAGTCTGAAGCCAAGAGAAATGTTTTGGAGCTGGGACATGCGATGGGACTCATGGTCATGAAGGCCATGGAGGGTAGGGGTGCCGTCAGGGAAACTGGCTAGGTCAGGCATGGCACAGTGCTGAGCCAAGAATATCTGAAAGTAGAAAAGAAGGAAGGAAGGAAAGAAGCCAAGAAGAAAGAGAAGAAACTGAGTTTCCAGGGTGTCACCGACTGAATTGTGTGGTGGTGTGGTACTTAAGCGGTAAACAAAAGTTCAGCAGTGAGAATCTGCCAGGCGCTCCTTGAAAATTCTATGGAGCCATTTTACTCTGTTCCATAGAGTTCTATTCTGTCATATAGGGTCACTATTAGTCGAATCAACAGGCACCAGTAGGGGTTTTGTTGCTGGGAATCAGCTGTCTTTGTTATGCTAATGAGGCAGGGTTAGCATAGGGTGTATTTTGAGTCAACTTCCTTTGGGATATAAAAGAGATTAAACAAGGGAACAGAGGAGAGCTGGAGGAAGACACAACCACACGGAGATCACTGATGAGGCAATGCCTAAATACCTTTCCCCAGAGCCAAGAAAGAAAAGCTTCCCGTAGTGCAAGCACTCTGAACTGTGAGAAAATAATTTGTTTCTGAAAGTCAGGCACTTGTGGTGTTTCTGTTACAGCAGCGTTAGATAACTAAGTCAAGTCTTTCCCAACAGTGTGCCCCCACCTCGGCCACATCCCATACAAGAGGCCTAAGAATTGGTTTCCATTTCAGGCCAAGCCAGCCTAAGCCTCAGACACTTGAGGACCAGGAAGGAGGCACAGGAGGGTCTTGGTTCTGTTCCTCCAGTAAGATTTACACAGACATACTTCCCAACATTACCTCCTTGAAGCACCCCAACCACTTCAACATAGGGAGGTGGGGACAGCCCTGCCTGATAAAGAAGAAAGAAGAAGCGCAGAGAGGGAATCAGACCTGCCCAAGGCCACAAAGCTAGTGAGAATCCCCTTCTCTCCAGTCCCCTGCAGGCTCCAGAGCCCATTCTTTTCCCACCACACCTTGTAGCCTCTTGTTAGAGAAGCTGGAGGAGGAGGAAAGGATGGGCCTTTCTCCTGAGGGCCTGTCAGGCTCTGTCTGAAGGATGAGACCACCCAGGCTGCCCCAGCCAGTGGAGCCAAGTCTGGTGGTCTCTGCTGGTTTGGGGACTGCTCAGTTGTTTCACAGGTCCTGGCATCCTTAGAGTCAGTGCTCACATCCAGATGTGCCATGTCCTCCTACTTGTGGACCCTGCCCATGCCAACCCTAGGTTTACAACCTCTTGTCTCTCCCTCCTCATTCACCTTCGGGTCTCAGCAGAAATGCCACTTCCTCCAGGAAGCCATCCCATGTTCCCAGGTTTAAGTTACCACAGAACTCTGTGCTTCCCTATTGCAGCTCTGCTACACGGTAGGCTAAGTGTGGGGTCATTTGCCCAACTGTCACACTGGACATGAAGTTTTTGAGGGCAGGGACTGGAACTTACTCTTTTTCCAACTCCCTGGGACATACGGAGCACAGTTCTACTCTGATGCATGCAAGGTTACCATGAGTCAGAAGCAACATGACAATAACTGGTTTTTTGAGGGGCAGACCCATCACAGGGTCTGGCACAAAGTAGACTCTCCACAAATGCTTTTTGAGTGTTGAATGAATGAGTGATTGGAAAAATGAACAACGAGGTGACAGAAGGGCCAAGGAAGACTGCAAGGCCTGCCCACCCTATCCTGGGGGGTCCCAAGGGCCAAAGAGTCTAGTGGCCTCCTTATTGAGACACTGAGGCATGGGTCACCCCTGAGCCATGTGAGGGCAAGAGTAGGGTAGGAGGGGTGTTGGGGGGGACTGGGCCCAGCTACCACTAGCCATGCCCCATCATCCTCTGAAGTGGTTTTCCTCCTTAATTTGGACCAAAAGCCATGATACTGACACAGACTTATTGCTACCAGTCTGGAGAAGGAGAAAAGCACATCAGGAAGGAAGGCACAGAGGGGAGACACAATGGAGCTCAGTAGCTGGAGCTTTCCCCCAGGGCCCCTATCCAAGCCTCCACAGACTCACAGCTCTTATAAGGTACAGCCTGTAAGAGCCCAGGGACTCCAGCCTCGGCCTGCCCTGCCTCCACCCCTCTCAGCCCCAGCCAGTGAGCACTGTGGCTAACAGGAGACCTCAGCAGTCTTGGGCTGCCTGGAGCCTGAAGGAGGCTGGAGAAACTCTTCTACAATCTCCAGAAACCTCGGCAGAGTCCTGGGAGCACCTGCAGTATGCCTGGATTGTCTCTGGGGCCCGAAACTCTCCCCTAAAATGCACAGATGGTAGTAAAGCGTTGCACACACTTTCTTGGAGCCCCTGTACCCCTAAGATAACTCAGTAGATGGGTCAGTGCTATAAAGGGAGCTGCCCTTATTAGGGAGCACAAGCTTCTTCACACCTCAGGACCTTTGCACATGCTGCTACCTCTGCCTGGAACACTCTCTACCCCCTCCACTGCAACTCTTTTACCTGGCTAATGCTGGCCTCCCTTCAGTCTCAGCTCCGAAGAAGCTTTTGCAGCTCCAAGACTAAGGCAGATCTCCTTGTTATAAACTCCTAGACCTTCTCTTGTATATCTATAGTTAAGTCATTTTTCTGTTTTGGTTATCTGCTTCACGTCTGTCTCTCCTATTAGACTCTAGGCTCCAGAAAGGCAGGGCAGGAAGCTTGATTAAAAAAAAATTTGTTGATGAATATTGCATACATGAAAGAATGCCTTGTTCCAGAAACAAATGGGAAGCAGAGGCACAGAACTTACAAAGTCAGGACACTTTACCTAGATTTCTGTCCTCAGAATGGCTGGGCAATGGCTTCTGGGGTGTGACACCCAAAGCACAAGCACCACACACAAAATAAGATGAACCGGACTTGATCAAAACTGAAAACTTTTGTGAACACCATCAAGAAAGTGAAAAGACGTCCCACAGGATGGGAGAATACATTCACAAAGCATACATCCTCTAGCCAGAATAGACAAAGAACCCTTACACTTGATTTGAATGGACATTTTTCCAACAAACTGATATAAAGGATCAACAAGTACAAGAAAAGGGTCTCACTAGCATCAGCCGTTAGGGAAATGCAAATCAAAACCAGGAGATACCCATTCTCATGATGGCGATTATCCAAATGACAGGCATTGTTTTACACCTCTTTGTATTTGGTGAGGAGGTGGAGGAATTAGAACCCCAGTAGACTGTTGGTGTGAATTCAAAATGGTGCAGCTGCTTTGAAATAGTCTACAAGTTCCTCAAAACGTCAAATACAGAGTTATTATATTGTTTTTGTTGGGTGCCGTCATAGATGGAATTACACCCCCTCCCCTCAAAATGTGTGTATTAATTTGGCTAGGCTATGATTCCCAGCATTCTATGACTGTCCATCATTTCGTCACTTGAGGAGATCCTCCTACGTGTTGTAAATTCTATAACTAGGATGACGTGAGATGGATTAATAGCAGTTATATTGACGAGGTCTACAAGACTGGATAGTGTCTTAAGCACATCTCTTCTGAGATAAAAAGGAGAGAAGCAAGCAGACAGACCAGGGAGCGCATGCCACCACGAAAGCAGCACCAGGAGCACAGCGTGTCCTTTGGACCTGAGGTTCCTACGCTGAGATGCTCCCAGACCGAGGGAAGACTGATGACAGGAAACTTCCTTCAGAGTTGACCAAGAAAAAACGCCTTGCCGTGGAGATAGTGCCTTGAATTTGATCATCTAGCCTATTTGACTGTGAGAAAATAAATTTCTCTTTGTTGAAGCCATCCACGTGTGGTATTTCTGTTATAACGGCACTGGATGATGAAAACAGGTGCCCTCAAGTCAATTTTCAACTCACAGCAACTCCAGTGACAAAGTAGAAGCATCCTGTAGAGTTTTCTTGGCTATAATTTTTACAGAAACAGACCACTAGATCTTTCCCCCATGGAGCCCACGGCTGGGTTCAAACTACCAGCCTTTCAGTTGGTAGCCAAGTGTTTAACCATTAGCCCACCAGAGCACCCTAGAATTATTATCATTTAAGAGAAAATTCTGTTGAGTTGATTTTGACTCACAGTGACCCACAGGACAGAGTACAATTGCCCCATAGGGTTTCCAAGGAGTGGCTGGTGAATTTGAACTGGTGACCTTTTGGTTAGCAGCTGAGCTCTTAACCACTATGTCACCATGGCTCCCCAGGTATTATATGACACAGCAATTCCACATCTAGGTATAGACCCACAAACTATGAAGCCATGCACCCACATAGAAACTTGCACATGACTGTTCACGGTGGCATTATTCCCAACAACCAAAGATGGCCATCAACTGTTGACTGGATAAGCAGAATGTGGTGTATCCATGCAAGGGAATATTAGCTGTTAAAAAGGAAGGAAGTTCTGATATATGCTACAACGTGGATGAACCTTGAAAACATCATGCTATGTAAAAGAAACTAGTCACAAAGGGTCATCTACAGAAAGATTTCATATCTAAAAAATGCCCACAATAGGGAGGTCCACAGAAAGTAGGTCAGTGATCCCTAAGACTTGGCAGGGGATATAAACTGGAGAGATGCCATGTTTCTTTTTGGGGTGATAAAATGTTTTAAAACTGATTGTAGTGGGGGTATGCATAGCCCTGGATACACCAAAAACCACCAAAATGTACACTTTAAATGGATGAACTGTATCATGTGTGAATTATACCTTATTAAAGCTGTTATTAAATAGAAGATACAAAAGGCAGGGCTGCAGAGAGAAACAATGGGATTATCAGAGAGTGGTAATCAAAGGAGACCCCTTGTGGAAGTACCCATGCTTCAGATGGCACTGGGAGGGGAGTGACAGGGAGAATTAAGACCCCACTATGCCACTTTGTGCTAATGTCTCTGGGGAAACCCTCAGTAAGACAGCAGCACCACACACAAGGTGTGGTCCTCCAGATAGGTGTCTCCATGCAGGTGCCATCTCAAGGGGCTTACTTCCCAATGGGGAAGGACACCAAAAAAGACCCAAACTAGCTGCTGTTGAGTTGATTAGAACTCCTGGTGACCTCATGTATGTCAGAGAAAAACTGTGCTCTAAGGTTTTCAAGGCTGTGACCTTTTGAAGATCACTAGGCCTTTCTTTTGTGGCACCTCTGGGTAAGTTCAAACTGCCAATTTTTTGCTTATTAGCCTGGTGCTTCGCCATTTGTTGTGCCTAAAGGGCGAGGAGAGGTAAGGTCAAAACTCCATCCAGTCAAGAGGGAGAACCTCGACAGACCAGGTCAGCAGACCTACGGAGGAAGAGAGACAAAGCTACAAGGCAGAGAACAACACTTCTGTCCTGTTCTCAGACACAGAAAGGGCCAAGAGGTCAACGGCTAGATGCAGGTGACTGCCGCAAAGGTTCTGGGATCCCTGCCTGGAATTAGTGAGACACTCCCTCTTTTCTCCAGCCCTCTGGGTTCCAGGCCCCGACCAAATGTCTGAGTTATCTAGTGCTGCTATAACAGGAATACCTCAAGTGCATGGCTTTAACAAAGAGAAGTTTATTCTCTCACAGTCCAGCAGACTGGAAGTCCGAATTCAGGGTGCCAGCTCCAGGGGAAGGTTCTCTCTGTTGGCTCTGCAAGAGAGTCCTTGTGAGGTGTCAGCCTTCCTGTGGTCCTGCAGCATCTCAGCATAAGAACCTCACATTGAAAGGATGCACCCTGCTCCCAGCACTGCTTTCTTGGTGTTATGAGGCCCTCACTTCTCTCTGCTCACTCACTTTATATCTCAGCAGAGACTGACTTAAGACACTATCTAATCTTGTTACTGTTGCTGTTGTTAGGTGCCACTGAGTCAGTTCCAACTCATAGCGACCCTATTCACAACAGAACGAAACATTGCCCAGTCTTGTGCCATGTCCATAATCATTTTTAAGCTTAAGCCCATCACTGTAGCCACTGTGGCAATCCATCTCTTCCTCTTTTTTGCTGACCTTCCACTCTACCAAGTATGACGTCTGTCTCCAGGGACTGACTCTGACAACATGTCCAAAGTACGTAAGATGCAATCTTGCCATTTTTGCTTCCAAGGAGAGCTCTTGTACTTCTTCCAGAACAGATCTGTTTGTTTTTTTGGCGGTCCATGGTACACTCAACCTTCTTCTCCAACACCACAATTCAAAGGCATCAATTCTTCTTCTGTTTTCTTTGTTCACTGTCCAGCTTTTGCATGCACATGATGCGACTGAAAATCATATGGCTTAAGTCAGGCACACTTTAGTCTTAAAGGTGACAGCTTTACTTTTCAATACTTTAAAGATATCCTTTGCAGCAGATTTTCCCAATGCACTGCGTCTTTTGATTTCCTGACTGCTGCTTCCATGGGTGTTGATTGTGAACCCAATAAAATGAAACCCTCGACAACCTCAATCATGTCTCCATTTATGACAATGTTGCACACTGGTCCACTTATGAGGATTTCTGTTTTCTTGATGTTCAGGTGTAATCCATACTGAAGGCCGTGGTGGTCTTTGATCTTCATCAGTAAGTGTTTCAAACCACCTTCACTTCCACCAAGTAAGCTGGTGTTGTCTGTGTAACACAGGCTGTTAATGAGTCATCCTCCAATCCTGATGCCTCCTTCTCTGTGTAATCCAGCTTCTTGGATTATTTGTTCGGCATTTAGATTGAAAAGGTATGGTGAAAGGGTACAACCCTGATGCACATCTTTTCTGACTTTAAACTGTGCAGTGTCCCCTTGCTCTGTTCACATGGCTGCCTCTTGATCCAAGTACAGATTTCTTAACAGCATAATAAAGTGTTCCGGAATTCCCATTCTCCTTAATGTTTGCCACAATTTGTTATGATCCACACAGTCAATCTTGCAGACCTCATCAATACAAACTGCCATTAATCTAATCACATCAGAGTGACAGGATTTACAACACATAGAAAAATCCCATCATATGGCAAAACGGTGGACAATCACAAAATACTGGGACTCATGGCCCAGCCAAATTGATATTTGGGGGGGAATGTGATTCAATCCATGACACCATCCCAGGGCTCAGGCCTCTAGGAGCCAGTATTTCAGAGTTCCAGCCTACTCTGGTCAGAGTTGTGATTCAGCTTGTGAGATCCCAAAACTAAGCTGTACAGAGTGGGGGCACTTGGCTGGATTGGGGATACAAGGATGGTACGAGGTGGGCAGGTCATCTAGGAAGAAGAAAGGGGCAGCCTTCTGTTCAAAATCTGGTCTCAGAAGAGGGTTGCATCTGTCCTGTCTGGTTTTAATCTAAGCCTGATGGCTACATGCCAAATTTATTGTAAAACCTACATTTTAATAAGGGGCTGGTATCTGGAAGAAAGCTGTCCTCGTTAACCATTTCCAGGCTAGGAAGAAGTTTGCTACAAAGGACCCAGTGCACTATTTTCTTTCCCTTTTAAGAGCTTCTGGGCCTCTGGAACCCTGCAGCCAGCACCTGCTAAGCAGGCAGAGTGACTACTAGTGACCAGCAGAGACATGGTTTTGATTTAACGTGATTTTCCCATTTTCATTTTAAATTGGGGTAACAGTTACAGACAGTAAGGTGCCAACTGTAGGTCTATGTACAAGCAAATACAGCAAATAAAAAATATTTGGAACGCTAGAGAAAAAGAAAAAGAATGCACCCAGTGGTGTGTTGCAGTTACTTCATACCAGCTCAAGAGAGTCCATGGTTCAATTTTCAGGAATTTTATAAGCTAGGTTTTGAAATAAACCTGCAAAAAGCTTTAAGGTTTCAAGCCTGTTATTTTTGTCTTTTCCATGACTCTCCGGAAGAGACCTGAGAGGTCTGCCAAAGTCCCTCGCTCCGCAAATAGGGAAACCAAAGCGTGGAGAGGGGCAGTGACTTGAATAAGGGCTCCAGGGGGCAATGGGCCCCCAAGTTGGACTCAGGTCTGATGCTTGATGACACAGATTTTCTCATCTTCCTGTTCCCATCCCGGTTCCTGAGCTCCTTAGAAGGATACAGGAGGGTACGCCCGGTCTAGTAGTCAGGCACAGGGGTGGGCGAACCAGCAGCCCACCCAGAGGGCAAATGGCTGCCTCTCACAAGCATGTGAGGACGAGGGAAACTCTCCTTGTGTGTCCTTAGTCAAGAGATTTTACCTCGTGGCTCCCTGGTTACACTGGCCGCAGTTGAAGACAAAACAGTGTCTTACCCCTTCACAGGATGGCTCAGAAGATACTCTCCTAAGACATGCTAGAGACCACAGTGCTGAAAAGACAATTGTCCCCAGTAACGTTCTCTCCACATAAGACACAGGCCCTCACTCATTGGTTCTTCCTCTATTTTGATCATGACCCCTTTGAGGAATTTGACCCCAACCCAGGAAAACACTGGCCCATGCAAAGGTTTGCATATAACTGAGAGGAGTATAGATCCTAGCTCTCTGAGTCGCAGGCTGAAGAATCAGCTCAACGAAAACTCAAGGTTTTTTTTTGTTTTTGTTCTTGTTTTGTCACGGAAGAAGCTGGCCCTACACCCCTGCCCCACCTGGGGCCCGTGGCCAGCCCTGCATGGACAGCAGCCCAGAAAAAGGCAGTGCCCATGGCCCTTCTTTCATGTCTGGCATGACCTCCCACGACCCCTGGCTACAGGGCAACGCTGCTCTCCCTGAGAGGCTGACCTTTAGAGTGTCACTGGAGGTTTTTATGACCCATTTGTGAGTACAGGGCATGCTGGAAAATGTGAGTTTGAGGCTCAACTCGGAAAAACTCCAAGAGCTGCCTTGAGTATTTCTGCCGCTTTCCTTACCACAGCTTGGGCCTGTGGTGAGTAGCGAAGGACTTCTTCTCCCCACCCTTTTTTTTGGCTCTCACTTACTAAACTTTTATGATGTCCCTGGCACCAGGTTAAAAAAGCTCCACCTTCTAAAATGCGGAAGGCACTGTTTGTAAGGTTTGTTCACAGTTGGGGCCAGTGAAGTTCAGAGAGGTAAAGTAACTGACCCAGGCCACACAGCCAGGAAGCGATCAAGCAGGAACCCCAGACCAGTCTGTCTATCCTCAAAGGGGTAGGAGGAGGAAGATTAGAGGAAAGCTGTCATCATTAACCATTTCTGGACTAGGGGTGAGGCTTGCTGCGAAGGGCCCAGTGTGGCTTTTTCTCTCCCATTTTAAACTTCTTGGGCTTCCTGAACTCTGCAGTCAGCACCTGTTGGTGGCTAAGTGTGGAGATCACTGTCCTAGCTGCTGTAGCTTTTTGGCCGCCCCTCTCTTCCTGAACAAATCCGAACACTACCCACGCCCTCTCATTTGTCTTATGGATCCCCGTGCCCTTTAGGCCAACAAATGACCATCTGCTATTTGTCAGCAAGCGAGCACCTGTTCTGTGTCCCTGCCTCCATGGGGTACCCAGCCAGCTGCTGCTGCTTGCCCAGGGTGGCTTCACCAAGCCTAGACAATGAGTCCTCGACAGCATCTCTAACATGTTCCCAGTCACAGCCTGATACAACAGCCAGCCCTGACTCTAGAACATTCTAGAACAGTGAGCTACAATCTACCTCCCTGTGCCCCACCCCGCAACAATTCTGAGTTAGTGCTTTGAGGGGCAGCCCACAAGGACTCTTCCATGGGCTCACCTTGCTAACGCCTGAACACAGTTTCTCCCATCCCTTTAGCTGTGACTCTGGGCACTGGGCCCTGCTTCTCTTGCTACCCAGGTGGAGGAATTGGTATCAGATCTTCCAGATTTCTTAAAGGAGTGTCCACTAACAATTTGCTTCAGAGCTCCCTGGACAGCTTGTTAAACAGGGATCTGATCCAGTGCCCCAAGGCCACCTGGGAAACTGCAGTAGAGTCTCCCTCACTGTAAGTTTGGGAGCCATGGGCTTTGGTGCAATGAAATGGAATTGAGACAGGTCGAAATAAAAGAAACTGATTCACTGTCTAGATCTGCACTGTCGACAGAGTGGTCACTAACTATATGCAGCGATCTACATTTAAATTTAATTAAAGTGATGTAAAAAATACAAATTCAGTTTCTCTGTCACAGTAGCCACATTTTTCAAGGGTTCAATGGTCACATGTGGCTGGTGGCTACCGCACTAGACCGTGGGGATATGGAACATGCCCATCACTGTAGAATGTTCTATTGAACAGAGCTGCTCTAGGCAGTCCAATTTTATTTCTTCCTCTTCTTCCTCCTTCTTTAAGAAGAGAGAGCAACAACACAGACCAGCATTGAAAGAAATTTTGAAATGAGAAAAATCACCCCTAACTTCCACCATATCCACTCATCTGTTTAGTTTTATTTTTACTTTTTTGGACCCATGTCCACAGGTATCTAGCTCTCACACATTTCCACTTAAGGTGTGCATGATTATCATTTTCTGTTTTCGGAAAGGGCACCGAAGAAGAGCCTGGTGATTGAGATCAGATACACTCAGGTGCACCAGGTGCACTCTGCAACTGTAAGATGCCATTCCCAGAGGCTACAGTCGACTGGTGCCTCCAGTGGTTACAGTGGACAACTTGCCCAACCATACCACCTGTGCTGTAAATAGCGGCATCATGTCCTAGCTTCATCACGTACCAACTATGTTGGACAAGCAGCTTCACCTCTGCAGGCCTCAGCTTCTGCGCTGTAAATTGGGATAATAGTACCTAAAGTGCTTGAATGACACCTGGCACCCAGTGAGCACTCAGGTAACATCAGCTATCACATTGGTGATGTTTGTTATTACCTTGCCATTTTACGGAACCATTTCAGTACGACAATGCAGGTGAAATGCTTCTCACGGGGCACGGCCGAGCACACCGTGGCTAATATTTACTTAATCTCTAGGCTAACATACCTTCTCCCCGTTTCCCATCTTCTTCGTCATGATCCTTATGAGTGACTACATCATTTCACCATGTGGGGATGCCAAAGTTGCTCCACCAGCCATTCCCCTCTTGTTGGACTTTTAGGTGCGTTCCAAGTTTTCTCTATTGTAAACACTACGGAAAATGTCTCACTCCTTTGCCCTCCAGCTGGATTTCAAAACCCACCTGCTTCAGCAGAAGAAGATCTTACAGCATCGTCCTCCTCCGTGTTAAGACCTTGTGGTTTGCCACTGAGTCAGTCAGGTCAGGCTCCCCAGCAAAAGCCTAAGAGGTGATTCATTCAGCGAAATGCTAAGGGGCTGGAATCTGGAGTTATCCCGCCTGGGTTCAAATCCCAGCTTCACTGCTTAGGACCTGTGTGATCTTGGGTAAGTCACGACTTCTCTAGGCTTCAGTATTCCCATCCTGAAATCACAATGACCCTACAGGGTCGTTTCGAGGATTACATGCATTATTATATATAAAGTACATAGAACAGCTCCTGGGAACACTGTAAGCTCTAAATCATGCTAGACATTAGCATACATATTCGGAATCAGATGGGTCAGCATTCAAATTCCAGATGTGCCATACACTGGCTATGTAACCCTTTGGCAGGTTACTTAAACTCTAAACAGTGTTTGGCTCTGTGGAATAGAGACTTTGGCTGCTGAGAAGATGAAAGGCAACCATGAAACTGAACACTGAAACTTTGGTGCTTCAGAGACGAAGGTCAGGTTCTCTGCTTACAGAACACTGCTTTCCTAGAACTGGTGCTGATACCCACAGCACTGGCTGCCCTGAGCAAGCCTGAGACGCTTCCAGAGAAGCTGGACTGGACCAGGCAGGATGCCACGCCACAGCCATAGACTGTCTCCACCTCTATATTCTCAGCACCTGGCACAGTGCCTGGCACATAGTAAGTAGGCACTCAGTAAATAATGAATGAATGAATGAGTGAAATCTGGGTCTCAATGGGGAAATAACCCCAATTCTCTGACACCCCCTTCCCCAAGTATGTTAGGACTTTCTGTACTATAGATCGGGGTAACTATTATAGGCCTTATCATTTTTCTGATCCTCCTTCCTGCAGAAACTAGGTTTATTTTAGAGGCCAAAGCACGAGCCCGAGAAACGACCCCCCCACAAGGGGAATTCTTCCTGCCTGGTTTTGTTTGTGCCCCAGATACACGGGAGCATCAGCTGTCCCTCTGCAGGAAAGGGCTGAATCTGTCCTAGAAGGGAAGGGACAGCGAACTGGACTGGAGGGTCAGGCAGCTGGACAGCCTGACCCCTTCCCAAACTTGATCCAGCACTATTCCTCCAAGTAAAATTTAGAAGCAAATCATCTTGTTCCCTGAGTCTGCAAACCCCAATGAGATCTGATCTCAAGCCCAAAATTTGGTCCGTGGAGTCTGACAACCTAATTAGAATCCCACCTCAAGCACTTCCCAACTAGGGCTTCTCTCTGGGTCTCGGTTTCCTTGTGTAGCGTGTCTGGAAGGTTCAGGTCGGATGGCAGTGATGTGAGAGGGAGTGGATATCACAGCTCTGAGGAATGGCTGGTGCGTTATCTGCCCAGCCCACCACATCCTTTCCACCTCCACCTCGAGACCCTGGAGAAGGCTTCAGGCGTCGCACCCCATACTGATCTAAGGGAAGATTAGTCCTTCCATGTTGATGCACATGGGGCTGATACCTCCTGCCCCTCAACCCAGTATCCTGATTCCCAAATGCATATCCAGAAGAGAGGAGGCTGGCAGACTTGGAGGACCCACTTTTTACACATCTGTTTTCCAAGGCTTTCTACAAAACACGTTTCTCTCAAGGACCAGAAAGGGCTGTAAACCAAGGGGTCCTCCCTAGGCCCAAAGACTCAGACCCAGTTGGGCCGTCTCTTCTGCAGCTGGGCTGGGCTGACAGCACTATCCTGCTGTCCACCTCCTTCCTCTCTGCTCTCAAGGTTGCCTCAATCAGGACTGGACCAAAGTGCCCCCTTCCCACCCAAACCCAGGGGCCCAGGCCATCTTTCTAACATCACTGCCTGAGGAAAGTTGCTGCCAAGGCCATGAGAGCCAACAGGTCAGACCTGGGTGCCCCCGTGCTGCCCTTGCTCACTTTACAGACTCAGAGAGGTGCCCTGCTCACTTTGCAGACCCAGAGAGGCGCCCAGAAAGGAAAGTGGCTTGCCCTGAAGCTCAGAGGCCTGGAGGCTGCACAGGGCTAGGGCAGGGGGAGCAGGGGCGCCTTGGGAGAAAGGTGGTGGAGGACAGCGAGCCCAAGGTGCTGACCTGGGGCTAGAGACCAGTCTAGTCCTGTGGGTGGGACACATCTGTAGGAAGAAGGGACAGGCCTCAAGAAAACCGGTGGGTGGAAAGACCCCTCCTCAATGCCTGAGTTTAAAAACTGCCAACCCCCACATTTCCCGCTCTTCCTCCCCCCATTTTGGTATGTCTCACTATAGCTCAGGACACTTGGCTTTGGCACTATAGCTCAAACTCCTCATCTTCGGGGAAGCTCTGACTCAGAGCTTGAAAAACTCTCACACAAAATTTAAGAAAACAAACTTTACTGGGTGGGAAAGAGTCCCTAGCTCTTTGGGACGAGGGGGCATCGGCAGGGGGTCTGGGCTTCCAGAAGGGCGCGGGTTGGGGGGTGGGGCAACAACAGGGAGGGGGAGGGGAGATTAACATTCAGGGTGTGGGATGGGGATTGCTTTGTCATCTGGGCGGGACGCTGTTGGCACCCGGTTGGACGGAGTGGAGGCGGTGTCTCTTTTACGCACACGCCCGTCTGGGATCCAACCCGAAAGTCCAGGGGGTGCCCGGCCCCGGCGCGCCTGCTGCCCAGCCCCGCCCGGCCATATGCGCGCCAGCCTGTGCGTGTGAGCGCGCCGCGCCGGTGGCGGCCAGAGCGGCGCCGCGGCACATCTGGTTCCAGGCGCGCCCCTGGCGCCTGCCTCGCCGCAGACCCGCGGCCCAGACACACAGACGTTAATAGATCGGCGCGCCCAGCCCCGCGCGGCCTGCGCCCGCCGCCGCCAAGCCACTCATTGTGACTGCTAGGCGGCTGCCCGAGTAGGAGGATGGGCGCGGGGAGAGGTGGGGGAGCGCAGCGCCCACCCTTCAGGGCCCTCTCTTTCCGGTTTTCCTTCTAGCTCAGATACCTCCAGTTCCCATTTCAGTACAGCTAGGGTTGCTAAACCCGGAGCAGGTCCAACCCCAGTTACTAACAAGGGCCATGCCCACATGCTCAGCGCTTAGCGATGCCACAGGCCAGACTCGGCGCTACCCAGGCGGTTCTCCACACACAATAACCCTACGAGGCAGGTACTGTTACCATAGCTATCATCTCCATTCTACAGTTGGGTAAACTGAGGCTGAGGAAGATGGTCACTTGTCCAAGAGCTGGGATTTGGCTGTGCTACTGGGCTCCAACTCTCAGGCTGTGCCCCCTTCTCAGCTCCTAATCACACACACGTGGAACCCAAGGGCATCCAAGGTTGGCAGCAACGCACATCTGAGTCCAGGCTTGGTGCACCCCTCCCCTCAGCTGCAGCCCAGACCCTGAGCTGAAGTCCTCTGGATGTCCTTCTGGTCCAAGCACCTGGGGGAAGTTAGACTCCATTCTGACTCTCCTGGAATTTGGGTGACTTGTTTCCCTTGGAAAGGTTCCAAGTAGCTGTTTATTAGGAATTCTACCCTGTATCAAACCCCAGAACCAAGAGGTTACCTTCCATATCCACTCTCATTCCTGAAACAAATGCTCCAGAGAGAAGTTCATTTTTATCATTCAAGGGTGTAAAGCTTGTTTTGTTTTGAAAAGGGGCTATGATCTTTAGGAACAGTCCCGTATACCAGAGTCAATGACAATAAATCTTAGTCTGCTAAAGAGACTAGGGCAATTAAAGTAGCTGGTGAGTGAGAGTGGGTCCTCTTTCTAAATTTAAATTTATATTCATCAAAATGAAGTAAAAATACAAATTCTGTTTCTCAGTCACGTTAGCTATAATCAAAACCTCTACCGTCACATGTGACTAGTGGCTGTCAAACTGGACATTGCGGGTATGGAACACGTCCATCCCTGTAGAATGTTTTATTGGGCAGAACTACTCTAGAGAGTCCCAAATTTTCTTCTTCTTTTCCCTCCTTTTCCTCCATCTTTTGAGGAGGGTGGGATAACAAGAAAGACCAGCACTGAAGGACACTTGAAGTGAGAAAAATCATCCCCCAGTCCCACTAACCAAACCTAACCCAATGCTGTCAAGTCTGACTCAGCGACCCTATAGGACAAAGAACCGCCCCATAGTTTCGAAGCAGCATATGGCGAATTTGAGCTGCTGACCTGTCGGTTAGCAGCTGTGGCACTTAACCGTTAACACCACCAGGGTTTCCTTAAGCCCACTATGCTAGCTTACCAGCTTAATTTTGTGGGTGTGTGTGTGTTTAGCCCATGTCCTCTCTCTCTCCAGCCTTCTCTCTCCTTCTCTTTCGCTTTACTATGGCCTTTAGCCCTTATGGGTAAGCATGTGTGCTTGCAAACTGCAAGTAATTTGGAGGCTCCAGGTTAAATTCTAGCTTTCCCCTCCTTAGAGGAGACTTTATAAGGCAACGGGGCACTCTGAGGCCCACATCAAAGCGCCACACTGGCCCTTAAATTGGGAGAAGATCATTTTTTCTGAGCTGCTTACATGGCGGCGGAGCTGGAGTTCTGTTTAGAACTTTCCCATTAATACCCTTCTGAATTCACTTGGGAGGCTTGTTAACACTAGCTGTCAGAAATTCTGGACTTTAGAATAAAACCACACTTAAAAAAAAATTCCCAACCTGAAGGTAATAAGCTCCGTAATGGCCATAGTGAGCATACCCAAGCATTCCTACGCGGATGGGGGAAAGAGTCATTTTTACTTTCCATCCAAGTCCCATGTTAAAAGTCCCAGACTGGAAGGGCCCTAGCTCCCTCCCCAAAGATGTAGGAGTCTGGGGGTTGGTGGGGGATGGTGTAGTACAGGAAGGGAAGGCTTCAAGCAAACTGGAGGCTCTCGATTCAGCTCTCAGCCCTGCTTCATAACATTCAGCCCCTTCAGCAGGCTTAGAAGGGGCAAAGGCCAGGCCACTGGCCACGATTAAACAAAACTGAGCCTCTGGGATATGTAAAAGCCAAACCAAACAAGCAAAGGGGAAGAACTGTCTCCCATCCCCTTGATCCTGCCTGGTTAAGTGTAATTAGAGCAAGTGACAGGGCACTTGGAGGGAAGCTGCTGGACAGTATTTGCCAGTTCTGTATCTCATCCCCTCCCAAAGGCAATTTCTTTGGCACTAGAGAGAGCTGGTGGTGATTTCTGGTCACAGAACTCTGTCTCCTTGTCTTTCCTTCTACCCCGTGGTCTCCCTTTACTTCCCTGTCCCCACTTAGCCAGCAACCCCTGGAGAGGCTACAGACTGCAGGCACCCTGTGCACACCAGAGGATTGTGGTTCCTGGTCAGGGGCCCTTCCAGAATGGCTCTGCATCATCATGAGGCCTTGGTCTCAGCCAGGCCCAGCTGCCTGACTGTGAGGTATTGAGTTTCTCCCTGGACGGCTGAGTGACCCCAAAAGATGACCATGTGGGTGCCGTGCCCTGCCGATGACCCCTAGATCTCCCTCGGCTGGTCTGTAGCATGTCCATGCCTCCTCCATTGTAAGTCCCTTTCATCTGGAAGCTTCAGGTGGGCAAAAGGTAGGCTAGGGGGCTGGTAAGTGGGAGGCCTGCCCAGCTATGAACTCTTCACTTGACCATCTGGGCCATGTATAGCTACTACAGTGGTTATTATGTTTTTGAAAGGGGCTGACCAAGCTGCCCTCCACAGAACCCCTCTATGTTCTAGGCATGCTACAGACATGACTTCTTAGAAGCTTCATACCTGCAATCCCTGAAACCAAGTACCATTATGAATTCCAACGTATGGACAAGGAAGCAGGATCTGAGCGCTCAGGTAACTTCTCTGGGGTCACACAGAGAAGTTGGACTCACTCACACTCTGATGTACCTGAATCCAGCACCCAGCTCCTAACCACTGAACACCACTGCCTCCTGTTGTGCTGCAGTGAATGTTTCTGCTGAGCGTGGGTGATTCTGTGCTCACCTCCTTCCCAGGCACCAGCTTGCACAGAGAGTGTCAGAAGTGAGTTAATGAGCACTTACACCAGGGCTGGCTCACATGGTTTCATACCCCCACCACTTCTGATCCCCTGGTAGTGGCTGCTTAGAACACTGTGTTAAGGAGGATTTTGAGGATCCCTGATGGATGAGATTTGTCCTCCATGGGATCAGGACTGGGTTCTGATGAGAGAGGCAGCTATGTACCAAAGCTGAACCTGGTCCCATCGTCTTTATTCTAAAGGTGACAAAAATGGAGCTCAGAGGGGGCGTGACTTGTCCAGAGGCACAGGGAGAATTCAAGACAGAGCCAGAGTGGGAATATGGCCTTCATCCCCTACTTGGGGTTCTTTCTACCTCCAGGAATACTGTGCACAAAGTCACACACGCTACCACCTCACCAATCCTCATTCCTCTGGCACATTCATTTTGGGAAGTTCTACTTAGGCTACAGGAATCTGTTTGAAGAGAATTAGGTTCAGTTCTGCCTCTTAAAGGAAACAAATGAATAGCAGTCTAGTGTTGCCATTGGCAAATCCTTGTCTGAGGTATAAGTGGTGGCAGGAAAAATTATCCAACCTCTCCTGGCATATTCTGAATAGGGCCAATAACCACCTTCTATACATAAAAACTACAGCTGCTAGCCAACAGGTTGGCAATCGGAATCTGTCAGGTGCTCCTTGGACACCCTAAGGGGCAGGTGTACTCTGTCCTATAGGGTCACTATGAGTTGGAATGGACTCAACGGCACTGGGTTTGTCTTTTTATTGTGGTTTATACATAGAAACAACTGATTCTTGTTATTCAAGGGAGCAGTAGTTACACTCTATAAAGTAACACTGAATTAGCAGATACTGAATCATTGCCCCTAGGAAAAATCCAAGGTTCAGTTCCTACAACCCTCTGGTTACAACACATTCACCAGCTCATCAATGCCGTTTGTGTGTTTCTGTTTAAAGACAACTTATTCACTATACATCGTTGACTCATTAACGTTGAACTCATGGCCAACAGCACTATAATTCACACCTGAACAAAGCTCATCTAACACATTTTCTTCATAAGGCACATCACAGCATTCAGGCACTCAGGAACATTAGGCAGCAGCCTAGCACTATGCTTGGGCCATTTTATTTTATTTAGCTTTTATTATTATTAAAAGAAATTTTAATTGTGCTTTAAGTAAAAGTTTGCAATTTAAGTCAGTTTGTCCTACAAAACTTATATACACATTGCGATATAACTCTAGTTGTTCTCCCCACAGTGTGACAGCACACTCTTCCTTTCAACCCTGTATTTCCCATGTCCATTCAACTAGCTTGCTTGGGCCATTTTAAATAGTGAAATTACAAATACACACACACACACACACACGGGCACTGACGAGATCAATACACTTGTTTACAATGTGAGTACCGAATAAAGATAGAGCTTTGCCTGCTCAACCTCAGCTGGGAACAGGCGCTTCGAGCAACTCAATTTTTTTTCCCTGCTCTGCACACGTGCATGACTGACCTCAAAAGGGAAGCAAGTCTTGGTTTTTTATTAAAACATACACTTTAATGAATAAGTGAATTTCAACATGAAATCACCAAACATGAGGATAAAAATTCGTTGCCGTTAAGCCTGACTCATAGCGGCCTCATAGAGCGTAACTGCCCTGTAGGATTTCCAAGGCTCTCAATCTTTGGGGAAGCCGACCACTGCATCTTTTCTCCCGCAGAGGGCTGTGGGGTTCCAACTGCTGTCCTTTTGGTTAGCAGCGCTTAACCACTGCACCCCCAAGGATCCTTTTATGAGGCTTAACTGTACACATTACTGGTATTGTTGGCGAGGCCAATTTTGCCCCAAGAGAACAATTTACTTATTTTCAAAAAGACTTATCTACCATAAGAAATTTTTTTCACAAAGCTAAATTATAGCCACTGGCATGCCAGTAAATGTTAACAATCAGCTCTTAGAAGTGGGGGAGCTGGGAAGGAGCCCCAATTTATAGCAATTGCCAATTTCTGGTTGTGTAAGTATTTCCACGGTTTTTAAGCTACAGTGTGATGATGTCAGTGAAGGTGGGGTTGGGAAGAGATCTGCAGTAGCACACTGTTATATAGTATTTCCACCATCCAGATACAACAGACAAGTAACCTGAAGAGCACAGGTAACAGTAAAATCTAAGGGCACAGATGATTAGTAAAAATTTTAACAGTAAAAATGATTAGGGAAAGTTGCGTTTTGAACACATATGGCCTTTGTTTAAATACAATCTAAGTTGATATAATTTTTAATAGCATCTGTGTTTGACCACCAGCTTCCAAAATTCCTGAAAATTTAACAGTTGGCTCTCATGAGCCGGCATAAGCTTGAGCTGACTCCAGCATGCCATTACAATTTATAGCTATCTAAAGAGAGAGTTTCGTTTTTGCCTATTTCTACCATCCTGTAGGTTGGGCTCCGACTCGACAGCACTTGGCTTTGGCTTATAGGTTGCTATGAGTCAAGGAATTGATCGACTTGACTGCAATGGTTTGTTGTTTTATGAGTCACTTGCAGGCACATCTGACAGTTAAGTCCATGAACTTAATTGCTCTAAGTGGTACATACCTCACTGCTGAACATCACTAGTCACCTTCGAAGTACTCCCCTCGGGAAGCTACACACTGACGCCAGTGCCTAGCCGATCCTACAAAGCAATTTTGAAACACTTTCTGCAGTGGCTATCAGGCACACTGGCAAGGTGGCAAGTTTGCAAACTTAACTGTATAGCTGTCTGGGAAGGAGGTTTTAGCCAGCAAACAAGTAACTGTATTGGAGGAATACCCACCCTACTCACCTGATCTGGCCTTCAGTGACTTTTTTCTTTAGCCAAAGATAAAAGAAATTGTCATAGATTGAACTGTGTCCCCCTCCCCCAAATGTAAGTAGCCATTTGGCTGAGCCATCATTCCCAATATTTTGTGATTTTTCTATGCTATGTATCCTAATCTCTGCCTGTGGCTAATAGGATGATTAAAAGAGGATTAGGGTGGGACTGCAACACCCTTGCCAAGGGAGTTTCCCTGGAGGGTGGCTTGCATCAACTTTTATCCTTTCATCCTATGGGAGATAAAAAGACAGAGACGCAAACAGAGAACTGGGAACCCCACGCCATCAAGAAAGCAGCAGTCGGGAGCATCCTTCAGACCTGAGGTTCCTGAAAGAAGATGCTCCCTGACCAAAGACTGCTGCAACACAAGGACTTTCCTCCAGAGTGGACAAAGAGGGAAAGCCTTCCCCTGGAATGGACATTCTGAATTGCAACTTGTTGTCTACTGGACTGTGTAAGAATAAACATTTCTCTTTTTAAAGCCATCCACTTGTGGTATTTCTGTTGGAGCAGCACTAGATGACTAAAACAGAAATAGTACAAGGAAGACATTTTGACATTTTGATGACATTCAGGACATCAAGGATAACACCCTGATGGCCATTCCAGTAAAACAATTCCCAAACTGCGTATTTTGTGGGCATCAGCATCAAGAACCCACTTTGGATCTGAGAGCTGGGTGTTGTAGTCACAGTCTGGTGGGGGACTAATAGCCAGTTCCCCAGAACTGCTGCTTTCAGGAGGTGTCACGGATTGTACCGTGTCCCCCCCAAAAGTATGTGGTGATTTGGCTAGGTCATGGTTCCTGATATTGTGACTTCATACCACCAAGAAGCAGTGGTGGGAGCACAGCGTGCTCTTTGGAAACTCAGAAGCTGCCAGTCCAGGGGAAGATTGACAAGGATCTTCCTCCAGACCCAACAGAGAAAGACTTCCCCTGGACTGTGACAGAATCAAATTGCTCTTTGTTATAGCTATCCACTTGTGGTATTCATGTTAGAACAGCACTAGATGACTAAGACAGGACGCCTGTCAAGCCCCCAGATGCTGCTGACCTTGATCAGGGTTTGCATCCTGATGCCATGTATGGGTCTAAATACATCTTCTGCTCTGAACACCTGGGGCCTCTGTAAAGGAAGTGGTGACCCTCAAAGCTGTGTCCATTGCAGTTGTTGTGAGTCTGCTGAGTCGATCTTCACTTCGTAGTAATCCCATGTGACAGAGTAGAACTGAGAGAGTAAAAGCCTCCCAGGTAATGCTAACATGCAGCCAGGGTTGAGGACCACTCATCAGCAATGCCAAGTGCATGATCTTTGGGCATCAGACTGACCTCTATGGTCAAGTACCTGCTCTGTGATTACAGGTCACTTATCCACAATGAGCCTCAATTTCTTCATCTGTGAATTGGAAACATACTACAGGACTGTTATATGTGAAAACTCAGATAACTAAACACAGTGCAGTACAATGGAGAAGAATGGGAAAAGATGCTGAGTTCCACCAACGTAGGTGGAGTAATTCCTGTGTTCCAGCACCCCACTAAACTTGGCACCACCTCGGAAGTCTCCTACTGCCTTGGGAGATACGCACTATCATTTATTCCCCTTTTACAATGAGGAAACCAAGGCTCAAAGAGGATGAGGGACTTACCCAAGATCTTCCTTCCAGCTAGCCAGTGGCAGGGTCAGGAGTCAAACCCAAACAGCCTGGTTTATTACTGAAGACACAAGAGCTTCCAAGAACTGGTAGTAAAGGAGGCAGGAAAGTCTGAAACATGAAAGATTTGGAGAGGAGACAGGTGCCCATTAAGAAGGTCCCTGTGCTATGGGACCAGCACTGCTAAGTCATGAGTCTATCTGAAAGCAACACCGTGGGAAGTTCTCTGCCTCATGCACGCCACATCTCCTTCCCACGAAACCCTCACGTCTGTAACTTTCAGAGACTCTCCCAGCAAAGCAAGCTTTTCCATTCTGTTCAACAAAGGAGAAATTCACAGCTACAGAGGGGATGACAGGCCCAAAGCCACACAGTCAGAGGAAGGCATGACATGAGCTGATGAAGAAGGTAAACAACTGACTCGTACTCATCCTACAAGACCCTACTGGAAAAGACCACCCCCGGCATCTAGGACTCCTGTGCACATGTCTGCTCCAGCCTCCTCACACAGGCTCCGAGGTTTAGTCCCCTGTTGGATACCAGGTTTCAGGTGCTTCTTTAAGCCCAATACCTTGACAGAGCAACAGAATCGCAGACTCATTAAGCCTTCTTGGTTTTTCTCCTTGAGAATCAAACAGACCTTGTCTTAATATTGATGGTGCTTTGTGGGAAAACATGTGAGTGGCATGCTAGTGTGTGTGTTGGTGGGGAAGGAGGAGGGGGGCTGAAGGTGCATGGGGACTGCGGGCAGTTCAGGGGCAATGCCCACACACCAAGCCAAGGCTCGAGGTGGCTCTTCAAATAACGCTCTTCACATCTTGGGGCTCTTCCCGTTCCTCAAAGCCTTTTCCCATTCTCTCTTAGCAAGTGTGCAGAGTGGGTATTGACATTAAGTGGCTTCATGACATGAACAGGCTCAGAGAGTTGATGTGGCCTGCTCAAAGTCACCCAGCTGGGATTTCAATCAGAATCTATCATCTTTATTCCCTGAGCCATACTACCTCTCTGCTCCCCAAACTTTAGGTGGCTAGAATATGGGCATCCCATCACCATATTGCTATAGTGGGTCAAGCACAGTGCCCTAAAGGGGCTCCCCAAGGTAGGGTGCTGCCTCTTCCTCTTGCTGGTTCTGTGACTGTGGACAAGTTGCTTCATCCTTCTGTGCCTCAGTTTCCTCACCTGGATAGAAACCCCTCAGGCAGCTGCTGCGAGGAAAGGTGATCAAGGGACATGACATCACTGTGGCTGACCGGCATATCATCCATGCACCTCGTGTGCCTGGAGGAAGTGGGCCATGATAGCCAACCTCCCAGCCAGAACTCAGGGCCCATTTTTGCCCCTTTCCTTCTACTCTGGGCCCCTGAATGCCGCAGGCAACCCATACTAAGCAAGTTCCGAAGAAGTCAGCTGAAGAAGCAGCCCCAGCCACCCCTATGGGATCCTCCCCACCCTACCACCTGCTTCAGGGGGCTTCGTTGTGGGTGACCATCCCTCAGCAAGTGTCAATCAAATACAGAAAACAGCCTGCAACAGGTTGGGGCCTATTTGGTTAATTCACCTCTAACCTGGTCTGGTGCCCACCCAGGCACCTCTGATTTCATTAGCATTCTGCTGAGCTATCCCCATCCACTGGACTACTAAGGCCCCTCACTCAAAAATCAGGACATGAAAGAATTTTTGTAGAGAAGAGGGGAGAAAGCACTGGATCAGGGGCAGTTGATCGTGACGGTCAGTGGTCAATTTTGAGTCTGTTAAGAAGCAGGAACATCAGTTCTGAGCAGGCCCTGACCAAGGGTGAGGTGGGTGAGGCACCTAGGCTGCAGAGTTAACGAGGCACTCATCTAAGCACTGACCAGGATGGTGCATAGCTCTTTAAATTTGGCATCCTAGGAAAATCGAGTGCCTCACACACCTCTCCCTAGTCCAGAACATGTTTCTGAGCAAAACACATAAAAGAGCTCAACACGTTAGAGGGGAGTCCAGTTCCTAGTACCAGGACCTACTCTCCTCCAGCCTCATCTCACGCCCCTGCACCCCACAAGGCTCCCACCAGCCACACTAGCCTTACTTTTGCTTCTTAGATACCACATACTGGGTCACTTCCTGTCTTTGCACTTGCTGCTCCCTGTGGCTGGAATACTTTCTCACTGCTTCACTAAGCCCAGTCTCTTTACTAGGTCTTCACCTCTCACCTTAGACACTACTTCCTTTAAGAACCCTCTCCTTAATGTCCCAGAAAGGCTTTGGGTCTGTCTACCTCCTCTGGTCTCTTCGCAATAATTTATTGAACCCGATTGGACTGTACCATCTATTTCTCTCTGTCCCTTTTCAGAGCATGTATGCTTCAACAGCACTGTCTGACATATGGTAGATACTCAGTATACTCTGGATGGATGGATGTGTGGGCGGGCGTGTGGGTGAATGGGGGTGGATGGATGGATGGATGTGTGGGTGGATGGGTGCATGTTTGTATGGATGGATGGATGACTTAGTTACACAGTGCCTAAGACCCAGGAGCTTTTTAAAGGCTCCTGGAAGACCTGAAAGAGTTGTTTGTTTTTCCATTAGTTCCAAAATGCAAAGATACAAAGGCTGCAGAAGAGTAAAACTAATAAGCAATTAATTTTTGACCACAAGTGACTGGCATGTTGAGTAGACAACCAGTCTGTTCTTAGCTGTGGGTAAAGTGTATTTGCTACCAAGTGTGTGACATAACATGACAGGGATGCTACCTCTGGAAGGGGTCATGGGCTCAGTACAGCCCCAACTGGCTTAGCTCTCCCTGCCTGGGCAGCCTCTCCTAGGCCTATGTTCAAAATCAGGCAGGGTGATGATGGCCCTTTTCTAAAACTACCTTCATAGGATCTGGTTGCCAACCTTCAGTCTAAGGCAGGGACTGCTCAGAATCTGGGGGAGCTGGACAGACCCACAGGGCCCATCACTGGGCTGATGGGAGTCCCTTACTCAGGAAGGAGAAGGGTGGGGCCTCAGTGACTTGGTTGCTGGACTTCAGTCAGTCAAGAAAGGTGTTCTCAGGCCCAGATACCCAAGGCCTCCTGGTTGCTTTGAGGGTCATAACTGAAACAGAAGGCTCTGGAGAGAGTGGCTGGGTGACCTTGGGAAAGCTATTTGACTTCTCAGAGCCTTGGTTACCTCATCTAGAAAGGTCTTCCAGGAGGATTAGGTAACACATGTGAAGTGTCTGAAGCAGGGCCCAAACTGTTAATGGAGCTCTTCACACTCTGAGCTCTACCACGTCCAGGAGCTGCCTTTTGGAGAACAGTTCTCTCCTTTCCAGGTTCAAGGGGGTTTGGGTGAAGACCCCTCCCCACGGTCCTCAGCTGATCAGCATGCACCTTCCCTTCAGCTACTGTGATTGGCTGAGGGTTGGACAGGGACCAATGACAGCACAGTGAGACTTCTGCTGGGACTTCTGGGAAAGAGACTCTGGCTTCTTTTCTGCACGGTGTGTATGAGGATGTGCCCGAATCATAGAGGGTTGTACAGGAGTGGTGAGCCTTTTGAAGAAGGAGCCTAGGGGAGGGAGAGTGGAACCAAAACACAAAAATGAGAGCAAAAAGCAGAGAACCCAGAGGCCATTGTTTTAAGCCCTGGACCAAGTCATACCTGAAGTCTTGGTTTGGCTTAAGCTCACTGGGGCTGCTTTTCTATCACTTACAAGTGGTAGTCCTGACTGGCACACCACTCAGCCCCAAATGTACCTGGTCTCTTGCCTTGCCCTGGCAGAACTAAAGTAGTGTGGCCCCTGTTCTGGACGCTCCCAATCCCAGTCTGCCATGAGCACAGTGCCACACAGAACTGTGGATCTGCCATGGGAATCCTACCCCTTCTGTTTCCAGACACACCCTGCCCCATGGGCTGGTCATAGGTCCCTCTCCCAAAAGCTTGGGATGCTTTTAACTACAGTCTTGCACAGTGGGAAGAGTAAGGGTAGGAACACTGGAGCTCAACCTCCGTTTGAATCCCACCTCCATCAAGTGTGGGCTGTGCAGCCTTGTGCTGGTGACTCCTCCTCCTGAGCCCTGGAGGCCTCTAGGCTTCTCCTTGGTGGCACTTGCCAGCACTGTAATTAATTAGTAGTCTGTATCATTATCGGTTAATTGCCTGTCTCCCCTGTTACCTGCGAGCTCCCCAAGGGCTGAGGTGTTGATGTCTGCCCAGTGCCAGCACAGAGTAAGAGTCTAAAGAATGTTACGACGAATGAATGAAGGAGCTTCTGTTTCTTGTCTGTAAAATGGAAATGTTGATACTTTTTGATAGATGGCCACGTGTCTCACATGCTTAGTCTATAGTGAGGATCTCCTAAGTGGGAGTTTTTTTTTTTTTTAAATTATTTTTTTTATTGTGAGTGAATGAAAATGTACACTCCCATATAAATTTGCATGCTCACCTACATGAAGCTCCCCTTGCTCTCCCTGTCTGGTGACAGCACACCCTTCATCTCTGCTCCATATATGGCCTAACCTCCCGGTAGTTTTCTATCCCCTCCTTTCCACCCACTCTCCTTCCTTCAGTAAGAGGTCAGCAGGATGATATCCTGTAGATGCGTAGAACCATAAAGTGCCCACAAGGTATGGTCACTCTGCGTGGCCAAGTCCGTTGCTGTCCGAAGAATTGACCTTCATTATGATTTACGGACAGGGGCAGCATCAGGGCCAGGGGCCATGCTCCCAGGGGAACTCAAAGGCCCTTGGACATCAATTGCGGTCTTTCAGTGGAGATCTCAGGGTGCACCCCTATTCATTCTTGTGTTGCCAGTGAGACTCAATTTTCTGAGCTCTATCGTGGCTGTCACTGGTGGTGGCAGGGCACCATCTGGTTCTTCCAGGCCTGAGTCAATGTAGCGACCCAGTCACATGGATCTCTCTGTCTTCTGGGTTCTCTTTCCCCCATGTCATTTTGGTCCTCAGAGATCGTCTGATCTTGTTGAGTTGGGACCATTTGCTGTACCCTCAGATGGCAGCTTGGCAGCTTTTAAGACCCTAGATGCCACTCACCAATATGAGGTGCAGTGAGCCCTCACTGGCAAAATGCTGGTTGTGCCAACTGGCCTCGATTTTGCCTGAGAGCATGGTCCCCGGCCTACCACCAACTGGGACATTTTTTATTGTTATAAAAGGAGTTCCTGTATTCAGTGACTCTACCCAAAGTTGTCACTTTCAGGGGTAGGGGGACAGGAAGGCATAGCCAGTGGGGGAGAGAAAGATGGAGGCAATGGTCTGAGGTCTTCTTGGCAGGGCTGGAAACGGTGAAGACAGAGCCTTTCCCTTGGGGCTGTTCCCAGCACTGCTCTGGTGGCCCAGGCTTTGTCTGCTGTACCAAAGGCTGGGAGGGGCTGAAGATACCTCAACAGCCCACTACGGTGGGGCTTAGCCGCCACTGAGGGGGGGTGGAGACACTGCATGCACCCCCACCTCTCTCTGAGCTGTGCCAACAGACAGCAGAAAAGAACTCCAGGCTGCTCACACAGCCTCACCCAAGGGTGGGACTGGGAGTGGAGGGACCAAGCTTTTGCCTTAATATGGAGCTAGTTAGAGTCCTGACAGTTCCCTGTAGCCACTCTGGGGAGAAGAGGGTCCTCAGGGACCAGTAAGTTCTGCCTCTCAGGAACCCACACATGAAGTGCTAATAATAGCAATGGCAGTAATAATAACAGCAGTTACCTCAGCACCAGCTGCTTCAGTGTACTGGTCCTATGTGAAATACTTCCTGTTTCATCACATCCTCCCAACTCACACCTGTAAAGCAGATGTTGTCATCATTCCCACTTCACAAATGGATAAACAGGCTCCAAGAGAGGAAGGTCCTTTCCCTGAGCTGACCTGACAGCGTCAGTCTAGACAAAGCCTAGGCGCCAACATGGGTCAGTCTGACTCCTTTGGCCCTGCCCTGGAGCCCAAGGGCCCCCAGGAGGTCATTGGCAACAATCCTTTTGGCTAACAACTATCCTGACCAGGACCCCTGCTTTCTCCTCAGGGACCTGCCTGTACCCAGGGGAAGTCACAGAGGAAAGTTTGTGGCACTGAAGACAGCCCCCATGCCAATCAACTGCTGTTGTTCCCTCTTTTGAAAAAAGCAGCAAACATTTCTCCACAATCCTCAGAAAGACCAGGAAGCTCAATCAGCAGGCCCCACGGAGCCCTAAGGGTCCTGTGCCGTGGTCCTGAGCTGGTCTCTGGGGACCAGAGGGGATAAATTCCACCTTTGACCCCTCTGAATGAGGCTGACTTGGCTCTCCTTTCTTCCTTGCTCCCTGACTGGGACTCCAGCCCTGTGCCGTCCACGCTGTCCCCAGACCCATTATTCACTTAGACTTCCATCTGGTTCTGGTTTCAGGGGGTGGAACGGGGAAGGGTTTGGGGGTGAAGCCTCAGGAACTGGCACCCGATGGAGATAAACCTGATACATTTCCTTCTGTTCTTGCAGCCCCGAGCTCCACGCATTCCCCTCTGCCATCTGCCTCCACAAACCCCAGGGCTACTTTATCATTGCAGAACTTGCCTCTGATGGCTGTCTGGACATCCGGGACAGAGATCAGTGTTCCCATGAGTGCAAACTACATGTCTAAACCAGCTTTGCCAGAGTCCAGGGACTACTGATCGAGTGTGCATATAAGTGTCTGCACATGTTCAGACATGTGTGTGTGTGTGTCCTAGACATGCAGTAAGAATCCATTTGTACTCTCTGTGAGAGCACATCTGAATATCTCAGTCTTCTTCCCTGAGCCATTTTATCTATAGACATTCTAGAAGTTGTAATTAATCCCTAATTTGAATTTCTTAACCTCAAATGCCACATGATAAAAATAGTTGTGCTATGTTTTATAGATAGCATTTGTCAGGAGATTATACATGGTTGCAAACTGTGCCATGTAAAATAAAGTAGGATGCCGCCTTCTGCATGAGAGCAGCAGTCAGGCTCAGCCACCAGCAGGCCTGGGCTGCAGCAAACCAATGGGACTCTTCCAGTGGCAGACCCCAGGTCACCAGGCATGGCTGAGCTGTGGGGTCAGGGCAGAGGGTTTGGGGCCTATTGGAGGAGTCCAGGGGACTAAATAGCCTGTCTTGTTTTGGACTGCAGAGTTAAGTACCAGCAAAGGCCACCATGGCAAACTCCAAGGACCTGGAGCTCACTAACTAATCTCAGCTCCTCTTTCTGTGGGGCCTTAAGAAACATCTTCCTCAGTTTTTCTATCTGTGAAAGGGGCTGGACAGCTCTGAGCTATGCATCTGCCATCCTCCCAAGTGTCAAGGAGAGTGACAAAAAAAATGAATTGGCATTTACTGAGCACCTATGGGGCAGGGGCACTCACTGATCTCATCAACTCCTCTAAACAACCCCAAACTCCAGGTACTATTATGATGCTCCTTTCGCAGGTGAGGGATTTGAGGCTCAGCGAGATAATGAGATAACAGCATTTCCCCCAAATCACCCAGAAAGGGGGAAGGCCAGGGCAGGAATGCTGACAGCAGCATATCCTGCCTCTGAGAAGGAAGTGGCCTTCTGATGGCAGGAACCCCCAGGAGCTCTCTAGGGCGACTCTCTATTTCTATGCCTGCGTCAGCGGTGTGCTGTGCTGGGGAAAATGGGGACGGTCCTTGTCCTTGGATGCCCCTCGGCCTACATGGGTCAGATTGCAGCTTGGGTTTCTGTACAGCAACCCCTGTTCCCAGGGTGTTGGATCTTCTTTCCCTTCCCTTTCTGAATGAGCCTAGAGAAGCTGAGTGAGCTCAGAGCGACCCCAGCTTGGGTGCCTGGGGCCACGACAGGTGGGAGACACAGGCTCACCACCACGATGCCATCATCACATAACCCATCTTTCTGTGCCTCGGTTTCTTCATCTATAAAATGGAGCAATAAGGTTACCTCTTAGGGTGTCTGGGAAGATGCAATGAGATGACCCATGCAGAATGCTTAGCACACAGTAGGTGCACAATAAGTGGTCCTGACTGTCAGGATCATGGTGATGATGATGGTGATGAAGGTACACACACTTATACCTGTTCCCACCCTAGTCACTCAGCTAAACTGCCTTGACTCTCCCACAGCACCCCAAACTCCCTCCACTCTTCAGAGGATGCAGAATTTGCAGCCC
Organism: Heterohyrax brucei; assembly: GCA_028571685.1. Lineage (NCBI taxonomy): Eukaryota > Metazoa > Chordata > Mammalia > Hyracoidea > Procaviidae > Heterohyrax > Heterohyrax brucei. The sequence goes on along the minus strand of CM053150.1, from coordinate 81,490,154 downwards.
ATCCATCCAGGATGGCTTTCCTCATCTTGTTAATGGATCTGTTAATGACATTTCCATCTCAGAATCTTTGCAGACCCATGGCACACAGCCCTGGCATTGGGCATGTGACATCATGAATCCATCACCTTATGGCTGCTGACTCACCTCTCTTCCCGCATTTTCCCGCCTTGCTACTCAGCAGCCACCCTGCAGATGGAGGGTTAGTGAGTCCAAAGCTGGCTCTGGCTCTGAACAGCTCCTAGACCCAACCCTCCCCAGCTCAGACCCTGGATCTCTGAGATGGTCTAGCTCTCAGAACTGCTGGGCCAGGGTCAGACAAGGCAGGGCAGCTGTACGGGAGCCGTGTCAGTCAGACCAGCCCAGGGTTCTCAGGACACCCAGGACACAAGTGCTGCCCTGAGTCAGCCACTGGCTTACCCAGCTGTCAGGAAACACATGTTCACTGAGGGCCACTGGAAAAGGCCTGAGTGCTCTCTGATCCTCCACCCCCAAACCCTGCAAGACCTGCAGAACGCACCCCGACCCTCCTAATGCAAAAGGCACAAAACTCTAATAAGGCTTTTCTCCTTCTCACCCCGCTGCTCCTGGAACAAGCCAAACCTTTCCCACCTCTGAGCCTTGGCATCTGCTGTTCCCTCCCCCTAAGCCCCCTTCTCCCACCTCTTCTTATCATTGACTCCAACTCATCCTCTGGGTCCTTCCTCCAGAAGCCTACCCTGAACCTCCAGACCAGGTCGGGCCCCAGGATCTGTTGTCATAGTAGCCCTGATGTCTCCTTTATAGCAGGGACCCAGCGCAGGGCCTGGCACAAATTAGGCACTCAACCAATGTTTGTGGTAGGAAGGGAGGGAGGGAGGCATCACAGGCTGCCTCCCCCGGCTCTCCTCCCTAGAGAGAGAAGCCAACCCCTTAAAAAAGCAGCCCGCCTTTGACTGTGGCTCCACCCAGCCTCTAATTCCCTGCAACAGCCACAGTTTTCTTTAAACAACGGCCCTGCTTTCAGCCAGCATTAGATCTTTGCCCTTTTTTTCCTTCCCAGTGAAACCAGAGTAGTCCGTTTTTACTTCTTGTCTCCAGCAATTTCCCTCTTTGGGCCTTGACACTCTCCTCACCGAGAGGATGTGGTGGTAGGGCGGCTGGCCCTCCAATTAAAACATGATGTCTCTCAGAAACACGAGATGCCCAAAGATCGGGGTGGGGGCCCTCCCCGGCTCCTACCCCTACTCAGACCCTTCTAGCACAGCTAGATCCAGAGCCCTCCTGCCTGGCTGAGACACGGGCCAAGGTCTGCACAGGTGTGTCCTGGAAAAGCAGTTCTGGAGAGAGGACTGTCCTCAGGGTACTGCTGACGGTTCAGGACAAGAACTAGCAAGACAGGAAGGGGGCAGTTCCTCCCTAGCAGGGCCTGAGCCCTTACCAGGACACTGAAGCTCACGGCCATCTGGACAGCCAGATTATGAGGTGTTATACTTGGGCTCTGGGAATCACTGCATATTTCCTGGGTAACCTTGGGCAAGTCACTTTGCCTTCCTGAGCCTCAGTTTTCTCATCTGTACAATAGGGATAATGCTTAACTTCCCTCCTAAGGCTGCTGGGAGCAGGCTGACAGTGAGGGCTGGATAAGAAATAGCTGCTAGCCTTTGTGTTCAGCTCCATGCAGTTAAAAACCAGGTATGGCCTGCTGAGAACCCCAGCCAGCCTGCCCCAAGACAACACACACATGCATTCCATGACTGAGCCAATGAATGAATTGTACCTAGTTTTCTTGGACTGAAAGAGCAGGGCAGATCTTAGGAGGTGGGGTACACAGACTTTAACACTCAGTCTCTTAAGGGGAGGCAGGAAGGTCCCTTTTCTGTGGCTTTATCATGAAGGGTAATGGAACAAAGTGAATATCTGTCTTTCCTTCCAACTTTGGGATGTTTTTCTGGACTTTACTTCCCAGTGGGGGATACAACCCTTCCTTTTTCAGGTGTGAGGCCAGAACACGATACTTGAATGGATGTCCTTTCCTCTTTGAGCTTGGGAGATCATGATTAGATCCTGGAGAAGGACCCACAGTTCCTTGCCCCCTACCTTGGGAGACCTCTGCATTCAAAGGCCCCTCTGGCTTCTATGCCCACAGGGTTAGCAGTGGGGACCTCCAGGGGCTACCTGGCTTTAATGAGGGTAGGATGAGCCTTCTCTCCCTTGAGTTGAACCCATCCCATCCTGCCATCAGCTGTAGACTGGAAGCCCTCTGGGGGCAAGGGTTGTGTCAGATCCACTTTTGAAAGCTTACTGCCCTGAGTCCAGGATTTGCACCTCTGTACTTCAGTGCATGGTGAAAAGAATGGCAGCTCTGATGCTCCATACCTCACTTCTACACCTGCTGTGTGACCTCGGGCAAGTCACTTAACCTTTCTGAACCTCAATTTCCTCAGCTATATTCATAATAGATGTCCTTTCTGAACACTTCTCACGTGCTCACACCGAGCACTCTACTTCCTTCACCTCACCAAATCTTTAAAGCCAGCCTACATGATACACAGAAGAACTCAGTGAGAAGGCACTTGCCTGCCAAGGTCATACAGCTGGTCAGGGGCTTGGCCAGGACTCAAATCCTGACCTCTGGTTTCCCGTACTCTTGACCATACTGCCCCTGAAGTAAAGGACTGTGACAATCCACGCCAGGGAAACTGTCCCCTTGCAAACAGACTCTCATATTACCGGTTATCACCAGCAAGAAGAAAGCAGTAAAAAGCTGATTTGGAGGAGAAGCAAGAAGGGATGCTCTCAGCTCTCGAAGAGCACAGGAAGGGGGCCAGAAGAAGAGCAGGAGTGGGATGCCAGCCACTCCAAAGGGCTCTGCACCCTCCTGGGGTGGGGGCAAGCCAAAACCTGAGCCCACCTCGGCCCAGCCGCCTGCTGGCTGGACCGGCCGCCTGCGGCACCATCTTGACAGCATTAGGGGGCTGCTGTTAACAGATGTTTTCTGTTATGTGTTATTTGTTAGTCTAATGAAAGGAGGTGCACTTGCCTCGATTTCAAGACCTCAGTGTTCTGCAGGGGTTTTATATGGGAGGCCAGCATGGAGCTCTGGCACAGAGAGGAGGAGGCCACGAGGCCCCTGCCAGGCGCGCCTGGCGGCTCCCGCTTTGATTCCAAGGTTTGCAGCCATCCGCATGGTAATTCCAGCTCTGGTTAAATGTCATTTGTAATAACACCATCTCTGGTGTGTAAATGTCTGTGCCCACGGTAAGAGGAGAGGCCTCAGGGGGAGGTTGGTGGGTCAGGGATGGCTGGAAGGGAGGATGGGGGGAGCGGGTGGCCAAAACTTGGGGCAAGGTGGCTGCCCCAGGGACAGCGGACACCCAACTCTGGACAAGCCTGAAGGGGAGCACTTGGGGCGAGTCTCATGGGTGCTGCAGGGTGAGTGGATTGGGGTGAGGCATTTTAATCAGTCCCCCAGGTGAGTCTAATGCAGGCAGCTCTGGGACCATACCTAGACAAACTCAGAGGCATAGCAGAGAGGAACAGGCTGGTGGGATGCTGGGTGGGGGCTTTTCCAGTGACATGAGTGACAGGGACCCCAAGCTCAGAAGTGAGGCTTCAGCCCCTTCCCTCCTGCCCCTGCCAAGCCTCTGCCACAGGGGATGGGGATGCATAAGAGGTAAGAAACAGAAATGTTCCCTTCTGGCAGTGCCCCTATCATTCCACCCCTTGGGCTGCCTTAAGTTAGTATACAGCATTCAGTGAATGCTGCTGGCTGTTCGATAGTAATCCTTTCCTGGACCTAGCAGTGAGGTTCAGACAGCTTCTGCGCGGTTAGGAGTCTGAGGACACTAGAACTCAGAGCAGCTCCTTCTCCCGCCTGTATGCCAGCTCTCCCCCACCTGTGCCCCAAAGAGGATAATGTTCAAAGAGGACAGACTGAGGAGGATGACACAGAGTTCACTCTACAAGAAGCCTTTGGAGTATGTATTCTTGGTGACATTCACCCTTTAATGCACATAAAAATCACTGGGCGGACCCTGCTGAATGCAAACGCCCATGTCAGGATCCTAAAAGGCCAGGATTCCATAGTTCAGGGCACAGACTGAGACTATGCTTTTTTTAAATAGATTGTTTTTCATTGTGTTTTAAACAAAAGTTTACAATCACAGTTTCTCATACAAAACCTACACACACTTTGCCACGTGACCCAACTACTCTCTCTATACTGTGACAGCACTCTCCTTCCCTGTAACCCATATTTCTCAGGCCCATTTAATCAGCTCTTGTCCCCTTCTGTCTTCTCATCCCACTTTCAAGCTGGAGCTGCCCAGTTAGTCTCCAGATCGGCCCAAGCCAAGAAGCACACTCTTCACCCGCATCACTTTATGTCTTACAGATCAGTTCAGTCTTTGTCTGACAGGTTGGCTTCCAGAAGGATTTCATTTCTTGGGTAACAGAGAGTCTGGCAGCCATGTCATCTGGGGAGCCCCCCGTCTGTCAGGCCATCAAGTCTGGTAAGACCATGCATTTTAAGTAGCTCCTCAGGTACCTCGTGACTCCCAGGACCACATTTAGACAACACGGATGGTCCAATCCTCTTGTTTTGCAAATGGGGATACGGAGGCTCAGACCAGGCTCAGACAGGATGTGCCCTGAATTGCAGTGCTGGGTAAGGCAAGGTGGGAAAGCTATTCCTGACTCCCAGTCTGGGAGTCAGCAGCAGTGCCACAGGAGGCGACACGCCCTCAGATGTCAAACCTCAAGCAACGGAGGTACTTGCTTTGCTCTGGGGTAGATGGTCCCTCTGTGGAAGCTTCTCTGTCTCAGAACTTCTGTGCCTCCTTCTACTTCCCCTGTCCCACACCTAGAGCCTTCTGTGAAGCGTGAAATTTCCCTAGCTGCCCTCTGCCCACCAGCCAGCCCCTTGGGTCACCAGGTCCCAGCTTCCTGGCCTCTCCATCACATCACCACTACTCCTTTCTAATCTCCACTGTCCCCCAAAACTGGAAAGTCCCAGCTGCCCATCCCATATACATACAGAAAAACAGCACCAAAGACAAAGAGGGACCAAAAATACTTTCCAGAGCCTGTTCCATTTTTAGGACACAATAAAAGACATCATTAGCCGCCCATCAAGGGCCCTGTGTGGCCTGCATCCTGTCATCCCTGAGGCCCATGGAGCCAGGCTTCCCAGATGTGGAAGGGCCACCAGGCAGGGCAGCAGACATGGGCACACAGCAGCGAGAGTCACTGGGGAATCAATGCTTTTTCCATCTTTTAGAACCCTTTTTTCCCAGGACATCTTGAGAGTCTGTGGCTCCTGGGTTCCAGCCAGAGCCTGCCCTGCCGCTGCTGTGCTCAGCAAACCCCCACGTTCACGGAGGCCACGGCCTCTTTCTGGGCAGCTGTGGCCGGCTCGGCCCCTCCTGTGCTGCGGATCCCGCAGCACCACTTCCCTGCCCTTGAGCTACCGCTCTCTTCTTCCTCTCAGGCCCTACCGAAACCCCACCACGGCCTCCTTTCCTCTGCCCAGAATTCACGGGAGCCAGGTGAGGTAATTCCCTCCAGCCTCCCTCTGTCCGAGCAGGAAGCTCCCACCGCTCTCTGCTGCTCACCACCTCGTAGAAGGCACTTACTCCCTGGCCTACACCCATACAGATAAGTCCACCCACAAGCTGCCCACAGCCACCGGCCCACCGGGAGCCAGGACTTGGGAATTAAGGCTCGGTGCTACTTCTGACAGGGCATGTGTGTGTGACCATGGGGGTGTGTGTGCGTCTGCGGTCTGTGAGACATGTGGTCCCCAAATGCCAACCCACAACCAAGTTTGCACTGACCTGTGAATGAGCAAAATGGGAGTAATTAGCGAGGTTTTTGTCAAGCTAAATCAAGTCAGTCTTGAGGGCTGTCTCTCTCCTCAGAGATGATGACAAAAGAGTCTTTTTTTGAATGTTAGGATGGAGCCAAGGAGATCATAGCTGTGAGTAATGGCGTTTCTTGGCAAAATTTTAAAACTGGCTACTCTATGCCAGTTCCTCTGAGTTCCTGGAAATGTCATTGTGGCTTGAAATCTGAAAGTATGGAAACTCCAAAGCTAGATTCTGAGCCTTCAGGACCGGCAGTAGGAGCCCCTGATGTGACACGCAGTCAGTGCTCAGAAAATGATTACGGAATGAATGAGAGCCTAGAGGAAGTGAAGGCAGTGTGGGGCGGGAGCGATTCACTGTTTCACAAAGACCTTGACAGCTCCCCAGAGTCCCAGGCAGCTGGAGAGAGCCCTGTGGAGGGTGAATGAGGCCATTCGATTTGTTTCTGGGAAGCAGGTATGGGGGACCCAAAACTCATTTGCACAGCTTCAGTGCCCCCACCCTTACCCCGCAAAGCCGGTCAGTTCCAGGCCTGCCAGGCCTGACCTGTCACCCAAGCCAGGCCGCTGAGGTTATTGAGGACATCCATCTCCTGGCTGCCCCACAGCCCCCCGAATGTAGCCTAAACTTGCCTGGGGGTGAATATCCCCGGTCTGACAGCACCCAGGATTCCCAGGGATTCAGGACCAGCTTTGGACACTGTTTAAGGGCAGACACTTTAGACTAGGAAATGAGGTCTAACAATTAAGTTTGAGAACTTTATCCTAGAAAAAGTGCTACATTCCTCATTGCTGAATATCACTACAGTCACCTTTGAAGTATTCCCCTTGGGAAGCTATGCACGGACACCAGAGCCTAGCCCACTCTTTGGAGAAATTTTGGAACTCTTTTTCTGAAATGGCCATCAGAGCTATTGTCATGTTACCCTTGATGTCCTAAATGTCATCAAAATGACTTCCTTTCAATGTTTTCTTTATCTATGGGTAAAGAAGTCATTGGGGGCCAGATTAGGTGAGCAGGGAGGGTGTTCCAGTACAGTTATTCATTTACTGGCTAAAAACTCCCTCACAGGCAACCAGAAACTTAAGTTTGCAAACTTGCTAGTGTGCCACTGTGCACACTGGCTATTCCAGAAAGAGTCCCAAAATTGCTTTAAAGGGTAGACGAGGTGCGAGCTCGGTGCATAGCTTCCCAAGGGGAGTACTTCCAGAGTGACTGTAGTGATATTCGGCACTCAGGTATGCAGCACTTAGAACAATTATTTTCACAGACTTCACTTTCATAGGCCTGGGCTAGAATACTGGCTCCCGTGGGAATATCTCTAAGCCTCAGTTTCTCTTACCATAAAATGGGGATAATAAAAGGACCTACTTCACACAGTTGGTGGGAAGATAACCCAGGATGACACACGAAGTCCCAGCCAGATACACGATAAGAACTAGGTTAATATACCTCTGTCACTGGCCACTCTCACTCCATCCCACGTCCCTTCCACCCCACTCCCACAGCCTCCAAATCCAGGGCAGCACCTTGGCCAGGCTCCGACACCAGGGCCCCCTTTGCAGGATGTGTTCAAGGGAAGCACTGCTTTCTCCTCAGAATTCTCTAGGGTCCACGTTTGCCCTGGGCCAGCTGCTGTCCCTTCTGGTCTGTGACACCACCGAAGTGTCCCAACTTCTGCCTTGTTCAGTCTGACTTCATGTCCCTGCCACGGACCAGCCACAGAAAACTCTTCTTTTCTGTATCTACCCACTTAGAAATCCCAACATGCATACAGTGTCCGTCCCAACAGCCCTACCGTGTAACAGCCCTCAGGGCCCACCTCCCCCTACCCTCCGCAGTCACCAGAAGAAACTTTGGGCTGAGCCTCCCCAACAACCAGGCAAGGCTTCCCCTTCCCCATTCCTTCAGCTCAAACATATACTGAACTGTGCAGGAGAGAGGCTTGGACTTGGGATCCGGAAACAAATCCTACCCCAGTCTCCCTAGCAGCAAGACTCTGGCAACCGCTGGCTCTGCCTGACTCACAAGGCTGCTGTGAACATCACAATGAGCTATAATAGAGACGGGCACCTACTGTGTCCCAGGCACAGTGCTTGGCACCTTACATCCACACAGGACTCACCATGCCTCTGTGTGGGCACCACTATTCCTCATTCCCACTTCACAGATGGCAACACTGAGCCTCAGGGTACTTTCTGAGCTCAAGGGCAGTGCGTGCACACATGCTATCACTGCTGTTCCAAAGTTACTTTTCCAGAGTCTTCTAGGAAGTGACAGTGACAGCTCCAGCCCTGTTGAGCTTCTGCCCACAGGAAACGGTCCTTGTCGGGGCTCAGGTCAGTTTAAGACCCTGGCATCAGGTTCCAAAGCTTTACTCAGATATTCCATCAGATACAGAAGCAAGGCCACCCTAGAGCCATGAGCAGTGAGCTGTACAGCAAGTGCCCTTCCTGATGACAAAAAGCCAGAGGCAGTGTTTGTTGAGTGGATACTGGAAGTAAAGAGTGAAAAAGAAGAGTGTGCCGTCAAAGGGAGGGGAGAGCAGACAGAGTTGCAGAGAGGCAGGTATTCAGAGTTTTATATAGTAAATTGGATTGTAAACTTTCACTTAATCACAATTTAAAAAAATTAAAAAACAAACGAACCAGAGACAGAGACCATCATCCTAGACTTTACCCTGTGAGATCCAGCAATTCTGTAACTAAAGCCTCCCAGCTGGTTCTCCAGCCTCTCACTTGTGTACCCCCACTCCACACTCTCTGTCCCCCCTCGCATCTGCCAAGCATCACCTTCCAAGACTCAGACTTCAGTCACTCTACATCCCTGGGAGACGGGGACCACCGGAGACGTTTTCTAAGCCGGGGTCAAATCATAAAGCACAACCAGGAAAGACCTCACAAACTCCCAGGTCCTGTTTTCTACTGTGCCGATGGGCAACAGTGAGACCTTGGAAGGGACATGACATGTCCACGGTCACACATGGAGATAGTAGCAAACACCAGGACTTGAACCTGGGCATTTTACTCCAAGTCCAGTGTTCCTTTGCTGTAGATGACTGCGTCTCCATCAAGAAACAGATAAACAGGGAGGGAAGAAGGGACAATAAGCCCCTCTTTAAAAAACCTGGGTCTGAAGAAATCATTTTGTCTCCTTCCCCATCAGCCCTGCTACTGCCGGCCTCCTCCTATCTGAGCAGGTTGACGGCTGGGGGTGGGGTGCGGACAGGAAGCAATGCTTGGCAGTGGGCTCCTCATGTGGCTTTAGGGGGATGCTTGATTCTACATATAGCTCTTGGATTTCATGGGCTAGTGATTTTTTTTTTTCAATTTAAGGAATGAGTGTAGGATTACCACCATCTAATTTTACCAAGTAAGGATATTAAAGTAAAATGGTCTTCAGCTGAGTATCACTGTTATTTCACAAAAGAAAAGAAGGTCAACACTTTCAAAAACATCAGTACAGTGGAGGCAGGTTAAAAATTGAAAGCAGGTTTGACCTTCTCTTAAAAATCAGTGGTCCCTTAGGCCCTCCACTCCAGATCCTCTGGCCCTGTGTCCCTATTGCTAGCTCAGGGGAGGCGCAGGTCCTGCTTCCGAAATGAGATTCACTCTACCCCTCACCTCCATTTACACAGCAGTTGTCACGGCTGCCTGAGAAGGCCAAAGCCCAAGCTCCCAGGCCTGGACTCCAGCTGCCACAACTCGGCCTGTCCCTTACACCGCAAAGACTCAGTGTCCCCAGTCTCCGGAAAGTGGATCTGCTCCATCCTGCCTGCAGCGCATCCTAAGGTTTTCTGAAACAGGTACCAGCCTTGAACAATGGCCAGGGGGGGCGTCACCCTGACTGGCTCTGGGGGATTTGTTTATTTTCACAGTGTGTCCACAGTCCCTGTTTCCGCCCTGCCCACAGGAGGGAATGCTTTAAAGAAAATCTCAGTTCTTAATGTGGTTTCTTTTGTTGTAAGTCATCTCAAAGGCAGCAAACGAGGGTTTATTTTCCTAACGTGCTTGGCATAGCTCAGCAGCCCAGCTCAGACCTCAGCGTTTGATTTGGGAGGAACTCGAGACCCCAGTTTGTTCTGAGTCACCGATGAAGCCACAGCCTTCCCGGCCAGTTCCGGGGGGGAGTCTGGTCTGGGAAAGTCATTGGCAGGAATAGACTATGTCTACCCGTTGGCTTGGTGAAAACAAAAGATTTTCTTAAAATCTTTTTGTTTGTTTGTTTCCTTAAATTTTAAGTGTGCTAACCTTGCAGGCTGAAAATACATCAGTTTTCTGACACAGTCATTTCACCATGAATCCTTACGGCTCTAACAGGACACACCCATCTCTCTTTGGTGTGCATCTCTTTCTTTGGATTCCGAAAACAACCCCAAAAGCCACAGGCTGACCCACTTCCAAGTATGCCAGAGCTCCTGCGGGTCCAGGACTTGTGGACACGCCAGCCCGCGGCCCATGATGGTGGCATGGAGTCTTAAAACCAGAGGCTGGTTTGTCCCCTTTGGAAAGGTGATGTGGGCTGGGCTCACCCTCCTCCCCCATCTTTGGAAACTTCAAGACTTGGAGACCCGCAGTTAGCAGCAGAGGGATGGATGTCTGCCCTGCATCCTCCTCCTTTCACCTCTCCCTTTCAGGCCAGACCTAGAAAGAGGGATTCTCACAGAGCAGGGGTGAGGGGTGAACAGTCACACAACATTCCAGCTCCCTCTTCAGGAAACAGTGCTTGGCAGCAGGCTCCTCATTTGGCTTTAGGGGTATACTTGACGCTACACACAGCTTTTAGATTTCATGGGCTAGTGATTTTTTTTTTCTTTTTCAATTTGAGGAATGGGCATAGGACTACTACCTTTCAGTTTTCCCAAGTAAGGATATTAAATTAAGATGACCTCCAGTATCACTGTTATTTTGTAAAAGAAGGGAGTGTTTCACATTTTAAAAAGCAGAAAAGATATAATGTCAAACACATAGAATCCTTTAAACTGGATTTCTTAGCTTCATGATAAACTCTCCAAATTGTCCACATTTTTCTCATTTATCAAAGCCTACAGAATATCTTCCTGGAGGCCAAGAAGCACTGAGCTGGATCTGTGGCCGTTGAGGTCCACACAGGGTTTCCAAGGTGGGAGTCAGCCCATGATTGCCTCGGTGACCCCAGCCTTACGTCCTTCACAAATGAAGGGAAGGAGTTGCCTACTCTGAGTCCAGTGACTGACTGTTGTCCTCAGGCTCTGTCCCACTTGACGCCACACACAGCATGTCCCTTGTCTCCAAACGCACCTGTGCTTGGGGATTCTCAGGGTTCTGAAGCCACTCCTCAGGAAAAGGCCACCGGGACTCATGGGCTCGCATGGAGGGTAACAGAGCACAGGCACTCTCACGTCCCAGCTCACACTAGCTGTCCTGGGATTCCAGGGGAGAACCTCCCTTCAGAGACCTTCTTCTGCACCGTGCTGGGAAGAAGCAAAGGTTTCCACCATTTCCCTGGTTGGGGGTCAGGGTATAAAAGGGCATCCCACCCCGGGCTAGGATAGGGGTACAGATGCCTTGGTCTCCTTTCTTCCTCCCCATCATTTCTGTGTGGTCTTCCTTTTTCTCCCGGCCCCATCCCTGCCCCCTTTTCTTTTGTTTGTCTCCCTTCTTTCCCTTCACCTTCCATTTGTTTCTCCTTCTCGCCCCACATGTAGCGAGGATCCACAAGTATCAAGGAAAAAAAAAAACCCATGAAGCTCATTGCTGTCGAGTCGATTCCAACTCATAGTGACCCTACAGAGTACAACTGCCCAACAGAGTTTCCAAGGAGTGCCTTTTGGTGTGCAGATGTAGCACTTAACCACTACACCACCAGGCATCCAGGTAAAATAAGAGACCTCTTTCTATGCCGGGTGGTGAGGGAGGCGCTGAGCTGCTCCTCCCAAGAGGCCCAAGCTCCTCTACTGACCTGTGGCTAGTTTTCATCTCTGGTCACAGCCTTTACCATCGCAGCACAGATCTAAGCCCCGACTCCCAGGAATGGATCTGCCCACTTCCTTTCTCACTCCAGAGGGTGAAGAGAGTTGGCAGTCCGCAGGGCTGGCAGGCAGTGGATGCTACTTAGCTGGTCACAGTGATTGCCTGTGAGGGAGCCAGGGCTTACACCTCAGCCACAGGCAGCCGCACCAAATGCACTGCAGGCTGGAGGTGCTCCTGAAGGTGGGCGGTGAAGTGCAGGCATGTATCAGGCCTGTGCCCAGCAAAAGCACATGCTCCCGGGCATGGTTTCAGACTAGGCTGCAGTCACCTCAGCTTCCCCTGCACTTCCTCTCATCTGAGAACCCAGAGGAAGCTAGCTGGGCATCCCTAAGCCCTGGAGGCTAGTACAGGGGGTACGCATACCCAGGGGCAGTATGAAGGCTGCTGCAGTCAGGTGAGTTTACTCTGGAAGGTCCCAGCACCTCCAGCAGCCCAGCCTACCCCCCAGAACTGGAAAATACAGGCAGGAGTCTCTTCAGGTGGACTCTTTGGCTGAGATGGGGCGCTACCCCTCCTCAGGATGGGAGTGAACTGCTGGACTTGGTCTGCCCCTCCCCTTACCCACCCTCTCACACACAACTGTCCAGGGCTGGCTGGGACCTTTGCTTTGTCTCCCTCTTCAGAGCATCCCTTCTCCCACCCCTACTTCTTACCAACAGCTCAAGATTCTGTTTGACTTTTTAAAAAAGCCACTTGGGTGGGTTGTTTGTTTTCAAAGCCCCTTCCTGGTGACCTTTAACCTCAGAGGGTGATGAGAGGCCTGACTGGCTCAGGCAGAGAGCCTTCAGGGCTGGGCCACCAAGCTTAAGAAGCTGCTCTGTAGGGGCAAGCTTGCAGGACTGGGCAGACAACCCCACTTGAGCCAAAGACCGACTAGGATCTTGAGGGAGCACAGACTTTGAACACCATCAGCGTGATGAGAGTCAAGTCCCTTTGCCACTCTGAAGCATCAGTGTCTCCATCTGTAACATGTCAGCAATCTTACTCACTGCCCGGGCTGTCTGGGGTTAGGTGAGGGCTGGGCACAGAGCCCAGGTCTTAGTAGCAGCCAGTTACACATCCAACGGTTCTGGCCAAAAGAAGGTTCCCTCGCCCAGGAGGGACTTCTAGTCAACTACAGCTGACCCATTAACGCCAGTGGCAGCACCCAGCGTCCTTCCATTGCTAGGCCACACTCCGGGGAGGTCCTGTCGCTGCGTCTGCTCCGACATCCCCTCAAAGGGGCAGCCTCCTCGCCTCCCGCGTCGCCTGCACCCTGGGGTCCGGCAGGCCGAGCGACCGCGTCTCCTGGCTGGCCCATTGGCGGCCCCTGGCCCTGCCAGCCCGCTCCTCTTGTGCCCGCTTCGGCCGCGCACGTCGTCCGGCCCGCACACCGTCCGCCCCGCATTTCCTCTCCCCCGAACTCTCTTGGATCTCGGGTCGCGCGTCCCGGCCCCGGCAGCCCCGCCACACGCTCACTTACCGTCCTGCGGCGTCGCCTCGCTGCCGCTGCTGCCCCCGGACGGCTCCCGCACCGCGCCCTCCCGCGCCTCGACCCTGGCGGCGGGACGTGCCGCGAGCCGCCCGGCGGCCGCCACCTCCTCTAGGTCCAGGAGGTGGCTCACGGTGAAGTTCTTGCGCGCCTGGGCGCAGTCGCCGGGCCCCAGCGCGGGTGGCGGCGGCGGCGGCCCCGGGCCCAGCGCTGGCTTGTCCAGGGCGAAGGCGGCGGCAGCGGTGCTGTCCATGCCCGCTAGCGGCCCGGGATGGCAGGGGCAGGTCGCCGGCGCGGTCCGAGGCGGGGGTCGCCGGCGCGGGTCGGAGCGAGCGCGCCCCGGCCGCCCCACGCTGTGCCCCGCTAGCCACCGCCTTCTCAGTCCGCGGCCGCGCGGCCCGCCCGGCGCTGACGTCGGGGGGGAAACAAACTTTCTTCCCTCCCCTTCTCAGCCTCCTTCACTCCCTCTGAAGTTGCTAAAACACAGCTCCTCTGGCCACACGCCCCTTCTTGAAGCAAGCCTCGCCCCCCCCTTTTCTCTCCTCCTCCTCCTTCTCTTCTTCCTTGACCTCGCCTCGCTTGCCCCCGCCACTTGGCTGCCTGGGAGGGAGAGCTGTCCTCTGAAGGGGGTTCCCTCTCACCCTGTCAGGCTGGAGGCTGGGGGTGGGGAGAGGGGCAGAAGGAGAAGTGTCCTCTCTTCACCCTCCCCACTCCATTTTAAGAAGTGGAAAGTTCAGTGCGTTTTTTCAATCCCCCAACAAGTGTTTGGGAAGGTGCTGGAGGAAGGCTGAGTAGCCCCCCATTCCGTTTACAAATTCCTCTGCAAACAGGGAAGCGCTCTGACAGGAAAGTTCTCCAAACTTCCAGTTCCACCCTCCCTAACCCCCAGTACATCCTGAAGCCGCCCCTTGCCCCAGCAAAGAACTCAGCTCCCTAAGCCTCCATCCCTTACCCTGGGGTCCAGCACCCCCCTGCCCACCCCCAGGAGACTCCAGGCCCTCAAGGAAAATCAGCCAGAGGAAAAAGAGTTTTCCTTCCAGAATGCCTACTACACACAAAGAGGATAGACAGCCAGACTGACAGATGGGTGACAGGGAACGGAAAAAGCAAGCTTCGGGTCTCCGTTCTTGTTTTTGTTTTTCAAAGAAAGCACAGGAGAGACGTAGCCAGCGATTCATGAGCCTCGAGGAGACTGGAAGCCCTCCAAATGCCCCAGGTCTGTCCTCAGGAGGGCTGCTTGCTGGCCTGTCCCTCTGTCCTCGCTGCCATCGGCATGGAGCACAATGTCATGTCAGCAAAAAAAAAAAAAAGCTCACCAGGTGAAGGCCTTCAAAACATTCTCTGGGGGTTCATCTAGAATAGCAATCTGCTCACTCCTAGCACATATGTAGAGCCCCAGCAGAGGCTTTTGGAGTCATTTTTTCCCCTGCAGAAAGAAATCACATCCAAATAAGGCCAAGTGTCCCCCCAAGCAGCATTAGACACAGTGGCCCATTAGGGCACAACCATAGTTGGGTTGAAGGTTTGGAGATAGTGGAGCTTTCTTCTTTGGAAATCTGTCCTCAGGAGTGTCTACTGAGAAAGGGTTGACAAAGGAGGCAGCAGCCTTCCTGCTCCCTGAGAACAAGCGCCACAGGCAAGAACCCTGCCTGGGCACCAGAGACCCCTGGTGCTACTTACATTGTGTGTTGCAAAACAGTTTCCTGAAGGAAAGGCTGCTGCTCAGCTCTGGATGCTGCCTTGCCCCTGCTGGAGCACCCAACAAGGCCACAGAGTGGGTGTCTTACTTCCAGGAAGAGCATGGTCTAGTGTTCAGAGCAGCTTCAGTGTCAGAGACTTTGTTCCTGGCCTGGTTGTTCCATGCACTGTTGCGTGACATCAAACAAATCCCCTACTCTCTTGAGCCCCAGTTCTTCACCCCTACAAGGGGCCTAATCAAGTACCTATCCCTTGGGTACTGTGGGGGTTACATTACTGACAAAATCCTGGGCCTGTGGCCTAGAACACAGGGAAGGTTCTGTTAAATAGACCTAGAGGACCAGAAGGTACTGAGAGATGATCCAGGTCACCTCCCTGTGGATAACAGATAAGGAAAGTGAGGCAAGAAAACAGAGCTGGGAAAACCATGGAGATTGTTTGGTCAGAAAGACAAAGTGACACCCAGAGCTAGGAAATGTCAAGTTCTCTCTGAGACTGGTGGTCACAGTGGCCTTCATCATCTATTCACACATTTGTTCATCCTAAACATTCTGAGAGACAACACTCAGTGGTGATTCAGTGGCTGGGCTTCGGCACTAGTCTGCTGGGTTCAAATCTCAGTCCTAGAACTTCCTGCAAACCGTAAGCAATCACAGCCTATTTCTTTTGAATGTTGCACCTATAGAATGGGTTTGCAAGTAATTAAATAGATTGATACATATGTGCAACACCTGGCACCTAGCAAGCACTCAGTAAATATTAACTCTTTAAAAAAAAATCTATTCTGAGAAGCAGTGTAGCACAATGGTGGCAACATTGGAGTCTAGAGCTGGGGGATGGTGAATCTAAACCTGGGGAAAGGCAAATCTGAATCTGTTCACTGCCATTTACTAGTTGTGTGTCCTTGGATGAGCTACTTGTCCTCTCTGAGTCTGACCTATTGTCTATCTGTCAACTTGGGATAATAATGGAAACAATCCAAAGCATTCTTGTGAAGATGGCATTATTGTTGAGTTATTACTATCTTTTTCAGTCCTGGGAATGGATGCTAGTGTTGTGCAGGGATGGCAGAGTGGAGACAAGTGACGTGGGCTGCCGCAGCAGAGCCCAGCCATTGAGCAAGAGCTCCAGCTCTGATCCAGCCTGGAAAGACACCTATAGACTTCAGCTAGCCCAGGAAGGAGGTTACAGGATTCAGGGACTTGTAACCCCAAAGGGACGTGGCTGAAAAATAGTTTCTGTGGTAGTTTACTAGTGATGGTATCTCAGACTGGGAGATTAAGGGAAAGCAGGATGGTCACTTGGAACCTCTCAGTTCAACAATGGTTATTGAGACCATCACTGCTCTAGGCAGCAGGAGTGGGGAGGAAAGAAAGCAAAGCAGAGTGGATTTCTACTCTCCAAAGGGAGATTTTGTGGAGAAGGAGCTGATCATCAACTGAAGGCTCCACAGGCTGTGTCCTGGGTCTGAACTTAAATGAGAATGAATATTTTCCCTAGCCACAAAAAAAGGCTCGTGTACTTACAAATTTTTACTTAGTATAGAAGCAATCTGCATATTGAGATTTTAGAAAACATAAAAAGCAAAATTAAGAAAATCAAAATCATCCAAACAGCACACCCAGGGATTCCTGATACTCCACTGGCATTCATTATATTAAAGAAAAAGTTGATTTAATAAAAAAGATTGAAGATAATCGTTCTACTTATTCATTTTTTAACTTAAGACCTGGAAAAAGCAATAAGACAAGAAAAAGAATTGAGCTAAAAATAATTTTAGAGTACATCTTTCTAGTTTATATCTGTGTATTTACATGGTGAAGAGAGACACTCCTATGGATTTTTGAAGTGGAACCATGTTACACTGACTGTTTTATAGCTTGCTTTCCATGTCATTAGATAGCCTTATCTGTCATATTTTAATGAAAACTTAGTAATATAGTACTACTACTTATTGTTGTACATTCATAATTATTTTCTTAAGAATGACCATCTAGAAATAGAATATCTAGGTTTGGTAGGCAGAACAATGGCCTTCAAAGATATTTGTACCATAACCCACGGAGCCCATGAATATGTCATGTTACTTGGTAAAAGGGAATTAAGGTTGCAGATGGAACTGAAGTTATTAATCAACTGTGCTTAAAAAGGGAGGTTATTCTGGATCATTTGGGCAAGCCTAATGTAATCACAGAGTCCCAGAGTGGTGCAAGAAGTTAATATGCTCAGTTGCTAACTGAAAAGTTAGACAATCGAGCCCACCCAAAGGCATCTTAGATGAAAGGCTTGGTAATCTACCTCCAAAAAAAAATTAGCCACTGAAAACCGTATGGAGCACAATTCCAACATTTCTGAGTGATATGATGTGAGAAAGACTCAACTTGTCATTAGCAGCTTTGAAGATGGAAAGGGGCAAAGATTCTTAAAAAACATAAAGTTTTTGATAAGAAGGCGATATTGCTCCCAGAAAGGTTGTATCAGTTCATATTCCTGGCAGTTTCTCTGTATCCTTGTTAGAATTATTAGCATTGTTTTACATTTCAAAAAGTATTTCATTGTTTTACTCTGTACATTTTGAATTACTGGGAAAGAGTATTTTTTGTTACTGAATGGCCACTGGCATTTCTTGTTTGTGAAATGTCTACTGATACTCACTACTCATTTTTCTCTCTGTTTCTTATTGAGGTACATCATCATGGATCTTTCACCACTACACCAGTATGGAACACTTGATGGTCAATTACTGAAGGATCAGATGGGAAAACAAAGACCAGGATGAGATGGAATTCTGTGACTCTTCTGATTCACCTAATCAACCTCCATAGCCCCATAACCAAAAACTTGTTCTGAAGAAGACATTTTAGAAGGAAAGCACACAGAGACACACAGGTTGAATCTGTGTTCAGTACTGCATATCAGCACAGTAGTAAACACTGCAGGCCAATGTGACTCAAATGTGATCAGGCGTGACCAGGAGAGATCACCGGGTTCTGTAAATATTGTGTCAGGCTGCAATCACAGCAGGCATCCCTGCTCATCCCAGACCCTAGGCTGCCCTGTGGGAAGTGGAGCTGAGCCCAAAGGGATAGGACATCTGCTCTGTCCTCCAGCTGGCTGTGCAGAGTTTTCCAGGCCTTGGTTTCCTTCCTGAGGCTCTCTGGGTTGATGTACCCTGCTGAAGTAACTGGCTCTTAGCCCAGCAAGGGTTGAAATATTATACCCCTTTGAAAAATGTCTCTGATCCTACAGAGACAAATCTAAAGACTTGCTTATAATAGCAGGGGATCACACTGAATGTGCCTTGCCATGAGCCATAAAATAACTGATGCAAATTGCCTGTAGGCAACCTCACAGCTATCAAGCAAGCAAGGTCACCTAAGACTTGCAGAGCTCAAGTTCTATGTTGGACTCCCAAGCCCCAGCTCTAAAACATGTGCCAAGTTGTTCCGTAGAATTTAGATCCAGGAAGTTATGTTTCCCTTGAAGATTTATGATCTTTCCTTTTAAAAACAGAACTAAATAACAAGACTTGGACAATGCATTGTGTTTACCTTTTTGCCTTGGCTACCAGGAAACCCAGAGCTAATGTTAATACACGATATGGATTAAATTGTGTCCCCTGAAGATACCTGTGAATTTGGCAAGGTCCTGATCCCCAGTATTGTGTGGTTGTGATCTGATTTAATTACCTATTTTGTGATCTGATTTAATTACCTATGTGTTGTAAATCCTAACATCTGTGATGTTAGTGAGGCAGGATTAGAGGCAGTTGTGTTAATGAGGCACGGTTTACTCGACAGAATTAGGTTATATCTTGAGGCAGTCTCTTTTGAGACAAAAGAGAGAATGAGCAGAGAGGAAAGGAACCTCATTACCACCAAGAATGAAGAGTCATGAGTGGAGGACGTCTTCAGATTCGTGGTCCCTCTGATAAGAAGCTTCTAGACCACAGGACCTTTCCTGACACCTGACAGCAGGAAGGCCTTCTTGAGCTGGCACCCTGAATTCGGACTTCTAGCTGCCTAAACTGTGAGAGAATGAACTGCTATTTGTCGAAGGCACCCACTTGATTTCTGTTACAGCAGAACTAGATAACAAAGACAAGAGCCATATGGCAGCTCAGTATTACTCCTTTCCTTCTCCTTTCACGTGGGTTTTTTGTTTCAGATCTTTTTGCACTGGCCTTGAAGTTCAAATTCCTTACTTTCCGGCTTTGTGGCATTGATTGAATCACTTAACCTCTCTCAGTTTCTGCATCTGTAAATAAGAGTAGAGGTAATAGCAGCACAGAGTTGCTGCAAGAATCAAATGAAGTGATCTATGTAAGAAGCCTATCACAAGCTGTGTGTGCAGGAAATAGTAAATATCACCTACAGATACGTAAAGAGACTTAGATGTAGCCTGGCATAGCAAAAAGAACCCCAGTCGTAAGTCAGAAGACCTGGCTGGGTTGCAGCCTAGCTCTGCTGGGGACTTACTACGTGTCTTAGGGCTATGCCCTTCTCTTTTTCTGAACTGCCTACTGTGCCTTCTCGACACTGCAGTTGCCAAGGACTTTGTCCTTTCACCACTATGTCCCCAGAACCCTGCACAGGAGAAGTCAGTATAGGCCTCTGGCCCAGGCACGTAGTAGGGTTTCATAATAGTTATCCGTGGAGCAAGTGACTGGTGATCAGAATCCCTGTTCTCCAGCTGGCAGGAAACACCTGGTTGGTGTTTGGGACTGTGTCTGGGCAGGCCCTGGGCCAGTGTAAGGACAGGTCTAGGTTCCAGAGCTACCCCGAGCTAGGACAGGCCAGGGTCCAGGTTTGGGGTGATGCATTGACTAGCCAGTGTGTGCAAGTTGCTGGGTGGCATAAATTAGTGCACACTCTGCCTTCTAGACCCTCACGGGCCTGCAGACTTCATGGGAAGACAGACCCATGGGAAACAGTGTTGAACGATTCATTCCCCAGGGATTTATTGGGCACCTACTGTATACTATGGCACTCTGAGGGAGCACAAGGCCGTGAGAGAACGTTGGCTGGACTCAGCAGAGAGCCTGAAGTCCAGCTGTGGCAGTCTGAGCACCATCATCTGGACTCAGGGCTGGGCCACACTGTTAAAACAAAGACAATTTCCAAGCTGTGATTTGGGTTCTTGGAACAGACGTATCTCCCAGGACGACTCTTACTAGAGAAGCTCCTGCTGTTGTGGGTAGAGGAATGAGGCTCAGAGAGGCAAAGACCAGCTGAAGGGCACATGGCCGCGTAAAACCTGGGTCTACCCTCCCCGGCAGCTGTCTTGGCAATGTGCCTTCTACCCTTCCTTCCCCAGGAGTTGGGAGAAGGATGGCCCTAGGCAAAGGGCACAGGCTGAGGCCTGGGGGAGCTCAGAGCCTTCACAAAGGCTTCCGGAGCCCTCGGGCCCTGGCCTTGCTCACTCTCTGGCCCTGCAACATTTTGCTGTGATTATGCTGTGGTGAAATGGAGCAATGCCAGGCTCTTCGTTGCACACTGGGCGGGGGTGGAGGGTTTCACGCACGACGATGGCAGGCACAGTGGCCGAGGCCGCAGCGGGGCCCTAGGACTGGAACCAGGCTCTCGGCTCACAGACTTAATTGGGGATATAATCGTTATTATTATTTATAACTTACTCTTGAACCCTCGCCAGGAGGGTGTGTTCACATTCTGCACGATCCAGGCAGGCGTTAAATAATTAAACCAAGGACCTAATCGGTGGCGAAACTCCCCCTGGGCTTCCACTTCCTTAGTTCGCTGATTGCTGATATTTTGGGGGTGAAAAACGACCATTTTTACGATCAAAGAGATCAGAGCTCCAAAGGAAAGAAAAGGAAAAAAGGGGAGGGCAGTGGCGGGCTCTTCCAGTTTTCTTTTCCTCTGACTTAGCGGTCTGGTAAAGTTTCTTTAGACATGCAAAGATTTACACACCTTTCTGCAGGGAGCCTTAAATTACTCCCCGATTTCTCACACGTTTTCCCGAGCAGCGCGGGAACAGTAAGTCATTGAGAAATGAACAGGCCTCTCCGTAATCGCTCCGGCGGCCTTTGAGAAGGAGAATGTCTAATGACTTTTTTTGAAGTTGAGGTCAAGGTTTTTTAAATAAAACAATCTGTATTAATGCAATTTCCTTTTTAGCTGTAGCACTGAATTTTTTTTTCTTCCTTTTTTTTGGAAACGGGAGGCAGGGTAGGGAAGGGCATCATTTTTCTCCTGCCAGACAACGCGTCTCTAATGAGATACATTTATTTAAAAATCTGTATATCATCGCCCTGTCAGGGCCTCCACACGAACCCCAAGTCTCTCTCTTCATTTGTTTCGGATTAGCAGGACGTGTGGACGGCCCTGCCGCCTGGCTGGCTCTCCCTGCCACTGGTTTTCTGTCTCCTCCTGATGACCTTAGTACAGCCTTTGGCAATTTGCATTTGTGTCCCTGCCACCCTCCTCTCATGCCCTTGGGACCTCAGCCCTGGCTCCTCAGATTCCTGGAGGATTCCTTCCTGTTCCCAGGAGGAAATACGGCTCAGTAGTTATGACCATGGGCTCTATCCCAGGGAGACCTGAGTTCTGATGCTAGCTCAGTCACTCACTAGCCTTGTGCCCATGAGCCAGCCATCCCACTTCCCCAAACCTTCTTCTCTTCATCTGCCAAATGGGGGTTAGACGAGTGCCCCCCGGGGTTACTGCGAGGCTGTGATCAGGCCGTGTGTTCCCAGTGCTCTGCTCACCATGACCTTACCACCGTGACTGATTGCACTAGGCCTGGAGCAGCTGAGTACAGGTCCTGTTCCCTTTATCCTTCCTCTTCCCCGGCCCTGAGTCCATCAGTTGGTGCTCCATCAACACATGTCTATGGAGTACCTTCACAGAGCCAGGCAGGGTTGAGAAACTAGGAGTTACAATAGTGACCCAGGCAGCCTAGTCCTGCAGAGGAGTCCATAAAGCACCAGTACTGATCAGTAATTAAAATAGTGAAGCAAAGTGCTAGAACAATAGCAGGGACCATAGGAGAGTGGGGAGGTATCCATGAGGGCTTCCCTGAGGAAAAGATATTAAAGCCCACAGGATTCAGCAGGTAAAAGTGGGCAGAATCTGGAGGAGGAGGTCTAGATAGAAGGCTTAGCATGCACAGCCTTACCTGTTCCCAGGGCTGGGGGAATCTCAATGTCATCATTCGGGGTCTCACTGTGCTTCACCTTCCCCTCCACACCAGAGAGCTTAAATTACATTTTTAAACTGCTTTGTATGCAAAGCTGGCAATTCAGATCCACCCAGAAGTTTCTGGGAAGAAAGGTGTGGTGGTCTGCTTCAGAAGGGTCACAGCCTTGAAAACCCTATGGAACAGTTCTACTCTGTACGTATATGTAGGGTGGCCATAAGTCAGGATGCACTCAACAGTAACTTTTTTT
Source organism: Heterohyrax brucei (assembly GCA_028571685.1). Classification (NCBI taxonomy): domain Eukaryota; kingdom Metazoa; phylum Chordata; class Mammalia; order Hyracoidea; family Procaviidae; genus Heterohyrax; species Heterohyrax brucei. Next base: position 81,467,723 of record CM053150.1, on the reverse strand, counting down.
TTAAATATGCCAAGGTCATGTGACACCCATTCAACAAGCAAGTAAGAGTCCCTACCTGTGTCAGCCCCAGGATGGGCCTGGGCTGCAACGGACACCAGGTTGCCCCTGCTTTAGGATCACAGCCTGAGGAGGAAGAGTTGAATGGATGTTCTATTCAGGCAGGGAGGGAGAATGCAAGTGGCGAGGCTGATGCAGGGCTGGACTTTGGCCATCCTAGGAAGGGTGTGCATCAGGCAAAGGTATCCAGGCTGCTCAGGGGGTGGGGAAGATGAAGACCCTCTCTGCAGTGAGGTCTCTGTAGCTGGTAGAGGGCAGCTCTAAGACAGGGAGCAGCTGTGGAGGACAGGCATTAGTTTCAGGGAGAAGAAGGAAATCACCTAAGAAGTTCCTGCCCAAGGCAGAAACCATGTTCTACTGCACACCCGGCTGGTGGGAGCTTGGGAGTTTCATCTGGTTCTGGGGTCTCCAAACCCTGAGGATGGTGGTGGTAAGCTTGGAGACTAGGGGGAGAGTGGTTAATGGGTAGGAAACTGACTGAAAGAGGGAATGAGGCCAGGGTTGGATCACTCAGCTATGGGGCTCAAGGCTAGGAACTACCTATCCATCCCCATGAGCACCTACTCTGGCCCAGCCCAGGGCTAGGGAGTGGGGCCTGGAGGGTCCTGGGCCCACAGTAGCAGAGAGAGAGGCTCCAAAAGCCACTGTCCTCACCACATCTCTTGGTCAACTCCTCCCCAAGCTTAGAACTGGGTTCAACCACCACTGCCTGAGGAGGCAGGATGCCTATCCTGCTAGCATCCCAACCCACTGGGAGCTGCTCGGATCCCTTCCACACTGCAGTCTCCCCAGGGGCCAGCACAGGGTGTGGCATCCAGCAAGCACGAAACAAAGAGATGCCAATGAATGAAATATAATGCAGGCAGTATGTCTAGGTGGTGGCCAGGAGGATCTGGGGTCAAATCCTAGCACTAAAGTCACTAGCCTTGTCACCTCTCATTTGTAATCAGGGACAATAATAGTATCTACACCATGCAGTGGTGGAAGGATTCACTCCACAGGGTATACATCAAACAGGACAGCCCATAAAAAAAAAAAAAACCAAGCCCATTCATGTTAAGCTAGTTCCAACTCATACGATGCTATGGGACAGAGGAGAACTGCCCAGTTGATTTGAACTGCTGACTTTTTGGTTAGCAGTGATAGCACTTAATGACTATGCCACCAGGTTTTCCTCAAGCAGGGCAGAGGCTTGGTAAATGCTGGCTACCGAAAGAGCCACTAGGCCAGACATGTTGATTTCCAGAATCTTCTGGGACTTTCTCTTCCCATCTGTAAAATGGTTGGGACCTTTACCTCTTATATTACTGACGCCTCTGCAACAAAACCCCATGCCTAGCCTGGCTACCCCCTCCACCCCTTTGTCTCTGCCTCTCTGGGTGTCTCTGCCTCCCTCAGCCTCTCTGTTCTCCTGCTTGTGGCTGTCTGGGTCTCCTTCATGGTTTTCCCCTGCTCTGTTTTTCTCTCTGTCTCTGGTTTTCTGGTCTCTCTCCTCATCCATCCACCAGGAATTCTGTCCCAGAGGAATCAATCCTCCAAGGCTCCACTAGATTCCCTTTTACAGCAGTGAGATGGGAAAAGAGAGAGAAGAGGAAAAAAAAAATCAAAGCCCACATATTGGTTCCAGATGTGGCCCTCTCTCACAGCCCTCTCCAGCAATTTAATTAAATTCCCCCAGACAGCCAGGAGGGTTTCTTAATGATCAAATTTCCCCGGCTCCCTCCTCGAATGGCCCTCCTTCGGGCCCACTCTGTCTCCCTGACTGATGGCCTATGGGATTCTTCCTGCTGTCAGCTTCACCAAGCAGGGCCAGTGGGGGTGGTGTCGGGGGTTCTCAGGAACACAAAGGACCCTGCCCTCCCCCACCTCCACATCCCTCCTTCCCCAAGAGATCCCGGTCCTCCTGAGCCCTCCCTTGGCAGAGCCTGGCTGGGCTTAGCCAGGCAGCTGGAGGCAGCCCAGCCATCCATCCCCTCCCCTGAGCTCTATCCCTGGGGCTGACTTGCCAGGGACTGGTGCCAAGTGAGCATCAGTGGGGGCTGGAGAAGAGAATCTCTGGGGTCAGGACTTTGAGCTCTCAGACCAGCCAGAGATGGGGCAGGGTCAGATTTCCTAGACAACCCCTCCCATTTGGGAGGCAGAAAGACACACTCAGAGAGGGCAAGGCCAGGGCCAAGATCACACAGCTCTGCTCTGACAGGGAAAGGAATGGCAGTGGAGACAGGATGAGCAGCATTTAGGAGGCTAGCATCTGCCAGGGAGAGGCAGGGGTGATATTTCTCAGGACCTCTTCCACGATAAGGCTAAAGGTCACCAGCAGAGTCCTTGCCTGTCAGACTCTCTCAGTGGAACCCCTGACTTCTGGAGCAGGAAGGAATCTGGATGACTCCTGAGGCTAGCCCCTTCTGGAGTGGTTGAGGTGATGAGGCTGAGATGGCCAGGCTAGAGTCTGGGGCCCAGACTCCCTCTGTTTTAGGGCAAGGGGTTTGAGGTGCTCCAAGCACCTTTTTTCCTGTTCTTCTGGGCTTTTGGGGGCCTAGAGGCTTCACTTCACCCCGGAAAGCCTGAGGGCCAGGGGTGGCAGAGCAAAGACCGTCAGCAACCCCTCCAAAGTTCTGTGCTGCCCACCCACAGAGGCTGCCCAGCCTGTAATTGGTTTTTGCTGCCCCTAGCCCCTGATGGAGTACCCACACTGCCTCAGTGTCTGGATGAGGAGGAAGAGGATGCAGCTGGATGGGGGAGGAGGACTGGCACCCCAAGACTCCCTTTGGAGGAGGGGTCTCTGGTCAATAGGAACAGGTTTCTTAGAGGGGGCAGACCTCTGGGAGCACAGAAGCCCCTGAGGGATGACCTCTCTCAGCACTAGAGTCTTCATGCTTCTCAGAAGACTAAACAAAATAAAGGAAGGGGACCAGGACAGTGGTCCCCTGGCCCAGCCAGTGTCCTGTCTCCCAGCTCCTGCTCCTAATTTCCTGGTACCTCAGACTCTCCCAGATGCTGGGCCTCTGAGAACATGGAAACTGAGGCCTTGTCAGGACTAAGCAGTCTGGGCATCCTGGTCAGTGACACTCTCAGGTCATGAGGGTCAGAGGTCTGGGTGAGGTCAGAGTATGGGTCAGAAAGGAGGAAAGGAAAGAAAGAAGGAGCTGGGGCCTTACCAAAGGGAAGGCTAAAGGCAGTGGTTCCATGACTGCACTTTAGAAATATGCCTGCCCCTCTGTCTCTGTGCCTGGGTGCCCCTGGGACCAGCCCATGGGCTGAGACTGGAAACTCTCCATGAAGAAGAGAAAGCAATATTCCTCTTGGTGGATTGCTAAGTTTTCCAAATATCTCACTTTATGGAAAGTCTGCCAAATAAAAAAAAAAAGAAAGAAAGGGGGGGCCTCTTCTCCATTCTTCCCCTCAAGGGCCTTATAAGGGACAGACCTGGCTGCTGACAGCCCCTCTTGGGAAGTGTGGGCATAGGAAGGATGAAAGAGCTGGGATGGGGCCAGGGACACTGCCCCTCCTGGAGCCACATACCCTGGGCATGTGTGTGTGAGTGCACGTGAGAGAGAAAGAAAGAGTGGACACAAGACAGTGTGTGAGAGTGAGAGAGAAACAGAACATGTGTGTGAGAATGTGATAGTGTGTGCAAGTGTGTGTGTGAGGGAGAGAAAGAGTGGATATAAGACAGTGTGTGAGAGTGACCGTGTTTTAGGCAGCTAGTGCTGCTCTAACAGAAGTACCACAGAGTGGATGGCTTTAACAAAGGAAGGTTTATTCTTACACAGTCCAATAGGCTACAAGTCCAAATTCAGGGTGTTTGCTCCAAGGGAAGGCATTCCCCCTTGGTAGCTCTGGAGGAAAGTCCTTGTTGTTGCATCAGTCTTTGTCCAGTTGGCAGAGGACCCTCAGGTCTGAAGGATGCACTCTTCTCCTAGTGCTGCTTTCTTGATGTTGTGAGGTTCCCAATTCTCTGCTTGCTTCCCTTTCCTTTTATTTCTTGTAGGATGAAAGGATTAAGGACAGTGCAAGCCATACTCCAGGGAAACTCCCTTTATAGTAGAGCAGGGAGATGATCCTATGAAGGGATTTACAGTCCCATCCTAATCCTTTAACATACAGCACAGGAAAATCACAAAATGTAGGACAATCACAAAATACTGGGAATCATGGCCCAGGCACATGGCTACACATATTTTTTGGGGGACACAATTCAATCCATGACATCCCACCCTTTGGCACCCTAAAAATCACATCTTTGAAACATGTAAAGGAACATTCATCCCATCATAGCAAATTCATGTCCATCCCATATGTCTTAAATCAGTTCAAGTCCAAAATTCAAAAATTCCTGTATATCTATGAAACCTAGAATACAAGCTATTTGCTTCCAAAGGCATAATGGCAGAACAGGCCCAAGTTAGACATTCCATTACAAATGGGAGAAACTTCAGGGAAAGAAGGCATTAACAGGCAACAGGCAAGTCAGCAAAATAGATTACATTAGCCCTCAAAGCTTTGAATATAATCCTCTGCTTTCTGAGACAATTTATACATTAACCTTGCCCTCCAGGCTCTAGGTATTGGCCACACTCTGGATTCTGAAAGGAGACCCCCAGCCCTGTGCTACAATTCTGCCTTCAAGGCTTACTTGGACAGCAACCCTGCCCCCCTGGCTTTAGGTGCACCCTAAGCCCAACTGAGTGGCAACTCCACCCTTGCAAACACAGGATGCCATGGCTCCACCCTTTCAGATCCCTGAGCTCATGGCCATACTTCTTGAGACTTAGTAAGCTCAGCTTTTCCTCAAATTTCTTTTCAGATTTCATGGTTTCATGGCCTGGGTCTCAAGCCTACATCTGCCCTGCAGGGGTCAGTGTTCCAAAGCTCTGAAGCATCACTGATTCACGTGCCCCGAGGTACCCCACTCTGTCAAGAAGCCTTCTGCTCACAGGCATTCAGCCAGGCACTCAGCTCTCTCACTGCATGGATCAGTAAGCCTAGCTCCACCAATTCAAGTGTCCAGAGACACCCGTCTCTGCCAGGAAGCCTCTGTGCACAGGCACTTGGCTTTCTTGCTCCATGGGTCAGTTTCAGCTCTCCTGGTTCTGCTGCTGCCACCGGTCCTCTGCTGCTGATTTCTCACCATCTGCACCTTCATTGGTGTTAACATTTCTCTTTGGTTTCTTCTGAGTCTTCCATCACGTCACAGTTTCAAAATGACATCCACATTTTAGGTACCTGTCAGAGCAGCACCCCACTCTCTCAGTACCAAATTCTGTGCTCTAACAGAAACACCACCGAGTGGATGGCTTTAACAAAGAAAAGCTTATTCTTACATAGTCCAGTAGGCTACAAGTCCGAATTCAGGATGTCTGCTCCAGGGGAAGGCATTCCCCCTTGCCAGCTCTGGAGGAAAGTCCTTGTGTTGCATCAGTCTTTGTCCACGGAGCATCTTGGTGCAGGAACCTCAGGTCTGAAGGACACACTCTTCTCCTGGTGCTTTCTTGATGGTGTAAGGTTCCCAATTCTCTGCTTGCTTCCCTGTCCTTTTATCTCTTGTAGGATGAAAGGATTAAGAGTGGCACAAGCCACACTCCAAGGGAGCTCCCTTTACAGTGCAGCAGGGAGGCAATCTTACGAAGGGATTTACAGTCTCACCCTAATCCTTCAGCAGACAGCATAGAAAAATCACAAAATAGAGGACAATCATAAAATGTTGGGAATCATGGCTCAGCCATATGCCTACACATGTTTTTATGGGGACACAATTCAATCCCTGACAGAGAGTATGTGTGTGAAAATATGAGAGTATGTGTGTGTGTGTGTGTGTGACTGTGTGACTGTTAGAGTATGTTTCAGAGTGTGTAATAGAAAATATGGTGAGAATGTGAGAGAGAATTTATTGGAGAGAGGGAGACCAAGAGTGTATGTGAGCCTGTATGAAAGTGTTTGACAGTGCGTGCAAGACAGCGGGTATTTAAGTATGTGTGAGAGAGAAAGCGTGTGTGAGTGAGAATGTGTGTGTGTGTGTGTGAGAAAGAGAGAGAGAATATATGGGTATGTGAGCATGAGAGAGAATGTTTTAGAGGGCAGTACCTGGGGGAGTGGTGTGTCTCCTGGAGCAAGGCTATAAGAAGAGATTAAAGGCCTGATTGGGTCTGAATCCCAGCTCTGTGTCTTAATAGCTCCCTGACCTTGAGTTGAGTTGGTCAGTTACCTCTCTGAGCTGTAGTTTCCCCCATGTAATGTGGCTGTCCTGATATTACTTGCTTCTTGGATGTTAGGATGAGTCAATGAAATGATGTGTGTTGAACTTCTAACCTAACTCATAGGACATAAGACTTAATACATGGCCGCTGTTACGATCAGTTTCATCATTCAGGCTGGCCCCGTGGTATCTAGGAGGATGCAGTGCTGCTGGGGAAGGAAATAAGTGATGCACTAATCTGGGCTCTGAGGGCCCAGGGAGGGGGATTCAGTATGGCCTTGGTGGAGGTGGGGGTGGGAGTGGAGGGAGTGTGACCTGTGTGCTGGGAAGAACGTCACTTGAAGGAGTTGGGAGAGAAAGAAAAGGCCTCATGGACAGACTTAGGCCTTGTCCTAGGGGTAGAGACTTCCAGAATTATCCCTCTGCATGTGTGAGTGTCCACACACACATTGCATTAAAATGGGATCATATGGTATTGTTCCGTAATGTGCCTTTTTGAACTGCTATAGCACAGAGCCCAGCATACGGCAAGGCTTGTGTGTTAACTACCATTGTTGTTATTGTTATGTACAACTTGCTATGTTAGTAAACATTAAGATGACCGATCACCTTGTTTTGTCAGAAAGTGAGGGGTTTCCTAGGATGCGGGACTTTTAACGCCAGAAAAATCTCAGGGCAAACTAGGACGATTGGCCACCCTAGATACTAATCTGTGTCATGATCTGTTTATATCTATAATAGCCAACAGAGATGTCCATACCTTGATTCCTGGAATCTGTAAATAGGTTATGTGGCAACTGGGACTTTACACATGAAATTGAGAGCACAGACCTTAAGACCAGGAGATGATGCTGGAGGGTTCTGTGTAATTACGTAAGTTGAACCCATCCCATCCTGCCATCAGCTGTAGACTAGAAGCCCTCTGAGGGCAGGGGCTGTGTCAGATCTGCTCTGAAAGCCTACTACCCTGAGCCTAATTGCATGACCCTTTGAAAGCAGAGGACTTTAGCTGAAAGTAGGAGAGATGCATAAGAAGAAGCTATGGAGAACTTCCGAGCATGAGGATGGCTTGACGTGCTGTTGCCTTTGATTCCTAGTGCTGTTGTAACAAAAATATCACAAGCACGTGACTTTAAAGAATAGGAATTTATTTTCTCAGAGTTCTGGAGGTTAAAAGTCTAAATCAGGGTGTTCGCCATGTCAGCTCCTTCTGTGAGCATGTGATAGTCAAAGTTGTGGGACAGCTCGGCTGGGTCACGATTCTTAGTGGCTTGGCAGTCATGATGTAATTTGGTACTTCTGTAATGATGTGATCACTTTCATGAGGACATTTGATATAGTGTGATCACCTCCATCATAGGCTCCGCTGTGGGTAGCCAATCAGTTGAAAGAGAGTTTCCTTGGGTATGCAGCCTGGATCAAAGATAAGTAGACTTTTTGTTAAGGCTTTCCATTCTGGATCCTGCATCTGGCTCTCGTTTCTCTCCCCTTCAATGGGGAGTTGAGCTAACAGCTTGCCATCTTCTACTGACCTTGAGATTCACAGGTCTTTGAAGCCTTTGAGCAAGAGCCCTGCTGTGTGATCTGTCGATTTGGGGTTCACCAGCCCCTACAGCTACATGAATCAGGAGAAGCCACCAGAATGATCTATGTTCCAGCCTCTTCAACTGACTGAGCCATTTCCTTGATACAATTTTCGCTCTCTACATATTTATATGCTTTATTGGTTTTGCTTCTCTAGAGAACCCAGACTAAGACAGAGCCTCTCAGTTTCTGGTGTCCACTGGCTATCCTTGATGTTTCTTGACATCTGTCTTCCCCTGTGTGTGTCTCTGTGTTTACTCTGGTCTTTCTATAACTCAGAAACGATTAGGTTTAGAATTCAATCTGCACTGTTTATGACCTCTCTCTTAGTCATCTAGTGCTGCTATAACAGACATAGCACAAGTAGATGGCTTCAAGAAAGAGAAATTTATTCTCTCACAGTCTAGTTAGGCTGCAAGTCTAAACTCAGGGTGTTAACTCTGGGGGAAGGCTTTCTCTTTGTGTCTGCTCTACAGGCAAGTCCTTGTCATCAATCTCTCCCTGGCTGAGGAGCTTCTCAGATAAGGACCTCAAGTCCAAAGGACAAGCTATTTTCCTGGCTCTTGTTTCTTGGTGGCATGACGTCCTGTTGTGTGTCTGCCCACTTCTCTCTTTTTATAGTTCAAAAGAGAGTCACTTAAATTGTAATCCTATAGACTGAGTCTACATAACTGCTGCTAATCTCACCTTGTTAACATCATACAACACAAAGGAAAGTTGCATCACATGACAAATGGTGGACAATCACACAATACTGGGAATCATGATTTAGCCAAACTGACAGATATAATTAGGGGACAAGATTCAATCCATGACAACCTAATAAACATAACAAAAGAAAGACTCTATTTCCGGAACAGGGTCACATCCACTCAGACAAGGGTCAGGAATTCAAGAGATATTTTGGGGGGACACAATTCAGTGTATAACAAGATGCAGGGGCTCATGTGAAGGATAAGAGGGAGACCTCCAGAAGTTGAGATAGGCCCCTAGCTGAGAGCCAGCAAGGAAACCAGGACCACAGCCATACAATCACAATGAACTGGATTCTCCAAACAACATGAATGAGCTTGGAAGTGGGTTAAAGTGGGTTCTTCCCAGAGCTTCCTGATCAGAGCCTGGTTGTCCAACACCTTGATTTCAGTTTTGTAAAGTTCAGGGAAAGGAAACTGGTGAAGCCCAACAAGACTTAACTTACAGAACTGTGACAGAATAAATGTGTATTGTTTTATACTATGCTAGAAGTTCTACCCAGAGCAATTAGACAAGATAAAGAAATAAAGGGCATTCACACTGGTAAGGAAGAAGTAAAAATATCTCTATGTGCAGCTGATATGGTCTTATACACAGAAAACCCTAAAAAATCCACAAAGAAACTACTAGAACTAATAGAAGAGTTCAGCAAAGTATCAAAATATAAGGTAAACATGAGTAAATCACTAGCAAAGAGAGATCATTGACGAGGAAATCATCAAATCAGTGCCATTCACAGTTGTCCCCAAGAGGGTAAAATAGTAATAAATCTAACCAGAGATATAAAAGACCTATACAAAGAAAATTACAAGATTATTGCAAGAAACCAAAAAAGATCAACGTAAGTGGAGAAATTTACCTTGCTCACGGATAGGAAGACTTAACATTGTGAAAATGTCTATTCTTCCCAAAGCTATCCGTAGATATTATGCAATCCCAATACAAAGTCCAATGTCATTTTTTAACGAGATGGTAAAACAATCACCAGCTTCATATGTAAAGGGAAGAAACCTGGATAAGTAAAGCATTACTGAAGAAGAAGAATAAAGTGGGAGGTCTAACACTACCTGACTTTAGAACCTATTACACTGCTACAGTAATCAAAACAGGCTGGTATTGGTACAAAAATAGATCTATAGATTAAAGGAACAGAACAGAGAACCCAAATATAACTCCATCCACCTATGAGCAGCCGATACTTGACAAAGGCCTAACATCCATGAATTGGGGAAAAAAATAGTCTCTTCAACAAATGATGTTGACAAAACTGGATATCCATTTACAAAAAAATGAAACAAGACCCATGTCTTACACTATGCACAAAAACTAAATCAAAGTGGATCGTAGACCTAAATATAAAATCTAAAACAATAAAGGTTTTGGAAGAAAAAATAGGGAAAACATTGGAACCCAAATACACGGCATAAGCAAATTACAAGATATTACAAACATCAGGAAAGAAAATAGATAAATGAGAGCTTCTAAAAAATCAAACACTTAATGCTCATCCAAAGACTTTATCAAGAGAGTAAAAAGACCCCCTACAGACTGGAAAAAAAATGGCAACCAAGAATCTGATTGGTGTCTAATTTCTATAATCAATAAAAAAAATGGGCAAAAGATATGAACAGGCACTTCACCAAAGAAGACATCCAAGCAGCTAACAGATACCTAAGGAAATGCTTACAGTCATTAGTCATTAGAGAAGACTAAATCAAAACCAAAGTGAGATACCATCTCCCCAATAAAGTTGGCATTAATCCAAAAACCACAAAACAACGAATATTGGACAGACTGTGGGGAGACTGCAACCCTTTTACATTGCTGGTGGGAATATGAAATAGCAAACAATTTGGCGATTTCTTAAAAAGCTGGAAATAGAAATACCAAATAATCCAGCAATCCCACTGCTTGGAATATACCCTGGAAACATAACAGCTGTCACATGAACACATACATGCATACCAATGTTCAGTGCAGCACTGTCTGCACTGCAATAGCAAAAAGGAGGAATCAATCTAGGTGCCATCAACATGAGAACGGATAAATTGTGGTATATTCACACAAAGGAATACTGAATGGAATAAAGAACAGTGAAGATTTTGGGAAACGTCTGATAACATACAGTCACCTGGAAAACATTAAGCTGTGTGAAATCAGTCAGTCACAAAAGGACAAATGCTGTATGAGACCATTATTACAAGTTCTTAAGAAATGGACTAAGCCCAGAAGAAAATAATCTCTGTTGGTTACCAAGGAGGTGGCGGGGCTGGGGGAGACAGGTACTCATAGATTAGATATTAGATAATAACTGGTTTAAGTAAAGGAAGTGACAGCACACAGCTGAAAGAAGATCAACACTGCTGGACTATACCAAGAGCTAAGAGATTTCCTAAATACAATCCAACAGTTCAAAGGTCAGAGTAGCATGGGGCGGGGGTCTGGGGTCCATGCTTTTGGGGGACATCTAGGTTAATTGGCATAGCTAAGTTTTTTCTTTAAGGAAATGTTCTGCATTCCAATTTTGTGAGTAAGGTCTGGGTCTTAAAAACTAGCAAGCTGCCATCCAGGGAGCCTCAGTTGGCTCCAGTACAATTGAAACAGAACAGAACAAAAGACATCAAAGACAGGAGGAAAATGTGAGCCCAGGAGACAGAGAGACCCGATGATCCAGAGACCAGCATGAAACCAGAAGAACTAGATGGTGCCCAGCAACCACCAGTGTCTGCCTTGACAGGCTATACAAAGTAGACTCCCTGACACAGTGGGAGAAAAACAGGTGTACAGATCTAGAATTCTGTTAAAAGGCCAGACTTCACGGTCTGACATTCTGGAGGGTCCCCTGAAAACACAGCCCCTGGTCTTACTTGTAGCTCACAGCTGAAATCAGCACCAAAGAAAACTCTTCAGCCAATAATTGGACTGCACTATAGGATATGAGCTGTTGGAGCAGTTCACCTATTCAAACGAGATGGGATGGTGGAGAGGAGTGGATTGGAGCTGGCTGAATGAATACGGTACACAGTGAACAGCAGGAATGTGCTGTCGTAGGGTTGGGGAGCAGCTAGAGTTGCACAGAGGTGATAGGCTTTTATGCGGCAAATTCATTTGGATTGTAAAATTTCACTTAAAATATTTTAAAAAATAAATGTGTGTTGTTTTAAGATGCTCAGTTTTTGGTATTTCGTTACAGCAGCAGTAGAAAACTGATACTGTTAGGCTGTATTCACCTCTATGGATGTCCCCCAATTAATTTACACCTCCCTTTCTAGACATTTGAGGTGTTCTCACCTTTTTTGCCATTATAAATATCCATGATTATTTCTTTGTATAAGGTCCTTGAAAGTAAATTGTTAGGTCAAAGTGGTTTTTGGGGACTTTGGGTACCTACCGTCAAATTACTTTCCAGAAGGGTTTAACCAGATATATATAGTGTGTCTTCACCTACACTGAGTCCAATTACTCTTTCTGATATTTATGTTAGAAAGGGAGAACTTAATACTTCATGTTGTTTTGATTTTGCATTTGTTGGACAGCTAGAGAAGCTACACATCTCTCCTCAGGTTTGCTGATGGATTTATTTATTTATTGGAAATTGCCTACTTTTCTATTAATGTTTTTGCCTTTTTCTTATTGGTTTTTAACAGTTTTTTATATATTACAGTTATTCCCTTCTACACATTGGAGAAATTCCCGAACTCTCTAGAGAATGAGAGTCAGGAACAAATTCCATCAGAGACTTACTGGACACTGGGTGCCTGGCCTCAAGGCCCCCATTCTGCAGAGGAACCCTGGTGTTGGGCAGCAGGAAGGGGCTAGGTGAGCTTGGCAATGAGGGACAGTGACAAGGAAAGAAGAGAGAAGAGTAAGAGCTAAAATCGAAGGATAAGAGTGGCAGAGCCTTAACGGGAGGCAGAGGGAGGAAACAAGGTTGCCTTTGTTGACAAGAGGGAGGTCAGGGTACATAGAGCTTTCTGAAGATAGGAGTCTGGGTGTCCAGTAGGTGGCTCCGTAGTGTGGTGCCCAAGGGCTATGAGGGAGCAGGGGTCAGCTCCTCCCTTTTGCCTGCCTAAACTTCTCAGGCTCAGAGCTGGAGTAGCTGCAAAAGCACTCAACCACCACAGGCTAAAAGCATGGAAGAGTCTCACAGACCTGGGCTGGAGTCTCAACGTAGGTGTGCAACCTTGGATAAGCCCTTAGCTCTCTCTGAGCCTGCTTCCTTATTTTTTAAATGGAGTACTTAATGTTGTTCTTGTTGGGTGACACTGAACTGATTCTGACTCCTGATTCATAGGGTGCCCATGTGACACAGTAGGATTGCCCTACCAGGTTTTCTTGGATGTCATCTTCATGGAAACAGATGTCCAGGTCTTTCTCCCACGGACCAACTAATCTTTCAGTTAGTTGCTGAGTGTTTAATGTTTGAACCACCAGGGATCCTTGGGGTACAGACAGTCCCCAACTTACAACCAGGTTCTGTTCTGACAACTGTGTCGTAAGTCAGTTCTGATGTAAGTCAAATATCTCTTTTTTTTTCCTGGTTTCGTTTTCATTATTATTGCCTTTTATTATCAGTACCTTTATAAATCTGATCTTTGTCTTTAGTGGCTGGCATAATAATGATAACATCAGCAAATTATGTGCTGCAACACTGTATGTAGTACATGTTACAGTAAAATATACAAAAAATAAAAAAGATTATAAGTGCCGATTAACGTAACTTGAACATGTCACGAGTCAGGAACTGCCTGTACTAATATCACCTACTTAATTGTATTTAAGGAGGTCAGCATATCAAGTACCTAACACATGGAAAACTGAAACCAAATAAACCCACTGCCATGAGGTGACCCCACAAGTTACAGAGTAGAGTTGTCTTGGCTATAACTTTTAAAGATGCTTGCTGAAAGTGAAGAGGATTTGAAACACTTACTGATGAAGATCAAGGACCACAGTCTTCAGTATGCATGGCACCTTAACATCAAGAAAACAAAAATCATCACAACTGGACCGGTCAGCAACATCATAGTAAATGGAGAAAGGACTGAAGTTGTGAAGGATTTCATTTTACTTGGTTCCACAATCAACACCCATGGAAGCAGCAGTCCAGAAATCAAAAGATGCATTGCATTGGGAAAATCTGCTGTAAAAAATCTCTTTAAAGTGTTTTAAAAAAAAGTAGAGTTGTCACTTTGAAGACTAAGGTATGTCTGACCCAAACTATGGTATTTTCAGTCACAACATATACATAGAAAAGCTGGACAATGAATAAGGAAGACAGAAGAAGAACTGATGCCTTTGAATTGCGGTGTTGGAGAAGGATGTTGAGTGTACCATAGACCACCAAAAGAACAAACAGATCTGTTCTGGAAGAAGCACAACCAGAGCGCTCCTTGGAGGCAAGGATGGCAAGACTGTGTCTGACATGTTTTGAATGTGTTGTCAGGAAGGATCAACCCCTGGAGAAAGACATCATGTTTGGCAGAATGGAGGGTCAGAGAAAAAGAGGAAGACCCTCAACAAGATAATTAACACAGTGGCTGCAAGAATGAGCTTAAATATAAAAACTACTGAACATGGCACAAGACTGGGCAGTGTTTTGCTCTGTTGGGCACAGGGTCGCTATGAGTTGGAACTGCCTAGACGGCAATGATCTTTTTTTTTTTTAATTGTTATTGAATGAAAATGTACATTCCCATATAAATTTGCATGCCCACCTATATGCAGCTTCCACTGCTCTCCCTGCCCAGTGACAGCACACTTTCTCTCTGCTCCATACATGTCCCATCCTCCCAACAGTCTCCTTTCCCCTCTTCTCCACATACTCCCCTTCCTCCAGTAAGAGGTCAGCAGGATGATATCCTATAGATGCACAGAACCGTAAAGTGCACCCAAGATATGGTCACACTGTGTTAGACTGCAACAATCTTTAAGGAAACAGACACCAGGCCTTTCTTCTGTGGAGCCACTTAGTGGGTTCAAACCACTAACTTTTAGGTTAGCAGCTGCTCAAGAAGCCCTTGAGCCACTCAGGCACCAGCACATAGGGAAAAACAAACAAACAAGCAAATTCACTGCTAACTACGGGACAGAGGAGAACTGCCTCATAGGGTTTCCAAGTAGCACCTAGTGGATTCAAATTCCTGATCTTTGGGTTAGCAGCCAAACTCTTAACCACTATGCCACCAGGGTTTCCAGCAGGAAAGGGCTCAGTAAGTAAAAGTTTACTCTTATCATAACTGCCGAGCCTCTGTCCTTTTGATGGTAGAGCCCATCAGTGACATCAAAGAGCTCTCCATTGGACCCAAGACTGTCAGAGCTGGAAGGGCCTTTAGGATATTGGTGAGGAAACTGAAGCCCAGATATGAAAAGAACCAAACTCAGGGCCATTCATTGAAAGAGGGCAGAAGCTAACCTCAGACCCAAGTCACCCTACCCAGCCCTGCCAAGAATGCTCTTCTGACCTGCACTCCATTCTAGACATGCCTCCTCTGGTCACTCATTGTATCCTTGGGCAATCAGCCCTTTCAGGAGCCTTGATCTCCTCACCTGTGTGACTAAGCAAGCATCTCTGGATCAAATGAGAGAAGAGCTGTGAAGTTCCAGGGTTGGTCATGGGCTTCTGCCCCATTCAGGCCCTTGGGATCAATTTGTGGGGAGAGTTGGTGAGGGTGAGAATGAACCCTTAAAACATGGGCATACATAATCCAACTGCCTCTGGGGGTAATGCCTGAGGGGACTGAGGCACACAGGGAAACAAGTGCCTTATTGTTTCCAAGTGGGAATTCAGACCCAGATGCCCAATCTGATTTCACAAGACAATCTGGAAATCCCCATTTCTATTTGAGCTAAATTTCCCTATTTCACTCAAGAAGATACTTCTTTGCTGGGGCAAGAGCCAAGGCAGGAATGTGCTGGGAGCTGTGGACCCTGCAGTCAGGAGTTTGTTCTGGGAAGGCTAAAGGGTTTAAACCCGGTTGCCTGCTCCCCACCTTCCATCATGGCTTCTTTAGATAACAGAGGAAGAGGCAAACCATGGTGTTCTGAGGACATTTTGAAGGCTTTGATCTGTACGATGACCTTGGAAACTAATATCCAGAAATTATCCAGCCCCCACTGCACCCTGGTGGTGAAATGGTTAAGGTGCTATGGTGCTAACCAAAGGGTCAGCAGTTCGAATCTACCAGGTGCTCCTTGGATACTATGAGGAAATTCTACTCTGTTCTGTAGGCTCACTATGAATTGGAGTCGACTGGAGAGCAATGGGTTTTCTATTTTTTTTTTTTTTTTTGGTAACTGTAAGATACATCGGGTTGTCTTTAAAAGTGCCCGTAAATGTTTATTCCTCAGCTCAGCAACTCTTGTCGTTTAACAGGTGCAGGTGCCAGAGAGACTCCCCACCGTGCATGGCAGGTGACCAAGGCTGTGATGTGTACTGCTGGGAATGGAAACATCTCTTCATGATCAACTTTCTAGAATTCTAAGCCATCAGGGCTTCGCTGTAAGACCGAGAAAGCAGTGGGTCCACTATGATACTAACATCCCACACCTTTCGCTGTTTTCAGACTTGATTTCAACCTGCCATTTACAGAGCTCTTTGCTGATCCAGTAAAGATCTTACGTAGGTACAATTATTTCCATTTTACAGATGAGGAAATGAAAGTTCATCAAGGCAGACAATGGCAGGAGCCAGTCGGCAGCCAAGCTGCACCAGGGGATCTCGAGAATAGTGAATAAGGAATTGTTCCCCCTGTTTGTAGTTGGGAGTTTGGAGAGGGTAATCTCCATCCCACAGTCAGCGTTCCTGCGGGGACAAAGGTATAACCGTATCTCTTGCTAGCATCCGGTGCGAGCAGTGAGCCAGGCCAAACCGCATGCAGTCGTGATCTGACCCAAGCCGTAACTGGGGAGCTGGAGGAGTGGGTGGGGGAGAGAGATGGGAGAGGCTCCTGCCCGGTGAGAGCCTGGCAGTGGCGGGGCCCGGACGCGCGATGGGCGGAGCTCGGACGGCGCCCAGCGGCCGCCAGAGGGATCGCATGGTCGGGCCGGAGCAGGAAGAGGAGGGCCTTCTTTAGCCTCGGGCTTGGCTGCGAGTCCGCACAGTATCTTTGACCCGGCAGGCCCGCGATTGCGGCCCAGAACGCCGCGGTCCTCCGAATGCGCAAGGGGCGCTGTCGGCATTCAACTCTCTTTCCTGGACCGGCGTAGGCCGGAAGTGCCAAAGTCACTTCCTTCCGGCTCCCAGTAACGGGTTGGGCGGTGGATCAGACCCGGAGGTGGTTTTGGGGACTGAGCTCGCAGAGAACGCCCCAACGAAGGGCAAGCCCAAGGTAGGCTTGCAGCCCCGGGAACACGCTCAGTCGGCGTCTCGGCCTTGGCAGAAAGAGAAGCTCCTGCAACGCCCAGGGGCTGCCGCGATGCCCTTCCTCCATGGCTTCCGAAGGATCGTCTTCGAGTACCAGCCGTTAGTGGATGCGATTCTAGGCTCCCTAGGGATCCAGGACCCCGACCGGCAGGAGCCCCTGGACGGGTAACGCGCTTCCTTCTTGCGGGCGGGCCAGGGCCTCTTTGACCTGTCGTTGCTTTCTTCTTTGGCTCTACGAGCTTGGTGGAGCCGGGAGGCTGGAAATTTCTTGGCTTCCAGCGGAGCTCCTCCGAGCTGACCCATATCCTGCCTCTAGAGGGTGGTGGGTGCTCCAGCCAGCGGCGTTGAATAAAAGAGGAAGGACGGTCGGAGGGAGGGGGGCTGTCACCTTGGCCTTCGCGTCGGGGCCCCACCCTGTGCAGTTACTGTCCTGCTGGAGTTGGAGATGAGCAGGGTGGAATCTTTGAGGGCCTCATTTTTACCCAAGAGCAGTGTGACGTTGAAATTTTTTGTAGCGGACTTTATATACACAAACCCGTTGCTATCAAGTCAATTCTGACTCATAGCGAGTCAATCGGACAGAGTAGAGCTGCCCCACAGCGTTTCCAAGAAATGGCTGGTGGATTTGAACTGGTGACCTTGTGGTTGGAAGCCGAATTCTTAACTACTGCGCCACCAAAATCCAAAACCAGAGCCCCTTACGTACATAAGAGTAGATTGATCCACGAGATTATGGGAAAGGCACTACAAAGGGAATATTTCCCTTAGTCAGTATTCACTGCACACTGTACTGTGTGCTTGGGGTACATCAGTGAACTAAACAAAACCCACAGCCTTTACGGTGCTTATGCTTCAGAGGAGAGAGACTGACCAGTTTTACATAAATTGTATAGTGTATTCAGTGTAGTGGAGCCAAGAGAGCAGAAGAAAGAGGGATCAGGTTTGTGTGTTGAAGCGTCAGTTGGAATTTGAGCCACCGTGGTTTATGACCACTCTCTAGGGGTTTTGGTGGAGATGCAGGCTTGCTTCATCGCTGTATCAGCTCTGCAGTCATTTGGAGTGGAGTAGGGCAGCAGAGAGTGCTGCATGGGCATTTTGGTAACTCCAGAGATCATTACGGATCTCTGTTCCAGAATGTTTGCTTTGCATCCATGCTGTTCTGGGGACACTCCTGGTTTGGGGTGGGTGGAGGGGGATGAGACAGAGTCCTGTCCAGGCAGTAAGGATCACACCTTGAACCAGCCAATTGAAGGGATGCAGATGGGTGAGGTTGAGAAGGGGCAAAGGAAGCACTGACAGCGGTGGAAAGCCTCACTAAGACGAGGTTCCAGTCTGTGAAGGAGCCCAGGATATGGTCAGAGCTGTGTGCAAAGCAGGTCTTTCAACCAGTTCATTCTGATTTGAACTTCTGCTGAGAAGGTGCATTTCAGACCAAACATACTGAATCAGGATCTCTATTTTAACAGGATCCCCAGGTGATTCTTATGTATACTGAATTTTAAGAATCACTGCTTTACTAATGGTTCTTAGAATTAGTCTCTAAACAGCAACACTATCATTGCCTGGGAACTTAGGAGAAATACAACTGTTTGTTGCAAAGTCATGGAGCCAGCCTTGGGCCCGAGCTTTTGAGGGAAGCCCCGGCAGTTCTTGGTAGTTATTGCTGGCTAGGGAGATGGGAGGAGGGCTTGGAAGAGGTGAGACTAGGGAGGCAGGTGGGTGGGAGCTGGGGTGTGGAGGACCTTGTGTACACACCACCTTTGTAAGACTGGGAGGCCAACTGTCTCCTTGTGAGACAGGAAGGCAGTGGGATTGCTGCTTCCCTGGTCCCTGGAGCTGTCCTAGCGCGTCTGCCATCCTCTGCAGCTCAGGGACAGTGTGTTGGAGTGTGAAGGGCTTTTTGAGGAAAGAACATGAGGGTCTGGTTCTGGCTTCTGGCCTCAAGGATTCTTAACAGCCTGAGTATGTGAGTGAGTGTACCCCAGCCAGGGATGAGATTCTCTGGGCAAGCTGGGGAGCAGGTTGGCAGGAGACTAGACACACACCCAGTACTTTGTCAACAAACTCAAGGACTCAGCTCCAGTGTAGAGATCTAGCTTAGCTATCTCTGAGCCATCAGCTTCTGGATGGAGGCTTTCTGGGCTTCTACCCTCTGTGAGTGGTGACAGCATAAGGGCGATGGCCACCAGCTGGGTGGTGGGGCTCTTGGCCATAGGGTGCCAATGCCAGTGGATCCCACAGCTGCTCCCACCCTCATCTGGTCTCCCTCTCCTGTCCCAGGCCCAGTTATGTTGCCAGTGAAGAGAGCCGAATCCTTGTTCTCACTGAGCTGCTAGAGAGGAAGGCCCACTCTCCATTTTATCAGGAAGGCGTGAGCAATGCCCTGCTGAAGATGGCTGAGCTGGGGCTGATGCAGGAAGCAGATGTTCTCCTACGGAACGGAGCCAACCTCAACTTTGAAGGTCAGCTCTTAAGTGTGGCACTACCCTAGGCAGGCACCCCTGCTTTTATGGTTCTTTTAGAAGCTACTTATTAGTATTTGTTGTTGTTATTTTTGATGTCAATGACAACTGAGGCGGCCCAACACTGGGTGACCTCCCACCTCCTGCTGGCTTTCAGATGGCTCTTGCCACGTCTGTTCCAGGAGCAAGTTTGCTGGTTCCTTCTTCCGTGCGATTGATTTAGCAAACTCTTCTGTAGCTCCCCGATAAACCCTTCTGTTTTGAAAATGTGGCTGCTGGCACTGTGCCTAGAGCTAAGGAAGGGTAATTTCCTGCCACTTCCTGAGCCATCTTGCATTTTGGTTCCTGCCGCAAGGAGGTAAAGCCAGGTAAGCCACATTCAGCATAGATCCTGGTATGACCATGCTGCTCTGTGGCCTATGAATGCAGGAGTGGTAACAAGACAGCATCTCTCCCTTCCTCTTTGGCTTTCACCAGGAAGACAGGGCTGGCCCAGAGACAGGGGGTCTCTGTGCTGATAGAGGATGTACCTGGGCCTGCCTTTCTTCCCCATCTGAGGAGAGTCTCAGAGCCTATAAGACTCCTGAAGGGTCATGCTGGGGAAAGAGGGCCCATTCAAAAATTGGACTTTGGGTAATTTAGCCGTTATCATCAGGCTCAAGGAACAAAGCAGTCAGAGTGCTGCTGTTCCATGTTCCTCCTAGTGCCTTATGAGAAAATGCCCCATTTTATGACTGCATTTTACAAAAGAGGAAGCTAAATCCCAAACAGGTTAAGTAATGTGCCCTCTAGGATGCCCCAGGACCTGGTTTGACTCTAGAACGTTTGGTGAGAACAGTTCTGTCCTGGCCTCTCTTGGCAGTAGGACCCTGGGCCTGTTGCTTCTGGGGATTTGAGATAGGAATGCTGGGGCCGGGCTCCAAGGTCAGATCCTGGAACCTCATGAGGATGTGCCAGTAGGCAAGACCATCCATGAGCTGTATCTGCCCCCAGACCCAGTCACCTACTACACCGCCCTGCACATTGCTGTCCTGCGAAACCAACCCAACATGGTGGAGCTGCTGGTGCGCCATGGGGCTGACATTAATCGGAGGGACCGGGTAAGCAGGTCCAGCTTACCTTTGGGGGGGTTACCTGCGGTGGGAACCCAAGTAGTGTCACAGGGCAACCTGGCTTGTGTTTCGTTGGTTCAGATTCACGAGAGCAGCCCTTTGGACCTAGCCAGCGAGGAACCAGAGCGCCTGCCCTGCCTGCAACGCCTCCTGGACCTTGGAGCAGACGTCAATGCAGCTGACAAGCATGGTGGGTGCTGCTGCAGAGATGGAGAATAGCCCTGGGTCTCAGCACTTGGTTAGGGAAGACAGCCTGGAGTTAACACAGGATCTGACAGCTCAGTGGGCTGGCTGGCTGCTGGCCCCATCAAACTGCACAGTATGGCTGGGACACCCAAGTTGGATTCTGCCAACTTCTCTTAAGTTCCTGAGCTCAGAAGCTTGAGAGGCAGTGCACTCCTTGTTCCCACACAGGCCCTTCGAGGATTGTTGTGATAGATGGAAATACAGCGTGTATGCACTCACCTGAGGGAATGAAGGCTTTCTCTTGGGAGAGACCCAGCCTAGGTTTCAAGTTAGCATTTCAGTGTCTAGAAAAATCCTGCATCTCCTGGCTTCCTTGCTCCCATTTTGTATGAGTGGAAAGAGAATAGCCAGAATTTGTCATGCTCAGCCTAGCTAAAGTGAGACCTTTTTCAGGTTCATTTTTTTGGTCTTCTGGATCAGTATTTCCACCTCCACCTTTGAGGTTTTCCTGACTCCAGCTTCCTGGCTTCTCACACACCTTATTCTCTCCTTGCCTTGGCAGGAAAGACTGCTCTGCTCCACGCTTTGGCCAGCAGTGATGGCGTGCAGATCCACAATACTGAAAACATCCGGCTCTTGTTGGAAGGAGGTGAGGCTTGTCCTTTTGCACAGCACTTGCCTACCTTCTGTAGGCTCGCTGATCCCTTTAAATGTGAAGTGTTAACTTGCAAGGGTTCAAGACCTTCTCCTACCTTATTATCTCCTAATCGCTCTTCTAGGGGCAGATGTCAAAGCTACCACCAAAGATGGGGACACTGTGTTTACCTGCATCATCTTTCTGCTCAGTGAGACAGTGGGAGGGGACAAAGAGGAAGCCGAGCTCATCAACCGCTTCTGCTTCCAAGTAACTCAGCTGCTGCTGGCTCATGGGGCTGACCCCAGTGAGTGCCCAGCCCACGAGTCCCTCACTCATATCTGCCTCAAGAGCTTTAAGCTGCATTTCCCTCTCCTGCGCTTACTGCTGGAGTCTGGAGCCGCCTACAACTGCTCCCTCCATGGGGCATCCTGCTGGTCTGGCTTTCACATCATCTTTGAGAGGCTCTGTTCCCACCCAGGCTGTGCTGAAGATGAGAGCCATGTGGACCTTCTGCACAAAGCTGAGACAGTCCTGGATCTCATGGTGACTAACTCCCAGAAACTCCAGCTGCCTGAAAACTTTGACATCCACCCTGTGGGCAGCCTGGCAGGAAAGATCCAGGCCCTGCACTTCTCCTTGAGGCAGCTAGAGAGCCATCCCCCACCTCTCAAGCACCTGTGCCGTGTTTACATCCGGCTCTATCTTCAGCCCTGGCCTGTAGATGTTAAGGTCAAGGCCCTACCTCTGCCTGACAGGCTCAAGTGGTACCTCCTCAGCGAGCACAGTGGCTCCTTTCAAGATGACATCTGACAAGTCCTAGGCAACCCTCTAGCTTTCAAGTTCTCAGACTAAAGGGAACAGTGGTCTAGGCAGCTGAACTAAGCCTGTTGATAGGTTTAAGTACCTATGACAACTTTAAGGAGCTCTGGTGGCAGAGTGGCTAAAGTGCTCAGCTGCTTAACTGAAAGGTCTGCAGTTTGAACCTACCAGCCACTTCACAGGAGAAAGGTGTGGCAGTCTGCTATTAGAAAGATTACAGCCTTGGGAACCCTATGGAGCAGTTCTACTCTGTCCTAGAGGGTTACTATGAGTTGGAATCCACTCGATGGCTATGGGCTTAAGACAACCTTAGTGGTCTTTGATTCTGGGAATCTTGACTCCCAACTTTCAAATGGCACAGATTGGAGATGAGGCCTGGTCTTTAATGAACACAAAGCAAGCCAGGTAGCACCCAGCATCTGTGTTCATTCCGGGGTAAAAGGTGTGGTTGTCTTCCAGGGAAACTGCCTCCCTTTCAGCAGCATTCACAAGTCTCAACCCACACTGAAAAAAGGGAACAGGGTTTAGGTTTGAGACAAGCTCGCTCCCTCTTAATTGGAGGGGACCCCAGGGCATTTAGAGAAGGCACAGAAGCACTAAGTCTAGGCACCCCTGTCAGATGCAGGAAAGGGCTTCTTCCTGTAGAGACTCAGGGTCCTATGGGGTGAAGCCAGCCAAGGCCCTTGCCCCTAGCCTCTTCACTCCAGAGTCTGCCACACATGCAAGTGCTCTTAGTGAGCTGGGGAGTAAGGTGCACAAAGACCACCAGAGGCTCTTCTTCCAGGTGTTGTCAGCTGAGCTGCCACCTGCCAGCTCCTGCAGGTTGGGCCAGATCACCTTCAGCCTCGCCATCCAAAGCACCAAGGTTGTGCTCTGGTGGGAGCTCTGCTTGTGCCAAGCCCAGGGCTGGGGACTTGCCTTCTGCTAAAATGTAATTGTGTGCATGACCAGGGACAGCCTTTTCCGAAGTCTCATATTGCAAGGGGGCTAACCTGATGGGAAGAACCATGGGACCATGGTGAATCCTTCACACAGTCATTCCAAAGTCACATTGGTCATTATGCATTGTGCAGAACTACATGCCTTTGGGTATACGCTAAGGCAGTTAATATAAATTCATTCAGAAACTGATTTCTTTTGGCCTTAAATTTACTTGCGTAACCTTCTCATCTGCTGATTCAGGATAAAGGGTCCCGTGACAGTAAGAGGTGGTGTAGGTGTGAGAAGACAAGCACTTAATGAGAAAGCTCCCAAGTACAGCAGTACTGTTGTCCCAGTACAGAAAGCACCACTCCAGCCTGGTTAGGGCCTTCAGTCTAGGCATTCACCCCTTTTAATTTCAAGTGAAGGTGCCCGCCCAGGAGGAGCCCCAGGCATGTCTGTCCCCTTGCTGCAGAATATTGTGTCTGTCACATTCATTACAGACACTGGGGCCTTGTCACCCAAGAGACCTTGGAACTGTGAATATTCCTACAAGCTTCACATTCGGGCTGACACCAGGGTGGTTCTCCCAGCCAGGAGTACAGAGACCCACAGGCTCCAGGGCCTGGCTATCTCTCCAGGAGCCCCAGCTCCCTTCCACCCCTACGTGAAGATCACGTTCTTCCAAGTCCACAACAGCCTCTTTGGGCAGCCAGACCTATGGCTGGAAGGCCAGGAGGTGTTAGCCCAGAACCACAGGGCTCCAGTGTCTGATGTGATCACTGTCTCCCCACACAGGCTTTGCTCTCTGCCTTTCAAGGCAGGCAAAGCCAGACTTCCTGCATGCCCCACTGGGTCCCCTTCTGCCTTTATAAATAGAGTCTGTATAGTGAATGGAAGACAAACAGGTATATTTAGCAGCCTCTTGACACCGGTTCTCTCCTAGCTGTCAGCTCCCTCCCACCCCACATTGGTCCCTCAGTTTCTCTGCTGACTAGCCCAGGTTCATCTGAGGGCAAAGCTGTAGACGTGATAAATTTCATCAGGGAGGTTCTCCTGCCTCTCTTCAGCCAGGAGGCTGAGGCCTGCACTGCGGATAATCCTGCGGACCACCTCAAGATCCCGGCACACGCTGCTGTCCACATCGTCCAGGATCACACCCTCCTGGGCCATGTTGTCTTTGATGACAATGATGCCATTGGGGCGCAGACCCTGCTTGCAGCGCCGCAGGAACTCAGCCAGGTGCTGATCGGTAAGGTGGCCTGGGAGAGGTAGAGGCCCTGGTTACTATGGGAGCAGTGCAAGTGTGTACGTGCCATTGAGAGCGCAAGAGCCACCATTACTGGGCACTTTATTTGTGCTCAGCAGTTTGTTACGTGCTCAACACAGGACACCTCACTGACTGCCAGCAGCCCTGTGGGGGCTCCACTAGATTCCAGTTTATGTAAAGAAACTGGCCAGAAGTCACCTACTCAAGGGCAAAAGCTAGTGGGTATGTGGCCGGGACTGAACCCTGATCATCTGACTCCCATGCCTTGCCCTTAATCCACACACCATGCCACCTGAGTGTACCTGATCTCAGGTTTCAGCACTGCAAGGGCTCCTTAATAGATTACCTCCCCTACATTCAGGTTCCAGCCAATGGCTTACCAGGACCACAAGATACAAAGCCCTGAGTGTTCAAAGCAGAGCCATGCCACCAGCCTTGGAGATGGTGGCTGAATGCCAGCACACTGGCCTGCCGCCAAGTCGGCAGCCGAGCTCGGCCCCAAGTGTGCTGCTAAGATAAGCAGGTGCAGGATACTGAATCAGGGCTTCCTCACTGGGAACAGCAGGAACAACCAACACTTCAGTTTTTCATAAAAACTCATTTCTGCTTTCTTTGCATGTAGTAAATAAAGGGCCATTTAACTTTTCAACGAAAACTGCCCCCAGATGGACTGCAGCAGGTCCTGTGTTTCAATGAAAACACTGAAGGCAGATCTGAAGGAGACCCACTTTTAGACGAGTCTCTAGGATGGCCCTGAGATACACAAAGGACAAGAGGACCTCATGCCAGCCTGCTTGCCACAGGAGCATGTGGTCATGGCTCCCAAGGCCTTCTGGGTGACCTCAGTTGCAGGAGACATACAAGATGGTGTAGGGAGAAGAAGAATGCTCACCTATCACCCACTGGATCCAGATAACGTCGTAAGAGCTAGGCTCTGGGCTGAAGTCCTGGAGACCACAACAGAAGTAGTTCCTCACCCTTTTGCCCTCCTCACCCAGGTAGGTCTTCGCTTTAACCAGAAAGTCCTCTGTCACATCAACCATATCCACAACTTTGAACAATGGCAAGAGCAGTCGCTTGGTGATCCTTCCAATGCCAGCTCCACAGTCCAGGGCATAGGAAGTTCCTGTCTTGTTTGGGCCTTCCTAAAAAGCAGAGACAGGTATAATCCATAGGGAAGGTTTGAAAACCCAGAGACCACCCCCATCACTGCAAAGAGGCAGGTCCCTGTTAGCCCCTGGAGAGAGTCAAGATACTAGCCAGTGCTGGTGGGGACTGTCAACAGATAAATGAACAGGACATTTCCCTTTGCCTGGGCCACATGTTTTTAAAATGAGAGCTGATTTCCACTTAAAGGTCATAGCTTAAGCATGTACATTAATCTCCTGAAACCCCAATAAAGGACAGCACAGACGGAAAAAAGTAGCTAACGAGTGAAAACAGTGGAAGTGGGACAATCAGTGAACAAGTAACTTCCACAAATTGAGGAGGATGGAACGGGGATGCAGAAGCATACCAGACAGAAGAGGGGACCAAAGCACAGTTCCAGGGCTTGCCAGGGCAAAGACACAAGATAGAAGCAGACCCAGGGGAAGGTCCACCATGGAAACCCAGCCTATGCAGAGGAGGGCAAGGGTAAGAGAAATCAGGCTAAAACCACAGTAAGGAACTAGTAGGAGTCTGCATATAGCAGACAGCCAAATGCCTACAAACAAGGCAGGAGAGTGAAATTCTTATCCCTGGCAAAACAGAATAGACCTGTGTTCCCCAGTATAACAGCCAGATTCTTCTGTCTGGTAACCTTAAAGCAAAGTCCAGACCACAGCAGTCTTGTCCCTACACACATGCCTTGCTATTTAATATAGTTAACTGAAGACCTGTGGTACTAGGTATAAAGGTGGTGCTCCATGCAGACCAGGCGGTGCCACCAGAGCCACAGCCTCTCCTCCTGGAGAGCACACCAGACCTGCCTACCCTCAAAAACCTCTGCAGGAACTTCCGAGAGCTGTTGATGTCGATGCTGGAGATGTGGCCATACCCCCCGAGCATGCCGTCCACCGTGGCTGGGACATCTTTCCAGTACATCTTGGCCTTTGAGTAGAATTGTTTCTCATCTTCTATCACCTCGCTTGTCATACTGTCAACAACCACGTCTTGGCTCAAGCACCCAGAACAGTACCTCTCCTGTGCAAGACAAAGGAGACAATCAGCTCAGTCCAGGAACCCAGCAGAAAGACTCACTCGGGTAGAGGGCCAGTCTCACCCCAGGCTTTGCTGGTCACACAGTCTGGCCTGATGTTCGCTATCTCAAACTTGCTCCTGCCCCTTAGATGATACTACCTTCAGTTTCTTGCATTCCAGTCACTGTTCAAAGCTGTCTTCATTTCAAAGCAAGAAACCAAAAATTCTGGCTGGGTTCTTTAGGGGACAGATAACCCTAATTTACATTCAGAAGAAAGAACAGCAAAGTGAAGAACTCATGCCAGCTGGTCCTGTGAGGGCCTGAGGTGTTTCTAAGCCTCCTTCTCCCCTCTCACTTAGGAGCACAGAAACCAGCTCACCATGAGATCTACTCCTTTACTAACAACGAGTGGGGACTCTGTGCCAGGATCTGTGCTATAAACCAGAGATAGAGCCAGACAGTAAAAGTTACATGTACATACACAGAATTACAATGGTGGTGAGGGCTGCACAGAAGATAGAAAAGCACACACCAGAGGAATTCAACTCAGTCAGGGGAGTTCAGGGATGGCATCCCTGAGGAAGAGACTGAGACTAAAGAATGAAGCAAGAGGCAAGAATATTGCTCCAAAAAGCAAGGAACATGCAAAAGGCCTTTGCAACTAGAAACTCAAATCTATGGATGATCTTTAGTAGTCTGGACTTTACCCTAAAAAGTATAGAATTGAACCCCTCCAAGGTTAAGCAAGTATGAGATGATCCGTGTTTCAGAAAGACTATGTTGGCAGCTCTGTTACCATAGGTGACAAAAGGACATGGAAACACAGATTAGAAGACTGCTACTATGATGGTGGTGAGCGAATTACAAAACAGCAAATGGTGCCCTTGCCGGAGAGCAAATGGCCACCACAACCGCCAGAAGAAATCAGGCAACTTGGCTGCTGCACACTCAGCCTGCTCGGCCACATCATGCCAGGGAGGGATGGGCAGATGACATCTCTGCCTGAGACACTGGCCCTGGTCAACAAATACTCGCCACACATAAGGCATTGTTCTAGTTGTTAAGAGGCTTGAAAAAAATAAACCCACTACCTTTGAGTCAATTCCAACTCACAGCAGACTTGCCTATGATCACTAAGGCTGTGTGTCCACTTGACTCGGCCATGATTCTCAGTAGTTTGGCAGTTATCATGCGTGGCAGTTATGTAATGAAGTAACCATCCCCATGATGAGATCTGAAATAATGCAATCACCGCCATGGTGGGATCTGCTGAGTAGTCAGTCAGCCAAAGGGAGTTTCTTTGGGCATGTGGCCTGCATCCAACATACATGGACTTTCTGGCAAAGCAGACTTTCCGGCAAAGTGGACTTTCCAGCAAAGCTTGCTGGGTTTTGCTCTGCTCTGGATCCTATATTCAGCTCGTCAGCATCGGACCTCCAGTTCTTGGGACTTGCACTAGCAGCCTACTGTCTGACTTTGTGGGTTCCTGGGTTTGTTAGCCTCTGCAGCTACCTAAGTCAGTAGTCTCTAGCTGACACCCAACGTACAAACTTGGAATTTGCCAGCCCCTACAACCAAATGAGCTGTTTCCTTCAGATAAATCTCTTTCTCTCTACATATATGTCCACTAACGGTTTTGTGTCCCTAGAGAACCCAGCCTAAAACACTGCGTCATAGGGTTTCCAAGGTTTACTCTTTACATAAGCAGACTGCCACGTCTTTCTCCCGCGAAACAGCTGGTAGTTTTGTATCACTGGCTTTCAGTTGGTAGCTGTGCTCTTAACCGCTGTACCACCAGAGTTCCTTGTAATGAAGTTTACCAAGATAAAAAACTACCAACAACGAGACTGTTAAGGAGGAAATTATCAAATCAATACCATTTACGATAGCCCCTAAGAAGATAAAGTACCTAGGAATTAATCTAACCAGAGAAACAACAGACCTTTACAAAGAGAACTACAAACCCTTACTACAAGAAACTAAGAGAGACTTAGATAAATGGAAAAACCTACCCTGCCCATGGATAGGAAGACTTAACATTGTGAAAATGTCTATTTTGCCCAAAGCAATTTATTTATATAATACAATCCCAATACAAGTTCCAGCATCATTTTTTAATGAGATGGAGAAACAAATCACCAATTTTGTTTGGAAAGGGAAGAAGCCCCGGATAAGTAAGGTACTACTAAAGAAGAAGAACACACTGGGAGGCCTCTCATTACCCGACCTTAGAACATACTACACTGCCACAGTGGTCAAAACAGCCTGGTACTGGTACAAGAACAGACAGATCGATCAATGGAACAAAACTGAGACCCCAGAGATGACACCATGTGCCTATGAACAGTTGATATTCGACAAAGGCCCTAAGACATTAAACTGGGGTAAAAATAGTATCTTCAACAAATGGTGCTGGCAAAACTGGTTATCCATCTGCAATAAACTGAATCAAGATCCGTATCTTACACCTTATACAAAAACCAACTCCAACTGGATAAAAGACCTAAATATCAAACCGAAAACGATAAAGCTCATCCAAGAAAAGGTAGGAACAACAATGGAAGTTTTAATACACAATGAGGACAGACTCCAAAATCTGTCAAATAAACCTCAATCAACAGAAGAGAAAGTAGATAAATGGGAACTATTAAGAATCAAACACTTTTGCTCATCCAAAGACTTTATTAATAGAATTAAAAGAACACCCACAGAGTGGGAAAAAATATTTGGCAACTCTATGTCAGATCGACACCTGATCTCCATAATCTATAAGATACTACAAAATATCAATAAGAAGAAGATAAACCATCCAATTAAACGATGGGCAAAGGAGATGGACAGACACTTCACTAAAGAGGAGATCCAGGCAGCCAAAAAACACATGCGGACATGTTCACGATCTTTAGTTATTAAAGAAATTCAAATCAAGACAACAATGAGATACCATCTCACCCCAACAAGATTCGCCATGATCCAGAAAACACTAAACAACAAATGCTGGAGAGGCTGTCGAGAAAGTGGAACCCTCCTACACTGTTGGTGGGGTTGCAAAATGGTCCAGCCTTTTTGGAAGGCAATCTGGCGCTTCCTTAAAAAAATGGATATCGATATACCATTTGACCCAGTAATTCCACTACTTGGAATATATCCTACAGATTCAAGGCCTTTCACACCAACCGACACATGCACCAGAATGTTTACCGCAGCACCGTCCGTGACAGCAAAAAGATGGAATCAACCTAGATGCCCAACAATAGAAGAATGGATAGGTAAACTATGGTACATATACTCAATGGAGCACTACGCAATGATAAAGAATAACGATGATTCCAGGAAACATCTCCTAACCTGGTTTCAACTGGAAGACATTATGTTGAGTGAAAGTAGTCAGCGACAAAGGGACAAATACTGTATGACACCTCTACAATACGAACTCAAAAACAGACTTGTGTATAGAAGAAAAGACTCTGACAGCTGCAAGGGAGGGGAGGGGGGGAGAATTTAGTTTAGATAGTTACTAGGAATCTAGTTGGGAGAAAGCGGTGATAGCACACATTAGAAACAAGAACAACATTAAGTGAACTTCAGCATAACTTGAGTACTCCTTCCATCTTGACTCAATACTGCAAGGACAGAGTAGCTGGGGCAGGGGGCAGGGGACCATGCTCTTAGGCGAATTCCAGGACAATTGGCACAACTAGCATTTTGCTAAGAGGGCTCTCTGCACCCCACATTGGTGAGTGGCGTCTAGGGTCTTAAAAGCTGCCAAGCTGCCATCTGAAGACACAGCAAATGGTCCCAACTCAGCAGGAATGGATGCTCACCGAGGACCAAAATGACATGCGGTAAAGACAACCGAGAAGACAGAGAGACCCACAAGAGTGGGTGCCTATATCGACTTGGGACCGGAAGAACCAGATGGTACCCGGCCACCACCAGTGATAGCCACGATGGAGCTCACAGAGAGGAGTCTCACTGGCAACACAAGAATAAAAAGGGGTGCATCCTGAGATTTCCACTAAAAGACCTCAATTGATGGTCCAGCGGTTTCGGGGTTCCTCTGAGAGCATGGCCCCCGGCCCTGATGCTGCCCTTTTCATAAATTATAACAAAGGTCCACTCTTTGGACAGGAATGGATTGGACTTGGCAATGCAGAGTGATCACATATTGGTCACTCTGTGGTTCTAGACATCTACAGGATATCATCTTGCTGACCTCCGGCTGGAGGAAGGGGAGTGGACAGAGAGGAGGGGAAAGGAGGTTGTTGGGAGGACGAGACATGTATGGAGCAGACAGGAATAGTGTGCAGTCACCGGACAGTGAGAGTAGCGGAAGCTGCATATAGGTGGGCATGTAAATTTATACGTGAATGTACATTTTCACTCAGTTATGTTAAATAAAAATAAAAAAAAAAGATAAAAAACTAAGTTTTCAGAGAGTTTACAATAGCAAAGACCTGAAAAATATGGAACCAACTAAACATAAGGCAGAAAAATTGGGCCTCTGAGCCATAAAGTACTGTGGGAGCGCAAAAGATGGAGAAATCCTTTCTGAATGGTGAGTGGGGTAGCAGCCCAGAGAAAACAACTGCTAAGCTCAGCCCTGAAGGACAAGGAATGCTCTAGATAAAGAAGAGAGGCTTCAGACATCACAGACAGAGGGAGCATAGTGTGACAGTGATGACGACTGGTGAGAGACTGGGCCAGCTGCCATGTGCAGAGAGAAGCCTGGAAAAGCGGACTGGGCCTGGATCATGGGGGTTACGAGCACATGCTAGTGGCCGTGGCTCCAGTATGTCAACAGCAGAAACCAATCAACTGAGTTTCTGAAAGGTGAAGGGCTATGTTATGACCTAAGTTGAAGCCAAGTGGTAGGCTGGAAAAGCAGCATCAGTAGTGGTGAACAACAGTAGCCCTCAGCAGCCAAACATATGCTAAGCACTTTAGGTTTACCACTGAATCTTTCTTACAAATTACCTGTGAGTGGGTTACTATAATCACCTCTGCCTTATAGATAAGGGATCTGATGCACAGGGAAAATGATAAAATACCAAGAGTCAAAGGGTCCCAGCATAAGCACTTGGCCTTGACTGTTCTTCCCCTGTGGTCAGCTCATTCAAATCATCTGGGTCTCAGCGTACATGTCAACTCCTCAAAGAGGCCCTCCCTGACCAACTGTCTCACTGGCTCCCTCCAACACCATTATCCAATCACTGTTTTACTGCCTTCAATAGTGTAGTTCTATCAGAAAAGACATTACTACTGGAGTAACACTACATTATTACAGTAATAGCATTATTACTGGAATGTAAGCACCAAAGGGCAGGCTGTTGCCTGTTCATCACTGCACCCCAGCACCTAACCCCAGGTGTCCCTCACTGCAGTATTTGACAGAATGGTCCTGTCCAACACTGGCCGGGAAACTCCCAGAGGTAGGAACTGTGCACAGACACAGGGGAAAGTAGCCCTGGAGGCAGGGAGGGGATCTCTCTGCTCCTTCAGGAAAGCCACTGCACTCCAACTTTTGTTGCCCCACGCACCTGTGCACTACTCCGCCAGTTGTTGTAGGTCCCGAAGGACACCACTGACCTCTGAACTCCTGGGTCAACACAGAGTTTCCATGTAAAATCCAACTATAAGCCTCAAGGAAAAAACATACAAAATCAAGACATGCTTTAAAACACAGTCAGATAAAAAGTAGCTGGAGGACATACACAAGGCCTTCACGACACAATTTAGAGACTACGAAGAAAGAAAGCAGGTACAAAACACAAGAAAAGCTAATAAATGCAGACTGGTCACATTTGTTAGTAGCACTCAGTGCACAGCTTGTATGAGCTTATCCTGAAGGAGCAGGTGCCCTCCAGAAGAAGCACGCCCAACCAGCCACACAGCTCAAAATGCTCTTAACTGCAGCAAGCTAAGGTGGGATGCACTTCTGCTTCAGTCACTAATCAGTCGGCGGGGGCAGCAGAGAAGGGCCCACCACAGCTACTGAGAGCAAATGGGAAAGGGCTCACTCTCCATTCTTGGACCTGACTCCTTCAGCAGATTTGGGTCTACTTCATCACCACGGTCACACACTGCACCTTTAGGGACCAGACAAGATCAAGCAAGGTCCATGTGCTCCACCAGGGTCCAGTCCTCCTTAGGTCTCTGACTCGGGAACTGTCTCACCTATAACAGAGCTTTGGCTGTGCTCAGAGAGAATTCTGCTCAAATCTCTCTTCAGACTCCTGCCTGAATCTACTCAGACTGGTATCTTCATTTCACTGTTCAGGTTTTGGGGCCATGATGACAAGCCACAATCACTGTACTGCCCATGTAGCCTCTGGGGTAACGGGTCAAGGGGCAGTTTCATTCTCCATATTGCACCCCCTTGGCTCACTGCAGTGTTCCCCTCAGAGTCCCAGAACTTGAAGGCGTACCTCCCAGAAAGAAACAGTGGCCTACTGCTTAGACGAATGAACTCTCCCTTCAATCCTGAGGTATATGGCAAGCAAAAGAATGCAGATCTCTGCCACTACCCATGAATGCTGGCTGCAGCGGGGTGGGCCTCACTGGTACTCCTTGAGAGCCAACAAGGAAAGGAGCGACCAGCTGAGTGACAGCAAGTTAGCTACATCTGGGAGCTGCTTGTGTGGCTGGAATCTAACCAGAGTAAGGACCACGGCAAGTAGGCTGTCCAACCCTTCCCCACAGATTCCACAGCAACATGTCACAGCCCCTCCAGAGCCCCACTCACCTGGCAAGGACAGCATTCAAACCAACCCTTGACACCAGTAGTGCTCCAACTCAGACCAGGCACTCAGACAGAACAGCTTCATCCCCCTCTCAGCACCCACAGTCTTGGCAAACTTCTGGCTTTGCATTTATATTTCTCACGGGATGGTCAGCTTCTTAGAGAACAGTCAACATCCTGAAATTACTCTATTCCTTGGGCATCCCACAGAGCACAAAGGTACTCAACAAAAAGTTTACTTCAGATCAAACCAACAGAATCCACTTGGGGCCAAAGGCTTCTGTTGGCCTCCCCAACCAGACAGTAAGCACAACTGGTTCCAAGGACATTATCTTGTATACCATCTGCATAGCACCTAATACGAAGTATGTGTTTACTAATCAGTTGTTAAAAGAACCAAAGATGAGCTTTTGGCTGTTACAGATACATACTGACAGAAATCTAAATGTTCGAAACTGACTGAGAGCCACTACATATAATACCATTTTTTGCTTTACCAAAATGCTTTACACGATTCTTCTAAATGTCCCCTGAATAATCTAATTTACAAGAATTCCACTTACACACAGACTCTAGGAACAAGCCAGAGGAGGCACATGTAGGCTGGGAAATGACAAGTATTAACTCTGACATTTGCTCTAACAGCTGATTCACTAGTAAATGTGATTCCTGGGGCCCTGTCTTCACTTATGCACCGTGTCCAGATTTGAGCACAACAGGCTGTCTCTAGGAGTCAGTGGGGACTGCAGGGCTGGACAGTCAAACCACAGAAGTCCTCTACCCCCTGTTCCCTGGGAGGGGGACCATAGTACAGACTGGCTTTGTGTGCACTCTAGGTCAGCTTGGAGGTGAAGAGAAGCCCTTTGCTCATAGTTAACTTCTGCTACCCAGCAGGTAACATGACATCTTTTATGGTCAACTGGGCTCTCCCACCTGAGCAGTCACACTTGCATCTACTCTTCTCAGCACCAAGAAGACGGTGCTTGAACTGTCACCATCAGCCCTCTGCATAACCAACCTCTCTTCATTTAACTGCCTCCAAGAAAAATCCTGATAGCAACAGGAAACAAAACCTGTCTGGAGTTACTTCCTCCCTCTTGTAGTCTCATGGATAGGACCTGTCCCCCTGGATCTGTGTGGACAGTGGTTCAACATATGAGAATGACAGGCTGTTCCATGAAAAAAAGACTAAAAAAGATTAGAAACAAAGGCTCTGGTGGAATCAGATAATCCTGGTCTGAATCTTGGCTCCGCTTTCCTGGCTGTGTAAGTTCAGATAAGACACTTAACCTCACTGATCCTCAGTTTCTCTCTATGAGAACAGTAGTAACACTGACACTGCAGGAAGCCTGTTAGGGTTAAGTGTGTATATGAACAGCATTCACTGCTTCACACGGTACACGGCATATTTTATCTCCTGAGTTTAGTAATTTCTGTCAAATTGGAGTCTTATTAACTCTGCCAACTGTAACAACAATGAAATAAGAAAAACGGGTTGAAAATGTTGCACAGCCTAGCCTACAGCATATTAGACACAGCTAAGGGGTCACTGGAAACTCTGGTGGGTAAGTGCTACAGCTGCTAACCAAAAGGTGGGCAGTTTGAATCCACCAAGCACTCCTTGGAAACTCTATGGATCAGTTCTACTCTGCTCTACAGGTTGCTACGAGTCGGAACTGACTCCACGGTGCTGAGTAAGGGACCACCGCTATTCAGTCAATGCAGCAGACCCAGGAGCTCTGCAAAATCTGCTAGGAAGGAAGTGAGCTTCCTACCAGCACAAGCAGAGAGCCACTGCTGAGTTTGTT
This sequence comes from Heterohyrax brucei, assembly GCA_028571685.1. Lineage (NCBI taxonomy): Eukaryota > Metazoa > Chordata > Mammalia > Hyracoidea > Procaviidae > Heterohyrax > Heterohyrax brucei. The sequence goes on along the minus strand of CM053150.1, from coordinate 81,432,629 downwards.
CTGACACTACCGTTTTGACTCCACAGCTTCTGACCTCCATGAAAGCATTTCATATGCACATCCAACCTTTTCAGAGTCCACAGTTTACAGACAGAGAAAACAACACACTAGAGGAAAGTGATGTGGCATGAGAGGAAACTTGAAGAGAGAATTAAGGAGAGAATCCAGGCTTCTTATTCCAGTCAAGGCTCTAGTCCCTCCCCAAAGCCCATCCCCTCTCACTAGAAAATTAGTCTACACGGCACACCCATCTGCTACAGAGACCCACCCCACCTTCAGGGCCTCTGACAACAAACCAGGAAGAAAAAGGTCACACCGCTGGCGGGCAGCAAAGCCTGGTCTTCTCAATACGGCAATCTCCCTGCAAACGGCCTGACCTTGGCTCCAAGACTCCTGGCAGCGAACTGCCTTACAAGTTGCACCTGTGTCGGGCCAGCGCCGGGGCTGGGCCCAAGGTTAAACGTGATACTCGCTCCAAAGTAACAGGAACCTGACTGTGCCTAGCTCTGAAACGAACATGTTAATAAATGCTCACACTCGCTCTCCGAGGTGGATGAAATCTTTCTCTTAGTTCCTCAGCGGGGAAACTGAACGGTGTGAAAGAGATTTGCTGGGGGCCAACACGCGCGAGTCCCGGCCTAAGCACAGGGTGCCTTGGGTTTCCTCCTGGTTCCCGGTCATGCGGCCTCCAGGAGTTCTTAGCGAGGCCTGACCCGTGTACCTCCAGGGCCTAGACTGGCACGAATGCAGTGCCCAGGTCACGTGGCGAAGTGCTGAGGCAGTTGGGGGTCCCGGCCTCCCTTCTCCCAGAGGCCGCTGTGCTCCGCACCACCTCGCGCTACTCACCCCGGGCGGGGACTCCCGAAACCCGGGAGAGGAGGACGGAGAACAAAAGGTTGCAGAGACTCCGCAGGTCCACAACCTGCTCTGCCAGACCACTACCGGCCGCAACAACTCCCGGCACGCGATGCCTTTGTCCACTCACGTCACGTCACTTCCGGGCGCCCGGAAGGGCGGTGCCATTATTGGCTCCGCCTCTGGATCGTCTTGTCCAATCCAGCGAGTCCCGAATTTAGGTGGAGTTTTCCGTGCCTGGAAGGACCTCTGTGACGTAAAAGACCGGCAACACCAGGAACTCCCGCAGTTTCCACCACGTGCAACTGCTCATTTGGAGGCCGCGAGGCTGGGCTCTTAAAAACCAGTGCTTACATTGTGTTACATTGGGTTAGAAAAACCTTTATTCATCATATCCCATCATCTCTATTTATATCTTAGTTTATTATGCAGCCTAAAAAGAGAGAGAAGTACCCTTCGCAAGGCTAAGGGATTGCAACTCAAAATAAGTCAAATAAGCTTGATGAAGTTTCCAGTGCGAACAGGTGACCGTTCCCTAGGCTGTTTCCATATAGTATTGAAATTCTGGAGCCAGCCTTTGTGGTGATGGGAATGTGAGTATGTTAACCTCTCCAACCTTTAGTCACCTCCTCGCCAAACAGAGGTAATCGCTCACCTTCTGGTGCTCTGAGAGTTACGTTAGTGGCATATTCCACGTCAAACCTTCAGCCCCATACTTGGGCTGTGAGTTCTCCGAAAGAGAGCTGTTATAATGACAATATTGGCCATTACAACAAAGGGCGTAACTCACTGCCCAGGAGCTGACTCTGACACTTAGCGACACTATAATACAAGTAGAACTGCCCCTTAAGATTTCCAAGGCTGTAATCTTCACTGGAAGCCCTGACTTGATGAAATGTTCAGCTACTAAGCAAAAGGTGAGCAGCTCATATCCACTAGCCATTCCTTGGAAACCATGTGGGGCAATTCTACTCTGTGGTCTCTAATGAATCTGAATCGAGGACAAGGAAGCAAATACCCATATCTTTCTCCCAAGGAGTGGCTGGCAAATTTAACTTGCTGAACTTGTGGTTAACAGCCCAGGGTTTAACCACTGTATTATGAGGGCTCCTTATTCATCATCAGCAAGTTCTTTTTCCCTAAACTGACATCCTGGCCTTAAATTTATAGTGATTTCAGTTGGATACTGGACAGAGGAAGTGATCAAAGTGTTTTGCTCTAATGAAGTGAAAGCTTTGGGAGCAGGGCTGCTGAAAAGTCTCGGGTGCGTATCTGTTTATGTACAAGTTGGTTGGCATCTTCTCCAGCTTACTTCAGGTCAGACTTGTTTGTCCCGACCTAGCCCCCTTTCCAGTCTTTATTTTCCATGTGTCTAAGAGAAGAGGAAGTCCTGGTAGTGTAATGATTAAAGCATTTGGCTGCCAAATGAAAGGTCGGTGGATCAGACCCACCAGCTGTTCTGCAGCTTCTGTAAAGAGTTGCAGCCATGGAAACCCTTTACGGTCACTATAAGTTGGACTCAGCAGCAGTGAGTTTGGTCTTGGTGAAGGGAAGAGGATAGATGCTGGGCAGTGTCTACTGCTGGGAGTGTCTAGAATTCTCTTCTATAGAATAACACTGATCCCAGTTTTTCACATGCCTAAAAATCTGTTGTTGTTAGGTACCAGGGAGTTGATTTCAACATATAGCAACCCAATGTGACCGAGTAGATCTGCCCCATAGAGTTTTCTTGGCTATAATCTTTATAGAACCAGATTACCAGATCTTTCTCCTACAGAGCGACTAGGTGGGTGGAGTTAGTAGCTCATCATTTAACCCCATTTTAGCTACTAAGGCTCCTTCCTTAATATCTACCTCCACCTTTATTTTCTGCCAATGAAAGACAAGGAACCTTCACAACACTCAGACCCCCAAGTCCTTTCCAGGTCTACCTAGTCCCTTGACCTCAAAACCTCTTTGAATTCCCAAGCCTGGCACATATTAGCTACTCAATAAATGTTTGCACAATGCAAGGAATGGAGGGCTTCTTAGACATTGGCTGATTATTCTGGTGTTTCTCATCTCATTTTTAAAAATTCACACACACTTTGGATAAATACAAAGATTTCCCACCTCCCCACTCAATATTCTAACCTCCAAGGAGGTATGCTGCTGCATCCCTGGTTGAAGTACATTTGCAGAAAATAGAAAACATCTTTTGTGATGCCTCCTCCAGATAGATGACCTATAATTTGAATTACAAACTCATACTTTCACTTCCAAACTATAAAACTATGCCATGACAATGAAATTAATTGTTCAGACTATCCTTGACCGCTCCCTCCAAGTTTCACACTTGCCTCCTCACTGCCCTCTCCAGCTGAGAGTCCATTAGTATATTTTACAGTGGAGCTCATGGAGGGGACTTGTCCAGTGTCACACAGAAAACAGAAGCAGAACATGCCCTTGAAATTGGATCTTAGTTTGCAGGCCCAATGCGCTCCTCACTGCCTAGTCCAGCAGCAAAAGTTCTGCTTCAGGAGCCAACTAGCCATTTTCCTACCCATATATGACCCACCTGGGTCTCCTGCCTTCCCTTTGGTCAGGAATCCCAACTCCTCTCTACCCTTTCAACCCTCTGCACACTACAGCCCCACCCTCTGACCCCAGGCCTCAATGCCCACTGCTCTTCAGGTGGCTGTGGGTGAGGGGCGGATCACAATGACCCTGAAAAGGTCCTGGAGGCAGCGGGGAGGGGCCCACAGTGAGACTAGGGCAGGCAAGATGGGTTCCCTCAGGGATCAGCCCCCCTGTTAGGGGACTCTGAGCTCTTGGGACCCTCTCAGGCCCATCCAGAAGTCTCACAAGGGTGAGTGTGACCCTAGGAGCCAGCTCTGAGCTGAAACAGTCTTGGGATGGGGTATGGTGAGGAGAAAGCAGGCTAAGAGAACCCCAACATCAGAGCGGAGGGTGGGGCTAAGGCTCTGGTTCTCTAAGGAGGCAGTGTATTAATGAGTCTTGACCCCACCCCAGCTCTACTGAATCAAAGCCTAGAAGGGGAGGTGGGACAGTCACCTGCATATTCAACAATCTCACCTCCCCAGAGCCTCTGAGGCACCACCAGAATTAGCGAGCTTCCTTCAGATTACATTCTCCTCTTTTGCCAGCCAGTTCCAGGTTTCCTAACTCTCAGTAGAGTGCTGATAACAGTGCTAGCCTCATTATTGGAATACCCCAACCTGTGCTGACTACTGCCTGCTAACATGATGCTATTTCGCTCTCTCAGAGGCAGGTACTCCTACTGTCTCCGTTCTGCCCTTGAGGGCACTGAGAGAAAAGACTGAGAGAAGTCAGTGAATTGCCTTGCCCAAAGCTACGCAACTATTAAGTAGTGGAGCTGAGACTAAACCCTAAACAGCTCTAAAATATTAAGAATAGCAGCTAGTCCGTAGTGAGCACTTACAATGTGCCTGGTACTGTTCCAAGCGATTTCCAGGTACTTGCCCATTTAAAAGTCACAGCACCCAAAGAGGCGCTCACTCCTACCGTCATCACTTTTCCAGTGAGGAAACAGAAGCTCATAAACTCTGGCCTGAGGCCACTGTCTGTAAAGGCAGTGATGTTAATCCCTAGACCGCGCTGCGCCCCACTCCAGGCACTATGGCTTTAGAGCTCCTCTGTGTTCTCCCCCTCGCTCCCCCCAACACCTCACACTGCATTCCCCACCCCTCGCTGGCGTGAGGATACCCTGAGCCGAGCGTGAGGCCAGATATGTTCCGGCGCCACCTCAAGCTAGGGGCCCAGGAGGTGGCGCCCAAGGGGTTTCCCAGTGATGGAGATTTCCAAAACTGGAGAGATCCGCTGCGTACCTGGCTGACCCTGCCGGAGCTCCGAGTGGACCCTCCGCAGGCGAGCGCAGGGGGCTGGAGGAGCCCACAGGGTCCAGGGGTCAGCGCCCCTCAGAAGCATACTTCTAGGAACAGGCTCCCAGGCATACTGGTGCACCAAGCCAAAGATCCTGGGGTGAATTTCGGAAGTCCGGCGCCACAACTGCCCTCCCTGCCCAGGGTGGGCCGGAGGACGGCGCAGACCCCAGCAGTGCTGAGCTCCCTAGTGCTGCCGCCTCTCTCGTTTGCCGGCGCGTCCCCCGGGCCATCGGCATCCCGGCGTCCAACGCCTGGAGGGAAGGAGGACTACCAAAGGGGCGTGGACAGGGAAGTCCCCAGCACCTTGGGGGCTGTGCTACGGGAGTTCCTTCCCAACAGGTTCCGGGAGTTCCTGCGCCACCTCCAGGAGAAGAGTGAAGAGCAGCCACCGCTGAAACTTCAGAGTGAGACCTGGCCTGGGCCTGAGGGCGTGAGGCGGAGGCCAGGTGAGGGAAGAGCTGACTCATTTTCGGAGGGGGTTGGTCCCATAGTCCCTCCCCTGCCCGCTTCAGGCCGAGAATTATGCTAATATTAGTTGCTAACCTCAAAGTTCTCAGGACTATTCTTTGAGAGCAGGGCTACTATTGCTCCCATTTTACGGATGAGGAAACTGAGGCCCAGCACTATGTAACAAGAAAGAGGCTAATAAAGGCTGCCCTTCTGCTGGATGCCTCATGACTTATTTTCACCTCTCCCTGGCTTCCAGCATCTTCAGCATCGCAACATCAAGTGGGCCTGTCAAAGCACTGCCAAGATCCTTCACGGTATCCTAGCTTCTCATCCCTCCCAGACCTGCAGTAAGTGTCAGCCACCTCTTCGTTGGGGAGAGTTATCACAGTTGCTCCAGGGATACGGACCCTTGGTTACTTATGCCAATTGTGGCCTGTATGTCTTCCAGGGGCCGACCATCGTTCTACAAAGAACTGCCTCTGTCCACTGAGAATCTTAAGACTTTGCTCCATCAGACACCTAATCTGGGATCCCTGAGGAGTGATAGCTCACAATACTCCACGGTCAGGAAGACCAACCAGTGAGTTATAGGAGGAATAGAAATGGGAGAATGGGAAGAAAGGATATTTGTTTCCTCTTTTACCCATCCATCCATGAATCTACCCAGTCATCCATCCATCTGTCCATCCATGAACCAGTCTTCTGCCAAAACATTCATAATCCATCCACGAATCCAAACATCTACCCACTTATCTACGGTTACATAGATCCCCCTAGGAATCAGGTCTTCAACTTGGATTATCCTTCCATCCATTTATTAATCAGGTCTTCTGCCATCACATTTATAGTTCATCTATGGATCAGTTCACCTATTCTCTCATTCATGCATTCATCCTTGCATATATGTTAACCGAGAATCAGGTGTTTTACCAGCCTATTCATGAACTTCTCCATGTATCTACTCGTGAACTTACGATTCCATCCATCCATCCACCCACCCACAAAATCTTATGATTCTATATAGCCGTCCATGAGTCCAATGAGTGACCTTAGTAGAAAGCGTTACAGTCCCACCCTAGTCCTCTTTAACATAACCCAATCTTGCTTCATTAACCATAGGCAGAGGTTATAATTTGCAATATATAGGAGAACTATGATCACAACATAGAGAAAAACCACACAGTGCTGGGAACCATGGTCCAACCAAACTGATACACGCATTTTTGGTGGGACATAATTCAATCCATGATGCACGGTGTTTCTGAATACAGAGCCATGTGCGGATCAAGCAGACCGTTTGGTAGCTTTGCCCTTTAGGCTAAGATAACAAGAACTATAAATAGCAGGCACTCTTTCTTGAGAATAACCTCTGAGGCAGGTGCTGTACTAGATGCATCACAGAAGTTATCTGATACTCACTGGACTCTTACAAGAATTACATGATTGTGTTGGTCAGAACTGACTCGATAGCAATGCGTTTTGGGTTTTGGTATAAGACACAATTTAAAAGAGAAAAGTGCAAACTGGAGACTGAAGGGAGGCTGAGCCCTCTGACCTAGAGCACTGGCCAGCAAGTGTCATAACTGAGGCTGGTGATAATAATGCTTAGTAAATGCAAACAATCAACGTAATTATTATAGTAAGAACAGCTCCCAGTGAGAGATGTTATTCTGAGATTGGCAAACCCTGGGCTGGGTGCCTTGCAGGCATTAACCTCTTTCACCTTGTCATAGCTCTAGGCCAGTGGGCACACTACATGGTCTCCATCTCATACAGAAGGAAAGAGACTCAGAGTCAGGATGGAACTCAGCGCTACCTGACTCCCGAGTGCATATTTTTATTCCCTTTGTTAAAATGCTATCAGAGCACCTGAGAAGGACATCATGCTTGGTAGAGTGCCAGTGAAAAACAGGAAGGCCCTCAGCAAGGTAGACTGACCTAGTGGCTGCAACAACGGATTCAAGTATAACAATGATTGTGAGGATGGCACAAGACCAAGCCGTGTCTGGTTCTGTTGTACACGGGGTCACTATAAGTTGGAACCAACTCGGTGGCACCTAGCAGCAACCATAACATAAGAGTGCTGGCTTGGCAACTAGGGTTTGTTCAGATCTTGACCGCACCCCTTAGCAGCTGTATGACCTTGGGCCAATCAAAAACAGACAAAATCTCTGTCTCAGTTTCCTTATCTGTAAAATGGGAATGACAATAGTGTTTCACAGGGTTGTATGGTGTAGGTAGGATGGGACATGTTTCATCCTGGGCCTGACAGGTAGGAAGTGGCCAGCAGGTACCAGTTGTTGTGACTGTGATTAACTCCTCAACTCAGGGGTTGAGGAAAGTCTTATGTTGGCAGATGTGTGTTGCCAATGGTGGGGTGAGGTGGGGGCTGCAGGCTCAGCTGCCGGCATCACCAGTCTCTCTGGGCAGACACCACAGTGCGCAGTCCTCCAAGCTCAAGGCTGTACTCACTCACAGCTCCTCAGGGGAAGGACCAAGGCCCCGCAAGAGATGCTGCCCTTTCCGGGTGCGATTCGCCGATGAGACCCTGCAGGACACGGCACGCCGCTACTGGGAGCGTAGTTGTGCATGTAAGTAGACAAGATGAGGGGGCAGGACTTTAGGGGAGTTCCAGCTGGGATCTGGAGAGCAGAGACTGTAGAGCTGGACCCTGGAGTGAAGGGCTGTCTGCCAGGGTCAAAGGCCACTGTCCCTTCATAGGCACCTAACTGGCCTCTTTGGTAGATGTCAGGGTGACCTTAGCTGATGGTCTGCGATCCAGCAGAGGTGTACCGAGGTGAGGCCATTGAGCAGCTGCAGTGGAGGCTCAAGAGGCGGTGGCCACCCAGGCTTGGCCACTGACATATCTGCTTGTCTTTGGGCCAGCACCTTCCCCAGGGGTGCTGGGAAGGTGTGGACAACAGCCAGAACATTACCTCCCATCTTCACAAAGACTGACCTCCCTCCTCTCCCAGGGACGTGGCACCACCTGGCCAGGCAAAGAAGCAAAACGCCACCCGTTCCAAGCTGGAGCTTCCAGGTCCCAGTTCCCAGCAGATGTTTGCTCTCTGGGAATGGGTATCATAGTGCCTGTGACACAGTTCTCAGTGAGTTTTTTTGAAAGGGTGGCAAGAGACAGGTGTGAAGAAGTAGTGTCCTTGGTCTGCCATGACCTTTATAAACTTTTCTCCATCTGCCCACCTGTTCTCTTCTCAGCTCAGAGTGTGGCAGGACCAGCAGCCCTCAGGGCCTCCAACGGCCAACATCTTGCCTCTGTTCACTGAGCACCTACTATGTGCAGTATGAGCAGACAGCAGCCCCAAAGCCTACCTGTGGGTGCAGCTTTACAAATCCAGGTCCTTCTTGGATTCAGGGAGAACTCTACTCAGCCTCCTTAGCGTCACAGGGAGTCAGAGATGGGAGCTGCGGCTTCCCTGACCCCTGGTTGTTGGATGGGGAGCTGAAGCCCCTAGAGCAGACGGGGCTTGTGCAGGTCACATGACAGCCAGGAATAGAAGACAGAGTGCCTCAGGGCCACTTTTGGGAATCCAGGAAAAGGAAGAAGGAAGCCCAGGAGACATGATCTGATGCCAGTGGCTGTCCTGGCATAGGAGACAATTCCTTGCCACTCCCTGGCCATGATGAGCTGTGGTCCCCACCCCAGGGCACTAGGGTATACAGAAGAACATTGGGGCTTGGCTTGCTACTGCTCAGTCATTTCCATCCTGATGCTACCCTTGGGAAATTCAGGGTCCTTGACCAGCCAGAAGGGCAGTTCCTAGACAGGAAAGCTTGTTAGCCCCAAGATAGCCCCTCCAGCCATCTATCATCTCTTGGAGTTCCACGGTGGGGTGATGGACCCTTCCACTGTGTGAAAAGGGGTGCATTTTGAGTTGGAGCAGAATTGTTGTTGGGGTGTGTGTGTGGTGGATGCATAGCCTAGGTAATATGAGAAGAAACTGTCATACAAGGTAGTTTTAAAACTCAACTCTGCTCTGGAGGCAGGCAGAAGGAGCTGGGGAGCCTTGAGTTGCCATGCATACAGGGCTCTGGCTGGCTTTGCCTGCCACAGGAGGAGAGGGCACTGTGCACTCAGTTAGGGTCTGACCTGTCTGTCCCCTCTGTCCCACAGTCCGGCAGAGCCTCCTTGACAGTGAGACAGCCACTCAGCCCCTGGTGTCAAAGCAGGTATTCAGCAATGTCTCCAAGTGGCTGGAGAGTTTGCCTGGAGCCCTGTGCCCTGGGACCAGGCAGAAGACCACAACCAACTCCTTGTGGAACTGGGACAGTCCCAGCCTGTGAGGCTCCCCTCCTCACCCTGCACACCTCTGGGCTGGGTTCTGCCAGCTGTGGGTGGGCTGGATCCTGGGCTCCATGAGCTCACAGCCTCCTGTCTCCCTCAGGCACACCCAGGAGCCACGTGGCCGTCACTTTGACCACACCTCCATGAGAGGCAGCCTACCCTGCATCCACAGGCCGACCAATCAGAGGCAGCAGGGGCACCTCAAAACCCATCTGGGCACTCAGAACATCCTGGAGCAAGATGGCAAACTGCCCCACTTGTGGAGCCAGAAGTTGGTGAGCACCTGCTGGTGGCCAGCCACTCAGAGTCTCCCATCTGGGCAGAGTGACCAGGGCATGGGGTCTAGCCTCCCTGGTTTCTCAGGTGCCAAGAACACTCATAATGGCCCTGCACTGAGTTCCTGCATCCCTCTCAAAGCTTAGCCATCATCAGGGTGGGCTCTGGAGCTCAGCTGTCTGGGTTCAGATCCCACCTCCTGCAGGCTAGGAGGCCTGTAATGAGTGGTTTCCCTGCTCTGCATCCCAGTGTCCTCATGTGTGGGCTGACAGCAGTGAGGCCCATGGGGCTGTGGCATCAGATCCTTCTGAACTCAGGGTGCCCCAGCTCCTGCCTCAACGTCCCCATGGTGCCCAGCTCATCCTCTCCTCCCTTTAGGAATCCTTCCTGCCTAAATTGGTACTGCAATCAGTCTTGAAACAAGGCCGCCCTAAAGGTTACCAGCTCCTCCTGCCCTCGACAGCACCGTCTCGTGCTCAGAGGTGAATGCTCTCTGGAACCCAAGCCCAAGTCCAGCAGTGGACTCCTGATGGAGGGTGAGAAGTGGCCTCCCCACGAATAAACACACACCCTAGGTGGCTGAGACCCTGCTGCCAGTCTCAGGGTAGAAGCTTCTCTCCTAATACCTAACTGCTGGATTCTGTTCCTGGGCTTGGGGGACTTACAGCTGGGACAAGGCTGAGGAGTTGGGGCAAGGCACCCCTCCCGGTCCAGGGCTTGATCCAAGTGAACCTCTCTTCCGGAAAGTGAGAGACCCTGCTGTGTACCTGGGCTCAAACCTCCATTAATCTAGATCTGTTCACAGGTGCAGCAGGCATCAGTCATGACCAGGAACCTCTATCTTTTAACCCCTGTTGGGTAAGGGCACCCAGGCACTGGATAAGGGCAAAGAGGCCTGAGTAAGAATCCCAATTTGTCTTCTGTGTTCCCCTACGTGGTTCATGCCATCTGGGCTCTGGAAGGCAAACATCTGAGTGGGCCAGGGCCAGATATTTCTCACCTTGTTCTGTGTATGTGAAGGGCAGGTGAGAAGCGTTGAAAGCCCCATCAGGAGGTGATGGAAGACCACGTAACAGGCAGTCCCAGAATGTCATCTGACCACAGCGCTCCTCCAGTACCCCAGTGCCACACCATAACTCTCTGCCAGGTGTAGCCCTGACATACCTGAATTCCAACCAACCCCCATCCCCGACAAAGATTCAAGGAGCCCTGGTGGCGCAATGGTTAAGCGTTCGGCTGCTACTCAAGACATCGGTGGCTGGAACCCACCTTTCTGCGAGGGAAGGAGATAGCAGTTGGCTTCCATAAAGATTGTACAGGCTTGAAAACCCTATGGAGCTCTGTCCTGTGGGGTCGCTATGAGTTGGAATCCGCTCGAAGGCAACGAGTATGGGTTTGGTTTTGGACTTGGAGCTCCGTTCTAGACCAGCCTCTTCTTCGAACGCCACACACCCCCTCTCCGCCCACTCCCGTAGCCAGGATCGAGGTCTTTATCGCCACCTTCTGGCCAGGGAGGAAACAGCCGTAGAGCTCACGCTAAGGCACAGAGTTAACATGAAGACAATGGGTTGCTAAAATGGTTAGCGCGTGATCTTGGGACTTCATTGGTAGTGGATAGCGGAGAGACCTTTTATAAAGGGGTGCCCTGGCTCCAGAAGAAAGATGACATATTTAGGCACAGTATGGACAAACCCAGTGGGGGTATAAAAGAGTGGAGGGGGCAGTGCTACAAACTCCTTCCAGTAAGGGCAGGAGGGAGATTTCAGTACCTGGGATGACCACTCCTCCCCATCTGGACTCTCACATCCCCACCCCCTAACCTATTATTTCTATGCCCTAGCGAGCTCCTGGTGACACAATGGTTAAATGCTACGGCTGCTAATCAAAAGGCTGGCAGTTCAAATCCACCAGGCGCTCCTTGGAAACTATGGGGCATACTCTGCCCCATATAGGTCGCTGTGAGTCAGAGTCGACTCAGTGGCAGTGGGTTTTTTGTGTGTTTGGGGAGATGGGGGGTGGGGTGGGAGAGCCAGTGGATGTTTGAGAAGGCCTGATTCTACCACACCTCCGTCTCGTGACTTGGACAGCTTGCCCCGCCGTCTTTGAGCCTCAGTTTGCCCCAACGGCTGCTACAGGTCCGCACACCACCGCCAGTTGCAACGCCGCGCCGCTTCCACGTGGGGGCAGTGTTGGCCTGGTTTTGGCACCTCCCGACGCGGACGAAACTTCTCAGCCTCTTGCGGAGGGTCGGAAACTTTTCCCCCTCTTGCGCAGCTCGCGTCTTCCCGCCACAGACCCCCTGCTCCCGCCTGTCCGCCCACCCGGCTTCTCGCGGCGCTGCGGGCCGCCCGACCAGCCCTGCTCCTGCAGTGCTGCCTCCTTTTCCACCTGCCTGGAGTTCGCGATCTGAGCTGAAGAAGAGGGGACGCCCCGCCCCCAGACCCCCATTTTCTTTTTTTCTTTTTCCTGTTAAACCAAAAATTGCTAAGCTTGCAACAGCGTTGTCAGCAACGAGCACTGGAAACTGAGTCCCGCGTGGAGCACGGCGGGTGGGGCGGAGAGACGTCTGGAAAAATCCTTGGCAGCTTTTTGGCCAACCCCTGCCCCCAGTCCTCCAGAATCTCTGAGCGCTTTCTCAGCCGGGTGGCCTCGGCGGGGGTCGGGGTCGCGGCTAGGACCTGCGGGAGGGGAGGGCCAGGAATGTCCACCAAAGCCCCTCCCGCAGAGTATCTGACGGGTGCGCCAGTCTGGGCAGCCCCGCGCCCCAGCGGCCGAGAGTGCCGCCTGAGCCCGAGGGAGCGCGGAGCCGCTGCCTTCATCGGCGCCCCTACTCTTTGCCTCCTGCCCTCTTCCCCACAGCGCTCACCGTCCTGCTCTTTGATTCCTCAGCGCCCCTTTCCCTTATTTATGTCATCTGTTCTTTCCATATGCCTAGTATGCTTCCCTCTCTGCTTTCTCTTTCCCTTCTCAACAAACATGGATTCTGTGTCGTGAGGACCGTGAGCGTCAGCTAGGATCTTAGGATCCTGCCACTGGCTCACAGTGCAAACACACACACTCAACAACCCAGAGACACCCACAGAAACCGCCCACAGCCACATGCAGCACAAGCACACAAACAGGGACACTAGAGAAACACACCTCACAGACATGCACCACATACACACACAGAGACACAAGCTCCACAGAGACTCTTCAAAAACACAAAATCACACACCTCACACGCACAGATAAACAGCACACATGGACACACACACCACAGATACTATCCAGAGACACCTTACACACACATACCAAAGACAGAGGCACAGATGTATCAGAAACGTGCACAGATAAACACACCACATTCAGACACATACACATCGTACAAACACCTTCAGCACACACATGCAGAAACACCACACATTCGCAGACACCTTGCACATACCCACCGATAGTTAGGGTCTCCGGCCCCCATATTCTGGGGTCCTCCTGCCCACCTGGAGGACAGAGAAGCCCCCAGCCTGTTTGTCCACCCTTAGTCCAAAATAAGCCCCCTCCTGTGGGCAGAGCCTGAACCTGGGGAGGCCAAAGAGGTGCCAGGAGAAGGAGGATGTGCTGTAGTAATGGAGTGGAAGCTTTTTAAACTGTTCTAGGGTCCTCAGTTTCACCCCTCCCTGGCCAGGACCCTAGGTCTCCCACAAAGGTTTCAGAAAGGGCCCCTTTTGCTGGTATATTTCCACTCGGATTGGCTGGCAGCCAGACTCTTCTGAGCTCCAATGAGCAATGTGGCTTGAAGGCTGGGAAAGTGGCCGTAGCTGGGGACCCACACTCTGGTTCCTGCTCCCCTTAATCCCAGACCTACCAGAGCCACTTGGAAGGGGCAAGGCAGGAGTAGTTTTCCCTTCTGGACCCTGTTGCCGCCCTGGGAGTGTGTCTTGAGCACTCGCTGCCCTGCCATTCCACCCCACCCCACCTCTGCCATGGCCAGACCCTGCACCAAGCCAGAGGAAGAGACAGCAGGAGCTGGGTTGGGGGTGCCAAAGAAGGAGGAATAAAACCAGATCCAGGGCAGAAAACTGAGTTGGAAGAGGCAGGAAAATCACTGCTCCTTTTTCCTGAGCATTTCAGACCTCACTGAGTCTCTCTACCCCACCCTTTCACAGATAAAGAAACTGAGGCCCAGGGAGATTGGGGGTCTTGTCCAGGCCTTGCTGGCCATGGAAAGATGGAGCTGAAACTATGCCAGCAGGCAGCCGTCAGCTGTGCACACAGGCATTCTCCCATAAACAGCTCTCAGAACAACCCCTGGGAGAACTGAGGCCCAGAGAGGTTAAACTTTTTCAAGCTCACACAGTTACTGAGTGGTAGACATAGGATTCAAGATCATAGACACAAGACACCAAGTTACAACCATGCCTCTGAGCAGGAGGAGCCCCCTCTCCAGGAAAATTGTGCTGGGGGTAGCTCTGTGTCTCCAGGGTGAGCGGGGTGGTCTGGAGGACCCTTCCTGCTCTGAGAGGTCTATCTTCCCACACATGGGGCATCTTAGGAGCAGGGAGAATAAGGGCAAGCTCAGGGAGAATGACTTTATTTGGCAAAGGGGTAATTTGGGGCAGGGGGCAAGTGGGATAGTGGGAGCCAAGGGCCTGGACAGGAAGCCTTGGGGTTTCCGGGATTGGCAGGACCACTGGATCCTGGACGAGCGGTAAAGGCAATGCTGACACCTGACACGACGGGGAGCCCCTGAGGCATGTGGAGCCCCAGTGAAACCAGCCCAAGCAGGGCTTCAGGGACGCTTTTTACCTGCAGGCCATTTCACAGAGCACAGAGCAGGCACTGGAATCATCAGCTCTGCCCTCCAAACAGTATAGTGGGGGGGGGGAGTGTAGGCTCAAATGGACAATTTTAAGACACAATAACAGGTGCTGACAGGAGGTCCAAGACTTCAGGAGCATGGAGGAAGCAGCCAGCCAACTCTGCAGCAGTGTAGAGTTGGACACTTGGGCCATCTGCCAGCGGTGAAGAGGCACTGTGGTCAGGACTGGACAGAGGAAGGGACGGGAAGGGAGGTGGCTGCTTCAGTTGCCGCAGCAAGACCGGTGTCTCAGCTCAAGCATTTTAAGCCTGGACCAGGGAAGGCAAGGGACACAGGAGAGTGGTTGACAAGGCAGGTGGAAAGGCTACTGTGCTCCCCTAAGACACACACACACACCCCCTGTGTTCCAGCTACACAGGGCTGTCCACTGCCCGTTCCAGTGTGCTGCCTTTGCTATGCCATTTGTCCAACACTCCTAACCTCAAATACCCTCCTTGTCCCCGTTGCTCCTGCCTCTCGGTCATTCCTTCCCAGTCCTAAGTGACAGATGACCTGTACCATGCAGGGGCTCCTGTTGGAGGCTGTCAAACTCCTTCATGGAGACATCTGTGCCACCACTTCCAGGCAGCCCCACAAGCCTCAACAATTCTCTGTAATGAGCTCCAGAAAGAGGAGAGACAGCTGATGCTGACTGTACCATTTGTGCCCATGGGTGCTAGTGGCACACAAAGGAGGAATTGGCCCCTATCCAGGTCCCCAGGCTGGGCCAGGTATCTCAGGGCTCTGGAACCCTCCTGAGCCATAGGACTTGCACCCAAGAGCAGCAGCCAGCAGGAATGTCCTCTGCCTCCGCTCCCATCGTGGGACCTCAGGGACTCTTAACAATCCACCTCCCAAGGTTTCCCCAGTTTACTGTCTGCACTTGGTGGCTGTGGGGACACCCCCAAGCTCTCAGGCCCCCCCAGGGAGCCCCCTGCTTAGCTCTGGGCAGACTTCCAACTCTTGTGGCTACAGACTCTACAATGCCCAGAAGGATCTTCCCATGCGGAGCTGCTGGGTTGGGCCCTGGCCAGCCTTCCCAAGACCCCAGTGTCCATTCTCCAGAGGATAATGCCTGTCAGGCCAACTGAGAAGCACCTTCGCGCACAGCCTTGCCACAGCGCGTGCTAGAGTGACTGAGAATCCCTGTCACAAGACCGACCTGGCCCTGCCTTCTTGGCTGTCTGATTCAAGAATAATGACTCAACACTGTGCAGCAAGTACTATGAACAGACACTTGTCTGGACATTCCCACGCTTAGAGCTTGCTTGTCCATGCAGCAGGCTGCCGCTCTGCCAAGAGGACACTATCACAGTATTACAGATCAGGAAACTGGGCACAGAGCTGTTAAGTGACTGGCCTATTTAATGCAGCTAGGCTCCCAGTAAGAAAGGGTGGGAAGTGTTGCAATGTGGGCATACAGAGCAGCTGCCTCCTCTAGAGGGTGAGGAAGGGTGACTTTGCCTCCTCTAGGAAGGCCATCCAGATTTCCTCCAGCCCAGGGATTCCTACAGGGCAATGGGGCAAGCTCGTGGAGGGTAGGATGTACAGGCTAACTGTGCTAGCAAATTCTGCCCCTTAGTTTCATTCCTTCATTCATTTTTGGAACACTTATTTTTTGAGCATCTCCTGTGTATCATGTTCAGTACTGGGCCCTAAGAACAAGATAGATGTTCATAGGAAGCCCAGGGGCTTTTAAGAGGAGGGATACAGATGGGGCCAGCTTTGTGGCCATTGGATGTGTGCAGTCACACAGGGTTCCATGTTCAGCAGGGTCCCCGACTTGGTTTAGTGCTATGTTATCACCAATGTGAAGTTTTTAATAATATCTGAGCAAGGAGTCTCGCCTTTTCACTTCACACTAAAAAAAAAAAAAAAAAAAAAAAAAAACCACTGCCATCGAGTTGATTCTGACTCATAGTGACCCTATAGGTCAGGGTGGAACTGCTCCATAGAGTTTCCAAGGAGCACCTGGTGGATTTGAACTGCCAACCTATCGGTTTGCAGATGCAGCACTTAACCACCATGCCACCAGGGTTTCCATTTTGCACTGGGTCCTGCAAACTGTGTAATGGGCCTGGACACAGATTGTCCTGGGGGTCAGGTGCAGGGGGAAGAGTACTTGGACTGAGGGAGGTGACTGGACCACATCTGGCTGCTGGGGTGGCCGTGGCAGTGGTTAAGAGGAATCCCAAATGGCCGGGGCCAAGGGGCTGGTGCTGGGCAGCAGGCCATGAGGCTGTCAGATGAGTTGGGAGGCCGGGAGGTGACAGCCTTGTGGGCCTCAGCAAGCAGTGAGCTTTGTCCTGACCCTGAATCTCTGTCCTGGGTCCCCGGGTCCCTCAGGGCAGCTCTCTGGGAGCTGGGCCAGTGGCAGACAGAAGGTCCAGACCAGCAAAGCTCAGAAAAGACTTGAAAAATACCCCTGAATCTATTTATTGATGAGGTACTATAGGCATGCAGCACAGCATCCAGAAGCAGAAACAAGAAATCGGGGAGAAGGAAGCCGCTTCCAGCCCTCTGCAGCCCTGGTCCTTCCCACCAGTTTTCCCTGAACCTTCTGGAACTATTCTGTGCACATACAACCAAATTCTGCACACACAGTACTTTTATATTTTAATATATATTTTACATAAACTCTGTAGCATGCGTATCCTTCTGTAACTAATGTTTCATGACTTTGCAGTCAAACATGGAGTTCATGAAAAGTTCTTTCAAGGTCATTTAATTGTATAAGTAGAGAAACTGCAGTCCAGGCTATCACTCAGTAAATGTGTGTTCCCCAAGAGCCCCATGGCCTTTCTCCTGCTATAATCATAGCCGAGACTCTTCCCTGTGAAAGGGGTACTGTAATGATCCCCATTTCCACATAAGGCTCAGAGAGGTACAGTCACTACCCCAGGGTCACACAGCAAAACCAGAATTGGAACCATGAAGTCATATTGCCTCACAGGTGCAAATTCACATTTCCAAGGGTACTCCACACATGCTCAAAAGCTCCTTGATGGCAGATGGGAAAGCCCCCAACTCTAGAGGGTGAGAATTAGGCAAAGGACCCTGCCAGGGGCTGAGAGAGCCACCAGGGTAGATCTGGCAAGAATCCCAACTAGGCCTAGAGGGCCAGGCTGAGCCAGGTGGCCTGTTTGGGGGGGCAGGCAGGTGTGGGTGCCTGGCCTCCTGGGTCCCAGCTGCACTGAGGCTCCTGGCATGTCCCCACGGCCTGTGCCTGATTGCCAGAGAGGGCTGGCATCAGCTGGTTGGAAGTGCCTGGGGCTGCGATTCAGCATTTGGGTTCCAAACGTTATTTTTATTGTGTTTTGTTTATTCAATGCATGCCTTTGAAATCTGTTTTCGCGCCTCCCCATCCCAGAGAAGGGAGCTGGTTTGGATACGCAGTGTTGTTTCAGCCTTAAAAATAATTCCCCTGAGTTGGGAGCTCATTTTCCTCCGCACATGTGCCCTCCCCAACTCCATGTGTGAGCACCCACCTGCCCTGGCCTATTCCTCAGGGCAGGTAGCAGGCAGCCCCTCAAAAGTCATGTGAAGATGGCATCTTCGAAAGACTGGGGACACAGCCCTGGTGCAGGAAGATTCAACCTTTGGGGGTCTCAACACTCATGATGAAAGCAAAGGACCTTCTCTGTCCAGAAAAATGTCCTTGCACAATATCTTTGCAATCAGGACCAGGAGCTTCTAGGACTTTCTGAGGCGCACCCATGGATGCCTCCCTTCAGTGTCTGAGCCTACTTCTAAAGGAATCCCACAGCCAGCATTTCTGGAATAGGAATCACAGCATACAGAATTGAGTGAGTGTTTACTGTGTGTTGGAAGCAATGCAGAGGGATTTGGTGGGTTAATTTGTTATTCCTCACAACTGAGCCACAGATAGGTTGAGCCACTGGCCCAAGGTCACACAGCTGGTAAGTGGGTAAGCTGGAATCTAAGTCCAGCCAGTCTGTCTGGGGTTTGCACTCCTAACCACGGCAAGCACCCACACAGGGTGCAGAGTACAGGTCTGTATCGTACAGAGAAAGGATATTATTATAAGAGGGAATAACCATCCGGAGGGTCCTGCGGTCAGAGAAAAGCCTCACTAGACACAGCCATCCAGGACAGACAGAAGGCCTCTACCATTCTCCCCCTCCTCCCCCGCTTTACGCTTAATCCTCTTCTCCTTCCTTCTTAAACCCCTTTACTTCCCTTCCCTCCAGTCCTTCGTTCTCACTCCTCCTTCCTCACTTCCTCTTGCCCTCTCCCCTCCCTGCTCTCTCTCTTTTTCTTCTCTTCTCCTTCCTTCCTATCCTCCTCTACTGCCCTCCCGCCACACAGCGCACCCCTACCCCGCACCCTCATTCACAGACCAGGATCAGACAGCTCACCCCCTCAAGCTGCCCCCACCCTGTGACAGAAGAACCAGCACACTTCTGAGAAGCACCAAACCAGGCTTGTGAGCCAACGTTTGCCCACAGAAGGTTGGGGAGGAGCCACCTCTTCTCCCACCCCCCGGTACTGGAGACTGCGACAGGGCCTCCACAGGTCTTCAAGGCTGGAATAGCCAGCGTTTGTGGAGTTAAGACTCTAATACTATCTTTCCACTGCTTTAGGTGGTTTAATAGAACTCAGGGTAAATCTAACTTGCAAATTTTCCCTTTTGATCTGTTTCCTTTTTGTTTTAGCAGTTTGGCAGAGCAGGGCTCAGGACCTGCTCTTGTCTCCCACTGTGAGCCAGATGCCCCTTCTGGGACTGGGGTTTCAAGTCCTGGGGTCTTCTTGTGGGCTGCTCATATATATGCCTGTAAGATAGACTCCTGGTCCCAAGCTTTGACTCAACCCTAACCCATCTCATCCTTCCTCACTCCTAACCCAGCAGTGACCTTGGCCTTGGCTCCTGTTCCGAGCCCCGGGGTCCTGCTTCTTCTACCTGCCCCTCTTGTCTGGTTTCTCTCTTCATCCTTCCTCGTTCCCTGCAGCCCAGGCTCTAGCTTCTCTTTTTCACTCTTGAACCAAATTCCTTCACATCCCCGGTCCTTTGCGAGTGCTGTTCCTCAGGCAGTCCATCCCATGAAGCCAAGTCCTGGTGGCCTTCGAACACTTGCTGTGACAAGCTTTATTGGCAAAGGATGCTTCTCTCAGCAGATCCTGGCCTCTGCCAGGACAGGGACTGTTATAGCCAGCCCCAATGTCTAATGCCACATGGGGAGGCCACGTAGGAGACATTCATAAATGTGGGGCAAGAAACAAGGCCTTATCAGGGACATTCTTGCCACCATGGTGCTCTGCCTCAGTTTCCCTGCCCATAAGATGAGGTGGGCCACATACTGTAAACCCTGCTGGCACTTGCCATGCAATGATTCTCCATCGCTCCCTCTGGATTTCTGGCAAGGATCACACTCATTTCACGGTATTTGACTTCCTTGATTATCTGATTTTCCAGGGAGGAATTTTAAATCTCTGGGCTGGGGTGGCATCTGCCGGATATCCGGATACTCATCCTGTCCCTCCAGCCTGGGTGTGCTTGTGCTCTTTCCGGAGGTTCGTTAAAACTGCCCACGCTTGGGCGGATAAGGGACAGCACAAAGAGACCCTTCTGGGGCTCCGCAAATTGCCTGTTGTTTGGCCCATCTTGTGGAGGCAGGGAAGGCTGTCTGGGAGGGAGTAATTTCTGCTTTCTGTTACCTAAACTGTGAAGTCTGGAGTTGGGGCTCAAGAGCCAGAGAGGCTGGGTTCAAAGTTCAAATTCTGACTTGGCTGCTTTCAGTGAAAACTGGGATTCTCCAATCACTTCTCTGAGCCTCAGGCCCCAGGGAACATAATGAGTATAATAGTGCCTCTCCCTGGGTTTCTCTTGTTGGATGACATGGTCCTTACCTGGGCCTGACACAAAGTAGGAGTGCCACACACCCCTACCCCTAGAGGCAGTGTCTAAGTCTCCTGCCTCTGGCACCAGAAAACCTGGGACCAATACCAGGTCCACTATGTGTCTATGTGACTTCCTAGTGCCTCAGTTTCCTCAACTGTAAAATGGGGGTGTCTTGTACGGTTGGAAACCCTGGTGGTGTCGTAGTTAAGTGCTATGGCTGCAACCCGAAAGGCTGGCAGTTCAAATCCACCAGGAGCTCCTTAGAAACATCATGGGGCAGTTCTACTCTGTCCTATAGGGTCACTATGAGTCAGAATCAACTCAACAGCAAAGGGTTTGCTTCTGGCTTGGTCTTGTACACTTGCCTCTTAGGGTGTATGTTAGTTTCCTAGAGCTGATACAACAAATTACTACAAACTGTTGTTAGGTGCTTTCGGGTCAGGTCCGACTCACAGCCACCCTATATACAAGAGAATGAAACACTGCCAGGTCCTGTGCCATCATCACAATTGTTTTTATGCTTGAGCCCATTGTTGCAGTCACTGTGTCAGTCCATCTTGATGAGGGACTTCCTCTTTTTGGCTGGATCCTCTACCAAGCATGATGTCCTTCTCCAGGGACCGGTCCCACACATCCAAAGGATAAGAGACCAAGTCTTATCATCCTCGCTTCTAAGGAGCAATGCTATACGGACTACACTTCTTGCAAGACACATTTGTTCTTTCTTCTGGCAGTCTATGGTATATTTGCTATTCTTCGCCAACAGGATAATTCAGAGGCATCAGTTCTTCTTCACTCTTCCTTATTCACTGTTCAACTTCCGAAAGCATATGAAACAACCGAAAATACCATGGCTTTCAGGGGACATCTAGGCCAACGGGCATAACTAAGTTTTAAGAAAATGTTCTGTATCCAACTTCGATGAATGGCATCTGGGTCTTAAAAGCTAACAAATGGCCATCTAAGAGGCATCAATTAGTCCCAACCAATCTAGAGGAGAGGAGAATGAAGAACATCAAAGACGTAAGGAAAACAAGAGCCCGAGAGACAGAAAGGGCCACATAATCCAGAAACTACATCAGCAAAAGACCAGAAGAACTAGATTGTGCCTTGCTACCACCATTCACTGCCCCGATAGGGAACACAACAAAGAATCCCTGACAAAGTGGGAGAAAGGTGAGGTGCAGAATTTGAACCCTATTAAAAAGACCACACCTGACGGCCTGGTAGGGTGGAGGCTTCCCAGAAGACATGGCCCCCAGTCTCATTGTTAGCCCAGAACTGAAACCAGTCCCAAAGCTAACTCTTCCGACAAAGGCTGGACGGGGCTGTAAGACATAAACTGATACTGGCGAAGTGTGTGCTTTGTGGTTTAAGTGGCTACATGAGATTAACTGGGCAGCTCCTGTCCGGAGGTGAGATGAGAGGGCAGAGGGGTAAATGCAGAAGCTGCTTGAATGGACACAGGAAATGCAGGGTGGAAAGGAGGAGTTTACTGTCGCAGTGTGCAGAGAACAGCTAGAGTTACACAGCAGTGTGCATGTAAGTTTTTGTGTGACAAATTGACTTGGATTGTGAACTTTCACTTAAAGCACAACAAAATATTTTTTAAAGAGAAATAGAAAATACCATGGCTGGATCAGGAAAACTTTGGTCCCCAGAGTGACCTCTTTTTTTTTTTTTAACATTTGAAAGAGCTCTTTTGCAGTAGATTTGCTTAATGCAATACATGGTTTGATTTTCTGACTGTTGCTTCCAAGGGCATTGATTATGGATCCAGGTAAAATGAAATCCTTGACAACTTTAATCTTTTCTCCATTTATCATGATGTTGCTTACTGGTCCACTTGCTAGGATTTTTGCTTTCTTTATTCTTAGGTGTAATCTCTATGGAAGGCTGCCGTCTTTGATTTTCATCAGTCAGCTTCAAGTCCTCTTTCCGTTCTGCAAGCAAAGCTGCATCATCTGCATACCACAGGTTGCTAATGAGTCTTCCTCCAATCCTCCGGCCTCCTCCTTCTTTCTACAGTCTATGTTCCCAGATTACTTTCTCAGCATACAGATTGAGTAGGTATGGCAGAAGGATGTGATACTGATACACACCTTTTCTGACTTGAAGCAATGAAGTATCATCTTACGCTGTTTGAACAACTGACTCTGGGTCTATATACAGGCTGCTCGGGAGCACGATCAAGTGCTCTGGGGATTCCAGTTCTTTGCAATGTCCATAGTTTGTTATGATCCACGCAGTCAGATGCCTTTGCATAGTCAGTATAACACAGGTAAGCATTCTGTTTTCAGCCAGGATCCATCTAACATCAGCAATGATATCCTTTATTCCAGGTTCTCTTCTGAATCCAGCTTGAATTTCTGGTAGTTCCCTGCTGCAACTGCTCTTAAATGATTTTCAGCAGAATTTTACTTGTGTGTGATATTAAATATATTATTCAATAAATTCCATATACTGTTAGATCACCTTTCTTCAGAATTGGCACAACTACGGACCTCTTCAAGTCAGATGGCCAGGTAGCTGTGTTCCAATTATCTTAGCACAGATGAGTAAGCACCTCCAGATGATTCTGTTTGTTGGAGCTTCTCAGTTGGTAATCTGTTGAGTCCTGGAGCCACAAACCAGGTGGCTTAAAAACAACAGGAATTTATTCTCACCCTTATGGAGCATAGGAATCCCAAACTAAGGTGTTGGCAGGCCATGTTCCCTCCTAAGGCTCTAGGGAAGGAATCTCCTTGCCTGCCCCTAGCTTCTGGTAGTTGTCAGCCATGCTTGGTGTTTGCCCGCTTCCAGGCCCCTCCCCCATTCTGATCGCTACCTCTGTCATCACAGGGCTTGCTCCCCTGTGTCTGCATCTCCAATTCTCTCCTGAAAAGGATACCAGTCCTTGGCGTTAGAGCTCACCCTATTCCAGTGTGACTGCATCTTGGTAACTGCAAAGACTCTTATTTCCAAATAAGGTCACAGTGACAGGTGCGGTGGGGGGTGGGTGTCAAGACTTAAACATGTGTTTTTGGGAGGCACATACCCACAACAGGGTGGATGCTAGCACTCAGTGCTTTTAATTGTCTTTCCATCAGTGAAGGCTGCAGGCATGAGTAGCTGAGACAAGAATTCACCAGAACCAAGTGCATTCTCCCCAGAAACTTGAGTCAAGTCCCCCTTTACTGCTGTGTGACCTGGAGCCACGTCATGTGCCCTTTCTGAGCCTCAGGTGCTTCACCTGGACCATTGGGGATGCCCTTAATGTACCATCTAAGGGGCCGAATGTCTTCCGTGGGAGACAGGGCCAGAAGAGTGTGTGGCTGACTACAGGACGCAGCCACTGTCACTATGATCACTGTTGTTCCATCAGAAAGGCAGAGCTATCTCCCTCCCCCTCAACTTACACCATCCGGACAGAGGACTGCAAGGATACGGTCAGTCTCAAAAAAAGGAGAACAGCCATCAGTGTCTACCCTCTCCCTAGAACATGCAGGAAGCCTATACTAAGGAGGGGGAAGGCAGAGAGAAAGAGCCCAAGGGTCATACAGCAGGACAGGGACTAGTGTGACAATGTAGGAAGCATTCCTCTTTGGAAGGCTGATCGTACAGAGTGATGGAGGATGATGTGAGGGCTGGAAGCCCTGGTGAAGTAGTGGTTAAGTGCTAAGGCTGCTAGACAAAAGGTTGGCAGTTCGAATCCAGCAGGCGCTCCTTGGAAACTATGAAGCAATTCTATTCTATCCTAAAGGGGCACTGTGAGTTGGAATCGACTCGATGGCAATGTTTTATTTGGGGGTGGGCTTTCTGGCAGCGGCCCAAATCCCAGCAGATCTGCCGGATACCCATCCCCAAGAAAGCCCCCAAGCAAGGTCTTCCCAGGCAGGAGGGAGAGCAGCTGGGTAAGTCGAGGCCCAGAAAAGGACGGGGACTGGCCTGAGGTCACACAGCCCAGCTGGTACTGAAGTCGGGTCACCCTATTCCCAAACTGGAGCTCTTTCCTGTCGAGTCCCAGCGGGTGCCTCCTCATGGCCCCCACCATTCCATCCCCGGCAGCCCGGCCCTGCAGAGACTTGCCCAGCAGGGACGTGCAGGGCCTCTCGGAGGTCTGCTGCCGGGCCGAAGCCGCGGGATGAAAGGGGAATCCGCGAAACTCGTCTCCCTCCCTCGCTTGCCCGCCCCTTCCGAAACTGAAGCTGGCTGGGGGCGGCGGGCTTTGAAGTCCGCGCAGCTGCCCCCGCCCTCGGACCGCTGGGGGACTCCGGGAGGCCGACTTGAAAGGGCGAGCCGAGGGCTCGGTCCAGCCTCGCTGGGACCAGGGAGGCGAGGGGGGGCAGTGTTTACGCTCGGGGCCCGCTCCAGAGACCCCGCGCGGAGCCAGAAGCCGAGTTACCCCGGCATTCAAGGCCCTGCTCATCGGGGTCCTGCCCATCAGTGGCCTGTGTTGGCCACCCAGGCCCTCCGTTTTCCCGCCAGACGGAATTCTTGTGGTTCTCAGACCTGGCCCCCTCACGAGCCCTAGCACACGCTGTTCCTTCTGCCAAAAAGGCCTTTCCCACCTCTTCCTCCTCTTCCTCAAACTCACCCCGTCCGCTGGGGGCATCTACTGTTCAGTGGACTTACCCTGAAAATCCTCCTCCAGTCCCTTCCGTAGGGGTTACGTGTCCCGTTTCCTGGCCCCCTGCCTTGGCGACCCCCATCAAAGTACAAACTCCGTTAACTAATTTCCTTTCCACGGGGCCTCCAGCTGTGCGCTGGGGAGGCGGGCCTGGAGCCTAACTCCGCTTGGCATTATCTCCCTCACCACCCTTCTAAGTGCTGGGGAAACAGAAAGGAACTTTTCAACAATAGCAATCACAGTAATAATAAGCCTTTGGGGCAGGCCGGTCTGAGAATTTCAGGATCCTAGGGCGCACTGAGCCAGAGCACCCTTGGAATACAAAGCTGAGTAGTCCTTCTCACTCCCAGACCAAGGCCTCGCCCTCACTGCTGAGGGCCCATGGGTGCTGCCTCAGCACTTGGGCTTTGGCTGCCCCCAGAAAGTCCCAGCCCCCACCCCCCACCCTGGAATCTCTCCTCCCCCAGACCCATGATCCTTTGCAGCTGCTTCTTTGAACTTTTCCAGTCTGCGGTCAGGTCAGCTGATTTCCTGGTCTTCTGCCAGCTGCCCTGGAGTGGCCAGCCAGGGAGAGATTTTCAGTCTCTGGAAACAGATGAGGACACTGAGGCCCAAGGAGGGGCCCAGGTAGCAGAGTCGGTTAGAGGTGGTGGTGCTAGTTCTCAGAGGAGCCAAGACAGACCCCACCCCAGGACAGATTCAAACCTAGGACTGTATTTTGACCAGGGTCCTCTGGAAGGGTGAGCCCACTCAGGCACAGTCCATTTTGGGGGTTTCAGTATATTAAGCAGAGATGCAGCCCCAAAAAACTTGGCTGCAAGGCTCAAGGCAGCTTTCAGTGTTCCAGCTCAGTAACTGATTATTAATGGACACAGCACAGTATAATAGCCACACATGCAGACATCCAAGAGCTACATCTGGAGCCCTGAAAGGGATCCTATCTTGACTGCCCAAAAGAGAGGTAGAGGGCAGGGGGCAGGCAGTGTGGAGGAGATTGTTGTGGTGCAGAGATGAATAGGCACAAGGAGCTGAAAAGCCTAGGTGGGCAAAATCAGATGTGAGCTTCAGTATGCACCATTGGACAGCACACAGACCTGACCACCATGGGCTCAACCACACAGCCTCAGTTCCTCGTCTGTCCTTAAGGGCTGGACGGACTCTCTTTCCTTCCTTACATACATGTTTGTCGATCACCTACTGTGTGCTGGCCTTGTGCTAAGTGCTTTGGCTACCTCTGGGAACAGGACAGAATCAGTATTTAGTGAGGGAAGTAGACTTGAATCGAATGCACCTATAAATATATGTGCTATGATGGAGAATCTACAAGTAGCACAGAGAAAAGGCTCTAACCCAGCCATAGACACCAGGGAAGGCTTCCTGGAGGAAGTGACATAGATGAGCTGAAGCCAAGGCTTGGACCTGGGAAGTGTGAGTGGTGGCAGGGGGGTACTGTGGGTGGGCTAAATTGTATGAGTGAGAGACAGACAGACAGTGAGAGAAGGACTTACTGGAAGAAGAAAGAGCAGAGATTAGTGTGGCTAAGGTGAGGGGACAGACATCAGCTCGGTTGACCGCTTCTCATGAAGGCCTTCCCTGTGGACCAGACTCCCAGAGTCATCAGGGCCTCCTCCTCCATTCCCCGTCATGTTCTCCATCACATCCTCTCATTTCTCCCATAGCCCTTTTCCCAACTGCAGTTGTTTGTGTATTTCCGTTGTTATTCTTTCCTTCCCCAACTCAGCTGAAGTTCCCAGAGGGCAAGGACAGTGGCACTTGCTGGCCCCTAGGTCCCCTGCCCAATTCTCCCACCACTGTGCCAAGATTTCCTGGCTTGGTGCTGGGTGCTGCTTCTTGCACAAATACGCTAGGTCCCAGTGCCTTTCTCTGCCTTGGTGACCTTTTCTGTGCCACAGACTGGACTGCTGTGACAGCTGGTGAAACCTTCATACCAAGTCTTGTTTGTAAATGCATAACAAATACAATTACACAGAACACCAAGTAATTAATTTAAAATACAGTTATCAACGATATATTTTTTAAAACCCACATTAGTGATATAATAATAAATGTGCTTCTTAAGCGTTAATAATGAATTTAGCATTTTAGAGATGGCCAACAAATAGCATTTTGAGAAATCTGCATCAGTCTTGTTGTGATCTGTATCTGTGATTTCTGTTGGGAGCAGAGTTGCCAGTACTGCTGATTGTTGGGTTTGTTGGGCCTGTTCATAATGGAAAGAAATGCTAAATTGTATTTAGAGGTTAGTGAAGCCAGCCAAGCCAAGAGGTTAGTGAAAACAGAGATATTATTTTTTTCATCCAAGTTTGTAAACACTCTGAATTCTATCTATGGACAGCCGATGTAGGTCCACTGCTCTACTCCAGCAGCTGGGGTGCAGATATTACACCCACCAGCAAGGAGGTCTAAGAGGGCAGGCGAGGAAGACTGGCGGGGGGACTAAGGAAGGGTCAGTAGCTAAGGAAGAGTCACCAGGTCTCAGTGACCAATGGCATGTGGAGTCTGAGGAAGCGGGAGACAGCAGGAAGCTTGCTGATGTTCCTGGTCTGGGCCACTGGGTGGTAGGGTCCCTGATGGCAGTAGGAGGTCAGACAGAGGACAGATAAGAAGTGTATCAGCTGGAATTGGATCCAGCTGGGACAGCGAGTGTGCTAGTCAGCTCTTGCTCAGTTACACTGTGATAACAAGTAGCCTCCACCATATCTTATGTATTAAAACCACAAAGATCTATATCTTACCTGTTAGAAGCCAGCTGAACTGCAGGCAGGAGGCAGCTGTACTCTGTATCACCTTCCCTTCAGGATCTAGGCTGCAGGAACAGCTCCTGTCAGGCACATTGCTGTGTTCATGGTAGAGGAAAAAGAACCAAAACCAAACCCACTGCTACTGAGCCAGTTCCATCACAGTGACTCTATAGGGCAGAGCAGAACTGTCCCATAGGGTTTCCAAGGCTGTAAATATTTATGGAAGCTGACCACTGATTCTTTCTCCCACAGAGCAGCTGGTGGGCTCGAAGTGCTACCTTTTGTGCTGAGCACTTTAACCACTGTGCCACCAGTGCTCCTTGTAGGGTGGGATACAAAAAACCAAACCAAAACCAAACCCACTGCTGTCAATGGCTCTCAGATACTCCACTAGGGAAAGGCACATGCTACTTCCATTCAGCCTTCATTGGCCAAAGCAGGTCACCTGATGCCCAAAGGAGTAGGAAATAGAATCTTCTATCATTTGTGAGCCCAGCATGGAGGAGCAGCAAACACTGGGACATCTTCCCAGGCAGAAACCCCAAGTAATAGGGCTGGACAAAATAGAGGGTTACTTCCCTCTGTCTCACTTGCTCTGCCAGCCTCAACATGTTAACTTTCATCTTGGGGTCCAAGATGCCTGCTTCTGCTCCTGCCATCATATCTGCATTCCAACCCAGAGGAAGAAGTGCAGATCACTCCAGCCCAACCCTATTCATACTGCCATTCTAAGAACACATCACTTTTTTTGCTTATATCCCATTGGCCAGAACTTAATCACGTGATCATATCTAGTTCCAAAGGTGGTTGGGAAATGTAGTTCCTATTCTGAGAGACCATGTGTTTAGATACTATCAAAGGGTCTCTTTCTAAAGAAAGGAGCCCTAGTGGCACAGTGGTTAAAACGCTGGGCTGCTGACTGGAATATCAGTGGTTTAAACCCACCGGCTGCTCTGTGGGAGAAAGATGCGGCAGTCTGTGTAAAGATATATAGCCAGTGGGTTTGGTTTGGGTTGGTTTGGATTGGGTTTCTTCTAAAGAAGGGGTAAAGATACTTGGGGAACAATTAGAGCTCAGTGCCATGGTGAGTTCAAGGGAAGTGGAGATACTCAGCATGCAATTGGACATTTGTTCTGGAAAACTAGAGCAGTTCAAATCTAAATTGCCTTGATTTGAGAGTTGTTTCACATGAGAGTCACGACAGAGAGAGAGATGGACAGGGCAGGGAAATTTGTGGTATCTGCTGGCTCCCATCCTGGGCCAGCCCCTTGCCGACACAATTAATTCTTAGAATTAATTCTTGGACTCTGCATTAGGAGAAAGAATTTATTCTGTTTCCCCCCTTTAAAGCTGAGAAACAAGCTCAGAGAGCAAGGCCCAGTCATTTGTCCAGGACATGGCAGAGCTGGGGCTGGAGCCAGGTCCAAGGCCCCCACAGATGCTGCAAGCCAGAACCTGGTGAGCATCAGCAGTCAGGAGGCAGAAGAGCCAGGGAGCTGCCATCAGAGGTAGGAGGAGCTTCCCAGGAGTAGCATTGCAGACCCCAAGAGAAAGGAGCACTGTGTTTGGACAGCCTGTGGTGCTGGCCACGGGAGGCAGGCTAAAGAAGCTGGTAGTTCTGGAAAGATGAGCTTGAGGGCCAGGAAGGCTGTGTAGTGCAGGGCGAGGGACAGGAGACACAGGCCAGCACTGTTGTCAGGTGACAAGGAAGGACTGTAGAGCACACAGCTGGTGGGATAGCAGGTAGACAGGGAACTTTTCCAGTCTTCAGGCTATGGGACTGGGGACATAGAGACAGAGACAGAAGGCACCAGGAGCATCCTTTCTTCTTCCTGATGACCCCTGCCATGAGTACCATCCGGTCTTGGGGTCAGGGGATGCTGACCTAGACCTCCTGGAGCTTAT
The DNA here is from genome assembly GCA_028571685.1 of Heterohyrax brucei. Lineage (NCBI taxonomy): Eukaryota > Metazoa > Chordata > Mammalia > Hyracoidea > Procaviidae > Heterohyrax > Heterohyrax brucei. The sequence goes on along the minus strand of CM053150.1, from coordinate 81,402,867 downwards.
GGGCCAGCAGAGGGGCAGTCACTGCAGCCAAGGTTCTGGGGAACTAATGACGACTGTTCTGAGCCAGCATGTGTGACCGATGACGATGTGTCACTTGAGGCATCCAGTCTCAGAACTAAAGGGCTTGGGGGCCCTCAAGAACTCTTAGTGTACAGATGGGGGTTCAGAAGTTCAGAGGTGGGAGGAAGTCCATCCACAGCCACCTAGCCAACTAGCAGCAGGTTGGAGCAAGGACCTGGGTCTTCTGTGTCGTGTCTAGATTCACTGTGCTCAGCTGAGATTTGACAATTAAGTTTATGAACACACCCCAGAAAAAGTGCTACATACCTCCTTGCTGAATATCACTATGGTCACCTTCAAAGCACTCCCCCTGGAAAGCTATGCACCGATGCCAGCGCCTAGTCCACCCTTCAAAGCAATTTTGGAACTCTTCTGGAATGGCCATCAGAGCTATCAACATATTACCCTTGATGTCCCAAATGTCATCCAGATGTCTTCCATGCAGTATTTCCTTTGTCTCTGGGTAAAGAAAAAAGTCACTGGGGGCTAGATCAGGTGAGTAGGGAGGATATTCCAATACAGTTATTTGTTTATTGTCTAAAAACTGCCTCACAGATAGCTGTACGATGAAGTTCGTGAACTTGCCACTGGGTCATCGTGTGCAGGCCATTCCACAAAGAGTTCCAAAACTGCTCTGAAGGGTGGACTAGGCGCTGGCATCAGTGCCTAGCTTCCCAAGGGGAGTACTTCGAAGTTGACCATAGTGATATTCAGCAGTGAGGTATACGGCACTTAGAACAATGAAGTTCATGGACTTCATCGTCAGACCTCGTATGACTGATGATGATGAAGACAACAATGGCAATGAAGATGACGATGACGATGGTGAGGAATGTGACAGTGATGAAAGATGATGACACTAATGATGAATGGGATGAGGAAAAGGATGAAGTGGCTGGTGAAGATGGTAATGAAGATGACAGCTGGCCCGTGCAGAGCGACTCCTGTGCTTGGGTCTTGTCATCTTGGAACCCTTGAGGTCCACCCCTGCCAGTTCCTCCCTGGGTCTTCCCCATTTCAGTAAAAAGTATCACCTATAGCCCAGACCCCGACCTAGGCAACATCTTTGACTGGTAAGCTCTGCCTTAAAGGAGACATAGAATCCATTCACTCTCCCATTACCAGCGAGTTGATGACGTAATGGCTTCTTAACAGGTCTCCTGGTTTCCTCCATGGTAGCCAGGGTGAATTTATATCAGTTGGCTCAAATCACTCCTTACTAAAATCCTAATGTTTTTTAATTCTCCTGTTGAGATGAGTGTAAGACCACATCATGGGTGATCCAGAAGGAACAAGGATTCTTCCAGACTCTGATGACTGAGCTGTCTGGAAATGCCCTATAGCCCTAGGTCCTGGGGTCACTTCTTATTTGGCCCCTAGAACAGAGGCTCAGAGCCTGACTGGATCTAACTAATAGGCTTTTTCCATCCTTCCCCAATAGCAGGAGGTTCTGACTGGCCAGAGTCACAACTGTTGGAAGGTGCTAGGCTGCTGATTTTGAAGAGAGAGGATGGGTCTACAAGCCAAGGACTGAAGGCAGCCTCTGGAGGTTAGAGAAAAACAGGAAATAGAGACTCCCTGGAGCTCAGGAAGACTACAGACCTGCCAAAACTTTGATTTTAGGATTTCTGACCTCCAGGTCTGTAAGAGAATAAACAGGTATTTTTTAGGCTACTAAGCTTCTGGTAATTTGTTACAGTAACAATAAGAAACTAATACAGAAGGGTTATCCAGCTCTTCCAATTCTTAGGCAGCTCTGGAAGTATAGGAAGAAGAGAAATAATGTGTCACCCTGCTTTGTATACCATAAAGGGTCCCCAGAGGTAGGTGGTGGAAGCCTCATGAAGCGACCTGGTCACCTAAGACTGCCTGTCTGGGACTTTCCGTTGGCCGTTTCTCCAGGAAACTAAACCAGCCTGTTGGACAGGCAGGGTCTGCAGGATGAGTGAGAGGCTCAACATCAACAAGAAAGAAAGAATGTTCTTTAAAAAAGGAGTTGTTGGGTTCCTCTGTGTCTTAGCCACTTTTTCTCTTCACCAGAAGGTCTCTAAGCCAAAAGGTCACAAGTTCAGACTGCACACTTGTTGCCCTGGGTGCCAACTATCTACTCTGCTGCTAGTGCACCATTGCGGACTTTGGACCAGTCCCTCCACCTCTCTGAGCATCAGTCTCTTTCATCATAAAATACGGAGCACAGGTAGGACTTACCTTTTGTAGGGCCAGATCGGATGCCATGTTTATGAAGATCTTAGCTTACGACTGGGCAAACAGTCTTACCCCTGTGTGTGTCTGGGTGTGCAGGCATGACTGTACAGTCACATGTGCAGGTACTCATGTACAAACACATCTGTGTAGGTATGTGTGAAGGTACTCAAGTCCAACTGTGCTGATACACATGTGCCAGTATGTGTGTGCAGATACTGGTGTACGGGTACCTCTATGCAGGTGCAAGTGTGTGCACTTGTATATGCAGCCTGAATGAGCATTCTGAAGGTCACATCTGACCTGTCACTCCCCTGCCCACAGCTTCCCTATGGCTCTGGGGAGAAGTTCAGATCTTCATTATGGCCTGTAAGACCCCTGCCCAGTCCAGCAACTATGGCCTTTCTAGCATCTTCCCCCAACCTGCCAGCTTGCACCTGTGATCCAGCCTGCTTTGAAAGGGCTTAGGTTCTCTCTGGCTTTTACCATGTGTCATGGTTTGAATTGTGTCCCCCCAAAAATGTGTGCAGCCACGTGGCTGGGATATGGTTCCCAGTATCTTGGGACTGTCCTCCATTGTGTGGTTTTGCTAACCTGTATGTTAAAGGATTAGGGTGGGGCTGTGAATTCCTGCTATGGGGGAAGTTTCCCTGGAGTATGGCTTGCCCCACCCTTAATGCTTTTAGCTTGCAAGGAATAAAAGGAAAAAGAACCAAGGACAATTTGAGAACCTCGCTACCATCAAGCAAGCAGCACCAGGAGCAGAACGCGTCATTCAGACCAGAGGTTCTTGCGTTAGGACGCTCCCTGGACAATGACTGATGCAATACTGGACTTTCCTCCAGAGCCGTCAAGGGGAAAGTCTTTCCCTGGAGCGGACACCCTGAATATGGACTTGCAACCTACCGGACTGTGTAAGAATAAATCTTTCTTTGTTAAAGCCATCCACTCCGTGGTATTTCTGTTAGAGCAGCCCTAGCTGACTAAAACACCATGCTATTCCCTCTGTCTGGAACACTTTTCTCCTCTCCTCCTCGCTGCCTGGCTCCTACAAATTCTTGGGTTCTAGAAAGCTATCACCTCTTCCAGGTAGTCTTCCCTGACTGTCACCCTCACTGGCGTTATTACCCTTCCACTTTATTCCCATTGTACCCATCCCCTTGTGCTCTCCTATCTAGCCACACTGTATAGTGATCATTCAAGAAACATCCACTTTCCTCTGAGACAAGGTACCCGCTGAGGGCAGGAATCCCAAATGCCTTCTCCTCTGCTGTCCCCACTCCCAGCACAGAGGCTGTTCCAGAGGGTGCTTGGAATACCTTTATTCAATCAATACATGCATGCACATGTCTGCACACATAAATATAGGAAGGTACAATCGTATGTGGGTGCACACATATGCTTGTTCACTGTGTGATGGATATAAGCATGTGTGTGCAAGGCTGTGTTTCTTACACTTAGTAAGGGGAAGGAAGACACAAGTGATTTGGTCAAGTCTGTGCCTTGGAGGGGGGCTAGACACAGGTAGTTGGACAGAATGCCCCATTCCCCACCCCAGCTCCATCTCCTGCTGGGTGGACAGTCGCCTTATTGAGGCTGCTTTGTTGTGGGAGACTGTTAGAGGGAAGGCAGCTGCCTGGAGCCTACTGGACCTCCAGGGTCACACTCTGCTCCTTCCTTCCTCTCAGACCTTTCTGTGACATCCGGTGCCCACCTGGCCCCTCAGTGAATGCAAGACGTGCAGAGGATGCCCAGCGCTGTCCTCCCCTGTACCATCCCCTGACTGCTGTCTGTGCCCTGGGGAGGCCTTGGTCTGGTTTGCATATAGTCAAATCTGAGACTCTGGGGTAGATATGGAACCTGGCTCCAAGGCTGGGGTGAAGCAGCCACTGGCTGAGCGGCTTCCAGCAGATTGTCCCACCTCTCTGACCCTCAGTCCTACCATCTGCAAAATGGAGCAACAGAACTTCCCGGCAGCTAATAGGAATAAACAGTGTTTACAGAGGACATGACACAGTGTCCAGCAGTGGAAAGTGCTTAGTAAGTACAGTTTATCGTCATCATCATTTCCTTCCTCCTTCTCTCCTTTTCCTCCCTCCTTCCTTCCTGCATTCAGGGCCCTGCAGGTTTAGCCCCAGGCTACCCCTGTTAGAGAGAGACTGGTCTGTTTCATTAATCTCTGTACCTGCACTGATAGATGCTTGTTGAATGAATGAACCAGCAAGATCATTTTATGCAAAGCATCTTCTCTCTCAGGGCCTCCATTTGTAAAATGAGGCTGCCAACTAGGAATCACCACCCCTATAGCTCTCAAATAAGGACTGGATGTATCATTGTTGCTGAGCTCCAGTCCTGGACCTGCATCCAAGCTTTGATCGTCTACTCTCTATAGCCAGAGAACAGATGGAGCAGGTGTCTTTAAAACACAAGTATGTTCGGCATAAAGACAAGAGTCTTCGGTGTGACTCCCAGGCTCTTCATGGACCAGCGTTTGAGAATTCTTTCAGCCTTGTCTCAAAGCCTCATCCTCCCCCAGATCGTTAGGCTACACACATAGGCCTTCACTCTGTCCCTTGTGTTCCTGATTGCCTGACTGCGCAGACACTTTGCCTGTGCTCTTCCCTTAAACTACAGTGCTGTTCCCTACATTATCCTGGGTTACTCCTTCTAGGAAACATTTTCTACCTGCACCCAGCCTGGATCAAATTACCCTATTATTTACTGCCTGAGCCCTATGTCTCTCCCTCGCAGTGTCTGCCACAGTCAGAAACTGACATTTGCTTGTAGGATAATTTGATATATTTTTCTTCCACTAAACTATGAGCTCTCAAGGTCTGGGCTAGGTCTGGTTTGGCTTCTGGTTCTGTTTCTACTACACAACAATGAGGCTGGCACAGAGTAGGAGCTCAGTAAAGGTTAACTTAGCTAGCATGTCCTCCCTAGAAAGTGAGAATCTTTGAGGAGCCTTTGCAGGACACCCTGATGTCCCAGGAGTCAGGCATATGGGCAGGAATGGGTGTGAGGTAGGTGAAGGTTCCCATTCTTCCTAGGGAATGAAGCACCTATGTGGTTAGGATTAGAGCAGCAGGGTGTGTGGTGGGGAGGATGTCTTCTGGATGCGAATGGTCAGTCTGTACCCTCTGCCTGCATCACAGCCTGCTGGCACGAAACAGCCTGTGTTAGCCATGACATTTTGGAGTTTGGCCTGTCCTGAGAATGTGCCCAAGAGGCCACAATTGTGGAAACAGCCTGGCCCTGGCACCAAAGGGAATTGAGTTGAATCCCAATCCCACCAGTCACTTGCTGTGCCTCTGTAAGCAAAGCACTGCCGACATCCGGGCCTCAGCTCCTCAAGTAATAACATGGGGACAAAACTAGTCCCCACCGCACAAGGTGGGAGTCAGGGAGACAACCTGAACATAACCTCCCAGCATGGTGCTGAGCGCAGAGCAGGAGAGCTCACTCTGACTTCGGGGTGACATGGAGGCATGGGGGACTGGTCTTCCTGGGAGCCACCAAACTGCTCAGCGGCAGCTGGGGTGGCATTGAGGAAGGCGGTAGAGACAGCCTCAAGTGGCTGCGGAGAAGGAGTGAGCAGCTAAATGGGTGTGGGTGTGGGTGTGTCTGTGTAGCTGGTAGAAGAGCCATCAGAGAAGGGGTGGGCAGGGAATGAGCTGGAAAGGCTCAGCATTCAGCAGCGTGAAGCCAGAGGCACAGACAGGGAACGGGAGGGAGCCCCGAGCCCAGCTGACAGTCACCCCAGCAAAGGAAGGGGCAGCGCGGCCTGGACAGAGGCAGGGGCTTCCAAAGCCTGGGAGAGGAGACTGAGGGGGAATTCAGATCAGAGGGTCTGAGAGCACGCTTGACTCCCAGGCACAGCTAGAGTCAACAGCCTGGGCTCTGTCATCCAAAGCCTCAGGTATGGATCTGGGCTCTGGGGTGAATCCTTTGCCTCTGTAAGTCCGAGGTTGTTGTGTTGTAAAATGGAGATGACAAGACCATAGACCTGTTTTAGTCTGGGTTCCCTTGAAAGCAGGCTTAAAATAGAGGCTGATGTATGTGCAGTTTGTTTGGGAATGCGTTCACAAGGGCAAGAGGGAGGGAAGGGAAGGAGGAGGGAGCAAATGAGAGGAGAGAACCAACAGGAGCATGCATTGTTCAGTTTACCATTATGAAAGTCTGGGTGCCCAGCCCCACAGGGAGATGTCTGAGATGCATTATGAAAGCATCTCAGGACCCTAGCCCAGGTGGAGAGGGGGGAAACACTTATCCTGTGGCCCTGACTCCCTTGCATCAGAGCTGGTCTATAGGGTGTCAACTCCTCTGTGTTTGCAGTTGAGCAAGCACATCTGCTGAGTGCAACCCTCAGTTGTGGAGGGAACACAGGCCTAGGGCAGGAAGCAAAGAGTCACACTCACAGGCCTAGAGAGGCACTGTCAGGCTGTACCTGCGTGCAGCTGGTTGAGGGCTGCAGCTCCACCTGGGTCAGAGGCAAAGCAGAAAGATCTGAAACAGTGCCTAAGGGATGTTCAATACAGTCCGCCCCTTGTAGCCCTCAGCTCTGCCCCAGCCCTACAAGGAGTCCAGTCCATTAGAATGTCATTCAAGGTGCTGGCTGTTTACAGTCCCTGCAAAGACTTCATGCCAGGGAGTTACTGAGACAAAAATGTAGCCTCTGCAGCCTCAAGGGTGTAATTTACATTCATCATCTCTCTCCTCTAACATCTGTTCTAGATTCCCTCACCCTGGTCTAGTACTTGGGTTGGTCTGGGAGTTGCCTGCCTGGTGGGTGACCAGACCTTCGTTCCTGAGAAACAGGAGCCTTTATCTGTCTTGCCCTTGTAAGAATGTGGTTGCTGCCCCTGCCTGTTCTCTATTATCAGTGAACATGGAAGTACCAAGAGATGCTCCAGGGATGTCTGAATTCCAGACACACTTCTCCCTGCTCCCTTGCTCGAGGTAATCAGAGTTGGTTATTCACACCTGAATGGAAGCCTCTTTCTTTGCCTGCTGGCCCACTGGCATAGGGACCCCAAAGGGGTGGATGGCGGTCAGGGCTTTGATTCAGTGGGATCTGTACTGGGTCCAGTGGAGTCCTTCCCCCATAACTGCTCTCTCTTCCCCATTACACCTTATTCCAGGTTACAAGGACCTTGAATCTGCTAGAACCTAAGTTTGTAGTAATGAGAAGCACATGTTCTGAAATCCATTTCCATTCCTTGGTCCTAGACCATGTGTTTCATGCACTGGGGACACAGTACCACTGACTGGCTGTTGGTTCCCTGCGTAGAAGGTTGTCCCAGTTACATGGGGTATTGTACCAAGCTGGCCTCTCCACTAGGCTTATTGCTCCAGAGCAAGACCAATGGCAACCATGGTCATGAACCCACTGTGCTCCTCCCTTGCTATGTTACGTGTCTGTGGCCCAGTGGCCAGTCTTGCATTCCCAGATCATTCAGTCTATGTGTCCTTGACAGCAGTGCCATGGAATCGTTTCAGATTGTACTGCCATGATGGTGGTCAAGACCGTTGGGATACAAGGCAAAGGCTGGACGATGGAGGAGTATATAAAAGAGGTCACCCTGTCTCCTCTTGGGGCTCAGTGGGCAAATACAAAGAGGGCTCAGCACAGTGCTAGCATGCAGCAGGCACTCCCTGAATTGTGTCAGTGTCCATCTCTCCACCTTCAGAAGGTCCTGTCACCCCTACCCCTTGGCCCATCTAACTCTTCCACTACCTTAGTGGCTTTGCCTCTGGGTTCCTTCTTCAGGAAGCCCTTGGGACCCATCCTGCCTTCCAGGAGTCCCTGACCTTCTTGGGAGTCAGAACCCCAGCCAGTGAGTGAGAGCTCAAGGGATGCTGGCTGAACCAGCAACAGTTCCACATAGGGGCCACTTGTGGGTCTGGCATTGTCCTAAGGGCTTTTCATTTTCTCAGTGTGTCACTGTTATCCTCCTGTCCATTGAGATGGGGAACTTTAGCTAAGAGAAGGTCTGAGGTGGGAGTGAAGGGGCCTAAGGCATCTTGGGAATGGCCCTGGACATCCCTTTGAAAAGAAATGCTTCTGGCTTCATCTAGCAGATTAGTGAATCAGGAGGGCTCCTAATGAACTGTCATTACGACCATTTTACAGAGGAGGAGCCTGAGTTCCAGGGAAGCAGCTTATTCAAGGGTACAGAGCTAGCACAATATTTGGGATTGTGGCTTAGGCCTTAAAAATCCTGTGCTCTGAACCATGAGGCTATCTTACCTGCCTCTTACAGACTGAGTACATGTCCCATTAAGGTAGCTTGTTTTCTGCTTAAATTGGTCCAGGGAATGACAAGTGGATGGTTAAGTCGCCCCCAGATAATCTTATGAGGGTATCAGCCATCCTTGGGAGTCAGCAAAGTGACATCTGCTGAGGGCCTTCCTGAGATGATGGCAGCCAAAGCTGCCGCCCAAGGACCAGAACAAGGGGATTATGAGCCCTTGTCCAGTCCCCAACCTACAGGTTAGTTTCTGCCCAGGACCCTAATGTCCTTCCTGACAGGTATGGAACAGGTGGGCATGGCTCTTGAGCACACCTGATTTCCCACCTCCTGGCTGTGAACTTCATTTCTTCATCTGATCTTGTAAGGAGACTGAGGCGCTGAACCAGATCCTGGTGCAGAAATGCTTATCCAGGGCCATCCTCTCCCAGGCAGGACACTGATTACACTAAGCTTCCTTCAACAGCCAAGGTCAAGAAGGGAAAAGACCTGCCAGATATTGTCAAGAGGGATCAGTCCCTGGAGAAGGACATCATGCTTGGTAGAGGGTCAGCAAAGAATAGGAAGACTCTCAGCAAGATGGACTGACATAGTGGCTGCAACAATGGACTTAAACACCAAAAGGACTGCAGGCATGGTGCGGGACCCAGCAGCGTTTCATACAGTTGTGTGCAGGGTGACCATGAGTCAGGACTGTCTCTACAGCACTATCTCTACATCAAGTCTCCAGCCAGGTCTGAGTCCAGTCTCCTGACCCCCAATCCAGTGCTCCTTCTGCCGTACCCCAACATAAAATGGAAGTGGAGATGTGGGGTTCGTAGGATAGTGAGGGAGTGGGGAGGTTGTCTTTTAGCTACACCACTTCAAAGTGCGTCACACGTAGAAGGTGTTTACTAAATATTGGCTGAATGACTGTCTGGGTGGATAGGGGGATGGACAGGTGGACCATCGGGGGTGAGAGCTCGTAGCTTCATCCGTGTTGTTACAAATCCAGCTTACCCCATCCGGTCCTTCCTCCTGCTCTCTGCTAACCTGGTTTGCTTCCTAACAGTCTAGTTCTCATTTTTCTGCTGAGTCACTGCTCTCATCCTAGCCATGGGTGTCCATGGAGTTTGGATGGAAGAGACTCATTTTCAAGATGAGGACGCTGAGGCAAGGGGAGAGTCCTGCGGCTTGCTCAGTTTTGAAATGTCCCACCTCCCTAGCAACTTTGGACCCCTTCCGCCTACCCATCATGAGGGGAGCCTTAGGACACCTCTGTCAGATTTTTGCTAAGAGAAGTGGGGAGCTGTTCAACAGACTGGGCCTCTCTAGCTTCCCTCCCCACGCCCCCATCAAGCCAAGTTGTCCTGCAGATGTCTCCACTAAGCTGGCGTTGCTGTGGCTCCCACGAGGCTCCAGCTGCCTTCTGAGAGGCTGCTGAGAGCACCCTCCAGCCCCTCTGACTCAGCCTGTGGGCTGTGTACACCATCCCTCCCTTCCCTGCTCCTCTTTACTCTCCTCTGTCTTTTCCTTTCGACCTCTCTCACCCTCCTTCCAGGCCTGGTAGCAGGACACAGAAGCTCAACTCTGTCCCCCACAAATACTGTGTCCTGGGGCCAGCCCAGAACCCTCTCTCAGGCTCAGTGGCCCCAGCTGGGGCAAACTGACAACCTGAGTCTCTTTTCACTCTGACCTCTAGGACTTCATGGCCATTCTCCCTGTCCTCCTCCCTTCTCCTGGTCTCCCCTTGCACCCCTGTTTCTCTCTCTGGGCCTCCTCCAGCCCCTACCATCGCCTCTCAGGCCCTCCCATGCACTCTCCTCTCCCCTGTAGGAAGACTCTCCCATTTTCTGTCTTCTCCCTCCTCTAGCTCCCTCTCCTCCTGCCCACCCTCCTTAACAGAACGCCAAGTCTGCAGGTTTCACATGACCTTGAACAGCTGCAGATTGAGAGCAAGAGCTCAGAGCTTTTCAAAGAGGGCCTCCGAAGGGACTTTCCAGGTGGTCACACCCCTTGGTCCTGGGGGGCTGGCTGCCTTTGAGCCCCCTCTCTCCCCACAGCCTACCCTACTTGCCCTGTTTTACTTTTTCTGTTGCATTTGTCATCTTACTGTTTGCTAACTGGATTATATTTATTATCCACTCCCCTGCCCCCGTTAGAATGCCAGACCCCCAAGGACAGGGTTTTTTTGTCTGCTTTGATCCCAATCCCGTCCCCTTGCCCAGACCAGTGGCTGGCACACAGTGGATGACTATGTGCTAATGACCAAACTCGTTGCCTTGGAGTGAATTCTGACTCATACAGATCCTGTAGGACAGACTAGAACTGCTCCTTAGGATAGAACTGCCTCCAGTGGTCTCCAAGGAATGTCTGGTAGATTCTAACTGCCTGCTGATCTTTGGGTTGGCCGCTGCAGCTTTTAACTACTACCCTGCTAATGAGAGCAGAGCTTTTATTGGGCATTTACTGTGTACCATCTCACTGCTTCCTGTGAACAGCGCTGCATGCTTGGAACCATGTCAGTCCTCTTTGGGAAGATAGGGAAACTGAGGCTCACAGAGGACGCATCCAAGAGAAAGGACAAATCCAAGGTCACACAGCAGATAGCAGAGTCCCATTGGAACCCTTGTGTTCAGGCTGTGAAGCCTGCTCCCTTAGAGCCTGTGTCTACCACCCAGAGATGGGCACCCACCACTGGCCAAGTCCGGAAAAGCCGGTGGCAGCTGGATCAGTCAGCCCCGACCCCCCGTCCCCGAGTCCTTCGGCCACGCCCTCGTGTAGAATGGAGAAACTGAGGCACCCAGCTTCCTCAGATTCCTTGGAAGCTTTCCCAAATCTGAACCTGTCCGGAAACCTGCGGGGGTCCACGCCCCCGCCCCGCACCCTGTCCTTTTCTCTCCCTCCCCGGGCCCACCGCCTCCTCAGCCCGGCCCGAGGCAGAGATTTGCCCGCGCCCACCGGGAGCCGGGGAGGGAGAGAGAAAAATGAGTTTTCCTGCCGCCCGGTGGCGGTGCCAATTGATCGCGCGCGGGCGGGGGCTGCGCGCCGGGCTGGGGGCCTCGCTCGCAGCTGCCGGCGCACAATTATCGGGAAAAAACTGGGGCGGCTGCTGCGGTGAAATTAGTTATCGATCCCTCGGCGGGGCCGCGAGGCCGCGCTCGGCGCTGACGGCTGCAGACCCCGGCCGGGCCCCGCTGGGCGGGGAGAGGAGGGCGGCGGGGCGAGCCCTCCCCTGCTAGCCCCCTCCGCGCCCTGCTCCTCTCCGCTGCTCCCTCCGCCCTCCTCGGCTGCTCGGCTCTCTACTCTCTCTCAGTCATCCAGCCGCGGTATCGACCCACTGCTGACCCCAGAGTGGCCAGGTGTCCTCTCACACTCTCCTGCGTGGATGCCCCGCGCCCGACCTGCTGCGAGCCCTACCCCAGGGGAGCCTGAGAGCTGACTGAGGGAGGAAGGACAAACGCGCCGTAGGGGGAGCCAGGGCGGGGGTGGCTCCCACGGACTCCATGGAGGGCGGCGGTGCAGGGGTTGGGAGCCAGCTCTACCCCTAGTAGACTCGGGTTTGGAGCCCAGCACCCAGGGAAAGGCGGGTGACCTTTCTGAGCCTCAGTTTTCTCATCTCTAAACTGGGATAGTTTTTGCTCCTCTATCTTAGTGGTTGAGAGGATAATCGAATGAAAACATTCGTTAAGAGCTGACGCTTACTGCTGCTTGTACTGCGCTTCAGAACCATGTTGGGGGCTATATACCGCATTTATAACACCGATCCTTGCCAGAGACTCTAAAAAATAGATTATTTCATCTCCGTTTCACAGATGAGGAAACTGAGCGCAAAGAGGCCGGACGACTTGTCTATGGGCACACAGCCAGTGAGTGGCCCCGACTCCGGAACCCGCCCCTGACTGCTCTCACGGGAGATGCAGAGAGGCAGGGACAGAAGCAACAGAAGAGGAATCCCCAGCACCTACAGCTCCCAGCTCGCTGGAGACAGAGTAGGGGCAGGAGGGTGCTCTAGGGACTGACATAAGGTGGAGTCCGGGCAGGGGGTAGGGAAGGAGGTCAGGCCAGAAACCTCCAGCCCACCTTTGTGAAGCTGGACTGTGATTTTCCCCTGTAGTCCCCGGAGCGTGCTTAGGGCAGCTGTGCTTAGCAGCCTCGAGGGAGGCAGAGGTAGAGAAGGGAGAGTAGAGAAAGGACGGAAAGAGAGGGCCCAGAGGGGCCTTTGCTTGGGGACAGGATTCCTGACACCCTTTCTCTATCAGGTAGCACCTAGAGGTGGGGGAGGGGGACTCCAGGCTGGAGGTCAGGGGATCCTCATACTAGTGTTTGACCTTGGGCAAGTCTCTGTCCCTCCCTAGGCCTTCTACAAAGAGTGAGTCTGATCTAATGCCCCTCAAAGACCACTTCCGACTCATCTCTTCCTCTGCCCACCTGCCAGCCACAACCTCATTCCTCTCTCCAGCGCATTTCTATTGAGCACCTACTATGTGTCGAGAACTGTACTGGGCACAGGGGAGGCAGGTGAAGCAAAACAGCCAGCCTCTGCCCCTGTTCTCTTGGGGCAAGATGAGTACTAAACAGATCATTACACAACTGTGTGCCTATAGCTGCGGTGATCTGAGGGGCAGCTGGTGGTCAGCCACTAGGGACGGCAGGCTTCCTTGAACAGGTGATACCTGAGCTGCAGCCGAAGACAGCGTAAACCCATTACCCATTGCTGTCAAGTCAATTATGACTCACAGCAACCCTATTAGGGTAGGACCGCCCCATAGGGTTTCCAAAGCTGTCATCTTTACAGAAGCAGATTGCCACATCTTTCTCCCATACAGTGGCTGGTGAGTTCAACCACAGACCTTTTGGTTAGCAGCGAGTGCTTAACTACCGCACCACCAGGGGTCCTGGAAGATGGAGCAGGAGGTGGCAGAGGCAGGGAAAAATATCAAGGGAACACCTTGAACCAAGGCTAGAGTCCAAAAGAAGTTTGCGATGTTAGAGAAACCACAAAAGACGAGTGGGCTGGAGGGCAGAGAAGAAGGGCCAGCCTAGGCCATGGTGGCTTTTGGAGATGTGAAGGAGGTTGGCCTCTGCAAGCACAGAGAGCAGGGAGCCAGGCACGGGGAGCAGACAAGACATCAAGTGCAGCCCAGCTGCTTGAAGCCTGCACTACCATTCACCTGTGGGTAGTGGCATCACTAAAGCTGGTGTCACCCAGTGCAATAACCCATGGACCTCTTCCCATAGCAATCCACATGGAATCCTTATGATTTTTTTTACTAAGATTACTCACAAATCATAATTCCCATGTATTACTGTTTCCCTTTAATTACTACTTCATTCTCAAAAAAGGTATTGATATAGGTTCACAATACTAATTACCACAGTATTATAGGGAGAACACCAAAAATATGACCAAATTGGTGACTATAAAAACACCTGCAGCAACCAAAACAGGAAATGCTCATGCAGATGAAACCATGTGACTTGAAGCATGATGTGAAGGGTCACTGTAACAGGATAATAATGGCAACTGTGACCGCAGCACATTATCAGAAGTTTTCAAAAAGTGAATCAGCGTAGAGTTTTAGCTTTGGAGGGATACTGACACCTGTAAGCTGGGCTTACCAAAAACATGTTTGTTGTTATAATTAACAACAGGGATACTCTTACAGTTATTTTGGTGGCACCTTCCCTCCACAGTGTCATCTCATTGTGGCCTATACCCTGCAATCCCCTAGTGACACCATTGCCTGTGGGCTTGGTGTGCAGAAACCCTGGGCTCAAGTCCTGGCTCTGTTCTTTGGCTTTCTGGGCCTTGGTTTGCTTATCTGTAAGATAGAAACAATGCTCTCCACTCCTGTAGGGGTGTAGGGTTTGCAGTGGGGCAGCCCTGGGTTCAAGTCCTCCCTTATAAGCTGTGGGACTTTGAGCATGTTCAACAAATGACGGAATCAAAGGACAGGCAGCATATAAACTGGGGTCTCTGTGCTCCCCTACCTGGCTTTCTGGACTTCCCAACTGGGGATTCATAAGTCATCCTCAAAATCCAGATTATGCTCTCCTTCCTGAGGGGAAGGAGTGGCCCACAGCCAGCCAGAGAGGCTGGGGAGAGGCAGGTGGGAGGACTAGAGGCTGAAGGTGGGACTCATTGCCCCAGTTTCCCTCCCCCTGGGAAATTGATGGTAGGATGTCATGGGGTGAGGGGGACCTAAGCCAACGAGACTAAGCCGGCTGCAAGGGCAAAAAGAAAAAGCTACAGAGGGACAGACTGGAGCCTGGGGTGGCCTCATCTTCTGTAAAGCTGCCCTTCGCCCAGCATCTATGGAGCAGGTTCTATTCTGTTTCTATGTTTGGATGCTGGTGACGGTACAGCTGGTTCTCTGTGTCAAAAGCCATACATCTGAACACAGAAGATGCCCTTCTCTGTATGTATTACCCTTCAACTAAAAGTTACACCGGGACTTTTCTCTGGGCCTGTAGTGCTTACAGATAACAGCCTGTGAGGTAGGACCCATCATCCCCATTTGGCAGAAGACAGGACTGAGGCCCCAGTCTTCATCACATGGCTTGTTGGCATCTCCAGAAAGCTGTCTGACCCTTCCTGGGATTCCTGGGGCCACAGACAGAGTACAGACTATTCACTTAAGCATCACCACGTTCTGGGTGGGCCCAGGCTAGGCTTCCCAACAGCTCAGAGAAAATCAGTGACTTGGCCAGGTGTCATTCCCAGTGCTGAGAGAGAGCCAAGGTTCGAAACAAAACCTGCTGTGCCACAAGGTCATGTGTTTTCTGGGACACTCCTTTCCTCTCCCTCCCGGCCCATGTTTTCTCCCTTAGTATCTGACACTGCCCATTGAAGGTGGGCAGAGGAGCGTAAGTGCAGAAGGGTGGGGAGAAAAGGGACAGAGGAAGATGAATTGTGAAGTTATCCAGGCCTGAATGCCCCTCTCAAGGACTGAGCCAGCCATGCCTTCCCATCCCCAGTCCTGCTTCTCTCCTTCCTCTCTTGTGTCCTGATCTCCAGCCATGAGGGACTCCCAGCCACTCTGCAGACTCATCTGTTGGCCCCTGCCTCTGAGCCTTTGCCCAGGCTGTTCCCCGATGTTCAGCCCAGCAAACCTCTAACGCTTGTGCTGCAGTCCCTCCCTGTGCTGTTGGGAAGCAAGGGGATCCGTGCTCCCTGCCTTCGGTGAACTTTCAGTGTAGCACGCACATGTGTAACTGGGTGTGTACGTGCAGGAATGTGTGTGAGTGCCTTTGGTTACGCTTGACAGATGCAGGCATATGGGACAACACGTGCATAACCGCATGTTCCCTCTTCATACATATATAAGGACACATACATTGTGTAGAAGGACATGACTGCATGTATACATGTATTGCTATGTCTGCACATACATGTAAGTGTCTCATACAGGCATGAATAATGTGTATGTTTGCGTGTACATGTGTCTACATATAGTGTATTTTTGTGCATGTATGCATAGGCATCTTGTATGCACCTGTGTGTATTTTTGTTTGTACATGCTTTTCAGTGCCCCTGTGTGTGTATGTGTGTGTGTGAATGTTGCGAAGATTTGTGCAAGTTTATAAGCACATAGGCTGAGCATCTCTGGGGTTGTACATAGTTGCATGAATGGGTATGAAATGGGCATGTGTGTCTGTACATTTGGTCTGTATTTGCATTCATGGCAGCATAATATCTGTGCACATTGGCACACACATACACAAGCACAAACATTGCACATACCCCAACTTTGCGGTGTATCCCCTCTGTGTATTTGCGGGTGTGTAATTCCAGTGCACACATGCACACCAGTATGGGAAGCAACTCCCCTATGCATGCATTTCTATGGCTCTTGTGTTTGGACCTGTGACCATGTTTGCCTCCATGCATATTCTGAGTGACTGCCCTGGGTGTGTGTCATCTCATAGTCAGTACCCTTGGGAGGAGGCCGTTTTCCACAGATCAGCCTAGAGCTAGAGGACAGAGAAATGGGGCGGGGCTTGGCTGCTGGCTGCCTGGTAAAGGATGCTGAAAAGGGAGGCAGAAACCAGTTAGGACTGCCCAGTCACCCCACTCATCCCTGTCTTCCCTGCATCCAGCTGGGCTTCAGGGAAACAGCCTCTTCTCCACCCCTCCCAGGCCTCCAGGGCTGGCAGAGGCAGGAGACAGCAGGTGGCCTTGAAGAGCAGGCTGCATCCTCCCCTCCCTCCCCCAGGAGGCCCCTTGCCAAGGGAGGCTCTTGAGAGCCTCTGAGCTTAGGGACTCCACAGAGCCTGCCAGTCAGCTGCTTGTGCCTCTCACACCTGCGCCCCAGGCCTTTCCACTCTAAGCCTGGAGCTCCAACAGCCAGGCTGTGGGGCTGGTTTCTTGTGATGTTCTCAGGACCAGTAGCCTTGGCTTCTCAGCTTGTCAAGGCCAAGCCTGGCATGAGGCCTGAGCTTTAGGCCTAAGCAGCCAGAGCTGCCTGAGAAGGCAAATGCACAAGTTCATCCTTCCTCAAGATGCCCACCTGGGTGATAGTGACGGATCCCAGTGTGCAGACAACCAGCTCTCAGTCTCTCGCTCTCGTGATAATTCCCAGCTTAAGTCTGTTATTGCTTCCCATCCACTACTGCTTGCCCCCTCAAGCTCCCTCACTCCTTTGTGATTTTTGCCATCTCTGTTCCTAGGGTTACCTGTCCATTACCTGTCCAACTCCTCCCTCAACTCCTCATCCTCTGAAGACTTTGGGGACACCAGAGTCCTCCTCTCCCTGCTAGAGTGCTCCTTCCGGGCACCTCCACATCCACCTGGCCAGTATTGTGGCATCCTTCTTCCTCTACCTCATCATCCCAGGGACCTTACCTTGCCTTCTGCACCGTGGCCCACCCCAACTCAGTGCTTACAGCCCTACCACTGAGGTCTGAATGTCTGACATCCCTGCTTCAGCTGCACTCCCGCCCACCTAGACCTCCGCTCTCCTGAGAAGTTCATTAAGTTCACCATCCTCTTTTAGACACCTCTGTCCCCTTGGTCCACCTCGCCCCAGGACCCTTCATGTCTACCACTTTCCGTAAGATGTGCCGTGACAGTCCTACACCAGGGCAAGCTCCAGCCCTGGAAAGGACCCGAACCAGCCTCACTAGGCTTCATCTCAAGGAACGGCACTGTCACTTTAGAACAGTCTCTCTTTCATGGTCACTCTGCCTAGATACCCCACATCTCTAATTTTCCTGCTGTTCTCTTCACACCCCTTCTTAGTCTCCCCAGGTAACTCTTCTTGCTCTGCTTCTTGATTAACTGATAGTGTCTCCTGGGGTCAGCCACTGTCCTCAGCTCTCCCTGGCAGTGCCCACCACATCCTTGGCCTCCCAGACTTCTACTTCCAATCTTATTGCCTTCTGAACACCAAACTCATCTCATGAGCTGCCCCTGGACATCTCCACCTGGATGTTCTGCAGTTCACGAGCTCAGAAGGTCCTCTCTACCCTGATCCTGCCCTACTTGGTCCTCCTGTAGGCTTCTTTCTCAGGGAGCAGCACCTTAAGCCACCTGGTCTCCCAGGCCAGGAGCCAGACATCACCTCTACCTCCTCCTTCTCCGTCATCCTCTGTTTCCAACTGGTCACTAAGGTTTTGTGCTTGGGATTCATAGGGCTTCTTGGGTATAGGTTTCACCAAGTTTGGAAAGTCTCTGGTCATTTCCTCCTCTTCCTCTTTAAGGACTCCAGTTACTTGGTGTTTTAGTCAGCTAGCGCTGCTCTATTAGAAATGCCACAGATGGAATGCTTTAACAAAGAAAAGTTTACTCTTACACAGTCCAGTAGGCCAATTCCAAATTCAGGATGTCCACTCCAGGGGAAGGGCTTTCCAGGGTCAGCTCTAGAGGAAAGTTCCTATGTTGTATCAGTCTTTGGGGGAGGCACAGGAACCTCAGGTCTGAAGGACACGCTCTTCTCCCGGTGCTGCCTTCTTGATGGTGTGAGGTTCCCAGTTCTCTGCTGGCTTTCTTCTCTTTTTATCTCCCATATGATGAAACTATGAAAGGTAGTACAAGCCACACTCCAGGGAAATACCCTTAGCAAGGGTGTTGCAGTTGCACTCTAATCCTGTTGTAACATAATCGTCCTATCTATTAGCCACAGGCAAAGATTAAGATGTATAGCATAGGAAAATTACAAAATATTGGGAATGATGTTCCAGCTAAATGGCTATTCACATTTGTGGGGGGACACAGTTCAATCTATGACACCTGGGATCAACTGCTTGGAGTTGTTCTTCAATCCACTGATGTTCTTTTGTTTCTTTTATTTATTATTATTTGTTCTCCCTGTATTTCATTTCAGATAGTTCTTATTGCTATGCCTTCAAGTTCATTAATCTTTTCTTCTTCCTTGTCTAGTTGGCTATTAATCTACTGAGTATAATTTTAATCTCAGACATTATAACTTTCACTTCTAGAAATTCAACTTGGGTCTTTTTTATAGATCTAAAGTGTCTCTACTTAACTTTTTGAACTCGTGGAATACAGTTAGAACTGTTTTTGTGTCTTTCTCTGCTAGTCCTAACATCTGGATCAGTTTCAATTGGTTAATTATTCTTTTCTTTACAGGTCCATATTTTTCTACTTCTTTACATGCCTGATGATTTTTTGTTAGATACCAGACTTAATGAATTTTGGAGGTTGGATGGTTTTACATTCTAATAAGTCTTCTTGAACTTTATTCTGGGAAGCAGAGAAGTTACTTGGAAACTGATATTTTAGGGGCTTGCTTTTAGGATTGATTAGATGGGTCTAAAGCAGTGCCTTCTCAAGGGCTAAATATTCCCCACCTCTGAGGCAAGACCTTCCTGAGTACTCTACCCAGTGCCCAGTGAATTGTAAATTTTCCAGTCTGGTTAGTAGAAACAAGTACTATCCCTGGCCTTGCGTGAGTACCAGATACAAACCACACTAGTCATTTCAGATGGTTTCTTCCTCGTTCTTTTGAAAACCATTATTTCATATATTTTTTCCAAAAAAAAAAAAAAATTTGCAAATAGGATAGAAAATCCAGTTTCTGTTACTCCACCTCGGCCAGAAAGATTTGATGATTCTACTTCCCCAGTAACTCCTGAATCTATCAACTTCTCTTCCACCATTTGCCAGTGATCCAGACCCAATTACCTCTTCCCTGGGTGACACCCATAGCCTTCTAGGGCTACGTCTCTGCTCTGTTCAAATAATTTTCCATATAGTAGCAGCTAGAGTAGCTGCAGATCTAACTCTGCTCCTCCTCAGTTTAAAATCTTTTGTTCTTTGTCTTTGGGTTGAATTTCAAACTCCTAATCATAGCTCCTCAGGTCTTGATAAAGCCAAAGAAACTGAACTGTTAGTAATTTTCTCAACGGGTCGTTCTCTCTCTGCCAGACATTTGTTCATGCTGTTACTCCTACGAGTAGCCCCTGCCTTCCCTCCTTGTCTGGATAAGCAATTACCCCTCCTCTAAGCCTCAAAAAAATTGAAGTCCTGGTGGTGCAGTGGTTAAGTGCCCTGTTGGGGAAAAATGTGGCAATCTGCTTTTATAAAGATTTACAGCCTCGGAAACTCAATGAGGCAGTTCTACTCTATCGAATAGGGTTGCTAAGAGCTAGAACTGATTTCACGACAATTTTTTTGGTTGTTTAAGCCTCAACACAGATGATGACTACTACAGGTGCCCTCTCACGTTTCAGGTAAGGAAGGTGTGTCCCCCGTGTCCTGGCCCCCATGCCCCTCCCTCTCCCTGTGCTAACCTGCCTCTTAGCACAAAAGGCACTGAATTGTGGCTGTCTAGTAATGAATGACCAGTCTCATCTAGGCTGAGCCTCCCTGAGTTTGTGGGTTATATTTTGTTCATCCTGAGTCCTTGTGCTAAGCCCTGCCTAGCTTATCCTCCGAATGAATGATTTAATAAATGGAGGAACGTATAATGGATAAAGCCCTATAAGAGCTGGCATGAAAGAGAGGGAAGCCAGGACTAAGGCTCAGGAGACCTGGGCTCTCCTCCAAACTTGGTAGAAAATTCTGTGTGATTTCCAGTCCGTTACAGCTCTGCTCTGAGGTCTTGCTTCCTATATAACATCATTTGTGGCCTGAGATGGTGCACTTGGCTCCTACCATCATAACACGTACTCTTTTCCAGAGTATTGTGTTGTTGGAGAAGAATGTTGAATGTGCCACAGACCACCAAAAGAACAAACAGATCTGTTCTGGAAGAAGTATGGTCAGAGTGCTCCTCGGAAGCAAAGACAGCAAGACTGCATCTTACATACTTCGGACATATTATCAGGAAGGATCAGTCCCTGAAGAAGGATATCATACTTGGTAGAGTAGATGATCAGCGAAAAAGAGGAAGACCCTCAATGAGATGGATTGACACAGTGCCCGCAACAATAGGCTTATGCATAAAAACGATTGTGGACATAGTGCAAAACCTGGCAGTGTTTCATTCTGTTGTGCAGAGGGTCGCTATGAGTTGGAACTGACTCAACAGCACCTAACAACAACAACGACAACACAGCATTGTAAGGGGTAAGGGAGGTGGAGGGTTGGGGGGGAGTGGGGTGCGTGAGTTTGAAGGACCTCAGTCATGCTGAGCCCATCCTCCTTGCTGACTCGTGGGGAAACCGAAGGCCCAGTGGTGGGCGACAGGCGGAGAAGATGATTGCTCTGGAGTTGCTCGGCTTAGTGGCAGAGCCCAGCTGGAGGCTCTAGTTCTACTTTTCTGGGCTTTGGCAAGTAACGTGGTAAAAAAGGAGGCTCTACTCCCAGAGGAGGTGTGCTGGAGGAGGTGGCACTAGGGAAGACCTGGGCAAGCTGGGGTGCTCTGGGATGGGAGAAGTCTAGGTAGGGACACTCCAGGATTGGGGCCAAGATTTCTTTGTGTCTAGCACGTAGCAGGATTCTATGGGGAGGGGGAGGAGAAGGGTCACTCTGAAGCGGTCATACATCCAACTGAGAGAGGACTTTGTATGTTGGGTTGTGGGGGTCTCAAGGTCAGCTTGAGGTCAGACCCTGTCCAGTTTAATTATTTATTAACCAAGAAAGCCAGTCCAGGCATTGAGTTAATGGCCAGCACATAGCTGGGGAGGGAGTGGGGTGGGCAAATTCCTCTCTGGAGGGTGGGCATGACCTGCAGGGCAGGGCAGCCTGCAAATGAGCAGTTGGTGGAAAAATTCTTCGTTCATTTACTTCCTGCTCTGTGCGTGTCAGTGAGCAGGGCCCTAGACCCAGCTGGTGGGAGGACAGAGCAATGGAGGCGAGGATAGTCCAGACTGGTCAGTGCTCAGGAGGGACAGCACAGGGAGGCTAAGGGAGTCCAAGTGCCCCCTGCCGCCAGCCAGCATGGGTGAAGTCACAGTATCTGCCAGAAGAGAGCCAGGTCCCAGAGGAGACCCACATGTAGCTGGACCACACAGCCTGGTGAAGCACGGGGCCATGGTCAGTCTCTCAGCTGCGCATTTAACACCACCCCAACCCCCCAGCTAAACTTCCACCCTTGCTTTCCTTTTACAAAGAGACTAAGCTAGGGGATTTTGTTCTGTGGCCACCTCCGCACCCGGATCAGCAGCACCTGCTCCTCAGGCAATATTTGTGGAATGAACAAGGAAGGGGTTGGGGGAGGCTAGGGGTGCAGGTTAGAGAGGCAGGGTGTGAGCAACGGAGGAGGCCTTCCCGAAGGGAGGCACCACGCCTCTGTGAGCATCTAAGTCAAGAGTCAGGAGGCCCCCAGGAAGGGATAGCCTAGGATGAGAGGGAGGGGGTCTTGTATGCTAGGGCTTCACTGTAGATGGGAACTGGAGGTGGGGGTTTAGCCTTTGAAGGCAAGAATGACGGTGGGAACACAAGGAGGGTTTTGGAAGGAGACAGGTTTTCAGGAGTGAGCTGGAGGAGACAGGAAGGATGAACAAAAGGGAACACAGACTAAGCAGGGGAGACTTAGGAGGACAAGGTAGGGACACCCTCACTGGGGAAGGGGCAGGGTTTCTCCGGGAGCTCAGTTGTTGGGACAGGCCTGGGAGCTCCCTGCGGGAAGGTGTTTTTGTTCATCCACGTGTGCCTGTCATTTTGAGAGTCCCTGTGTTCATCCATATGAGCAAGTCACTGTGTGTGTGTTGTTAGGCATGTGTCACTGCGTGTGTGTTACTGTGTACAGTGGGTGTGTTACTGTATTGCACACACATCACTCCATGCCATTGTGTTTTGCTGAATGTGTGTCACTGTGTTGCATATGTGTGCTCATATGTAGGGGGCAAACTGGATCCCCACTCTCAGGCCTACTGGTTGGTCTGTAACCTTCCTGAAAATCCACCTCCACTTTCTCTTCTTGAAAAGATCCCTGCCTGGCTTGATGGTCCAACAGACTGGAGGATTCCTGGCAGCTGTAGTCACTAGACTCACTGTTAGCCTGGAGTAGAAAGCATTCCCAAAGCCAACTCTTCAGACAAAGATTGGACTGGACTATAAGACATAAAATGGTACTGGCAAAGAGTGTGCTTCTTGGCTTAGGTAGATACATGAGGCTAACTGAGCAGCTCCTGTCCAGTGGTGAGATGGGAGGGCAGAGGGGGACAGGAGCCGGTTGAATGGACATGGGAAATACAGGGTGGAAAGGACAAGTGTGCTGTCACAGTGTGGGGAGAGCAGCTGGAGTTACACAGCAGTAAGTGTCCAAGTTTTTATATGACAAATTTGATTTGGATTGTAAACTTTCACTTAAAGCACACTAAAATATATATATTGGAAGATTCTTGCCTCCCCTCGTCCATCACTCTGAGAAGCCTGAAGACAGAAGGAGGAGCTGGAACAGCACTCTTATCCTGCCCTCCCCGTTTTTTCTTCCCGAGACTGATTGCCCTGGGGTAGAGCTGGACTCTGTGGACTCTCTGTTCTCTCATGGTCAACCCACGTCAGGGGGCTGTTGGAAGGCGCTGGGTGAAGATGGCTCTTTTTATTACTAGGTCCAAACAGAAACCAGTCTGTGGACGTTGACAGTGCCATGTCCTAGCTTCTCTGATATTCAGAGGGGGTCTCGAGAATCCCCGCTGGAAGGTGGATGGATGCAAGCGAGCCTGGGGGGCGGTAGGCAAGCGGAGAAGAGTGCAGGGAGTAGGTTTCCCGGTGGGCGCTGGGCACCCCATGGCCTCTGATCCCTCCTTGCGGCTGCGCCCCGCCCCACATCTGCGTGGCCGAATCTGGATTCTGACCAGGTGGGCCCCACACTAGGGACGCCCACCCAGGTCAGAACTCCACGA
Source organism: Heterohyrax brucei (assembly GCA_028571685.1). Lineage (NCBI taxonomy): Eukaryota > Metazoa > Chordata > Mammalia > Hyracoidea > Procaviidae > Heterohyrax > Heterohyrax brucei. The sequence continues at coordinate 81,379,117 of CM053150.1, read as the reverse complement.
GAAGGGGAGGGGAGGGGACGCGCCTCTCCCGCTGCTCTGGAGCCGCTGGTGGGGTGGGCGGCCTCGGCAGCTGGGCCTGGACCGCATGGGGGTGGGGAGCAGGGGTGGGAGCCGCCTTCCCCACCCCGGCCGCGGCTGTCCCGGCAGCGGCGGCGGAAGCGTTTTCAATAGCAGCCTCGGGCCGCCCCTCTCCGCTCAAAACAAAGGGCCGGACCGGCCGTGAGGGTGTTTGTTCAGCTCTCGGGGGTGGGGGCAGGAAGCCGAATTTCAAAGCGGTTTCGCCCTTTGTTACCCGTTCCCAGTCCCACCCCCAACGCCCTAGGCTGCATTCCAGAAACAGAGGGGGTCCTGCCCCGGGAGAAATCCGCTTAACCGGAGGCTCAGGTTACAGCCGAGCGGCTGGCGGAAGAGCCTGGCCCTGCCTCGCCAGACTTGGGGGGCTGGCTCGAACTTTCCGGGCCGACCGCTCCTCGCCGGAGCCACCTTGATCCCCCACCAGAAAGGAGAGGGAGGGAGAGAAAGGGGGAAGGACCCCGCCGCCAGCATCCTCTGCAGACGCTGGGGGAGACGACGTCTGGGTTATGTTTTCAGGACGGGAGACCGGACTGTTGTTTTCTGGTCTGTGTCTGGAGACAGGTCAGAACTCAGACCTAAACGTGCAGAGGGATTCCTGGTTTGGGTGAGGCGGAGTTTTTCCTTCCTGGCTGGCCTTGGGGGTTCGAACTCACAAGACCTGGCCATCTGTTTCTGTCAGTTGCCTTCGACTAGATTGTCAACTCACAGTGAAGCCTGTAGTAAAGTAGAACTGCTTCATAGGGTTTCCTAGGCTGTAAGCTTTAAGGATGCAGATCCCTAGGTCTTTCTCTCGAAGAGCTTCAGGTTAGATTCTGTGGACCAACCTTTAGGTTAGCGTGCAAGCGAGCGCTTTAGGTTGCTGGGTGCGGTATCCAGGCTCGTTGTGTAAAGATTACAGCCGAGATAACCCTATAGAGCAGTTCTACTCTATCACATGGGGTTGCTGTGCTTGCGAATTGACTCCAGGATAGCCACCAACATTTTTGGTCAAACTGTATTTTCTCTGATTTTCAGGATGTTACTGACATATAATTTCCATATGGTAAACATGCCATCTTCAGTGGACAACTTCAAGACTTCTTGTATTCCTGCTTTTGCTAATGAGTGAAAACCCCAGGTTCTGCTCGGTGCAACTCATCCCAGCCAATAAGGGAGAGAGGGAAGTAGAAATGTGCCTTTATTTCCTTGTGCAAGGAAAGGAACAGTGGAGGAGTGCTGCTGACAATACTACTCAGTGGGCAAGGGGGTAAGGAGTTTACAAGTAGGAAGTTAATGCAAATTACCCCAGCAGCATTCTTAGTCATACTACACACGTGCAGTGGGATTTTCGGATAACTTCATGCATTGTCTTGTTAAGAACAAGGTGGTTAAATTCCATGGGGAGGCAGGGAAGTTACTGCATATAATGTACTTGAAGAACTAAAAGGTTATCTTGAATGTAAATATGGTACCTCCATGGGTTTCCACCCATTTCTTCTGTTTTGGGGCAGCGTTAGGGAGACAGAAACCAGGATTTTAATGTAAAACCGCTGGGCATACCAAGCAAGTTGCTTGAGGCAGTGGAATTTTCCATAGCCAGGAGACATCTGTCTTACACTGGTGGGGACAACGGCTCTGAGGCAAACTCTAGTGGCAAGGGGTAGAACTGTGGCTGTTAATGAGAAGGTCAGCAGTTTAGATCTACCGTGTGCTATTTGGAAGCTCTGTAGGGCAGTTCTGTCCTGTAGGGCTGCAATCCACTTGATGGCAATGGGTTTGCTATTTTCTTGTTTTTGTTTTTTTGTTTGTTTCTTTTGGTACTACTCTGAGCAAGATATGGAACATATCTACCACCCTGGAAAGTTCCCTTATGCCCCAGACATAACCACTAGTCTGATCTCTATCACCATAAATTAATTTTACCTTTTTCAGGCATGTTCTCTTCTGTATCAGGCTTCTTTTGCTGAGCATAATGTTTTTGGTATTCATCCCTGTCATATGTTGATAGTTGTTCTTTTTCATTGCTGAGTACTATTCCATTGTTGGTTCATTTGATCTCTAGTCAAAGGCCTTTTGGGTTGTTTCTGGTCTTTGGCTATGATGGATGAAACTGCTGTGACCACCAGTAAACCTGTCTTTGTAAAGAGGGAAGGCCTTGATATGACTTTTGTTCATTCCCCATTTTGCTACTATGAGCATAGAGAGACACAGGGCCTTTGCACATGCTGTTGGCACTGGCCAGATGCTCTGCTCCTTCATCCTGGCACAGCTGGCTCCTCATTCAGGTTTCAGCTTAACTGTCACCTTCCCAGAAAGTCCTTATTGACTGGCATAGGATCTAGCCTCACGGTCTCCTCTTCATTCCAGCCTCAGTCTGAGCTGCTCAGCATTGATCTGTTGTATAAATGTGTGTGTAGAAGAAGAGTCTGCTGAAAAGAGAGGTTTGGAAACCACTGCTATAGGCCATGGGAGCCACTGAGAGTTGAAGGCAGAGAGCGACAAAGAGATAACCGGCAGCGGCAGTGTAGCCTGGACTGATGGAAGAAGGAAGGGCTAGCTCCGTCATTCTGCCATTCGGCTTCCATAGGCAGGGAAGCTGTGGCACTTTTTCACAAGGCTGTTTTATGACTGGGTGCTGAGTGAGGATAGGCCTCCAAGTCCCAGGGGTATGGGCGAGTTCAGTGAGCGAGGGGAGCAGCGGCTGGGGTGAGCCGGGCCCAGCTTTGAACTGGGGAATATATTTACTGACAGAAGACATTCGTGTGACAAGCAAGTGATGTGCCTTCCAACAAGCACCCACAGAACTGGGGCCTACTGCTTCCAAGCTCTGTAGGGACACTGGGGGTGAGCACCGTCAGCTCCTGGACAGAGGATCAGAGAGGCAAAAGGGGCAGTTAGAAGCAGAGACAAAGTGAGAGATGAGGCAAGAAGCAGCTATTCCAAGTCCAGTGTGCTCACTTCTGCTCTGAGGAGACAGGCTGATGTGGACCCCTCATAGCCAGCTTCTCTGTTCACCTCCTGGCCTGCTGCATGGGCAGGGGTACCAGGGTGGAGGTGGGAATATGTGGAGAGGTTCTGCTGCATTCCTGCAGGGCACTTCTGCAGGAGGGGGCAGGACAAGGAGCTTGGACAGCCAGCACTTGCTCAGCTCCTGTCTCATTACTGGTATAGAAGTTATGGGACTGTCGATCCAGTCAGTGACATAGTTTGCAAATTCAAGTGTTCACTGCATCACTGGTGTAGCCAGGGCTAGCATGGTCCGTTGGGGACAAGCTAGGCCTGAGCTTGCCCTCATGCAGCTCCAAGCATGAGGGGAAGAGAACATGTAAGCTGTGGTCCAGTCCTGTGATGGGGGACACAGAAGACAAGTTGGAGAGGGGAGCAGGAGATGAGAGAAGGGGGGGAGGGGACACAGAATTCCCAGACACAGCAAGTGCCAAGTCCTGGAGGCAGGGCTTCTGGGATTGCTGCAGGTCATCCGGTCCGGCATGGAGAACTGATGGGTTGTGTGAGGCTGGGTCCTTGATGCTGAAGAGGCTGCAACAAGCCAGAGTGAACCAACCTACCAGTCCTCATCAGCGTTCTCCATGCAGATTGTGTGCGTGTGTGTCTTGTGTTATAAGCCCTGGTAACCTTTCTATTCTAATCAGAGCTTCTCACATCCATACGCACAGCAGAATCACCGGGTTGAGGAGAGGAGGCGAGGGGCTTGGGGGTACAGTCTGTGGTCCTGTACTCCATGGTTACAGTTCAGACAGTTTGTGGATGGGACCCAGTAATCTGCCTTTTTAACAAGTACCCGCTATTAGTTTCCTATGGCTGCTGTGACAAATGGCCACAAATTGGTCATCTTGGTGACTCAAAACAACAAATTATTCCCTCACAGTTCTAGAAGCTAGAAACCCAAACAAAGTCTTATGAGGCTAAAAATCAAGGTGTCAGTCATCAGGGCTGGTTGTTTTTGGAGGCTTCAGGGGAGAATTCATTCCTTGCCTCTTTCAGCTTCTTGGATGCCAGCATCCCTTTGCTTGTGGCCACATTAATCGCTGCTTCAGTTGTCACATTGCCTTTTCCCTTTCTGTATAGAAAGTCCCTCTGCCTCCTTCTTATAAGGGCACTTGTGATTACATTTAGGTCCCAGCCGAATAATCTGGGATAATATCCCCATCTCAAGAGTCTTAAGTCAGTCACATTAGCAAAGTCCCTTTTGCCAAGTAAAGTCACTTCCCAGGCTCGTAATGGGGACCATAATTCAGCCTACCACACATCCTTAAGTGATTGTAATATAAAGGGTCCAAATACCCCATCCTAATGGGGCATTACTTCCTTTATTCCTTCATTTATTCATCTTACAGACCTTCATGGAACAACTACTTCACAGGAGGCCCTGTACTGAATACCGTGGACACTGGGATGACGGCCCTCTTACTCTGAGCCCAGTAGAGGGAGATGTTGGGCCCCTGACCTCCTTTTGGCCCTAAAGCCAATGTTCTTTGTCAAATAGGAAGAAAACACCTTTCTTTTTTGATGTGTGTGGCACCTTCCCAACAGCCACCCCAAGTTCCCCCACTGTGTCACTGTGTAGTGGGCACTGGTTCGGGAGACACCCCAGCTCTAGGGAAGGGTCTTGATTTATCTGAGGCAGTCTTTTGCCAGTTATTGTTCAGGAACCCGTGTCTAAGCCAATCAGTGCATGGCGTTCACTGGTGACCTAGGTTAGCTCTGTCTAAAGGGAAGGACTATGGAGGAGGTCCTCTCCCTTCCACCAGACTTAAGAAAGCAGATGCCCTCCACTGTCTCCTGAGGACTAAGCTCTTGCATAAACGCAGAAAGCACCAACCCCAAGGCCCATCCCACCTCCGAGCTTCCTGTTTTGTGAACCAATACTTGCCTTATTGCGTAAGCCAGCCTGAGTCACATTTCCTGTTACTTGCAACCAAACACATCCTCACTGATAACACGTGCAGCCAAGTAGCCCATCCAGAGCACCCCCTGCGGCCCGGAAGGCTACTCAGATCCCAGTTCCCCTTCTGTTCATCTCCCACTTGGCTATTTGTCACTCCTCAAACAAACCTTCTGGTCCTTCAGCTCTTTGTCCTTCTAGGCTCAGCCCAAATGCCACCTCCTCCAGTGCATCTTTCCAACCTCCTGGGGCAAAAAATCACAACAATAAAGGCTCACTGATGGAGACACTGCCAGGAATTGGGTAAGAGCTTTCTGACATGATCAACTGTGTAGAAAATGCTGTTATTTTCACGCCCATTTTACAAAGGAGAAGCTAGAAGTCAGACAGTGAAGGTCCAAACATCAAACCCAGGGTCTGCTTGATGCCAGAGCCAGGCTGGTAATTAACCGCAGCACAGTGTCTGCTGCTGACTGTTGGACTCCTCTTCCTCCCAAGTTCAGCGTTAGGTTGTTCACCCTCAGAAATTTCTCAGCTTCCGCTTCATCTCCTCTGCAATCCCGCCCAGGAGGACAGTGGCAGCTGAATAAATTCTTTCTTCAGAAAAGGGCCAGATGAGCAGAATCTCCTCCTTGCTGCATCTTGCTGAACAAATGAGCAGACAAAGACTAGGGCTCCATCCAGTACACATGCCAGAGACTTGGGGAGGTGAGCAGGAAGGGGGCACCAGGCAGTGTCACTCACAGACCCTTTAGCAAAACATTGAGGCAACCCCTCACTGCCATTCCTGCTTACACAATGAAGGGGAATAAAGTCTTGTTTAATTTTTGCCAAGTTAAAGACCACTGCTACAGCAACATTTTACTTAATCTGGTGACAGCAACCATCACTGAGTGCTTTCTGTGTGCCACACCCTCTGCTAAACACTGCCTGTCTTTGACATCACTGAATTTCAACCTTGGAGAGGCATGCTGTTGATTATATTGTTTATATGAAGGTTGGAAACTGAGGTCTAGAGAGGGGTGGGGTTTGTCCGAGGCCACCCAGCTTGGGAGAGGCAGGCACAGAATCAGAACTCAGGCCTCCTGGTCTCTACCAGAGCTCCCACAAAGAACCTGTTCACCAGTCCTCAAAATGGGGGTGGTGAGATAGGGGGGTGGGGTGGTGAAACGATGAGAAGGTAGAGAGCAGACATGTCCTAGCAGAGTAATCCTATCTCAGGCAAGGACTCTCACTTTTCTGAGCCTCAGTCTTCTAGCCTATAAGACAGGCAGAGTATTGATGTCTATGTCGCAAGGTTGTTGTGAGAATAGCAGATCCTTTCATAGACTGTTCTCTGTGCCTGGTCAGTTCTTCTCTGGCTTTTCAAGGGGCCAATATCGTCTCACCCTTTAGGTCTCAGCTTAAATGCCACCTCCTCAGGGATGCCCACCTTGACTACTCCTACCAAAGCAGTTCTTTCCTCTTATCATGCCCTCCTTGCCCACTGATAGCTATCTATTATTACCTCACTTATTTCATACTTGGCCCTTCTACAGGATATAATTAGTTCATTAACTCAATTGTCTTTGTCTCTCTTCTCCACCAAACTATGAGCTCCATGAGGGTGAAGGCAGTGTTTTGTCTCCCCTGGTAGTGTATCTCCAGGACCTGGCACAGTGCCTGGCAAGAGACAGAGCTCTAGAAACCTTGCTGAAGTGGTAAATTAAAAGAATGAATGAATGATAATGCATGTAAGATGCTTAGCCAGTGCCCTGCACATAGTAAAACAAAGTCAAACCCAGTGCCATCAAGTCAATTCTGACTCAGCGACCCTGTAGGACAGAGTAGACCTGCCCCATAGAGTTTCCATGGAGTACCTGGTGGATTAGAATGGCCGGCCTTTTGGTAAGCACACGTAGCACTTAACCACTATGCCACCAAGGGTGTCCCTGCACATAGTAGGCACTCAATTCATGTTAGCTATTATTCTTGCTACAGGATTCAAGTTTCGAGGCTGTGTACATGTAGCACAGCATGCAGAATTTGGGTCACGCTGCATAATCTACTGCCTTGGAGCGAGCAGAGGGTGCATCTGACTGAAGCAAGCATGTTTTTGTTAAGTATAGTTTCCTCCATATTTTAAAATAGATACCTATAACAAAACATATGCTGTTTCATCAATTTCTACCTGTGCTCCTCAGTGTACAAGCATGTTTTGACTGCTGTTGGCCTTGCTGGTGCCCGGTATATGCTGGGTATGGGGAGGCAGAGGTGCAGGCCCAGGAGAGGCCAGAACACCTGTGAAGTTCTCAGAGACGTCCCTCTTCCAGGGCCAGGTTTGGTCCACCTATCATTCCCTTGCATACCTCTGCCAGCACAGAGAGCCTATAATGACCAGTTATTTGCTTGTCTGCCTGAGCGTCCTTGTCTAGCGTTCATGGCCGCAACCCCAGGGCTCAGCAAGTACTGGGTAGACCAGGGAGATGGGGGATATGAAGTTCTGCAGCACAAAGTAATAGGCAGCCTCAATAAATATTTGTTGGTCTTAAAATGAAACAATAGTTTAGCCCAACCGGTAACACAAAGGTCAGCTTTGAGCATTATGCTCTTTTAAGAACTATCTATTTGAGATCAAACTGATAGTGGCACTGGCAAGATTAGACAGGAAACTTTAGGGGGCAGTGAATTTATGTTAATAAGGGATGAACAACTCAGACAAGGAGGGTGACATGATAGCACACCTCGAAGACTCTCATCAGTGTCACTGAATTGTAGATGCAGAAACTGTTGAATTAGTGTATGTTTTGCTGTGTATATTCTCACCAACAACAAAATAAATAAAATTGAGGAAAAAATATTTGTTTAATAGATTAATAAGATGAATGCGAGGCCTTTCTAGGGCTGTGATTTTTTTAAACCAGCTGAATCGATGACCTCTTGGAAAAACTAGAGGAACCTTTAGATACCTCCTGCAGACAAATGTACCCAGGATATGCCGCATAATTTCAGGGTTCCAGGGACCCTACACCCACCCGAAGGTCATCCATAAAGCTCAGCGTTAAGATGTCCCTCTCTGAGGGGAGAGACCCTGAGATCCCAGGAGACGGTGGGCAAGATGCTACGAAGGCTATAGGGGAGCTCAATCTCTTCTAATAGGCTGGTGAAGGTGGGGCAAACGAACCCCTGTTTCTTTCACCCGCTGATTTTCAACAGGAGGAAGGAAAGCGAGTTTGAGGGGATATGGCAGGAGGGGGATGAGTGCGAAACACCGAGCCTAGAGGGGAGGGCAAAGAGGAGAATACGGGAGAATCATAGAAGGCGCGTGGACAGGTTCAGTCCCTCGGTGGGAAAAGCGGGGCGAGCCGGGGGGTGGGGGGCGGGAGGCGCGAGGGCGCAGCGAACGAGGCGCAGAGGCGCCGGGAGGGATCGGGGCCGAGGCCGGCCGGCCGCCTGGGCTGTCTGATTTTCTGTCAGCCGCCGCTGATTAACGGGCCTCCTTCCAGCTCCGAGCGCCGAGCGCCGAGCCCGGTTCCTGGCAACCCGGCCGTGCAGCTTCCTGGCGGAGGCGGGGCCTGCTGAAAGGTTACATTTGCACAAAGTGCCTCTGCGCGGTCGACCCGGAGGGGCTGCGGGGAGGAGAGCGGGAGGGGAGCGGGGAGGGGGCGGGGAGGATAGCGTGGGGCTGCTGGCGAGCCAGGGTAGAGAGAGAAAAGGCTGCAGCAATCGGCGCTGCTAGGGTAATGGAAAAATTCCTCTGGGGGCCGCGCAGAAAAATATCAGGTTACACGCTAGCAGCACACACAGCTTCTCCGAGGGGAGACTCCGTCGCCGCCCCGCCGAGGGGCAGCAGGGCCGAAGGGGAGTTGGGGGATAGGGCTCCCCGGCGCGCCTCAGCCGCTGCGCCCTACACCTTGCGCCCCAATCTAGGCACCCCAGCCCGAGCGTCCCGGTTCCGTGCGCCCCAGCCTGCGATCTCTGGGGCGTCGCCTCGCCTTTACAGCTCCACTTTCCTGCGTCGAGGCAGATAAAGGACCCCGCTTTCCAGAGTCTAGTTTTTGGCCCTCCGCATGGGCCGCCCCTGTCTTCCAGGAAGGCTGGTGTGTAGCCAGACGTGGGCCTCGCAGAGATGGTCGCGTTTGCTCCGACTTGGGAAGAGGACTGCTACTTGGGTCTGCTCCCTCCTTCCCTCCAGGCTTGCCGGCTTTACCCAGCACTCTAGGGATTGGGCTGGTGCCTGCGGCACCCAATTAAATGGTGTAAACAGTGTCCCTCCCACCCCTACCTCACTGCGTCACTCCCTTGCTCTCTCAGACCTTCTGCACCTCTCTATTACAGCCTTTGAGTTCTAGCTTACCCCTTTGGGTCCTTTTCACTGTTTAGGAGATGAAGGATATCAAGCTATCCAGCACCTGGGGCTTCACCACTCTGGTTGAGAGTGAGTGTTGAAGGTTGCCTGGCCAGGCACGCGGCTTATCTTGTGAGTCTGTCTCTCACTGAACTGATTGTGTTGGTACCCATTCCTGGTGGTGTAGTGGTTAAATGTTAGTCTGCTAACCAAAAGGTCGGCCAGGTGCGTTCTCTTTGGAAAGTATGAGGCTCTTGTGTTCTGACCTACGTAGTCACAATGAGTCTGACTCCACGGCAGTGGGTTTGGCTTTTGAGGCAACACCTGGAAACCTGGTGATATAGTGGTTAGGAGCTACGGCTGTTAACCAGAAGGTCAGCAGTTCAAATTCACCAGATGCTCCTTGGAAACTGTGGTGCAGTTCTGCTCTGTCCTGTAGGGTCATTATGAGTTGGAGTCGACTTGGCAGCAGTGAGTTTGGTTCTTTGGTCTGAGATATCCACCAGGTTTGGGGCCCTGCACTATTCCCTAGAGGGAGCCTAGTGAATCAGAAATCACCCCTGTCCTCAGGAACTCAGGCCCTGGCCTTCTCAAGAAGGAGATACAAGCACCGAACTCTGGAGTCCAGTAGATTTGGGTTTAATTTTTGCTCTTTACTTCCTGGCTTTTCATGTGTTCTTGAACAAATCACTCTTAGTACCCCAGTTTACCTGTCTGTCAGATGGGTTTTGGCTGGGAGGATTTAAGGAGAGAACACATAGCTCTTGGCACAGCGGACAGTGGTATATGCTAAATGGAAAATGTTATTACTGTTATAGCTATAAAATAAGTCTACAAATAACTAGAACCCTAGGTCGTCATGGCAAGAAGATCTCAACTGAAGAAACATGAGCAGGGGTTTGGAAGGCAGGATGATTTGGGGTGGGACTGGTGGGTATATCTTGGTACCCTAGGTGCAAATATATCTAAAGGTTCAGGCTGAACCCACTAAGATCAAGGCTACAGTTCTCCTTTAACTAGACCTAGGGAAACCTGGCCCCTTGGCTCTAGAAGCTGTAACCCAGGAAGGCATTGCCCTCCATCTGGCTGTCACATGGTTTTTTTTGAACCAGCAGAGCAAATAAGACATGCAGCTGGCACCCCTGCAGAGCTAGCCTTGCAGAATCCAGTTTGGTGGGAGAACAGATCAGGGAGACAGGCCTGCCACACAGGACCCTTTGGGGTCCTGGGGTTCTCTAAGAAAGGTCCAAAAACAAATGGGGAATGGGAAGGGTGGCTAGGAATAGTCTGTGCTCATTACTGTTTTTGCCTCACTCCTAGAGGCCCCCACATCTGGAATTAGAGGGGTTCCAGCTCTGCCTCTGAACAGGCAGCTCCCTTGAAGCTAGCCATGGTTTCCGTGACTCCTGGAGCCCTCAGCCCACCACAGAGTGACAGCTGGCCTTGACTGGATACCTACCATGTGCCGTGAGCTGGCAGGCATCCTCTGCCGGCAAGCATAGGAAGTAGGTTCCCATTACACTTGTTTTTACAGATAAGGAGACTGACAGAGGTTAGGGTGCTAGTCATGAGTTAGTCGTTGGTTAAGCTGGCACCAAAAGCCAACTTGTCAGACACAGAGGTCTGAACTCTTAACTGAGTGGTCAGCTCTCTCCATGGAGGACCCAAGAAACGTGCAGCAAGGGAAGCAGTGGGGTGATGCTGGTGTCTTGGGGTACGAAGTCTGCTCCAGCTGCCGTGGCTTTTTTGGTAGTGTACTTAGTTTATGAGTGAGCTAGCAGGAGCTTTGCTTTGGTGACTTGCCCAAGTCCACATCGCTAGGAGTAGAGTACTTAAGAAGAGCTTAGCAGATAGAGTTAGAAGGATGTCTGAGAATTATTCTAACCCAAAGCTACTTTTCAGGCAGAGATACCAGGGGCCTGCTCAAGCTCACCTTGGGAGAGGTGACTACGCTCAGGCCTCCTTCACACCTAGTGAAGTATTTTCTTCATTATCTTGGACCACACGCTTCTCTCCAGTAACCAGTGAAGGTGAGACTGGGAAGAACAATTAAAGAAAAGGGTCCAAGTTCTCATTCATACTGTGCTGAAAGAGTTCCCCTGACTCCACCAAGACTTTTCCTGTTACAATTCTCTGGACAGTGTGGGAGAAGGTGGCCTAAGCTGGCCCAAATCACAGTCTTCCAGAAGATCCCACTTCTGGGTGCCCCCAAGTTCCATCGCTGACCTGTCCTCCCTGGTCTTATGGAATGGATAATTGGGGGACAGCAGGGGTGAGGCAGAGCATGGGTGAGGGCAGTAAGAGTCCGGGATCCTTGGAGGTAAGGGGGCTACCTCTGCTGTCCTAACTTGTTAAGTACCCGTAATAACCAAGAAGGAAGAAAATCTCAGCATTTGTCTCCCCTCTTCTTTCTACTCTCTCCTGTTCCTTCCAACAACCAATGAAGAATGGCACTCAGTAGAGGCTCCTGAAACCGCAGCTTCTCTGTTTAACATCTGAGAAGTGTGGGAAATGCTCAGCAGATCCTTCAGGCCTGCTGGGAGTCCAGCAGTCGGTGAACCTAGTACTGAGTGACTGGGATCCTAATGTTCTATGAAGTGATTCGTTCCCTCAAGAGTTATTTGGCCCCTAGTTGGTGCTGAAGTTGCTGGGTAGTGCCAAACTGCTGATAGGAGAGGTTTGAGTCTACCCAGAGGCACCTCAGAGGAAAGACTGGATGATTTATTTCAAGATTAGCCATTGAAAGCCCTATGGAGCAGAGTTCTACTGTGTCACACATGAGGTCTCCATGAGTAGGAATCAAGTAGTCACACATGAGGTCTCCATGAGTAGGAATCAAGTAGACAATAGCTAACTGGTGTTTGGTCAATGCCAGGCAGCTCTACAATAGGGACAGGGGTTCAACTGTGAATAAAAGAGGCACACTCTTGTCCTAACAGGGCTATGAGTCTAGTTCACAGTCTGAGAGTGCAATATTATGAGTCACTATTGTTCATTGCCATGGAATCTGGTCCGAGTCAAAGCGGCCTTACAGTTGTTCCATCCTGCACCATGTTCACGGCTGTTGCTGTGTTTAGTTCATGACTAAGACTGTTGTGTGAGTCTGTCTCATTGAGGGGTTCTTTTTCTAGTGATTTTGGTCTTTTCTGATGACAGGTCGGCAAAGTTAAGTGGGTTGGCCTCTCACCAGGCATGTTTCTAAGGATTCTGTGAGGGCTTTATGCATGAAGCAGTGGCTCTGTCAGACCCCTGAAATTTCAGGGAGGAGGAAGGAGCAGAGAAGGAGTGTGGAGAGGGGCGGGATCACACAAGGGCACTAATTTTAATGTTCACTTGGCTCTATCACACCTATGATTATGAATGCCTTGAAATACCACTGTTAATCGAATAATAGCACTTGTCTCTTTCAGCGGGCCATTCACCCAAGCATTTCAAATGCTCTGTGAACATTAATTAATTAGGCCTCAATTAAATAGTTACCATTGGCTGAAAATATATTTATTGCAGCTCATTCAGCTGGCTACTGGTTTACTGACTGTGGTTTAACACCTGCTGCACCGCCCTTGAAATACATGACACGAGAGCCTAGAAAATTAAGTTGTATTCTAGTGATGTGCACAGGCTGCTGGGGAGTCAGCCTGCTTACAGAGGCTGAGTTTAGGGTTTCTGAATGGCCCTTCAGGTCCCTTCCCTTTTCCTGTTGCTTTCTTCCATACTAGGAGTTTACTAAGATGGCTCATGTATGCCAGACGCTTCCAGAAGAGAAATTCTAGGTTTAGCAGTAGCCTGGTTACTCATGCTCACAGGGTGAGTCCCTCTGTTGCTATTTCTCGTATGAGAGTGAACATATGTCTGAGGTTCCTTTAGCTTCTGATACTCAGTAGCCCTTCGGAGTCTCTTTTCTATTAGCTCCCATGGATAAGGACTTCTTTTCTCTGACTCCACTAGAAGAATTTTCTGCCTGGAGGGAGTGCTGCTTAGACAAGTTCTGTATTGGCATTGGGATTGGGGAGGAAGGAAATGTACAAGGGATTTTGAATTAATGCTTTTAACCATATGAGGACTGCCAGTTAAGTCTGTAAACTCAGTCTAAAAAAAGTGCTACATATGAATATCAGGTATGATATTCATACCTGAATATCACTATGGTTGTCTTCAGAGTAGTCCCCTTGGGAAACTAGGCACTAAAGCCGGTGCCTCGTCCACCCTTCAAAGCAGTTTTGGAACTCTTTTTCCGGAATGACCATCAGAGCTGTCGTCATATTACCCTTGATGTCCTGAATGTCATTAGAATGTCTTCCTTTCAATATTTCCTTTATCTTCGAGTGAAGAAAAAAGTCATTGGAGGCGATATCGGGTGAGTAGGGAGGGTGTTCCATTAGTTATTTGTTTCCTGGCTAAGAACTCCCTCATAGACAACTATACAATTAAGTTTGTGAACTTGTCACTGTGCCGCCGTGCACAATGGCCATTCCAGAAAGAGTTCCAAAATTGATTTGAAGGGTGGACTAGGTGGTGGTGTCAGTGCATAGCTTCCCAATAGGAGTACTTCATAGGTGACTGTAGTGACATTCACCAAAGAGGTACGTAGCACTTAGGATAACTAAGTTCACAGACGTAATTGTTGCACCTTATATACTGAAGAAGAACCTGTTACGTGTCAGGTGGGCCTGAGTACTTTGCATTGGAAACTCCAGAGCCTCATGAGATACTGAAATAACCCCGGGTCTTAGGTTCCAGTACAGGAGAGTGGCAACAGTAGTCTCTTGCCCTACCAGCAGACCCCAGAGGACTGGATGGATGGGAGTGGCTGGCTGGCACAGAGGTTCCAGATCCTCTGGACGTGCCAGAGCAGAACAGCAGCAGGATCAGAAGCCCCTAACCAGGAACTGAGGTGATGCGGCACAAAGAGAGGAAGTGAATGGAACCAGGTGGCAGTGAGGAGACTCTGTGAGGTCTTTGAGAAACAGAGACAGAAGGGGAAATTTGGTTCTCTACGGTAGCTACAAATGTGGGATTTTAGAAAGAGCGTATATGTAAAGTTTCTGGTAAAAAACACTTAAAGAGCTACATTATTCCTTGAGGCTTTCATTTCTTGAAAGTGACTGGGACACATGGAAACCCTGCTTGTATTTGGGTTACATAGATGACAGAAACCTAGCTAGATTTCCTTAAGGAAAAGGGGAAGCTTAGCAGCTCGCATGTGAAGTCAGACAGGGACAAGAACAGGAGTGGAACAGACCCCAGTGAGGACTGGACTGGAGACTCAAATGCGTCCAGATGTCTAGCTGTTTGCTCCTGACTCTTTCTTTCTGCCATTGAGAAATATGTTTGTCTTATTTACTTCTACTAAATTTGGGATTTCTTTAGGACCTGGAGACTAAAGGGGGATGATTTTTGTGAGTTCTGGTTTCTTTTCATTTTTTAAATTTATTTTCATTAGTGGTGATTTATTTAGCTTTTCTCTTCTTGAGTAAACTTAGATCATTTACATTTTTTCTTGAAATTCTTCATTTCACACATGTTTTCATATATGGTAGCATAAAGTTCTATACAGTGTTCTGTGATAGTTCTTAACATTTTACTTTATTTGTAATTTCATTCTCCTTTTATTCATAGTAGTACATATTTGTCCCTTTATTCTTTTTTCCCCTTGATTAATTTTGCTAGATGTTTTGCCTTTTCAAAGTGTTTTGACTTTGATGATCATTTTTTTAGTTGTTGTTCATCTATGCCCTCAGCTTTATTGTTTACTTCCACTGTTTTTGTTTTACTTATATATGTTTAAGTTATTTTTGTTTTGCAGGAAATGAACTTAAGGCCATATGTTTCTCTGTAAGTGCCATTTTAGTAGCAGTCACAGACTTTGTTTTGTATTTCTTTATCTTCAATACCAAATCATTCATAATTGTGATTTCTTTTGGTATCTTTGAGGGAGCTCAGTAAAGAATTCCCTTTTCTCCTTCTGGGTTCTGAACTGAGAGTTAAGATAAAAGGGCAGAGGGACCAAAAAAAAAGAAATGTATCATCATTAAAAAACAAATGATTTTAACATACCTGTTAAAGATACAGCTGAAGGATGAGGGTAGGCCTGACAGCCAAATATGGTTTTTAGTACTGAAAACAGGAATTCAGCCAACTTAATTTCTAGTTACCGGGATGAAGGAGGTGGTATGTGAGAGCGCAGAGAATGACTACTTCCTGTGGGCAGCTCACTCTCAAGAAAAGGAGTTGGACAGTCAAATAGCTGTATTTTATTTTTCTTGCATTTACCAATCAAGTAAGTCATTGTGCCTTCCTGGGACAGAGCATGTAAATGGCAAAAGAGAGATTAGATGTGTAACACTAATTCAGTGCCCTCCAGGTAAAAGGGAACATCAGGGAAGAAATGTTCCTCCACAATTTCAACTTGAACTTATGAGATGACTACGAATACACTTTTTCCTTTTCAAAGCGATAGGTTCTTTTGGTTTTGGTTTAAAAATGTGCATTTTTCTGTTGTTGACTTCTATTTTTGTTGCATTGCAGGTTGAGAAGGTAGTCTGCTTTGTATCCACTCTGAAATATGTTTAGGCTTTCCTCTTTGACCCAGTGCAAGGTCAGTTGTTACAAATGTTCCACACATGCTTGAAAATGCTGTGTATGCTCTGTTGGTGCAGGGTGCATAGGCCCACCCAGAGTTCTGTATGTACTCACCAGATCAGATTCATAATTATGTTACTCATGTCTTCCATACCCTGTTTAAGGTTTCTCTGCTTGATCAATTGGTTCTTGAGGAGTATTAAAATCCCCTACTATGTAGGTTTCTCAATTTTTCCATGTAGTTCTGCTAATTTTTGCTTTACTTGTGTCAGAGCTATGTTGTCAGATGTAGGCAGCTTATGCGTTGAATCTTTTTGGTGGCTTGTTCCTTTTATCATTGTCATAGATTGAATTATGTCTCCCCAAAAATGTGTGTAGCAATTTAGCTGGGCCATGAGTCCCAGCGTTGTATGACTGTCCACCACTTGGTGGGATTTTCCTATATGTTGTAAATTCTGTCACTGTGATTTAACAAAAGGGATTAGCAGAAGTTCTATTGACAAAGTCTACAAGATTTGTTAGTGTCTTAAGCCAGTCTCTTTTGAGATATAAAAAAGAAGCAAGCAGAGAGATACAGGGACCTCATACCACCAGGAAAGCAGTGCTGTGAGCAGAGTACACCCTTTGGATGTGAGGCTCCTGCACTGAGATCCTCCCAGACCAAGAGAGGACTGATGACAAGGACCTTCCTTCAGAACCAACAGAGAGAGAAAGCCTTCCTGTAGAGCCAGCTCTATGAATTTGGACTTCTAGCCTACTGGACTGTGGAAAACTAAAATTCTCTTTGTTGAAGCCATTCACTAGTGTTACATTTCTTATAGCAGCACTAAGACTAAAACAGTCACCTTATTGTGTCCTTCTTTGTTTCTGTTCGTGCTTTTTTGGCCATGGGTCTATTTTGTCTGATATACTACTATACTCATTTTCTTTTGGTTAGTATTTGCTTGGTATAGCTTTTTCCATTCTTTTATTTTTTTAGCCTCTACCTTTTCTTTTGCTTTAGAGTATCTCTCCTAAACAAGATGGTATTTTGTTTTGACCCAACATGACAGACTCCATCTTTTAAGAGATTAATGAAATCAATTTATATTTATTATGATAAGGTAAGGAGGGTGAAGACAGAGTGAGCAGCCCCCACTTGTCTGTCAGTGGAGGCTTGCTTGTTGCTGTGATGCTGGAGAAGCTATGCCACTGATATTTAGGTACCAGCAGGGTCACTCATGGCAAATAGCTTTCAGCTGAGCTTCCAGACTAAGACAGACTAGAAAGAAAGACCCAGCAGTCTCCTTCTGAAAAGAATTAGCCTGGTAAATCTTTACGAATAGCAGCAGAACATTGTCAGATATGGTGCCAGAAAGTGAGCCCCCACCCCTATGATGGAAGGTACTTGGGAGACGACTAGGGAAGATCTGCCTCCTCAAAGTGGAGTCAACCTTAATGATGTGGATAGAGTAAGACCTTCGAGATCTTCGTTTGCTGATAAGGCATGACCCCAAATGAGAAGAAACAGCTGCAGACATCCATTAATAATTCGGACATGGACTGTACGAAGTATGAATCTAGGAAGACTGGAAATCATCAAAAATGAAATGGAACACATAAACATCAGTATGCTAGGCTTTGGTGAGCTGAAATGGACCAATCTGGGCCATTTTGAATCTGACAATCATGTGGTCTACTATGCTGGGAATGAAAACTTGAAGAGGAGCTGTCCTGAAGTACAATGCTGTCAGTGATAGGATAATATCCGTATGCCTACAAGGAAGGCCAGTTAATATGACTATTATTCAAATTTACACACCAACCACTAAGGCGAAAGATGAAGAAACTGAAGATTTTTACCAGCTTCTGCAGTCTGAAATTGATCCAATGTGCAGTCATGATGAGTTGATAATTACTGGTGACTGGACTGCAAAAGTTGGAAGCAAAGAAGAAGGATCAGTAGTTGGAAAATACAGCCTTGGTGATAGAAATAATGCTGGAGATCACACGATAGAATTTTGCAAGACTAATGACTTCTTCATTGTAAATACCTTTTTAACCAACACAAATGGTGACCGTACATGTGAACCTCACCAGATGGAATACACAGGAACGAAATCAGTTATATGTGTGGAAAAAGATGATGGGAAAGCTCCATATCAGCAGTCAGAACAAGAACAGGTGCTGATTGTGGCACAGACCATCAACTGCTCATAGGCAAATTCAAATTGAAACTGAAGAAAATTAGAACAAGTCCATGAGAGCCAAAATGTGACCTTGAGTATATCCCTCCTGAGTTTAAAGACCATCTCAAGAAGAGATTTGATGTGATCACTGATGACCAAAGACCAGATGAACTGTGGAATGACATCAAAGACATCATCCATGAAGAGAGCAAGAGGTCATTAAAAAGACAGGAAAGAAACAAAAGACCAAATTGGATGTCTGAAGAGATTCTCAAACTTGCTCCTGAATGTCAAACCGCTAAAGCAAAAGGAAGGAACGGTGAAGTAAAAGACCTAAACAGAAGATTTCAGAGAGCAGCTAGAGAAGACAAAATAACATATTGTAATAACATGTGCAAAGAGCTGGAAATGGAAAACCAGAAAGGAAGAACACATTCTGTACTTCTCAAACTGAAAGAACTGAAGAAAAAATTCAGGCCTCAAGTTGCAATAGTGAAGGATTCTACAGGGAAAATATTAAACAACTCAAAGAACATCAAAAGAAGATAGAAGGAATACACATCCATGTACTAGAAAGAACTGGCCAGTGTTCAGCCAGTGGAAGAGGTAGCATATGATCTGGAGCTGATGGTACTGAAGAAAGAAGCTGAAGCTTCATTTAAGGCATTGGCAAAACACAAAGCTCCAGGAATTGATGGAATATCAGTTGAGATACTTCCAGATGCAGCACTGTAAGTGCTTAACACGTCTGTGCTAAGAAATTTGGAGGACAGCTACCTGGCCAACTGACTGGAAGAGATCTGTACCTATGCTCATCCCAAAGAAAGGTGATTCAACCAAATGTGGAAATTACTGAACAATATCATTAATATCACACGCAAGTAAAATTTTACTCAAGATCATTCAGAAGCCGCTGCAACACTATATACAAGGAACTGCCAGAAATTCAAATTGGATTCAGAAGAGGATGTGGAACCAGGGGTATCATTGCTAATGTCAGATGGATCTCGGTTGAAGCAGAGAACACCAAAAAGGTGTTTACCTGTGTTTTACTAATTATGCAAAGGCATTCAACTGTGTGGATTATAATAAATTATGGCAAACATTGCAGAGAATGGGAATTCTAGAACACCTAATTGTGCTCTTAAAGAATCTGTATATGGATCAAGAGGCAACCATGCGAACAGAACAAGGGGACACTGCGTGGTTTAAAGTCAGGAAACGCATGCATCAGGGTTGTATCTTTTCACTATATCTTTTCAATCTGTATGCTGAGCAAATAATCTAAGAAGCTAGATTGTAATAAAGAACAAGGCATCAGGATTGGGGGACGACTCATTAACAACCTGCGTTATGCAGACGATACCTTAGTTATTGGAGGTGAAGAAGATTTGAGACTCTTATTGATGAAGATCAAGAACCATAGCCTTCAGTATGGATTGTACCTCAACATCAGGAAAACAAAAATCCTCATAACTGGACCTGTAAGCAACGTTGTCATAAATGGAGAAAGGATTGAGGTTGTCAAGGATTTCATTTTACTTGGGTCCACTATCAATGCCCATGGAAGCAGCAGTCAAGAAATTAAAAGGTGCACTGCATTGGGAAAATCTGCTGCAAAGGATCTCCTTAAAGTATCGAAAAGTAAAGATGTCACCTTGAAGACTAAAGTGTACCTGACCCAAGCCATGGTATTTTCAATCACATCCTATGCATGCGAAAGCTGGATAATGAACAAAGAAGACAGAAGGAGAGTTAATGACTTTGAATTGTGGTGTCAGAGAAGGATGCTGAATGTACCATGGACCACAAAAAAAGCAAACAGATCTGGTCTGGAAGAAGTACAACCAGAGTGCTCCTTGTAAGCAAAGATGACAAGACTGCATCTTACATACTTTGGACATGTTGTCAGGAAGCATAAGTCCCTGGAGAAGGACATCATGCTTGGTAGAGTGGAGGGTCAGCAAAAAAGAGGAAGACTGTCGACAAAAGTGGATTGACACAGTGGCTGCGACAATGGGCTTCAGAGTAAAACAACTGTGGACATGGGCAAGACCAGGTAGCATTTCATTGTGTTGTTCATAGGGTGGCTGTCAGTTGGAACTGACTTGACTGCACCTAACAACAACAACAACATGATTCTTGATGTGTGTAGACTTATTTATATCATTTTATTTTTGTTTTCTTTATCCTGCCTTTAAATGTTGTTATTTCTCATGCCCCACCATCTATTAAACTTACACAGTTTTCTTTATTCCCTTCTTCTCTAATGGTTTGGAAATTATAAATGCATTTCTTTGATTTTACTTCTCATTGTTGCCATCAAGTTGGTTCTAATTTCTAGTGACCTCCTGCCTGGTCCTGTCCATCCTGACAATCCTTGTCAAGCCTGAGCCCATTGTTGCCGCCGCTGGGTCAGTTCATCTCATTGAAGGTCTTCCTCTTTTTTTTGGCTCCTCTGTTTTAGCAAGCATGGTGTCCTTCTCCAGGGACTGGTCTTTCTTGATAGCATGTCCAAAACATGCGAGACCAAGTCTCTCCATCCTTGTTTCTAGGAAGCAGTCTTGGCTGTACTTCTTCCAAGATGAATTTGTTTGTACTTCTGACAGTCCCTGATAAATTCACTATACTTCACTAACACCATAATTCAAAGGTGTTGATTCTTCTTGTGTCTTCCTTACTCATTCTTCAACTTTCACATGTATGGGAGGTGAGTGAAAATACCATGGCTTGGATCAGGTGCACTGAGTCTTCAAAGTGACGTCTTTGATTTTTAACACTTTACTAGTTGGTCTTAGGCTTTTAACATTGACACCTAACAATGTCTAAAGCCACCCTGCCTGATAGAAATATATTGTGAATTGCACCTATAATTTTTAATTTTCTGTTAGCCACATTATATACTAAAAAGGTGCAGGTGAAATTAATTTTGATGTATTCTGTTTAACACAGTATAGTAAACTATTCTTTCAAAATGTAATCAATATAAAGTTATCAATGAAATAGTTTGTGTATTTTTTTCATGCTAAATCTTGAAATTGAGTGTGTTTTTACATTTACAGCATGTCTGAGTTCAGGCTAGTTATGTCTCAAGTGATCAACAGTCTCATGTAGCTCTTTGTTACTGTACTGGACTACACAGGTCTAAAGTTATTCACTACCTCTGTACTCATCTGGAAGGAGTCCTGTGACATAACAGTTAGCTGCTAAGCAAAAGGTTGGCTATTGGAAGCCACCAGCTGCTCTAAGGGAGAAAAAACCTGGGGATCTGCTCCTCTAAAGATTGTTGTTGTATACCATGGAGTTAGTTCCAACTCAGAGACCATCTATGACAGAACAGAAATGCCTCATAGGATTTCCCAGGCAGTAATCCTTACAGGAACAAATGCCAAGTTTTGTTCCATGGCTGTGAAACCCTTTGGGGAAGTTTGACTCCATCACATGGAGTCACTGATAAAACCCTGGTGGCATAGTGGTTAAGAGCTATGACTGCTAACCAAAGGTCGGCAGTTGGAATCCACCAGGTGCTGCTTGAAAACCACATGGAGCAGCTCCACTCTGTCCTGTAGGGTTGCTATGAGTCAGGATTGACTCAATGGCAATATGAGTCAGAATCGACTCAATGGCAATGGTATGAGGCAGAATCTACTTGGTAACAGACAACAATATATTTCTCCAGAATTCCTGGATGGCACCAAAGGCACTCAGCTACTAACCCAAAAGTTGGTTGGTGGCTCAGGTCCACCCAGAGATGCCTCAGAAGAAAGGCCTGGTGATCTACTTGCAAAAGATCACAGCCTTTGAAGACTGTGATATAGTTGTACTCTAGCATACATGGGGTTGCTATGAGTCAGAAGCCACTTAAAGGCACCTGGTAACTGCATATTCCCCAAGGATAAGACAAGCACTTGAACTTGTTCCTCCTCATTTTTTATTTATTTCTTCTTTTGTTAATGTTGGTTTTATTGAAGTAGAATTTACATATCATAAAATACACACATTTTAATGAGTTTTACCAAATGAAGATAGGAAACCACTCTTTGCTTTCTTTTATTCTAGATTGGATTTGCCTTTCCTCAGATTTCATGTAAATGGATTT
This sequence comes from Heterohyrax brucei, assembly GCA_028571685.1. Classification (NCBI taxonomy): domain Eukaryota; kingdom Metazoa; phylum Chordata; class Mammalia; order Hyracoidea; family Procaviidae; genus Heterohyrax; species Heterohyrax brucei. The sequence goes on along the minus strand of CM053150.1, from coordinate 81,356,984 downwards.
ACACAGTATGTGCTTCTTATATTTGGCTTCTTTCACTCTACATAACATTTTTGAGATTTCATCCACATATCAGTAGTTTGTTCCTTTTTGTTGCTGAGTAATATTACATTGGATGAATATTCCATAACTAGGTTTTATCCATTGAATTGTTGATAATCTCTTGGATTTTTCCACTTTGGGGTTATCATGAATAAGACTGCTATGAACATTTGTGTACAAGTACTTGTATCAAAATATGTTTTCATTTCTCTTGAGTACATAAACATAGGAGTGGAATGCCTGGGTTACAGAGTAGGTGTCTGTTTAACTTTGCAGGAAGCTGCCAAATAGCTTTACTAAACTGTTGTACCACTTTATGTTCCTATCAGCAGTGTGTGGGAGTTCCAGTTGCTCCACACTGTCTTTAACATTTGGTATGATCAGTCTTTTTAATTTGAGGAATTCTAGTGAGTATGTTCCTGGTGGTGCAGTGGATTAAGTGCTACGTCTGCTAACCAAAAGGTCAGCAGTTTAAATCTACCAGGCGCTCCTTGGAAACTCTATGGGGCAGTTCTACTCTGACCTGTAGGGTAGCTATGAGTCGGACACGACTTGACGGCAGTGGGGTTTTTTTTCAGTGAGTATGTGAAAACTCTGGTGGCGTAGTAGTTAAGTGTTGTGGCTGCTAACCAAAAGGTCTCCTGATCTTTTGAATCCACCAGGAGCTCCTTGGAAACTCTGTGGGGCAGTTCTATTTTTGTCTTGTAGGGTGACCTACAAAAACAGGTTTTTTTTTTTTTTGTAAGTGGGTGTATAGTGCTATTACTGTGGTTTTCATTTACTTTTATGTAATGATCAATGATGTTGACCACTTTTTGATGTGCTTATTGGCCATTTATTTTTATTTGTTTTTTTGAGGACATATCTGTTCAAATATTCTGCTCATTTGTAATTGGGTTATCTCATCTTACTGAGTTGTCATTGTTAGTTGTCACTGTGTTCATTTCAATTCATAGTGACCCTGTATGTGCAGAGTAGAACTGCTCTATAGGATTTTCACATCTGTGGCTTTTCAGAAGCCTGTCATCTGAGATGCCTTTGGATGGGGTCTAGTGCCAACCTCACAACTAGCAGTTGTAGTCGAATGCTTAACTATTTGTGCCACAGAAGTTCTTCAGCTATTTTGTACACCAGTCCTTTGTCAAATGTGTGTGTTGTGAATATCTTCTCCCTATCTATGGCTCATCTTTTCATTTTTTCCTGTGGTAGCTTTTGAAGAGCAAAAGGTTTTTAATACTGATAAAATGAATTTTATCAGCTTTTTTCTCTTACAATTTGTGTTTTGATGTTTTTATCTAAGAAATCTTTATCTACCCCAAGATTGAAAAGATTTTCTGCTCTATTTTCTTCAAACAGTTTTATTGCTTTATCTTTTATGTGTTGGTCTATGACCCATTTCAAGTGAGTTTTTGTTTAAGCTGTGCTAATATCTTTGGCTTATTTCTCATCTTAAGGGGAAAGCTCTCAGTGTTTCCCCTTAATGTTAGTTGTGAGTTCTTCATAAATGCCTCTTTTTCATATTGAGAAATTTCCTTTTTAATCTTAGTTTGTTGCATGTTTTTATAATGAAAGGTATTGGATTTTGTCAAATATCTTTTCTGCATCTATGGAACTTACGTAGCTCTTTTCCTTTGTTCTATTAATGTGGTATATGACATTGATTGATTTTCTGATGTTGAACCACCCTTGCATTCCTGGAATAAATCCTACTTGGTCATGGTGTATAATCCTCTTACTAGGATGTTGGATTTGATTTATTATAATTTTGTTAAGAGTTTTTGCATCTATGTTCATAAGAGATAATGGTTTGTGGTTTTCTTGTGGTGTCTTTGACTTTGGTATTAGGGCAGTGTTAGTCTCACTGAATGAGTGAGAAAGTGTGCCCTCCTTATATTTTGGAAGAGTTTAAGAAGGATTGATGTCAATACTTTAAATGTTTGATGAAATTCTCTGGTGAAGCCATCTGATCTAGAACTCTTTTGTCATTGTTGGAAGGTATTTGATTACTGATTCAGTCTGTTCACTTGTTATGGGTCTGTTGAGATTTTCTGTTGCTTCTTGAGTCAGATTAAGTAGTTTATGTGTTTCTAGAAACTTACCCATTTAATCTAAGTTACCTAATTTATTGGCATACAATTATTCGTAGTTGTGTCTTAGGACCTTTTTATATCTGTAGGGTTGGTTGTAATGCCTCCATTTTCACATCTGATTTTAGTTATGTGCATCTTCTCTCTAGCTTTATAGTCTTTTTAATCACAGCTATGTTATGGTTTCTGTCTCCTGATTCGGGAAACCCTGATGTCTTCATGGTTAAGTGCTAGCATCTGGCAACTCTGTGGAGCAGTTCTACTCTGCCCTATAGGGTCTCTATGAATCTGAATCAACTCAAAGGCACTGGGTTTGGTTTGGGTTTTTCGTATCTCCTGATTCTGTTGTCTTAGTTCTTGAGGAGTTCAGTCCTACTGTTTGTTTTGCCATTGGCTCTTACTTGTAGTTTCTTTTTTTTTTAATGTGTGTGTGAGAGCTCATCTGTAGTTGCTTTGTCTGCAGGAATCCTGGGCAGCCTGAGTTGAGGTCATGACCCTCCAATGAGTGTCTGTCTGCATTTGTTTCTGCCTAGTACCCTGATGGTGTAGTGATTAAGTGCTGTGTCTGCTAACCAAAAGGCTGGCAGTTCAGATCACCAGGTGCTCCTTGGAAACTGTGTGGCACAGTTCTACTCTGCCCTATAGGGTCACTGTGAGTCTGCATTGATTCGATGGCAGTGGGTTGGGTTTGGTTTTTCAGTGCCCAGGTGTGTCTCTAGTCCAAGACCTCTTTTAGTGTTATTTTTGCTTAGGGAATCCTTGGACAGTATGGGTAGTACGATTGTATAGCTTTAAGTTCCACATCCCTTTGAGGATAAGCCTACAGTTACCTATTCTCAGAGAAACCTTGCTTTTCCTGTCCTAAGCCCATGCTGTGAAAGGTAAGCTTCTTGGAGATCTGCCTGGGTAAAGAGTAGTTTTTAATCCTAGTTTACCTTTTCAGTGAGAATATAACTCCAAACATTCTGGTATGGGGCGGGTCTCATTTACAACATTCTGCTTTGTGGAGCCCAAAGCCTCATTTCTTGTCCCCATAGAGGCTGTAAAATTCAATGCCTAGGCTGTTAAAGCCAACAACTCCCACCCTGCCCAAGCTGCCCACCCCTGCACCAGCCTCCTGATTCCTGCTCTGGTTTTCAGCTTCTTCTTTGTTTTTGTCCCTGGGGAATTCCCTTCCTTTCTTGCAAGCTCAGCCATGCATTTAAAAGGATGTTTGTTATATTTTAGCTACTACTTCTAAGTACTATTTGTGGTAGGAAGGTTTTCTACTGCCTAATCCATGATATTGCTGGAAATGCAAGTCCTGGGTTTTTGTTTTAAAGTGTTTTCTGCATCTTTGTAGTCTCCAAAGCAGAGCTTCAAGGCTCTGTGAACACTGGATAAACAGATGTGAATTGTCTTGTTTCTGCCTATCTGGTAATTTTGCCAAGGACCACAGCTATCCTCTGAGGCAAGGTTCTTCTGATAGGCCTGCTCTCTGTAGCAGAAGTCTCAGAGAGCCTAGAATCTTGTTTGTACTCTTGAAGCTGGCCATGTCCGGTCGTCCTGAACTCTGGGGACCAGTCTCATGTCTGGCCAGTTCCCCTAAGCATCTTGCTCTGCAGACCATATGCCTGACAACAAGCTATATCAGCCTTTCTTTGTACCTGCTGTTCTACTGCCTGGCAGCCCATTACTCAGATTTAACATCTGCCCAATCACTTTGCACAGACACCTCTTGTGACACTGGCACCAGGGGGCTACTGGTTTGCTGTTGTGTCTTCCCCATTGTACTCGCACTCCTCAGGGGGCTTGCTTTCCTCTCTGTATCTCCAATGTCCTCACCACAGGAGCGTAAACGTTCATGGTGCTCAATCAGTGTGTGCCTAATGCAAACCAGCAATTCCATAGAACCAACCCTACATACCTCTTTGTTTGGATTTTACAGAATTAAAGCAACTGTTACAGCCCCACCCTTACCTTTCCTCACCCATCCCAGGTAGGTGTGCTCAACTGTAACAGCAGAATGATTCTCTCTCATCCTAATAGGGAGATAGACAGCCATTTGGGGTTAAAATGGATTCTAATTAGCCCTGCCAAGAGCAGCACTGGTCTTACCTAGGGGAGAGGACAAAGGAGCAGTCTTGGACAAGCGGAGAGAACTTCATCTGCATTATCAAGGCTAAAAAAAAGGGAGAAGGAGACTTGGTCACTGGGTCCTCCCCCAGCCCAAACCCTTCTCCTCTTCCAATGGGTGGGGGTTCCAAGGCCCAAGTTTGGGAAGAGAGGTCATTGTCCACCATGAGAACTGCATATGTGTCTTCCAAAACCTGTGGCCCCCAAGATGTATGTTCAGCAATGTTTTGGGTCCCTTAGCTGCCAGGGCTAAGATCAGTGTGGCTGTTCACATGGGTTTACAGAGCACCTTTCCTCTGTAGTCTCCATCTGGTGAAACCCACAGAGAGAAAACTGGGAATTACTATCCTTATCTTCCAGGGGGACAGGTGGAGACTTGGAGTGGGAGGGATGTGGCACAGGTCTCGTGGTCAGCACTGGCCTAGCCTGGGTAGGGAGGGCTGCCCTGACTGACCAACACAGCAGCCATTGGTCACAAGCTGCTCCTGAGCGCTTGAAATGTAGCTAGTCTGAACTGAGATACGCTGGAATACATGCCAGCTTGCAAAGACAGTATGACAAAAGAATGTAATGTATTAATAATTTTTATTTATTTATACACTTTCAGTACTTGAGATATATTGGGTTTAAATAAAAATATTAGTAAAATGAATTCCACTGGCTTCCTTTTTACTTTGTTTTAACATGGCCACTAGAAAATTTGCAGTTACATGTGTGGCTCATTTTCTATTGCTGGCAGGCAGCACTGGTCTAGAGTCCAGGTTGTTATTGTTGTAAGGTGCCGTGAATTGGTTCTGACTCATAGCGACCCTATGCACAACAGAGTGAAACCCTGCTTGATCTCACACCATGCCCATAATAGTTGTTATGCTTAAGCCCATGATCGCAGCCACCGTTCCAATCCATCTTGTTGGGGATCTTCCTCTTTTTCACTGACCCTGCACTCTACCAACCATGATGTCCTTCTCCAGGGACTGATCCCTCCTGACAGCATGTCCAAAGTACATAAAACACAGTCTTGCCGTCTTTGCTTCCAAGGAGCACTCTGGTTGTGCTTTTACCTGAACAGATCTGTTTGTTCTTTTGGTGGTCCCTCGTACATTCACTGTTCTTCTCTAACACCACAATTCAAAGACATCAGTTCTTCTTCTGTCTTCCTTGTTCACTGTCCAGCTTTCAGATGCATATGATGCAATTGAAAATATCATGGCTTGACTGGGGGGAACCTTAGTCTTCAAAGAATGTGGGTAGTAGCTGCTAAGCAGATCTCTGTCCACTTACAGTAGACAGCTGCCCTCTCTTTCCCGAGTCTGCTCACCCCAGATAACACTCAGGTGCACCTCTGAGGTCAGATCTCAGCTCTAGTATTCATAAGCTGTCCAGGCATCCCTTAAACAAATCCCTGTACTCTGAGCCCCACTTTCCTCAACAGTAAATGGATACAGTCCTGCCCACAGGAGCACAGGGTCATTTTGAAGATTCAGTGAGATGATGAACATGAAGGTGATTAGCCAAGTGCATGACCAACACTCGTCTCTATCCTTGTCACACTATAACTATTACCCGAGTGATTATTTAATGAGCTAGTTTCTGTCTTTGCATCTGTCCTTGGGCAGCAGTAAGTGTTAAACATTTAAATACCAACCAAAGGTTGGCTGTTCAAACCTCCCACCCAGTGGCACCTCAGAAGAAAGTCCTGGCAACCTGCTTCCAAAAGATTTAAAAAAAAAAACCACTGCCATCGAGTTGGGTCTGACTCATAGCAGCCAGAAAGGTCAGAGTAGAACTGCCCTGTAGAGTTTCGAAGGAACTCCTGGTGGCTTTGAACTGCTGACCTTTTGGTTAGCAGACTTAGCACTTAACCCAGTAAGCCACCAGGCTTTCCTCCCAAAGGCCACAGACACAGAAAACTGTGTGGAGCACAGATCTCTGCAACACACAGGGTTACTATGAGTGAGGATCAACTCGATAGCAACTGGTTGGTTGGTTGTCTCCGATTCCAGGCTCTGAGTACCACGAAGACGGGGCCTTGTCTATACCATCTCAGTACCAGACACAGAGCAGGAGGCCAAGAATTCTGTGTTGGGTGGGTGAGTGTTTGTTCAGCATCACTTAACGCTGGCTTACAAATGAAATAATTCACTTTGGCCATTCTCAGTCTTTTTTCCACCTTTTTATACATGGCAGGTCCAATCATATTCACGAGACAGATTTTGAGAGTTGGTCCCATCCTAATTTGGGGTCCCTTAAAAGCGGAGCCTGAGTTAAGGACCTGGGGGGAGATAACTTATGTGGGGATGATCCCAGGAGGCAGAAGGCAGAAGCCAGAAGGCAGAAGCCGGGGGAAAGGGGACCAGTGGAAGTGAGCTCACTGGGTGCTGCTGTGGGAGAGGGAAGGCTCAGATCTCGCAGGAGCTCTGAAGGTGTATGGAATATATTCCAGAATTGTCTTCTGGAGGAAGGGAAGTGAGAACAGCTATGCACTGGCTTCTGTCCCCCATTGTAGAAGGTTGCTCAGGAACCTGAACTAGCCCACACTTCTGGGTTGTGCTGGTAGCCTCAGGGAGCCTTGGGATAAAGTCCCAAGGCAGAAAAGCACCTACCTGAGGGGCAGTCTTGTCAGCCTGAATCTGAACTGTCCACTTCATTGCAGCTGAAATCAGAGGTACATCAAGGGCATGGGACATGGCCCCCAAAGTGTCTGTTGCAGTCCCTCAGGTTTATAGACCCCCAGAACTATTCATAGACAGATCAGTGGTGAAGATAGAATGGGCTATGGGTTATGGGCAATTAATGGATAAGTAGCTGAACCCTTATCTATTCATAGATTCATTTGTTGGGTCCCTCCTCTATGTCAGGCCCTGGCTGTCTCCAGAAAGGACAGCAGAATGAAAGAGAAGGGAAGGACATCTTTATATCAACCAAGTGAAAACTTCTGTAATTCATAAATCAGATGAGTCAGTTGCAAACTTCAGTCCTTCAGTCTTCACCAATGACAGGGTACTGATATCGGTCCTCGTTTTGGGGCTTAACACTCAGTGTTGGGGGACAGCACAACTGAAAGTCCTTGAAGAGGATTCTGTCTCTGCCCTGAAGAGAGGACTGAGGAAGCAACTCATGCCAATCCTGCCTGCGTGCCTCCTCTCAGCCTGCTGTTCCCAAATGCCTGCTCAGTGCCAGGCTCTGTGCCAGGCCTGGGGATGTGCTGGTGAACAAGACAGAGCCCAGCCCTTAGAAGCTCAGAGTCTGGAGAGGGAGAAGGGACTACCTTTATGGAGTATCTGAGGCCGGCTCCAAGCCGTGGCCGACAAGGGCAGGGATCTGTGTGGCCTGCCGGATCTTGAAAAGCCTTCCACAGGAGGTATAACTGAACATTCACCCAAGGCCTCTGGACCTCAGATGTGAACTTATGGCATAGCCCAGACCTGGCTGGACCCCATAACTGACTGTTTGGCAAAGGATGTTGGCAAACTCAGGCTCACTCTGGGTCATTTGCATATCATTTGCATCTATCTGCATATGGGGTAGCACAGCCTGGTCTCTTATGCATTTAAATTGCAAGTTATTTGTCTCTCTTTGAAAGCCCTCATTTTTTTCCCAAGGGGAGCTGGCTCCATTTCTCCTGGTTACCCTGATGGTGTTAGACTCTGCTGAGTTTGCCTGCCACGGTGCAGGGGCCACAATACATGTTTGTTATTTGGGTTTTGAGAACATCTTGTTTTTAAGGGACATATGACAGCCTGGTGCAGAAGGGAGTGTTAAGCATGTATGCCTGTGTTACAGATGGGGTAACTGAGGCCGAGAGCAATTATATGAGGTGCTTAACCATACTTACTATGCTGGAGACAGGACTGTGGCCAGGGTTCAGGGCTTCTGATTTCTGATCCAGAGCTGGGAGGGTTTTAAGAGGTCATCTCATTGTACGGAAGGAGGAAGGAGGCCCAGAGAGGGGCAGGGACTTGCCTGAGGTTACACAGCTAAGTCAGGGATGCAGCATTTGCTCCCCAACTCCTGGCTGAAGACAATGGACCAAGGTGCTTGTTGTGGCTGCTGTGTCAGCGGTCTGAAGCAGTGTCGACCTAAAGCAGCTGGGGAGGCTTCATAAATATCAAATATTTTGATCTCTATTTGGTTTGAAAGCCTGTTGGGTGAATATCACCAGTCCCAACCCATTCCCTTCAATCAGGGTTTGATTTAGCCCAGACTGGACAGGAGTCCTCCTTGGCCCTCTGACTGGTGATTGCTACTGCCTGGGAGGCACAGCTCAGGTGTCACAAAAGGGATGGATGCTGCCTACACTCTGCAGATGCACTCCCTTTGTGACTGTGAACATCAAACTTGTGGACATCAATTTGTATTTTAAAATGTGTCACCTGAGTAAGGGTGGAGACTTGCTCAAAGCCAAAGGTGGGTTTAGCTGACAGCCCTGGTGATCTCTGCTTATAAAGAGAATCCTAATTCATTGGTAATAATAGTTACCGTTTATTGAGCACTCTACTATGCGCAGATGTGGTGCTGGGCTTTTACTCAGGTTATTTCCATTCCTCACACTGAATGTAGGGATTCTTATTTCTGCTTTACAGATGAGGTCCCCGGGGTTCAGTGAAATGAAGGGCATTGTTCAAGGTCATACAGTGAAGTGTCAAGGTTAAGGCTCAAAATCAGGATTGGCTGACTCCAGACCCCAACAAATGGTCCTTGTGCTTCCTACTAAATCATATCACTTCTAATGTCAAATCTAAAACTAGACCTAACATGAACCCTAAATTTTAAGTCTCGGGCAGTATAATGTAGTAATTTCCAAAGCACAGAACTGCTAGTAACGTAGGAATAATTTAATCAGATTAACTTTCTGCTGATAGCAATTATAAAATCTGGAGAAAATACATAAAGCAGCTGTTTGAAAGCATTGGAGAGTGACCAAAAGCAGGCAAAAAACTGGAGCAGGCATGACCCTCAAAAGAAAGGAACCATACGGTGAGAGACACATTTATCTGGCTTTTCCCTTGAGGGCCATCCCCTAGTTTATGTGGTGTGTAGGGGATAGAATTGAAGCAGAAAGCAGAAGCCTCATTGGGCCGAGGAGTAAGAAGTCAGGGTTCAGGGAGGGCCTCCAGAGCAGCCGGAAATTGAGAAAGAAAAATCCCAGGAAGGAGGGTGCCACAGGAGAAGACAACTTCCCTGAAATCATAGGTGGCGCCTGGCGTAAGCAATGACTCTAAGGAGCCTAGGGGAAAACACAGCTGGAAGGCTGAAAGAGCTGAGCAGAGATTTCAGCAGATGCTTGGCATTGGGGAGACAGATTTTCTAGTTCAAATATCACGACGTTACAAGGGCTTTATGTAAACACAACAGGTTTTTCATTGAAATCCTAAAAGGCCTTGATTTAGGAGTAAGAATCACAATAAACCTGCCCTAACAAAGTCTATAGAATGGCTATGAGTCAGAATCAACTCAATGAGAAACAGCAACAACAAAATCTAAAGCCTGGCCTCCACAAGATCAAGATGAATCATCAGTGATTGAAAAGAACAATACAGGACATCCTTCAGAGAAAGATAACACAATCCAGAATCTCTGAATATCTGCTCCTCGTTTACCAACATGGTGAGGTTCCAAAGACCAGGTCATTATGTGAAAATGGAGGATATTGTTTTTTCTTTCTGTTTTCAGATCACCCATTTGCCTGCTTTTTTAATTTAGAAAATATGATCATAGAAATGATAACAGTTAAGATTTACTGTGCTCATCACTGTGACAAGTCCAGTTATGGAGTTGTGTATTCCTCTGTGGAGACGGAAGCTTAGAGGAGGAAAAGCTGGATAAAGCTGGGCTGTGTAACTGGAGGTCCCACAGGTTAACCAATTCACTTGCCTTCTGTGCTGGGTCAGAGCTTCGCTCTCAGAGCTGCCTATAGGGCTCCACTCCACCCCTGTGAAACTTGCGTTCACAGTTCCTGAGCCAGCTTTGCCCTGTGGGCCTGGTGAGTCACCGAGGCGCAGGGCTTCCTGTGAGGGCACTGGGAGCCTGACTGTGCACCTGGCTTCACTGATGTGGAAACTTAAGGATCAGTTCAGCTCACTTTGGGATATCATTAAACTTATATGCATTTCTTCCAAACAGTCTCTCCCATGCCTTTCTTTCCTGTCTTCTCACCCCACAGCAATTTTGAGCACTGGCACTTCAGGCTGCATAGAAGCTGAGAACCCAAAGTAGGCACCCATTGGCTCAGTGCTGCTGTATATCTGCTCAGAGGCCATTACTATGGAGAAGGCCAGCTCTGCACAGGTAGGAGGGAGTAGAGGGCTCAAGACAGTGTGGCCCTACTTCTCAGAGGCCTCCCCCTATTCCCCCCATGATGGCTGTTGCCATCATGCCTGTCACTTTGTTAATGCACAAAATACTTGGACAGTATATTTTTTTGCTATTGTCACAACTGTGATAATAAGTGAGGAGTAAGTGTACTATAGGAGCCTTGACGACACAGTGGTTAAAGGACTAGGTTGCTAACCGAAAAGTCAACAGGTCAAACCTCTCAGCTGTTCTGTGGGAGGAAGATGTGGCAGTCTACTTCCATAAAAATTACAGCCTTGGGAATCCTATGGGGAACTTCTACTCTATCCTGTAAGGTTGTTATGAGTTGGAATCAACTTGATGTTGGTGGGTCTGGTTGGTTTCAGTGTACTGTTATCATTCACAATGTCTACTATAAAATTTAAAAATTAACAGATATGTCAAAAAACAGGAAGATGTTACTCATAGTGAAAATAAATAAAAAAAAGTTAATAAACAGACCTAGAAACAACCAAGATGTCGGAATTAGTAGCCAAGCCAGCCAAGTGCCGTTGAGTCGGATCCGACTCATGGCGACCAGACTTTTAAATGATTATGATAAATATGTTTTAAAAATTTACAGATAAAAGTCATTATAATGGATGAAGAAACGGGAACTTTCAGGGAAGATATGGAAGTCTTTTGAGGTTTTTGGAAGAACTAAATCAAATCACAGAATTGTAAAATACAGTATCTGAACAAAACATTTATTGGATGGGACTCAGCATATTAGATCAAATTTTAAAAAATGGCCCAGTGGGGCTATTATCCACACTGAAGCACAAAGAGAAAAATGATTGAAAAACTGAAAGGCGCTTCAGTGATCTCTGGGGCATGATTAGGCAGTCATGTAATTGGAGTCCCAAAGGAAGGAAAAAGGAGAACCAGCAGAAAAAAATATTTGGTGAAATATTGGCTGAGCATGTTATGAACTGATTTTTTTTTAATGACAAAATAAGCTCATCCAGGAAGTTCAGTAAACTCCAAATAAGATAAATACAATGAAAGCCACATCTAAGAATATCATAGTCAGATATCTGAAAGCCAAAGATAAAGAGAAAATCTTGAAAGCAGCTAGGGGTGAGTGTGTGTGTGTGTGTGTGTGTATAGGAAAGCAGTGATGAAAATGACAGCAGACTTCTCACAGACACAATGCAAATCAGAGGAAAATGGAACAACATCTTTAACATGGTGAAAACAAACACCCTATCAACTTAGAATGCTACACAGCAAAAATGTATTTCAAAATGGAAAAATTAAGACATTTTTGGATAGGTTAAAAACAGAATTTTTTCCCATCATATTTACATTATTAGAAATGCTAAAGAAAGCTGAAGGAAAATGGTACCTTAGAAAATCAGATTTACAGGAAAAAACAAAAAGTGGTGGCAAAGATGAGGCACCATTTTCTTAAATTACTTAAATCTTTAGTTGACTCTTTAAAACAAAATAAGAACACATTCTGAGATTTATGACTTTAGTAAGGTTTTTACATTATATATTAAGTGCTATATTATTGTTAAAAGATAGACTGTGATAATTTAAGAATGCATACTGTAACCACTACTAGAAGTACCAAAGATAGTGTCATAGCTAACAAGCCAATAAAGTACACAGAAGGGAATGTCTATAAGTCTCAGTTAACCTAAAAGAAAGCAGTAAAGGAAAATCAAAGAAACAAAATAGAGAGGGACCAAATACAAAACAAATGTCAAAAGGTAGACTTAGCACCCACCATAACATAAATGGATTAGATTTTTCCAGCTACAAGTCTGAGATTGTTGGACTTCATGTGAAAATAAAGCAAGATCCAACTATATTTTTCTACAAAAGATGGACTTTAAATATAAAGACACAGGTCAAAAGTAAAAGGATGGAAAAATATATACCATGAAAAAAATGAAATATGAGAAAGCTAGGGCAGCTTATCAAACAAAGTAGACTTCAAGAAAATATTACTAGAAATAAGGAGTCATCATAATTATGAAAGGGTCAATAAATTCAAAAGACTTAATAATGTCACATGTGTAATCACCTGAAAACAGCTCCAAAATGCATAAAGCGAAAATGAACCGAAAAACTAAAGGGACAAATAGACAAAAATGTACACAGTGTGAGATTATTGCACTCTGCTCTCAGCAACTGATAGAACTGAATAAACAGACATCAGTAAGGCTGTAAGAGATTTGAATGACGTTATCAATCACCTTGACCTGATTGACATTTATGTAACACCACACCCAACAACGGAGGAACGTGTACTTTCTAGTGAACAAGGACTGTTCCGGAAAGTACCAACTTTGCAGTCAGAAAACTTGCCTTCCCATCAGAACTCTGAAGCTTACTAAGTATGTGATATTGAGCAAAGCACATGATCTTTCTGAGTTCTTGGTCTGCAAATGAGGAGAATTAAATGACATTGTGCAGCAGAGCACTGAATACAGCAGGTGACCCACAGTGAGCGCTTTACCAGTTAGTATTGAGTGCCAACTTTATGCCAGGTGGACAGGCCCCTTGTCACTGACGCTGCATGTGTATTGTTTCCACTTCTCAGGGACAGGGAATGATCCTTTCTCCTTTACATGTTCCAGAGCAGTAAGGGGATGGGAGACAGGGAGAATTAAGGCACCAACATATGGATTCTCAAAATGAGACTAGAACAGAGATTGCTTGATGCTAGCTGTGGCCAGTGGCTCAGTCACCTCTTCTTGTCCAGAGGGCCTCCCACCCCCAAAAGCAGATGCCGGGGGTCTTCCCACAAATTTGCCAGCTCCCCAGGACTTTTTGATTTGGAAAGTTGGTCCCTTTTTCAGCCCTGGAGTCCAATTCCCTCTGGCTAAGCCAGAGCACCCAAACCTTGGTCAGCAGGTTGTAGGGTAGGATGACAAGGTGATACTATGAGCATAGGGCAGGGAAAACTACAGGTAAGCCCAGTGTGGGCTACAGGTTGTAGGTGGTGCTTGCCAGTGAGTCATCTGTGTGGTTAAGGGAAAAGGGAAGTACGACATCCTGAGCTGTACCTTAATTAGGAATCCATCTCACCTTGTATCTGGCCTCCTCAGAGTAGAACCCGTGCCTGTCAACAATTAGTGCAAAGTACTATTTTCAACAATTCTTCCCAACTGTTTAGTCCATTGGGCTTCCTCTGTCCAAATCCTCTGTCACTAATCCTCCTTTCATAAGGATAATCTTTACTCTGACTTCTAACACCATAGATTCCCTTTGCCTGCTTTGCCTTTATAGAAACAAAATCTTTTGCTTATTATGTTTTGTGAGATTCATCTATATTTTTATGTATAATTATAGATTATTCATCCCTAAAGCTGATTGATTATCTACTGTATGACTATTCCACAATTTGTTTGATTACTCTATAGTTCAAAGACATTTGCATTCATTCCTGTTGAGGGCTATTATGAGCAGTGCTGGTGTGAATGTTCCAGTTCATGTCTGTTGGTGAACACTTTGATACATGGCTGTGTGTACGCCTAGGAGTGAAACTACTGGGTCACAAAGTAGGGTGTGTTCAGTTTGATTAGACACTGACATAAGCTTTCTACAGTGGTTGTACCGATGTACACTCCCACTAGCAGTATGTGAGAGTTCCAGTTGCTCCATGTCCTCATCAACACTTGGTATTGTCTGTCTTCACATTAGTTAGCCTGGTGTTTGAAGTGGTAGTTCACTGTGATCTAAACGTGTGTTTCCTTTGAGGAGTCATGAAAAGTAAGCATTTTTTCATAGAATTGTTTACCATTTGGATATTTTTCTATAAAGCAATTAAAGCCTTCCTCTTCCCTATTTTTCTCTTGATTTGTCTGCTTTTTCTTTCATAGCTTGTAGGAGTTCTTTGTGTTATGGAAAAAAAATCTTTTGGCATATATATGTGTGTGTGTCCATATTTAACAGGGCACAGACTCAGAAGCATGGTGGTCAGGGCTATATTGGCACTGTGGATGCTAACAATGTTTCAACCAACAGACATTGTATGTCACATAAAACTAATGTGATCTGAATTGATTTTGTATTTGATTGGTCAGTTTGTCTTGGTTTTATGGTTTGTAAGAGCTACAGGGAACTTATACTTCCTTTTATATTTGTGCATATCTAAATAACATCACAATTAAAAAAGATCTGAGACCAGAATGAGGGCCTATAAGATCCCTTTCTTCTCTTGGTAAACAGAGAGAGATTTTCAAAATGCAAATCCAGTCTGTTAACGTCTCTGCTTAAAGCACCTGAAAGGATCTCTTTTGTCTGGGATAGAGACAAGATTCCTTAACATGTCATGTGAACTCTCAGGTTCACCTCCTACCTGTTCCTTTGTGTTCCTCTTTGTGCTGTTTCTTTCTGGACCACAAACCCTCTCATGGAGCTCTCTCTCTGACAAATAATCTAGTCCTTGTTCTTCCTTGGCTTGGAGCAGTCTCTACCTATGACCACCCCTTCTGTTTAAAGCTAACAGCTAACTCCTATGCAGACCTCTGCTCACTTGTCCGCTTCTCAGGAAAGCCCTTTCTATGGTCCTGTTATTCAGTATCCCAATCAAACATTTTCATTCTTCACCTGATCTCAGCTTCAGTTTTTAATTTATTTGTGTGTTTCTTCCCTTCCAGACAGCAAGTTCCATGAAGTTCATGCCGGGATGGTTTGTTGTTTCATCTTCTTCCTCCAGTGTCTAGCTCAAAGTGTGTCAATTCACTGGGTGCTCAATAAATGTTTATTGAGTAGCTTAATGAGGGAGTACAAGGTCACACACAGGGAAGGATCAGACAGAGGCAGGCTTGAACTCAGCTCTTCTTGCTCAACCACACAGAATGTAAAGTCAAATTCTTTTTGGCCAGGAGCACAGGGGCCAAATGAGCCTCTTCATGGGTCCAGAAGGCACTTAAGTATCATTTGGTCCAGTTCTCTTGTCTTCAAGTGATGGGCCTAAGAGCTAGTGAGCGGAGAGGGATTTTCCACAGTTCCACTGAAGGCAAAACATAGCTAAGTCTAGGACCTAGTTTGTCTCACATCCAACTAGCATTCTTTCCACTGCCCCTAGCTGTGGTGGAGGCGGGAAACAGAGTAGGGATGTGGGTCAAGGGTCTTACAGTTCCAGCTGAGAGCCTTCAAGGGTAATGAGATTTCCCGGTCAGAGCAGATGGGAGACTGATTACAAAGGCCTTCCTTGTCTCCTCCAGAGGTTCCTCTAGAGTCCCCTGAGGGCAGTGTTGAATCCCCATCTATAGAGAAGTGGAAGAGGATGGAACATTCTGGAAAAAGACTAGTAAAGCTCAGACTGAGGCAGGAAGGAGTCTTCACTGCTTAGGAAAACTCTTAACTGCTGCACAAATGCTCCTGGCTTCTGGCCTGGTCAGGATGGTTCTCCTGAGGGAAGGGGAGAAATGGGGGTTAGCACTGATGGCAATGATTCCACCCTTTCAGGCAGGGGCAGATGATACTTTATTTAATCAAAATTTGTATTGAGATAAATGTTGATGTTCACTCAATTGTAGAAAATAATATAGAGATCTTGTATACTTGTTTTACCCTGTTTCCCCCAGCAGTAGCATCTTGCAGAATTTATATAGTATAATATCACATCCAGGACACAGACATTGGTACGACCCACTGTTCTTACTCAGATGTCCCTAGTTTTACTTATGCTGGTGTGTGCATGATGTGCTGTGCAATTTTATCACAGGCTCTTGTTTCCGCCATCACAATCAAGATACAGAGCATTTCCACTGTCACAAGGAATCCTACCTAGGGTAGCCCTTTTATAACCACATCTACCCCTCCTCCCCAACCCAACAACTCCTGGCAACCACTGATTTGCCCTCATTTGTAAAATCTGGTCATTTCAAAAGTGTTACATACAGTCTGCAACCTTTTCGGGACTGGGTGTCCCGCTCCTCAACAGACACTGCTCTTTGAGCGAGTATCCTGTCTGCAAGATCTCATCACCCCAGTAGGCAAGTTCTGTGATTTCCATTTTACAGCTGAACAAACTGAGTCTGCAGAAACTGCAGAACCAGCACTCTTGGTAGCATAGTGGAGACAATTTCCTCCAGGAGAGAAGAACACAGCATAGGGCGGTGGGCTGGGACTGTGATGACATAGGCCCCCTAAGCCTGCCTCAGCCCTGATGAGATCTTGTCCATCCTCTGCCTGCCCTCACCCCACTGCAGCCTGTCTGGGGGACTCCTGCTCCCTCCTTCCCAGTCTCAGGCCCATTTCCTCCCTCCACTGAGAGAAGATGATTGTGGGCCACCGGTCCAAATCTGCTGACCCTAGGCCCTGCTGGCTTCTGAGAAACTATGGGACTTACTCAATGACCTTAGCCTCTGAGCCACAGGTGCCCCTTGGGGTAATACAGGGGAAAATATCACACCCTGCAAACTTGTGAGGATGTAAGGAGACTGTGCACACGAGGAGCAGTCAGCAAAGTGCCAATCGCAGAGTGAGCCCCCAGTGCACGCCGGGGAGAGCTGCCCACGGCCCCATTTGGCAATGAATTATGTATGGCCTTCTGGCAGCCCTGCTCACTGGGGCTGTGTGTTCTCGCTCCTCCTGTGTCTCTCTTCACTGAGGGGCATAGGCTCTCCCGGGGGGTGGGCAGCCTTCTTTGTCTCTCCTGCAGGGACCCCAACTGGCTTCAGGTGACTGGCGCCTGGGTCCCCAGGGTTCCCATTTCACAGGCTACAGAACCAAGATATGGGATCAGCTCAGAGTCCTGAATATAATAATAACAACACTATCTGTAACAACAACAGTGATGGCACCAGCTGGACTTTCTTTATGCACGAGGCACATTTAATAGAGTCATCCTTTCAAGAAATACTAGTGTCTACCCTGTTGTGGGTGCTGGGGGCCTAGCAGGGAACAAAGTCATGCCCTCGTGGACTTAGGATTCTATGTGGGAGAAGAAGCAATTAATACATGATTAGTTGATTAAATAACATATGAGGTGATATAGAATTTGAAGGATAAGAGAAGAGAGATGAAACAAGAGGGAGATGGCCAGGGAAAGCCTCTGAGGAGGTAGCATTCAAAAAGAGCCTGAAGGAAGTAAGAAAGGGAGGCTGGGAATATCTAAGAAGGAATACATATTTCAGGCCAAAGGAGCAGCAAGTGCAAAGGGCCTGGGGCAGGCCAGTTTGGAGGGAAGGACTGAATTCTCAGTGCAACCCTGTTAAGATATGCACTATCACTAAAATTGAGAGTACAGCTTTTATTGTACTTATTGTAAATGTTCATATATTTTGCTGCAGAATTATTGATGCATTTGATACAACTACACTGTACTTCATTGGGAGTATTAGGAAATATGTGGTCTGTGCCTCATATGAAATCATCTGCCCCAGGGCTTATGGGTAGGGGATGGTGGGCTTGCACGCTCCTGGTCATCATCAATAATACTATTGTCCCCACCTGCCTTATATCACCTGTCTGTTCTCGTTGTCCTTCTTTACCAGGCTGTAAACTCCCAGTAGTAGATTCACTATTAGGAATAAAGAATTTCTCAGTCTATAGACACCACTTGGGTGATATCTTTGACTTACGCTTTCCTTTGCATGAACTGGATCCTGATTCTCACCCCCGTGGTCACTCTGCTGTGCCAGGCCCAGGGATATCAGGAAGTGCTGTTATCACTTTCCTGTGGCTCTTGATTTGGCCCATGTTGTCCACACAATAAGTCATGAGAAAGGACAGCCGAGACTGGTGGCAAGGCCCAGAAGTGGCAGGTGGGGGACTCCTGGGTGGATCTGCCAGTGGCAGCTCCTGAGTGGCCACAAGAGGTGTTCCAGCATGCACATGAACTGTCTCACATTTCCACCGATGGCCTGGATGAGGAATGAATGGTGATGGCCCTAATTGCATCTCCAACTGTGGGTGAAGGTGTGAGGCAGCCTGTGGGGAGCGAGTTGGTGCAGAAGCAAAATGACTTCAAAGAACGGAAGAGTGACCAGAGATGCCACCGTGGACTAGGGCCGGGAATCTGCTGGTGAAGGAATAACCTTTCAGCAGTGGCCTCTTCCCAGCCTCCCTGCCTCCAGGTTTGCAAAGGTTCCAGATTATCCCAATTCATCCTCCTACCTGAGCAGGCAAACCTTTGCTGTTTCCTATACTTGCTTCTAGATCTTCTAGTACCTGCCCCTACCTGCCTTATAGCCAGTATTTAACTTCTCTGTGCCTTTACCTACTGGAACACACTTAGCTACCTTTTACTTGTAAGTCTTTGTCCATGCTGTTCCCCTGCTTTGAAGACAAACCAAAAGGTCCACCTCCAACGTCAGATAAGCAGCTCCAGGCCCAGCCCAGTCTCTTTTCCCTTAATCTATATAATGGATGTGATCCTGGATCCTATCTAACAACAGAGGAAGAGTCAACAAAATAGTACATATTGTTATTGCTAGCTGCAGTTGAGCTGATTCTGACTTACAGCGACCCCATGCGGCAGAGTAGAACTGGCCCATAGAGTTTTCTTCGCTGTAATCTTTACGAAGCAGATAGCTAGGTCTTTTTCCCTCGGAGCTGCTAGGTGGATTGGAACCACTAACCTGTTGGTTAGCTGCCGAGCACTTAACTGTTTTTGCTGCCAGGTCTCCTTGAAATAGTACACATAAAGTGGTAATCTTAGCCCCAGATATGCAGTTTCTATTATTGGTAATTAATAAGTGGAGGCTCTGGAACCATCCTGTGTGACTTCAAATCTCGGGTCCTCTACTTCCTGGCTGCATGACCTCAGACAAATTATTTCACCTCTCTGAGCCTTAGTTTCCTCATCTATAAAAAGGGACTAATGACAGGTGTGTACACTGTCACTCATAGAGGTGTTACGAGTAAATAAAATATATACAGAGCTTGCCAGTGCCTGGCATGCAGGAGGGGTTGAACAAATGCTGGCTGTTACTATCACTACTTCAGGATCACCTGAGTACCTTCCTTCTATGATGAGAAGACTCCAGCCTGTGGACAATCTTCTGAGTTGCCAATCTGAGTTGGGGCAGGAATGGGTCTTAGACATTGTGATAGTCAATCTCCTATCCTTGCATCTCCAGAAACCACCTCACTCATGCTGGATGGCTGACAGAGTCACTGGGAAGTTCTTTCTTGTATCTTTCCTAAATCTTTCCTATGCGGTTCCCACCCAGCAGGCGCAGATGGGAGGATGAGGAGACAGAGGATTGTTTAGGGGATGAGTTCCAGAGTTGCCCAGCTCAGCCCAGAATCCAGCAAGGTGAGTCCTCCTTTATCTCTTAGGGGTCCCAGGACGGACTGTTGGGTCAGCCTCCTTTATAGGTCTCCCAGGCAGAGTCAAGGAATCTCACCTTTGTTTCCAGATTTCAGGCCACCGGACAGCATAAGGCAAGAGTGAGAGATGCCAGGCTTGGGAGGTGGAAAGCAAGAGGGAAACCAGGGCAGTCCCAGAGGGGAAGGGGTGTGGGAAACTGAAGGCACGGAGCAGGGGCCGGCAGCGCTGGGAACGAACGAACGGGAGCCTGAGGAGGCCCAGGGAGACGGGGAGAGGGAGGCCTCATACCAGACACTGTCTAGACGCAGCAATTATTGTCAGCTCGGAACACCCAGGCTCTGCCGGTTCAGCTGAAAGGGAGCTTAACAAAGAGCCAGAGAGGAAGAAAGCCGGGAGAAAAGCGCCCGCGGAGCTGGCTCCTCGCCTGTCGGGTCTTTCTCTGCCGGCTACCCCCTTTGGTGCACTGCCGGCCCAAGGGGAAAACCACCGAAAGGAATAAGCAGCTCTAAGATGCGTGGTAGGGACCTGGCTCCTCGTAGCTCTGGGACAGTCCAGGGTCACCATATGGGGCTCTAGAAGGGAGAAGAGGGTGTCCAGGAGGGAGAAGTTTGCACATACATTTATTCAGGAAGTAAATGAATGGGGTGGGGGAAAGAACAGGTTTGAGAGTTTGAACTCCAGCTCCCCACTC
Organism: Heterohyrax brucei; assembly: GCA_028571685.1. NCBI lineage: Eukaryota > Metazoa > Chordata > Mammalia > Hyracoidea > Procaviidae > Heterohyrax > Heterohyrax brucei. Next base: position 81,336,475 of record CM053150.1, on the reverse strand, counting down.
TCCTGTCCATTACACCATTCTTTGAGCCTCTGTTTTCTCATCTGTCAAAGAGCTAGGAGTCTGCTAACTTAGCTTTTTTTCCGCCTTAGAGGGCTATAGCCCAGACCCTTTAACAAACTGATAGGGAAATTTGGGGGGGGTCCCAAGTGACCCAGGACAGGTTACCTCCCTTGCTAAAGGTTTTACTGCTGTTGTTTCTCTGTCCACCCCTTCCCGTGGAGGGAGGTGCCAGGTCTGTATCAAAAGCAGCTCCATTTCACAGATGAGGAGGCCAGGGGCCACTTTTTGGAGCTCACAGCCCGTTAACAAAGGGCTGGGATTCAGGCTTCTTCTTTAATCTCAGATACAGTTTCGTTGCAACTCTCCTCCCATACTCCTGGGGAGATGGACTAAATGGTGGGTGGGAAAGCCATTGCCCATGTGGGATGGGCCATGAGTGCCAGACAGAAAGTCTGTAAGTGGGGTAGACTGCAGAGCTCAGAACACCCTGTTCCCGTGTGTGGACTACTGCCCTTTCTTTCCTCTCTGACCCCAGCCCAGGGTAGAGCCCTTGTACACGGCAGAGAGCCCTCCCGCCCCTGTGGCTGCAAATGCACCCACAGATGGAGAAACTGAGGCAAGGCCTCCCAGTAGACTCTCAAGTCTGGTGTACTGGCCTTTCTCCCTGTCCTCCCTCAGCCATCTATGGGGCTCTCGGTTTCTTTGCATTCCTCTCTGGCTCCTGCTTTCCCTGACGGCCTCCCAGGGTCTCTGTGACTGTCTCACCCTTTAGTGGCCCTCCTCTTCCTCCTTCCATGGCCAAGGGTGTTGGCTGAGTCCAGGCCACTGCCCACCGAGGCTGTCTGGAATGTGGCCTGGGCTCAGTCACTAGGCTCTGGCATTCAGGGCACTTCTGGCTGGGCATGCCTGTCTTCCACTCTGGGAGAGCATACACTGGTTCCCTGAGTGGGATGCAGGTGGTAGATGACCTTGAGATGCTGTGACAAGTCGTCCTCAGCAACCTGTTGTATCCATGGAACTTCTTGTAGGACCATGATGCTGGGCCAGGCTTCACCTAGGACCAAGCCTGGCAGGTGGGGCCTGAAGGCAAGATCTGCGCATCTGAGTATACAGACACTGCCCTTTAGGCAACACTGCCTTCCCCCAGGTCCTTGAGGGAAGGGATCAATGGCTGGTTCTGGGTCCCAAAGTCATCTAACAAAAAAAACCCATCAAGCTGATTCTTACTCACAGTGACCCTATAGGGCACAGAACTGCCCCACAGAGTTTCCAAGGAGCACCTCATGGATTTGAACTGCCAACCTTTTGGTTAGCAGCTGTAACACTTAACCACTGTACCACCAAAGTCACCTAGGCGGTATATTTCCAGAGCTGCAACCCTGGTCTTCCTCCCTTCTATCATTTCTTGGTGTGGCTATTCCCTGGTCCCAGAGGGACTAGGGGTACTCCATGGGCTATGCTTAAAGTGGGGAGGGCAAAACACTGGTGTGAGGGAAATAACAATTTAGTCACACACACTTATCCTCACACACGTACACCCAGATGCTGGCTGCCTCAGAATCAGGCAGGCCCCTGACACATCCCCTCGTCACCTCCCAGCAGGCACCAGCTGCCAATGTTAGGCCCAGCCACAGCTAGCCCTAGTCACCCCATTTGCTGAGCACCCTCACAGTACTGGGCTGGGCCCCATGTCCAGGGCTAGACTGTTCCCCTCTCTGGATCCGGACTCTGTTGCTTCCCACTCCTACAAGGCCCACCATGATCAGGCCCAGGTCCCCACTGTAGCCTCATCATCCAGTACACCCCTCCATACACATGCAGTTCACTTTTCCCTTCTCTGTACCTTTGCTGAAGGCATGCCCTCTGCCATTCCTGGAAGTCCTACTAGGTTCCCAAACAAATCTGCATTTTCTCTTCAACCTGCTCCCGTCAGCAGTCCTCTGCTGCAGGGGACAGCACTAGCCTCCATCCAGTGCTTAGGCCAGAGCCTGGGGCATCTTCTTAACACACCTGCAGCCTCCTTCATCCCCATACTCACCAAGTCTTGTCCCCATGTACTTCCCAAAAAGTGTTCAAGGAGTGTACCTCGTCTGTCTCTGAGGTCTCCCTGGGCCAGGCTGCCATCACTCTACCCTGGACCTTGACACTACAGTCCTGACAGGCTCTCTGTGTCCCCTCTTTTCCCCTACAATCCTGAGTGAGCTTTGCTGATCTTGTTTCCCAGCTCTTCTCTATAAAACCCTTCCAAAGCTTCCAGCCTCCCCCAGGACAACAGGCACAGTCTACCTCTCCTCTGCACTCTCAGGACCCTCATTCACATCTCTGCCCCTCCACCAGTCATTCTTCACCTAGTTAGTCTTCTCACCCTCAGCCACCCCTCCACAAGGACACATCCTGTGACCTCTGTGACGTTCAGGCCCCTGGGACCAGCCTTCCCGGCCTCCTGCCCATTACCCACCGTCATTATTTAATGCATTATTCATGATGATCTCTGCCTCCCCACAGGACTGTGAGCCCCATGTGGGCCAGGCTGTGGCCACTGTGTCTCCAGCACCTTCCTCTTAGGCTGCCTCACTGGACTGGCCTTTCAGCCTGGCTAAATCCAAAGGCAGGAGAAAGGATGCCCTAGCTCCCTTCTACCTCCTCTAAATAAACCCCTCCCTGCAGAGTGACCTCCCTGTAAAGGCCATTGGGGTTTTCAGGGCAGCCTACCCCTGTCCACCGCAGTGCTCCCAAGCCCTTGTGCCACCATGGTCACCGCAAGGGTGAGGACATGTTGGTGTGCTGCCCACTGGCTAGAGAGTACCCTGAGGGCAGGAGCCCTGGCCCTTCACTCTTCTAAGCCCCAGTGCCCTGCACAGGGCCTGGCCTTGGGCTGGTGATGCCCAGAAGAGGTTACTCTCAGCTGGGGTGTGGGGAGGCCGGGATAGCTAGCCAGAGGCTGGGTCCTGAAGGATAGCCCCGAGAAGCCTGAGCGAGGAGCTGGAGGGTACAGGGAAGGGCTCCAGGGGAGAACAGCAGTCCATCAGCCCCACCCCCAGACTTCTGCCAGGGGCTCCCCCCTCCCTTTGGGCACTGCCTCTCCCTGCATCACTGCTCTGCCAGCCCCTCTTCTTCCCTCCCCTCTCTGCTGCTCAAGCTTCCACTCCTTCTCTTCCTCCCCTCCTCTCTTCTGTCCTCTCCTCTCCTCTCCTCTTTTCTCTTCTGAGTCCTTCTCCCTCGCCTCCTTCCTTTCTTCTTCCTGGGTTAAAAATAATCAACTTTCTGGGAAGCAGCAGCTCCTGCTGAGCCGCCCTCCCCACACTTGGGAGCCCCTGAGAATAGCTTTCTGCGGTTCTCAACTCGAACCCCTCCTCTCCCCCTCGCCGCCCCCTTCCCTGCGAGCTGACTAATAAGCCCGGGCAGCAGCGGCAGTGCCAGCTCGGCTGGAAAGGCGTTAACCCCTTCATGCCTGGTCGGGGGAGGAAGGTGCATGGCACCCTGCAGGCCAGGCTGGGAGGGGGCAGCAGATCCCTGGCTGCCCCGGAATCCAGCCAGGCGACATCCAAGCCCAAAGCTCAGAGCTGCGCATGGTGGGCTCAATTAATACTGGTGATTGACCTCTTGCCACCAAGCCTGTGCTAGCTAATTGGGCTTCTACGGGCATGTCAGGGCCAAAACTACTGAGGAGTGGCCTCAAGGGCAGGAGGTGAGAAAGTCGCCCTGGGGTCTAAGAACGTCAACTCTGGTAGGTCCTTTAAGGATCATCTATTTCCTATTTGCCTAAAGAGAAACTGAGGCCCACAGGGATGTGACCCACTGGGCCACAGGGTTGGACTCGGCTTCCTGCTGCAGTAAAGGGAGGCCCGCCTGATGTGAAGCCTGAGCTGCCCGAAACCAGCAGCCGGCAGGACGGCTTCTAGGGGTGTACTACCGGGGGACGGGCGGGAGACTCCGAGGTCAAAGGTGAGGGGCAAGTGGGTGGGGGGAAGGAACCCGGAGTCCCACCGAGTCCTCAGTCCCGCCCACTCCGCGCAGTCCCGGCATTACCTCATTGCGGCGCTTGCCCATTGGCTGGTTCCTTTGGAGGCTGGCCTAATGCGGCGGAGCCCATTAACCCTTTGGGCACCGCAGGGTCTGACCCAGAGATGCCACACGCGTCAACAGTTTTCATGCTGCATTCAGGCTCTACAGGGGCCACTAGGACAGGGAAAAGATCCGAGTCAGGGCCGAGACGGGAAAGCACAGTGGTTCGATCACAGGTGAACCCTGGCTTGGTCCCTTCCTCTATTACAAACTGTGTGACCTTGGACAACCGGCTTTAACTCGCTGAGCCTCTGGTTATTTTCTCGCTGTAAAATGAAGTGAATGATATAACTCCTACCCTTCCTAATTCCTTTGCCAAATACTTGCCAAGCGCCGGGCACCCATGTGCTTCCCATTCCACACTGTCTCCTTACCGCAGGAGGTATAGTTATCAAGGGTTTTTAGAAGCAGAAACAGGCTCAGAGCAGTGAAGGTGACTTCCAGGGTCACACAGCAATAAAGTCACCGAGTTAGGGATTTGATTCCTAGTCTGTCTGGGTTCAGAGCCCTGGTTTCATTACTAGTGCTGGGCATTGCTTCTTCAAGGAAGAGGGACAGACTTGGAATCCCCAGTGGGTTGGATCACAACCCACAATGGCTGTGATGAAATAAAGCCAGTGATAGGCTGGAGATCCAAGGGCACTCGAGAAGGGAGACAGGAAAGGGCTGCCTGGACAAAGGGGAGGCAGGAGGGCCTTTAGACAAAGGCAACAGAGAGGAGACAGGACTGAGCACCAGTGAGGCAGAGGTGACGGGGGCTCAGGAAGCTCTGAAAGAAGGTGGGCTACAGCTGCTAGATGCTGAGGTCCCTGGAGTTAACCTGCTGGCTAAGATTACCAGGACACCCGTGGGCCCAGGCAGCTTGCTCCTCACCGGGCAACACTGGGGCTTAGTTGGGGGCCGAAGTCAAAGTAGCGACTCTCGTACATCAGATCTAAGTATTTACAAGTTATAAATCAACGTTAACAAACTGCTAAATAAAATATGTTCTGTCCTCTTTCCTTCACAAATACACCTTCATAAGGAGAAAGACACCTGGAAGCCTGGGTTTGTATTTAGAATTCTCAGACTCCTAATAGACCAAACTAGAAGCGGCAGCTTGGGGACAGCCAGCTCCTGGCCTACAATTTTCCGCTGCCCTTTTCTTTCCTTTCCAAGTTCTTTCCCTTTTTGTAAGGGGCTTTGCATGCACAGGTGTGGACAATCCAGCCTGCATGTCTAGACTCGGCCAGCACCCCCTGCAAACAGCCACCTTTTGAAGGTGCTCAAACTGGCAGATCAAATCACCCTCAGCAGGAAGGACTTACGTTGCAATCTGGGGGCCACTGATGGAGGGAATTCCAGGTTTCCAGGCACCCAGATCATGCTCAAGGGCCCCAGGGCTCCAGGTGGGCATGTCTCATTGCTCCCAAGGATTCCTTGCTCCATGAGAAAGGATGCAGGGAGAGAAGGACCAAAGAATGGCTCCCTGAGGTGGAAAACATGGGCCTATGGGCTGTCCCACTGAGTTCCCAGGTCTCTGCTGGAGCTGGGTGGCAAGAGCAAGTTCCTCCTTAAATCTGCTTTGATCATCACTTCTGGTCATCTACCCCTATAATGGGCCAGATCCTAGGGTGTCATCCATGACTCCTCCTCCTCTGTCACCTCCCAGCCAGATATCAAGGTCCAGGGAATTACCTACCCAAGTAAGTCAGCAGCCTCCGACCTATGCCTACCACCCTTACTCTTATCCAGGCTGCCTCCATCTCTGCCTCCTCCCAGGGATCCCAGTTCCCACTGTATGCCCACTCTCCCCTCATGTCAGCCAGAGAGCTTTCTAAAATGTAGGCCTGACTGCTTCTTTCCCTGTCTTCCTCTCTCATTGCCTTTGGTTCTGAGTTCCAGCCATTCTGACCTTCTGGAGGGCCTTCATACTGCTCTTCCCTCTGCTTAGAGCTGTATTTTCTGCTCTTCGTCTTGCCAACCTCTGTTTAAAGGTGTCCTCCCCTGTAACCCTCCCTGACTCCCTGGACTAGAAGGCACCATGAGCGTAATGTGCCGATTATCTCTGAAGGTACCTGCTTCTGGTGTGTTCCTTATCCTGGGAGGTGAGAGTCAGTAGGGCAGGCCTGGCTAATCTTGTCTGCTGCTCCATCATCAGGTCAGCAGAGTCCTGACCTGAGGACCAGGCCCTATTTCTAAGGATCTTAATTCACTTATTTTCTACAACCACCTCTTGAAATACCGAATAAGGACACTGAGGCACGAAGAGGATTAGAGACACAGATTCATAGTTGGTAAGCAACAGATCCCAGATTTTAACCCAGCCAGCTGAGCTCTAAATCTTGGACTCTGAATCTCTAAGCTGGCCTCTCCTCTGCCATTTAGTTCCTAGTGGGCCAGTATCTAGCTGTAGGTCCCTGGGACAGTGCTCTGAGCTGAAGGTATTTTTTGTGTGTGTACAACATAGGGTTAACCAGAGTAGTAATCCCTAAGGTCCTTTTCAGCTCTTGCATCAGGCAACTCCTGACCTTCCTGGGAAGTCCCCCTGATGATCTACCCTCTGAAAAGCCCCTGCTGTCAGCCTCTTTTCCTTGTCTCAGGCCAGGGCTCTCTGTGGGTAATACCCCAGGAGCTGGCAGATGGAGAAAAGTCTGGTGAGAGTTAGCCAGTGCTAAACATTTCTGTCTTTTGGCAGACAAGACAAAAGCAGGGTAGCATGGTGGAGAAGAGTTCAAGCTCTGAAGTGAGAAGTAGTATAAATCCTGGCTTCTCTACAGCATAGCTTTGGGGCCTGGGGCATAGGACTTCCCTCCTGTCAGCCAGGTTTCCTCATCATTTGTGTCTCATTTGAGTTTTACATGCCTCCTAAGACTGTCAAGAGCATCTCACAGTGCTTGGCTCACATGGAGTAGGGGTGGGGGTCAGTTCTTAGAAGCTGTGGTCAATTTTCCTTGTTTTATTCAGCTGAAAGGTGATAAGGGACCTATTGATTCCCCTGGCCAAATTAACCAAGTAACTATAGAACTCATTTCCACCTCAGAGAGGCTATAACTGGGCAGGTAACCAAATCATCCCTAGAAGTCTTTCGTCATCATGCCAGCCACGGCCAGCACCTAACCTTCACCTCGTAAAGATTGTGCTCATTACATCCAGGGAACGCAGGCTGGACTGTTGAAATGTGGCTGCACTGCCAGGTGCTGGGGTTTAGGTAGAGCCTAGAAAGTGAAGGTCCAGGAGACCTTAGTTTAGCAATCTGAGGCTTGGGGGAGAGGGGCGGTCAGCATTTTGGACAAGGTCAAGCTTGGATCTCCAAGCTTGCTGTGTGCCAGGCCCTGTGCTAAGAGCTTCTCACATATCATCTCAAGGACTTTTCACAACAGCTCTGTGACATATGTACCCATTTTAGAGAAATGAACTGTGAGGTTCAGAGATGCACAGTCACACAGCACACAGCATACAAAGTCACACAGCAGGGAGGAGCAGTGTGGATATTACTTTTAACTATTCTGGTTTCTATAGACCAAGTGTGCACTCTGATCCCAAAAGTCACGCAAGAAACTCTGGGTCATGCAAATTTTCTGCATATGAAAGTCTCTATACATGAGTGTGGGTCTCCACACATGATACAGAATGTGGCAAAGCAGGAGGAACTTGGGACTGGGGGCCCAGAAACCGAGGTTGACTACTGTCAGACCTTGCACCAGTCCCTTCCTAACTCTGGGCCTAGAATTACTCAATGTACGTTTAGTCTGTGAAGATCTGTCCAGCATCTGCTAAGTGGCAGAGGAGAGAACTCAAGTTGGAAGAATTTAAAGACTGGCCCAAGGTCAGGCAACTAGCATAACCCGTTGCTGTCCCTTCCATCCCGACTCATGACTCATAGCAACCCATAGCTTTTCCAAGTAGCAGCTGGTGAATTCGAACTGTTGACCTTTTGGTTAGCAGCCAAACTTTTCTTAACCACCGAGCCACCAACGCTCCTCCAATCTGCACAGAGTGGCCCCGAACCTGAAGCCAGAACCTGAAAGTGTACCCTTCAACCCCGGTATCTTCAACCCCGGTGTCACCTTCCTGTCCCCGGCGCCCGCAGAACTGGGCTGGCGTTCCCCACGCGGTTCCAGGCTGTGCCAGCCTGACGTCAAGCGCGAGCCGGCGGGGCTGTGCTCTGCGCAAACAGACGCCAAGGGGAGCTGAGGCCGGGGGCGGCGATGACTCAGGGCCCCGAGACCGGCCGAGAGCGGAAAGTTTTGTGCCGATGACATCACCGGGCCGCGAGGAGGAGGGGGACGACTCCGGGAAACGGCGGCCTGGCGTGCGGCCCCGCCCGGGGCAGGCCTCGGTGAAGCGGCCGCAGGCCGGGGGCGGGAGGAGCGGGACAGAGCTCGGGGCCACGCCGGAAAACACCCCCTCCAACCCAAGCCCGGCCTTGAAGCCGGATCCAGCTTTTCACCAGCGAGGAGCGAGCTCTACCCGCCTGCTAAGACGACGCGCTCCCCAGCGCTCCGGAGGCAGCCGCATCCATCCTGCTGCGTCCCTGCATTTTAATTACCGCCTCATCAATATTCATAAGCCGGGACTCGAGGGGGACCGCGGGCTGTCATTTCCTTCGCCTGCACGCACCCCCACCCCGCACCCCTCTTCCCTGAGTCGTGGGCTTTTTCCTCGCTCCCACCCCCGCCCTCGCCAACAGTTGGTGTGCAGCAGATTTGGGGTGTGTTTTGAGTGTACGTTTCAGTGTGTGAGTGGGTGTGGGCGCCATGGAGAAGAGAGTGAGGGGGAACAGGGGTGTAATAGGGCCCAAGGTGGGTCTGAGTGTGAGTGTATGCTGTGGTTGTGAATGATCAGTGTATGATGTGTACGCGTGTGTGTCTGTACGCTGGAGTGCACCTGTGTGTGTGTGTGTATACACACGCATGTGCTTATGTGTCTGTGGACAACCTTAGGGCTGTATGCAGGTTTAGGGGAGGATGAGGTGTAGGCACTTGTCTGCACCTGGTTTGGGGAAGGGCCAAAGATGTTGGAGTTAGAAGACTTTGACTGTACAAATAGTACAAGTAGGGAAACTAAGGCCTGGAGAGAGGTTGGAACTTGTCCCAAGTCACCTTCCTGTATGTAAGTCAGTGGCACAGTGGGACTGGAGCCCACCTATGTCATTGTTTGTCACAGTGCACACAGTGTTCTGAGCTGATACTTCTGACTTGACTTGCTTGGCAAACTGTGTGGAAGGGGGTACCTCAATCCCCTTTACAGGTGGGGAAACTGAGTCACCTGGCTCAACTAGTGCAGGGTCGAGCTAGGGCCCAGAAGTATGTGAGTCTAGAGCCCCTGGCTTTAATGGCCACAGCTTGCTGCCTCCTGTGGAATTGTAGGGGACCCTCACTGGGGTGAGTAAGAGATTCCTCAGGGCCCAACAACTCCTAGTTCCCAGGCATTGGAGGAGGTGTTCAGCAGAGACGGCTCACCATCTTTCCCTCCTAGGTGATTAAGTGGACTGGTTTGCTGTGGCTTTTCCATTCTCCTCCAAACTGCCCTTTTCCATCCCCAGAGCCTATCTAGAGCCACCCTGCACAACAAGGACTCAACAGAATATAGGAGGTCTTGTGTCACTCACAGGCCCATGTAGGGGAACAAGCAGATGGACCTTGAGGCTGCTGGTCATCTTCTCTCAGCCTGTGGTCAGGCAATTATTCATTCATTCATTTATTCATCAGTTCATCCACCAAATGCTTAACAGGCTACTGTGTGCTACTGTGTGTCAGATGCTGTGGATTCTTGGAGGAGTCCATGCTGCACTGCCCTTGTCTCTGGTCACCTCTCTCCCCACTCTAGGTGAAAGCTTCCAGGTTCCAAGAGGGAGCTTTTCATCTCTGTATGAGCATGCTCATTAGGGGTAGGGGTCTAGAGGTGTCTGTGCACAAAAGACAGCTTCCTGCCCACCGCCTCGACATTATGTGCCTCCCCCACATTACTGGTGGGGGAGGCAAAGAGGAGCTGAACACACTTTGGGCTGGTGGAGAGGGGGCCATGCCCAGGGATCTTGCTCTTTGGTTGCTTCTGCCTCTCTGGAACGTGTGCTCCTCTGGCTATGAACCGAAATCATCACTCCATCACACGGCCTGGTTGATCTGTCTTTCCCTGGGTTGAATCAAGACCCTCCCTACCCCCCCCCCCATCCACCCTGCTCCACTCCTGTCCTTCTGAGCACCCAGAACAAGCTGACTGTTCCCTCCTCTCCACCTACGCTGGGGCTGGGCTGGAACTTGAAGGCCGTGTCCTCTGAGACTTTTTTTTCCCTCTCTTGGAGAGATCTTTAGTGGAACACAGATAAAGGGACAGGGGCTACAGTCACAGAACTCTTGATGGGTTTAACAGAGCTTTGGGGAGCAAGTAGCAGTTTGCCATGTCAATGATGGGGGAGCAGGGAAGAGAGGCATCCCATGCAGAGGCTCAGAGGGGTGACTGCAGCCTCCATTCCAGGAACCAGAGTAGGCCAAAGGTATGAGATTTGGGGTGGGGTCTAAAGGGAAGAGTTTTCTCAGGAGAGCCCCTGGAGTAGCTTCTCTGTTTAGCCCAGAGGGGGATTTAAGGACCAGCCCTGGCCCCACAGCTTAGCCACAGGGGGAGGAGTTTGGTTGGGGACAGCTGCAGGGAGGATGCGGATAGTTAAAGCCCTGGGTCAAAGAAGTCTCAGGCTCTAGGGAAGAACCAAGGAAGGACCCCTGAGGGCCCAGCCCTCTGGCTCAGCTCCCCATGGACCTCTGAGATGGTGTGGCCAGACTGCCTGTCGTTCAGCCAGACAGCCTGTGGCCAGAGAGGCAACTTGGGCCCATCTGGCTCACATGGCTTGTAGCCTCTCAGCTCCCCACTTTCCTTTGAAAACCTCCTCCCCTCCCTTTTTTGGAGGAAATAGTAATACCTACCTGCACATGACAAAGGCAGCACTGTGGATGTTCACAGGATGTATCCTGACCCTGTCCTCCTGGTTTTTTCTTTTGTGTATTTCCTATAGAAATTTAAGAACTACCTATAGACTGTCTTTCTAAAACTCCCATGTGGTTATGTCCACCTCTGCTCAAAGACTGGATGGCTCTCCATTTTTATAAAGCAAAAAAGTAGCTTTCTAACGCCTTGGCAGCCTGGTCCCAGCCTTGGCTGCACTCCCTTCTTCCTCATTGCCACTGACCCTGTACTGTCTACCCTTCCCTAAAAGGGCCTTTTCCTCTCATGTCACTCTACCTTTGCCCTTGACGTGCCAGCCTTCAGGAATAGCTCTAGCCCTCTGTTAAAACTCCTTTTATTGCTCAAAACCAGCCTTCTCTGCTCCCTGGGCTCTGAGCCTTCGATCTCCCCTCCCCATTCCCACTACCCAAAGTTACCTCTCTCTCCTGGTGCTCCCACAGCATGCTGGAGACCTGAAAGGTGCTACTTTTCATGCAAGTCTCTTTAGAGTCTTGCATCCCCACATAGCTATGAGCATCTCGAAGGCAGGGCAATGGTGTTCTTGTTTTTATTGTTGTCTACCTCAGTGTTCCAAGTAAGTGCCTGAAAACTCAAAAAATTAAAATTCAAGCTGTCTTTTCTTTAGGATCTCAGGCTCTAAACCAGCAGGTTCAAAGTTCAAATCCTAGCTCAACTGCTTCCTGTGTGTCCTTGAGAAAATGAATCACCTTCTCTGATCTTCAGATGTCTGATCTAAAAAATAAAAATTAATAATGAAACCTTCCTGCAAGAGGAACAGTGAGAAAACATTGTAGGTAAAGCACTCCAACATGGGGAAGGGAAGGGCCAGCTGGTTTTACTCATTCCTGTTACTCAGTCTTGTTCATATTTGTCCATAGTCACTTACCCAGTTTGGGGTAGTGCTGGAACTCGAGTCCCCCATCTCCACTCCGATGGGCCCTCCTTACCTCTGGTGAGCAAGGGTGACTGGTCAGTCTCTGTTTTGCAGACAGGGAGAAAAGGTCCAAAGAGGCCAAGTTGTTCACTCTGGTTTACACAGCTCCCAGAGCCCAGCAACGGTGGACCTGTCTGCCAAGTCCCCAGTGTGCTCTCTAAATTGCTTAGGACAGGGACTCCATGGCTCCAGGGAGAACTGCCATCTTGACCAGGGGACCCTGCCGCTCCTGGTGACCAGGGAGCTATCATGGTGGGCACCCCAAAAGCTGGGTGGCCCTACAGGTGATGTTAAGTCAGATAGTCACTAAAGCACACAGTCCCCATGTATGCACAAGGAACCATGCTAAATTCTCACAGGCACAGTCTCCTTCAATCTTCACAGGGACTCTGTTGTCTCATATTCCAGGGTCCTCCACTTGGACTCCCAAGGTGAAAGGGTTTTTTAATAAAGGGGGTCAAGTCAGGACTCAACCCTGACCTGGCTCCCCAGCTGAGCCCTCCACTGACCACCTAAAACAGTGATCATTTGCCAGTGTTGTTATGGGTCTGGCGGGGCCAGATCTACTTCTGGGGCTCCATGGGACATCTGGGGGTCCCTTCTCAGCACCAGCCCCACAAAGCCTGTCCAGCTGCGTCTCTGAGCCACACCCAAACTCTTCCCGGCTTTGCCAGGGAGACTGGAAATTTCTGCTCAGCAGCTTTGTCTGGGATGATTTCAACACTCAGGCTCAGTGGGGGACCAGGAGGAGGAGCCAGGCTGCTCAACAGGCTCAGCATTCTGTAGGCTCCACTGTGGGCCAGGGGAGGGGGGCTTTGCTAGGCTTCCAAGCCCTTCAGAAATAGCCATGATAAAAAACAACCAACCCCAACAGCCCTGACCACGTGCTGAGTGCTTGCAGTCTGCCAGGCCCTGTGCTAAAGTCCTGACTTGCACTGCTTCATGGAACCCTCTAAGCATCCAGGCCAGGCTAACCTTTTTACTACTTCATCTCAGAGACGGACCAGAGGGGCTCCAAGCTGTGGAAGTACCCAGTTCATAGGGCTCCAAGGCTAGTTATACTCCAGAGGCAGGCAGATCCAGTTCATTAACCGCCCTGGGGCAGGCAAGACTGGAAAAGGGCCTGGTGGTGACCAGGCTGGGGGAATGCTGGTGACCTCTTAGGGAAACTGAGGCAGATGGAAATCAACTGGTGGCTTGATCAGAAAATGCAGTTCAGCGGATTGCATGCCTGGAACTGGGGTCTTTGTTGTCATCCAGCAGTCTTCACTTTCGATGCTGTGAGGAGTTCCCCTAGAGATCCCAAGGGGTCTCGAAACTTCTACTTGTCTATTGATGTGCTCATTTCTGGTAAAGTAGTAATTGCATACACCCCTCACTGGACCCTGGGTCTGGGGGCAGCTGGCACTGTACTGCCAGATGCGCAGATACACTGTCTTCCTGGGGCTCCCAGCAAAACGGCCCGGTCAAATTCAGCCAGTGCTTCAGGGACCCCCACTATGTGCCTGGCCCTGCACCCCCAGGGTTATCACTAGGTCCAAGGAATGAACGGAGAATTAGATGAAGCTTCAGGCAGACAGCTGAGGCCTGGCCTACTGAGTAACCAGCAACAGTGACGACCCTCATTGTGCCTCAGGTTTCCCGTCTGCTAAATGGGTATAACAATCCCTACTGTCAGGGCAGTCGAGAATTTAGCGAGTTTCTGCTAAATAGCACAAGGCAGCAAAAAGGATCATCCTGGGCCTTCCTCCACAGGCCCCCTTCCCCAATGCACCCGAAAGCGATGCGTGCAGGGATAGGCGGCGGCGCGGGCCCAGGAGCCCAGTTCAGCGGAAAGGAATGTTTTCCTCGGCGGGGGAGGCTGCGGCCCCGAGGCCGAGAAACCCCACCACCCTCGCCGGGCCTCATTTATTGAGGCTCTGAAGCCGGGCTCGTTCCGCCAGCAGGGCTGTTCGCCCGGCTCGGCGGAATGACTCACCCTGTCCCCCGCCCCACCCCCTGCACGGTCGCCACCAACAGACCCTCTTCCAACCTTCGCCCCAAGCTGGGGGTAGTCTCTGAGACAGGGTACGCGCGCCCCCGCTGGAGAGCCCGCTGTCCCGCCCCCGCGGCCCCCCTCGCAGATCCCTGCCCGCTCGCTCCCGCCCTTCCCCCTCCATAACTCAAAAGCTTGTCAAGCTGGTTCCAGACTCCTGGCGCCGGGCTCCGCTCCAGGAAAAAAAAAGGAGAAAGAAAAAGGGAAAAAGCCGGCGCGAGGGAGCGAGAGGCAAAGAGAAAGGCCCGCGGTGCGAAGCAGTGCGCCATAGGCGCGCACATTACAGCGGCCCCCGCCCAGGCTACCCCTAACCCTAATAAGGAACCCTACGTACCCTAGGGGGTAAAGAGAGCGCGCGCGCACTGCAGTATCAATTATTTATGGTCGAATCAATTATTTAGCGGCCCTGGGAGGGGGAGGGGACGGGTAAGGCCGAAAACGCGAAACGGCTGCGGAGACCACCCCTCCCGCAGTCACGGCCTTCTCGCTGGACCTGGAGGTCTGGAGGCTTCCCCACGCGGGAGGTTCTGTTGTGAGAAAGCCGCCTCGGGGTGGGCTCCGGGAGGAGCGCGGGGCAATCTGCGGAAGCAGAAAGCCAGGCTCAGAAACCTCCTAATTAGATCGAGGGAGGTGGGGTGCGGGCGACAGGGGACAGAGAGTGCTGGCTGGTGGTGAAGTGGAAGGAGGCTGAGCTGAGTGTTTCTGGCATATAGATTTCTTGTTTTCACTTAGATTTTGTTGCAAACCCACTATGTACCACCGTGTCCACAGTAGAGGGCGGCATGGGGAGGGGGGTGTTAAAAGCAGAAATTTGGAGTTAGAGCTGAGTTGAAATCCTGGTTTGTATTCCCAAGTCCCCGTCCCCCATGTGGCCTTAAGCAAGCAACGTGACCTCTTTGAGCTTCCACTCCCTCATCTGGAGAACAGAGATAATCAGAGTAAGGACTGCAGGAGATGTGTGTGGGATTCAGTGAGGTAGAGCCTGACAGTAGGAGAAATAGGTTGTATGTGTTGGGGGGGCTTTTCAAGTTGGGAAAATTTTACATTGAGGAGAGACATTCCGAGATCCCCCAGTATTCCTTCCCTTCAATTCATACATGCCCCATTTCCAGCTCTGGGCCCTGTATAACCTGCATTCTCCCCTGGGCTCAAACATTTGAAGGTCCTCACCAAAACCAGGTGGATCTGTAGGCCAGGGCCTAGGCCCCTCATGTCTGGCTGGTTCCTCATCAGCCTGGCTGGTCAAAGGCACTTGGATGGGGCAGTCAGAGGGGTGTGCCTGCAACTCAGTCCACATCTCTTGTTCCCTACCTCCAATCTCTCCACCCTCACTCCCTTTCTTTCCCCATTGCTATCTCTTCCTTTCTCCTTCTGCAGCTCCTGTTTCCAGTTTCAGCTAGAGAGGTTTGGAGACCATGGAGTAAGGGGCTGCCAGAACAGGAGTGGCCCTTCCTGGGCAAACCTCACCCCTGCCCCGGGTACCATCAGTGCCTTCTCTGATTGTAAGGCTCAGAAGCTAATGAGGTTTCCATGTGACAGACACAGGGTTGCCAAGGATGTGCCCCGTCTTCTCTCACCAGGTTTTGCCACAGCTCTGCGAGGTGTCCAGGGCAGATACATGTTTTGTGGGGTCTGAAGTTTTTACAGTCTTGGGTACCCGCTTTGAGAAAAATAATACAAAATTTCTGAATACACAGTTTAACCTAGGGCCTTGGCAAGGGCTTTTGTGGAGACAGGATTCTGGAGCTATTGTCCCATTAACTTTTGCAGGTGGGTGACAGATTTGTCACCCCTTTGCAGAGACAAAGCCAGATGCAGCTAAAGGAGCTCACTGACTCAAGGTTGCATAGCTAGAAAAGACAAAACTGGAATTGAAACCTAGGTCAGACTCCACAGTCCATGCCCCGAGCTGCCACGCTGTGCAGACCACTCATATGCCGCATCTACCCCATGTCAGAGGAGCCCCATTGATGCAATTACTAACTGCGCAGCTGCAAACAGGTTCAGTGGTTCTTTTCTCTGTGGGAGAAAAGACCTGGTGGTCTGTTCTCATAAAGATTACATCATAAAGATTGCAGCCTGGGAAACCCTGGCAGGCAGTTCTACAGGGTTCTGTAAGTTTGTTGTGAGTTGGAATGAGCTCAAAGGCACACAACAACTCCCCTGCCATATCTCACCTTCCCCCAGCAAGCATCAAGCCCAGGCCAGGTTAGGGATGAGCAGTCTCTGCCTCTAAAACAGTCTGTGCCCCTCGCTGCCAAGTTTTCTATGGCCTAAGGCTCAAGCCTGCAGACTTTCTGACTTGTGCCAATCACATACTACCAGGAGATAGATCTCTTCTAACCATTTATGTCTCCAAACAGTGATAATCCTCATTAGGCCTCAGGTTTTTTATCAACCAAATGGGCATAACAGGCCTTACTTTCCAGAGTAGCTCCTGGGAAAAATTGCGTGGAGGCAGGGGGGACCACCCCAGCCCTTTCTCTAAGGCCTCCTCCCCTGCAGCAACCCAGGCTTAGCCCCTAGAGGTGATGTAAGCAACCCGTCTAGAACTGGAGTTCCTCAGCTGACTCCAGACCAAACATCCCTGAGGGCAAGGGCTGGTTCTGCATTCAGCAGGTAATAGTTATTGCCAACCTGGGGACAGGGTTAAACTGCAGATCCCTGGACTTCCCCCAGCAGACAGAAGCATGCTCTGTGGTTTTAAATGTCTCCTTTGTGTGTATGTTAAACACAGTGAAGTTTGAGACCCACTGACACACGGATCAGAAAGAGCCAGACATGGTGTCTGAACCAAAGCCCTCCCTCACAGGGGGCTACTCAGTGCCTCAAAATCATCAGCCCAATTTTATCAGCCCACCAATTCATCATCCAGCTGAGAGCCGGTAATCCTTAATGAAGACTTACTGTGTGTTTGGGACTGGGCCAGAGACTTCAGTTGGCTGATATCTTGGATACTCACAAGAAGCCTGGGAGGCAGGGCAGTTGTTGCTCCCATTTTACAGTTGAGGAAATAAGAAGGCAAAGTGACTTGCCAGAGTATCTCAGCAATGGGGAATGAGGAGTTTGGGAGAGGAACCAGAAAGCTCCCACTTTTAGCCCTTTCCCTCTGCTGCCCACAACAAGCACAAGGGCACATGACCCAAAGAGTGTAACTTCCAGGAGATCTGTGTGAATATCCAGAGGTGAGGATTTACACATCTGCCTATAAATGGCTTCCAGAGATAAAAAATGCAGTAGAGTCACTACAGGCATCTCAAGCCAAGATGTACAACAAAGTTAGGCTACTGGCCCCAAAGGAAACTAGGCAAGTAGGCCTCTTCTCCCTGGTGTCTTTGGGGTTCGCATTCAGGGAAATGTGTGTTTGTGAAAGGATTTGATGTGTTTGCTTCAGGCAAATCTTTGCCTTTTCTCTGGTTGCAGTTTGGGTGTACAAGGAAGGGGCGGGGCCCAGCAAGAGCCACGCTCTGGGCCCCCGTGGTGGGAGCTGTCTCTAGTCTGTGCCCCTCAGCCGGCTGTCACTGCACTGCCCTGAGCAGGTGCTCTGCACAAGCCAGGCCAGATCCCTCCTGCTCAAGGAGTATCAAGGCACCAGAGAGGTTTCAGGTAGGGAAGTAGCCAATTTAGCAGTCACAGTTCCTGGTTCCTGAATGGGTGTGAGGAAAAGAGGGCATGGGCTTGTTTGGGGGGCAGCTGGAAGTCAGGACTGGAAGAGGCAACCCAGAGAGATGAGCTTTGCCTTCCAAGATGAGCTATCTCATAGTCAGGGCTGCCTTGTACGGAGTGAGTGCCCCACTTGGGGGGGTGGTCAAGGACACACTGAGGGCGTGGGAGTAGAGAGCCAGGCCTCTGCAAGATTACTGGTGAGGCATGTTCAAGGTCTTTGTCGATGCTGAGACCCTGGGAATTTCCAGACCTAAAACAGAACAGCAGCCCAAGTGGAGCCGATGGGAAAGATGAACAGAGGCCAAGTGGCAGATTTGGATGCCTGGGCTGGGAATTCACAAGCCTAGAGAAGTATCCAGGGGGACCAAATCAGTCCTTTCCTACAAAGCTGCCCTTGCTTGACATGCACATATACGTTTTCTCTTGCGTGGTTGCTGGGTGCTGCTGAGTCAGGTCTGACTCCTAGCAGGCCTTGTACAAGAGAACGAAACACTGCCTGATCCTGTGTCATCCTCGCAATCACGGCTGTGCTTCAGCCCATTGTTGCAGCCACCGTGTCATTGTCTCACTGAGGATTTTCCTTTCTTGCTGACCCTCTTCTTTACCAAGCATGATGTCCTTCTCTAGGGGCTGATCCTTTCTGAAAACACCTGCAAAGTGTGTCAGATGAAGTCTCAGGTGCAGCTGGCGGAGGGCCTGTCTTGTCTTCTCCTCCTCTATAACTTAGCTCTTGGCCCTTGACACCATTCCCCATTTTCATCTGCTGGGGTTGCTTTAGACTTAGGTGGCTGGTGGGAGGATTCCTTGGCTATTGTAGTCACTGGGGCTACCTGCAAAGCTGCACATCCCAGAACCAGGACACACAGAAGCCATCTTGTCCTGCGTTTCAGAGAGGAGAAGGGATTTTTCCATGTTGTTTGCGAGCTCAGAAGCCTCCCAGTTCTCCTGAGTCTCCCACGTGGGCTGCTCCTACTGTAGTCACATGTCCCATCCTTCTGAATGTTTTATGATGATGTCATTAGTAGTGTAGTATGGCGCTCTGGTGGTGCCGTGGTTAAGAGCTTTGTTACCAACCCAAAGGTCAACAGTTTGAATCCTCCAGCTGCATTTTGGAAACCCTATGGGGCTGTTCTATTCTGTCTTATAAGGTTGCTGTAAGTTGGAATCAACAGCAATGAGTTGGCAGTATAATACTAAGAAAACTTTATTAAAAGGAACAAGAGGACCTGCTGTGTGTTAAGTGTTTACTGTGGACCAGGTAAAATGTGCTTAATGATTACTTCCCACCTAGACAGCCAGGGTAAGGACGCCTCCCTACTGACCTCCCACAGAGAGGTCAAAGTGAAAGGTGACAGAAGATAGGAACTAGCGTTTATAAACTCTGAAGTGTTGAGCTCATGGGAAACATCATCACCATCCTTATCTTTGAATGACGGGCATAGATGTTCTAAGTGTTGTGGATCCTACTCTGAAACTCGATGACACTTAGAGCTGAGAAACAATCAGTCCTTCAAGGGTAAGACCCTCCCTAGAAGGGCCATCAGTTCATTTACTCTCCTGTCTACCCAAAAGTCATGTTTTAAGCACCTGCTCTGTGCAACACAGGGAGTTCAGCCTGGTGACTTTCATACAGGCTCTGGATCACTCCTCCTGGCTTTGGGTTCAAGTCTTGGCTTCACCGCTTTTCAGCTAACCGTGGATCTCATAGAGCTGCTGTGCTTGGGTTAGAAAGCTGGCCCAGCTGCTGCAGCAGAAGCTGAAAACGGGCTGAAGGAACAAGGTACTTGTTTCCCTAATGTCTCTCTTTAGGGTGGTTCTGCCCCTGGGCTGGTCCAAGACCCAGACTCCTAACTTTTTGATGCCACCCCCTAGGGTGTTGCTTCCATCCACAAGGTCAAAGATCCCATTAATTCCCTCTCCATTTCCAGCCCTGTTTATTGAGCTGACTGGAGAGAGAGGCCACTCCTTCCTTTTAAGAGCAAGATGGAAGGTGGATAAAACACCTCCATTGGGCAGGAGTGATCACGTGACTATACCTAGCTGCAAGGGAAGCTGGGAAATGTAGTATTTTAGCCAGAACGCCACATGGCTGGTAAACCTAGGAGGAGATACTCTTGTTATTGAAAGGAAATGATGGGATAGTGGTTAAGAGCTATGGTTCCTAATCAAAAAGTGACAGTCTGATTCTACCATACAGTTCTACACTGTCCTTCAGGGTCAGTATGAGTTGGAATCAACTTTATGGCAACAGGTTTGTTTTTTGCTTTCTTTGTTAAAGGGAGATGGCAGAATGGAATAGATACTAGGTGACAGCCAGCAACTGCCACATAGAATTCAGAGATACTTTGGAAGAGACTCTGGGGAAGCTTTAAGTACATGGCTAGGTACATGGCCAATGTTCCCCAGAAAATATTACAGTTGGTATTGTAGGTGACTCCTTAAACTCTCTTAAGTGATGGAGGGGGTTACTGTGACCCAAGGGTGGCACCCAGGCAGACTTCCCCAGCTGCTTCATTGACCTGCACTCTAAAGGCGTGGAGGGTAGATGAAACAGGAAGGAGCAATGAGACCTCTGCTGGGCACCATGTCCCAGTGGGTGCAGTTTGCCCCAGCCACTGACCAGAGGGTCCTCTCTTGGAGACACTGAGTTCGAGGTCAGGAACTGAGACACCCTCATGTAAGACAGATGTCTTCACAGCTGTGTGAACCTCATTCTCTCCATTTAAAATAGGGATTATAAGGGCATCCTTGTCTGCATCTCATTGTAAACATTTATAAAATAATCCATGCACAATGCATGTGGAGGGATCAGGATTATGACTGTTATTTTCTTATATTTGTTTAACAGTCCTTGACTGCTCAGCCACAGCCTGTCTGTCCCATCCTGCATCGGTGCCCCCTAGACTGGGTAGGTCTTCCGTAGACACTACTTTTGCATGTCAGTGTTCTCCTTTATGACATTTTCCAAAGTCATGATGAATTAATGATTTTAGGGTACACTGCCTTCCAGACGGTAAGTCCATGGCAGCAGGGGCTGTGATGATTATTTTGTTCATTGCAGTAGCTCTAGTGTCCAGGGCAGAGCATATCAGAGGAGGATTCTTCCTAAATGCATGCAGAATGGATGAAGGAGTGCCTGGGTGGATAGACAGATAAACAGAAAGCATTTTGCCATCAGTCTGGGAATGTGTATTTAAGAACAGAATGTATAGACTCAGAAAGACCCTGATTTGAATCTCAACTCTATCATTAGCTGGGTCATCTGAGCAAGGCTCTTTATTGTTTTTCTTGAGCTTCCATGTTCTCATCTGTAAACTGGGGTTGAAAACGTGCTCATAGACTGCAGTGATGAGTTATTGAGATAAGATAGAGAGAATGCAGTGATACTGAGCACCTGGGAGATAAATACTAGGAGTAAATGCTAGCAATAATGATACAAACAAACCAATCCCATTCTTGAGTTGATTTCTAACTCACAGCAACCCTGTAGGACAGAGTAGAACTGCCCTGTGGAGTTTCCAAGTAGTGTCGGGTGGATTTGAACTGATGACCTTTTGGTTAGCAGCCATAGCATTCAACCGCTATGCCAATAGGGTTTCCAGCAATAATGATTTTCATGGTTATTTTTAATATTCTCCTTGAAACAACAAGGGAAGGGGGTATGTATTTTTAAGCCCAAATCCTTCCAACTGAGATTCTGACTCATGGGAAACTCAAGAATGGCCGATTAAAGCTTTCATTCATTCATTATGCATGCGTGCCCACACCGAATCAACAAATATCTCTGGGTGCCCTCTGTGTGCCAGGCTCAGGGTTGGGTGCTAGTGATTGGGGCTGAAAGGAAGGACCTGCATGGAGGTGGAAACCATCAAGTCCATCCTCTGCGCAAAGGGAAGTGCTGAAACTCTCTGCCCACATCCTGCTACTCCCTCTCAACCCCCCATAGCCATCCATCTGTGTCCTTTTCCTGTGCCTCTTTCACCCCAACCTGGGGATGGGGGGCTGTGCCCCCGCCACCTCACCCAATAGCCATTTCCTGCTCTTCTGTCCGTTGCTTCCCTTGATCCTTTTGTGAAGAGACTCTTGGAAGCCCCCTGAACAATTGATGACCTCTCTAGCTGGCCTGGGTTTGGCCTAGTGGCCTCACAGGGGCTTCAGCCAAAGTGGACTTTGCTTGGAATGGATGGATTCTGAGGGCAGAAGGGTTCTGGCTCCATTTATTCATTCATTTATTCACTTGAAGTTTCCAGGCCCAATACTAGGCCCCAGAATCACAAAGTGGGCAAGACAGTCATGGTCCTTGCCCTCACGGATGTTCCAGTACAAGAGGCAGCAGCCCATCTGACTAAGACGATTCTCCCCAGCACACCCACATCAAGAGTGATCTGAGGACCCAAGAAAAAGCACTGGTCTACGAGTTAAGGCCTCACTGAGTTCCTTTACTTTGGAGCCTCAGCTGGTACATCATCCATGGAGTGACTGGATAGAGTGGCTGGACTCTGATGGAACCAAGGTTCTGTGAGAGGCCCGTGGAGTGGCTGAGGCTTCCGCGTGCCTCCAGGACACAGGAGGGAGGCCCAGGGCCAGGTGGGTACAGGCTGGGCCAGAGGCCAGAGGTGGAGGGAGCTGGGTTTTGGAGGGAGATGGCGTGCGCACAATTGGTCAGAAAGCCAGTATTATCTTGACCTTCACATAGGAACCCCTTCCCTTTCCTTCAGGGCCTCCCCACCTTGCTTAGCACAGGAGCTCAGATGATGCTGTTGAGAAACTACCGTTTATCGAGCACCTATTATGTGTTGGGAAACCCTGCTTGCCCAGTGGTTAAGAGCCACAGCTGCTAACCTAAAAGTTGGCAGTTGGAATCCAGCAGACATTCCTTGGAAGCCCTATGGGGCAGTTCTGTCTACTCTGTCCTATATAGTTACTATGAGTCAGAATCAACTTGATGGCGATGGCTTTTTGTCTTTTTTTTTTTTTGGGTTTTTGAAGACTATGAAAGAGTGGTGCAGTGATTAAGCACCCAAACACACTACTCTGGGAGACAAAGATGTGGCATTTGCTTCTGTAAGAATTACAGTCTTAGAAACTCTTTGGGACTGTGCCCAACAGGGTCATTATGAGTTAGAATTGACTCGTCAGCAACACATTTATGAAGGCTAAGATGATACAGAGGAGAGCACAGGAGAGAACATGGCACAGGGGCCTTCCTAAGCTGGGGATATCTGAGCTGAGGCCTTGGGGTCAGTGGGTAGAGTCACGGGAAGACCTGGGAAAGGGAGTCCCAAGAAGCAGGAAGAGCAACAGAGGGGAAAAGGTTAACCTACTGAGAAAGGGGTTCTAGAGGTAAGGGGAGAGTGATGGGGTAACCGTGGGAGTCCTCGTGAGTCAGCTACTGTGGGCAGTCTGGAGTCCAGAAGCTCTTCTGGGTGCAGTGGCAAACCAGGGAGGAGGGGGAACTGAAACTTCTCTAAAGAACCCCGTGGGCTTCCCTGGGGCTGCACTGAAAAGGAGGGTGGGGGAAGGAGAGGCTGTTGGGGGAGGATGGGGCAGAGATGGTGAGGCTGAACTTGAAGGGTGGCTATAGGGAGGGAGAAGGGCAGAGCTAACAGCACTTGCTTATAACTGGGGGTGGGAGTCAGAGGTTCAGGGAGGACCCCAAGTTTAGGGAGCTGTACTTCTCAGCACTTGGAGCCAAGGAACAGAGGCAGGCGAGGAGCTGGGGTGAGGAAAGAGCCACGGACAATTCCCCTACCCCTGACCCCACAGCTGCTCCTCTGTTCAGTGCCTACAGACCCCTTGGGATGTGTAGGACTCCAAAGCCTGCTCCTCCCCCCACCCCTGCCCACGTCTTCTTTCTCCTGTGATGGATGAAGGCCGCTTGCAGTGTTTGCTCAGCTGTCTGGCCCTCTGGGTCTGTCCTTCTGCATCTGTCTGTCTCAGAGAGGAGGGAACCTAAGGAGCAAGGATGGGGCCCTGAGGCACAGAATGAAAGTCCACCAAGGTCTGGAGCCAGAGCCTGTGCACTCTGCTTTGCTCGAGATGAGGCATCCTGGGAGTAAGACGTCCAGGTTCAAGCTTTGATCTTCGGTTAGCTGTAGGCCATACTCTCCAGACTCTCACACGCTGGGACTCAGTCCCTAGGTCTGCCAATTAGTTACCCACAAAACCGGCTGCCTGCCAGGTATCTCTAGGTTTCCACCCAGGGTAGCCACCCTGTTGGGGCCTAGGAGGAGAGTTTCAGGATCAGGACTTCACCATAAGGGAGACATTCAAGTCTGTGAAAACACTCTGTGACCTCAGCAATGGCCTCACCATGCACTCCCTTTATTAGCCTCTTTCCTTCTCTTCTCCCAACCCCTTATCCAGTCAATTCTACCTTGTAAGAATTTTCCATTGGTGTAATTCTTCTGCCCTCCCCACACTATCCTAGTCCAACCCTCCAATATTTCTTACCCAGATATCTGTAGCAACCACCTTGCCAGCCACCCCATTTTCTAGAGATGCTTCTGAACATATCCTTCTCTGCCTAGAACCCTCCATGGCTCGCCATTACCCTCAGTGGGACATTGAAACTAATATGCCCAGAAGTCCCAAATGGCCTGATCCACACTGACCTCTCTGTCCCTTACCCCTTGTTGCTACTTCTTGCCCCTCTCTGCTCCTGATATTGAACACTTTCAACTGTTCTCCTTTTCTTTGTTTCTCTACCCTGTCCTGGGGGCCTTTGCACATGCTGTGTGCCTTTTTCTGAGAGCACTCCCACCTCCTCTACTTGACTGACTGTTACTCAAGCTTTGGATCTCAGATTAGACTCCCTTTCCTGGAAGCCTTTTCTGCCTCTTCCCTCCCAACATCAGGCTGGGTTTCCTCCCAGCTTCCTCCTGGGTTTTCCTCCTTACAGCCCTGGCCTTACTGGTCCTCTCCAGGTCCAGTGCAATGGCTGGCACTCAGTAGGTGCTTGGGATCTAGTATGCGGGTGAAGACTTGAGGAAGGGTGGAAGATTGCTGGGTAATGGGGTAGAAACAGGCCTTGGGCAGGTCTCCTGGTTGTGTGGGGAGGGGAGAGAAGGTAGGCCAGTCACAGGTCAGAGGGGCGCCTGGAGTTCACCCACAGGCTGGGCCTGCATTCCTGGGACTCAGGGGGTCATTGGATGATGAGGATTGATTGTCACAGCAAGAATAACCCCCCATCTACCTGGCTTCCAGCAGAGCCTGGAGCAAGGTCTTAATCTGTTGCCACAAAAGGAGTTGGCAGTTGGAGGTCACCAAGAGGGCACTGCTCATGGACAATAATAGCAATGGTGACAATCAGTGATCATAATGACTGCTCCCCCTGGCCAGACAGTCATCATGCCCTGTGCTCTGCGCTGACTGCCACACTTGCTCGACTCTATTCTATACCCATAGCATTCCCAGTATACAGAGGGAGACACAGGCTCAGTGGGCAGAGTAACTTCCTGAGATGCTGCAGTCACGGTAGGGCTGGGATGGTAACCCAGGTACTGGTCCAGGGTTCAGGCTGCATATGTCACTTGTCACTGTAACTGACTTTGGTACTGGCCTGCTTTTAGAAAAGTTAGCAGTTCAAATCCAAGAGCCACTGCAAGGGAGAAAGATGTGGCATTATGCTTCCATAACAACTTCAGCCTTGGAAACCTACAGGGCAATTCTACTCTATCCTACAGGGTTGCTATGAGTTGGAATTGACTTGGTGAAAATGGCTGTGCATCTTGACTCTTTAGTAGAGTCTGAGAGATGTTATATGACCAAGGCCTATCTGTATGCCATCTCACAGCTTCCTTTGCAGCTACAAAGATCTTTCCTGTGAATTTTGGCATGTACTGCATTCCTGCCAGCCACAGGCCCTTTACACATGCTTGGAACTCTCTTCTTTGTGTTGTTGTCAATATATGTATGTGCCACCACAACTAGAATATGCATCTGTGAGGACAGAATTAGGTCTTGTTTATTTGTCTCTTGTTTGCCAGGGCTTAGAGTGGAACAGGTTTTCTCTGGAGGTTAGCAAGGGCATGAATAAGTAGGGGATGATCTAAATCAGGTTACATCTTGTAACCCAGTGAAGAGTGAATGGGTCTCACAGTCCCTTTTCTGCCCTTGATAGGGCACCATGGTTTGCCTGGGATGGAACCATATCATTGACATTGTATCACTGGATTCTCCATTGTATCACTGGATTCTCATAACCATCTCATGAGGTTGCTGCTAATATTATTCCTTTTTTATAAATGAGGCTTGTAGAAGTGAGGTGACCCAGTCAAGGTCATCTGCCCACTGAGTGGCCGAACAGGAATTTGACTTTTCCACTTTATCTACTGAGTTTTAATTGGCATACAATAAACTGAACATATTTAAAGTGCACAATTTGATGAGTTTTGACAAAGGTATATATCCATAAAAGCACTGATACCATCAAAACAGCGAACATATTCAGCATCCACAAAAGTTTCTTTGAGCCCCTTTTAAGTCCTTCCTGGCCTCCAACATCCCACGCAACTACAGAGCTGCTTACTGACACCATAGATTAGTCTGCATATTCTAAATTTGTTTACAATCATGCAGTATGTACTCTGTTGTCTGGTGTCGTGGATTGCAATATGTTCCTCCAAAATATTTCAGCTTAGCTAGGTCATGATTCCCTGTACTGGGTGATTGTCTACCCTTTTGTCATCTGATGTGATTTCCCTATGTGTTGTACATCTCATCACCAGGATATAATGAGACAGATTAGTGGAAGTTATCCAAGTGTTGATGAAACCTACAAGATTAGTGTCTCACGCCAATCTCTTTTGAGATATGAGAGAGAGGCAAGCAGTGAGAGTGGGAGACCTCATACCAAAAAATAAAAAAAAAGCAGCATCAGGAGCAGAGTGTGTTCTTTGGACCAGGGGTTCTGGCTCAGAAAAGCTCCTTGTCCAGGGGAAGATTGGTCATAAGGACCTTCCTCCAGAGCTGACAGAGAAAGGCTTTCCTAGGAGTTGATACCCTGAATTTGGATGATGAAAGAATACATTTTTGTTTCATAAAATCATCCACTTGTGGTATTTCTGTTATAGCAGCACTAGATGACTAAGACATTTGGCTCCTGTCACTATCTTTATTTTGAGATTTATCCATACAGTTGCATAAATCAATAGCTCATTCTTTATTTGCTGCTGAGTCATAGTCCACTGTGTGGGATGTACCACAATCAGTTGCTCTACTCACCTGTTGATGGACTTTTAGGTCCTTTCCAGTTTTTGGCCATTACAAACAATGCTGCTATGAACTTTTGTGCGTTAGTCTTGGTTGAAAATGCAGACCTGCACTTTCATTTCTCTGGGATAAATGCCTAGAAGTGGAATAGGTGGGTCATATGGTGTGTGTATGTTTCACTTTATGAAAAGTGGCCAACTGTTTTCAACAGCGGTTGAACCATTTTACAGCCTCTCCAGCAGTGGAAGAAGGTTCCACGGAAGGCTGGAGATTGGAACCTAGGCCTGTGTACCTCACGTCTGAGCCCCTCCGGCCTCCTGGACCCTCTCTCACAGCTGGCCTTGCTCCCTGGGCCTGCCAGTGGAAGAATCAGGCCGATGCGGGGACTGAGCAGGGCACTTGGTGCTGTACGGGACCAGCCACCTCTAAGATCCTCCTTCTTCTGCCTGCATCAGCAGCCCCTCTGTGGCAGGTCTGGCTTCCTCTCTGAGTGTGCTGTCTTCTTTGGCGGCTTCTGAAGGCCAGGATGAGGCACATAGTGGGCGCCAGCCGAATCGCCAAGCCAGACCCCCCTTTGCACACCTTTCTCAGGCTGTGCTGAAGAAGCCTGGCTAGGATCTCTCAATGACAAAGGTTTCTGCAAGTGGAGAGTGGTTGCCAAGGGTTTAACTGGGCTTCTTACTCGGTCTGGTGAGAGAGAGGTGAGAATGGGCATCTGAATCAGTGTGAATATCTGTGTATGCATCTGTGTGAGGCTGTGAGTGCCTGAGCCCGGTTGAGTGTGCACGTGAGGGTGTGTGTCTGTCTATGAATGTGTATGTGCACTTGAATCCATGCGAGTGTGCGTGCAACGTGCCTAAGTCTTGTGTAAATGTGTATGTGTGCTTGAGTCTGTATGTGAAGGTACGTAGTCTGTGTGCTTCAGTATGTGTGTGAATGTATGAGCTAGCCAAAGCCAAGTGCCGTGTGAGCTAGTGTGTCTGAATGTGTGTGCATGCCTGAGTGTCTGTGTTACAGTGTGTAGGTGCCTGTGTGTGCATCCTGCGGAAAGGGCCAGTCCCATCCAGCTCTGAGAACGAAGGCATCCGTGAGAACCCAGGAAGAGGGACTAGAGAGACAGAGACTGAGAACCAGGGAGAGGAGCAGCCAAACTGGGGAGGGGCGAAGCTCCCCTCCCAGACCCCAGGGAGGCGGGGAGGGGTGCGAGAGGGGAGCGGGCATTCTTCATTAAAAACGAAACCCCGGAGCCGGGCCCACGGCGGCCGAGGAGCTGGGCTGCAGGCTGCCTCCCTCTCGCAGGAGCACACGGGCCCGCGCCGGCTCCAGCCGCCCGCGGCCGACCTCGCGCGTCCTCAAAGCCAGCCTGTCCCACTTCCCCCGCCGGTTGCTACAGCAACTGAGCTCTGAGTAATCAGCTGCACGGTGACCTTTCTTCCCCCGGAGAGAGGGAGGGAGAGAGCGCTCGGGAGAGAGGGCGGAGGGAGGAAGTGAGGGGAAGGGGAGGGGATGGAGGCAGGGGGAGGGGAGGGGAGGCAGAGGGAAAGAGGGAGGGGACGACGGAAGGGAAAAGCGGGGAGGGGGGGAGGACCGAGCGAGGGGAGAGGAGGGGAGGCGGAGGGAGGAAAGGGGAGGCGGAGGGAGGGAAGGGGAGGGGAGGTGGAGGAAGGTGGAGGGGAGAGGAGAGGAGAGAGGGTGGAGGGAGGTGGAGGAGCAGGAAGGGAGAGAGGAAGGTGGTTGCTGGTCAGAGCTGGTGAAAACACTGCAGCTGGGGTCTGGGGGCTTTGCGGGAAGGAGCTGGCAGTCCGAGGCAGCAGAGAGGAGGGGGCAGCGGGCAGTGCTGTGACGGAGGGGAGGGAGACGCTGAGGCAATGAGGGCTAGGAAAGCAGAGGGTACTGACGGGGCTATTCCTGTCCAGACATCCCTCCCCCCATTCCAGCCCCCCAAGCCTCCAGTGCCACCCCTCCTAAATCCTTGAGTGATGCCAGGTGAGGGGATTCTGAGAGAAGGACTCTCCCCTAGTCGGCTTAACTCCCCATTTCCCAGATCGGAAAACTGAGGTGGGGAATCTTGTTCACAATTTCAAAACCCGGGAGCCTGCTCCACTCGTGCTTCCCTGCCTGCACCCCAACAGCTCTTGAGTGGAAAGCAAAACCCAAGGCAGGGTGGGATGAGTTGCAGAGTTGCAGCCCACTCCTAACCCCCCCACCGCCCCCACTGCTTTGCTCTTTGGCCTAAGTTTCTGTGACTGTAAAGTAAGAAGTGGGTCTGTTGAGTCCCCTGTCCCCCAGGTATTGATTTGATATTCTCTATAGAAGAACCAAGGTGGTGAGGAGTTGAGAGCCAGGTAGCTGGGGGAGTGAAGGAGCTCTGGAAAGGTGGGAGGCAGGCAGATGGGAGAAGGGGCCACAGAGAGCCTGGGGCTGCCCAGGAAGTAGGGACACCTCCCACAGCTCTTGCAGGCACAGAAACATTCTTGTTGTCTGGGGTCCTGTCTACCCACCCAGCTCCTTCTCTGCAGCCCAGTCATCCTGGGTCCCCTCCAGCCCCAGCTCTCAGCTTGATCTAGATGCCAACGTCAGGCCCATCTCTGTCCTCACCCTGGGGACCTCACCAGCCTCCTGTTTATGAGGCAAGCCAACCCCTGAGTCACAGCCTTGCCTACAGGGTGGGGGAGGGACAACAGATGGCAGAGGTGCCATTTTAACCAGAGTCTGCAGCAATTGGAGAAAGGGAGGAGGGAAGCAAAGACTGAGGGGCTGGACCCTTGTGTTGTTGTCGCCTGGATCCCTTGATCCTCACCTCTCTCCACGTGAGGCCCCTCTCTTGAGCTCCAGTCTATAGGGGCACCTGACCCCTCAACCCTGTCAGATGGGCTACCAAACCCCCATGGACTGTGTGGATACATGCTGGGATGGTGGGGGCAATCTCCTCAGGCTCTGTGTGGAAGACAGCACAGTGACCTCCCAGTGAGCAGCAGCAGCATTTTCTGGTGATGAGGCAGTGACAGGCATTGCCAGAGAGCTGCAGCAAGAGGGACTGTGGGCAGACTGGGGCCCTTAGAGCCCAAGCTTCAGTCTGAAGCTTCAGCTCTGGCACTTAGCACAGGTTGGAGCAAAGCTTAGGGCTCAGGTTAGATGCAGAGTTTAGGGAATGGACAAGGACTAGCTGAGACATTCTGCATTTTTATCCTAGCAGGGCACTGAAGTCAACCCGAGAACCTTCCTGAATTTCAGTGTGAGCATCTCTGTTAAGGGTTCTGACCCTACCCACCTCTCTCAGACTGCTAGATGGTGGTACAAGCCCATTGTAAAGCATACAGGTAACTCTGAGTCCCATTTTTTACGGGAGATGAAACCAAGACTCAGAGAGGTAATGTCACTTGCCTGACTGGTGGTAGGAGGTGCTGGCCCCTAAATTGTCGAGGACACTACACATGTGAAGCCCTTGAGTGGGAGAGTGACCAGACAGAGTTGGTGGAGCATGGCTGCTCTAGTGAGCAAGCTGGTTTCATGGGATTTTTGACTTCCTGGAACCTTCCACATTCTAGAAACATGAGTGCAACCAAGGCCTTCGAAGCACATACACAAAAAAAACCCCTAAAAACATTGTCACTAGGATTTTCTTTGCAGCACACAGCACATTCATTCTGTGTGTCTCAAGTGGGTGGTAGTTTCTTTCATGGGATTCTTGGTAAAGGCAGATATGCCTGCATGAGCCCAGGTTGGGACCTCAGGTGGGCTAAGTAACCCACATGCATTCTGTCATAGAGCCTCCTAGTCTCCTAGGAAAACCAACCACCAAACCCACTGTTGAGTTGATTTTGACTCATAGTGACTCTACAGCAACCCTATAGACAAGACAATAACTGCCCCATAGAGTTTCCAAGGAGCACCTGGCAGATTTGAACTGCCCACCTTTCAGTTAGCAGCTATAACACTTACCCACTATGCCACCAGGGTTTCCACCTAGGAGATGGGTATTGCTATTACCCTTATTTTTGGGTGGGTAAAATGAGATTCAGAGAGGTGGGGTGACTTGGCTCAGGTCACACATCACTAAGTACCAGAGCTGTCATAAGGATACACTTATCTTTGTCGTCAGAGATGGCCTGTAAGCCAGTACCACAGCTGTGTGTCACCAGAATTAGAGGCACAGACGTTTCTCATGTTGGACTTTACTGTGGATGGAAAAGGCTTGCAGAATGTGCACAGAAGGTCTCTGTGGGTACGTGGAATCGGGAGCTCAGCACATGGACAAATATGTGGGCCAGGAGGGCTTGGTCAGTACAGTGGGAGAGTTCATGGTGCCGGAGGGACATTCACAGGCCAGGGATCTTTTATAGAGCTCCTAGTGTAGTGGGGAGCAGGGTCTATTGCTCTTTAGACAGATAAGCTGAGGCCGAAGATGGCCTGAGTTGCATAGAATATTACGGGTAGAATCAGGGTAAAAATAGGTTTTCTGAACTTTTACCAGTGTACTTTGCTGTAGGGCCATGATACCTCCACCCACCTGCTCATTCATTGGCCCATTCACTGATCCATACTCCCAGCCTGCCAGCTATCCACTCATCAACCTAGCACAACTCATCCACTCACCTATCTACCCATCCATCCGTTGATTCACCTACCCACTTAATCCAGAGCCCATTTCCTCCACCATCTTCACCTCTATCCCTCCATTCACTTATCTGTCCTTCACCCACTGTCATGTATCCCCCCAAAATATGGGTAGCCGTGTTGCTGGGCCATGATTCCCCATATTTTATGATTGTCCTCCAGTTTGTGGTTTTTGTATGCTGTATGTTAAAGGATTAAGGTGGGACTGTAAATCCATTCATAGGATCACCACCCTGCTCAGCTGTAAAGGGAGTTTCCCTGGAGTCTGCCTGGCACCACCCTTAATCCTTTCATCCTGCAAGAGATAAAAGAAAACAGAAGCAAGCAGAGAATTGGGAACCTCACACCATCAAGAAAGCAGCACCGGAAGAAGAGCGCTTCCTTCAGACCTGAGGCTCCTGTGCCACGATGCTCCCTGGCAAAGACCGATGCAATACTAGACTTCTCCTCCGGAGCCGACAGGGGGAAAGCCTCCTCCTGGAGTGGGCATCTTGAATTTGGACTTGTAGCGTAACGGACTGTGTCAGAATAAACCTTCCTTTGTTAAAGCCATCCACTCGTGGTATTTCTGTTAGAGCAGCACTAGCTAACTAAGACACCCACCCACCCATCCACTCATCCACCCATTCAACAACCCACTTATCCAGGAACCTCTTTGCCTTTCCACCTTCCTTTCTTCCTGTCTGTCAACCCATCCATCCATCCGTCTGTGTGTCCGTCATCCTTCATTCATCCATTGTTCCGTCTGTCCATCCAGCAACCCACTTAT
Organism: Heterohyrax brucei; assembly: GCA_028571685.1. Lineage (NCBI taxonomy): Eukaryota > Metazoa > Chordata > Mammalia > Hyracoidea > Procaviidae > Heterohyrax > Heterohyrax brucei. The sequence continues at coordinate 81,304,234 of CM053150.1, read as the reverse complement.
ACATGAATCTTTTTCCCTTTCCATCTTCCCATCTGTTGACTCATCTATCCCACTCACCGTCTATCCCACCATCCTTCCATCCGTCCATCCATCCACTCATCTACTATTTCAACTACCCAACCACTACCCACTCACCATCCATTCATTTTATTTTTGTTCAACAGCCATTCTGAGCTTTGTCCTTATCTCTTCTGCTTCTGAAACATATGCTCCTGTCAACGGCGGACTGATTCTCTTTTCTCTGTGGAAGTGGTCTCTCACCTGCAGTTTAATGGATGGGTTCTGACTGGCCTCCATCAAGGCTGCACCTCCAGGGGAAGAAGTTCAGGCTACTGCTTCCCTGCATGCCCATTTGGGCGCCGCTTCTTTCTTTTTTTAAGTCACTTCACCTCCTCACCTGACTACTTCAGTCTTAAGAAGGAAGTCTCAAAAACATGGAAATAGAGTGAACTACGGGCCCATTCAAGGAGACTCAGCACTGTACAAAGACACCCAAGGTTGTCTGGACGTGGACCAAGACCCATGAGTCCATGAACCAAGTGAGATCAAGGCCATCACTGGACAGGAAACAGGGTGGCCTTTGCTCCTGCCTCCAATCTTTTATGTGACATTGGGCAACTGAGGAATGAAAATAATCATACCTGTCCCGAGGGCTGGCAGAGGGACGTGAAGACTTCAGTAAAGGTAACCTTGCCAACAAGGTGGGGAGTTTTCTGGCGCTCAGCCCTAAGACCAGAACTCTGCAGAAAGTCTCCCTGATTCTGCTCAGACCAGCAATTAACTGATTGATTGATTCTGTACCAGTTGTGTGTCAGGGCCTGTATAAGATGCCAGGGATATAGAAATCAACAAAAGTGCTTCCTGCCCTCGAGGAACTTTCTGGTCTTGGCACAGAGCAGAAATCACAGACACAAGGTATGAGTGTTGGCTCAGGTCAAGAGAACCCAGTCCCCAGACACCTGAGAAGGACTGTGGCTGTGCCTGGTCTGGACAGGCACTGAGGGATCCTGGAGAAGGCGCCTACACAGGATCTGAAGGAGGAGGAGGATGTGGGGAAAAGCAGCTGGAGCAAACGGGGAATAGAACATGCCAAACCATAGAGGAAGGGGAGGGGACAGAGAAGGGGAATACAGAGTAGTTGGCCTTCCTTGAGCACCTACTGCGGTGGTGTTCCCATCTCATTATCTCACTGGTACCTGCAAACAACTCTGTGCATCTGGCATTCTTAGCCTTGTACACATTTCACTGATGAGGAAGCTCAGAGAAGGCCAGCAACTTCCCCAAGGTCACACAGCTCCCCTGTGCTGGGTCTGAGACACCAAGCAGGACTATCAGTCTGACTCCAAAGTCTAGAGCCTTTGCACATCTCTGCTCACCATGAGCATCCACCTCAAGGTGGTGGGCAGGGGAGGAAGCCCTGTCAGTATCACCTCCTTCAGGCAGCACTGGACAGTCATGTAATCATTCCGTTAACAAATACTGTTGACTGCTTCTCTGGACCAGGTCCTGTGATAGACCTGGGAATATAGCAGTGACAAGCTCCACTGCCAGAGGATGATGCAGGGACCGGCCTTGTCTTTGGCAAAGCCCAGGCTGATCCAACCTTAAGAAAAAACCCAGCGCTGTCCATGCCCGGAGAGTGGGGGCCACAGGCTCCCAGAGCCCCGGCTGGGGAGGCAGGAGGCAGAGCTGTCAGCTGGGCGCAGCCTCCTCTCATCAGCATGGGGCCCCAGCATCCCTGCTTAAAGATCGCCTCAGGCGTTCTCTTAAAGATGCTAACGTTGCAGCTGACATTTGGGAGATTCTGGCAGCTGATCAAACCTGAGCTGAAAATCGGAGCTGCCTGGTGGGGGTGAGCACCAGGCAGTGGGAACCCGGGTGGCTGGGGCTGAGGGTGACAGGGCTTGAACCGTCTGTGATACTCAAGGCTGTGTTTCCCAGCCAGCTCAGCCCAACCGACCTAGGGATCGTTGGAAAGGACACAGGGGACGAGGAGGAGGCCAAGGAAGGAGCTGAGAAGAATGGATCTGGAGAGGAGCCTTCAAGCCTTTGATTCATCCCCTAACACTAGGTCATTACCAAATATCAGACCAATGGCAAGAAAGCAATCAGGGATGAAGACCTATGGAACAGGGGTAGGAGGGAAGAAAGCTCCTCATGCCAGTTACTTCTCTTGCTGCAGAGCCTGGGGCTGGAGCCCACCCAGCGTAGGAAGAGAGTGCTCTGAGAAGAAACTGATGGTGGGAGAGAAGAGGGAGGAGAGAAGGATCTCCACCCGACTTCTGCCTCGGCATGTTGGCCTTTCACACACTTCATGGTGTTTGAGCCAATCTTATTTCCTTTCTCTTTCTTTGTATCCAAGATTCTTTCTACCATCCATGCTCCTTTACCCACACACCCATCCGTTTGTGCAACCTACTCACCTCCCTTCCACCTGGCCAGTTCACCTGTCTCTCTTCTATCCACCCATCTAGTTATCCAGCCATCCTCTCATCTAGCCATCCATTCACCCATCACCCAGCCAGCCAGCCAGTCATCCCAGTCTCCACCCACTCCCCATGCACCCTTCCAAAGAGCATTTCTTCGGCATGCAGTGGCACATCAACCCAGTTTTAAAGTGTCAGGAGAGGTTTCTAGGAGGAAGAACATCTAAGCTGTGATATGAAGAGTAGGTAGGAGTCGTTTAGGTAAAATACAGAAAGGGAGGTTTTCTCAACAGGATGGAAGGCAAGAGACAAAGCCTTCTTTGGGGACCCTCAAGACACATTCTAGTAGTAGTTTAAGAGGGAGTAGCTTGCCAGAGAGTCAGGGAGATACTAACTCAGGCTGATGTCGGCAGCATGGCCACGTCATGAAGCCTGTGCAACGAGGTTGGCACAGAACCAGGCACCTAGGGACCACGGCAGGGGAAGTGAAAGACATGGAAACAAAAAGTTCCGGTCCTCTGGCTGTTTACCACCAATCCTTCCAAAAGATCCTACCTGGTTCTTGAAATGCCGCTTCCTCTGAATTTCTGATGTGCTTGCGATCACAGCCCCACAGTTCTGCCCCGACAGGGTTTTTGCGTGATGTGTGTGAATGCTAGCTCCTTGGGCTCAGGGCTATACTTTATACTCCTTGGTGTCCTACCCCGTGGTACTTGGCCAAAGCTCGAAAAGTATCTAACAGATGGCTATCTATCCTTTCCCTAAAGCCTTCTTCCCCTCTCCTTGTCAGTCACTCTGTCCTGAAACCCAGGTGTTCACCCTCCTCTCCCTCCTCTTTCCTCCACATCCCCACCATGTCAAGGCCCTCGTCCACACCTGTGGATCCCCCCTCTGACGTACCTTGAGTTTGGTCACTTTTCTCCACCTGCTTCGTCACCAGCCTGAGGGCGGGTGGGCTGCAGCCGCCTTACCTCTCTGGCCTGGTGGACCAGGGACCAACCTCCAGACCCTCCTGTCCCAGGTCTAACTATTTCTGTTTGGTCTTGGTGCCTTGAACCAAAGCTAGCTGCTTGACTTCTTCTTTGCCTACAAAATATTTTTGCTGATCTTATGGCAGTAAAAATTCCCTTCCTATCTTCACATTCAAGGGAAAGAAAGCGCCTGGCCCTGACTCAGAACTGGATTCTAGCTGGAGGCATCCTCTCTGTGGCCAGCTCCAGGGAAAGGGTTTATCTGTTTGTTCCTTGACCTTGAGAGCGAGCCGAGGCAGCCAGAAAGACAGGAGGCAGGAGCTGGGAGGGAGCGGGGAGTCAAGCTGGATCTGTGGCCCTGGGACCCAGCGCTGGGCCCCAAGGGACCAGCCAGGTGACAGGAAACAAGATAAGTGGGAGGAGGCAGGCCACACTCCACTGCAGTGGAGATGGGCCACCGTACATCTCCTATGCTTGTCCTCCATGGATCCTTAGACCTCACTGTCAGCTTCTCTATCTCTGGTCCCCTTGGAAACTGAACAGATCAGGTATTCAGAGAGCTGGAAGGAGATTTAAGCCATCTAGGCAGAAATTGACTTTGCCATCCACAGGGAGGCCAGCTATGGCTGTCACAGGTCCTCTACAAGACGGAGGGACTGGATCAGCCTCAGCAGCCTGTCTTTGCCCAGAGAGAGCTTGCAGACTAAGAAAGGGGGCGTGTACAGTGGCAACAGATGATGCAATAGATAAAGGAACCACCACCACCAGTTGCTGGGGAGTTGATTCTGACCCATAGCCGCTCCATTTGGTTCACAGTAAAACTGCACTGCATAGGGTTTTCAATGGCCGTGACCTTTTGGATGTAGATCACCAAGCCCTTCCTCCAAGGTGTCTCTGGGTGGTTTTGAACCACCAGCCTTTCAGCTAGCAGCTGAGGGGTTTAGCCATTGTTTCACCCAGGGACTCCTAGATAAAGGAAAGGAGCTTTATTAGAAAGACTACAGACAGAAGTCCTTCTTTCTCTTCCTGGTGGATGACTAAAATTTAACCCAAACATTTATTCAGTACCTCTTCTCACGCTGGTGGCATAGTGGTTAAGAGCTGTCTGCTAACCAAAAGGCTGGAGGCTCGAATATCCTGGGCACTCTTTGGAAACCCTTATGGGCAGTTCTGTCCTGTCCTATATGGTTGCTCTGAGTTGGAATCGACTTGATGGCAACAAGCTTTTTTTGTTTTTGTTTTTTCTCTTTGTCAGCATCCCTGCTCTCAATGAGCCAGTCTTCTTCATCTGCACTGGAGGCAAACTCTGAGGACAGCCCATTTATTTTCTCCAAAAGCACCTTTTTCCTATTACAGGTATTGTAAATAAGTATGTAGATAAGCTCAATGAAGAAAGTAAAACACTTTTGACCCCATCATCCCAAGATGACCACTTTGGATATTGTGAGTGGTTGATTCCTCTTGCGGTCATCCATATCTAACAGCTTAGCTTGCCCACCATGGACACACAGGAATGACGTTATGTCTGCTCACTTATCTGAACTGTTTGTTCATTGTTCATTAACTCCAAAAGCATTCGTGAACCCTCAGCACATAGCAATATAGTAGTGTTTTAAATTTTGGGGGAGTCAAAAGAGATGTATACAGAAACCTAAACTTATGCCAGTATCCAAAACCGAAAAACCAAACCCGTCACCGTGGTGATTCCAATTCATAGTGATCCTATTAGACAGAGTAAACCACCCCACAGAGTTTCCAAGGAGCATCTGGTGGATTCCCATTGCCAGCCTTCTGGGAAGCCTCCAAACGCTTAACCACAGTGCCACTAAAAAGCTAATCCACATAGCTCAGTCTCTGCCCCAAGTGATCGACAATGAAGTACAGTCCATCAGTCAAAAGTACTTTCAGTGAATCTTCTGGATTTCCTGGTTTTGTAAGAGGAATAAGGTTATTTTGCAGGAAATAAGCAGTCCCAAAGAACTTCAAAGGGGTCTAATTTACAATCCACAGAAGGAGTTCTTTTTCTGTCATCCCAGGGTTCTCTTAATAATAGCTTTGGGTTATTACACATGCCCAGGTCTCCTGAACAGTCGTGACACCAGTCTACAGGGCTTTTCTGTCCCTCTCTGCATACTCTTTTCTTCCTCAGAATTTTCTTATGTAATACACTCAGTGGCCAAATCCCTCTCTGCCGCTTCTGCAGATACATCTAGAGTTTAAGATCTAGACTCTGGAGCCTGGGTCCATATCCTGGCCTTGCCACCCAGCAGTTATGTGGCCTTTGGCAGTCACTGGACCCAAAACGTGGTCCACGGACTGGTGCTGATCCACATACTGTTTGTTGCCATAATGACATAAATATAGAAACTGAAGACAGGCATTTAGATACTTTCATAGCAATTTGATGTTACCTCCATCCGATTGTGATTGTATATATTATAAAAGTACTGTTTCTACCAGACTTGATGGTACCACAGACTGGAAGTACCCCAGAAGACATGGCCCCCGGACTCTCTGTTAGACGAGAACTGAAACCATTGCTGAAGACAACTCTTCAGACAAAGATTGGACTGGGCTGTAAAATGACACTGGTGAAAGAGTGTGCTTCTTGGCTTCAGTAGATACATGCGGCTAACTGGGCAGCTGCTGTCCAGAGGTGAGATGAGAGGGTGGAGAGGGACAGGAGCTGGTTGAATGGACACGGGAAATGCAGAGTGGTGAGGAGGAGTGTGCTGTCACAGTGTGGGAAGAGCGGCTAGAGTTACATAGCAGTGTGTGTGTGAGTTTATGTGTGACAAGTTGTTTTGGATTGTAAACGTTCAGTTAAAGCACAATGAAACGTTAATAAATGAATAGATAGATAAAAGAACTCTTTCTGACCAATTAGATTTCTGTTTTTTTAAAGTTCCTTCATCACAGATCATTTGAGAAGCTTGGACTTAACTACTCTGTGCCTCAATTTCCTTATCAGTAAAATGGTAATATTGATGCCCCTACTGCAGTTCAAATCCACCAGGTGCTCCTTGAATACTCTGGGGGTCAGTTCTGCCCTGGCCCCTAGGGTCGCCGTGAGTCGGATCCAACTTGACGGCACTTGGCTTGGCTGGCTACTCCGTCAGGTCCCTGGATTAAATCAGCTAATTTTACGAGAGGCTCTAAGAACAATGGCTAGGGTGTTGAAATCTCTCAGGAAATGTCAGCATCATTTACTGTTTTTACACATTCTCCAGATTTTGTATTACAAAACAAACAAACAAACAAAACCCAACAACAGAGAAGGGAAAGCTAGGAGAGGGAAGGGGGCCCAGTACAGCATACCCTGCCCTACTCTCCAGTTTCGAAGGGTTAAAGTCCATCCTTAACATTAGGGGCATCTCTGTAACTGCATCCAGAACCTTTCAAGGTGGTGATTTGAGAATGGAGGAAATGTTATAAAAATACAAAGGTGCCTGAAAATTAGTACAAGTCTTAACAGTTGGCTTTGTATTGTATAGGACAGGGGAGCTTGTCTACCCCACCCTCTCTAGAGCACACTGTTTTTTTCAGAGGGAAAAGCCAAGCACACAGGCAGAACCATGTGATCGTTTTGAAATCTCCCTGGAACTGGCTGGCTTCCACTTCTGTTCCTGATTCATCACTTAAAGCAAGTCCCATGGCCAAGCCTGATACTGGGGAGTAGGAAAATGCACTCCTCCTCCAGAGCAGGGGGAGGGCACCTGGTACTCGGGCAGGCACGGGTAATCCTCTCATAGGGAGGACAGTGAATAATTGGGTACGATGACCAGTCAATTATTACCATGTTGGTCACTGATATTCATTCCTCTCTCTATGCAGATAAGGTGAATTAAAGCCCTCTTTTCCCCTAAAAGACCCCAAAGCCATCAACATCTAGGCACAGGATCCTATAGGACAGAGTAGAACTTCCCATTGGGTTTCTAAGGAGGAGCGACTGGATTCAAACTGCTCTCCTCTTGGTTAGCAGTTGAATTGTTAACCACTGTGTCACCAGGGTTCTGGTGGGTTAAAGATGGATGCAAATGATTTATCATCGATCTCATCCAAAGATGGATTTTTCCTTCTCCCTTTGAATCTGGATTGGCGCTGTGGCAGGCTTTGAGCAATAGAATTTACAAGAAGTGATGCCGTGTGGCTTGGGAGGCTGGGCTTTAAGAGATGTGAGGCATCTACTTTCACCCTTCTGGAAAGGCTTCTTTTTGGAAGCCAGGCACCGTGTGAAAAAAAAAGCACCCTGCTGTGGGGAAGTCCCAGACATCTGGGTGGAAAGATACAGGATCTCCATGTAGAGGAGCGCCCAGGTGTTAGATGTAAGAAGGAAGCCTTCTTGGACCTTCAGTCTGTATGCTAAATACACAGTGGTGGACCAGAAAGAGGATAACCAATGAACGTTCTACTCTGAAAGTAAGGGCACGGCAGTCACTGGTCTAAGGCCATTCGGAATCCTGCTGGGTGAATGCTGTGAGGGCCACCTACTCTTGACGAATGAGAGATTCCTTGATTAGACCCCATCTGCTCTCATGGAATTGCTCCCTAAGTCAGCTTTTTATGGGCTTTGGGCCATCATCTGAGAGATCTTCCTTTTCCATCACCTCCTTAAAAACCACACCAAACCCATTGCCGTCAAGTTGATTCTAACTCACAACAGCCCTACAGGATGGATTAGAACTGTTCTATAGCGTTTCCAAGGAGCACCTCGTACACTGGAACTGCCAACCTTTTGGGTGAGCAGCCTAGCTTTGAACTACTACGTGTATGCCATCATGGTGTCCAGTCATCTCCTTGGACACATCTAATAAGGACGCTAGAGAGGAGCCCTTTTCAGTGCCTGAGTAGTTTTCTGTTTGCTTTCTGCTCCCTGGAGCCCAGAGGTGCTTCCAAGGTCTTGAAACAGTCACCGTCCTTTTTAATCTAGGCTGGCACCTTTTTTTGAGAATGGAACCTTATTCAGCCTGTTTCTGCTCAGCTTCTTGTGTTAAAGGACACCACTAACATTTTTAGACTTGGCGGTAGTGGCACAGTGGGTTAAGTGCTGTGTCTGCTAACCAAAAGGTCGGCAGTTCAAATCTGCCAGGTACTCCTTGGAAACTCTATGGGGCAGTTCTACCCTGACCTCTAGGGTTGCTATGAGTTGGAGCCAGCTTGACGGCAGTGGGTTTGGGTTTGGTAGGTACCTTTAGTTTGTAGACCTCCCTGGAAGATACTGTCTTTATTCTTTCTCCCACATTTTGCCTGACCTGACTGAGAGGCTTTCCTTGCTACTGTAGTCCATCAGGACTCTAGTCTATTAGGAAACCCTCATGCCATGGTGGCTAAGGTCAGCAGTTTGAGTCCACCAGGCACTCCTTGGAAACCATGTGGGGCAGTTCTACTCTGTCTTATAGGATCACTATGAATCAGAATCGACTCAGTGACAATGAGTTTGGGTTGTTTTGGGGTTTTAGTCCATTCAGAGGTTTAAACAGAGTGTGATAGCCACACCCTCTGATGGGATCATTACTCTTTATCCTAGAGCATTTCTTAGTTTTACTCTTTTCTCTCAAGTCTAGAAACTTCCTTATTGACTACTTGTGGATTATCTATTTGGAAGAATCTATGTAGAAAATCTTAAAATTTACAATCCAACTTCTCAAACAATGCATTTCTGGGGACACAGACTGAGTTAAATTTAAACTTCCTATCTGCACTAAGATCAGATCATGTATTCTAAACATAAATATGTCAGAAGTGTTACTAAAATGTCATTTGTAACTTGAATTTTGCACAATCAACTAACTGCCAGAGGGGCAGGAACTGTCTATTTTGCCCACTTATTATGCAAAGAGCAAGATTTTCCAAAAATGGCCTTGGATTCTCACTCTAGGTTGTCTGGATGATGAAAAGTTGAGATCAGGGGAGGGGCTCACATCTTGTTCCAACTCCAGGGAAAGATGTTTGTGCCCATACTCAGCTTTCCCTAAGTGCCCCCCAATCCTTCTCCCAGCTCAGGGCACTATCCCTGAGCTCAGCATTCTTCAGGACAGGTGGCTTTTTTCTCCTGATGGCACCTCAAGGGCCTTCACCCACTGAGTGTCTGGAGTGTTCCTTCTTAGTTTTTTCTTTCACTGACCAGAGAAATAGTCCCACTTTTCAACATTGCAAGTCCATAATTTCTGGATTTTCTCTTTCCCTTTTATCCCTGATTGCAAATAGGCTAATTCTTGTTGGTGAGTGTCTTTTCTAGTGTCCTGTGAAATGTGATTGTTTTAGTCATCTCGTGCTGTTCTAACAGAAATACCACAAGCGGTTGTCTTTACCAAAGAGAAGTTTATTCTCTCACAGTCCAGTGGACTAGAAGTCTGAATTCAGGGCACTGGCTCTAGTGGAAGGCCTTCTCTCTCTGTTGGCTCTGGAGAAAGATCCTTGCCATCCATCAGTCTTCCCCTGGTCTGAGAACATCTCAGTGCAGGACCTCAGGTCCAAAAGACACACTCTGCTCCCGGCCCTGCTTTTGTGGTGGTGTGAGGTCTCCCACTGTCTGCTTGCTTCCTTTTCATTTTACCTCTTGTAAGATAAAAGGCGGTGAAGGCCACATCCGAGGGAAGCTCCCTTTAAATTGAATCAAAGATATGACTTGAGCAAGGATGTTACATCCCACACTAATCCTCTTTAACCATAGATGGAGATTATGATTTATAACACATAAGAAAATCACAGAATGGAAGACAGCCACACAGTACTGAGAATCATGGCCTAACTAAGTTGACATATTTTGGGAGGACACAATTCAATCCACAACAGTGACCAGGAGAGGAACCAAGACATGATAGACATAGGTCTGCTTCCCAAGCTCTTTAGCTAAAACTAGAAGTGCAGTACTCAGTTTTTCAAGCTATTCCAGGAAACATTTTAACAAATGTCTAATGTTTCCCGCTGTATAATATGGGCCATCATCTTTCCTGCCACTAATAAATGTTTTCTCATCACCTTTTTCCTTGTCACCCTCTAACTGGACCCAGAACCAACAGTACAAATTTGCTGTAGTTGTTATTATAGCACTCTACTTCCAGGTACCAATTTCTGTATTGGTTAGATTTTGCTAGGTTTGGTTGCACTAACAACCATGCCCTAAATATTGGTAGATAGCTATAGCCAAGGTTTGTTTTCATTCAGGTTTAACACTGGCTACTGGATGGCTGTCCCTCTTCCCTACCACTCTGCCCTACAAATCATTTTCACTGTGGGATCCAGGCTGAAGGCATGGCCATTATCTGGACCATGTTATTCAGAGAGAAAAGGCCCAAGGGCTGGAGAAACCATAGACTAGCTTTTGAAGCTTTTGCTCAGAGCCCTCCTGGTACAGTGGTTAAAGTGCTCAGTTGCTAACTGGAAAATGGACAGTTCGAACTCATCAGTTGATGCCTGGAAGAGAGATGTGGTAGTCTGCTTCTATAAAGATATAACCATGAAAACCGTAGGAGGACTGTGAGTCAGAATCATTTCTGCGGCAGTAGGTTTCTGGGTTTGCTCCACACTGGCTTACGTCACTTTCCCTCTCATCTCATTTGTCAAAGCAAGTCACATGATCAAGCCTGATGTTAGCAGACGTGGAACTCTGCTCTTCCCATGGTGGGACTGCTACGTGGTCCCATCTACTGTGAGTCAGTGACCACGGGGCTGGAGATGTAACTTCTGTAAACCTGTTTCCATGGAATCAGTTTCAACTCTTAATGGGTAAGGGGCTTCCTTTCTCTGTGGGGATGAGAACTAGATTCCTGGGACTCTGGTTTTCCTAAGGCCACTCAGCCCAGTACTGGACAAAGGTACAAAGCTCCTGTCAGGTCCAACAGAACAAAACATTGCCTGGTCCTCTGTCACCCTCACAATTACTGGCGTGTTTACAGAGACCACTGTTGGGCTGTTGTCCCAATCAACTTCACTGAAGGTCTCCCTCACCCTGCTGGCCCTCTGTTTCACCAAATGTGATATCCTCTTCCAGCTATGGATCCCTCCTGGTGATGTGTTCAAAGCAAGCCAGCTGGACAATGTTCTGTTGTGATCCACAGGGCTTTCAGTATTTAATTTTTTAGTAGATTGCCAGACCTTTCTTCCCAGTCTGTCTTAGCCTGGAAGCTCTGCTGAAACCCATCTGCTATGGGTGACCCTGCTGGTATTTAAAACACCAGCATTACGGCTCCGGCATCACCACAACACATAAGCCACCACAGTAGGAAGAGCAGGGCCCTGACTAGCCTTTCCCCATAACTAGCCTTTCCCCATGGAAGGTCATGGAGCCTCCTTTAGCCTCTGCCCTTTCCTGTGCTCTCACAGTGCAGGGTCGCTCGGATGCCAACACTGTCTGCTGCAGGCCAGCCTGTGTTCTCTGCAGCTCCAAAGTAGAGTTGAAAAGCTGGACACCACATCTGTGCCCACTTACTGAGCACCAGATAGCCCATGCAGATATATATGTATAATGGCATACCAGGCAGCTGTGAAAAAGAAGGAAGTGGAGTTATTTGTACAGACTTGGAAGGAGGACAGACCATTATGTGCAAAAGAAAATAAGGTGTCAAATAGGATATACAATATTGCCCAGTTTATAAAAGAGGCATTCGTGTGTATTTACACTGACAGAAAAATCCAGGAAGACTTCATACTAAACTCTTGACATTGGTTATGTGGGAGGCAGAATTGGGGGGTGTTGAGAGAGGGAGATAACTTCACTGCTTTCTTTATACCTTCTGAAATGACTTAAAAAAATTGTTTCTTCTTCTCCAATGGTGTGTAACTCTCATGATTTAAAAAAATAAAAATAAGCAAATGGTGGTGAGTCTCTGTAAAAGCTACAAGAACTTAACTTTCTGTATCTTCCTTTAGACAAAAGTTGGAGGCTTCCTTGGCTGGGTCAGGGGTTCTTTGCCTCTTTCCTGACATCTTTCTTTCTGTTTCCCTAGCACTTGCTGTATCCTGATGGGAACAAGAGGCCTTGGCATCCACTCTTGCATGGTTCTCTCCTTGAGAAGCCCGGAATCTGTGGAGGGAGACGGGTGGTCAATCGCAGTGATAAACAGCGCATCTGAGGGGTGGCGGGTATATCCTGATGCCTGTTTTTGGCCAAGGGCTGGATCCGACTCAATGGCACTTGCCTGGCTGGCTTTCATATGTATTAACTCACCGAATCCTGCAATAATTGGGTGCATTTTCCCTTTTTACAGATGAAGAACTGAGTCTCAGAGAGGAGCCCCTGAAGCACACATGGCTGCCCCCAGGGTTAGAGCTTCAGACACAGAGCCTCTTCTTGGGCAGAATCCCCCAGCCACTGAACACCAAATCATCCGCAGGAAGCAACAGAGACACCGGGTAAGAAAAGTGGACATGCCCCCTTCCTGTATGCCAAGTAGGTGCACCCATTTATTTGGTCATCGGAGGACTCACTCTTTCACGGTGTCATTAGCTTCATCTGATGAATAAACAAGATGAAGTTAAGAGAGAGCTTAGAAGCCAAGACCGCAGAGTTGGGAAGTGGCACTGGAAACCCTGGTCTGTCTAGTTGCAGAGGCCTGGTCGCTGGGCACAGGGCTGAGCGTCTCTGACAGTGTCTGCCTGCACTCTGTGTCCTTGCTGCCTGCACAGCACTTGGTTCTGCATTATGTGACCTTGGCCACATCCTTCTTGGCTTTCGGGCCCCAGTGTCCCCATTTGCACAGGGAGGGAGTCATCCACTGGGGAATTGAAAAGGAGGGCCTCAGGAGCTGGGGTGAATTTGGAGACCAGGGCTGCTTTCCGGGGCACTGGGGCCCGGTCCTTGTGTGAGCCTGGAGCCAGAGGAAAGCGGGACTGACAGCCCTCAGCACTCCCTAAGCCCCAGCAGCCTGGGAGCCTGCATCCCACGTCTCCTTCTGGGAGTCAGCTTTATTTGAGTCAATCTGGGCCACTGCCCCCCTCCCTGACAGAATCCTGCTGACCCCTTGCCTCTGGCTGGGGCAGCCCTCCCACCCCTGCCCGTACCCCAAGAGCCTTGAATATTTTCCCTCTGGCTTTCCTTCCCTCAACACACGTTCTCAACTCTGCCGTGAGCTGAGCAGAGAGCGAGGGGGAGAGGAGAGCGAGCGAGTGAGCCGGCAGGCGAGAGAGGGACAGAAATGCAAATGTTTTTTATCCGCCTTTCTTTTAAATGCTGAAACCAGCCTTGACAGCCTCTGAAAATAAATGGCACCGACTCGTTGGGATTTCAAATTCCGTGATTAAGGGCTGAAGCAAATACTTTTTCCCTCCCTCCCTGCCTGCCTGCCTCCCTCCCTCGCCCCCCGCCCTCCCTCCGTGGGCTGATAGAGCGGCGCGGGCCGAGGACAGCTTTGTGGGAGTCTGCCAGGAGCTCGAGACGCGCCTCCCGCCGCAGCCGGCAGCTTCGGCTCCGGCTCCCGGGCTGTTTATCAGAAGTGCTCACGCCGGCAGCCGCCAAAGCAGCTTTAAATCCCCTCCCCGAGCCTTGGGCCCCCCTCCTCCCACCTGCACGCCACACACGCTCAGAGTGTGCACCCGCAAGTGCACACATGCAGAGCACACATTCACACATATACACAACACACTCACAGTGCACACACACGTATGTACACACAGTAACATGAATTGATGCATGCGGGTGCACACACATCCACATGCATGCAAACACACGCACACCTAGCTGGAGTGGGCCTCAGCCTATTCTCCAGTGGAGGAAGAAGCAGAGGAAGGCTGCAGAATTGGAGGGATGAGAAGAAGGGGGAAAAGAAGGGGGAAATGGAGAAGAGGCAGGCAGGGGGCAGGCAGGGGAGACAGGCTTCCTTTGGGTTGACAGGGTGCAGGAGCTGGCTTCAGGCAGCTTAGTGTGTGTGTGTGTGTGTGTGTGTGTGTGCATGCGTGTGTGCCTTCTCCCTCCCCCAGCTACTTCAGTCACCTTCTTTCCTGCCAGCCCTGCTGCCTCCCCAGGAGTAAGGGAGTCCTGGCTGCTGAAGGGCCAGGCCAGCTACGGTTGTTCTGAGGGTCTGGGTTCCGGATCCAGGACCCAAGGGGCTTGCACAAAGCAAGCTTCATGGTGGCCGCCAGTTCTGTGCACCCATAGGATGCCAAGCAGAATGGCTCTCCAACACTATGCACCTCACCTGGGCTGGAGCTCTAGCCTTTCTCCTTTTATAAACAATCAGCATTCAGGCTCTGGTGGGCCTGTGAGGTGGGGTAGGGTGGAGAACCCTCTCAGACTTCCCAATTCTGCAAGGGTCACTTCTGCTGAGACACAGCACTCCAAGGGAGCCCCTCCTTCAGTGGCTGCTGGGCTCACTTGTCTGTCTAGACACCGCTGATGGACTGGTGATAACAGGCAAGGCCAGGTGCCAGCCAGAGGTTGCCCCACTGCCAGCCAGTCATGCCTGGCTGGTGGGGAGGTGACAAGTAAAGAAGGTGCAGGTGCAGGGCTTTGAGATGCCCTCTGGCAGTGGTTAGATTAGCAAAGGGGAGAATGGGCACAGGTTTCTGGCCTCCTTTGGAGCGGGCATCTGTCAGGACCTACCATCTCCATAAGTCTATAGGTGGCTATGTTTCCCCGAGACTGGTAATGTAGGGTTCTGGGGCCACTGGAGGAGGAAGAGCCACAGAGTATAAGGTCTCCATGTCAGCTCTGCAGAGGCTGGGCAACTCCCAACCTACCACACTGCCTCCATATATACACTGACACTATGCCTCCCCATAAGGGCCTGCCACCAGGACAGCGCAGGGTCCATAGAGCAGCAGGGGCAGTAATGACAAGGCTCCTGCTTACTAACTTTTCTGGACCATGTAATAGAGGAAAGAACCCTGTGGCCCAGTGACTAAGTGCTCTGTGTTTACCAGAAGGTCAGTGGTTCAAATCAGCAAGCTGCTCCTGGAGAAAGACGTGGCAGTCTGCTTCCGCAAAGACCTTGGAAACTCTATGAGGCAGTTCTAATCCATCCTATGGGGTCACTATGAGTTGGAGCTGACAGCAATAGATTTGATTTTTTTTTAGTTTCCAATAGAAGAAGGCCAGTGGCAAGAGGGTTGGAATGGATTTGGGGGAGACCAAACAGGTGGTTTTCTGGAAAGTCTCAGCTGTGTTCTAATGATGACAATTTTTAGGGTTGGTGGCATCTCCCATCTATCCCATCAGCACCCAGTTATTCCTGCTGGGCTAATTCTATACCCAGCATGTATACACTTCATGTAGTCCCCTCTGTAAAACAAACCCATTTTATAGTTCAGGAGAAGCTGAGGCTGGGAAGTCAAAGTGAATGAACAGACACTTCTTCAAAGAAGGCATCCGGTGGCTAATATACACACGAGGCAATGATCATGACCCTTAGCCATCAGAGAACTGTACATCAAAACTACAGTGAGATACCGTCTCACCCCGACAAGGATGGCAGTAATCAAAAAAGTAGAAAATACAAATGTTGGAGAGGTTGCAGGGAGACTGAAACTCCTATGCAAAATGGTACAACCACTATGGAAAATGATATAGTGCCTCTTTAAAAAGCTGGAAATAAGAATAATACATGAATCAGCAATCCCATCTACCAGAAATATCTGCTAGAGAAATAGGGGCCAGCCCACGAATAGACACGAATAGTGCACACCTACCCCACGAATAGTGCACACCCACCCCACGAATAGTGCACACCCATGTTCACTGTAGCATTATTCACAACAGCAAAAAGATGGAAGCAACCGCTGTGCTGAGCAGCAGACAAATGGCTAAACAAGTTATGGTATACGCACACAATGGAATACTATGTAACAATGAAGATCAATGATAAGTCTGCAAAACATCTCGCAACATGGACGAATCTGAGGGCATTATGCTGAGTGAAATAAGTTAATCACGAAAGGACAAATACAAGATCTGTATTATAAAAACCCAAGAAAAAGATTGCCCACGGAAAAAAAACAATCTTTGATGGTTATGAGGGAGGGGAGGGGAAATTACTAACCCTTGCTGGAGAGTTGATTCTGACTCACAGTGACCCTAAAGGACAGAGTAGAAGTGCCCCAGAGGGTTTCCAAGGAGACCCTGGTGGATTTAAACTGCCGACCTTTTGGTTAGCAGCTGTAACGTTTAACCAGCACGGCACCAGCGTTTTCAACTAGATGGCAGACGAATGTGGAATGTGACGGAGACAAGGACAACACACAATGTGGGGAAGTCAGCACAACTAGACCAAGGTAAAGTCACAGATGCTTCCTAGAGACATCCAAACATCTTGAGGTAATAAGCTGCTGGGTCTCAGGGCTAGAGACCATGGTCTTGGGGACATCTGGTCCGTTGACATAACATAGCTCATAAAGAAAATGTTGTACATTCTTCTTTGTTACATAGTGTCTGGAGTCTTAAAATCATGCCAGTAGCCATCTAAGATATATTTGTTGGTCTCATCCTATCCAGAGCAAAGGAGAAAGAAAAAAATCAAAGACACAAGGAACGTATTAGCCCAAACGACGAATGGACCACATGAACCACAGCCTCTACCAGCCTGAGTTCAGAACCAGACGGCGCCTGGCTACCAGCCCCTACCACTCTGACAGGATCACAGTAGAAGGTCTTGGACTGAGCAGGGAAAAATACAGAACAAAATTCAAATTCACACAAAAAAGACCAGACTTAGCGGTCTGACAGGGACTGGAAGAATCCTTGAGACTATGGCCACTGAACACACTGCTAACTCTGAACTGTAGCCACTCCCCAAATCCATCTTCTAGCCAAAGATTCACTAAATGACACATGAGGAATGTGCTTGTTAGTTCAATCAAGTATACAAGACCAAATGGGCAACACCTGCCCCAAAGCAGAAAGGGCCAGGAAAATCAGACAAACGGACACATGGTGGAAAGGGAAATGGGGACAGTGCTGACAAAATGCAGGGATTGCAACCAGTGTCACAAAACAATTTGTGTGTAAAGTTTTGAATGAGAAATTCATTTGTGCTGCAGACTTTTACCTAAGGCACAATGTAACTAAAAGAAAAATGATGAAAAAAAAATCACCTATATGAAACCAAATGGTGAACTGTTACTTGAATACAAAGATGAGAACGCAAGGGGGCAGGGAAGCTAGATTAGTGGGAACAGAACCACCAGAATGGAAATAATGAGAAGGTTCATGCATTGTTAAGAATGTAAACAATGTTCCCGAACAATTAGTACAGTAACTGTTGAATAGGGATCTAAACTACTGGGTAAACCTTCACTGAAAACATAATAATAAAGTATTACTTGGGAAAAAAAAGGCAAGTGACTTGCTCAACATTCTCCAGTGGGAAAGGGACAGAGTCAAGATTCACCCCAAGCTGTAGCAGAAACCCCGTAGGCTCCTTCAGCGCAAAGTGATTAGGCTGGCACCTGAGACGGCCAGGAGTCAACCCTTTGAACTCCATTCTATGTCGCTCAACCTGAGAGCAGCGCTCACTGTGCCTCAGTTCAGATCCTGGTCAGTAAGGCTGCAAAACAAAGCACCACCACGTGCGAAGCACTGCCCTTCCTTCACCGTTAGCAGTTCCACAGGCTCTGCGGGGTAGGTGGCCTCATCTAGCCCCTCCATCCAGAGATGGGGACACTGGACCAACATTCCCAAAGCCACAGAGCAGGGTGGTGCTAGCTCTGTATTTTCTCCTGCCCCGGGGCCTCTCCATCACACCTTCTAGGTGCAGACACTGAAACTCCGGTGGAGAGAAGCCAGATTTAACAAATGAAAATACACGACACCAGTTAAACTTGTATTTCAAATAAACAACTTTTTAGTATAAGTA
Source organism: Heterohyrax brucei (assembly GCA_028571685.1). NCBI lineage: Eukaryota > Metazoa > Chordata > Mammalia > Hyracoidea > Procaviidae > Heterohyrax > Heterohyrax brucei. The sequence continues at coordinate 81,286,051 of CM053150.1, read as the reverse complement.
TGTCTCATGCATATATTTACACTAAAAATGTATTCAGTGCTTGTCTGGAATCCAGATTTATCTGGGCATCCTACATTTTATCTGGCATCAGTATCTGGGGGTCTTTGTTTGAAGGTAGGCTTTGAAACTGAGCTCTTCCATCCTGAAACCCAGCCAGATGTGTGAGCAGTGCTGGTATCCCTGACACAAGGTCCGGAACTGCAGGCTGAACACTGCTCTCCTGACTCCTGCTGCAGGAACTGAGTACCAGGGTTCATGATCAGTCATGAGAACTCAGGCTAAGATGAAACGAATTAGCTCAGGATAAACAGCTGGGAGATACTGGGGTGGACAGTGAAGGTTGCTGCCATTAGGACACAGCTGAAATTTTTCCAGACAACCATCTGTGCAGTCTCCCCAACATTCATTCCAATCCCCTCTCTCTACTCTTCTTCCATTATAGAATCAGAAAATTTAAATACTCATCTTCCCAGCTTCCGTTGCAGGAGCAGGCACATGACCCATTTCTGTCTAGTGAGATGAAGGCAGAAGATCATAGGGAAAGTTTCTTTTCTGGAGTTAAAAGGCAAAGATTTCATGGGAAATGTATTTGATCTTGTCCTTCTTCTTTATTCCTGGATTGTGGACACGATGTCCGGAGGTACAGCAGCCATTTTATGACAGTGAAGACAAAAGCCAGACAACAAGACTCACGGAACAGAAAGCCAGAGGCTCTTGGCACCTTGAAAACTTTCTTATGTGACATCTACAGTTTAGAACACCTCTGTCTCTTAACATCATGCACATAAGCAAAAGACACTTCTTTATGCTTAAACTACACCTGGTATTTTCTGTTGTTTGCAGCCCAGTGCAGTTCTAACAGATTCACCATCATTCTTGGGGCCTGGATAGGATCCTGGACTGTATCAACATGGATGAAAAATTCAGTGGTTTCAACGAAGTGCTTCCCAAGCTCTGCCCAGTACAGTGGCCCTGGGCTGATGTTCCCAAGCACCTGGTGCCTGGCTGTGGCAAACTATTCCTAGGTCTACAGCTTAAGTGACTCTGTGAGAAAGCAGCTGGTCTTTTGGGGGAAGGAGTTTCCTTTATTCTAAGACTATGTCCTGCCTGTTTCTTTGATGTTAAATGATAATTTACTTCATGAAATGAAGTGAGAGTGGATGGTAAGGTTTGTAATGTTTTTGCTTTGTTTTCATTAACATCCTTCCCTAGCAAAGGAAAAAAACTGACGTTCCCACACCAGTTTCCAAATTTTCTGTATTGGGTTTGTGTCTCAGAATTTCTCAGCTCACTTGGGGCCCAGCTCAGAGAAGAGAGATGGCAGATAGGGGCAGTGGCCCCTGGAAAGGGCAGGCAGCAGGGGGTGGATGGCTGGCGTAAGCATTGTTCCAGTCCCTGCACTTTGGATCCCCAGGACCTGGCACTAGAAGACTGTTCCCAGCCTGCTCTGTGCCTCCCAATGCCCCAACCCCATTCCACTGAGGTGTCCCCAGAGGAGAGGGAACAGCCCGTTATGGCTTCCATGAAGGTACAGCTCCTGAGCACATGCTGTTCTGGAGGCCAACAAGGTGTGTTCTGGGCTGTGGGCAGTGGACTGTGTGTGGACACCTGTTCCAGAGCCCTGAGGTTTGGCAGATTTCTTCCAGAACTGCCACACACAACAGCAGGACATTTGGCCCAGTGAACCCTGAGATGCCCAGGGATAGTAGGAACTTAAGGGAAACTCCAGCCTCTTCACCTGTCACCTGGGGTCCTGCAAAAGGCTCTGGAGACCCTGCTGACCCACCAACCCACCAACAGGAAGAGAAAGGAGCCTGGAGAGAGAAACCAAAGGCAAAACCAGCACGCTGGGAAACTGTTCAGCCAGGGAGATAAAAGGCGTACACTGTGCTACACTCATAGCATTTTAAACCTTGCAGCTCCCAGCAACTCGGCTCTAATGAGAAGCAGGAGAACGGCGGTAGGCAGAGAAGGCTGTTGCCAGGAGGGGGAGAGGACGGAAAGGCAGAGAGCTTAGCCAGGTCTCCATGCCCTGCCACTGTGCCCCACACAGACCTCCTGGGGTGGAGGGCTTTCCAACCAAGGGAAGCAGCAAGAAGTCCTGGTTTGCATTTTGGGCTAACTTGAAAAGCACATGCTGGAAGACAATGTAAAGATCAGAGCCAGGCTCAGGAAATAAACAGGTAGGGCTGTGGATTGTGCCTGCACTACCAGGTATTGCGCCAAAAAAGCGCTGTGGTATACCTTGCCCCAGTGCCCAGACAGTCAAGGTACACAGCTGAGAAACAGCAGAGGGGCTCCTTGGTCCTCTTCTTAGAGGTGAGGGCCCGGCTTCACTGACTGCAGAGACATCCAGAGCTTGACGTCACAACCACCTCATTAATGAACACCCAGGGCCTGAATAGGCTCTGGCCTGCCGGTTTGAGAAATAACCTGACTGTTTCCAGAAATTTCCCAGGTTACACTTCTGAGCAAACTCCTGGGAGATGCCTCCAGATCCTTTAATGTTCAGGGAAGTACAGGCTCCATCTTTATTAGGAAGGATTTTATTTTAAAGAAGTTGAGGCCACTTGGCAATCAGAGCCCTTGCAACTGGAGCAGGGAGAAGTCATCAGAAGGAAGATTAATCAAGGCTTCCTAAGGACATGCAAATCAGGAGAAAGCTCAAGTGATTAGGGTGTGATGGGGCCTGGAGTCCAGCTTCTAGACCTGACCTGAGAAGAGAGAATTAAAGAACCAATTGAGGTTACTCAGGCCCAGCTGGCAGCTGGGGACAGCGGCCTGCCCCTGTGGTGGTGCATCCCCTACAGATGCTGCTGTGGCAGGACCTCTGGAGTGCTTCCTACCTGCCCTCTTTGTGACAACAGAAGGGCTCTGTGGGAGAGATGGTCCAATGGGCACTGCTCAGAAGAAACGTGGTATTGGCCACCTGGCAGCATCTACAACAAGATAGATGTGCCCATCCCACACGGGGCCCAGCAATTCCACATCTATGGCTGACCTCAGGACATCTGCTGGTGTATGCACAAGAATGCCACCTTGGGGATCTGCACATGAGAAACTGCAAGCAAGTTCAGCAGCAGGCGGCTGTGTGAGCTGGTTATGGGATGTGTGTTTATCATGGGTAGACCACTGAGTCCCCGAAAATCGATGACTTAGATGTATAAAGACTGCCACAGCATATTGTTCAGGGAAGGAAAAAGTAAATAAGTAAAAAGTAGGTTTCTAACATTGTGGGTGCCCTAAGGCCATCTTTGGGAAAACAAAAAAATATATACCTAGAAAATTCGGGAGGGTTGGTCACAGGAATATTAACTGTGATTACTTTGGAGGGGGTTGGTTTTTTGATCATGGTTAACTTCCCTCTCTTGTATCATTTTGTTGGCGGGGGGGCAATGAGCATATGTTATGTTTAAAGTCAATAAAGATATTTTCTGTTCCATTTTTGAGAAAACTATTGTGTTGGATGACCTCACACCTCCTCCCAGCCCCTTTAATATGAAATAAAATACCCCAGTGAACCATGAGGATGATACCACCTAGCTGGTTGTTTGCCGGGCCTGGGCCAGTGAGCCTCCCTTCTAGCACAGAACAGCCATCCACCATCCGAGGAGAAGGCAGGCCAGGGAATGGGGTCTCTATCAGAGTCTCAAACTGCCTCAGGCTTCTTTGATTGACATGGGAAAAAGCCAGGGAGGCTGGGATGCTCAGTGATCCTCCCTGGCAGCATGTGCAGGTTCAAATTCCTTCTCCCAAATCCTAGGGACTAGGTTATCCTCCAAATTCAGATTTGTTCTTTTCAAGGGAAGAAATATAGTACAGCACATACTAGGTAGTCCACCAGCAGGGGCTGGGCAGCCCCCCATAACCAAACATCCTAGTACTTCTGCAGCAAAACGCACACTCACATCAAGGGGGATAAATACAACTCTAAATAGCCTCACGTCACCTGAGATCAGGTTTTGCCTCCAAATGGATTTATCACAATCCTAGGAAAGCCCTTTAGGTTTTCAGAACTTCTATTAATTTCACAATTCTCGTTAAAGGATTGTTGCATTTGTTTAGCTGTCTTCCTGCAGGGTACCCTAGCACCAAGGCCAGATTCACAGGCATGGGATCTCACTTAAAAGGACTCTGTGCTTGGTTTAATGCTCTGTTGCTGACAGCTTGAAATTCTTGGCAATTTTTGAAGAAGGGGTTTGCTTTTTGCTTTTGTACTAGAGCCCACAAATCATGTAGCTGGGCCTGCGAGCGACTGGACAGGGCCTGGCACAAGGCAGTTGCTCTAAGTGCTGATTGAATAAATGAATGAATGGATGAATGACTGAAATGTCATCCCTGCCCTGCCCTGTTTTGCCCTTCCCTGACTTTCTAGCTTCATAGGGGCTGCAGAACCAGCACTCACTAGAGTCCTGAGTGGCCAGGCCAGCAGGGTTTCTACCACCTACTTGCCTGGGGAGCTTGATGTCCATGCAGATTCCTGGGGCACCCAGGCCCAGACTCAGTCTTGGTTGGGAGTAGGGATTTCAGTTTCTAACTTGCACCTAGAATGACTCAGACACATGACACTGAGGACCTGCCATGTGGCGGTTTTGAGAGCAGCCTTACTGGCTCTCCTCCCTTTTCTAGCTGTGCCAGCTTAGTCGGGTTGCCAAACTTGTCTGAACATCTCCAAATGGCCAAGAGGTCAATCTCCATCCTTCAGCCCTAACAGGACAATTATCTGGCTTCCAGCAAGGCTGAGGTAGTCTGGGAACCACGTCCCTTCCTGTCAGTCATAGGGAGATCCCTGCAACCTCTGCTCCCCAGTCTTCCTTGTTTCCTGTACATCCCAGGCACAGAGCGAACACACAGAGGGCTCAGGAACTACTTCCTCTGCTTTCAGCGGGCAAAGGAGGGTGATTCTCCCACTTCATCCAGTCTGAGGCTGAATACATACAGGCAGGAACATAGTAGGTGGTACATAAACACAGCCATCCCTATTACTCTTACCCATCACACCCTTCTCCTGGAGCTGTTGCCACAGCTGCTGCTCTGCCACCAGGTCCCTGGAGATGGGCTCTGAGCCCTGGGCCTTCAGCAGGCCCCTCCCGAGGAGTGGACGGAGGCCAGCGGGGTGGAGGAGGCGGCAGCAGGAGGGGAATAAGGCAGAGGCCTGGCAGATGGAGTCCAAGCACGTCCTAATACCAATTAAGGCAGCTCTGGTGCACGAAGGGGGGGTGGGGGCGGGGGTTGCTGGAGGATGGCATTTATCAGCCCGCAGGGGAGGGGCTCCTCAAGCTGTCCTCTGGCTGACGGATTAGACAGCGGACAATTAGCTTTCAGGAGGGGTGTGCACTCTCTCTCTCTCTCACACACACAGACACATACACCCCCTTCTCTATTTGTCTGCAAGGCTCAGCAATGGAGCCCAGCTGGGTCCCTGCCTAGCCCCCAGTAGTGGGGACAGAATATGACTCAAAGAGATTCCCCTCACCTCGACCCTACACCCACAAAGATCACAGCTCAAGACTTCACAGGGTCTGCTCAAACATCGTTTACAAGCAGACCAGGAGTGGAGGCATTCTAGAGAGACCAAAATGTAAGCAACGACAAGGATGGTGACTTTAAAAGCTGAAACAGCATAAAGGCAGATGTGAGCTGCCCAGACACTCCATCCTTCCTGAGAAATGGCCTTTCTCCCTCACTAACTGGAATCTTTGATCCACTGGAAGAAATATGTGAGGCAAGGACACAGACTTTAAAGGATTTCTGAAATCTGAAGTGGAAGTCTTCAAGATTTTAGAATGTTCGGTGCTGCAGAAATTCTAGGACGAGTCAGAAATGCTGGAAGAAAAGAAGGACCTGAGCTGTTTTGGGGAAAGGCAGACTCAGGTAGGAATCTCTGTCTCTGACCCATTCTCAAGGTGTTCCCAACTTCTTCCTTGAGTCTTGGGACTTCTTCGGCCATTGGCAGCAGGACCTCTCCACAAAGATCCTCTCAGGCACCATCACTCACCAGGTTCAGAGCTCAGCTCAGCAGCTCCTGTTGGGCTCTCCAGGCCGGCAAATGGCACCATTGTCATCCTGAGGTCTGGTCCGGAAAGCTGGGTTTGGGCTCCATCTCTCTATCTCCTTCACAATCCATAGCCTTAGTCATCAAATCTTGCTGTTTCAGGTCCTTAAAAACTTCCAGATTACCCTTTCCTCTCTGTCCTTTCTGGCTATCATCCCAACCCAAGCCACCATCATCCCCTGTCTGGATGCTCTGCTCCCCCGTCTCTACCTTGACAACTGCCTAGTCAAAATGGCCTGCTTACCTGTCCACTTCTCCCACCTCACTGTAGGTTTCTTGGGCTGTCTCCTTCATATTTCTAGCACACAGTAAGTGCTTGATAAACATTTGTCTAACAAACGAATGGGCCCCATGGTGTGATGGATCATTGTTCAGCACCTTTCTTACCATGGTCACGCAACTTTCACACTTGACTGGGTGGGACTATGCAAATGAGGTGCTTTTGGTCTATGGAGTGGATTAGACAGTTTGCTAATTATGTGAATAAGGTGCATGGCACCCTGTCAGGGTGGGACCTTGCAAATAAGGTGTGTGGCACCCTAATGAGTTTTGCCATCCCTTTAGACTTAAATGGAGCCAACCCAGAGGCAGAAAGGGGGACCTCACTACCACCAAGAAGGAAGAGCTAAGTGTGGAATGTGCCTTTTAGAAGTGGGATTCTTATGCTGAGAATCTCATAGGCCTAGGAGACAGACAGAGCTGTAACCCTGGAGACATCAAAAGACAGCAAGAAGCAGCTGCAGGAAATATTGGCAGCAGACAGAAGAACTAGGAGACTGCAGCAGACAAAGAAGTGGGCTTCCTGGCCCGCTGAGTGAAGTGGTTACAGTGGTTGTGTTGATCCACGAGCGAGAGAGCTGAGAGCCTACTGGCGGAGTAGGGTGCCACTGGGCACTTACTGGTGGAGCTAAAGTTTGGTAACACTTGCCTGAGCATGACAGAGGCCAGGCCAAGGGGCCAAGGACCAGAGAGAGGCCTGCCTGCAGCCACGGCTTAGAAGAGGCCCTCTTGACTGAAGAACTGCATCCTGAATTGTAACCTGTTACTTCCTAATAAACTCCACAACTGTAAGAATAGTTTGTGCGCTGTACGTGGCCATCACAATGAGTCACTGAAACCAGCAGAGAAGTAGGGAGTGCTGTTGGAGGGATGAGTGGTATCAGAATTGATTGGAAAAAAAAAAAAGTTGGATAGAAGAGATGTCCAGACTCTGCCTTAAGGGAATCAGCCTTGGGTTGATGCTGAAGGTGATTCTCCCTCATGAAGTTCGAGGAAGTCAGAAGCCTCTGCCACTGCCATTTTTACGGTGCCAAGAACACCATCAGCTCTGTCCCTGGCAGAATCCCTGGCTTCCCTTGGCCTGGTCTCCCCTCTACCCCGAGTTCTGACTGTGGGATACACAGGATAGCAGTCAGACTAGAGTGCACACAACCAGGGACAAGAAAGTGCTCTAGGGATGCCTGAAATTGGGGATTCTGTACTGGAAAGGGAAGGTCCCTGGGTTTGCGCTGCACTGGAAGCTGGTAGATTGAACCGCCCCCAGCAGCACTGTGGAACAAAGGACTAGTGATCTGTTTCCAAGAAAACTTGATGGGGGGTTCTATTGTTTTATTCTCTAACTAAGAAATTGCCGTGAGTTGGAATGGGCTTGACAAGCAACAGGTTTTTGATTCATTTTTGTTTTTGTACTGGGAAGGGGACAAAGGCTTCTGGGATAAATTGGACTGTGATGGGTGGGGTAAAAAGCAGAGGAAATTATGTTTGTTGATAAAAAAAACTGCGCACTGGACACTATGCTGGATGCTGTATACAGTACACAGTCTAATCTTCATTAAATCTTTTCAAATAAAGTTATACCCCTGCACCCATTTTATAGGTGAAGAGTGGCCAAGGAGATGGGAAGCCAGTTGCCCAGGATGACACAGCTGCACATGGCAGATCTAAGATTCAGACTCAAGTGTGGCTGGCTCCAGGGGTCATATCACTGCCACCATCTCCCAAGCTAGCGTAGAGGGAACCCGTGTAAGCAAAGGCATGCAAGCTGGACTTGTCCGCTCCCAATGTCAGCCGGTGAAGAGGGCCAGTCACTCGTCCTCTCTGCACCTCAGCTTTCCTCATCTGTCAAACGGAGGGTAATAATCATTCCTACTTTAAAATAAGTAAATTCAAAGTGCTTAGAACCGTGTCTGGCACAAAGGCGGAATTACGTAAGTGTATTTGAAATAAATGTGGGGTGTGGTGGGTCTAGGTATAGGCAGAGGGGCAGAGTCATTCTGGGGCTGTCTCTGACTTGGGAGGCTTGGTGGGCTCTTGCCTAGTGGCAGTTGTGGGGATGGTGTCACTTCTCCTAGCTGACAGCTGGGCTAGATGTTTGAGAAGTCCTGGTGGAGGGGGGCAGTGAGGCCACCCACATCTGAGGGGCACCCTGCTCTCCCCTGATAACTGGAAACCAGATCTCTAGAAAGGCCTCCTGGCGTCAGCCTCCCTTCCTTCTTCCCCTGAAATAGTCCAAAGGCTCCTGGTCAGAGACCACAGGTAAATGAAAGGACGTCAGGAGGTCCCCTGAGGATGAGTACTGACATCAGGATGAGGGGGTGGGTCCCCATCAGACCAACCATGATCACAGTCTGTCTAAGCATGAAGACAGCACCCCCAAGGCAGAGGACTGGTGAGAGCTCTAGATTAGGTGCCACAAGGCTGGCTATTTTTCAGTTCTTATTCCATCACTCATTCATTTGTTCATTAAATAAACACGGTGGGCCCCAGCCACCACATGCCAGGCTTGTCCTGGCCTCCGAGGTACAACGGTGAGCACACAGACACAGCGCCTACCCTTAGGCAACTTACAATCCAAGGAGGGAGGCAGATAGTGAAGAGAGAGACATTATAGTTGCCACATAGACAATCAAGAAGTACCAGTGCTTCCTGAGAGCAGAATGGGGCCCTAAGCTAGACCATGATAGGGGGACAGCTGTCCCTAAAGTGACTGTTTCAGCCAGCCCTGAAGCAGGAGTAGGGGTGAGCTGCAAGACTTAAGCAAAAACACCATACTTCCCTTAGGCTGTTTCCACATCTGTAAAATGAGCTAACTCACCAGAGCTGGTGTACTAGCTGTGTTAGGGAAACCAAGGATTCTTCGTGATTCTATCAGAGCAAATAAAAGGAACTCAGTCCTTTAAAAAATTTAAGAAATCAGTCCACAAGTACTAACTTATTATGTTAATTTGTCAAGTAGGGGGATGGAAGAGCCTTGCTGAGGCCCGGAGGGACAGTCATAACCCTCCAAATCAGTGGTGTATACTCATGACCCCCAAAGGCCAAGGTCAAAGGCAGAACTGGGAGCCATCAGACCCCAGAGAAGCCTCTGGCTGAGCTACGTGGACCCCTGTGAGCCCCCTGGCCCACAGCACTCTTTTTCTGCTTCTCCCTGACTTTGCTCACAGGCAGTCAGTCCGCTCACCTCTGCCAGCCCTGTTACCTCCCTCTCCCTCACTTCTGCCCTTTTTCTCCCTCAAAAGAGAAATTGAAGCCAGGAGGGCCATAGCTCTGCAGTGCCCCCAAATCCCCTGTTGGAACATGGGTGTCATTTTTGCTTGCTCACAGCTCTCTGCTCTCCCCTGCACACATACTCGTCACCACCAACCCCAAATAGAGAGCCGCCACAAAGCCCCTATTAAGAAATTGGTCAATTTCCTGCTAATTAAAATAAATACTATGGCACATTAAAGGCCAATTAATTTTCAGAGCTGTCAAGGAAACACTGCCTGGAGAATGTGGCCCCCCCAAAACCTTCTGGAAAAGGGCAGCCAAGCAGCAGTGGGGCAGGAGGAGCTGGGAGCAGACCACATGCTTCCCATGGAGGTGGGATGCAGGGATGGCCAGCTGTAGACAGGGTTGTGGGCAGGGCTTCCTGTTTCTGAAGTGACTTGGGTCTGAACTGTACCAAGAACTCCCATTTGCTAGTGACTGGTATGTGCCAGGCAGCCTGCCAGCCCTGTATAGTCTACACTGGCAGCATGGGGCTCAGAGCGATTAGGTAATATGCCTAAAGTCACCAAGCCTGTCCTGTGTCTTAGTTAGGGCAATCTCTTGCCTTCAAGGTCCAAGTTTTTCCAGTTCTTCAAGGTCAAAGCCAAAGTCTGTGGTTCTTCTCTCCTGGCAGAGCAGTAAGCCACAGAAAGAACTCTGGATTTACTGCGTGATCTCCAAAAATCCCCTTCCTTTCTTGAGCCTTGGTTTTCTCATCTGCTAAATGGGTGGGGGTAGGACTCAATACTTTCCTGAGCTTTGTTCAACTTGGGCATCTTTCTTTGTTCTACTCGGTCTGGGACAAGTGGATCAGAGGGCAGGTAGCTGTCAGCACAGCAGCCAGCAGCCTGACAGTCACAATAGCCATCCTTTTGCCAGGGCAAGGAGACCTGGCTGCCTCACAGCAGGCAGCAGGAAGAGGTCCAGGGGACACACAGAGCAGTTCAGGGACAGCAGTGGGTGGGGGCCAAGACAGGACTGGTTGCAGAGGCCCCCTTGCTACAGGAACTCTCAGGACAGTAAGAGGAGCATCCCTCATTGCCTGTATACCCCTGCTCCTTGCTCTGTGTCCTCACCCATTCCTAGGAGATAGACTGTTCTGCCCAGACCAGGAGGGCTACAGATAAGCAGAGAAGCAGCTGGGACAAGAGACAGATTGAAGAGCCCCTTTAACTCTCCCCCTTTCTCCCCCTGCAAGCTCTAACTTGGAAGCCCTAGCATTTCAGAGAAGCTTCTCCCTTTGGAATCATCAGAGAAATGCTGAGGCATCCTGTTTCTCCTTGAGCTGGCGTCCTGTTTCTCCTTGAGGAAAAGGAAGGAGACCAAGGCGCAGGAGCAGAGACTGCAAATCTGCTGTTCTTGTCCTGCACAAGCTCAGTTTTGGGGCTTGAACGCACCACTCATTCAACCCACTGTAGCACCTACTGTGTGACAGACCCAGGGCTGGACACTGAGGACAGGAGCATGAATAGGCCACCATGCTCATGCCTGAGGCACCCCAGTGAAGTTCGAGAAATAGAAATGAATTGGCCGCTGTGGTCTGACTATTATCATTCAGCACTGTGTGCACAGAACCCTGGAAGCAGACAGCATGCCAACTCAATGGTCAGGAGGCTGGTCCCAGGGCGCTGACAGCTGGCTGGGGTCTTAAAGCTGTATGTCGGCGGTAGAGCACTCCTGGCAGGGGGCACTGCCTGAGCCAAGGCTCAGATGCCTAGAAGAATGGTGCATCTGGGGACCAGAGAACAGCTTGGTTAGCTGTAGTGGCCTCCAGTGGGTGGGGATGCCGAGACAAGAGGGACAGACCGGGGTTTAGCTGGTCAGGCTCTTTTGCGTCATGCTCTGCCAAACAGAAAAACCAAACTCATTTCCGTCAAGTAGATTCCAACGCATAGTGACCTATAGGACAGAGGAGAACTGCCCCACAGGTTTTCCACAGAGCAGCTGGTAGCTTTGAACTGCCCACCTTTTGGTTAGCAGCTGAGCTGTTAACCACTGCGTCAGCAGGACTCTGTGCTGAGCTAACTTACAGACTAAGTAATAGTAATAATAATAACAGCCACCTGTGGTTGAACATTTACAATGTGCCCAGTCCTGTGCAAAGCCCATCACAGGCAGGAGTTCACTGAGTCTTCCAACTGTCCCTCGAGGCAGGCATTACTGCCATTGCCACGGACAGGTGGAGGAAATCGAGGCCCAGAGAGGTCCAGCAAGTTGCTGGCGGTCACACAGCTGGGCTGCAGGCAGCTCGTCAGGTTCATGGTGGACTTTCTCTGTCTGCCTGAGAGACTTGGTAGGTCCATTTCAGGGCCCATGGGTCACCCTAGACCTCCCAGGGAGCTGTCATTATCTTCATTCTGTTCTTTGCTGAACAGTTCCTGGATTCTAGCCCTTGGGGCTGGGGGCCATTGTTGCCAGGGGGCTACCACAGAGCCCAGACTCCCACTTCTGTCAGGTGTCTCAGCCCCTCCAAGCCTCCCTGGGGCCTCACACTCCCCACTCCTTTTCCTCTGCCTTTCTTTGCTCTGAGAGAGCTTCCCGGGCGTGTACCTGGGGAGGGCTCCGGCTTCCCCCAGTTGCTCTCGCAGCCCATGTCCCACCCCATCTTGCTCACCACGCCCTCTGCATGTCCAGGCTCCCAGCCCCTATTGCCCACTGAACGGCTGACACTCAGGAGAGGGTTGCCCCAGGACAGCGTTCCTCTCTATCCTCATCCTTTCTGCCCCACAGGGCCTCAGTATCACAGGTGTCACAGACAGTGAATTTGGGAAGCCATGCAGCACCTCCTTCTCTAACCACTCCACTGACCTTATGGAGAAGCTGAGGCTCAGACAGGTACAGCAAGCCAGTAGTACAGCGGAGGTCCCAGCTCTCTGGTGTTCTCACCACAGTGCTCCTGCCATAGTTCCAAATCCTGGTCTTCCACTCCACCACGCAGTAACTGAGGTGTTTTTACAAAGGGGTTTCCCATATTTGATCCTCACTGTAGAACAGAGCACAATTCTAAAAATCCAGTCCCAGGTCAGTATCTCTGCCTCACAAATGGGTATAAAATAAGGCAGATAGAAGTTCATTTACTTGCCCAGGCTCCTATAAAAGGTTAGCCTCAGTCACATGGGTCTCCAGCCCAGGGTCATTCCTGTTCTTCAGTGTTAGGGCCAGTAAATGCACTATGTGAAGGTTTATGCTTTGCTACCATGGTCACAGCAGACATTATTAATCGATCACAGCACTCTTTCCCTGCAAGCCCTAACACTGAGTCCTTCCCAACACAGGCTTCTCAACACAGTTCCCTACCAGCTGGGGAAGTGACAGTCAAGGTGCTATCTGTTCACTCTTTCTAGACTGTAGGATCAGCTCTAGGAACTGGAAGGTGGTGCAGATCATAGTAACACAGGTTTGTTAAATTACTGAGCTAACAAACGGTGACAGGTGGGTGAATGAACGACGTCTCCCGAATCTAGTCACTCCAGACCAGGTCACTTTGTAGCCGAAACAACAACAACAACAACAACCTCACCAATAGCTGAGGTTCTGAAGTTCCTCTAAGGCATCTGGTCTGAGCTGATGGGGCCATCTCCCTAGGGTGACACATTGTGTGACAGACCCAGGACCAGTCCTGATCTTGTGCCTCGGAGTCCAGTGCTCTGCCCCTATCCCTGCCTTGGCCAGGCCCTACCTCGGCTTGTTAGTTCACATCTGGGACACTCAGAGTAGACTTGGGCTTGAATCTGGGGACTTGGAGGGTGTTGAGGGCATATCCTAGGGACTAGGGTGGCGATAGATTCTTAGGAGAGCAGTTAATCGGGGAGCTTTTTCACCCCGCGTGGAAAAGGAGAGACCATGGTGAAACCCTTTCTTTGTGTAGGTCAGAAGAGAGCAGCCCAGAGGGGAGGTGGCCGGCCCAAGGTTACTCTGCGCTGGGCTGAGGCAGGTCTGCAGAGTCCAGTCTGATAGTCCCCAAGACACCCTCTCTCCTGACACCCTGCACACGCACAATTAGTTGTTCATTTAATTCTTTTTCGAATGAGGGCCCCTTAGAGGCAAGGACCCCTGGCACAAAACTCAACATAGACGCTTAGTAGACAATGAATGGATGAATGTCTGGATAGATGGAAGGATGGATAGGAAGGAGGAAGGAAGAATGGATGGGTGACTGTCCCCTACATCTGAGGTGTCCAGTGACTCAGCCACTGAGAGCAGCAGGAGGATGGACTCTGAAGCATGAGCCGGCGGCTAAGGCCATGGGCTCCCTTCCCTCCCCGCTGTAGCCTTGTCATGAAGATGCATCTGCTGCACTTGGACCCTTAGCTCCTGCCCTGGGAAGCTGCGGACACCTCCCTTGGCTTTACTGAGGATCTGTCAACCCAGTGTCTTTCAGACCTGGGTTACAGAAGCAGCGTCAGGCAGGGCTAACGACACTGCTTCTGCAGACATCTGTAGGAAGTCTCAGATGGGCTTTGGCGGGGAGGGGCAGGAACTGAACATTCGGAGTGAGGTCTTTAGAGCTGTACAAGACTGCCTGGCTTAATCCCAGTTCCTCTACTAATTGGCTCTGTGGCCTTGGGCAAGTCACTTCCCCTCTCCGGTGCACAGTTGCCTTGCCTGTAAAAAGGGGATAAGAATGTGCTTGTTTGAGGATTTATTGAGTCCATGCATGCACATCATCTAGCAGGGGGGTAAACACTTATATTAAAAAAACAAGACAAACTCAATTGTTGTCAGAGTTAATTCTGACTCATAACGACCCTATGATCAGTGACATACCCTGACGACCTCCTGGAGCCAGACACGGGTGCAGCAGTGACACACATCTGTCACCTGATATTCATGTGGATATTAAGGGGCAGGTGCTGAGACCATCCCTATTTTATGGATAAGGAAACTGAGGATAACAGGGAGATTAAGTGTTTAGCCAAAGCCACACAGCCTGGAGGTGACAGGGCTAGGATTCAAATATAGGCGGTGGACATCACAACAGGGCCACTTCCTGCCCTTGCCCCAAAGAGAACAAAGCCTGGGGTGGGCAGGGCCAGAGGGACTCTCCCTCTAGGTGACAGCACAAGGGAGGAGCAGGAGGGGAGGGGTAGGAGGGGGGTTGCTGGTGGAGCTGGGACAATAAAGGAGATTTACAGCTTCCAGCTCGATTAACTACACCATCTGGATGCCACACATATGCCCCAGTGTATTAGGGACCCCCACCCTTCGTTGTAAATGGCAGGGATGGACGAGGGAGGTGGCAGAACTGTCCTGAGCTGCTGGATTGATTACAGGGACTACAGAGGGCCCACCTGGTCCTCCTTGAGCTCATAACACACCCCTGAGGGAGTCTCCCACTTAGCTGGTCACCCCACCCCAACCCAAGCCAGTCTCAGAAGAAGTCTAGGACAGGTACGAATGCAAAATGAGAGCTGTGGTCTGGGCCACCAAAAATGTAGGAGACACCTTCAGGAAGGTTGCTGGGAATGACAGGAATATAAACCACAACATGATGCTTGTTCCCTGGGAAGCATGACCGAATGATCCAGCATCCGATGGCTTTGAACTCCATGTAACATTCCGTGTGACTGCCAGCAAGTGACCTCACCTCTCTGAGCCTCACCTGTGCAACTGGGATCATTGCGGTGCCTGCCCCCTTAGGATTTTTGTGAGTTAAATTAAATAAGGAATACAGAGATCTCTGTGTAGTGTCTAGTAAAAAGTTTAGAATTAGAAGTTATTGACATTTTGATCTTCATTTGCCAATGTGAAGACCCAAAAAGAATAAATGGGTTGCTTTGGGTTGCACAGTGAATTGGTAGCACAGTCTATGACCAAATCCCTTTGTACTGATCCTTTTCCAGAGCTCCTTCCCCAGCCTGTTCCAAAGGTGGGCCTGACTTAAGACACAGTCAGTCCTACATTCTCAGGACCCCCAGCTGGCAATCGTAGGTCACCGGGGAGAGCCTGAAACCCTTTCCAGCTTCACTGTAGCTGCCATGTCAGCATCAGGTGCTGTCATAAGAGCTTTTATGCACCATCTTACGGAACCACACAAAATTGTCAAGTGGACGCTGCACTGTCTCTGTTGTTCTGATGCACAAACTTTGGCAATGGCAGAGCTGAGATTCACAACCAGGACCGTGGGGTTTCAAAGCTCTGGTTCTAAGTACACACTATTACATTCTGGACAAAGAGGGGGGGCATCGATTTATTATCACAACTGCCCTCAGCTCCCTTCTCCTCATGTCTTCATTTCTTCGTCTGGGAAGTAGAGGGATAAATATCATGCTAGGACCATGGTAGACCCAAAGCCTCTTGAGTACCAGTCAAGCTTCCCCTTCACAGTTGGGGCACCAATATCTGGAAATGGGGAGGGAGAAGACCAGAAGAAATATCACCCAAAGCCCCTGTCTCTTGTATTAGCTCTGTGGATGCTCTGAGTGGCCAGAGCCCTTTAGCCTGCACAAGGCCACAGTAGAGACTGGTGATGGCGATGGGCATTAAAGTAGCCTCTGCCCCTTGCTCACATACCTGCTCCCTACACTCCCACCTGGTCAGCCTCCATACTGAAAGTCTAAGTCTGCTCCGTACAAAAAAGCAAAAGCATCTCCTTTGCATTGTAGAAAGCCCCAGAGACCTGGGCTGATCCCTTCACCTTCTGTCTTGGACAATGTGGTTGGGGCAGAGGCTGGAGAAATGACAGCTGTCCTGCCCAATGGAGAGGGATCCTTGAGTCCTTGGCCGTGGTTCTTTTGGGGCCATACCCTGGGGGGCAGCCCAGCTGGGCCTGCAGCCCATTGACCCCCACCTGCCAGTGGGCAGCAGCACCAGATGGGGAGGCTCTGGCTCATGGCCTTAGCCCCAGAAATGCAGGCCCCATGACCTGTCCTCTTGGGACCTCCCAGCCTGTGGGCTCCGAGGTGACCCTTCCCCTTTCCCCACAGAAGTCCAGACCTCTGACCCTTATTAAAAACAAACCAAGCAAACGCTGAAGGAAAAAAATTCTGCCTCAGAGATGATCAACATCCCCGCCCCCCTCCAGTTTCAATCAAGGCTGCTGCCAGGTTTCCACATAAGCAAGTTAGAAGGTGGAGAAACATTTAGATTTTCCTCAACTTTTTTTGGGGGAGGGGGCCTGTTTTACAGCTTTCTAGTGAGTGGGAATGGGAGAGGCAGCCTAAGGGTTTGACGCGATTTCATTTCTGCCTCTTGGACTCTGGTATCACCTGAGTGCCTCCCCACCCCGTATCCCCAAAGGAGAGGTCAGGCTCTAAGTACTCTGGGCAACCAAGGTCACACTCGGTCAGCTCTAAGGCCTGGAAGGCAGCCCCAGGTTGGAAGCCCCCAGAGTAAGGCTGCTCATGCCCTAGGCGTTCCTTCGCCGGGCCCAAGCCCTGCAGCTCAGAAAATGCTCCGGAACCCTGGGCTGTGTGTGTCCTTGCCCCCTGCTCCCTTCCCCCTCAGCTCTAGGAAACCCACGAATCTGCCAGAAACAAAAGCGGGGCTCTTTTCCCAGGGCAACAATAAAGTCTTTTGCTTTTTTTTCTCCCCACTCAAATAGGCAGGCAGGGCAGGTTTGGGGACCGGGACAACTTCAGGGTTGAAGTGGGGTGCCCCCGCGACGCCCGCATGGAGCAGGCCCTACTGAGCGTGCGCGGCTCGAGGCGCAGGGGGGCTGCGGCCGCCCGCGCAGCCTCGCTTGGGCCCGGTCTCCGTGGCAACGAGCTCACGAGGGGGAGGGGCCGGGCAGCGCGGGCCGCGGAGGCTTCTATTTCTGCCGCTTCCTGTTCCTTGCGGCACGTTGCCATGGCAACGGTGTTACTCACCGCGGCTGCTTCCCGGCTCGGCTGGCGCGCGTGACCCCGGCCGCTTGCGCCCCCTCGTCTCTCGCTTGCTGTGTTTTCCCCTCTTCCCCCCGGCGTCGTTCTCTTCCAGCACCCCGGGCCCCCCACTAGCGGGCCCCATTGCCCCCATCCTTTTTCTCTTCTCCTCGTCCCCCTGTGCCGGTTCCCACAGCGCAGTAGGGAGGGAGATTGATGGGGGACGCTTATTAAAAAACCTTGTAACCGTTTCCGTTTTTATTACGCTGACAAGGGAGCGTTATTTACTGTCATTGTTTGCTGAGCAGGCCGCCGTCAGAACGCTGCTGGCCTCCCGTGAGCTCACCTTTCGGGTTGTCCCCGGGAAGTCGTGGGGTGGGGATGCGAGGCGGGGGTTCGGGTAGGGCGTGGGGGGATACAGGCCGGGCGGCTTGGCTAGGGGAAGGGGAAAGGGGCGCGTGAATCAGGGGTCTTGCTTTTCGTGCCTTCCATGTAGCCTGACCGGCTGGGGCACCCTCAGCTAAACTTGTTTAGCCGGGAGGGCCTTCAGAGGCCCGTGAGTCTTGAAGGAGAAAGGCAACAACAAAATTAAAAAGGGACGGATGACTTCACCCTCGGGAAGGCTCCGTCCATCCTATGTGAACCAGTTTCCAGGGGACTGTGGTGTAACAACCCTGCTGCCGTGGGAAGCACTTAACCAGGTGAAGACGAGGAAATTCTCAGCCGTGCCTGAAGGGAGCGAGGGCAGGGGGACATGTGTGACCGCTGGGTATGCAGGGAGAGGAGGGTCGAATTCCTCTACCCGGTTTGCCTTGGCTCAGTTTTTAGGGCCGGGGACTTCAGTACCCTGAGAGGGTAAGCAACTGGCCCAAGGTCACACAGTCAATTGTTCTGCTAAAACGACTTCAGGGACAAAACCAGCGATGCCTGGAGAGCTAGGGCCTTGTGTCTGGACTAAGGGCCTTGGAAGCAGGATGAGGCTCAGCTGGAAGCCCAGGCAAGCGGGAGATTAACTCCGCAGGGCTGAGCCTGGCTGGCCAGGCTCTTGCTCACCCCACCAGAGCTCTCACTCGCAACTGGGTGGAGGGCGGGGCATCCAGTGGGATCAGATGGACCTGGAGGATGCCTCCACCCTCACCCCGACCCCCAAGCCCCTGCTGGGACGTTAATCTCATCCTGATAATTAAAGTTTGCTATTCTGTCCCTAACTTAACTCCCGGCTTTGGAACAGTATTAGTTCAAATGCAAACAGTTGCTGCCTGGACTCAGAAGCCAGGAAAAAGGCCTCTTGACTTCACACTATAAAAAGGATTTAAAAAATTTGTTTACACTTGTAAACAGATAACTCCTAATGAACAATCCAGGTTTGGGAAATAGAACTTTCAGGAACCCTTTAGCCTGTTTTATGTTTTTTCTCCCTCACAAGAACACACAGCTTGGGATTTGGTTACAGGGCCTCTACTCATCTCCTGGCTCTAGATGATGCCCCTAAATCAATTAGATGATCAGCAAGTTCTTTTTGCAAGCCCTGGATCTCCACTCTAAAGCTAACAGGGCAGGCCAGCTTCTGGCTAAGGCTTCTAGCTCTGGGGAATGGAGCACGACAAAGTTATCTTCAGCTTGTTCCCAACGTGAAAGTACCCTCAGCTGCAGAGCCCTTCTTTAACGTCACAAACTGGCCAACAGTCTAAGACTCCCAAGACGAGGGCCCTCTCCATGCACTCAGCCCTTCGCGGAGGGTAACATAAAGAGCTCCCCAGTCCTTTGCTGCCATACCTGTTATGTGGCAGAGAGAAAGGTGGGGAAACTAATGCTTCCCTCTACACCTCTGTCACCAGCTCTCACTTCTATGTGTGGACCTTCCAAGACATGCTGACAGCGGGTACCTGCCATCTGATGCGAGAGTTGTACCCCTAGGCTGACTTTGAATATGCCTAAGAGATGACAGATGGCACCTAGCACCTAACCATGTCATTAGAGTCAGTTCTGACTCCTAGCAACTTGTGCACAATGTAATGAAACACTGCCCGGTCCTGTGCCATGCCCACACTTGTTTTTATGCTTAAGCTGATTGTTGCAGCCACCGTGTCAATCCATCTTGTGGAGGGTCTTCCCCTTTTTTGCTTACCTTCTGTTCTACCAAGCACGACTTCCTTCTCCAAGGATTGATTTCTCCAGAATTGGGACCTTGGAGATTATCCAGACCAACCACCTCCCACTTCCCACGTCCCACTTCCCACAGATGGGCAAACTGAGGCCCAGAGAGGTGAAGAAACCTTCCTGAGAGGTGCCATTTCTTAATGGCAAAACCTAGACCAGAACCCAGGCATCTTGCCTCCCATTTCTGGGGCTTGTTCCCGCACTTCATTTCTTCTCTGGAATTACCTATATGAACAGAATTTCAGAGGTTCGGGGGACAACGTAATCCAGGCCAGACTAGGTTCAGATCTTTACCTCTGCGCAAGACCTTGGACAAATGAGCCTGTTCACTCTGAGGCGTGGTTTCTTTATGTGCTAAATGGGGATAATAATAGTACTTTCCCTAAAGTTGTCTTAAGGAATAAAGGAGATGATGCCTGTAAAGCATCTGGACTAATGCCTGGTACGTAGTAGCAGGTAACTGATGTTGGCAATGACGGTGGTAATGCTGATGCTGGTGGTGGTGGTGATGGTAGTGATGGTGACGGGTGGTAGTATGGTGATGTTGGTAGTGGCGATGATAATGATGCTGTGATGGTGATTATGGTCACTGAAATGAGAGAGGTGGTGGTGGTGGTGACAGTGGGGATGCTGTCGATGATAGTGTGAGAGCAATGATGGTGCTGGTGGTAGTAGTGGTGACGGAGATGATGACGCTGATAGTCATGGCGATGAGAGCATGGTGCTGGAAACAGGCATCAGCCCCGGACCTTCGCCTTCTGCAGAGCATACTTAGGGAAGAAGTAGCAGTGATCAATTCCCAAGACTTTCTGGAGGTCAGGAATCTGCTCTCTAGTGTAGGGTTGGTGTATCAAGCTGACGGAGAGGAGATAGATGACAGAGATGATCCCAGGTCATGGTGAAGTTAGTGCCCTAGAAGGAGCCTAGATTCAAAGTCGGATGCCAGACACCTTGCTGTCAGCTCTGCCATTTGCATGCTGTGAAGACTAAAGCAAACCCTTGAACTTCTTTGGATCCAGTGCTGTGAAAGCTCATTTTCAGCTCCAGAGTATTGAGAATCTGGGATTCTACCTGCCACTGAAGTAGGACCCCCGGAGGCAGGTTGGAGAGTGTAGGGTGAGTGGGCAGGGAGGAAGGTGGGGGACAGGTATGAGCGTGAAAGTGAGCACTCCTGCTCACTCACTCCTAGCCTGCCTTTTCCTCTCTCACCATCAAGCACTTGCTATTTTTATACACAGCTAAGTCTGTACATGTCTCCTGGTTCCTCCCAGCTACCAGAAACCTCCCTGAGGGTAAGGACCATGATTTTCTCCTTTTTGAGTTCTCAGGTGTCTGGGCCAGTCCTCAACAAGTGTGGGTTAAGTATAGACTATTTTAAAGACAGCCCATACCTCTGTCCTCTTTCCATCTGGACACAACAGAGCTAAGACAAGGACGGGGTGGCCACGTGTTTTTGAATGTGATCTCTCTCTGCCAGACTCTGGGGTGCCCAAGGAAGATGTAGAGATGAAGCTGGATAGAAAGGCCTCATCACCCTGGCCTTGCTTTTCTTCTGAAGCCCCTGACACCCGGTAACCATAGTAGCAGGAAACTAAAGCCTGACAACAGAAAAGCCCCTGATCCTTGGCAGAAGACAGGTGGGGTCAAGCCATGGGTTTTTTTTTTTCCTTTCTTTTGCTCTTATTAGACATTTAACATGAACTCCCTCCTCAGTCACTTGGCTTGGCTTTGACCACAATAAGGGGATGCAGGTTTTAAAGCATATAAACTAAAGCTTAGTGAGGAGTTAACTGGAGAACAAATGGGTTAGAATTCAGAAAAGGAGACAGAATCTTTATTAAAGGAGGTGGGCAAGGGAAGCACTGACCCCTGCAAACGTGCCCATCAGACGTGATGATACAGCTGACAGCATCTCTCCCATTTATTAAAGGCGCCAGACAGTTACTGGCACAGACTAAGGGATTTCTGGATTCTCTTGGGTACAGCCTTAGGTCTGGTGAGAGTACGAGGACTGACAATTAAGTTCGTGAACCCATCCTAGAAAAGGTGCTATGTACTTCACTGCTGAATATTACTACAATCACCTGTCAAGTCTTCTCTTTGGGAAGCTATGCACTGATGCCAGCACCTAGTCCATCCACCCTTTAAAGCAATTTTGGAACTCTTTTTATGGAATATCCATTAGAAGTGTTGTTGAATGAGACCTGACAAGTTCACAATCTTATCCTAGAAAAAGTGCTTTGAAGGGGAGACTAGGTGCTGGCATGAGTGCCTAGCTTCCCAAGGGGAGGACTTCGAAAGTGACCATAGTGACAGTCAGCAGTGAAGTATATAGCACTTTTTCTAGGATGAGTTCACAAACTTCTTTGTTAGACCTTGTATGATGACAACTCTGATGGACATTCCAGAAAAAGAGTTCTAAAATTGCTTTGTAGGATGGACTAGGCACTGGCATTGGTGCACAGCTTCCCAAGGGGAGTACCTTGAAGGTGACCATAGTGATATTCAGCAATGAGGTAGGTGGCACTTTTTCTAGAATGAGTTCTCGAACTTAATTGTCAGACCTTGTATGCTAACGTTGCCATCATTTTAAGGAAGAGGAAACAGGCTTGCCAGGCTCCAGTGAACTGCCCAGTGGTAGAGCAGGGGTCCGCTCAGGGCAACATGACACTCAGTGCACACTGGCTGACCAGTGAGAGACCTGGAGACACCAAGCCGGTAGCTGTGTCACCGGCGGCTTCCACCCCCTCAGGCCCACTGCAGATCCAACACTTCACAGGGAAGGCTCCACTGGATTTTCCAATAGTCATGAGGGTGAGTAACTGTGTTATCCCCAAGTTACAGATGAAAAACAAACAACAACAAGACCTAAGGCCAGAGGGTCAGTCACCCCCCAAGTCTGAACAGTTTGTGAAAGGAGAGGGAGATTCAAACCCAGAACTGTCAAACTCCAGGTCCCAGACCCTTACTGGTGCCCGAGAGAACAGGAAAGGAGAGGGAAGTAGGGATCTCAAGAACGCTAGTGAGGCAGCCTCACGGCATCCTGCTGCCCCCTGTCCACTGCGCTAGACCCCACTTCCCCACCTCATCCTAGTGGGTGCTGATGTAGGCTGACCATCAGCCCACTGCTCACTCTCTGACTTGGCATCTCTGCTGTGCCAGCCTGACCCAAACCCCTCTGTCTTCAGGGGTGCCTTGGCTGTTGGGCTCTTGCAGTATGGCAGCCACTAGCAGGGCACTCTGGGGATCCTAGCCTTCTAGAAACTCTGGTCCTGGTTAGATGTATCTTATCCCAGAGCCTCAGAAAACAGAGCTGTGGAATTCCCAGCCTGATCCAGTTTCCAGTTGTCCACCCCACCCCACCCTTAGCTTTGACTGAACTAGGAGGTGCCTTTGCTTTAGGCGAATGGATACCCTCCCTCTGCCTTTC
The DNA here is from genome assembly GCA_028571685.1 of Heterohyrax brucei. Classification (NCBI taxonomy): domain Eukaryota; kingdom Metazoa; phylum Chordata; class Mammalia; order Hyracoidea; family Procaviidae; genus Heterohyrax; species Heterohyrax brucei. The sequence goes on along the minus strand of CM053150.1, from coordinate 81,263,076 downwards.
TTGGAACCATCCCTTACCTCTGTCACTGCTGAAGTGACAGTGCACCAGGGTCTGCATGTGTTTGCATCTATCTGTCTCTGTGTGTCTGTGTCTGTCTGTATGTGCATGATTGTGTGTCTTGGGGTGAGCAGAAACAGGAGAGAGATTATAGAGAGAGCATAGGCCTGGGGAGACAGGAAGAAAGATGGACAGAAATGCACAGAGAGAAGGAAAAAGTAAAAAATACAACTACGGAAAGAGGACCTCAGGAAGAGATGGACCAGCACTGTCAGAACAGCACCCTCCATAGAGACCAGCCCAGGCAGTGACAATTGTGACAGCAGAGACCAAACCAAAAAAGCCAAACCCAGTGCTCTCTAGTCCAGTGGACTCAGAGTGGCCAAACGGCAGAGACCAAAAAGTAACCAAACCAAATCCACTGTCGTCGAGTCGATTCCGACTCACAGTGACCCTATAGGGTGGAGTAGGACTGCCCCACTGAGTTTCCAAGGAGCGCCTGGTAGATTTGAACTGTTGACCTTGGGTTAGCAGATGTAGCACTTAACCCACTATGCTACAGGGATTTCCATAGCAGAG